>JAWNLN010000008.1:8807500-11207500 GCA_035042305.1 Drosophila glabriapex
AAGTTATTTATTGGATGTGGGGCAAGTCGTAAAGATAGTGTATATAGGAATGTATGTAATCCAGTTAAAGGAACTTGCCCTGGCAACTTCAGCAGAGTGAAGTCATATGGAATACAGTTGTACATATTATTTTCCATATGTGCATCTTTATTTAGAGTGTCAGTGATTTTACTCCAACATCCATTCTGTTGGAAATAACTGTATTTGCCTATGTACACCGCAGCTTGTCTTGCATTCCCGTTGCGTAGTCCAAATCTGTTGTTGCCTGCGAGCAACGGTAATTGTAAGTTCCTTATGACCAAGACCTTCTTCGATGCTATGTTTAAGCTACTTTCATGAGGTATGAGTCAGTCGCTTTTGGTCGCTTGAATCGCGTGGTGTAAGCGCAGGAAGCGGACATGTTTTCTGTATTAAATACTAAACTCTGAATAAATATAAACCGCAAGTTATATTTATCGTTAGATACTTGTTTTATGCGCATTGGCAGCTGTATAGATTTGATGGACACACAGACATTGTTCGTTGTTAAACGAAAATGTCAATTCGAATTCGAATTCGAATTCAAATTCAAATTCAATCCTTATCATTGCGAACCCATTCCGCAGACAACTGTGGCAGCAGCAAATTAAATAAAGCTCAATGACAAACTTCATTAGCCAAAAAATCAACGGGGCCAAAATGTCAAACAACAAAAATAACAATTTGCCTTTTAGCCCCCCCCACACACACACACATGCCATCAGACTTAGGTATTAGCTAGTCCCCCCCCACCCCCTTCCCTTATCCTTTGCCTACTATTTTTTTTGTTTTTTTGGAGTTCTGTTGTCGATACAGAATGCTAGGCAAACGTGATGTCAAAAACTAAATTAAGATTGAAATGTAAAACTGAAAACGTTTTACACAATTATTGAACGCTGTAGCCAAATCGAATTGTCCAAGGCGATTGATGGACTGCGGGCTGGCAGAGGGAGAGGGGGAACAGAGGTGACATATCCACGGCTAACAGCCTTAATCGTACAGCGAAATCCACTCCAAAAAAGGCTGTCCAGTTGCTAACCCTTGGACATTTGTGACGATTTGTGCGAATCACTCGACTGCATAACTTACAATACCGTAAATATAAATTCTTTGAAAAGCACAACAAAAAAAACAGGGGCGTAGCTAGGTGGACAGGGGTGTGTGTGAGTGTGTAGGGGGTGTGGCTGGCCGCGTACTAATGAATGTTATTTTTATGTTGCAAGGACTGGGGCCTCGTCCGCTTAACATTATCACTCCAGCATGCATTTTGCAAATGAAACGATTTCAGTACACACTCCCCACCCCCCCCCCCCCTTCTCTGCTACTCAAATGAAAGGAACTCCCCCCCCCCACCCGCTCACACACAAAAGAAAAGTCAATGTATGGAAATTTTTGTTCAATCACAAATCCAATGATGTTCGCTTCGACGCATTTTGACAGTTAGACAGACAGAGTTGAATAGAGACAGAGACAGAGACAGAGACAGCGAGAGAGAGAGAGAGAGACAGTTGGGGGCAAGTTGAATTCGTTTTGGGGAGGCAGGGTTGGGGCACGAAGTTAAGGGTCACTTTGATGAATTCGCCTGTTCCTGCAGCAGGCGATTGTTGTTTGTTTGAAAGGCTGCTGCTGCTTTTTCTTCCACTTCTATTCGAACTGCATGTCCTGTGTTTCCTGCCTGCTGATAGGCCTCGTGTATTTTCCTAGTGTTTTCTATTCCTCTCTCTCTCTCTCTCTCTCTCTCTTTATCCTACTTGCTGCACATTGCCCATTGATTTTGGTATTTTTTTTGGTGCATGTTTTTTTCGCTTTTCGCTTTCTTTTTGGCATTTTGGCCTTTGTGGCGCGTAGTGCATTGATTAGAATGTTTGGACTTGGAGTACGTAAATATTTTTGCTTGCTTGTCAATTAGTGCGCTAAGCTCTTCAATGGTCCTTGAAAGCAGTTGATGGGCGGGGATTTAAGCCAAACAATGCCATTGAGGCTGGTTGAGTGCTTGAAAGCCCACGCCAAACTGGAGTTTATTTTTAAAGAGAATTTAAGGTTCGAAGTAGCAGTCGCATCACTCCTTTCATGCTCATTCATTTCAAATTAACTTACAATATTTTAAAAATTATAATAATAATGAAACGAGTGAGCTCGACTACGATTTACCCTGTTTCCAGCTGTTGAATATGTTCTAAAGCGATTGGCAAATTTCCCTACAATAATTTTTGCACCCAAATGTGAGCAGGTCTGCAAGTTCACTCATTTCTTATAGCAGCTCAGACACTGAAGAGTAAAAAATCGAGCAGCAATATGACAATATATTTTCGACTACAACTTGGGTGTTTCTTAACCGATCTTGATGAAACTTGGGCAGTTGATTAATAACATGCATATGCATTTTATATATTAATTGGAAGATTCTGCCTTTAAAACTGTAGCATTTATTGCTATCGGAAATTTAAATGTATCGATAATCGAAAAACGGAGGCAGTTATCGATAAAATAAAGCAAACTTGATCTGCGCCTGGTAAACGAGAACCTATATTCCAAATTTGAAGGCCCTAGCTCTTAGCTGGACATGGCTATATAAACTCGTCTGTTGATCCTGCTCAAGAATATATATACTTTTTGGGGTCGGAGATGCATCCTTCTGCCTGTTACAGACATTTGCACAAAACCCTTTTACCCATTTTTAAGAGAGTATAACAATTTTAATAATAATAAAATGATTTAAATACAACTATTAACAAATATTATTTATTTTTTATGCCATTCATCAAATTTTTGCTAATGCTAAAAATGAATAATAAATTATTGTTGACTGCTAACAGAATTGGTGGAATACGATTATAATAAATGAGAACTTCGTTCGCAATACTCGCAATACTCCAAACACACCAGAGCAACTCCATCTCTCAGACTGTGCCACAGTCCACGATTTCAATTAGCTGTTTGTAAGCCAAGCAACCCACTTGCCACTTGCCACTTTGCCACTTTGCGCTTGCAGAGCAGATTAGCAAGCGCGGAATAAAAATGCATTTTATTCAATGTTCAGTTTTACCTCAAACTGAGCTGCTAAACTTTTCTGACAGCGTGCAAAATTGTAAAGACAATTTCAACTGTCAGTGGCTGCAGCAAAGTACACACACAGAGAGTGAGAGAGGGAGAGTGAGTGAGAGGGAGAGAGAGTGAGACATATGCACACCTGTCGTTTTGACAGGGGAAACAATTGCGCATACGACGCGTGGACTGCGTGAAAATTGCAACATTACCGCATGTAACGCAAATATCCTGGCCAACGTCCCGGCTGGCTGCTGGCTGCTGTCTGCTGCTGCTGTTACTGCTGCTGCTGCTGTTGCTGCTGTGCCTGTTACCTTTTTGACATTTGATTGAGATTTGTTATCGGCGTATTCATCAATGATATATACAATAAAAATACACACACACACACACATACAGGCGCCAGACTCATTGAAACAAAAACATATCAAAAAATCGTTCTGTGTCCTGTGTGTCCTTCGTCTGCTGTTGCTGGCTGGCTGGCAACACACGCCCACAATTCAGAGTAGTTATCGTGCGGGGCACAGTGACATTTTTAGGCATTTGTTCAATACGTGGCCAGGACACGTCGTGGCAAGTCGAGTCCTGCCTGTTACTTCTATTAGATTTGTGACGCTAGCCAAAAAAAAACCAAAAAAAAGAAAAGTAAAAAGAGAAAAGAGAAAAGTAGACACACAACAAGCAGCTGCTGTGTTTGCTGTGCTGTGCTGTGTCCTGGCCAGCAGCAGCTCCTGGCTCGTTGGCTGCCTCTGTGTATTTTTGCAATAAACCAACGCACACAACCTACATAAAAGGGAGGAGCTGGGGGAGGGTGGGCTGCTGCCAAACTGGCCATGCGTACCTTTCGATCCTTGTGTGACATTTGAATTCGCAGAATGAATGTAAACGAGTCGATGGCAGGAAGCCTGCAGTCCACTGAGCCGCATCAGCGTCTGTCTATTTGTGCTTCTTTTATAGAAGTTGTGCCAGCCCCCCAATCCGCCACCCCTCCGCCCCCTCTCGAACGGGTTTTGCGTATCTATTTTTTAATTTTGCTGACGAGGCACGAAGAGTGGAAAACATACAAACGCAATTGTTCCTCGGTCCACAATGCATTCCACGGCGGCTGTCTACTGACATGTGTGCGTCTCATGCTGATAAGCAGCAACAGCAGACGCCCCACAGCCCCCCCCCTCACCCCACTCAACCCACTCTGATTCGATTTGACGAGCCTCTGTCCATGCGCCATGCTCCATGCTCCATGCTCCATGCTCCATTCTCCACTTGGTCCTCAGCTCAGCCGCGAAATGAAAAGTTAAACTGTGTGACGCGCTGTAAATGCGTGCCAGCAAAGGGGTTCGGGTTCGGGTTCGAGTTGGGGTTCGAGTTGGGGTTCGTATTCCTTTTCAGCTTGTGGGATATATGCTTGAGGGGGGGGCCGGGCAGAGGCAGTTGCCATTCGCTTTTGGTTTGGCGTGATGAATATTTACTGCGTGCGCTAACTGCTAACTACCTACAGGTATTTCCATTTTTTGACATTTTTAATTGGGTTTGAGCAATGCACACACAACAACACACAGCCCAACACAACACAGGCCAACACAACACAGGCCAACACAACACGGCGACAACACGTGGAGAATACGTGGAGAATTTGTCGCGAGAACTGACAGTTTTTTGCCACTTGACGTTTGTCGAGTCGCGTTCCTGATATATGTTTGCCTAAGCAAGGTTTTTGGGGACGGATTTGTTACGGTAATGGAAGGGGGGGTTCCATTACCGTAAAGTTGCCAGTGAATTTTGAGATATTGCTCAAAGAACTGACTGCTGAATTCTGAAACTTATAATAACTATTATTATTATTATTATTATTATTGTTAGTATTATTATTATTATTATTATTATTATTATTATCATTATTATTATTATTATTATTATTTTTATTATTATTATTATTATTATTATTATTATTATTATTATTATTATTATTATTATAATTATTATTATTATTATTATTATTATTATTATTATTATTATTATTATTATTACTATTATTATAATTATTATTACTATCATTATTATTATTATTATTATTATTATTATTATTATTATTATTATTATTATTATTATTACTATATTATTATTATTATTATTATTATTATTATTATTATTATTATTATTATTGTTATTATTATTATCATTATTATTATTATTTTATAACTATTAATAGGTTTTTTTTTAATAGAAAAGTAACTCAAGTCTCTTCCTCAATCGCATATTGATCAAGCAATTGTCTTTCAATCAAAAACAACTAGTTTTCAATCAAAACAATATTTTAAATATTTATTATCTTTAAGCTATAATTACTGTTGCAACCCTCGATTAGCTTATCCTAAGTTTTCTTTGTCCGTTCCTTCGCATATACTCAGTTATTAATCTCTCACTAGTTCTGTACTCACTCCGTTTTTGACTGCCGAATGCGTCGACTAATAAAATTGTGATTCCTGCATACCGTTATCTTGTTTGTATACGCTGTAAAACTGTGCGCTTGGATCGAAAGAAATTCCAACAATTACTATATGCCATATATTAATATTAATATTCTATATATATATACTATATATATTTATACTATATATATTGCTACTTATGCAAGTAGCTAGTTTCATTCTATTAAACATTTTGCCTCGTTGGGTCCACTCTAACAGTAACTCTAATATTTTCCAAACGCTCTTCTTCTTGCAGGTAACTATGCATTGCCAGCAATCATTTTTCGCTGTGCACGGCTTTCCCACAGCAGAAGAACGGACTGCTTCCATGCCGAATTTGTAAGTAGCCACAAAACGCAACAGCAGCAGCCAAATTCAGAGACATTCCCATACTAATTATGCCGTTATCTGAGCAATTAATTGGTTTACGCTCAGATTCTTGTTTATATAATATCAAAACAATAAACAACAACAACAACAAGAACAACAACTGCAGCCACAATTACAATTACAAGTACAATTCATAATTGCGTCAAGGCAAGCGTATCTTTAAGATACGCGTACATTAACACAATGTTTTCTGCCTATTTCTACATTTTCTTCTTCTTTTTGTTTCTATATTTTTTTAATTTTTTTTTTTTTTTTTTTTGCTGTGTGCAGCGTTGCGTAAACGCATGCCTCTCATCTATGCGGGCTGCGTTTTAGGGTTGCCTCATTTATTATCAGACACTTGCATTTCCATCAGCATTCTGTGACCTGCAACACGTTGCATAACTAATTAATCACATTGAATTTGACAGTCTGCCGAGAGTTGACCCCTGGCTGAACTTTACATAGATATTCAGCGATAAGCTGCTGCTTGTATTGCTCAGAACAAGTCTAAGCTTTGTATGTGAAAAATGTAATTTTCAATAATTTAATTCAATTTTATATGTCGCATTTTACTAACTGAAAAGTGCTCATTTTGTGTAATAAACAGGAGAAACATGATTAAATATTAAAGAGCCAAAATTGGGCTGAGTCAATTCTGTGACATTTAAACGGTTATGTCAGCCATTGTCAAAATTTGGCCATCAGCTATGCTGACATAACCTCTGACAGATGTCGTTGCCACACATGCGGCATATCTGTGAGTTTTGCATGCCTGTCAATTGCAGCAACCTTGAATTACTCAATTGTTACCGCACACACTTGAACACCCATCTCTGCCAGTCTCTATTTGTGGGTTATGATATCGAAGAGTACCGTTACTGTTTACCAGATGAAACACGCCCATATTTTGCCGGCAAGCAGGCAGGCACAACACACCCACTGCGATTTTGGAGGCATGTCATAACTCAGAGTCTCAGAGTCTGTGCTCATCGCCATAATCCGTGTCTCGTTTTATGCAATATGCCACACGGCTCAAGATAGACACTAGGCTTTGATGTGTGCACCGTGGGGCGCCACAAAGCACAGCGGCATGCCTTGCCACAAACGGTTTGCCTGAACTGAACGCTTTCTTGCAATGCTTATGCCACATTTATTTTTGTGATATTCTTAAATTATTTGTGAGCACACACAAGTATGCTGCAACTGCAACTGCTGCTGCTGCTGCTGCTGCTGCTGCTGCTGCTGCTGCTGCTGCTGCTGCTGCTGCTGCTGCTGCTTGTGGTATGCGAACATGTGTAATACCTGCGCTTACATGCCACCCACATGACCTTTACCGAGCCACAATTTCACGTTTCAAGTTGCGTCTTGTCAAGTGCAGCACTTGCTGTGCCACAACTTGCCTTTGGCTGTCGACTGTTGCCACTGACAGTTGCTACCTGGTTGGCAATTCAACATTATTATTATTCACCCAGACCACCCTGTCCCCCCTGCCATAGCAATAAGTTCAAAGCAAAGCGCCTTCTCAGAGATTCTGCAATTGCACACCCATTTCTTGTGTGGGGGCTTGTTCCTCCGGCCAGGTCCATAATATTTGTGCTGATACTCAGAAAACTTACCCCCAAAAACCCCTATTTAAAAAAACATTTATGTTGAATACAAGTTGATAATTTACTGCTGCCGATAATTGTAGTTAAAGTTTGACTTTATCTATGAAACTGATTAATCATTATTATAGATAGATAGATAGATATAAATATATATATAAATATTATATATATTATATTATTATTATAATAATCTCATATTGCTTGGCTTTCACTTCAACAATAGTCAGCTGAAGTTGCTAAGTAAAATCCCAGTTCAAGTTTTCAACTTTAAGAAGGATGTGGAAAGGTTTTAGATAATATTAGTTTGTATATTTGGGGTCCTTGTTCATCTAGGATCTGTTGCTGCTGACGTACAAAAATATGATGTGTGTTTTGAGTAGTTTCCATTCAATTAGAAAGTTAATATTCATATTGTTTAAAGACGAATTGAGCTGAAAGCTAGAAATCCGAAGTGCGTCAAAACATGAATGAGCGAGAAACTGGTATTCAAATAAGAAGAAGAAGAAGAAGCAGCAGCAAAAAAACAAACACTGAAAAACAGTCGAAATTGCACTTTGTTGATTGAGCAGCAGAGTTAAAGTTGAAGATGAAGATGGAGCAGAACAAATAAAAATACCAAAATCTGGTATTTCATAATAAAGTGCGTCACATGTTTGAATTAATTCACATTCGCAAACGAATCAAGCGAATATGGCAACAATAACAAACCAATGTGTAGAGAAAGAGAGGGAGTGGGAGAGGAAGCGCGTGCGAGCGGCAGCAGAAGAGAGGCGCAATACAAACAGACAAAACAGTAAAAACAGTAAAAAAAAAATAACAATAATAACTCGCTTCAATTTACGAACTGCAACTTTTGGAAATGTGAATCGTGTGATTCATTTATTTGTATTCTTATGGCAATATCAGAGTAGTGCACAAGGTCAATTAGTTGAAATACCAGAAAAATATAGCAATTAAATTTTAAATTTTATTTATCGATAAAATTTAGATTTTTTTTATCTCTTGTTTTTTTTTTCTTTTTCTTCTTTTTCTTCTTTTTCTTCTTTTTCTTCTTTTAATTTTTGCGTATTGCAAATGCAGCGTTTATTTAATCTGGTGATTTTTCGAGGCTATTGCGTAATTTGATTTGGAGTTTTGTTTTCAATGTTCTACGACGATTCCCATTGTTGTTAGAAAAGTGCGTTTGTCAGAGCCCAAAGAGAGAGAGAGAGAGCGGGAGAGAGAGCGAGAGAGCGAGAACAACCCCCAAAACGCAATGCGAATCCCTTCCTGTTCCAGTCCAGTCAGAAGCCACAAGACAACAACAACAACAACGGCAATTCAAATAAAATAATGCGAGAAAAAAAGCTGCTCAGCTTCTTTGTGTGTGCGTCTTCCAGGAACACACGTTGTGTATTAACATCTGTGTGTGTGTGTGTGTGTGTTGTGTGAAAAGGATTTACGCGTTGTTATTTTGCTTGTATGTTTCGCACATGGCCTCAAAACAGATAGCTCAACAGATACCTGAGAGCTATTTTGCCTTCGACTCGATAAAGGTAAAAAAAAAAGAAAAAAAGAGAAAAAATGTATTTCAAGTCCCAACTGCCTTCAGGTGTCGTCATTTGGCTCGGCAAACAACTGAGCTGAGAATTGAAAGCCAAACAGAATCAGGAGCACTCACTGATCCTACGGAATTTGCTCTATTTTTTCATTTGGTTCATTTTTTTTTTTTCTTTTTTATCACAGACCGACTCACATCGTTGTTTGTTGTGTAATTGAAAAGCATTTGAAGTAAAAAAAAAAACATTTCATATGCAGCTGCGTAAATTGTTGGCTGTTTTGTTGTTGTTGTTGTTGTTGTTTGCTCGCCAAGAAGTACAGTCGCATGCAAAGCCTTACATAGGGATTTTTGAGGATATGCTTTTCAGCCGTAAAGTGAATGACGGAAAAGGTTTACACTTAAGTAAAAATGTAGATTGAAAGCAGTTAAAAGTTTACGAAATTGATTAGAAAGTTTAATAAACTAGTTGCTTAGCATTCAATTTGTTAATGGGGTGGATTGATCGAGATCAGTGATAAAAACAATTTGTGTATTGTATATTTTTGCAGCTGAGTTTGAGTTTCTAGTCCTTCAATCAAGCTAGTTTATTGGACAAGCACAAAGCTCGTCCAACAGCTGTCAAATGTCCAATGCAGCAATTCGAAACGCTGGCCAATTTGTGTTGTGGCCAAAACAACTTTGAACACTCACTCACAAAATATCCGCTAACACTCGAGCCAAAATTTGCGCTGCTGCTGCTGCTGCTGCTTCAGTTAACCGGAGCTGAAAAAGAAGCAAAAGAACACAACTGCAAACTTCCCAGGAATTTGTTAATAGCTTTTTACCGATATCTTTTTGGGGCCAAATCATTCAGCGAGGCGACCGAAACCGTTGATTTTGAAAGAAGCACACACACACATCTATCTAGAGAGCAATATGGCCCGAAGGCGAAGAAGGTTCTGGCTTATGCTTCCACATAACAGCGCAGCAAGCGGAGCGGGGTACGTTGCAGGGTTTTGGGTGCAGGCAGGCAGGCAGACAGAGGCAGAGGCAAAAGAGAGCAGAAAACAAAAAGGAAAAAAGTGGCGCGGTCGCATTTTTCTAACGATTAAACAAATTCGAGGAAAAAAAGCGCATCCCATGCAACGGCAACGGCGCAGCCGCAACAGCGGCAACATCCTCATTGACTTCCATAGTGTCCGTCACCTGCAGTTTCCAGGAATTGTGAATTTTGGCCAGCGTTCAAGGTTTTGAGACACGCAAAGGAAAGGGAAACCGTAGACGAGGCGCAGCGAAGAAAAAGAAAAAGAAAAAAACAAGCTGAAAAAGAAAAGGGAAAAAGTTTTGGTTGCAACGCTTGGCGGCGGCATTTTTGAGCGCGCCTAATTCCAGGAATTAAATCGTATATCTTTTTGGGCTGCTCCACACTAAATGCTCGATTAATTTCTAATAAATTGGCTGCTGGCCAACGGAAATACTGCTGCAGTCGCAGTCGCAGTCGCAGTAACAGTCGCAGTAACAGTCGCAGTAACAGCCGCAGCCGCAGCCGCAGTCGCAGTCGCAGTCATCGTGCCCTTCAATAACCAAATACACATATAGAATTACGCACACAAATGCATTTCGTTCGATTTCGCCTTGTGACTTTGAAATTTTAGGCTTCTAAACTTTATCTCAGAACTTGACGAAGCACGAAGCCTGAGCGAGCGAGAGAGTGTGCGTGTGCGTGTGTGCGTGTGTGTGCGTGTGAGGCTGTGTGAGAGCGAGCTTTATGCCTGTTTATGAGCTTTACGTGTTGTTGTTGCATTTTACATTCGGATTTGAAGCTGCGAAAGTGCAAAGCTAAGCAGGCGCTGAATTTGTGTTCGATATTGAGTTATGTGAACAACGCATCAACATCTTAACTAATCAAAATCCAAAACAATTTCTCTCTCGTCATTCTCGTTGCAGCATTTGTCGTGTTCGGAGTGCGCGTCCTGAAATTCAACTGCTCTCTTTCACTCTCTGTAAACGAAGCGAAACCAAAACCAAAACAAACAAATAAATCATACGAAACAAATTGCAACCGCAATAATAATAGCAATAATAAATAAATAAATAAATAAATAATTGCATGCGCAAGTCATTGTCGACGCTCAACAACAAACGCAACAAACAATTGCAAAATTCCCTTTGGCTAAGAATTGATAGCGGCCAAATTGCTTTTATGCAAAGCCGGCTAAACAATTCGACGAAATTCCATTTTGGCAACATTAAACACAAACTTAAAATTAACAACAAACAATTCACGCAACACAACAAGAACAACAACCAATCAAACAGTCCGCAAATTGTGGGCAGCAGCAGCCACTGCTTCCATTGGCCCTGGCCCGATCCTTTGACCAACCAACGAGCGAGCGCCACACAACAGCAACAGCAACAACAAAAGGAACAACAAGAACAAGAGCAAAGAAGATAAACAAGCAACAAAATGGATCCACAACAGCAGTTTTGCCTCAAATGGAACAGTTACTCGTCCAACTTGGCAATAACGTTCTCCAATCTTTTCAAATCAGATCTGTTAGCCGATGTCACATTATCCTGCGATGGTAAGTGAAACACTCCCTATATTATTATCCTTGAAAATAGAATTTAGCATTGCTAATAGCAAATATTACTTGAATTCGTACAAATTTTGTGTTCTGACATCAAACGCAATGTTAAATTTTAAATTAAGTATGAAAATATTTATTCAGCTGATTAGCTATGTAAAATTCATTCAGTATTGAATGGGTCGTTATACATTTATATATTATTTAAATATAACATGCATAAATCAGAAAACAGTTTAGCTGAAACTGAATATTAATTTTTCTGCATATATTAAGGAAATCCATAAATCGTATAACTTTAATTGAGTTGCCAGTTTTGCGCAAATTTATGATTATAAATTGAATATTGTAAAAATATATATTTTGTTAGACAAAAAAATTGAAGATACAAATTTCGTCATTTATTATAAATTGTAAACACAAAAATTCAATCAATATATTTATCAGTCAGTAAATAGGAATTCCACTCACGTTTCAATCCTACGCCAACTGGCATAATTCAGATAAAGATAAAGATAAATACGGTGCAGGTTCCATTTAAGTTTGAGCCTTAGCTAAATATTTGAAGGAAGATGGACTGAAGAAGACATCAGCTGGTTTTTAGACTTAAGTTAGACGCACTTAGCATGGCTAACAATCAATAAATCGACTTTGTGCTTCTGCAACAGACACGCAACGGCAGACAAAACCTGAGAGATGGACAGACGGAAGGACAGACAGCAGACAATGGGACAAACGCACATAAATTGAGTTGCTTTTCTTTTTTTTTTTCTTTTTTTTTTTGGCTGTTTTGTTTTCTTTTTGGCTAATAAGCCGCCAAAGTGGCATAAAAGGCAAAAGGCTACCGGCAACATTTTCCAAGCGCCCAAAAAGTGGCAGACATTGATTTTTCCCTCGCAGCTTGAAGTAGATCGAGTAGGGGGAGGTGGGTGGGGATGTGTTGCCGAAAGACGCGGCTCCTTTTTATGGGCCGTCTCGCTGTCTGTTGCGGGTGTAAATATGTGTGTGTGTGTGTGTGTTACTATTTCATTTACAGCATTTTACTACAGTTTTATGGCAGCTTATTAAATGAATATAAATGTGGACGAACTCTCGCTGGCATTTAGCTCAGATACATAGGTATATATATATATATATATATATATATATATATATTTATATGTTTATTTTGTATATAGGTTATGTGTAGGCCTATATTTGGCAAATAAATTCAGAAGCCGCTGCTTATTGTGCAAGGTCAGTAATTTATTTTTGTTGTTTGGGGCTTTTGCCGCTTTGCCGACTCATTTTCATTTTTGGGACCCTTCTCGGCCTTTTTATGCACGCGTTTTGATTTGGGTTTAAATATGCTGCGAGTACGTGTGCCAGCATCTTGGGCAACCATCTATATATATATATATATATATATATGTATATACTTAGATATCCCGTTTTATGTAGACTTATTTTTTAATGCGCAAATTGTTGCGTCAAAAAAAAAAACTTTGCTTTAAGTTGGCAGACTTAAATGTTGAAAAATTGCGCATACGCCGCGTGTGCCTGCGTTGCCTGTGCGTATCCTGCGCGTATTTACAGTTATTGTAAAAGCAACCGGCAATTGTACGCTTGTCTGTCTGTCTGCCTGTCTGTTTGTTGACGTAGTCGTGCATATTTTTGTCGATGGGATTATACCTTTACCTTTCCCTATCGCAGAGACTCAGTCTGTGGCCAGACGTCCTGTGCCGAGGGCTTCCACAAATCCTGACCAACCAAAATGAAAAAAAAAACAACACAAAATTACATACTCTAAAACCCTTTGCCTAGCTGCCGTTGTCATCCATATCAATCGAAGTGCTACTACTTTTGATTAAAATTTTGAAATGCGCCCCGCCCAAAAAACAACAAATCAAAAAAAATATTCATTCTTGTCCGTCCTTTTTTTTGGAGCACCGCTTTTAATTGTGGTTTTTAATATTTTTCATTCTAAAATATCACATATTCCAACGTATTCATATCCATTTTATGTTTGATTTACCATTTTTTTTGTATTTTTGTACATTTTCGAAATGAAGCATTAAATATTTGCCAGTCCTTCGAACAAAAGCAAATACCAAATATTTTTTCGATTGTTTTTTAATATTCATGTGCACTTTGCCTTGGTTCTCTGGCTGCGTTTTGTATTTGTTTTTTTTTTTTTTGTCCACTTCTTTTATTGGTAGGATGGGCTTACATTGGTTTCGGGCATTTTCAGCACTTGAGAAATGAGCATTTTTACGAAATGAACATTTGCTTGGCCTTGGGCCATACTCGATGAGTACTTTTTTCGGGGGTTGCTGTTCACCGAACGGCAGCACAGTCATTAACAAGGACTCGCATTAGGTGTGCTAATGGATTCAGACTTTGGCTAAGCTTTTTGCAGTTGCAGAAACAAAAAAACAAACATAATTCTTAAAGTTTCAATACAAAATTGAAAGCACTATTGAAATTTGCTATGTTCTGCAATATTCATGTAAATATTGATATTTATGCACGCAATCTCTTCACAGAAACCTTGACTCTTTAATCCCACTCATAATCAAGCGATGGCGTCGCACTATTTTGCACTTGAGAACAGTGCATAAAAACATATAAATATGAATCATCGGCGCTCAGCGACGATAAGATTATACACAAACAAAAACAAAAACAAAAACAGCTTTCAACTGTTGTTTAATGAATTTTAAAGTGCACCCGAAATCAAAACATATTTTCTAACAGTTTCATAGTTAATTGCTCAGAAACATATATATCTATATATATATATATATATATATATATCTATATATATATTTGTGTAATACATACGCTAACGCTGCGAGGCAGAACGTAAACAACGCCAGTCAATTAGTGTGGCATTTGTTGTTATTTTCCATTTCTTTTTGCCCCCATCTTTATTTGTTTATCAGCGAATAATCGCACACATTTGCATTGATGAAATATGCGTATGTTTTCGGGTTTTGAATTGTTTTTTGCGTTTTCTTCGAGGCGCTTGTGACCTAATTTCTGTTGTATCAAGTGTTAGAAATTAAACAAAAAAAAAAACATGGGAATAAAAACAGAAGAAAAGAAAACGAAATTCAAATTTTAATCTACAAATAAGAATTGATGTGGTTTAAATGAAATGCTGCGCATGCATTTCGATTATATAAGAGCTGTACATTTATAGATACCCTGCATTTATATACCCTGCACAACCCGACTAAGAATGCTCTGCTAAATACTGCACAGCTAGCATTAACAGGCAGTTTTTTTTCTTTCGAATTTTGATAGTGGATAGGCCAAAATTGGTTATTGCTTTAGTCTGCGATGATAAACAATTGCAAGTAATTGGCTAGGACAAAATTGGACGTTTGATGGCATAATAAAGACAAACAATCAAATGCAGTCTATTAGCTCATGTCTGCATTTATTGCTCCCTCTCTCTCCCTCTCTCCCTCCCTCTCTCTCTCCTCAGTTGTTTTGATTTCACAAGTAAATTTAGTAAGAAGTCAAATCGGCTGATAGGCGACGCTTATCAGCCACATGGCAATATAGAAATTGACACGCATTTTGGCTGAAAATATTTTGCTACAGCTGCACTTTGATAAGATTAAAGGCTCCGCCAACTTACACATTTTTGCAGTCGACAAAAGAACTGTGAACACTTTGCAAAGTTTTGTATTTGAGAGCTAGAAATAAATGGAGCTGTATATGAATATCCTGCCAGTTGTAGCCAGTGCGCGCTTGTCGTTTCAATTTGACTCAAGTAGCACGCGGCACTAGTACAACAAGTGCCCCATAAACTTAGAGCACAACCCAACCCTTGGTCTTAGCCATTGCTTGCCAAAAAAAAAAGTAAAAGCGTGAAAAATGCCAACACACAGCAGCCGACACCCAAAGACATACCCCGTCCACAGAGATGTGGTATATAACAAAAGGCAGCCAGCGACGACTAGTCAAGAAAACACATAAAAATATACTTATACTGTCGAAGGCTGGTGGGTGGAGGTGGTTGCAAAAGGGATATTGCGTATACGCCACAGCAGCAGCAGCAGCAGCAGCAGCAGCAGCAGCTGGTTTTGTATGTCACAGGTACACACACACACACACAGCGGAGAAAAAGATGTCGGCCAAGACGTTGATGTTGAATAATAACTCAGACACACACACACACACACAGACAATGTGTGTGTGTTTGTGAGTAGAGTCAAGAGCAAGGAAATGATTTCCTCGCTCGACTTTTATTATGCTTTTGTGTGCCTGATATCTATGCTTATTTTTATACATATATATATAAGCATATATAAGTAGCTGTGTGTGTGTGTGTGTGTGTGTGACATGATTTTTATGAGTTCAAGGTCTCTAAGCGTTTTATGCTTGCGGCGCCACCTGTTGGCTGCATTTTATAGCCGAGCGCCGGAAAGTATGCTTTAATTTCTTTACTATTCGCATTGCGCCACAATTTGCGCTATAAAATCGGCTTTTGGGGCAAAACTCTGTCTGTCAATTTATATTATATTGATTTAAGCTGCCTTCTGGTATAAGCTTTAATACAGTAGATCTAGCGACTTACTTTTACACATGTATTTACATTAATAAGCATTTAGTTTGTCGATAATTTAGCGTAGCGAAACTAAACCGATATTTGTTAATCTTAACTAAAATTGATAATCTGAGCTCTTGATTTCCCCTTACTTTCTCAAATTTGATCACTCCACTTATTTGTGCCCATTTTAGGCGCCGTTTTCCGAGCACACAAACTAATATTGGCCGCCTGTTCGAAAAAGTTTGCCGATCTGTTTGAGAATACGCCGACAAATGGCCAGTGCGTTATCATATTGGAGGCGACCACGCCGGACAACATGGCCGCGCTGCTGGAGTTTATGTATAAGGGCGAAGTCCATGTCTCCCAGGAGGCGCTCAACAGTTTTCTCAAATCCGCCGAGAGTCTACAGGTGAGCTTCGTTGACTGATTTTGACTGGTTTCTGTGAGTGACGATTTCCGTTTGATCAGGTCAAGGGTCTGTCCACAGAGACGGGCCGTTTGGCGGCACAGCAGGCGCAGCAGCAACACATGGGCGGCGATAGCTCACCGCTTGATTCACCCACTGGGAGGCGCAACATGCGCAACAGCTTAAGTGGCAGCGGTGGCGGCAACAACAACAACAACAGCGGCATCGGCATCGGCTTGGGTGGCGCCAACAGCGGCGCCATTGCCGGCAATGGGCTGAGCCTGGCGGGCGCACTTAGCGGCATGGCTGCTGCTGGTGGCATGGCTGCGGCGGCAAGCGTTGCGGCAAGCGGCCTGAGCGCTCTGGCGGCCAGTGCTGGTGCGCTGGATCGTTGCGGCAGCGCTGGTGGCAACATCATTAGCGGCTCCGCGTCAAGCGTTGGTCCAATGAGCACGGGCTCCGCAGCTGGCGTTGGTGGCGGTAATAATGTTGGCGTTGGCGGCGGCAACAATGGACCCATCAGTTTGGGCAGCGGCGCTGGCGTCGCATTGCATTTAGGCGGCTCCACGGGCAGCCTAAAGCAGGAATGCGACTCACTGATGCATCCGAGCAGCTCCACATCGCTGGGCGCCATGTCTGGCTATGTGCCGCCAATGTACCACCGTCCCATGTCCTTCAACGAGCCGCTGCGCAAGCGCGCCCTACGCAGCCCCTTCGCCGAGCAGGAGTTGCGCGGCAGCGTTCTGCGCGATGGCTCCAAAAACTCCTCGGAGTGTCCCAGCCCCATCAATAAGCCACCGTACCATCGGCCCTCGTCCAGCGCCTCCTCAACGGCGCCCACAGAGGCAGACACAATGCACTCTGAACGTGCCTCACCGCAGTCCAGGTAAGCGCCACCAAAATTTACAGCAGGTTGTCCACAGAATCCAATACTGTTAAACAATTAATATTAGGATGGGATGCGATTGGAATAGGAATGGGTATAAAGAGATGGATCGAGTCATAACTTCGTTAAAAGTCATCAGATTTTGAAAAACCAGCGCTTTTCTATCATTGCTTGTCTTCAAGATAAATGCTAAATTTAAAGCTGGAAACGTGTTGCTGGCTCGGAGTTAATCTTAAAAAGTGCTTGCAGTCATAGCTAAAACCTTCCAGAACAATAAGTTTTAAAAGTTATACACAAAAATCCGCTAAATGTCGATTTCCATTAACCTAATCATTTGAAAACTCATCCGATTTTCAAAAGATTAAAAGACAATTAAATTTGGACACACGATTTTTGGTGGAAAGTAGTTGCCATCATCTATTAGAGCCAGGTTTTCAGCTGCGATTCTTTGATAAGCCAATATTTATAAATATTTTACTAATAATATCAATCAACTTGCAGCCGCTATGAGAACCACAGTCCGAGCACCACCGCCGGCAATGGGAATGCGCCCAGCAGTTTGGATCGCATCGTGAAATCGGAGCGGAATAATGGCAGTGCCAATGAGGCTAACGACGACGAACGCGAGCTGATGGATGAGTCAACAGATGTATGCAGAACTGAAACTCGAAGCGAATTACCTAAAAATTACTATAAGGAAACCCTTCCTTTCCTCTCTCTCTCTGTTTATCTACAGAATGGCGCCGAGGATCTGCGTGTGAAGCTGGAGAATTCAAGCTTTACGCCGCCGAAATTCGAGCCAAATTCGAACACATCATCGACGACACCGAATGCGCTGCTGGAGAATCTGAAGAACGCGGATGGTTCGCTCTCTGGCAACTTGGCAGCATCGATAGCACCAGCCGACATGTTGAACGTGTGGAATGCCACCAAGATGAACAACAAGAACAGTGTCAACACGGCCGATGGCAAGAAATTGAAGTGTTTGTATTGCGATCGTCTGTACGGCTATGAGACGAATCTGCGCGCCCACATCCGCCAGCGGCATCAGGGCATCCGTGTGCCGTGCCCCTTCTGCGAGCGGACATTCACGCGCAACAACACGGTGCGCCGGCACATTGCCCGGGAGCATAAGCAGGAGATTGGCCTGGCTGCCGGGGCGACAATTGCGCCGGCGCATGTGGCAGCAGCGGCGGCGGCAGCGGCAGCCGCCAATCATTCACCATAGGAAGCGGCCGCAACGGCAGCGGCAGCAGTAGTCATGAGCGCCCACAAGGAGGCGGCTAAGCAGCGTAAACGTAAATCACTCAAAATGGCATTGGAGAAGTGTATGCAGCGGCGGGATGCGATGGCATCCGCTGAGGCAGTGACTGGGGGAGATCATCATCATCATCATCAACAACAACAACAACAACATCATCAGATTGGAGGGGGCGTAGGATCATCGGGCGGGGAGACGACGACAACGACGACGTCGACGACGATGGCATCATCGACCGCAGCGGCGGCGGCGGCGGCACTGCTCAGTTTTGAGCATCAGCAGCAGCATCGGCAGCAGGTGCATCAGGAGCTGGCGTTGCAAATTAAGGCGGCAATGGCCGCTGAACAGGAGCAACGTGAACAGCAGCAGCACCAGCAGCAAGCGGCGGCAGCGGAGGCGGCGGAGGCCATGGATACCACGGCCAATACAACTGCAACAACAACAACAACAACAGCGACAACAACAACAGATTGCAGCGATGCGGAGGCAAGCGATGTCAGTGAGGCAGCCAAGCAGGCGGCCACCATGGATATCGATGAGCCGATGCGTTCGCCAGATCCCGAGTCCGAGCTGGTTGTAGTTGAGCCCAAAATAGAGCCGCTGTCAGACAGCGAGGAGGAGGAGGAGGCGAAGCAGGAGCAGGAGCATGAGCAGCAGCAGCAGGAAGAGCAGCAGCAGCAACAGCAGCTGTATGAATCGGAAGCTGAATTGCAACGCACGCCCACTTCGACGCCCACCAGCCCCATGATGATGATTATGCCACACGAAGCGCCCACATTGACCTCAACGCCCAAGCTCAATGTGGATGTCGGTGAGCAGTAAGCAAATGATGATGAAAACACACCCGCCACAAGCATCCCCCACCCCCCCACCACATGCCCCCGACAACCCCCTAAAATGTTAAGAATTTATAAACGATTGATTGATGATGAGTGATTGAGTGATTGAGTGATGATTGATGATTGATGAACAAAGAGACGTTTATGCGCAGATCGAGAAGAACAGCTGATCTGAAAATGAAGATAGTGACTACTGTTGCAACTGTTGTTGCCCTCGGAGACCACCTAAAAAGTCCCAGACTCTTAGCAGTCTTGGCAAATGTTTACTATAAACTAATCTAATACTAAACTAACCTTAAACACACACACACACACACACACACACACACACACACGCGCACACACAAGTACACAACTGCAGTATTTGATGTTTTTAAACGATGAATTTTATTGACAATTTTAATTTCAGACAACACAACAACAATTAACAAACAAACAAACAAACAAACAGACTAACAACAAATTAGCGCAGATTAAACATTTTACATTTTTTATTATTAAAACAAAAAAAGAAAAAGGATAAAGGAAAAAGGAAAAAGATGCAAAGCAAAGAGAATACAACAAAATGCAATCCGGCTGAAAAATCGTTTTCAGGGTGCTAATTAAAACAAAGGAAAACTAAAACAAGTAAACAAAAACCAAGCCAGAGAAAAGCGCAAAAATAGTTTATGCTTAAAAAACAGAAAGTTTGAACGTTTTTGATTGGTGCCGCCAAACGTAGCTGCAAAAAAAAGAATTGTTTGTGTATTTAATATAAATCTAAATCACAATTATTGTTTTTAAAATTCACACAAAATATATTCTTTTTTAAACAAGAAACAAACAAAAATAAAAAGAAAAACAAAAAGAAAAAACCACTGCAAGTTGCCTCAAATCAAAAACAAAAAGACAAACAAATAACTGAATTTAAAATAGTGAATAAATAATAAAACAAAAAATAGCTACATACTACAACAACAACAAACTACAAAGAAACAATAGCAACAAAAACCGCAACCACAAGTACCTGCAATAATTAAATAGTATAAAGCGAATACAAAAAAAAAACAAAAACAAAAAAAACTAAAATACAAAAGCATTTAATTTTTTAAAACAACAACAAAAAGACGGCGTGCAGCCGGCTGCAAGTTTTTTTTGCCAAGTTTTTTGTAAATAATTTTATTAAATTTATAAATGCAAAAGGCAAAAAAACGAAAACAGTTGGCTGCCACGCCCCCTCTTCCCCCACAGATGTGCGTTATTTTTCATTTATTACCAGAACATTTTTGGGCTTCTCAAAATTCACACACGCACAGCAAAAACTTTTGGCCAAAATCAAATGCAAATGCAAAGGAAATTTTATTTATATGATTTTTTTGTTCAACAACAATAAATAATTAAAACAATTGGTAAATTGGGTGCCTATAAAAAATATATAAATTAAACAACTATTAGTAAAATTTTATAAACAAAATAAAAATAACAAAATGCTTATATATTTAAATAAAGAACGAAAGTAAAAACTATAATTATAGCAACAAAGAAAACAAAAACAAAAACAAAAATTGAGAAAGGAACTTGTTGAAAGTTAAATGCAAACAAAATGAAAACCACTCAAAAACGTTCTCAACAAACTTTGGTAAAGAAAAGCAACAAACAAACAAAGAAGCAACAACAACAATTACAGCAAAATGTAAACAAACAAAAATTCGAAATCAAAAACTTTTGGCACACCTTTGGAAAACATTTTTCAAGAAACAACATTTTTTTATTTTCATTTCCCCCCCCCCAAAAACCAACAATCCAGACAAAAAATGACAAAAACAAGAAGTAAATTTCGTAAATTCAAAATTCTGTTTTTCGGCTCGATATAATTTTTGTAAACAAAATGCTGTAAAAAAAAATTAATTGATCATTCTTGTTGTAAGCAAAAATTGAATTGCCAACGCCTTCTTATATATTAGAGGGCGTGCCCAGGCACTGTAAATACAAAAAAATAAATAAATAAATAACAAAACACACACACACACACAGACACACACACACAGCTTATGAATTAAGGCTCAGATGTAAAATGATAAATTGGCATATTGAATGCCTAATCTTATCTATATATATATATACATATATATACATATATATATATATGTATGTGTATGTGTATGTGTATATGTATATGTATATTAAGCGCATATGTAGGAACACTTAGGCTCGCCAAAAGTTGCTTGCATTTAGATTTTTTCTTTTAGTTTTTCCCAACACTTTCTCTTTAAGTTGACACAATAGTGCAAGATTTTCGTTTACAGGGTGATACACACACACACACACACACACACACACATACAGACACACACACACAATTACAATAGTTGAAGAAGCAAATTACACTCAAATAGTATTCAGATAACGGAATAGCCAAATGTTAAACTATATGAAATATCTAGTTACATGCATACTACTTTATATATCAAATGTTAATACACAAAACACCCACACACACACACACACACACACTCCGAATGGCTTCCCATATCCGCATGGATATCGGCCATTTTGAACCGTTACATTTTCTTTGTGTAGTTCTTACGTAAATGTACCCAAAAGCCCAGTTTGTTCTGTGATGTGCAGCGCTCGAACCACGTTTGACGCTGCAAAGTTTTTGTTTTCTACATATTTTTTTTAATATATAGTTCTTCGACCCTTGCTTCCTAGCTCCTTAACAACAACTCGAACAGCAAACAGCAAACAGCTAAAAAAATAAATAAGAAAACACAAAAAACACAAACTAAAATGCAATAAATTACTTTAAAAACGAAAAACAAAAAACAAACGAAAACTAAATACTACAACAAGCATAATAATAATTAATGTCTATGCACATACATATATATTTTGTTGCTCCCCACCACCCACAGGTCCCGTTCCCATTCTCCCCCCCCCTCCCTCCCATCGCTCGAAAAGCTACCTGGCCACGCCCCCATCCTCCCAGTTGATTGCAGCAGCGCCTTTGCCGCAGCAACGTTCTCTGGAGTCTGAATTACATATTATTTTTAAGTACGTTGCTGTCGGCGTCGGCGTTCTTTCGGCTGCAAGTGGGCGTGGCAGCTGCGAACGCGTAATTGCTTTACAATTATGTTACAAATAATTATTACTAATAATTTGTCGTCAATATGCTTAGGATTTATTGTTTTATAGCACTTAGTTTTACATAAATATACGTTTAGACTTATGTACCATATTGTATATGTACGTATGTAAATCAAACTCAGGAACTCATATACCTCAGAATGGAAACTACCTCTTTGTTTTTTTTTATGGTTTGGCAAACAGCAGACAAACAATATGATGAAGAAAGAAAAATAAGAAAAACAACCAATCTAATTTGAAGATGCTATAAAAAAAACAGCTTTAGTTCTTAGTCATGTATTTTTTATTGTTTAGTTTTTATATGATTTAAATCCTATCGCGTAATTATTATACTAATCGTACGTAATATGCAAAAGACACACTTGCAAAACAAACACACACACAAAACAATAGCAACAATTACAACAATTACAACAAACAACCAGCAATAAAATATCGAACTGCAATAGTTAACTGAACTACCTCAATGGGCCCCAATAGACTGCGCATATTGCAAAAATATCTTTAAATCTAAAAAATATACAGAAAAACTAACCAAACAACAACAACAACAACAAACGAAAAAAAAAACTAAATACTAAAAACTATACAATTTCCTTTTTTAGTTTTCTTTGTAAAATGGTGACACACACAGACTATACACACATACACACACACACACACACACACACACACACCTCCACACCTTTTGGCTTTTCATTTCGAAATATTTACAAAAACACTCGAGTAACAAAATTAATTTGCATCACACTTTTTGGCTTTAGAATAAAATAACAACAAAAAACCAAACAAAACCAACCTAAAAAAAAATTGAATGTAAAAAAATGACAACAACAAAAACAACAACTTTGGCAAAGAAGAAATGGTTTGTTTTTTTTTTTTTGGATAGGTTTTTGTAAATATGCGCTAAATTAAACACGAAATTTCAACAAATACACGAAAATAAGAACATTTAATGTAAAGTTACAATCTTTGGCTATATAACTAACTATAACTAATCTAAAAAAAATTTTACTTTGTATGTATATGTGTAGAGGCAAGTAAGAAAGAAAAATGTGTATACATAATTTTCGGCAAAGCAACTAAATGAGGCAAAAACAAACAAAAACAAAAAAACAACAAAAAAAAACAACAAAAAAAAACAACAACAACACAAAACATTACATTATATTAACTAAATATGTAAAACTACAATAACAAACAAAATACAAAGAAATTATTTTAAGGCTATAAAAATTATGAGAACTTAAAATTAACGGAAAAAAAAACCAACACAAACGCTAAATAACGGTATACTTTTGCTAGAGCTACGCGTAACTGTCCAAAGAATTTTGTTGACAGCCACACAGAAAACAAAACAAAAAAAAAAACAAAACACAAAATTTAATTAAATTCAATTCAAAGCGAAACCCAATGGTTATAAAAATTAAAAATATGTAAAATTAAAATACAAACTTTAAATAAAAAAATCTTTCTTAAAGAAATTTTGCATACATAAAAGCAAAAACTAAGCATATAAACCATTTTAGGCTTAAAATTTCGGCTTAAATTTAACAACAAAAAATCGCAAAAAAAAAAAAACGAAAATCGTAAAAAACAAGATATTTTTATGTAAAACTTAACACAAAAACAAAAACAATTAGGCACTCGCAGAACATAAAATATAATGAAAAAAAAAACAAAAACAAAAACAAAAACAAAAAAAACAATTACCAGATATTTGCATAAATATTTATTTAGAGCGAAAAACGTAAAGTAAACATTAAGTTTTAGGCCAACTTTCGACAAAAGCGGCCTAAAATAATTTCTTTGTAAAAATGTAAGTGACAAAAATGCATAAATTAAAAACTAAATTTAACAAGAACACAAAAACACAAATGTCGCCATTTTGCATTTAGAGCGTTAAAAGTTGAAACAACAATCACAACAACAACAAAAGGCAAGCACCGAAAAAAAGATTTAAAAAACGTGTTGTGAAAAAATGAAACCGTAAACTTTTAATGTACATACATACAACTAATTTAATACATAATTACAAATTAAAATAAAAATACTTGTGTATGTACTATAAATATATATATTTTGTGTTTATAACATTTTAAATGCTGTACAATTGTTTAATTTTATTTCATTTAATTTCCCCTTATTTTTCGTTGTATAAATTAATTTGTAAGCATGAGAAGTTTTCGATAAAACCAAAACGAAAAATTTTAATACTTGAATATGTGTAATGTGCACAGGTACAAAGAGCTACATTTAAAATATTAAAATAAAATACAAACCTATGCTAAAAACTGACAAAAAACAAAAACAAAAACAAAAACAAAATCAACAAAAAAAAAAAACGAAAGCAAAATGAAAATGGAAATAAAGTTCGTTGTATAAAGAAAAACGCGCGATGTAAGTAATTTTTGTTATATATTTTTGTTAGTACTTGTTTTCTATTAATATTTAGTTGAATATCATAAAAATGAAACAGAAAAAATACAACAACAACAACAACAAGCCAATTGTACTTATCCAGGCAACACACAACTTTTTTTACTTTCCATTTTTTCAAGTACACTCAAAAAAAAACAAAAATGAATTCAGCCACAAGCTAGTCACAGGACATTGACTAAAAGTAAAGGCATTAATTTCGTTTTTGGTTTGGTTTACCTTCTGTGTATTTGTTTCTTCTGCACAAAATCTTATCTAAGTTATTTGAAATAACTATAAAATGAAATATCAAGAAGAAGAAGCAACAGAAATGAAATTAATTTTAAGTGAAAATGTATGTGAAATATATTCTATATTATTTTGTAACATTATGTTTTATGTTGTACAATTATAATTTGCTAATTCAGCACGCAAATTGGCTTGTTTACCTCTTTTTAATTTGTAACGTTTATATTTAAAAAAGAAACTAAATTTATTATATATACACACAATATATATATATAAACATATATATACAATATATATACGCTAAATTAATGCAACTAAATAAATGTTAAAAACCAAAAAAAAAAAAAACAAACGACAAATTTGACGAATTGGCAATTTTCATTGGTATCACGTATATTTTCTTTGTTTAATGAATTAAAACAAAATTTATGAATTATTATTTTTGCAGTTATTTTAGCACGCGGACAACAGCAATTAAGTTTGTATATATGTATCTAAACCACATTAAAAACAAATCATACATCTATGTGAAGGCAAATACATATACTACAATTAAAAAAAAAAAAAACAAAAACACAAACCACAAAGTTAATAACAGCAAAACAAAAAAAATGAGCAAAATGTGTTTAGGCCTAAGCGACTTTACAGTTCAGTTCAGCGTTATATCTATATATGTATATGGCAAAATATTAGGCTTAGACCACATAAAATCGGTGTTTGTACTCAACTCCTCCCTCCTCTCTATGAATGTGTAAATCAAGTTGTTGTAAAATTGTCTAAATGGAAATCGAAGAAATCGAAGCGAGTACAAATTAAATTTAATCTATGTGCGTATTTAATATTTGATTTCATCTATTTTTCTGTACTTTAATGGTTTTCTTTATGTCTTCATTTGTAATTAAATTAAATGTAGGTCACACATAAAAAAAAAAAGATAAAACGAAAAAAAAATTATGTAAAAAAACACAATTAAGGCAAATGCATACAAAACACTTTTGGAACAATGACAAGTACAAAATTTCAGGTAATACAAAATTTAGCAGTTAAATTTTAAATTAACAAATATATTATGAAAATACGTACAAATTTTTCGGCATAAAGGATAAAGTGAAAACAAAACAAAAAATACAAGTTAAGAGACAACTGCCAAATATTTGGCAATTGGTGTGACTTTTAGGACGGTTCAGTTGAAAAGCGAAATGGAATTATTTGACACTATAATTTGATTAGTTTTTCATTTTGAAAAGAAAAATGCAACAAAACTTGAGTTACACAGACAACAACAAAGAATAGTAAACAATATTTTAACTATGTGCTGAACTGCAAAGTGTGCAAAATTGAAAATAAACCAAGAAAATGTTCTATTTTCAACCGTTTTTTTTTTAACGAATGCAGAAATATGCAGTGCGAAGGAGAAGAAGAAGAAGTCCACATAAAATAATAAATTATGCAAATAAACTCTAAATACTTGTATGGTGTGTACATATACATATGTATAATAAAGGCAAGCATAAATACATAGTTTTAAAGAAAAATCCGTTTGGAGCAAACTCAGGGCATTATCAAGACTCACGACGATGTATACATGCATTTAATACAAAACTAAAATATAAAAAAAAAACATTTTTTCGATATGTATTACAACAAATGAAAATAAAAAATAAAAAAAAAAAAACCAAAACAAAAAAATGACGAAGACGAATACGAAGACGAAGCAAGTGTAATAATCATGCAAAACGATTATGAACAACTCAGGAATTAAATATTAAATGAAATATTTTTAAAAATCAATGAACAAAGAAAACGACGGTCAAGTCAACATTTTCAAAAGTTGTGCAATATTCTTAAAGTTTTCTAAATACGTAATAGTATTAATCAATCTAATAACATGAGATAATACGAAATGAAAAATGAAAAATGAATGAAGATAATCTAATGAGTGTTCATAAAAGAAATGGAGAAAAATGAAAGTAAGGCATGGGATTAGGCTGGGTAGAGTATGGTGAGTTTTTGAAGCACATGACGACTTAGCATATAGTACATACACACATACATAAATACATAAATACAAACATACATAAATACATACATACATGCATACTTACACATAAGAATGCACTTGTTTATCATTAACTGATTTGATGGATTTTTATGTTATTACCAACCCAGAAAACACAATTACAACAACAACTATCACAACAAACAACTAAAACAACAAGCAACACACACACACACACACATACACACACAGACACACACAGACACACGCATACACAAAGCGACAAGCGAAAATAGTGAAATAAATAGCTAAATGAAAATGAGTTTATATAAAGAAGGAAAACATAAAACTGTGATTACATTTGATTGTCGATGCGTTGATAAGAAAATGTTGCATAATTAATGATTGGTTGAAATACGAATACGAAATGAAAAAAAATATGAGAAATGAAAAATGAAAAACTTATTTAAACAGCTTTTGATTTCTTTTTCTATGTATGAAGACGAGTATTGGCAAAATGTCTATGAATGCGTAATGCGTAACTAAATAAATATTTAATTAGCCGAAATATTAAACTTCAAAAGATTTACTAAGAATAAAGAAAAAACAAAAAACAAAATACAAATTATAATTACTTATTAAATTGATTTGACAATTAGAAAATAATGAAAGTCATATGCAAATTATTTTTCAGACTTTTTTTCATTTTGCAATAACTCTTAACAATTTACGATTACTATTTAAAGAAAATAAAAAAAACAACATCATATTTAGTTCACATTTCACTGAACACTTTCTGTATGTAGTGCACTTTAGTTAAAAATTAAAGTCTGAGATTTTACATTTATATGGTCAAAGTATACACCTAATTAAAAATATAAAAAAAAAAACTTAAAAAAAAACAACAAAAAAATATTAAAAAATTGACTAAGTTTATGATTATTAAACTACTTATGAAACAGACAGAGAAGCACACACACACACTCACACACATTCACACATTTGTATTTGGCTATATACTATAAATGTATGAAAGAAAAAAAAAACGAAATTAAAAAAGTGTGTAAGAAAAATAGGGAATGAAGGGAAAAGAATTGAATCTAAAACTGTATTTTCACTCTGTGCGTATGATTTCTATATATCTGGTATATGTGCAAGCGAGAAATTTAAGTAAACAGCTTAAATATATTTTTAATGACAATTCGGATTAAAAATTTACGATTATGGCATAAACTTTTGTGTAAAATATAAAATCTAAGCTATACACAACCAAAAAAAAACATACAGAAAAAACGCATTGTAACAAAAACTCACACAGCATGGAAAATGGGGAAACAGATATTGAGCATAAAAAGTATATGAACGAAAAATCTAAATTCAATAAACTTGTTGCTAAAAATATAATACAAAAAAAAACCAGTAGTTTCATTTAAATTTTAAATAGCAAATGAGGGACAATTCAAGAAACCGCTATCCCAATAGCGGACTGGCATAGATATCGATACTTGCGATATGCAACTATCGATAGAGTACTCGTCCCACCTATTTTACAACAGCTGATTGCTTGTGCACGAGAAATGTGAATGGTCAGACGCCATTGTGTTACGTGCTGACGAATCGAGTAAGAGCAAATTGTTGTTAACTATAGTTGTTTGTTGTTTTAATTCGTTAATTACGGACCAACGACACTTTAGAGCTCTACCTAAATACCGATTCGGAAACAACTTAAATACACACATTAAACTGTAAACCATACAACACTGAGCACAACCAGCCAAAAGCAAAAAAACAGTCACAGTTAACAAAATGGTGAGTAATACAAAAGATATGAAAATAAGCCACCGAAAAGAAGAAAGAAAAAAAAACAAGTTCTTTTGGCTGCCGCCCTAAGTGACGCAGGTGCAACAAATTATTGAGTGTCGAATGCCGAAAGTATTTCAATACTGCCACATTGGGTCGGGTTGCTGAGTTGTTGTTGTTGGCCTGTGACCTAAAACGATGCCCATATATGGAAGTCGTCGTGGCGTGCCGGCTGTGTTGCTTTGTGGTGGGGTGTGGAAGACGGGCGAAGAGTCGGGGTCACTTATCAGGCAGAGCCGTGAAATGACTCAAACTCAATGCGGGAATCTAAATAAAATAAGATAAAGCATTTTCTATTTGCTGCTTACAGTCGGAAATGCAAATGGATTGTGCGCTGGATCTGATGAGACGGCTGCCGCCTCAGCAGATTGAGAGGAATCTAATTGATTTGATTGATCTGGCGCCCGATTTGTGTGAGGATCTATTGTCGTCGGTGGACCAGCCGCTGAAGATAGCCAAAGACAGGGAACATGGCAAAGATTATTTGCTGTGCGATTATAATCGCGATGGCGACTCATATCGTTCGCCCTGGTCCAACACCTACTATCCAGCGCTGGAGGATGGCCAAATGCCATCGGAGCGTCTGCGCAAACTGGAGATCGAGGCGAACTATGCATTCGATCAGTATCGCGAGATGTACTATGAGGGCGGCGTCTCCTCGGTATATCTATGGGATTTGGATCATGGTTTCGCCGCTGTGATACTCATCAAAAAAGCCGGCGATGGCAGTAATAAGATACGCGGCTGCTGGGACTCCATACACGTGGTGGAGGTGCAGGAGAAGACAACGGGGCGTACGGCACACTACAAGCTCACGTCGACGGCGATGCTGTGGCTGCAGACAAACAAACAGGGCTCGGGCACAATGAATTTGGGCGGTTCATTGACCCGGCAAACGGAGCATGATGCGAATGTGAGCGAATCATCGCCGCATATCGCAAACATTGGCAAAATGGTCGAGGAGATGGAGAACAAAATACGCAATACACTGAATGCCATTTACTTTGGCAAGACCAAGGATATTGTGAATGGATTGCGCAGCACACAGTCGCTGGCCGATCAGCGCGACCAGGCGGCCATGAAACAGGATCTGGCTGCGGCAATATTGAGGCGCAATGTTAAACCCGAATCGAACTGAGCAATTGGCGCCTTGTGGCGCTAATGGCGTTTATAGGGACAGTAATCGAATTGGCCGCGTAATTCAATTTCATTATATGCGAAAATAAGCAACTTACCAAGTAATTACAATGCGCATTTCTAGGCATTAAATTTGTTAACGATACGACAAAATAGACAAAAACTTGTTAAATGAAAAAAGAAAACAAAAAATGAAAAAAAAAAACAGAAACAGAAACGTATTAATGTAAATTGATTGCCCATATTTCAACTGCACCTGCCCCTCGCCTTGTTGCAATTTACATATACATAGAAAGCATTAAAGTCCACTTACAAATGTCGCGCCAGCTCCTCCGACGCCTTTTAGACAGTATCTTTTAAGTATTTGTATCTGTATAATGCATACAACATCATTTTTGTGCATCGGAGAGGTGATGCAAAACATTCGCATTTCGTTTTGCACGTTTCTTTTTTACGATTCGATTCGATTGGTTTTGCATATTAATTTTTCTTTTTTGGGAAACGTTTGCAGCTCGTTCGAGAAAATAAATAATGTGTTTATATATATAAATAAATAAATAAATAATGTATGTATGTTTGTGTATTCTAACAATAAGAAGCTCGAAGCATAAATTTTACATTATGTACTTTTACTGAAACGCTCTGTATTATGTGAAAAATACACATTACGTACCGATCAGCGAAAATCTTGTTGAATTATTTACCTGGTAGCATGATAAAAATGATATGACAAAGCACCGATTGCAACCATATCTTATCATATCATAGTGATCTCATCCTAAACTTCCGTTCGATTTCTTCAAAAGACAAAGAAATTGGCTCCCTTTTTTTTCGTTTTGTTTGGTTTGGTATGGCTGTTTGTTTATTTTCATGAAAAAATCGCAAACTACCCTACGAGTTACAATGTATTTCGTCATTAAATATGATAAGATGTGTGGCCTTATATCAAATACATGAATACAAATGTATTTTACTTCATTTTTTTGTTTTCAGTTATCTTTAAATCGAATTGAAACTTTTTCCTGTTATGCGTTTCGTTCATATTTCTTTTATCATGATTATTACAGATAATATATATATTTATATATGCATATATTATATATATAAATATATATTCATATATATAAAGTGTATTAACGACTATATACAAAAAACGCGACAACATTGATAAGAACACTCGAGTGTGTTTTGTGTGTGCGTGAATGTTAGAAGTATATAGAATTGTGAAGAAATTTTGGGTTTTTTGTTTCATAATTAGCGCGTTAGATATCTACAACTTAAGCTAGTGATTACAAATAAATTAGATTTATTTAGGAGGTCGAAAATTAAAATAGTTTACGATTACATACAATATTTTACACGGGCTGCTTGAAAATCGCGTTTTTACTGACTGATTGGACATATGCGAGACGTGGACGTGGAAGTAAGTGATAAACATATATGGATAGCATTTAATAGACAGAATGAGGGAGATGCAGTAGAAGAGTTGTCCAGCAATTAATGCCCTTCTGCCGACAATTAGTGCGTTCAATAATTGAGTTATAAATAATAGTGTGCAACACAGTAATGTGAAAGTCTCTTAGGTACACCGCCACCGAGGCCAGCAGCTTATTGCATTTTGGAGACTTCAAACTTGGTATTGATGATCTCCTCGTCAGAATCGAGCACTGGCAGCGCTGGATCACCCATCGCCGATGGTATATTCTCCTCCACCCAACGCAAATCATCCTCTTCAGTTGTGGTTGCCCCACGCGCATTCGCTGGTGGTCGTGCGGTGCCATTTTGGTGTGCACCGCGCATTTTAATTCCATACGCATCCGCCACGAACTGTTCCTCCTCATCTGAATTTAATGTGCAATTAGATTGTCAGTTAATTTGTCAAGACATGAATAGATATTTTTGAATTCGCTTTACCCTCCTCGTCCTCATCCTCGGGCGCGTCCAGGAGTGGCGTAAACGCATAACGCTGATTGTTGTTTGTGGGCCGCCACAGTATCATAATGACCAGCAGCAGCACAGAGAACAATATATGCCAGAAGGCCGTATCCAACCAGATGTCGCGCCAGCCCTAATGGTCGACATGTAAAACGATATTACAAAGTAATACTTAATGCTTAATGTATATATGGAATATACTTACGGGCGTGCAGTTTTCGGTTCTACGCAAACGCAACGCAAACAACATGAAGATTACGGAAGCGATGACGGCGAATATCAGCGTATTGGTAAAATGTCGATACAGCGATAGCTTAACCATATTTCTAAGAGAACCAAAAATTTAATAATATGCCAAGTGGATATATATTTTAGGGCATTTACCTGCGCAGACGCAACGTGCGTGTGGTTTGCACCAGCGACGTGAAAATGCCCCAACAAATACCCGTATCGAGGACGGCCAATGGAATGGTGGCCACCAGCAGCTCACTGCGATCACTCTTATCCTTGGTAATGCGCAAATAGCTCTCCACGCAGGCCAACAAAAAGTATAAAGCGCCCACGCCCACAACGCGATGCAGCATGGGTCCCAAGCGAGGCCTATCATAGGGAAAAATGATTAGATATTAAGTACATATAAAGATGCTACTCAACATAATATTTCATATATCTAATCTGCCGAAATTCAGTTTCTTCAGGTTCAAATACTGTCGAAATATTTTTTATCTTTTAGTTTGAAGTTTAATTTTTAATTTAATGTAATATTTGCTTGAATTTCTTTGTGTCGACTGACTTTGGTTGCAGTTAAGTAAATAAATAAGAAAGCAAATAAACGATATGAATAATGTTCCAAAGAATCATTCGAAATAATATTTACTTGACAATGCCAAAGCCCAGGCTCATGATGATGACCAGCATGCGGGCCAGAGTACGCTTGGCACACGATACAAATTCAGCAACGAGTTCGGCATGCTGAACCGGATAGCCCGTATTTGCCACCGTATGATACTCGGCATAGAAGAATGCCTTCTCGAGCATGCCCAGCAATATGACGCCGCCAATCCAGAATTGTATGCGCAACAAATCGCGCCATTGTGCAAACGATACAAATAGCCAAATGATACCAAAAATCACATAGACAACGCACATGGTCAAATAGAACTGCAAATAATTATGACAACGTTAGCAACAGATGTATAAAGGGCTACTTGTCATGATTTACCGGCAAGAATGGCCAATCTATAGCCGAAATATAGCCATGCGGTCCCAGAAATTCAATGTGTACCGTTGCCCGAAAGGCGGGCGGAGACGTCGCTGTTATGTATGTAAGTATGGTCAGTTCCAGCTCATAGATGCCATCCTCATCAATATTTGCAATCGCTTTGGGTTTCGCCTATAAAACGCAAGATAATTATAAGTTTGCTTATGAATTATAAGCTTGTACCACTATAAAACAGATAAGGCATATTAATCAAATGTTAGTGAGGGTAAATTTTACCACAACACAATAAAAAGACCTGTTTTCTCTTAATTCACTGGTTTGCCTAACATTTTATCAAAAATTCATAGACTTCCGTAACAAAATGGATCGCACACACAGCCATAAGCTAAGATAAGTGAAATGCTTGATAAGGCCAAAGTATTTGCGTTAGGTGCTGTTATTACTGAGTCACACTTTTGAAATATATGTATATTTATATAAATATATGTCGTAAATTTACCGAAAGTGGATTCTGGCTCTGCTTCAAGGGATGCACATCCTTTGGCTGCTCAGTGTTGTCCTGCAGGACAACGAGATGCGTACATGTGGCATTGCTAACCGTTGATTTAATGACTTGACTAGCATTTTGCAGCAGATTCGGATTGCCGCTGAGCAGCTAAAAGAGAACGCAAATATTTTTGAATACAATGAAGCACAATTCATTTGCGTTACTCACAAAACGTCCCTCGTAGAGGCATGGATGTTTGGTCAGCTTAAAGTTGATGGTAAGCGGAACTTCCGTCTCAGACGTGCACTCAACTGATTGGTTGAAGGGGGAGTGAAGGGAGTATGGGGAGGGTAATATTTTCAGTTATTGCGAATTGGTCACACGTATTGCATTTGCAATACTCACGTTTAATGTATATCTTCGTTTTGGCCAGCAGCGGACGCTGCTCGATAATCGAATGCTGATCCTATAATAACACAAGTAGAGCATATTAGTTTTTGATTAAAGTTTTGTTGTTTTGCTTGCTTTTTACTTGATCTATAACAATGTCTATGATGCCAGGATCTGACTTGCCGGCCGCCAGAGTGGCAAAAAGTGAAATAAACGCCAACGCAACTGTAAAATGTGTCGACATTATGAATACGTCACGGAATGCACCTAAATAAATATTATTTATTTATTTTCTATGTTTCTGGCTACGCGTTAGAACAATACTACAAGTTATCGGTCATCGATTTATCGATGGTTTTTGTATGTGCTCAGTCGAAGCTACTGCCGGTTTTTCAACATAATGCATATTCAGATAGCCAAATGCATTATTTAACCAGCGATTCTCAATCGCAGGTTTGTTAATAGGAATTAAGGAAAATAGAGCAATATTTTATTAATGTTTAGTTGAAAATATTTAGTTATAGTAACAGCTGTTCCAAATTGCAAGAACAGTACCGCTTTAAATATACGGTTAACATCACTGTTAACCAATATTCGCTCGCTGTGAATGGCAATGTTATTAAAACTCGCGAAGCGAACCAATCTCAATCTTTCATTTCGGCAGCTTGTTCAAATGTTTAATTAAGCTTTTTAAATAACGAAATAGAAGCTGAATAATATGTGTTGACTAGCGCAAAGCTAGTGAACATCTATTAGAATTAATTTTAAGCGCCATTTCCTTAAATTTCGACGCGCGCTGTTAATCAAATGTTAGCGTTTTTGGGGTGCCCACATGTGTAGCATGTTCACTTGAGTAACATCCAAACAAGAAGAAGAGCAAGAACAACAAATGTTTTTATATTTGCAATAAAACCATGGTAAATGTTATGAAAGGAGTGCTTGTCGAATGGTAAGTAAACCAATAAATAAAAGAATCAGCCACACTTCACAAATATTCTCCTTAGTGATCCGGCTATGAAACAATTTTTACTACATTTGGATGAGAAGCTGGCGTTGGGTCGAAAATTCATCATTCAAGATTTGGACGAGAGTCATCTATTCATTTCCACGGACATTGTAGAAGTGCTGCAGGCGCGTGTCGACGAGTTAATGGATCGCATCAGCTTTCCATTGCACGAGAAGGACGCCTAAACAATAACAAAAAACAAAACACAACAAAAAAACAAAAGTTCTACAAGCAAAATTATGACAGGACGCGAATCGCATAGGATCAAGGATGCGGAAAAGAAACGTGTCCTGGATGAAGCGGCACGCAAGCGACGCGCACGCAAAGCTCTCGAAGCCTTGGAGCAGGACAACTTCCAAGATGAGCCTCATGCGGATCTAGTGATGTCGAAAAAGTTGCCAAATTTTCAGGAGAGCATTAAGAACAACAAAGAGAAGAAGGGCAAACGCAAAGGAGCCGAATATTTTCGAGCCAAATATCGCAAAAATTTCCACCAACTGCTCGAGGAGGATAAACAGAGGCCGAATTATGAAAGTGCCGCTGCGCCGCCGCCAAAGAAACCCGTTCGCCATTTCTGTGCCGTCTGTGGTAACTTTTCGCAATATTCGTGCACCGCATGTGGAACGCGCTATTGCCGCGTGCGCTGCCTGCGCACCCATCAAGACACACGTTGCCTCAAGTGGACCGCCTAATTTGTTTGTAGAGCCCCATTCCTTCATATTCAATACAAATACATGCAATAAAACCAAAATTTGAACACTGTTATCGATATACAAAAGCTATTTTGTCAATGCGGATAAGTAAAAGCCAGCTGTTGCGGTTAACATATAGTTTGGCTTATATTATTTTCAATATTTTGCATAGTTCAACATCTCATAATTAAGCCAACAAAGTACAATTTTCATAAGCTTTAAAAATAAAATGCAAAGCTAAGTTGGCTCTGCTGTTTGGCATTCAAATTGTATATTTATTTATCGATATGTTATCAGCTGTTTCACATCGATTGCAAACAAGTTGCGCTTTGTCAACAATATGTGCAAATAGAATTCGATTATTTTAAGCTTTTCCGTATGCGGTCTCACAATCGCGCAGTCTCATTAAATTTTTCAAACGACTACGTTGCGACACGCAATTGTCGCATTGTACAATAAAATAAAAATTCAAGTATAACGGCCAACGTTTGCAAAACGAACATTTTCACATATTTTAAACTACTATTAAAATAAAACAAAATCATAAGCAAAAAAGGCCAGCCGGTCGCGTTTTTTGACTGTTCCTTCGTCCGTGTGTATATGTACACAATTGTGTGTGCGTGAGTGTGTGCGAGTGAGTTGGTGTGCGAGAGCGCGTAGCTAATCCAATCAGAAAAGGGATACAACAACAACAGACGACAGCTGCAGTGGAAATATTAATTTGCACAATGGATCTAAATTTCGCTGATCTGAAAAAGGAGGCCGCCTCCACAGCTGAGGATATTTTCAATAGCGCCAGCAAGAAGGTAACCAATACCTACGATGATTTATTGGGTGACCTAAGTGGCGGTGACGGCGGTGTTAGCGGCAGTGGCAGCGGCAGCGCTGCCAACGTCAGCAGCGGAGCTCAGGACGATAATGCGCACACCGAGCGTTATTTTGCCAATGAGCAAAAAAATGTGGATTTCGGCGATCCGCAGGCGTTTGTGCAACGCATGTCTGCCGGCGCCAAGGAGGCACAGGAGCAACTGGATGCGAAATTTGCCCAGAAAACGGATGATTTTGCAGATTTCCTCAAGGACACGGGCAGTGCCGTTAAACAGGACATTGGCAGGATGACGAGTGATTTTATGAATGTGGAGCGAAATGTTTATGGGGATGCACCCAAAGCTCCAGCTGTAGCTCCTGCACCTCCCGTTGCACCCCCCGTTGCAGCACCCATTGCAGCACCCGTTGCAGCACCCGTTGCAGCACCCATTGCAGCACCCATTGCAGCACCCGTGGTTGCTCCTCTGCCCACTTCAGTGACTGCACCCAAGCACGTGGAGCCGGAGCCAGAGGTGGATTTAATGGGCAGCTTCAGCAAACCGATGTCTGTTCCACTGCAACCATTTCAGCCCACAGCGCCAGCCAATTTCTATGACGATGATGATGATGATGAGTTCTTTGGCAAGCCAAGTTTAAATGCTGCACCCGTTGTCGCCACTTTTGCCGCAACGGGCAACAAGGATTCGGATACAGATTCGCCATCCGTTTCGTATACGCCGTCGCCGGCAAAGAAACCGATTACGGCCGCACTCAAGGAGCAAGACAATGAGAAATTTATTTCTTCCGAGGATCTGTTGAGTGACTTTAAGGATACGCCACCAGCTGTCCCAGCACATGCTCCAGCACCGGCTCCAACTCCAGTTTCAGTTCCGACGCCGGCTCCGGCACCGCCTAAGGCTGTTGTAACCGATCTGGATGATGAGGAGTTTGAGGTGAAACCTCAGCCCAAAGTGGAGCCACCGAAGCCCGTTGCCAAAGTGGAGCCACCGAAGCCCGTTGCCAAAGTGGAGCCGCCAAAGGCCAAGACGCAACAGCCAAAACAGCAACAACAACAGCAGCAGCAGCAACCAAAGATTGTGTCAGTTGAGGAGATCTTCTACAAGTACGGACTTGGTAAGTGCCCCCAAGAATTAACCGTAAATTCAAACTCGGCAAACCGACTTTTTAATGCCCTTGCAGCAAATAAAAATTACTTAATAAATTTAAATAAAACTTGCACTAATAGGTATTATGAATAACATTTTATTTAGTAAATTCTAATTGAAAAAATTAAATAAATTCCATTCAAAGTCACGCATTTTCCGACAAATTAAAATCAATACAGAGGAAATTGCTGAAAAATGAATTCGTCAGCTTAAAACTATGTTTTTTTATTATTTATAATGTTACGTGATAAATTGAAGAACACGTACGGAATCAATGCGAAAAATGTCAAAGGCACAACGTGCCACGGGAAAAGCCGGTTATTATTCTAATTAAAATGAGTTAAAATGAGCAATCGCTGCTGCTGCAGGGGTATCTATATCAAAGCTGTATTTGTTTTGTTATTATCATTATTTTTTGTTGGCAATTAGTTACTGACTGACAATAATTAGTCATCGTTTTTGGTCTTATTGATAATATTATTTGTACATGCATTTTGTATTTTTGTATTATCCTCGCGACCACACCTTTGGCTACCTCTGCTCTGCTCTGAGTTGTTACTTAGTTTGTTTGTTACTTAGTCACTTTTTTTGCATTTCGGTTTTTTTCTTCATTTTTTGTGAGAGCAGTTAACAATCTGCTTGCCCGCTCTCTTTTAGGTGTTGTGCGTGCCTTTTGCTTTACGGCTTGTGGCGTTGGCTTGTTGTTTGCCGCTCATGATGTCATCATCATGATGTCGGCATCAAGTTTTGCGCTGTTTATATCTAACTTTGTATGTACACAATTATCGCACAATATATATATAAATTTATCATTTTTCGCGTATAGAATTTCACTTGTCCAAAAAACATTTTGCGACACAGCTGGAAATTTACATGCAGCCTCTCTCGCTTCCTCTCTCTGTTAGACCACGACGTCGCTCTCTCTTGGTCAAAAGCTTTGGAGTGCAACTGATCGGCAATTGTTATCGATAACGATTGCTCATCATCGTTGGAGTCACTTCTGCGCAATTAGTCAATAGTTGAACTGATTTAATGCTGCATTTGAATTGCATGAGACAGCACATTTTTTAGTTTCTAATTTGTTATTCATCCATTCGCATTTGGCTTGCATGAATCAGCAGCATTTCTGCTCTCGCTTCCGCTGCTTGCGTCTCGTTTGCTCATAATTCATATTTCACATTTCGCATTTATATTTGATTCTGTTTTAGTTGCTGTACTACATTTTAGCAAGCAATTATATCACACACACACATGGAGAAATGAAGAGGGAGTGAGAGAGAGAAAAGAGAGAGAGGGAAGAGGTCCGCGATATTGACTCTTTCTAGTACTCTTTAATTTAAGCCTTTGCCTGCATAATCCAATTATCTAGTTTAGGGGCCCACTTCACTGCGCAAATTCATTTTAATATCATTTTCGTTCTACACTGTTTTCAATGCGTAAAAGCAGTATATTATGTTATGACATAAACATTGTATAATCACAAAAAAGGTTTCTAGCTATGCATTTTGCGCTGTTAAGTTACACTCGAAGTAGTGTATTGAGCGGTCGGTGAAGCAGCGAGTGCAAAATTTTAGTTTTTTTGTTTTGCAATCTGCGCCTTTATTTTCATCGCATGCTGGCAAAATTTTCCAATTAGTAATCTTTTTTTTCCTCTGCATTGCCTTTGTCTTTATTTGCCGTGCTATTTTTATGGCAAGTACATGCTAAGTATTTGAGTCTGTCTGTCCGCTTGTCGTCTGACTGTCTATCTTCTTCGTTTCCTCTTCTTCGTTTTCCAATTGGCATTGACTTTGATTGTGGCTGCTGCTGCTGCTTGGCACTTGTCATCGACCCAGCTGAGGGCGCATTTTCGATAACGATACTCATTTCACTGTGCCAGTTGCTCAGTGCACATTGTCTTTGCATCTCATAGATGTGTAACTGTGTATGTGTGTGTGTTTGTGTGAGTGAGTATCGTTTATCTGCACTGTTAAGCCCTTATTTTGGCTTCCCCTTCTATTCGATCTGCTTCTGTCTCTGTCGCTTAGTTAGTCAGTGTGCTTAGCACATGTTAAGCTTGCACTTATCGGCGACTTTGCTTTACATTTATCGCCCGTCTTTTGTAATTGTTAATTTCTCTTATTTGCTCTCTATCACAAAAGCAATTAAGTCCTTATAAATAGACTGTGTATGTAATCGCTGCAAGAAGTTAAACACTTGTACATAAGTTTATATGTACATTGTTAGCTTGCATTGTATGCATGTCTAAAAAGTGTTGAGCAACAAAAAAAAAAAACTAGTGCACTTACTTACAAGGCGTAACGAGAATTGTGAAAGCGCCGCGAAACGCGACCCGGCGGTAAACAAAGTGTGCATAATATAATTTTAGATTGTCTGTGTGCGTTTAATTTTTTTTCAAGTGCTCCCCAGTCAGGCAGGCGTGATCGATATTGTTTTGGATCGCTGACGCTGATCGAAGACAGCTTTTGGGCTATATTTAAATTTGTATTTTCATTTGTTTTTATTAGAGTACAAACCTTTATGAGCATCAATTTGCTTGTAGGTACACTCAACAAAAATTACGTCCAATTGTAAAAATTTTAAAGAAACAACATTTATTTTGCGAATGACTTCAGAAATCTAAATAAAAACTTAAGAAAAAAATATTATATCGTTAAATAATATATTTATATATATTTAAGAAAGAATTTTCTTTGTTCTTGCTTAGCATCTTGAATGGGCGTCATAAAACTAGATGTTTATGAAGCTAAATTGTTTATTTGTATGCCAAATAAAAACAAACTAACAAAAATGAATCCAAATGTATCGCATCAAAATATTAAATTTAGTTGACACAAATAGGTCGAAACGGAGAAGTGAAATGTAGAACAAAGTTATGGCAACAAAATTGCAATACCACTTAACTTCTTATATAATAGTGACTTGGGTGAAATAGGAAAAGTATTTTAAAAGTTATTATCTTAATTGTGCCTTAACCTCTTTTTTTTGAGGTCTGCTCGATTTGTATAATTTTTCCACATTTTGGTTGCAGTCTTGTGTTTGTCACATGATATATGCCATGTGCTTCTGCTGCTTCTTCTTCTTCTTCTTCTTCTTTTGCTTCTTCTTTTACCTCTTTGCAATGCTCTCGAATCGATTTGGTAATTGAGAAACTAAGCCAAAGTTTGTAAAGTTTGCGTCAGAGAATAAAATGTGCATTATGAAAACATAAAATAGAATCCATAATATATATATTTATATATATATATATATATATATATATATATATATATATGTATATTTATATGAGTATCCCAGCTAAAATCTAGACACAGATGCTCTCTGTCGCTGTCAGCTTGTTTGATTTCCTATCTTCCTTCCCAAGGTGTAAACAACACTCGACAGATAGACAGACAGACCGGCAGACAAACCAGCTCAAAACTCGCAAGTTTCACACCCCATTAAAGGGAGGGGGTTGGTTACAGCTGTAGTCATTGCAGGCGAGCTGCAATATACACCGCACCCAAAAAAAGAAAGCCGCCGTCTGGTAATTTCCGGGCCACCTGCCTTAACCCTTAAGCAGCACCCTCCCTCAATTCGTGGAGAAGCAGCGCATGCGATTCAGCGAAAGCCAGTGATGTAAATTACGCTTTTTTTCCCCTTCTAATCTGGCTTTTTTGAACGTGTGAATTTAGCACAAAATTACAAAATGCGGGTTGTTTTTTTTTTGTTTTCACAATAATATTAATTTGTATATATGCAAGTTTAATTCAATTTACAACTAAATCTATCTTGTCTTGGATAGAACTGCCTTAGGCAAATCTCTACACTCTACAAAGCTGGTCAACTGCAGTAGCTGAACAGCAGCGATTACAAATCGATAAATTGTATTCACTTTTTGTGAGCACTGAGCTTGAGCTTTTTCTATTGCGAGTTCAGGGCTAAGCGCGGTTGCTCAACCCAACGCATAGCAGGTCGCCTTATCGATTTTACTAATTTGTACTCGCGCTCTCTCTCTCTCTCTCTCTCTGGCTTACGTTCTCTCTCGACGCCGTCGCTTTCGTTCGGCTATGGAACTAGTCCTTTTGAATTCGTGACAGGCTTGAAAGCTTTCAGCCTACGTTCAGTCTCAGTACGCGTCGTGTGCCTATCGGACGGCAGTGAATTCTTCTACGCAATTGCGAACAAAAATTTGCTTTTAACGTTACGTCGTAATATACCTAATTGCGTTGTGCTCGCTCTCTCGCATTCTCTCTCTCTCTAACTGCGCTGTGCTTTTGTTTGTTGCCTACTCCAAAAAAATATACAGGAAAAAATAATTGGAACGGCAAAAAAAAAAAAAAATAGAAAAGCTACCGTTTAATTAATACTAAATCAAGTGTTTTGCAAACTTGTGTGAAACTGACAAAATGTGTACAATTGGCGAAGCCGGACAAAATGGCGTCTGCAAGCAGCGCCCATTGATTTGCTCCATTTTGGATCCCAGTAAGTGTTGCACTCATACATACATACATACATATGTACATACATACAATAAACTATGCATACATACATACATATATTTAACATTTAACATGCTTGTAAACGCTGAAGCAAAACTAACCTTTGTCAATCATGCTGGAATTTTAGCTATAGTTATAAATAATATCCTGTTGCTTTTAGCTCTAATTGTAAAATATATGCTTTTTGTAAAATTGATTTTATTTGTTATTTTTTTGGCTTTGCGCCTAGATGCTTGCTTTAGTTTGACATGAGACACCGCCTAATGCACCCCTCTCTCTCTCTCTCTCTCTCGTTGTCTATATATATATATATATCTCTCTCTCTCTTTTATCTGCCTTGCACAACACAAAACTTAATGCTAAACTAACGAAAATCAATATATCAATCGCCTATTTGCAGATGCCTGGTTCAAGCCCGAACGTTTGCACCCACAAGGTAAGTGTATGTGTGTCTGTCTCTCTGTGTATGGATGTTTTTGTGGCTTTCTGTGTGATCCCAGTGGCTCACAAACTGTGCTTGCACAACTGTACAAGCAAATTAGAAAGCTGTCGATTATGCGTTATGCGGAAAAAAAAAACATAAAGCAGAGACAAACAACAAATACTGCTGTCCTTAATAATGATGTCATTGTTGCGCCCGCATAAAACCAACCCTTCCTCTTTACCCTGACTCCCTCCCCCTATAGCCTAAAAGTATGCCATGCTTTACTTATTTTCTAGTAATTTTTTTTTATTGTTTCTGTTATTGTTGTTGTTGTTGCCATGCACTTGCTCTCGACATGTGCGATTGTTCTTTGTGTGTGGTGTGTGTGTGGGTCTATTGTAATTGAGCTTTATACAACCCTGAATAAATGCTCAAGTAGATTACTCTCGTGTAGCCATTCATATTGCATACTGAGTGGCGTTTCTTATTCACATACCCTGTACTCTGTAAACATGGCTTAAGAAGGGTTTTTAGAAAAAAGGATAAAAAGCTAAATCGATCTCTATCTCCATATATAAGTTAAAGAGTTTCCATTTATGATACCCTTTTTCAGTCGAATCGATTATCAATCCGTAGTGATATTAATATATATAAATGTATAAATATATATGAGTAAATAAAAAGACCCAGCCCATAGGGTATTTGCTAGTCGATCACAACTGCCTTTTGTTTCATCTTTTCCTATCTTGTTGATTTCGCTGCTTTTGCGCATTGATTTTTTTTCCTGTTTCCCCTTTCCCAAAGTTGACCGGACAACGGACAACGCCTAAAAGGCAACAGCAAAAAACAGAACAAAGCTCATCGAGCGCTTAAAATGAAGCGGAGTCAGAAGTGCACCGTTAATTATGGTCAAAGTGAAGTGGACTTTTATTGTGCCACGCCCCTTCCCCAATTAGTAGGACGCCATAAATGCAGTTCAGTTACCTTCGCAACACAACCCCACACGCCCCGCTCCTTGTCGCGTTTGTGGCAGTGGAGCGTTAAATAAAACCGTAACCGGATCGCATGCTAAAGCGTTTTCAAATATATATGTATATATAAATATATATGCACATTTATATAAAAGAAAACTTTTCATTCGGTTTGCTCGCCAAAATGCAAACTAATATGGGCTAAAGTATGGAAGGAGCGTCGCGACAGGTGAGGGGTGGGTGGAGACGTGACTAGCAGCAGCCCCTTTCGCACGAGGCTGGCATGCAATAGACGTAAGCCGAAACATGCACTACTAATAAATATATGTATGCATATATATATAACAGTTGTACATATAACAGTTGTTGGCTGAGCTTATTTCATCAGCTTATGAAGGCATAATACAACAACGTCTACGATTATCATCATCATTGGCATCATCAACATCGTCATTTGACTGACTGGCTAACGTCGCTGGAGCTTTGCACCCAACTGTAACAGTAAATACTTATACACATACATAGACAAACGTATGCACATACATACACAATACACACAAACTTAATCAGTTTGTGTTTTGTTGGAGCATTCCACAATGCGATTCAGATTTATATCAACTGTTGTTTTAATTTGCAATGAACAAAACTCGGCATTCCTTTATAAAATCTTTTTAGATTAAATTTAAAGTTCTAGAATCGGACAACCAATCAATATTCCCCTCATTAATCGAGCAATAAAATGACTCATGATCACAGCAAATAAATAAATAAAAAGTGAAGTCAACTGCTTGCTAAATTTAAAATTTAACTGCTTGCTTAAATTCACTAATAGTAATAATCCAAATGAAGACTCGATTAACAACAGCTGCCAATTAATGCTCATAAAAACTATTTCGGCTTACAATTAACTATTCTCACACCGTCTCTAATACTTGAGGCTGCTTTGTTGCCACCCGCTTGGTTCGTAAAAGCAATTTCTCGGTTTTTGTTTTTATGCCCAATTTCGGTTACCGGGCACTCAACAACAATTAAAAGTAGTCAGTCGACCCTCAATTTACGCCCAGACACCGTCAGGCATCCCGGACTGCTGCCCACTGTGCTGAGCACTCGACAGTCACCTCTCTGTGGCAGTCTCCAGTCTGCAATGAGTCAGCCAGTCAGCCAGTCAGCCACTCAACCCATACTTAATTCTTAAGTTACCAACAAACAGCCAGCCAGCTCTTGGCCGGCCATAAAGACTGAAAGCCAACGAGGCGGCGAGACTAGACAATATTCGTTCAACTGTAAAAATTAAGCCATAAGTCTGAATGTGAAGTGAAAAAATTGAAGCTTATAAGTGGAAAAAGTTCATTACCACAGATATTTAATAAATTTTTAGAATTTTAATAGAATAATAGACATAAAATTTGTCCGATATAAACTAAGAAAAATCTTTGTAAAAATTAAGCTGTGAATTTCACAAGTGACGTTTTTAAATGGAACAAGTTTGTTCCATTGCGTTGCCACAGAAATTTTTGACATTTTCACCCATTCTCTCAGTAATTATGGTGACAAGCATCAATCTGAGCAATATTCATAAAATAAGTTTAGGTGGGTCACAAATGTCAATCAAATAATATTCAATTCCTCAACACTCTTGCTACATTGTGGCATACAAAATTCTCTGATTCATGTCTAGAAATTTCTCTCGGTTTAGTCCAATTTTGGTCGTGACAGCATTTTAAATACCCACACTTAGGTAGCTTTAAGTTGATAGTCGTCTGGCTTCTATTTTAGCTGCCTTTCACCTGTTTTAATGCCGGCCGGCTTTTGTTATTTATTTTGTTATTTGTTACCGGTTAGAAATAGAATAGAAAAATAATGCTTACGTGCAGTCAAAACCGGAGCCAAATACGTATCCCCATATATTTATCTATGCACATATATAGTTATATACCACTTGTTTCCTGCCAAGCGAATAGCAAAGAACATTAGATCATCGCAAATTTCGCATGGCTACGTTTTGCTGTGGCAAAAAATATATAGTATAGAACAATTTGCATTTATGTGCGATTCGATTTTTTGTTGATAATTGATAAGTAAAGTAAATACAGACGATTGTATAGGTTTCTTTACGAGAATGATAGCATTTTAATACCCTAAAGTAATACTCTTTATTGCACTTTTCAAAATACAGATTTATTTTATCGTTAATTAAGTTCAAATTTCTCACTTTTCAATATTATTGTAAGATTTTCTTACTGAATTCTTAAAATTTGTACATTTTTATTTTATAAAAATCCATCGACTACTTTTCTATAGTATACTTTAGCTTAAGCTTTTAAAATGCACCTCGATGATTGCACCTGTAGATGCAGGGTGTTTGGGGAAAGTGAAATTATCAGAGATAGTCAACGTCTAGTTGATAACAAATTCAGGGTCATGTGCTATTTTTGGTAGAGTTGGAAAAAGAGCCGCCTACGTCAGTAGCTGAGTTTGCTCTTCTGACGTCATTCGATAGATGTCCGAAAAAATTCCATTCCCATTCCGATTTTAACCATAACTAATTCAAATTGAAAACGAAATCAATTTTTTGGCGCGTTATTGTCACAAGCTTTCGACTGCTTGCAAGCAGTGTACACAGCACCCTAAACAGAAATTAACCTTGAAATTCTAACATGGAGAGAGGTATTGTTGCTGTTGTCGCCTATGCAGCTCTCCACAGCTGACGTTCCGTTGTTGTTGTTCACTCTTTGTTAAGCGCTTTTGTGCTTTCGGCGATTTTATTTAGCCGGCGTCTGAGACTCTCGAGCACTCGCATTTGTCTGCTAATTTTAGCCTTTTAGCTGTTTCAGCTATCTTTTTCATTGTTATTGTTTTTTTTTGTGTGCTTAAGCAGTTCGATTTTTGGATTACGACGTGAGCTGCAGAGAATGAGACAGAGTGAGAGAGGCGGCGATGGCTGCACAAAACTTAAGGGCTGCCCACCAACTGAGATGATAGATGCAATTACGCTCACGAGCTGCAAAGCTTCGAGATAGAGAGATAGCGAGCTTTTAGTGCTCTACGATCGTTGAGAGAGAGAGAGAGCAGCTAATAACGAATGCAATTGCAATAGTTTTATACGGGATTAGCGCAGCTGTTCAATATAACAGTTTTTCTTCTATCTTAAATTATATGTGCTGCGGTAGCCCTGGCATTGATATCACTGCACGCTACCCGCTATCCCTCGACCTTAGTTCGCTGTTGTACCTGCTATAGGGATATGGGCTTACCTGCTCTCGACGTCGACATGCATGAAGCGACATGCTCAACAATCTGAATCGAGTTTAGGGATCGGAATCGCGATCGGGATCTACCTACCGAAGAACGGATAACGAGATGCAGGCGACGACAAAACATTTACAGCTACGCATATGCGTGTGTAGCTTGACCGATAGCCCATCTTTCTCTCTGGCGCTCACTCACTTACGCTCTCTTGCGCTCTCTCTGATTCTCTGCACTGCTCGACTGTTCTAGTTGTCTGACCATAGGCCGAAGGGGTGCCGCCTGCCCCTATACACATATAAACACACACACAGCCATACTCACATCTATCTGAGTAAGTGTGTGTGTACCTTGTGTACCTATGGCAAATGTGCCCTGAGCGCATCTGAATTTAATTGTAGTTTAGTTGATGTACGGACTTTGTCAACGTCACAACACAGAAGAACATAGCGCAGTGCTCCGGTTACCGCTTCACATTCGTGTTTCTCTCTCTGTGTTAGTGTGTGTTTGTGTGTGTGTGTGTGTTCGAGTGTTTTGCATCTGTAAGATACAAGAAATACAACAAGAAATGTGCCCATCAGCTGTTGAACCCCTCGCTTGACCTCAGTCAGCCCGTCAGACAACATCGACAGACAGCCCAGCTACACAAATACTTTCGATTCATTGGCATTTACATTTTGCGGAAATTGTTCGAGTGTCAGGAATTTTTGCTGTATGGTTGTGTGTAGTATCTTTTATCTGCATCTTCTCCTTCGTCCAAATGCAATCTATAATTATATATCTTGTATATAGAATATACCCTGACATATTTCATAATTTCGTTACATTGTTTAAATTAATTTTGCTGCGTGCGCCTTTCGAATGCGTCAAAAAGTTACACTCAGAGAAAATATTATAAATACCAAATGTGAAGAAGAAAATATAATTTAATAAACTGTTGTTAAATGTAGTTAAAACTACAGAAAATAATCTTATTTCGCTTACCATACGCAGTAAGATACATTTAAGATCAACAGGCATATTTAAGCATAGCAAAAAGTGTTGTTTCATACAAGAAATTACATTTGTAAACTATTGCTGATCAAGAATATATATGCCTTGTGGACTCAAAGGCTGTTTTCTTTAATCACAAATTGATAATACCCATTCAATAAAAATAGTAAATCATTAAATTAGATTTCATGTTCAACCCTTTGGTCTGCAAGCATTTCTCTGAGTGTAGGCTTATGGCACTTATCTATCATTGCAGTTAGCCGAAAGTGTACACGAAAGTACGCACACACACACACACATACATAGATACGCATTTCTTTTTCTGATTTCGGCAAGTCATTCGACAATTGTCGCTCGGCTGTTGTTGTTTTTGTTGTCGTTGTCTGGGGCCCGAATCGTGTTGGGTTCTATTCTATTGGTGTTCTGGGTTCGCTGATCGTTCATTCGTTCGTTCGGTCGATTGCCTCGTCGTTTCAGTTAACGGTTAATGCTAATTCCGAGTCCATACGCGTCGCGTGTCCAACTTCCTTCTAATTCCGTTTTGGATCGCTTCGTTGCAGTTCTTTAGTGCTAATCAAATATATATACATAAATATAATCTGAATAGAGTTAAGAAATGGCTGCCGCTTTAGAAACGCTACAATCGCTGCTGGAATCACTCAACGAAATCAAAGAGCTGCCCATAAATCGGGAATCTTGTAAGTACTAATTTCCCAATCGGATTAGACACATTGCGATCTGCACACAATTCATATACATATGTATAAGGATGTATCTGTGTATTTCGAAGATATTTCTGTTATTTCACTCGTTGTTTCCAATTGCAGCTATGATTTATTTTTAAACATTTTTTTGTTTGCAGAGAGCAAAGAAAGCTGTGCTGCGAGTATTGTTGTTGTTAAATATAAACTTGCTTTCTATGGGTATATTAATTCCTGGGCTTCTTTCACTCACTACAAATGCTGCTAATCACTTAAAGTGCGTTTCTCAGCTGTACTATTCTTTTCTGGGAGTTTTCCAATGCTCTTTTGTCATACTTTTGATTTACTTTTCACTTATCACATTGATAATGAACAGTGGCGGTGAAGATAATCTTAATGGTGGTAGAATGGGGTGTGGCAAACATTGCACTGCTGAAAGAAATGGTTTCAAATGATTTATGATACTATTATTTTCCAAATTCGAAATCTAGAAATCCACATATCATATTTTTTTTATAGAAATATTATTTAGCAGCAGTAAAAGCTATTTTGACCGCCTAATTTCTGATCAATAAAATTCTTTAATTTGTTTGCTAAGAATTGTATTGCATTTCCATTTCATTTTATTGCTTGCTGTAAATAAATATAAATAAAGATTCATAATTTTTAAGCCGTAATTTAACAACTTATTTTGTTAATATTTCCCAAAACACACATGTGCACTATAATATGTATATATTTATTTATATAGCAGAATACATCGCATAAAATATTTATCGTATTTTTTTTTTGGTTGCTGGGTATTTCCGAGTCTTGCAGTTGCCATATTCTAATTATCTACAAAATTTCTGTGTGCTTTCATTTTGATTGTTGCTCACTGTTGCTGTTTGCCAATAAATTTAGCTTTTAATAATTTCATTATCTTCTTTTTATTACATTATGTGTCTGCTCGCTTATGCAATTTCTTTTAGCAGCCTTTTCATGACAATGTCAGGTGCAATTTTTATTATTATCCGTTTATTTATTTATTTATTTTGCATTACACGTTTGCGAATGCGAATTATGTCAGCGGCAACTGCTTGTCTCTCTCGCTCTCTCTGTCCGTCTCCCACCAGCTCACTCTCCCTCCTCTCTCTCTCTCTCTGTGTGTTTTTCTATGATTTTGGTCAGCATGATATCATTTGAAGCAGAGCTTATTACTCACTCGCGCCAAAAACGCAAAAACGCAAAAGTGAAACAAAAATAAATCTTATTGCGTTGAGGGGGTTGTTGCTGCCGATGGGTTGTCTGTCGGGTTGTACACTATGATGTCACTAGTCCCATTTTGCAGTTGTTTGTTTGTACATTGAATATTGCCATACATTGAATACAACGCCATTTGTTTTTATTTTGCGTTGCAATTTGATGGAAAGTTCATTGAACACAGTGCTTGCCAATCTGCTCAAAATTAAGTGCAGCAAACTTGAGCGTGGTCACACACACACACGCTGACACACTCTCTCACCCACATTCACACACTCACACACTCAGTCACAGTCGCAGTCGCACTTGAACACCTCTGGTTTGGGCATTTGTTCGTCACGCTCAAGCTGAGTGTTTGACATATGTTTGTAGTTGTTGTTGTTGATTGTGAGCACTAATGAATCACAGTGCGTTTCGAACAGTCAAACAGGCAACCGCAACCGCACCCACTACGTCAAACGTGAACGTAACGCATACGTTCGTATGGCATCCGATTGTTCTGATGTTTAGCCGAAGTTCGCTTCGGGTGTGCTTTGACACGTTGCTTACACTCATAACGATGAGCGCCTACGTAGCCAAGTTTGGGCTTCTGCTTGCTGTTGTTGGAATTGCGCGTTATCTTTTTACTTTCATGCGCTATGGGATCACGCTCTCTTTTTGTATTTTTGTCGCTCCCTCTCTCTCTCTCTCTCTCTCTCTCTCAATAAACAACAAAAAAACTTGCTCCATTCCAGAAAACTTGTTTGGGGTCTGCTCTCTCTTTCGCACCGAGCTCCAATGGGATAGCAACAGTGTTGTCACCTTTGGAAATAAAATAAAGCTAGTTTTATAGGAAATATGAGGAATACAAAATGCCATTAGAATTGGAACTATATGCATAATTTTGATTTAATTATGCTCGCTTCCATTTTATTTGTAAAATTTTGTTTTTCAATCTACAATTTTTTACTGTATATCCAAACACAAAAAAATTTTTTGCAATATATTTGAAAAAAAAAGCTAGATTTGGCGTAAAAAACGCTGAATGGGCAACACTGGCTAACAGCAGCGGCCGCAGCACAAGCAGCAGCGACGACTGCGGCTTATTGGTTTGTTTTGTGTTTGAACTTCTTCCAGTTCTTTTGCTGCGTTCAGAGTAGACGGCGGTCCGCAGTATCGCACTCGTCAAACAGCTTACAATTTTATAACAGTGACTGTGTTTCACTCTGTGTGTGTGTGTTTCTGTGATTCCGTGTGTGCGTGTGCATTAGCTATTTATTAATTACCGCTAAACACGCCAATTGTGCTTTGCATACATTTTGGCGCAAAGTACCTTTTTTTGACATAACATCAAAGAAGTAAAAACTCGTAAAATGGCCGGTGGCAGCAAACGTTATTCGCGCAACAATTCCAATGGAAACTTCCAATCGCTGCCCGAACGTGGCCCAGGTATAACAACAACAACAGCAGCAGATGAGCTTATCAACTGCCTACTTTGATTTACCATTAAGCGTTATCTATCTATGCTTTGCCTCTGCCATGTCTTTGATTGCCAACGTCAGCAGCGACGCCAACGTGGCCGCCGTTTGTTCAATCGTTCAATCGCTGCATGTTCTTCTTCTTCTCTGTGTTGCCCAAAAGCATACAAAAAATACACTTTTGCATAATTTGCTTTTAGTTGTCTTCTTTTTTTTTTTTGTTGAGCAGTTGCCTTTTGAATTTCGATTGCCACGTCGAAATGTTGGTTTTTGGTAGGCGGGCAGTGGTAGTCAACGAACTTTTCCTGCCTGACAACCAAACAACAACATCAACAGCAACAACATAACTTGAGCAACGCGAGCATTTTCCATATTTTTATGCCTGCATTGCACTCTCCACATTATCACTTTTATATGAATGTGTGTGTGTGTGTGTGTATTCTAATTCAAGGTTATCAATGCCGCGTGCCAACTACGCAAACATTTTCAGCAATGCTCGTGACGTCACAGCCACGCTGCTGAAGACATGTGGAATGAAGTGATCCACTGGAAGGGGAAAGCTTTTAGCACTGCAACTTGTGCACGTGCTCGAAATTAGACTTGATTTCCCAATTTATTGTTAATTATTAATTTTTAATTTTAATTTAATGTTTAAGCAAATTAATCGTTAGACAAATATTTCAGTTTAATCAGCAAAACGAATATCAGAATTTAATGAACATTTTCGTTGTCCTGTGACGTATTACGCACATCTTTAATTCTATGCACACACATACACTCGCAATCACACTAACACTTGTCTCTCGTTCGCTTATCTAGCACCTCTTCGATCTTCTTCTTCGTCGTTCTTCTTCCACTTCACTTTCAGTGCAAACTTGTTTTTCACATAAACCAGTTGACAGAATTGCCCAGTTCTCAGTTCCTTCTCCTTATCCTCCTCCTCCCCTCCATTCCACATTCTCTCTTCCAGATCCACCAACTTACAATGCATTTTAGTTGTTGCTTCTTTGATCACTCAACCTACATGGATGCGATACGCCTTTAATTGTAACGAAGTCGAAAAGTCTCTTTTCAATTGATAAAAGAGAAACTTTCTCTTGGAACGCTTTCTTCGTGGCTCGCATATGGGATTGTTTCTCATGTTGCCTGACTGAATATATCTTAACCCAGTTTCAATTTGTAGCCAGCCCTCTCTCATCGTTTCTGCGCTTGTTTCCTTTCTAATTTACCGCCGACGATTTACATAACCTCCTCTTCCGTCTCTTGAGCTCTGCTTGGCAACAGTTATTTTTCTTAATTTTTTATATTTTGTTTTTTCTTTTATTTGTTTTTTATGCCCACCCCCTGCGAAACTAGTTTAACAAATGATTTTTTTTATTTGTTTGTTGTCGATATTTGCTTAGCTTGTCGAATTATCTATTCTTTGGTTTTTTATTATTTATTGTGGCTTTTTACTGAACTCAGGCTTTAGCTTTCCATTGCGTTCGCATAAGGCAGACTCGATGGAAGATTTGTTCCGCGCTGGAAGCTCATGGAAATCATTGTGATCTGTGATCGGTGATCATCACCAGCTGCTTTTGCTTTTGATTTAATATTTCCATAGAGATCGCCAGCTGTGCTTTTGCTGGAGAATTGCACATGGCCGAGTTTTCTTTTCCAATTAAAAAAAAAAGATATGCAAATGAAATGAATATATTTTGAATATTCATGTTTGCTTTTCAAATATGTAAATCAAAATCTGGAAAGATTATTTTTCTTTTTCCCATTTGAAATGTTAATTAAAAATGTGTTGAATATGAATATACTCTAAAAAAAAGTGTTGTATGGAATACATTGATATAATAAATATTTAATGTACAAGCAGAAATTATATGTGCATATTATAAATAAATTTAATATTTTGTGTCATATTTTTAGCCAAGCAATAAAATGTTAAATTATTATTCAAGGCTAAAGCAAAATTGCGCTGATTTCAAATAGATATTTAGAGGGTATCTCTGGCACAACAATCAATCGATAACAATGTGTGTGTTTGTTTATTTTGAAAAGTGCTCTTTAAAAATAGGAACATATAAAATTGTTGTTTAATTAATCGCATTTCAATGGGCCGTCAGCAAATGTGTTTATTCTCGAACAGAACCTATTTATAGGTCAGTTTAATTGAGAAATGCTGTTCCTTAAGGTGAATTCGCTTTTGGATCAATGGTGCATTGACTGCTTATCGCTACATTTAAGGAGGTGAAGGGTGGTTGAGTGTCGGGTGGGGCGAGGGGAAGGGGAGGGGGAGGAGGTTGTCTTCATTCAGTTTCCAATGAATATCGAACCGTTTCTCAATCGTTTGTTTCAAATTCACAACCGTTCCATAGCAAAGACTCTCTCGCTCTCCTTGTCTTTCTCTCTCTCTCTCTCTCTATCTCTTTATTATTTGGCGCTCTTTGTGCGTGTTTTTTTCCGGCTGTGGTCCGGAAAATTTAATTTTGAGGCAAATATTATTTGTCTAGTAGAAAACTTGGCAACGAACGCCCAACGATCAAAAGCACGGCGCGCTAAACCACGAAACCACGAAGAACCAACGAAAAAAATGTCGAGCAGAACCTGTGAGTGTTATACATATATATATATATAGATATATATTATATAAATATATATATATATATATATATTTGTATATTGTTTAATTTACATATATACATATTTATAGTATATGTGTATACTGTGGCTAAATCGTGCTCTATCTAATATAATTATTATCTGCCATTTGCATTCGGCCTGCAACCGAATTAATTTATGCTGAGAAGAGTCCCCAAAGATTGCATAATTGCTAAACCAAAATATATATAATATATAGTCTCTTATGTATATAGGTGCGTACATATAGACAGCTGTCTAATGATCTTTCTTTCTCTGTATGTGTGTTTGTGTGTGTGCTTTTGTATATTTTGGTATTTTCAGTGGCTCGTCAACTGTGCAAGCCAAATACTATATTAGCACGAGTTCCCGTAAAACTGTAAAGTGCGTCTTCGACTGACTGCAAAACTGTAACTGTCAAGTATGCAAATAAACTTCAGCTATGACTGAAAGTACTTGCAGTGACTGTCAAACGGTGCATGCAAATGCAGCCACAACTGTAAACCTTTATTATCGATTTAAATGGCTGCTTTTTATCAATTGAAAAATTGAAATTTCGACGACTCTCAAATTGTAGCTAATGTTCTAATTGTCTTTCTGTTTTTAATTTTTGCAGTGGAATCCCTCATCTATTGGCGTGATGTGAAAAAGTCGGGCATTGTTTTTGGCGCCGGTCTCATCATTTTGGTGGCCATCTCCTGCTTCTCCGTGATTAGTGTGTTTGCGTATTTGTCGCTGCTGGCGCTCTTCGGCACCGTCGCCTTCAGAATCTACAAATCAGTGACACAGGCCGTACAAAAGACAAACGATGGCCATCCCTTCAAGTGAGTTGCCTTGAAACTAGAGTACAATATTTATTTATAGATCTATTATAATATTTGTATTCGAAAATCTGTGTTGTGTGCAGAGAGTATCTGGATTTGGATCTGACGCTGTCACAGGAGAAGGTGCAACATATTGCGGGCGTTGCTGTTGCACATCTCAATGGTTTTACTGCGGAGCTGAGGCGTCTCTTTTTAGTTGAGGATCTGATCGATTCGATTAAATTCGGTGTCATCCTGTGGGTCTTCACCTACATTGGTGCCTGGTTCAATGGCATGACTCTGGTCATCTTGGGTAAGAGCACATCATTTAACATATATATAGAGATATATATATATGTATATATATTCTGATTCAAATATTAATTCGATTTCAAATAGCCTTTGTCTCGCTGTTCACCTTGCCCAAGGTCTATGAGAACAACAAGCAATCGATCGATACCTATTTGGATCTGGTGCGCACCAAGTTGACAGAAATCACCGATAAGTAAGCATCTACTTTATATATATATAGGCATTTTTAGCACTTTCAAATCCTTGTTCAAATTCAACACAAAAAATTCGCATTAATTGCAAAAATGCCCTTATCTTAAAAAGAGCTCACCTTTTACTTGGTTGTATTAACTATTATTGTTTTTTTCTTTTAATTTCTTCTAGAATTCGGGTGGCCATTCCCATTGGCAAGAAGCCTGTCGCCGCAGCTACCGAGTCAGATAAGGACAAATAGACAGCAACAACTACAGGAGTAGATGCAACAACAACAGCAAAAACAGCAACACGTTTATTTATTTATTAAGCATTATTTGAATGGTTTAATATATTCATCGGGGCATAACAAATAAATACATATATCAAATTGTATAATTACAACGTATAAACAACAACAACAACAAACAACATGCAATGTAAACCCAAACTTAAAACTTAAAAAAAAAATACAAAAAACAAAAATGAAGAAAACATTTAAACAAAAAAATTAATATCAACTCGTAGTAGTTTAAACATTGTCCAAGTGTCTTTAAGTTTTTAAACGAACGAAACAAATTTGAAAGAAAGTAAACAAAAAAAAAAAAACACAGCCACAGCAATGCAATTAAACAAACAAAAAGAAAAGATTTCCTCAGTTCCAATCAAATGTCTTTGCTTAAACGAGAGAGATTCTTAACGAAGAGAACATTTTATTACTTTTATTTTAATTAGTTAAAACAAAATGCATATTGCTATGCAAAAAAAAAGAAAAGAAATCAACAAGAACAACAACAACAACAACAACATTGTACACCCATTTTTATTAGCAACTTTTTTTAATTAAACACTCTTTGCTTTAGTTTTAATTTTAATTTTGTTGATTTTTCTATAAAAAAAAATCAAAATAAAAAAGTGAAGTAAAAATATATAAGTTAGAATTGGTTTTCTGATTTTTCTTCTTACATTTATTATCATTTCTGTATCTCTCTAGCAAATATATCAAAATCGATATATACTGATATATATATAGTAGGCTGATCTATGATCATACATATATATACATACACAAATACAGTCAACGCTTTCGTCCTTGCAGCAGGCTCAACTCGGCCTTGATAAGGTGGCCCTAATTACCGATTGGACCAATTTTGTTTATAGAACGTTTCGAGTTGCGCTTGGCCTGGCCTGAAGAGAAAGAAAGAAAGAAAGAATAGTTATGAAGAGGACTTTCAGGTGATTCTCCTTCGCCCTAGAAGCACATGCATAACTTATACATGACAAGTGACAAAATAAATTAAAAAAATAACAAACTGCTTCGCCGCCTTGTTTCATAAACATTTACATTTGTACAATTAATTTGTAAGAGTTTTTACATCGTAAATCAAATATTTAATATAAATTTTTTGTAGCACAGCAAGTTGAGTTTTTTGCCAACACGTTTTAAGATCATAATCATTAAATACATCTATTTGTAGCTTAAATGTTTTTATTGTAACCATTTGTTGCTCATTGTTATACAAAACTACAAATAATGAATGTGAAAATTTATGTTTTGTGATGCTTTCGATAAAAATAAAACAAACAAGAACAAAAAGAAAATTAAGCAGAAGGAAATAAAGGACTACTGATAACTTTTTAGGCGTCGTTTTTTCTCCCGTATATAACTATGATAACAATAGATATTTTTGCATATTATATAACACTTAAAATGATATTTCTATAAATGTATGTAATATGTAAGTAAATACAAAATCATCATAAATACGAAAAAACGAAAAACATTTTCAAGTGCAAATGAACTTTTCGTGGTTTGATTTTAATTCAAACGATCTTCATATAAAGACGTATGTATATCACATAAATGTGCCGTAAGTTTGCTATATGCTATGCAGAGAAAACAATGTTCTTACTTATTACATTCAGAAAACAAAAAGAACATCAAACAGTTGATGATATGATCGTAAAAATTTCAATAAAAATAAACTTAAATCAAATCAAACTTGTTAAATTATTTGAGTCGGCGCACCAAAGCAAACAGCATTCGTCTGTATGGGCGAAAACGGCAGCATACAAAAAGCTGATTAGCATCCGTCGTTTGCAAAGCTTAACGCCAGAGGGCCGGCAACTTGGGCGGCCAAAAAGCAAACAAAAAGCATACAACACTCTGTCGACAAAAAATAATAAACAATACGCATGTATGACCTTCGTACAAGGTGACTGGGACACTGAGCGCGAGCGAGAGATAAATGAAAAAGGCAAGCAGAGAGAGAGAAAGAGAGAGAGTGCTAGATGTGTCAGTGGCTGAGCAATGGAGATTGCTAAAAGCCGCAATATGGGTTGCATGTAATGCAATTCAACATTAACATAGAATTTGCCAATGCCAGCTGGCAAATGACGCTAACAAGCAGCGGAGAATTTCATAGCGCTGATAAGACGCAAAACAGTTTGCATTAATCCGAGTTGTTTACATGAGCGAAACTCAACGAAAGAGAGCGAAAGCTTTGTGTTTAAAAACGAAAAGTGATTTAGTAGATAGTTTGTAGCTGGCAGCCATATACCCTGCACTGAACAAATGTGCATGTTATAAACATTAAATAGTAGTTTTAGCTTAACCTAATAGCAAGTAACTGATTTGTAGAGTAGTCAGTGGATGTAGTTAAGCAAAAAAAATAGTATATATATATATATATATATATATATATATATAATAAGAAATTAAGTAGGTGTGCTTTACTGAGTAATATGTCAAACAATATACCCTATGCGCCACTGGCTGCTGGTCATGAAAAGCTCTTGTGACTAATAACGCATGCGAGAAGCGCACGCCGCGTGAGAAGTGCTCCGGTTTTTGCAGCGAACGGTCGTATTTGGTCGCGCATCGTACTCACGAATTCGCTGGTTCGCGTATTAAAAAAACGTCGCCTTCTAGTTTTTCCTACGCACCCACGCAGTGACAGCGACAGCATCTGAGCAGAGCAGAGCAGCGCGCTGAGTATTAGTTAGAAGCAGTGAAAGAAAGAAAATAGCTCAGTTAGCAGCAGAGAGTCGAAGGCAGAATGTCGAAGCCACAATCGGACGCGGATCGCAGGAAGCAGATTTCGGTGCGCGGCATCGCTGAGGTTGGCAACGTAACCGAGGTGAAGAAGAACTTCAATCGCCATTTGCACTACACCCTCGTCAAGGATCGCAATGTGTCCACGCTGCGCGATTATTACTTTGCGCTGGCCAACACCGTCAAGGACAACATGGTCGGACGCTGGATACGCACACAGCAGCATTACTATGAAAAGGACCCCAAGGTTAGTTACCAACTCGCCCCCTCCTTTTTTTTTCGAATATCGATTTTAATTCGAAGTGGAGCAAAAAAAAAAAAATAACCTAACCCAACTTTCGTTACACTTTTTGGAACTGGTTAAGAAATGAATCTGTAATTTGGCTTGATTCGATTTGATTTCTTTTTTTTTTTTGGTATTACGACATGCACATATTGCGCTCTCCACTTTCCTTCTGTATTCTTACCAGTCTCTCTCTCTGTGCATTGGCGAAAAGTATGTGTTTTTTTCGCCTTTTTTATTAACTTCTCTTTTATTTTCATTTTTGTTTTCGTCGCTCGCTCGCTGCCATTTCTGCTGCATTTCTACATTCATTATCACCCTCTGCACACTTATTTTGCTTTCGTTTTTCATTTTTTTTGTTATTTCTTTCTGTTTCTGCTTAATTGCGTCTGCAGAATTTGGCTGAAGTGCAGTGAGATCAATGCCAAAAACATTTGGGGTACTTTCACTGCGACACATTTAACCTGACTGTGTGGACCAAATACATATATACATTTTGTTGTTTTAGAATTATCTGCTAAAAAAAGGCCGGTGACCCAGTCTTTAACCACCAGCTGAGTTGGGAAAAACAACAAAATCATATGTAAATAGCTATTATTTTATTATCAATCTGCAGCTGTCACGGTCCAGCACATAGAAAGATAGAGAGAGAGAGAGAGAGGTAATTTCAAATATAATTTCAATATTAACATAGTAATTTGTATACCCTAGGCTTATTAATGTCTTAAAATGGGGTAACCTAGTTCATATTACCTATCTACATATATTGTTTGATATGTTATTTATTATACAAATTCTGAAAACCATATTTGTTAAAATACTAAAAAGCAAATTTAATGGAGCAGTTTTAATAGAATTTAGAGTCGGACAATTTTTGGTTTCAAGAGTCGAAATACAGGAGAACCTTATTTAGAAATTTATCAGCTTGTTTTTAATATGCATGATTATATAGCATTCTACTTGTTTTCTGTTTTATTGTTCTGCAATATTTAAAATCATTTTAAAGAGTATCTTCAAGCTGAATATTTTCGAATTAATGGCATACTTTAAATCGAGTTTGCGAGCGCTGAAAGCAGCTTTAAGCACACTTCACTCACAACTGCTTGTATACAATGCGTATCCAGCGCATACACAGCAGACATGAAGTCTCTCTCTCTCTCTCTCTCTCTCTCTCTCACTCACACTATTGCAATCACGTGCTGCAGGCGTGCGAATTTCGCGCATATCTGAAGGGGAAAATTTGTCCTTGTCTGAATGTCAGTCAGTCAGCGAGTCCAAGTTGCTTCTCGTCTCGAAATCACTTTCAATTTCCACAGTGCACGTATCTATTTGCCTATGCTGTAAACAGCTGATAAATTTATTCTAGATACATACATCTATCGATGAAATTGGTCAATTTAAGTAATTTATCTAAAGCACTAACAATTATAGCATAGTAACAAAAAATTCAAATGTATATAATAAATGCATATACATATACAACAGCATAATAGTCAGACACACACACATACACACACACACACACAGTTATTCACACATATTTTCAAGGTCAAGCAAAGGTTATTAACAAAAACGAGAGCCGTCTGCTGGTTGGCTGTGGGCGCCATCGTCAGGAAAATTTTCATTATAATTATAATTTTCTTCGTTTTAGTTATTTTTGTTGTAGTTGCGCGTGCCAATGTGTTAGTGTAGATATATATATATTTATATATATATATATATAGATGCGTGTGTGTGTGTGAGTCTAAACACATTTATTTTGGTTCCAAAAAAAAAATACGACAATAACCCAAATTTTCATGAGGTTCATTTACGCTTTGTTACACTTTCATTATGCGCTTACATGCAATCTGTGTTCTGTGCCCATGAAAGCAATAAATACTATGTAAATATGTATCTATCTGGGTACATATATGCTATGCTCTTGGATACATGGACAACAAATTGAAACTAGATACACTTAAAGCTAATTGAGTCCACTTCTTTTAGGGGTGCTTTTCTTCTTTGATGGTTGAGTTCGCTTTCAGGCAATTGATGATAGGTCAGAATGGGTAAACGAACTCTATTCAAAAGATATTTTTTATATTTATTTTTTTTTCAACTTATAAACATTTACATAAGCACAGCCAGACTGTATCAAGCAAAAGAAGCTTTTTATCTACCAGGTGTATTCAATTTTAAGTAAGAAAATAAATAAAAATATATACATTTTTTGAGATATTTAAAATATTTTAATTTAATTAAATTTATTTATTTGTATTTTTTTTTTAAATAAGCCCAACAATTAAATTGATCCGCATGGGAAACTTTCATTAGATTCAACATGAGAAACTAATTAGACAGTTTTATCTGTTAACCGTCATATAGATAGATATATGTGTATATATATATATATACATATATCTATGAATATGAATATGAGCAGCTGCTGGTTGCCTGGCTCACATAAATTTTAATATTTATATATTGCCCTTGTTTTAGATTCGATTACAAGCGCAAACAGACGGTATTTGTTATCATTTGGTCTATGGCCGTAAGCCGCAAAAAAACATATGTTTCCCCCTATCAGTTGTGGCCAGCACACAGCTTAAATACATATATGCATATCGAAATTCAATTAAGAGCCTCTCTTTGTCTGCGGTCGTAAATAAAACAATGGTTTATCAAACGGCAACAGTTTCCGCTTATTATTGGCTGGCCAGTTGCCTGTTGTCACATGCGATTCGCAATTGGGAATATGACACATCTGTGCCAATATAGAAGCGTTATCTGTCTTATCTATACTATCTGTCTATGTAAAGTTTAATTGCGATATTTATATATAAATGTATATTGTCGTAATTAGTTGCTTAACTCTGCCGAGACCTTGCCTAGCAATGCTCTTCACTGTTTTACATATCAGGCAGTGCTGATAAGCGGTGCATGGCGCAACTTATAAACTATAAAGCGGCATTCCAAATCTGAATCGATGATGATCATTGTCGTCAAAACAGATCGCAACACTGACCAGAGATGTGACGATTTGCTCTGATTAACTTTGGGTGCATTTCAGCTTACATGGTACATGGTGCATGGGGCATAGAAACATAGCATGTTTCCACAGCATGTATGGCAAGTAATGGCCTTATCAGACCGGGCCTGATCTGATCAATCGCTGAACCGGTGAATGTAAATGCCTAATTATAGTCTCCCGGCAGTGCTGAATCAAATTAGCAACCGTTGATAAGGCGCCAACGGTTGCCCTTCTCAATAAATAACAAAACACTAATAGCAATACTAACATAACTTTGTAATTGGGTAATTGGGCCAGCTGCTGTTCGCGTCACCAATCACGCTCCCAATCAATGTACAGTTGTACCGGCTCTTAACGACTAACAATCGCTTACAATGGAGATAATCGAAGGTGTTGGAAACTATTTCAACAGCAGAATATATAAGAGTTACTTGTATGTATAAGTAATATCATTGCAGATATCTTGATTCAATCATAAATGATATCATTTGATAAACCTATTTCTCTCTATATATATAGAGTATACATACATATTCTTGATAAGCATCACCAGCCGTCATTGATGAAACTTGGAATAATATGATGTCAGAGACGATCGGTCAAAAGCTTTGTTCTTGCAATAAAAAATGATTTTTATTCCAAGATAGTAAAAGCATTCTTTCCTGCTCCTATATAATATCTTGATTCAGATCTAAGCTAATGGGATAAACGTAGTATGTCTCTTAAGGATAGAGTAACTATTTGTTACATAAACAAACTAATTTTCATCATGCATCATGCAACTTTCTCTTCCTTCTCATCAAGAAAATATGTTAAATAAAACCCTTCTTTTTTTTGCCATCATTTGCAGCGCGTCTACTATTTGTCGCTGGAGTACTACATGGGCAGGTCGCTGACGAACACCATGATCAACTTGGGCATCCAGAGCGAGTGCGAGGAGGCGATGTACCAGCTGGGTCTGGACATTGAGAATCTCGAGGAGATGGAGGAGGATGCCGGTTTGGGCAATGGTGGCCTCGGTCGGTTGGCCGCCTGTTTCCTCGACTCGATGGCAACATTGGGTCTGGCTGCCTATGGCTATGGCATCCGTTATGAGTACGGCATCTTTGCCCAGAAGATCAAGAACGGCGAACAGGTGGAGGAGCCCGATGATTGGCTGCGCTATGGCAATCCCTGGGAGAAGGCACGTCCCGAATTCATGCTGCCCATTCATTTCTATGGCCGCGTGATCGATACGCCCGAGGGCAAGAAGTGGGTCGATACCCAGCGTGTCTATGCCATGCCCTATGACAATCCCATTCCCGGCTACAACAACAACCATGTGAACACCCTGCGTCTCTGGTCCGCCAAGTCGCCCATTGACTTCAACCTGAAGTTCTGTGAGTAGTTGAATTGCTTAACTCAACTTGTGACTTATATTGAATTTGCAATCTTTACAGTCAACGATGGTGACTACATTCAGGCCGTGCTGGATCGTAATCTGGCCGAGAACATCTCTCGCGTATTGTATCCCAACGATAACTTCTTTGAGGGCAAGGAGTTACGTCTGAAGCAGGAGTACTTCATGTGTGCCGCCACCCTGCAGGACATCATTCGTCGCTACAAGGCGTCCAAGTTTGGATCGCGCGAAGCGGTTCGCAACACCTTCGAACACTTCCCCGAGAAGGTGGCCATCCAGCTGAACGATACTCATCCGTCGCTGGCCATACCCGAACTGATGCGCATCCTCATCGATGAGGAGCATATGGATTGGGTCAAGGCATGGGATATTGTTGTTCGCTCCTGTGCCTACACCAATCATACGGTGCTCCCCGAGGCTCTCGAACGTTGGCCCGTGTCCATGTTGGAGTCGATATTGCCACGTCACTTGCAGATCATCTATCACATCAATTTCCTGCATATGGAGAATGTGAAGAAGAAGTTCCCCGAGGATCTAGATCGCATGCGTCGCATGTCTCTGGTCGAGGAGGATGGTGAGAAGCGCATCAATATGGCTCATCTGTCGATTGTTGGCTCGCATGCCGTCAACGGTGTCGCCGCCATTCACTCGCAGATCCTGAAGGATTCGCTGTTCCATGACTTCTACGAAATGGATCCCAAGAAGTTCCAGAACAAGACGAACGGCATCACGCCACGTCGCTGGCTGCTGCTCTGCAACCCAGGTTTATCCGATCTGATTGCCGAGAAGATCGGCGATGAGTGGCCCGTGCATTTGGATCAGCTGGTCGCATTGAAGAAGTGGGCCAAGGATCCCAACTTCCAGCGCAACGTGGCACGCGTCAAGCAGGAGAACAAACTCAAATTGGCTGCCATTCTGGAGAAGGACTACGGCGTCAAGGTCAATCCGGCCTCAATGTTCGACATCCAGGTGAAACGCATCCATGAGTACAAGCGTCAGCTGCTCAACTGCCTGCACATCATCACCTTGTACAATCGCATCAAGAAGGATCCCACAGCCAATTTCACGCCACGCACAATCATGATCGGTGGCAAGGCTGCGCCCGGCTACTATGTGGCCAAGCAGATCATCAAGTTGATATGTGCCGTTGGCAATGTGGTCAACAATGATCCCATTGTTGGTGACAAACTGAAGGTCATCTTCCTGGAGAACTATCGCGTCACGCTGGCTGAGAAAATTATGCCCGCTGCGGATCTGTCCGAACAGATCTCCACCGCTGGCACTGAAGCCTCCGGCACTGGCAACATGAAGTTCCAGCTTAATGGTGCCTTAACCATTGGTACCCTCGATGGCGCCAATGTGGAAATGGCCGAGGAAATGGGTCTGGATAACATCTTCATTTTCGGCATGACCGTCGATGAGGTTGAGGCGCTCAAGAAGAAGGGCTACAATGCCTACGATCATTATAATGCCAATCCCGAGGTAAAGCAGGTCATCGATCAGATCCAGGGTGGTTTCTTCAGCCCCGGCAATCCCAACGAGTTCAAGAACATCTCGGATATCCTCCTCAAGTACGATCATTACTTCTTGCTGGCCGACTACGATGCGTACATCAAGGCCCAGGATCTGGTCTCCAAGACCTATCAGGTAAGCAATGAAAATCTATCTGAATTACCTTAACAAATATATTTTAATAATATGTTGTTCATTTATTTTTGTAACAGAACCAAGCCAAATGGTTGGAGATGTCCATCAACAATATTGCCACCAGTGGCAAATTCTCATCGGATCGCACCATTGCTGAATATGCCCGTGAAATTTGGGGCGTTGAACCCACCTGGGAGAAGCTGCCAGCACCGGAGGATCAGCAATAAATCAATTAAAACATTTTTTGATATTATATTTTATTATTCGTGTGCTTTACTTTTGTTAAAGTCCCATTTTAGGAGCCAAATGCAAACAACAAACTAACAAGAAAACCAGAAATGAAAAGGAAACAAAGTTTAATCTAGCGCTAAGATGTGAACATCGATTAGGCTCATTGTTAATTATTAAATATCTATCTTATTTAATAAATTCTATACAAATCGAATCTAATCCAATGCTAATCTTCAACTGGCTGGAATCGAATTAGCAGCAGCGACTACAACACCACGGTACCTATATCCGCCATTGAGACCTCAGGAACACTTACAAAGTAACTTAAACAAAAACTAGAACAACAAAAAGGAAATTGAATAAATAAAGAAAAAAACAACAACAACAACACCAACATGATTACAACTTAGTGCAATGCTTTGTTTTTAGATATGGATAAAAATATGCGTGTTAAATAAACAAACAAAAGAAAGTTCAACTGTTACATGTAAAGAAAATAATTTAATTTACATAATAAAATAAAAACACTTAAATTCAATCAAAGTAATTCACTGAGTGGGCGACGATTTAGCCTTTTTCTCAGCCATATCCTTATTGATTTCGAAAGGACACACATTTTTTTTAGCTCACAGCAAAAGGAACTATCGATTGGCATTTAAAGATTTACAGGATTTGACAAAAAATGATGGACTCAAGCAAAAAATTAGAATATAAAAAAATCCGGCGCAACTTGGCCATTTCAAGAAGTATCCGCATAATCCCTGAAAGCAATTCGATAGAATTGGTTCTTGCAATTCTAACACACCAAGTCCTTTAAAAATTTGTAAGGATTTGGCCAATGTAGAGTTGGAGTTGTTTGTATGTTTTGTTAAAGTATGCTTTAAAAGTTCTAAAAATCCTGAGACTAAGATTCCCAATTGACTTTATTCGATAGCCTAAAAGTATGCAATAATTTTTTGTTTGTCCCAAAGAGGGGTTCGTTTGCATTTTATGATTCGGCCTAAAAGTATGCATTTTATTTTTCGAAACCAGCCATTATTTTAGGGTTAATAACAAATTCAATTTATTTCTTTTGCATTTATTACATTATTTATAATATGTTAAAGCACTACTAATTCAACATAAACGTGCAAAATTTATTAAAAAAACAGAATTCCAAACAATAATATGCTTATTAGGTACACGACAAATTATATATAGAATCTGTTTACGTAGTAAGAATAAGAAGGCAGAATTATCTCATTTAAGGACGTATTTCCACATTACTTTTAAAATTAGACGAAAAAATAAAATAAATTGGTCAAAACGCTGTTGCCATGGAAACGATTTCAAAATTTTGGTTGCACACTTATTAAAGTAAAAACAAAGGGATTTTGCTCGTTTTTCGAGCACATCAATCAAAATTGACAGATAATACCAATATATATATATATTTACAAGACACATGGAGCACCGTCTAAGGCTACTGAGCCGAGCCTGGCAACCAGAAGCCACAAAACCAGTAAAACTTCGACGCATGCGTCGCATTGGTTCTGTCAATGTTGAGACGAATGACAGCCAAAGATGCCATTGCAAAAAACCCTTAATTGCATCCTATCCTAGTCTGTACTGCGATCCAAGGATAAGTGATAAATATGAACAAATACAGCAGCAAATAAATGCGATGGATTTTGCTGTTTATGGGCTGCACAATTTGGACATAATTCAAAATTGCGCTTCGAGTTGCTGCCAACCACGGCAAATGGCTGGCTTATGCAACTGCTCGAACTACTATGCTCATCAAGAGGCCTTAGAAGAGCTGAAGTATGTGGTACAAGCACTGGAGAGTGAGAAGCAATTGGATAATAACCAGTATGCCCAGCCAGCAGCAAGACATGCTCGCTTGGAGCCAATCCTAACCCGTTGCTCTACCGAAGGTGAGGGGAAATATGTGAAAAATCGAGAGGTTTTATTCACAACATTGAATGAGAACTTATCGGAGCATGTGGACATGGATACAGCAGCAGCAAGCGACAGGGATGCACAGCTAGATGCGCTCACGGATCTGGTGCATCAGACCATGTTTAAACTGGACAACTATATCGAGCAACAAGCGGAGCAGAAGCAGCAGAACATCTACACCACTTGGACTCCGTATTCGGATCAATCTATGCTGGGCAAGCTGGAGCAGCAGTGCAAGTGCCGAAGAAAGGGATTCAAGTTGATGCCAGTTATCATTATGCCTCCAACTGCCCCACCCGCTCCACCTGCCCCGCCCGTAGTTGCCAAGCGGCAAGCAAGCAGATCTCGTTTGGCTCCGCGAAAGAAACGCACTTCAGCAGAAGTATTTCCAAATTCTGCAGGTAAGCTGCACATAACAAACCGAGATACAATTATTGTGTACAATAATATATAATATATTTGTAGTTTCGCATAGGCCAAGGATGCGCGACAGTGGCACCACAATGTGGTGTCCCTGCATTTGCTGTTGCAATTGTTGTGGTGTTGTCAGCAAGAGCATGACACGTTTACCCAACTCAGCATACCCAACTGGGGCCATGCTCGATCAAGTGAAAGCCCAGTCAGCAACTCCAATTCCCAGGAAACTGTCTACGCAATCCAAAGGAAATAGTCACCCGGCGAGTCAGTCGGGTGAACAGCAACAAGAAATTAACGTTTGCTGCTGCTCGGATGCTCCTGGTCAGCGTCGCAGCTGTGAGAAGGTCGGTTACCCAGCTACTGAAGATGAGGAGGAGCAAGAAAATAAAACCTCCAAGCCAGAAATGAAGGCGGAGCAGGTGGCAGCGTCAGGCAGCTTGGATGACTGGTTTAAGAACGCCGAGAAAAGTCTGGCCATGTTGGAAAAGCAGGAAACTTACTTTTCAAACAATGAGTCCGAACATCCAATGACGACCGAGGTGTACACGTCTCACAAGCTATTGCAAACGGAATCCAGGACATCCATGGGCAGAGGCGTTCGCTTCATGGACACCTCAGATAAGTCTGTTAGCACCAGCGACCTGCAACAGGAGAGGGACAAGCGATCCATGGGCAACTCTGGGAAATCTGTATGCCAGATGAAGATCGCAGCTGCACAGAATCCTGTCAAGATTGTACAAATCTTCAAGTCACGGTGTGGCAGAGTGTTATCCAATAAAAAGGCTAAGATTCGGTTTGTTCAGGAGTCCACGGAGCAGGCCAAAGAGGAGGCCATGATTCTGCCTAAAGTGATACCCAACCAGCCGAAGTCCAGTCCGCCGTTACCCAAATGCCGTGTGCTGAATTCAATGTGCGAAGCACTGCCCGACGATGGCAACTGCTGTCGCTACTATTGTCCACAGAAGACAGCAAGAGTTGACCAGCTCCCCGATGACATCTTGAACAATAGGCAAGTGGCCCAAAAAGCATACAAGATTTCTCAGTACGAGTCGGCATGTGGCAAACGATTGCGTGCCAAAGGTGGTCAACAATTTACATTCATTTATGCCCCGCAGTGATCCCTGCCGGAAAACTCAAAACACATCCGATTAAGTTTTAGAACATTTCAAGTATTTCGAACTGAGGGGGAGATGGTTACAAAATTTCCAGAGCAATTTTGAGTAGTAGTGAACCGAATATGGATGCGAGCAGATCGTGGGAGTCGGCAGTCAGATACGACTGCGATTCACAAGTCCAATCTAGTCGTTGGATGGGAAGCATCTCTGAGTCACAAGAGAAAGCGAATTCAGGAAACGAAAACTATTTCGAGCCTGCCAGCGCTGCACAAATTCCTCATGCATGGCATACTTCCGGATGGGATGCATCACGCCAAATGAATCAGTCTGCGTCAGTTGCTTGGATCGAAAATGAGTCAGAACAAAAGCAACCCTCCCCAGATGATCCCCGAAACAGACCGTCAATACTTATCGTACTGATAAAGTATGTCAACAATAATTTCAATTAAAATTTGTATTTTAATTTAAATTTGCTTTAATTTAGTAAGGCAGCAAATTCGCAAGCGAGTCACAAACTAGCAGCAAGAGGCCATCAACCTGGAGTGAAATATAACTATTGTAAGGATCAGTATGCTAGGCAACCTGTCTACAACAAGGCAGGTGGCATGCAGAATGGTATACATACCGACGAGGGCAATGTGGGATGCTTAGAGAGAACACTTCAGGGTCTCATCCCGAATGAGGAGTGCCTCAGCTATCTGAAGAGTCTTACCTGCGCAAAGAGGCCGATAAAAAAAAAGAGGAAGCATCGGCCCAAAACAGTTTTCGATCGTTTCGCAGACCCGCCGTTTGTCATCGAACCGAAAACCTTCATCATGGATGGCTGCAATGGGAACTGCTGCCATTCCTGTCACTGCTGCGCTCCATCCTGGTGCTGACGAACAATGTGGTCAAAGGACACAACTCCAAATTGCCAGAAACCGTTTGATGTAGGTATTGAAACAATTTTTGATGCACAAACTATCTGGATTAATTAACCTCCAGCTTACTGGGAAACTGTAGATTTTGGGTAAAAACGAAAACAGTTGCGAAAACTGTCAAAATGTACGAACATTTTATAAATTTGTAGCACCACGAAGCACTGACTCAGACTGGATCTGACCTTCACCGCGTACTGACGGCAATAAAAAGCAAAATATATGGATGGATTTGACGAAAAGAGGCGTTCCATGAAGCAGGACCTGCTGCGACGAGCCCTCCTCCTTAAGGTGGAAAGTTCCAAAGAGAGGTCTGCGCTGTATGATGTGACCACTACTAGGTGCAGTACCCAGCCAAGGGGCATACCCCTTACCAAGGCGCCGCAACTAGTGCACAACATGCAGCGCAACCTCTCTAACTCCAGATGGGAACCGTTCTCCGGAACGGGCTTGGCGCAGCGCGAGATAGCCGGCTGCCTGGAATGCGGAGAAGCCACTCCAAAGAAATTGTGTCCCAAATGCAGAGCTAATGGTAAGAGCACAGAAAAAAGAGAATCCCACTTCAGATATATTGTTAAAACTGCCACAGAGAAAGTGTATCGAGGATCCCGAGCTAGCCCGTTAAGCTATCCATCTAGTTGGAACTTGGAGATGGTTGAAGATTTGCAAATGGTTGGTGGCAGATCCGCAGAGCTCTCTCCAAGTGATATAACCAATTGCGATGCACTCCATCGCACAATTTACGATCAACGCTTAGCCGATCATCCCGGAGGAGCCAACCATCAAAGGAAAATTGATAATTGCGTGCAGTGCTCGCTGCGACCAATGACAAAGAGTCCCACGAAGGAGCCCACACTTGAAGACAACTCTCGCATCAGACAGGTTTTGGATAAGCCAAAGCAAAGAATGCGCAACAAGTCAGTACAAAGTGATATGAGCTATGGGTCTAAGCGAGTCAACAGCTCAACCGACATAGTTAGGATGGAGCATGTCATAGATGCCTCAGGATTCGGTAAACAGCGTGTCTTCAGCGGCGAAGCAGGAGGTCAGTCGGAAAACGCGTGCAGCTGTTGTTGTGTCTGGAGCAAATATCCGACACCAGGCTCAACGCATGCCACAAATGCAGCAGGGATGTCTCGGAACAATGACGGCTACACATCATCAGCTATCGACAGTCGCGCCTCCAATGACAATGAGACCATTGAAAACCAACAAAAAGTTGGAGAAATGCATTATCCAACCTCGGAGCATTTGAAAAGCATTGAGCACATTAGCCGACCACCCACCATGATGGATACTACGATTCCAATCAGGAAAAGCGATTCAGTAACCCAGCAAGAGAAATATCAATCCAATCAAAATGGGGTTTCTAGGATGGACTATGTGCAAAATTCCAGGGGAAAGTCTAATGAAAAGAAGAAAATTTCTTCAAGAAATGAATCCCATGAGCAGTATTCATCTAATCCCAGTAACGAAAGCCTGTCTCATAAGCAAGCAGCAGCCAACAGCTCAATTCAATGTCGTTGCTCAAATGCTATGACACAAACCGAAGGAATTCGACAGAAATTAGTTGAAACTGCAGGCTCAAAAAGACGTCAGTCTGCAAATTTAGTTAAAACTGGTCACAAGGGCTCGAAAAGACGACAGTTTAAGAAGGGAGCGCCTCCACATCCCTTGAATGGCGTACAGCCGAGTCCTAGAGGCAACGAGCTTCTACCGATCTCACGAACAGCCCCCAATGTCAAGCAGACAGGCAAGCAAATTCCAAATTACTCAACTACCAAAACACAACAGTTTCAAGGCAGTTCCTTACCCGAATGCATTGTGGTCCGAGGTAATCATTTGGCCGAGAATTGCTGCCAATTCCAAATTCGAAACGGCTGTAAGCCAACCAGACAACAGCCGGCAAGCTCGAATCCTTTTATACAACTTCATAAATCATGCCAATGTCCAGTCTGCATCAAACGCAGGACTAAGGCCCCAATGCCAACGATAAATCCTTCAAGAAAACCGAATGATGCTCAAATGGCCAAAGAAAAATTGGAGAACGTCAAGACAACAGAGCCTGAAAGTAGTATGCCAAAGTATGATGTCAAGGTTCCATCAGCTAAAGTTGAAATTCAGCCGAATAAGGCTGCTGAAAATAGCTACCCAGATGCAAAATCTCCACTTACATCTAGAAGCAAAGCCAATAGCAACCCGTCATCAACATATAGTGATACCAGCATCAAGAGTAAGAGCGATTGTATTTGCCACAAATGTGGTGCACCCATCGATCAATTCACCAGAAAGGCAAAAACCGCAAGAGATTCATCTAATGAGAGCCATCGATATCAACTTAATCAAAGGAGCTCAAAACAATTGCAAGACGAAATTAAAAAAGAGAAGAGAAAGTCTCAACCTACAGCCACAATGAATATGAACTGGAATACTTTAAGGGAGCAAAAAAAATGTTGTACAACTGAGACGTGCTTGAATCAGTGTGGCAAGTGTCTAATAACACCAGCGAAAATGAAAAAGGGCGACGTAATGGCAAATCTGGTTGTGGATGATAAATGTGATGTTAATCAAATAATTGAAATCCTTCGGGAGACAATCGCCAGTCTAGAGAAGCAAGAGCAATTGTTACGACAAAAGATTTCAATTGTAGATCAAAATAGTGTTATTGAGAGTTCTGCAAGCGATTTCTTGCCTCACACGAATTCAAACTACAGATACAACATGACGCCCGAGAACTATTATAATAAGATTCCCAACAATACAACTTCCCAGGCTAGTAACCAATTTAATTCGATCGACCACATTCAAGGCTATCAGGGAAAAGGTGCTCATGACATGTCATACAATTCATTTCCCCAACAAAATAATTATTACCAACAACCCAATGCCCAAATGGTAAAGTTTGGCCGGAAAAGCCAGGTTCATGCAGAAATACCTACACAAATGGATTATGATTATCTACTGAATGAATCGGAGCAACAAATCATCAGTCAACAGCCTGAAAATGGAAATTTTCTGATTCAATGCAACTGTGAGAATCAGGCTGAAATTGATTATCGTGGCTATTCAAATGAAAACAATAATCATTTAAGGATTACAGATTCGAATGCGTCAGTTAAGGCCAGATCTCGTACACGTAGTGGTGGTAATCCGGATACCCTTGAGAAGGACTTGAAAGCATGCACAATCCTTTCATGTGACAATAAGAGTAAAACCACTCAGAGCTTAAAGCCAACCCAATCATTTATACAAATTTTTCACATGGCCATGTCCTTAAGGAAAAATGAAACCAGCTTTCAGAAAGATCCCATTAACAATAGTTATTTCAAGACCAAACTTCAAAGACGAAAACCTGAAGACCAAACAGCTCAAGGCTCGCTTAAGACCAAAATGTTTTTAGACATTCCAGATTATGGCAGCTACGAAAGTCATATCTTAAATGGAATATCAGTAAAGAAAGATTCCCGCAAAAAGGCCAAAAGAGAAACTACACAAGAAGTAGAATCAATGGTTAACATTCAGAAAAACGAACTTGGAGAACCAGCAGAGTACAAAGCTATAATTAAAACAGATCTTAAGCAAAAAGCTTATGAATACCTCAGAATGAATAACAATAGTACAAATCTCTGTAGTCAGCAAGAACAATCAGAAGAAGATCGATCCCGACTACATGAGAAAACACAGGAAAGTTGTGATTTCGAAAAAAATAAATACCAAAAACATTCAAGTGAATGCAGGAGACGAGACAAAGGCCAAGCCAAAGATCAAATGCGAATGCAAAAAAAAACAGTGGAAAAAGATCTGACCCAAAAGCATTTTAACCAAGGGCAAAAAAGTGCCTCTCTTGCAAGATTGGACCATAGAGATAATGTTCCACGACGAATTCGGCAAAATCCATTCAATTCCCAGAAGTACTCAAATAATAAGAGTTATGACTTGGATTCCTGTAGGAATCGTAATGAATATTCAAAGGAAAGTGATAAGGAACGGGATCATTCGGAAGCAAATAATTCAGCATCGATAAACAGTCTAGCTATGTGCAAATGGAGAAAACAAGAAAAGAAAGAAGAAATTAGATCAGAACTGTTGGAACCAAGGAAACCACGGAAAGACGCACCGGATAATTTGGAAGAGAACACAACTAAATCAGGCAGAAGTCTTTATATTTGTAAGATAACAGATCGAGAAAAGAAGGAAGCAGAGACCGATGATCCTTTAAAGTCTATGCCATCTCCATCAAGAAGCAGATTATTGCTTCGAAGGAGATCAAACAGTGAAAGGAAAGAGGAGTCTTCCCAATCAGAACAAACCAAACGTTCGAAATCAAAATCACTTAAAATTTTTTCATTTGGGGATCGAATAAAGCGTGAAAGAAACGAGTCGGTTGATTGCCTAGAAGCAAAATCATCACTGGTCTGTCTGTATCAGCTCAAACAGAAGCCAAAGTTAGCGGATCTGTTTGGCAGTTCGAACAGAAGCAACAAGGATAAAATTCAACGCAATGCTCCCGAGCCACGCAACAATTGCGATGATGTTAAAGTGCTCTGCGATTTAAGCTATAGATTTTCCCATCACAGTTACGGCGACGAAGATGGAAACATTGAAGACGATTGCGTCTGTGATATAGACAAAGAAAATCATGAGATATTGAAATGGCAGTCAAGTGGAAGTGTAAATAATTTTTATTGCATGCTACAACACAAAGAGACACATTAATTCGCTTTAACTTTAAAGCCGCATCAAAATTGTAAATGGATCTTATTTAAATAAAAATAAAACAGGGTAATTCAAACTGTTTGATTATTTACTAGCACTGTACCGATAAAATGTGGCGGCAGCTCGATCACAAATCTATCGATAAGTCGACACAATATCAACAATTGGTGCTCATTGGAAGCACAATTAACAAAATGTTCAGTTTTTTAAATAAAACACGAAAATTTCTGCATCCAATTGCACGCAATATATCGAATACACACGCAGCCTGCCAGAGCGATGCAAGCGTCAAGGCGACAAGCAGTGAAGCAGGCGCAACAAAGCCGGCTTTGATATTGCCACAGAACTATGCACAATTTTCGCCCGTAAACCGGAACAGTGCCAGGCAGGCGTGGATTGAGAATGTCGATGCAGTGAAGGAGCGTAAAGTGGGCATGATGGAACTGCATCCGGATGTGTTCGCAGCACAGCCGCGGGTCGACATCATACAAGAGAACATCGAATGGCAGCGCAAGTATCGTTATGTAAGCATGGCGCATACCAAAACACGCGCTGAGGTCCGCGGCGGCGGACGCAAGCCCTGGCCACAAAAGGGAATGGGACGTGCTCGTCATGGCTCGATACGATCACCGTTGTTCAAGGGCGGCGGCATCGTACATGGTCCCCGTTCCCCCACATCCCATTTCTATATGCTGCCCTTTTACACACGCGTCTTGGGCCTGACATCGACGCTGAGCGTTAAGCTCGCCCAGGATGATCTGCACATCATTGAGAACGTGGAGTTGCCCACACGGGATGCACAATTCATCAGGGATCTGATAGCGGAACGCAACTGGGGGCCATCTGTGCTGATTATTGACAAGTGAGTGGCCAATATACATAATTAATAAATATATATTATCTTAGCACATTTCCTTTTCAGGCAAGAGATGTTTCCGGAGAACATTTGCTATGCCAGCGACTCCATTGGGTATGTGAATCTGATGCCCTCATTTGGACTAAATGTCTACTCGATGTTGAAGCACGACACCTTGGTCCTCACTGTGGAGGCCGTAAAGCATTTGGAACAGCGTCTACTGTATCAGTTACATCGCAACGATGCAGCCAGCAAGAGCCTTAAATTCAAGCTGGATCAAGTTTAGATATAAGTTTTCAATAAATTGTATTTCCTTGTATACAAAATGCAAATGTTAACCACTTCGATAGTGATGAGTTGTTTCGATTCTCAATTGGCCCTTTGCTTGGTAGTCAATGGATCCGTATCCATTTTGGATATCATCACTGAACAGGCGCCCTTCAAGCGATCGACGAATTGTCCCTGAAATCGAGGAAGGAATCCACGCTCCGAGTTGCTGTGATTACAGAGCAGGACCGTGGTGCCATTGTGATTAAAGTCCAGCACTTCGTGATGCGACATCTCGCCGGTGATGACCAGATCGGCCGGCACACCCTGCAGCACAGAGCCACCCGAGCCGGCACAGATGCCGACCGTTTTCACTTTGAAATTTGAATTATGGCCATTAGCACAGGCCAGGTGCACATCATTCTGAATATGCTCCTGCAATGCACTCACAATTTCGGCTAGGCGCATGTTGGTCTTCACTAGACGGCCGGAACCAGTACCTGGCTTAGCGTGCGGTTCTGGGATCAGCGGTTTAATGTCCTCTATATTAACAGCCTGGGCTAGCCAATCATTCACGCCACATGGTATTTTGTCCCATGCCGTGTGGGGTGAGTAGAGTGCTATATTGTTGACCAGACAAGAGGCCACAACTCGCTCCTTCCAATGGCCCATTGTGATGCGTGTCAGCGGCTTAAAGATGGGCGGATGATAACTAATAATCAGATCCACTTTCTTATCAACAGCTTCGCTCATCACCGGCTCCGTCAGATCATTGGTCAGCAGAATTTTATGTACTACTTTCTGTAAATTACAGTTTGCTCATTAGAAAAATTGTTGCAAATTGAGATTGAAATGTTGAATTACATCTTTTGCTGGTTCGATCAGAAGACCCACGTTGTCCCATTTCTCTGCTAGGGTTGTGGGCGCAAATCTCTCCAACTGTTTGACCACCTGCCTTAAATCCATGCCACATCCTTGCTTGGTCATGCTTCTCACAACGGCCACGCAACTTAGCATATATAAGCTCAATCTCTAATAGATCTTATTTTATGAACAAATGCTTCGGACTCTTATTTTTTCTTAATTTTGCATTAAGTGCTGCACAACGCTAGCAAAAGTGCCGACTTCTTTTTCCAGCACAGACTGTTTACGCGGTTGTTTGAATGCAGGTAATTTTTCTAATAAAACACGAAATATATTAAGTGAATATAATACATAAAATATTATTATTCTTTTATTAAGTTAATTATGTAGTTTCATATTGAAATGCGTAAAACGTATTCTTCATTTTTAAAACAACATTTTAATTAAGTTTTAAGTAAATAAAATAATAAAATATTAATTAAAATAATCTACAATAATTTATAGCTCAAAGCGGATTTCATTTGCGCCAAAAAAAAAATAGAAAACACAAATGCGCATAAATGTAAATATTTAAGTTTCCAGGGATTAATCTTCTGATCCCGCATTCAAAAATTCCGTATGTTTGAGCGACCTTGATTCTCTGAACTAGCAATATATTGGTAAAAATCCCAAGTGACGAATAACAGACAGATAAGAAAGCCGCAAGCGCAAAAAAAAACCATCAAATTGAGTCACACTCTGGCATTGGTTGAGATCGATGTCCTTTACATTCGAGCTAATTATTGACATTTTAATTATAGACTATTTTCTGCTCAATTTTAGAGTTGAGTTTGCTTTGCCATTCTCAAGGATCAGAACGATAGGGTTTCAAAATGTTGTTCCTTTTGCTACTGCAACAGCTGCAGCCATTTTTAGCATATCTTTACATTTTCGTCCAGGCTTCGACTTCGCGTCACGCACTTCATTCAGGTTTTAGACGCTGAGCGTTGCGCACGTTGTACCTCCCATAAGAACAAGATACTTGCATATGGTACTTAATTGTAGTTTTAAGAATTACTGTTATTTTTGTTGTTGTTGCTATTGTTGTTGGTGGTGTTTATGTTGTTGTTGTTGCTGCTGCTATAAAGTGCTCACACATTCAAACCGCAGATAAAGTTTATGGCGCTACGCGCCCTACATCAAAAGCTTTTAACACAACGCACAACAGTCTGGCAACGCCATTTGGATTCCCCCACCCATCAGAGCTTTGGAGTGAATATAGTCACAGCACAGCTAAATTTAACCAGCTTCGGCACAACGTTCAGTGATATTTTCAACGCAAAGGAATCGAGACATATGACCGCAGTTCAGTCAAATAAAAGTTCAAGCGAAACGCGTACATTTCATATGGAACAGCAAAACAAGTTACAATAACAGACAAGTCTGAAAGGTGTGTGCGCGTATAATAAAATATATTAATAATACATAATATAAATCAAACAACAGCAGACACATAGAGGAAAACTTATAATTTGTGTGCATTGAGAAAAAAAAGAAACAGCCTCGGCTGCTTGCTAGAATGTATGTGTGGGGTGTGATTGTGTGTGTGTGTTTCTGTGCGTGTTGAGTGACTGTAAGTGTGTGCGAAACGAAGACAGGTGCGCAAGCTGAAAATAAAGCAGACAACTGAAAGATATAAGAATTTCCACTGCATGCGTCGTATTACCAGTAAATGAGAAACTAAAACAAGTATTTTTGTTGTTGCCAATCATAACTTCGACATGCGCTAATCTCGTCTGTCGTTTGCTGTTATTGCGTTTTCACTTGTATGCCCCACAATACATTCGTTTCACTCACACTTATGGTAGGCAGCGAATGCGCGACTGCCAGAGGAACGCTTAAAGCGCAGTTACGCGAGCGACCAATTTATGTGTGTGTGTGTGTGTTTGTGCTTGTTTTGTTTGTGTGTGTGAGAAGCTAGCGAGTTAAGCAAAGCTTAAAAGCTAACTTCAGCGTGTGAATTTCCATTTATTTATAAAAGAAATTTTTGCAGAATCTACGAGAAGCCACAGTTGAGCGCATACATATATTTTTACATATGTGAAAAGATTTAAGTATAAAAAAAAAAATTGTGTGCGGCATTAAAAAGCAGCAAAGCAAGAAGCAACATAGGAAGAATATTAACTTTAACGCAAAACCGCAAAAAAGAGCCAGCAACAGGCAAAAAGTTCAAAATGTGGAACCAAACGGCAACAGCAGCAACAAGTGATAATAACAAGGAAAAGGAAACGGTAGAGGATTGTAGCTGTGCTGGTGCTGGTGGTGGTAGCGTTGCCAGCACTCTTCCAGCTCTCAGTGTTGAGCAGCAGCAAAAAGCAACAGCAGCAGCAATTGAAACTAACAGTAAACAATCGAAATCATCAGCAACAACATTTGGCGGCAAAAGCAGTGAGCAACAACAACATCAAGAAAGCCAAGCCGCCATTAACAAGCAAAAAGAATTTGCAGCACAAAGCGAAACAAGTGATTCTGGTTTCATATCCGGCCCGCAATCAGCTCAAATCTTTAGCGGCGAACTAAGCGACGACGAGCCCGAACAGGAGCAACAGAAAAAACATTCAGGACATTTGGACAGGGGCGAGGAGCAGGACCAAACCCGGGCCAAGGATAAACAGCAAGTGGTGCTCGATTCGGGTATCATTGACGAGGAACCAACGGAGGACGTATCCGACGAGGAGGTCGAGGAACAGGAGCAGCAGACAAGTCAAAAAGGGGCTGAATCTGGCGCCGAACAGCCGGCCGTTGAGCAGATGCGCTTCAAACACAATGTCGATACGGGCATACCGCAATGGACCGTACAATCGAGCCTCGCCAGCGGCGGCACAGCTTTGAACAATCTCAATACAACAACAACAGCAATAACAAATGCCAACGCCTCCGCTGGACGAAGAAGCGCCCCACAGAACAGCAGTGCAACAACAACATCTGCAACAAATGCAGCTGGAAATACTGCAAATGCAACTGCACCATTGAGCGGAAGCAACAACATCAACATCATCAATGCCTGGGAGCAATTCTATCAACAGAACGACGATGGCGACACGTAAGTAAAAAAAAACATCAAAATCGCATTTTCGTAATTTACTCAAAGGAAAGGAACAGGGACGATATTCCATATTAATTGGAATCTTTAAATTAAAATTACAATCGACATTTGAATCCAAGATTCTCTTCAATAATATGTAAGAAAAATGTGACTAAGAATCATCTCGGTTTTACCATAGTAAAATATAACTTTAATAAGCCCCAATACAATGACTATTTACATGAGAGTTAATTGTGGGTAGCACAGTCATAATTCATCGATTGGCTATGTTACAACTAAATGCATAATAAGTGTAAACTATACGTATCGGTAGAGATTGTTAAATATATTTAAAATGCATAATATAAGAAAAAAGGCAAAGATTTATAGGAATATACCAGTTTTAATTGCTGGGCTTTTCTAAGATCTTTTCCCATGTTTGGCCGAATAAATGCAAATATATATAGTTAGTGTGTGGAGAAATCTTTTAGTCATCTTAGTGTAGATCATTATAAATTAGACTTGGCCACCAACTGGGGGAGACTTTCATGAATCACAAAACAATGAAGCGACTTTAGACTTTCAGACGACGACGGCGACGATGACACGTGTTAGTCAGGCAATCAGGGGTTTTCCTGGTATGTGTCTGGTTGTTTATGTACTACCTGTACAGGTACACTCACTCACAGCAAACAGGTTTTTGGGCATCCCAAATTTGTGGGTTTTTACCGCGAAACGATCAAACAACAAGTGGGAAATGTTCAGGTAAAAATGTTTCATTTACCTCATTTCTCAACATTTTTACTGCTTTCTCTCTTTCTTTCTTTCTTTCTTTCACTCACTCACTTTCTTTCTCTCTTTATCTCTGTAGTCCACTGCATTTGGCCTGCATATCGGGCTATGTGGATGTTGTAGCCGCACTGATACGCATGGCACCACATCCATGCCTCCTGAACATTCAGAACGATGTGGCACAGACGCCCCTTCATCTGGCCGCACTAACAGCGCAGCCAACGATCCTGCGCATGCTTCTATTGGCCGGTGCCGAGGTGAGTCAACCTAACCCATAATTATTGCAGGCGCACCTTTTAAAGAGTAACACCCATCAATCCATACATCAATCTAACTGTCTATCTATCTATCTATCTGTGTGCAATATAATAGCCAACTGTACGTGATCGTCATGGCAATACGGCGTTGCATTTGTCCTGCGTTGCCGGCGAGAAGCAGTGTGTGCGCGCCTTGACGGAGAAGTTTGGCGCATCGGAGATTCATGAGGCACATCGCCAATATGGACATCGTTCCAATGACAAGGCAGTCAGTTCGCTGAGCTATGCTCACCTGCCTGCCGATCTAGAGATTCGCAACTATGATGGTGAGTACGCTTCATTAACTATTTAAAAAATATGTTTTAAAGTCCATGTCCCAATTCATAATTAAATATTTATATATTTTGAAATTGAGATATTGTAAAAATTAACACTTATCTATGGTGTTCTGGTAGATTGATTATCGTACCAGATCTTTTCATACATCAAATACATTTGCTCCATTATTATAAGCCGCAAAAATTGATGTAGAATTTAAGAAAATTCATTTTTGGAATCTATATCTATGTATATACTATAATAATAGAGTTTTGGCAATTGTACCCAACCAAAATTGTTGGCACTTCTGAGACATTTGATTTGTTGCCAAAAGCAAATAAAAGATATAGTATAGTTCTATATTTTAGCTGTCCCGCCATCGGCTAGCCACAGTGCGAGACATTGTCTGCCAGCAGAAATACATATATATTTGATATTTATATAATCCAACATATTCCTATGGCATGTGCTGAACAGTAGCCAAAAATACATTTGGCCTCCCCACATTTTTCGCCTGAAAATATGTTTCTCATTGGCTTTTTTGCTTTGTTATTGATTTAGCCAAGAGAGAGAGATATATATATAAGCAAATGCGGTTTTCTGTTTGACGTCAGCAATGAGTGGCATTGTTTATAAATTGTACGTTGGATTTTTTTAAAAAAAAGTTTTAAATTGCGCAAATCTTGAGCGTCAAGGAAATAAAAACAAAAACAACAACAGCAAAATCGGTAATTCCATTTAATTTCCAGCTCATTTCATTTGCTTCTCACACACGAATCCGTAGCTTCAGATACTTTTACGATTATGTATCTGAGAGACGGCAGGCGCGGCCTTATTTCCTTGATTGTTATTATTGATTTATTTGTATACAAATGAGTTAAATGCGCCAACAACAACAACAGGTGCCTCTTTGGTGAAAGTAGCGGGGTGTGTGCGTGTGTGGTTTGTTGTGCGGTGGTTGACTTGAAAATCATGGACTCTTAAAATTAGAATTTTTATAGAAATTAAAATAATGTAATTTCCCTGCTTTACCCAGCAAACCTATAACAAAAATCCGTTGTTGCTTTCATGCACACAAATATCGCATTTCGAAAATCACTTGAAAATGGCAGCTCGCATAGAAAACGAAACTAAACCGGAAGAAAGTAAAAGTCGTCATAAGACACACTTACACACACACACAGACACACACACATAAAAGTATTTTTATATTGTTCAAACGCAAAAGTGTTCAAGCTTGTGCAACCGTCGACACAAAAAGGTTAATAAACTTGACAGTTTAGCGAAGCTGAGTCGAGCTGAGCTCTGCTGAAGGGGGTTTAGCTTCAATTTTATAGCCATGCACACACACACACACACACACACATAGACTCTTATAAATGCGTGTTTACTTTAACCTTTCGTTTGTTTAATCGATTATTGTCGCTTTTGGGCTATGTATAACCTTGCTAAGAATATAAAAACCAGAACAACAACAACAAAGAACTCGCCATTGATTTTTTCTTAGTGCTTTGCTCTTTTCTCAAACATGTGGTGAACAAACATTTGACAGCTTCTACTACTTATAAACCAGACCAAACCGGTCTCTGGTCCACATGCCTCTCACATTCAAGATAAAACAGCTGCTGCTCGCCGATCAACCACACACACACACATCTACATTTGTATATGCTTGTAATCTATATATAGAAGAGTAGACATTGCACATAACATATGCGGAATGGACTTATGCTTATATATATCTATATATCTCTTGGCTGGCTCAATGCAGACATAGCCCCCTCCCCCTAAAAAAAAAGAAACTAAATATAAAAGAAGCACAAAGAAAAACACAAACTTAAACAAGCTGACAGTTTAATGCTCTGTTTTAATCATTTGTGGCAATATTCAACTAATAAATAAATCAATTTTTTTCATTCATTATCGTTATCTCTATAACACAAAAATCAAAGTTCCATAGGCAATTCTTCAATCAAACATAAATTTTCAACCCATCAGACAATTTGACGTCTGATTTACAGACAGGCAGACAGCCTGTTGCATGCCAAAGTCTAAATATCCGCCTCCATTTGAAGAGTATGAAAAGGCAAGCGAAACGATGACACGAAGACAACGACAGCTTTTTCTTTCAAATTTTTGGGTTTTCCCATGCAAAGGCAGACACATTAAGTTATATATTTATTTGTGTGTTTGTATTATTATTATTATTATTTTTTTTTTGAGGCAATGTTAAATGTGCGCGATTCGAGTGTCTAAAATGCCAGATGTTATAAAATCATATTCAATTGGGTTTCTACACAAGAGTCACAAGACATTCTTGTTTGATTGACGTCATTGTTGCACTAAATATATGTTGATTGATCCCTAGAAGTAGGTAAACCTAACAAAAAAGAAAAGAACAGTTATAATAACAGGGGGAAAATGTAATTTCTGCGAACTGCACAAAGAAATGAGAATTCGTCATAGGGTTTTGTTAAGGAAAAATTCGAGTGTGAATAACACAAATAAATCCGTTTTTTATAAGAAACGGGAAATATCAATACTGATGTATTTATATATATATAAATATATATGCGTGTGTTTTTTAAGTAGTCTACTATAAAAATATCTATTCCTAGCTCAGAAATGTTGTCTAAATTTAACGAGCTATTTTCTTATTCGTATCGTTTAATTTTTTATGCTTGCTTTTTGCATTCTTTGGCTTAAATTTAATGCAATTCGCTTGTGGAAAATGTTACGAAAATAGTCGCTGGTTTTTCTTCTTCTTTGTCGCGCCTGGCTAGTAGCCAAGTTATTTCCAATTTAAAGTAAATATGTCGGAAACAAATGCACATATGTAGACAGAAACTATGTGCCAGTTATTTCTGGCCACATTGTACGTGCAGTGCATAATTGTGAAGAGCAATGGCAAAGTGAGTTCAAGGGTTATCAAAAAAGACAACTTATCAGCAAAGTGTGTAATGTTCACACACTAGAAATATGTATAATATATAGTCATATATATATATATATATATATATATATTAACGTGTGCATGCATATTTCTTGATGTCAACCACGCGCTTTTCTTTAGCCTTTGGAATTTCCCAGCTATTTCTGTAATATGGTCCTAATTACAACTAGTTTACCAGCGGTAATCGCTTCGGCCCTGACGTGGTCATTATAATACAGGTTTATATATTTATACAAACAAATATATATGAACTTTATGCACGATTTGGGCACGCAATTGGACTGCCTGCGGTTTAAGGAATATAAATAAATGCAGGCGACGACCTATTAAAAATAGAATTTCCGAGTTTCCTTCTTGGCCAAAAAAGAATAAAACGATTTTCTACAGTTTTATGGGAACTTCGCGTGCCCCATTTTTGGGTAATAAGTCAAGCAAATTATTAGCTTATATTCTGGTGATTAAAAATCGGACCCATGCAGACTTGTGTACAAATTTACTATATGATGACGTTGCTCAAGTATATAGACAAGCTAGCAATTATGTGAGCTTCCAACCATGTCCGGTTTAGACATAACTTAGTCATTAATAATTAATGCTTGCTCCAATGATTTTTTCCAAACATATTTTTCATATATTTTCAATGAAGCATTGTTAAAGTTTCTAACGATTTCGTTCATTTGATTCTTCAAACGAATTCGAATTTGCGAACAACAACAATCTTATCGTTGTTGTGAAAAATGTGCAGTGGAATTTCCCAACTATGGCAAATCTCTGTGAATCTGTTGCAAGAACTAAATAACTTTCCAAAAACGATATTTACTTCACTTCACTTATGATAATAGCACACAACACAACACAGCAGGGCTGGGCTCTGTGCCCAGTTGGTAACTGGTGATAAGCCAAATCCAATAGTCCCACAGGCAATTGCAGCGATTGTCGCGACGCGTCGTCGTCAAGCTAAGGCCAAAATCCTTATCTTTTCGAGAAAAACCCCAATGGTGGTCGTTTATTATTGCTCTGACGGCACTTATTGACTACATATGGCCCAAGTACACCAAGTACACATTTACACACACACATCGCTTGTCGTCCAGCCCAACAATGTTATCAAAAAGATAAGTGCTATCAAAGGTTTTCCCATCAACCATTTTGAATACCCTTTGCCAAGGGTATTTCAGAATTATTTACTTCATTAAATGTAAAATACATTTCTTAGACTATGAAGATATCAGGTATATAATTTTCAGCATCTTGAATATTATATTTGGAAATAGTCATAGATAGTCATAGAATATGGTAAAGGTAAGGTGAGTGTACTCAGACTTCTACATGCCCCATTTCATATGATTGAACTATTATCGATAGTAATAGCACACACACATTCCAGTACATTTGCCGTATCCAAATAAATTTGAATGCGGACAACACGTGCAGCAGTTTGTTAATTCTAAAGCAATCTGAATGACTTGTCGTATTTTGCTGTAAAGCTTCTACAAGTCAAATAATGGGGCTTCGCACATCTATCTGTATATAGGCAGATTGCACGTAATTGAGTGGGGAATGCCGTGGAACGGTAGATGGATAAATTGATCATTTTGGAACGTAACAAAACTGATGAAAACTGGAAACTAGAAAACAAAATGAGGCGTTTAAGAAACTAGTAGTGATTGTTGTAGTTGCTGAGCGGAATTTGCATAATATGTGTACTAAAATCTCGAGCGTACTTTGTAGCCGTATTGAACTGCAGTGCCATTAAATAAACAGGTTTTTTTTTTGACGTACATATGTGTGTATACTTAGATATGGAGTAACGACTGCGGTGTTATGTGATCACAATTGGTAATTGATCATTAAGTGTGCTGTGTTTTTATAGCTGTGATGTGAAACAAGAGCTTAATGGTAATTAATCGATAAAAAGCCACTTAAGTTAATATTAGCAGGGAGGCAGACAAATATACTGTTTTATGGCAAATAATTTCGATAATTATCGAATTGGGTATCATTTTGATTATTCAAAAGTTTCCATACCAATTACGAAACGATATCGATAATTAATGATTGTGTAATTTTTGAATGTTTAAGACAGCTTTCCTCAATGGCGTTTGACAACAGCGGATGGTGTCAATATTATTAACCGAGTTGGGTGTTCTATTGTTTAAAAGTAACAGCTGTTCGTATAGGAAGTGATCCCCTCTCAAGCACATTTCTTGCGTTTTTTACTTGAACATTATCGCCATTGAACAGCATTTGTTCTGTTACCCACCTCGGGTCTGGACTGGTACTACGTTGCGTACGTAAACAAACAGGTTTAACCCACAATTGTTAATGCTAATAAATAAAATGATTATTTAACTAATATTCTGGAAATGTTTTATTGACTGCCAGTGACATTTTCCATCGCAACAATAACAACATGTTAGTCATAGCGAGTCAGCCAGCTTCTCTCGACGGGGTCAGGCCTCTCCCAGCGACCGATTGAAAAATAATAAAAATAACAAATAAATAACAATAACAAAACAACAAAAAACAGCAACAACAAAATATGGTATTAAACGAGTATTGAGTATAATGAGCTCATGAAATTAACTGGTTAAGCCCCAATGCAATATCGCCACTCATAACGGAAGTTGAAGATCATTATAATAATGCGACTCTACATATACATATACATATACATATACATATATATATATATATATATATATATATGGCTGAGACAATTTTCACCTCAATGTTGACACACTTTATTGTACTCGCCTACAATGGATGGATGGGTTAAACCCTAACAACAACAACAACAACAACAATAACGTATAAATGCAACTAGTCTCACACATAAATGGTCAACAGCAACTTTTACCGGTATTTATTTATCAAGCACTTGACAGTGCTTTTGGGCCAGCATTTCATTTACAACAGCGCCTGACCTCTTCTTGGCGCTGTGCTGCGGGTTTTGCCCATATTATCCATATATGTATGTAAGTACCATACAGTGTGGTACGGGGTATGGTTTAGAGTGGAGTGGTCACAACAAACACGTGGCAAGATCATTCACACCTCCAACTGTTCGCAAATACACACACACACACACACTATCCCATCCATAAATATCGCATATTTTTGCATTTCGTTTAAAAGAAAGTCAACAAATGGTCTCTGACATAACTTGACCAAAAATAACTATTTGGGCTTGCAAAAAAGAAATATCACAGAAAGACAGGGACAGCGAGAGAGAGAGTAGAGAGTGTTTGTGTAATAGAAAAACCAAATTGATTACTTTGGACTTGGAAAATCCAGCAACATATATTTGTGCGACATGATCGCTTACTGTTGTTTGGGACTTAACGCTACATTTGGCAACTGGCTGCTGTTTATTGTTTTTTTTTTTCACATTGGGGTTTTCACATAATTTCCACTTAAAACTTTCCAACAACAAATTGGCAAATGTGGCGCCAGAAGGCTTTAGCCAAAACAGCTATTAACTGTATATTGTTCTTGTATTTAAACAGTTGTCGTTGTGTGTATTTATTTTGTTTTTTGTTTTTTTGTTGGTTCAGGTAATTCCCCAATTCCCCAAATGGCCTGGTTTTTTTGTAATACCAAAACCTAAATTCAATATGGCAAAAAAAAAAAAAACTTTTCAATGTCACAGCTTCAAAAAATGTTTAAATATTTAAATTGTCTTTTCCAATTGTTATTTTACATCTTTTAGAAATGATTTGCAACGATAACACATCAATAAAATATCGATACGCAAAGCAGATTGATAATCGAGATAGTTTCACAAAAAAGGAAAAAAAACGTTACTAGTTTAACTTTAAAAAGATTATGACGTTGTTTGAGTTGCCCCATCGCTAAATATAAACAAATTCTGATAGATATTACATTTCATGAGCAAAAAAGCAAATTTATGATTTAATTATGAATCAATGAACTTTTCAATTTATCCACTTGACTGAAGGACAAACAACCAACGAACTGCGCTTAACACGAGTGGGCAACAGATGGGCGGGCGGGCAGCAGAACAGATAAAAAACAAAAAACAAAAAAAAAAAACCGCGAAAACACGTTGTCAAAATACCAACAGCAAAAACAGCAACAAAAAAAAAACGAAATTATTAAATAAAACTCTTCAAAGTTCGTTGCTAACAATAAGCACAATTAATTAAAATTAAGCAAAGACAATAACAAAAACCTTCTCTTAATATTTGTGCTGTCAATAAATTTATGAACTTTGCGACTCTGGGTTTTTTTGCTAAAGGTCACAATTTGCCTTGCCGCCTGTGCTAACAAAATGGAGCAAGGGCAATGCGTGGTGGTGGAGTATGAGGTGGTGGAGTGGGAGCCGACGATGATAACAAAAGACCAGAACAGTTGAATAATTGCGGAAAGTACCAAGTACATTTCATACACGATATATGCACACATGTATTGTGTGCTGCGTACAAATAATATTCTAAAGTGGCCTGGTGGAGAAAGGTTTGCTGCTCGGAGAGGATTCAGTCTCAATGCGCAATAGCATTTCATTTTGATAGCGTTTCGTAAAGCGATCGCTTATTAATTGGTCAAACTCACATTCGATTAGCGAGATTTTTATACTGTTTTTGATATTATTTTCTGGAAAGCAGGCCGCTCGCGCAAAATAGCGATTTCAAGTTTAACTACTTCGCTTCTTCTTTTCTTTTTTATCGTTTCTTTTCTTGTGATGTTCATTCGCTTTTTATTAGTGTTGGGCGGGTGGGGGGAGGGGGGGATGTCTTTGCTCAGACTAGTTGGCAGCCCAGCCCCAGATGAAACTTTGGATTGGCTAATGATAAACTGAACTCTGGTTAGTCGCTGGAACCAATTTATATATCAATTTGAAATCTAAGACGCGTGACGCAGCTTGGGAATTCCCCAAGTTTGTAGCAAACTTTTTTGTCTTTAATATTTCATATTTAACTCTAAACGCGCTTTATAAATATACCTTTATATATATCTTTATATATATATATATGAGTGTATTTCTGTAAATATATATTTGTATAGGTCTTTGTATAGCTATATATTCATGTACAAGCCAGCTATTTAAGACTTTAATCGTATGCTAACGATCGGGCCGAGGCGAGGCAGTATAGCAACAATGGAACTGTGCTTGACTTGGCTTTTACTATCTCCTCCTTTATGCGCTCGTATTATTAAAATCTCGACTTCTCTCGCCGCATGCCAGCCATGCCCATGGTGACCACAGACAGAGATGCTGATGCTTGGCTGCTGATCGCTTGGACTCGCTCCGTTTGGCTCATTGGGCGAACGAACACATACAAAAAAAAAAAAAAAACAAAAAAAAAACTGAGAAAAAAAAATGTTGTCATCGTTTATATTTAAAACTTGTGACACAATTGTTGTTATTGTTTGTTAGCCTTTTGGCAGCCAAAATGAACTGAAGCCAATAATCCAATCAAAGCACCAACACAAACCCGCCTTTAACTTTCTTGCTAGATATCTGCTTTCTTTCCCATCCAAATGCCGATCATTTTAAGATGTCGAATTTAGTTTATACGTTGATAGTTGTCTTATATAAAGTGGCTACTTTTAAAATCGATTGTTTTGTCATTGTCAAATTGTTTAATCATGCCTGGGAATTCCTTTGAGTCAGCTTTTTTAATCATCAAAATGATTAACTTCGCAGCCTTCTTAATGATTAATGGCAATGCGAATTTGTCGCTGTCAAATTCAATTTAAATTTATCAGTGTCAACTTACAAAAAAAAACCAAACTTCAATCAAATTGCTCCAGTTGCTGCATTCCAAGCTTAATATGAATCGATCTCAGCTGTCAAATCGATATATCTAGTTCATACATACACACACACACACACACACACATGCAATTGCTAGAACGATAGGCGATCGATAAATTTCCCAGCAGTTGGCAACGCATGCGCAACTTTTATGTATTTCATTGAAAGTTCTTACGGAAATTGAATTCCAATGAGCATGCTCAAAAAACAACTGAGCAGCTGAGTTGAGCTTTGCGTGTGTGTGTGTGTGTGTGTGTGAAAGTCAATCAACAGCACGTGTAACAGCAAACTCAAATTAACAGCAGCAACAACAAACAACAAAAACTGCTAACCACAAAAGCCAAGAGCTATTTTTGATTTCAGCCGTGCTTTTGATTTTTAATTTATATACGCGATCAAACAGCGTTATTCGACGCGTCCCATGCGAGTTTTGAAGTATTGCTATCGTTGCATATTTAGTTATTTATTTGTGGTTGTTGTTGTTGTTGTTGTTGCTTTCAGTTGTTGTTTGTCTTCGTATAAATTATGTGCAAACATTTTTGCTCTTCTCAACTTAAACCAATTTGAACTTGAGCAAACTTGTTGGCCGCCGCCGGCCCAACAAAAGTAAGCTTGTTTGGTTTGTTAACTTTACTTTATTTAATTTTTTTCTCTTTTTTTAATTTTGCATTGTTGCTGTTGCCACTGCTGGTTTTTTGACTTTTGCTGCTGTTGTTATTGTATCTGTTGTTAGTGCTGCTGTTTTATTGTGGGAATTTCTTGGGTTTTTCAACGCACACCAATGCAAAATGTGTGTGTGTGTGTTTGTATTGTGTATATATGGCAAAAGCGCTCGCAAAGCTAAGCCCTCTGCGCCGCCGCGCTCTTCTACCTGCTGTTGCCGTAATCAAAGCTTTTGCCATTTGCTGCTGCTGGTTGTTGTTGATATTTCAAAATGCTACTTGTTAAACAAAAACACAGCAAAGCTTTTTTCGACGAGCGCTTTTTAGAAGGGATCGTATTTCATTCATAAATGAAGCTTAAGCAGAGCGTACTGTGGTCAGAAATTCGGTTTCTCTGAATAAATATTCAATTCAAGAAAATACCTAATTAATTATAATTTAACTTTTTTTAAATATGTGTTTATTGCTTTTGCTTCGTTACAGGTGAGCGTTGCGTACATTTGGCCGCCGGAGCCGGGCATATTGATATCTTGCGTATTCTGGTTTCTCACGGTGCTGACATTAATGCCAGAGTAAGTTTGAACTCGAATTTATAAGCAATTAATAATATGTTAATGAACTGTATTTCTTGTTTGCATTGTTGTGCAGGAGGGCAAAGGTGGACGCACACCGTTGCACATTGCAATTGAGTGCTGCAACGAGGATTTGGCCAATTTTCTGCTAGATGAATGCGAGAAACTCAATCTGGAGACAGCCACATATGCCGGCCTGACGGCATATCAGGTTGCCAGCATACTGAACAAATCCCGTATGCAGAACATACTCGAGAAACGCGGCGCGGAGACATTAACGCCACCGGATAGTGATTATGACAGTAGCGATATTGAAGATCTAGACGATACGAAGGTGAGCGTCACAGCCTAAACAAAAAACAATACAAGAAAAATTGAATAATAAAAAAGAAAAACGGAATCAACAACAGAATAGAATATCATTGAGATATCCATTAGAACATAAGAGTAACCATTACGGGTCACCACCAACAGCTTCCAAAATGTTCAAGAAAACAAGCTATGAAAGAGCCCAAAATACTGAATGCTGGTATTCAGTAAAAAGTTGAATGTAGATATCAACAACAACAAAAATGAGAGAAATTAATTGTATTGTAACAAATAATGTATTGTTAAACTAAAAAAAAAAAAACAGAAAAAAAAGGAACAGCAGCAAACCCACTTTAAATGATATATACATATATACAGTAAAAGGCCGCTCTATGTTTTAGTAGATCGCCAATTTGAAAGCTGATAAATTGCCCATTGCAAGAACCAACCAACAAAATAACGAACAAAATGCAATAATACAATCTATATACATATGCTATGTAAACAAAAATCCATCCGTCTCATTATTTGTATATGAAGCATTTGTGCTGCTACAATGATCACTCGAAAATTAGAACAGTTCCATAAATTATTATAATTTGTGAATGCTATATATGTTTCAAAACGATGAATAAAAGTATAAATTCGAGTGATCACTGTTTTATATGACGTATTCCTTCCACTTTATTCTATTACCCACTTAGTTTAAGATGTTCAAATGTAAAACGTCCTTTTCTCTCTCTATATATGTCTCATTCTGTATGTATTATATATGTGTGTGTGTGTTTTGTTTATTAGTGTGCGTGTGTGTGTAGGCAACTAACATTTAGATCTTATATATCTTAAAACTAGAACTAGTAATAGAACTACTTACTATACAAATGTACGTATTTGGCAGCTAAACATGCTGGCTCCTAACTCTTAATAACCACGATATATTTGGAGAAAAAGAAAGAAAAGAAATAATTATATACCATAACTTAAGTTAGTTAAATCTAATTGATGTTTCAATGTTCTGACTGAATGAATTATGTTGCAAATAAACATTTTCTTCTAAAACACAACCAAAAAAAAACCCAAAAACAAAAACTTGACTATATCAAAATTGAAGTTATTTAACGAGCTGAGTTATTATAAAAAGTATGTAAGTATATGTATATTATATAAATGCATGTATCCTAAGTATTTACTTGTAGTTAATTTTTTGCACAAGCGTTTTGTTTTTTATTTTGTTGGTATTCTTTTACTTTTGTTTGTTTTGTTTTTTCATAAATGCTTTAGTTTCCGTTTGTTTTTCCATATTTTTTTTAATTTTATTTCTTTACATTTTTCTTAAATGCCTTATGTTTTTTCTTGCAGATGTACGATCGCTTTGGTGATCCGCGTTACTTTGTCAGCTACAATGGCGGCAATCCCATGACAGTTGCTTGAGATCGCATCATCAATTGTACATAATATATAATGCATTAACAATCCATTCTACTATATTATAATTAACAACGCTAAAATTCCAACAACTGCTGAAGCCAACCCATATGCGATATATTTTGACGCAAGTTCTTTACACAAAAACCACGACGATGAACAAATAACAATCGACGAAGAACGAGTCACCAGCAATGCAACCACCCAACATGTACTTACAACTTGCAACACACACAACACAAACATTAATGTATATTACATTGTTTACCATGTAAGCCAAAAAAAAACAAAAAACTAAAAAAAAAAATGAAAGGTATTCGAACGGAATAAAGCGTATAAGGTTGCAGTATGGCAAGCATTTTATTTATACACACCACGTACATATCATATGAAATCGAAACATAAACCTATGAAATACATAATACATATTGAATGCACAAAACTTAAATTCGAAATACATCAAGTTATTAAAAGACAAACCTCAATTGGCCACTACAAAATTGTACTTACTAAGCCTAACACATAATTTTTCATTTAGTTAAAAACAGTCCGGGTTACTTGAGAGAGTTGCAGTCATAATTTAAGGCATCTAGCATCATCTAGCGTATGCTCTGGCGAAACACGCTCTTCTTGGCATTGCTAGTAGCGGTGGCCACCTTTTTGGATGCTAGGGGATCGGGCGTAAAGCAGTTCCATAGTCGCAGCGTTTCGTCGGCGCCGGCACTGATCACTGTGCTGCCATCGGGTGAAATTGCCATTTGCAGGACACGCGATGTGTGTCCGATCAGATCGGCCTGTTTCACCATCGTGGGGTACTTCCAAATGGTTAGCTGATTGTTGGCAAATCCATGCGCCGATATCAGTTCCTTGTAGTGGCGTGAGAAGAGTAAGGCGCACACCTGCGACTTGGAGTCGACCGATTTGATGAGCGACCCGTTGCACACATTCCAGAATTTAATGCAACGATCTGCGGTGCCGCCGCCGGAGGCCAAAGTGTTGGCCTGCCACGGGCACCAGGCCAAGGCGCGCACCGCCGCTTGATGCTCGTTGAATTTGTGCAGTGGCTCTGTGGCGGTGCCGACGCCGCTGCTGGCCAGCGAATACACGTTCACCAAATTATCATTGCCACCGCTGGCCAAGTACTTGAAATCGGTGGACCACTTTAGACCGCACACCTCTTGGGCGTGGCCTGTGAGTGAGGATATCTTGTGTTCACGCGATCGCACATCGTGATGTATAATGGTGCCGTCACGGCTCCCCGACGACACCAGATACGAGTTCCAGGCCAAAGAGCCAACACGAGCACTGTGTCCATCCATGACACGAAGACGCTTCACCTTTGAGCAGTCCCACAGCTCGACGGCGCCAGTGCTGTTTCCAATGGCCAGGATCTGTCCCTCCTGTATCCAGGAGAGAGAGCATGCATAGTCACCCTCCTCGTACTCCTTCAGCTGTTCAATGTTGCCGCTGGCCGCATTCCACAGATAAACGCAATTGCCCAAAGCAACAGCCACAATATTATCCGCGCTCCAGTCCATCAGATTCAGATCTAGATGGGTAAGAAATAATTAGCCAAAAATCAAGTAAAAACCGAATTATAAAATACAATTTCAAGTTGAAAACTGTGACGGACAGAAGATTATATGAGCTACATGGGCTTCTGCCTGTTACATTTGACATAAAAACTTAATTTAATTTCTGTACATCACTTACAGTAGTCATTAATAAAATCTGGAGCATCGAGTATGCGTTCGGATGTGGTCGGAATGTAGCGTGAACCGCTCTTTGTCGAAATGGGCGTCTTGATTGAGTAGACAACTTTCAAGGGATTTGTATGAGATTCGGGTGCAGCGGGCGCCTTATTCTGATAGCACAGAATGCGTCCACCATTATTTTCGCCAAGCTGGGCGACTTCGGCGATGAGTTTCTTACGTTCGCTCTTATGGGCCGATGCCTTGACATTATTCTCGTTGTTGTTGTTATTGGTGTTGCTGCTGCTTGTGGGCTGCTGATCGTCGTTCTCCTCATCTGATTTATCGCCCGTCTCCTTGTTGCCCTGGGCGAAATGGAAGTGCGCCAGCTCAAAATTAGTAGCTGCACGATTTGGTATAAAACGATCACCGCCGCCCGGAGTCTTTGTTGGAGTTATTGTTGACTTTTTGCCCTTGGCCGCCTCGGTGCTTTTGCCCGGCGTTTTGGTTGACGCCTGAACGCCCGAGAAGCTGGTGTTGTACGACACGGAGAGCACTGATCGAGTAGTGTTCGCGGTGCCATTGAGCGATGCCTCCAGCTTCTTCTTCCAGCGTGGCGCAGGACCACGCGTCTCGCCGTCCAGGATTAGGGCATTTTGTAGATCGCTTACAAAATTAAATTGAGACATGTCTCACACACCTAATACTAATATTAAATATGTCACTCAATTGTTGAAAGAGATTTTATGGATAGTTTACTTAAATTTTGTTATTCTTCTTTGGCGTGAAAATCGCAATGGCGGTTTGGAAACGCATAAGTATGAAAAATCTGGCGGCAATGCAACCAGGGCTGCACAGTATACGCACAGGATGTCCCAACGAGTTAACAATATAGCTATGAAGAAATGTAGTTCTCATTAATCGAAAAACACAAGCTAACAACATTATTGTCCAATAAGTAAATCAATAAACATACAATACAACAATTTTGTTAAATTTAATTCACTCCGATTTTATAGTATTATCGAAATTCAATATTCGATCACATCAAATCATATTATTTTTTTGCAGCCCTGGAACACAGCTGCTCTAATAATTTCAAACTTCACACCCTTCTATTATGCTTCTGTTAGATAAATAAATGAAGCACAATTTCTGCTAAAACTAGTTTTGGTTATAACAACTTTTGAATAAAGTTCCAGGCAAATTACATTTTAAAAATTCGAGATTCTCTAGAACGTTTAGCGGCATTTTGAACTTTGCAGAATTTAAACAAGCTGTTAATAACATTTTATTCGAAATGTTAAGTTAACAGGCAGGCGGCAGCTACAGCCACAGCTGTCATACATGATTCACACACACATGTAGCAGGGTACGTAGTGCGTATTTGTAACAATTGTACAAAAAATAAACGAAGAATTTGGATATTAATTTCCAAAACATTTAAAGCCAGCCAGCAGTATTTGAATAACGCCCGTTACAATGGCCTTTAACTTCACCGCATTCACGTACATTGTGGCGCTTATCGGCGATGCATTTTTAATATTTTTCGCAATATTTCAAGTCATTGCGTTCGATGAGCTAAAAACAGATTATAAAAATCCAATTGATCAATGCAACAGTCTCAACCCGGTAAGTGAATTTAACTAATATCAATGACAAATAATGACTAATCGATGCCCCAATTTCTTGTAGCTCGTTTTACCCGAATATTTGTTGCACATTTTTATAAATTTATTATTCCTGTGCTGCGGCGAATGGTATTCTCTGTGCCTCAACATGCCCCTCATTGCCTATCATATATGGCGGTAAATAGTCCATCGATTCTCAATGCGATTATGTCTTATGTAAATTTTTCTCTGATTCCTTTAATTGTTTGCAGCTACAAGAATCGTCCAGTGATGTCGGGTCCGGGCTTGTATGACCCAACCACAGTGCTAAAGACGGACACGTTAGCGCTTCATATGCGCGAGGGTTGGATTAAATTGGCCGTCTACTTAATTTGCTTCTTCTGCTATATATACGGGTAATAATGCGCTAATAGAACATATTTGTTGTACTCTTTTGTCTAACGTTATGTTTTTTTGTTCATAATTCTGGCTAATTTTAGCATGGTTTATTCGCTCATCTCGACATAGAGGTGGAGAACAACTGCCTGGGGATCTCATTGTTGTTGGCACCTACAGCGCATCCACTATGTACAACATTTACAAGCATTAAACAAATTGTCATCTTGTATGCGCCACACACACACCACACAAACACAGCCACACACACTCAAGTCCGTGTCGAAACGAACAATATTTTTATGTGTAAAGTTTTCGGAAGTTTCTAATTCATAAATGCGATTCATAAAGATATCTACGGCAATCCTCTATTATATATATTTTGTCTGTATTGTTGGAGATTTGTAACGGTTTTTATTATTATAATTATTATTTGTAATAGTTTGCATTTTGGTAGTCATAACCTGAAACAAATAAAGTAAAACTAGAAATAATATGCTTGATAATGGATTTATTTTCCACTAGCTTGAAGGACAGCGGGCTTTTCGACTGACGCTTGAAAATGTCGTATCTTTGGAGCAGCACTACGGATCTGAGCACTTGACGTCGTAAAGATTAGAGCACATTCTTATCAGAGCCAACACTGATATGGATATATACAAATTTCACAAGTTCAATCCACATTTTGTGTACATATCTTGATAATTTTATTTTACAATCGTTAGTCGAAGACTCGATTTTGCATTCGATCTTTGCTATAGTACATTTCAAACTCCAATTTCCATAAAAATATATATATATAGATGTATATGTGTATGCCATGTATTCACAACAATTTAGAATTGCGGGAGTTTGGGGATTTTTGGGGGGTTTGGTATGGGGATATTTAGCATTAATTATGACATAAAAACAACAAAGAATAGGAAGAAAAATATCAAAACACCGAATATCTTAATCATGAGCCAGCGATTTTTGGAAACGGATTGAAAATATTTAAGAATCTCGCCATGCGCCGCCTCAATATTCAATTCAGCGTCCGCCACATTCGTATCGATGCGTTCTACAATCTCCTCCTGCTCCTTAACCATATGCGCGAGTTGTTGAAAGATGCCGCCCAACTCCACAATGGTCGATTCAATGTTCTGCATTGTCTCGGCACGCTGTTGCACATACGTGTCGGACTCATCGTAGATGGCCAGCTGCTGCTGCTGTTGCTGCAGTCGCGCCGGTGGACCGAGCAGCGGCGTCGTATCGCTGCCACCCATCATATCTATGCTCACCGCCTGATTCTCCTCGCTGAGCAGCAGCGAGCCCTGCTTGGCAGTCGATGGTGAAACGGTGTGAGCAGCCAGCGGGCCGGGTCCTTGGCTAAAGTGGTCGCGTCGCGTCTTCTGGTGCTTGAGATTTTCGGTACGCACCTCAAGTATCTGCTTGAAGTCTGTACTCATGCTGGCCAGTTTGGATTGCAGGGCGAGCACCATGTTCGAGGAATGTGAGACCAGATGCTTGCCATTTGTGGTCCGTCGCTGATCCTTGGAGATGTCTTGCAGCTTGGCGATTTGTTGATTTAGCGCATTCAAATCGCCTTTGATGATGTACGTCAACTCCTGAATTTCCTGCGGTCTATCATCAAATAGACTCTTCTTTTTGGCCACTAGAAATTTGGGGAAAAGTGTGAGCGCAAAACTGACATGGCAAAGAACTATAAATAAAGTCAGTCCTAGAGATGGGCATTGTAAGTTACGTTTGTAATTTGAGAATTCAAATTTTTTTTGTGTCACGCCCAAGTCTAATTCTATTGTGACTTACACATGGTCAGCTTCTCCAGTTTGGCGTATGTGCTGGCAATGTTCTTGCCAATGAAACGGGCGACCATCATGAACTCGGAATAGCTCTGGACTTGTTTGGCCTTGCGCGGATCCCGTATGTTGACGGCCCGTGTGATGTTACGTGATTGTAGCGAACGTATCGCATTCGCAAATTCGCCCGTACGATCTCGGGCGGCCATTATGAATACCTCCGGTTGTTCCTCCTGTTCCAAGTCAAAGTTTCCACGTTCCGGCTGCGCTCCACCAAAACTGTAAACGTTCTTCTCGTAGTAGTTGCTGCTGCTGCTGTTATTGTTGTCAACTTTGTTGTACCCTTGGCTGGAATGATTGCCTGTGACGACAGCCGCAGCAGCGCTCAGTGGCTGTTGGATAAACGTTCGCAACGCCTGGCCAGAGCGGGAGGAGATGCCGCTGAACAGATTCCACTGGCGGGCTGCTTTATCGTATTTATCGTCAGCGTCAACGTCTCCGGAAATCGACTGCGGTTCGCCAATATTAATGGCAGCCTCCAACACTGGCTGCTGTGTGACGTATAACACAGGTTGTTGTTGTTGCTGCTGTCCCAGTTGAATTAGTGAATGCTGCTGCTGCTGTGGCTGGTGTTGCTGCTGGTTTTGCTGCAATGACGTGTTTGGGACACTGTAATTGCTGCTGTATTCCTGCTGGTCCGTTTGTTGATGGCGTCGTCGAGTTTGCATCTCATTTCAAGTCAATTTGCTTCGCTGCCTTGATCACCTGCGTTTCCTGTTGTTAATTATTTTTTTTATTAATTGTTGTTGACGTTGTTCCTTTTGTATTCGTCATACACTACGCTTTGCTTTTACTATTGTTGTTGTTTTTGTTGTTGGACTTTTGAAACTTTTATTGCAATCGGAAGGCGTTACACTTATATCCTCTTTTGCTGGTAGCTTAATTTTGTATTTGCTCTGTATTTAGTATTTTGTTTAACATCACTCGCACATTTTCAGTGGAATTTGACGAATTAATTATTAGATGCTGGATATTTTGCCCAAAAAAAACCATACACACACAGCCAAGCTCTGTCCCAGATGACAGATGACGTGTTGCTGGCGCTCCGCGCTGCTAACTTAACTTAAAATACATGCAATTTGAACAGCAATATTAAGTGCGGAAAACTTGTTTTTTTATATAAAAATGTAGCAAATACATTATAAATTGGAACCTTTATAGCATAGCAATGCTTAAACTCTATTATAAATCATGCTAAATTAAAGACAAATTGTGATATTTGTCGTATTAAATTTGAATTAATTAGTATATCAGCGTAATATTGGTATTTAAATACCAGTAGACGCAAGTGGACAGCGCCACCGGCAACAAATGACAGCTGCTATTTCTCTCACCGTTCTTCCTCTATGCAGTGTTTTTTTTACATTGACGTCTCGTGTGCCAATTGTACAATAAATTGATGTTTTAAGTTAATTAATTGGAAAAAGTCGCTGATTATAAAAGAAAATGACGCTTTACCATTTTGGAAACTGTGTTGCGCTGCTGATGCCATATTACTTCACATACAAATACTCGGGCCTGTAAGTCAACTATCATAATCTAGGCCACACAATAAATCGTATTAATCAATAATGATTTGTTCCCTCCATTTCAGATCTGAATATGGTGCATTCTGGAAGTGTGTGCAAGCGGGTTGCATTTACATATTTACACAGCTCTGTAAAATGCTCGTTTTAGCCACATTCTTCTATTCGGACACCTCCTCCAACAGCGGAGAATTTAACTTCTTTGCGGTAAGTGGATCAAAAATGTTCCAATTTGTCGATTAAAAATTGAAAGCATATTTTCTCTGAAACACAGGAGATTCTACGTTGTAGTGTAGATGTGGCCGATCTGCTTGGATTCGCCCTGATTCTAAGCCGCATACCTGGCAAGGGTCATTCAAAACTAATCACAGCTGGACTTGGCTGTAAGTGCTGAAACACAAGAAATCACTAAGAAAATTACTTTATTTTTTATTGGTAAACTTGGATTTCAGGGGCCACCGCCGAGGTAATCCTCTCACGTGGCATTATGCTGTGGGTGGGCGCCCGTGGTACTGAATTTAGCTGGATCTACATACAAAAATGTCTGGAGTCAAACGTTCTGCTTGTCCAGCACCTGACCACTGCCACGCTCATTTGGCTGTTCACGCGACATGATCTCAATAAGGCGCTGAAACCGCTTGTTTCTATATTGCTGGCAGTCACCGTCTTCAAGGGCGTCTGGCTGGAGGGAATGCTGCATATCCTCAGCATTGGCGCTTGGTCAGCGATAGCGATTAAGGCACTAGTTGCTGCAGTCATCGGCTTCTGCTCTCTACACATTTATGCTGGCCTTGCCCAACAGATTGGCATTTAATTTCAACATATTTTTATTTCATAAATATTTCGGTTGTCGTGGGATTAAGTACAGTTGTTTAAAACAAAAGATAACAATGAACAGTGTAGAGAATTACAAAAGATGTTAATGAATTATAGTTTATGATAATAACGATAGCAAAGTATGAGTTTTTATACAAAATATAAAAAGAGGAAAACAAAACACATCTGTGTTAAATTCGCTAACTCGACAAATTCCAAATAGTTCGAATAGGTTTTTAAGCTCCACATTAATAACAAGTTATTTTAACAACCCACAAAACGCAAAACAAATTTTTCAAATACGATTCTTAATTTGCTCCTTAGATAATTCGAACTCATAATCAACTCTGCATAAATAACAAATGAACAAAAAAAAAAATAACAAAATTTCTAGTACACTCTATAAGGGTATAACGAAATACAAAAACTATTTTAAAATATCTTCGATGAGCTTGTTGGACTCGGCGCCCAAAGTAATGGCATCAATTTCAAGAGTTCCTGGTTTTTTAGACAGCTCTATAAATTCGTCGCGCTTTAGGCCTGTCGAGTAATGTTATTTAAGTTTGATAAGATAAACTGTTATCATTTATAAGTACAAAATTTACTTACACAACAAATGGCTAAAAGTCAAGGCTGCAGTTATGCGGTCTGGAAAAGATTTCACATACGAGTTGGCATCTATGGACTTTTTGTCGGGATTGTTGCGCAATATGTTCAGCAAATCCATCATAATGCTGTGCGAATCTGTGTTTTAAATAATTAATGTTAATTACATTTACTTATTGCTAACTGCACATTTTCCTACCAATATTGTTGTTCTTATAACTTTTGGAATGCTCGTATGCATTATTATTATTGTTATTGCCAGTGTTAATGCTTGGTTGTGAATTGGGCAGCTCAGCAGACTCTGTAGTTGGCATTTCCGGAACGTCGTTTACAGGAGCTTGTGATTGGCTTGGGGCCAATATCTCTTTTGCCAGCGCATCATCATAATCGGCACCAAATATTGTCCTTATTGTATTTTCACAGATTAGCTCGACTTCTTCGCTGGAGCGCTTGGGGCGCTTTTTTAATCGATCTGGAAATAGTTTACTAACAACAACAATATTGCAAAGAAAATAGTCAAAATACAATTTTAGATACGCACTCTTGTCTGCTCAACATGGCTTTAGCATTTATATAATGCTTGCGCATATTTAGATCAGGTTTTGCTGCTCTTGCGGCCTCGTGGGTCTTTAAGTAGGCTGATCTGTGGCACATGAGCGCTTTATAAGATAGTTTAATGCATTTATCTATTTGTAGTTTACAGTTGCGTTTCCTTTTTCGTGACTGTACAACTATGGGAAGTGGAGGTAACGGCAACAGTGCCACATCCTCAATCTCTTGACGATGATCGACTGCTTGGGCACCGTTGTTTGGCTGATTAACATCCAATTCATTACCATCTAGTCTGGGCATTTTGTTACACAAACCAGTTAGTGAATGATCGGCTGAGCTGCACTTCACTGTAAATAGGTCAGAGTAAACAATAACAAGAGATAACAAACCGTTGACTTACAGGAATTTCTAGGTTGTAGAAACTCTTCAAGAGCTATGAGATCCGTTTGATTCGATTCGCCAAAACCATCACTTAACATTAAATCCTGATCCATCTCGGTTAAAGTCAGTTCATGGGTGATGCTGATTTTATGATCCGATAAACAGTTGCGTGGCATTTGAATCGTTGAAGACTGTACTCATACACAGATTAAAATTATATATATTTTTTTGTATCTATTATATATATATGTACTTGGTATATCTCGTCAATTTGTAGATCATTACTTTCCGCATTCCACAGATGACATTCGGCTAACATGTGTCTATAGTATTGAATATTTTGCTTATCCAAAAGCCTTGGGCCCTCGATTCGAGCACGCTTCGAGACGCACAGGGAGATGATTTGTTTGCGTTTGCGGCAACCGTAAGCCGTCTGGGGCCGAGCCCCAACAGCAACTTGAAACTCGTTACCCATTATTTGATCCAGCAAATGTTTGGTTTCATCTGTTCAACATAATAATACTATAATTAAATTATGATAAAATAAAAAATACGAGCTTACCAAGTAGGGTGTCCACCTGTTGCCCCAATATGTAGATAGCACCGAATGTGAGACGTGTGAGATCCCTGAATGTAACCAGACTACGGCTTCGGGTTTGTAGCGCATTATTTGATTCTCTCTCGTCCTGGTTGGAGTCAATAATGTCGTGAATTCGTTCGCTAGAAATTATCATGCATGTGAGCAAGTAGTTAAGCAGTTGAAATGAACATTTACCAGCTGGCGACAATGTCGATAGCATTCATTTCATGGCGAGAAAATACTTTTGCAGAATGCGTTGATGAATATTTTTTTTCGCCTGCAATCCAGCAAGGCTCCAACGCTAACTGCACCTGCTTAAGCGCCATATCTAACTAATTTGTAGAAGAAAAAAACGGTAAACTCAACGCATCCTTCATGATTTTTGGCGCCGAAAATTGCGCATAACACAGCACTAAGAAATAATAATCGAATGCGAGATATGAAGCCGCCAAATTTGATTTGCTGTCTTCAGTAATACTTATTCTCAAGTGCATATTAGTATTTAAACGAAATACGTAATTCAACATTCCAGATATTGCTCAGCATGTATTCTAAGCTCCATATTTCTAATTTTTAATTGATGTTCAGATTTCTGACATTTTGTATTCTTATTGTTGTTCAAAGTTGAAAAAGGCCGAAATTTTCAATTAGCTGTTAATAACAGTAGAGAAAATGTTAAAGTTTTTGGGTGCCCACAGCTGCATATGTAGTTGTTAGTTTTGACTCAAAAAGAAGGTGGACTGCGCCAGTGTTTTTTTTTTGTATATTTTCCGCAGCCTTATAATTCCAACTGCTGCAATTCCATCTCAAAGTCAAGTGCCAAGTGCGGCTCCATCTAAATGGTAAGCTTTAACCATTTACATAAAAGTAATGCAATGACTAATGCTAATAGCTATCTGTGTGGGAGCCGACGTGTTGGGAGGTGTGTGTGTGTATGTGTTTGTGAGTGTTTGTTGTGTATGCTTATGATTGTTTTTGATTGCGATAAGGGCGGTGTATTTATAATACATTTACTAATTACTTTCAATGCATTGCAGGGTGATAACCAAATATGTGACATTAGCAATGAGGTGCTTGAGGAACTGAAAAAGTTTCGCTTTCGCAAGAGCAAAAACAACTCGGCTCTGATATGTAAGAATCAAATTTAAATACATTTGTTCTTGTTATTTCCGCAATGCTATGGCAAACATTGTAGTCATAGCTAGAGATGGACGCGTGTCTGCTTTTTGCTCATCTCTAGTCAAATATTGCCCAAGGCATTCGTGACCAAAGCGAATTGACTAAATTGATTGATTGTTTTTCTTTCTTTGTGAAGTGAAAATCGACCGGGAGAAGCAATCCGTTGTGCTCGATGAATTTATTGATGATATATCTGTCGATGAGCTGCAAGACTCACTGCCCGGCCACCAGCCCCGCTATGTGATCTACACATACAAAATGGTGCACGACGATCAGCGTGTCTCGTATCCGATGTGCTTCATATTCTATACACCGCGCGACAGTCAAATAGAGCTGCAAATGATGTACGCCTGCACGAAGAGCGCTCTGCAACGCGAGGTGGATCTGACTCGGGTCTACGAGATACGCGAACTCGATGAATTGACCGAGGAGTGGCTGAGGGCCAAGCTCAAGTAGTTAGTATTTCCTGCTTACTACTACTCCAGCCGTTTTATAAAGCAATATTTTACGAGTAGTTTTTCTAATTACATATGCATGCCACATATATATTTTGTATGGATGCAAATATTTTGAGTGGAGCCGAAGCAAATACCAACGATAACGATACATACCAATACCAAACAAACCAATATATATATATATATATATATATGAATAATGACAATTTTTTCTATTTACACTACAATCGTATACATAGCATTGAGATACATACATAATTATCAACATAATTATCAATATGATTACATTTAAATAATGTATATGTAATGACTTTTAAGTGATTTTAGTTTGTGCATTTAAGTGTGAGTATTGAAAATATGAAATATCAATTGACATTAGCCATGATCTTATAGAAGCTGTGCTTGCCAAATTTATATTCATACAAATATATATATTTATTGTACAAAACGAATACAAAGCAAACATGACAAACAAAAAGAAAAAACAATTCCATTTTATATACTATGCATATTGGCATATGTGATGCTTCAATAAAAAAGTGTTCATATTATAAAGCAAAAACAATAAATATTTTAACTATCTATCTATCTTTATTCATATTTATAAGCAGAGGGGACTTTAAAATTGGAAAAAGTTATTCATTTCCAGCAACACATAAATATCTTTTCATACTTTAATTCCTAGCTGGTTATATTGTTATCCATTAGTTAGGTTTAATTTCTAGTAGTGCAACCGTTGCGCCGCCGTGTGATGCAACATGGTGTAGCGGCCGTCACTGGGCGTAGGGGGTGGCGGTGGTGGTGGAGCCAACATATGTGCCATGGCTGCCATGCCCATTTGTGTGGCAGCATTTGGTGGCGCCAAATGATGCAGCTGCAACGCATCGTGATGATGCATGGCAGCTGTTGATGGAGGTGCCGCGCCCGGATGATGATGATGGTAGTGATGTGACATGGGTGGCGGTGCCGGTGGTGGCAGTGGCAAATTCAACAGATTATTATTCGCAGCATGGGTGCGGAAATGCAGGCTTAAGCTATCCGCGGAGTCATAGGCCTTATCACAGTCGGGACACTTGAAATGTGAATGCTGCTCCAGTGTGTCCAGGCCCACTGGATCGGTATCGATGGGCTCATCATCGTCATCATCAACAATATCATGGTCTGTACTCGACTCGAGGGGATGCAGCTTGAGCTTGTGAGTGCGCATATCGCGACGTCGACTGAAGGACTTGCCGCAAACATCACAATGATGATTTTTAATGCCCGTGTGGGTGCTCATGTGCTTGGATAGATCCCCCGCCGTGTAGAAGGCCTTCTGGCATAGGGAACAGATTTGATCGCGTACGCCGCTGTGTATTTTCTGGTGCGCTTGAAAGTTACCCAGTGCTGAAAACTGCTTGGAGCAGATCTCGCACTGAAATGGCTTGTTGCCCGTGTGCGTCCTTTCGTGCACTTTAAGATTGTATTTCTGCGCAAAACGCTGGGCACAATAGCTGCAGGCGTATGGCTTCTCACCGGTATGCGTGCGTATATGCTGTGTCAGTTGTGCGGCACACTTGAAGCTCTTGTGGCACGTGGCCACATAGCATGTGTGTGGCAACTTTGGCACCGGTTTCGGTCCGCGTTTCTTGTGGCTTTCGGGCGGCTTGCGCTGATAACGTGAGCGTCGTTTACTGCGCTTGCCTCCCTCCATTTGGCCCTCCTCCTCATCGCTGGTGTTGAGTTGTATATTGGCGGGCATTGGTTTGATTTCGTTGGCCACGAAATCGGTATTTGTGGCTGCATCATGTCTCCAGGACTCGTGCAGTCCTAAATATTGACGCAGACGCATATCGCTATTTTCGCACTCCTGCTGAAAGTGATAGGCGACGCCCAGGCGATAGAGGCAGTTATTGCAAATGCCAGCGGGCAATCCGTCTGTCTTATAAACCTGTAAGTGTTTTTAATCTTTACTTACAACAATGAAGTGCCAAATAGTTCAGTAAACTTACTCGTATCTTTGAGCACATCATTAACATTTGCGAGGGCATCATGGCAAAGTCTGTGCTATAAATAGAAGTAAGTGGACTTGGCGCGCCTTCCTCTAGACACACCCGACATATTTTGTGAACGTTAAAATCCATTTTTTTTTATGATTACTTCCTTTATTTGTAGGTAAACATTTGAAGCTGTCCGTCAGCTGTTCAATGCTCTGTGTTGAGCGTAAGGCTAGTACGCTGATATGTAAAATGTAAACAAATATTTTTGAGAGTTCATAAGAGAAAAAATATGGGCAAACATAAGAATTTCATTTCTTATGGAAATAATGCATAAGCAAGACAAAATAGATATACTATTTAAAAATGTGATTTAGCATATAAAAACAATCAAGCCAACTTTCAGTCAGAATTCTTGAGCTGTATACTGTACATTGTTAGTGTTGCAAAACATCTAACACTAACTACACATTAACTTGTCTAGTATGACCGTATTGTGCGGCGCTGACGTGACAGTTGGTTTGTTTGATTAGGCTCTCTCTTCTCTCAGCCAGCAATCTGCTATTGCTGCTTGCAAAATAAATAAAAAGAACAAGTGAAATTGAATTGTATATATTTATCGTATCAATAAACGTGAGCATTGCAAGCTTTGCATACATGCAACTTGTTTGGCGTTGCGCAGCTGGAGGCGAAATTAGGGCAGCGTGGCGAGAGTGTAGCGAGCAATTTTGGATTTGGAGCACGCAGGCTGTTTGGTGAAATTTGTGTTGTTGGTGCGCTGCAACAGCCAACACCGCCACCAACCCCCCGTCGCACGCCTTCTCCCCATACACACACATACATACCATACACACAAACAAGATGCTGTGTATACAAAATTAGAGGGAGAATATTTGAAAATACACGGCCGGAATATTTATGCTATTGTAAACAATACGAGAGCCAGCGAAATTATTCGGGGTCAAACAGAAAACAAAGAAGAAAACTAATTCCAGCGAATGCAAAGATTCCAAGTGGCAGTTTTAAAAAAGCGCGTACAATGGCAACAAGTCGAAGCGAATGCGAACAACAGCAGGAAGCAGGAGCAACCTCAACGGCAACGGTAACGACGTCAGCAGCGCAGCTGCTCCGTCAGCGTTTAGTTAATGGCGGCAGCGGTCACGAGTCGTCGCCGACGACGTCAACGCCGCAGTCGAACGGCAAAGCAGCAGCAGCAACATCATTAATTGTTAGCAACAACACGAATAGCTCCGGCACTTTTATGAAACTGAAAACCTATCTGTTGGCCTTGCGTCCTTGGTCCCTGTCCGCCAGTTTGATGCCAACGCTGCTCGGTTCGGCGTTGGCATATCGCTCTCTGTGGTCGGCGGACTTCTCCATGGTCACCTTCTTCCTCACCGCATTCACCGTGGTCACCGTGCACTGTGCCGGCAATGTGGTCAACACTTATTTCGATTTCATCAAAGGCATCGACAAACAAAAGGCTGACGATCGCACTCTGGTCGATCACATACTCACCAAGGATGAGGTAAGTCGAGTTGACTTATGCGCATTTTATAATAAAAATAATAATAATTAATAATTGTGTTATTGGTTTTAACTCATTAGTTATTAAAATCATTTTGTTATTGATTGACCATATCAAATTAAGATATATTTTGGTCAATTTTGTACCCACTTTAAGCGTTTTTATTTAATTGTTGTCCATATTTTTTTTTTAGGTGGTTTCGCTGGGTGCTATCCTTTACCTGGCTGGATGCGGTGGCTTTGTGCTGCTCGCCGTGCTTAGCCCCGCTAAAATGGAACATTTGGCGCTTATTTACTTTGGTGGCCTATCATCGAGCTTCCTATATACGGGCGGAATTGGTTTCAAATACATTGCGCTGGGTGATCTGGTCATCTTGATATTGTTTGGACCAATGTCGGTGCTATTTGCGTTCATGGCGCAAACAGGTCACGTGGATTGGACAACGATGGGATATGCCATACCGCTGGCCCTCAATACGGAGGCCATACTGCATAGCAATAATACGCGCGATGCGGAAAGCGATGGCAAGGCTGGCATCGTAACGCTGGCCATACTAATTGGACGCACTGCCTCCCATGTGCTATACGCCATGATGCTCTTCACACCCTACTCACTGTTCTTCATCTTTGGACTGAAGTATTCACTGTGGTTTCTGCTGCCGTTAATTACATTGCCGCAGGCATTTCAAATCGAGAAACGTTTCCGCAACGAGCAGACAATGCATGCGGTGCCCAAGCAGACGGCCAAACTGAATTTCTTCTTTGGAATACTCTACATTGTGGCCTGCTGCTGTGCACAGCAGCTCCCAACTTTCGTTTGGCGCAAACACTAGATATATATGTGTATATATATATATATATATATATATATATATATTATAGGAGATATGGCAACGATACTTCCTGAACGGCTGCAACGTTTTTGGGAATTTCATTAGTTTTCTATTTTTTTGTAGTTTTTTTTTATTTGTTGATTTTAGTGAAATGTAGTTACGAATATTGTATTGTACTATTGTCTCAAGATTGCTGTTGCATAAATTTTTGGAACGCTTTGCTAGTCTCCTAGTCTCTTAACACTTAACTCTTATCATAGAACTGAACATATCGCCTCCCCTCTCCCCTTAGGCCCACAGCTTTGGCTACAGTCACTTTATTTATTTCACCTGAACTACGAACTCAATCGATACCTATAGTTTTTATATATATAAATAGGTACTCTTCCTCTCACTCGTTGGAATCATGGACCAAGATCGTTATAGCGTCGGCGTGTGCAACAATATTGAAATCATCTAATGGCTTAGATATACATACATACGACAGATGTATGTGAAAACGTTAATGTTACTTTATAGAAACTTGCTTGAGAAACATGCAAAATAAGTTATGAATCGACAATGCTGGCTTTGCTTTTGGTGTAACTAACAATAGTTAGCGTTTTTACTCTTACACCCAACATACACATATACATAATCTATATATAAATACACATTATATACGTATACATCAGCATATATACAATACATGCATACACACATAATTAGATCATGTAAGCCCAGTGTCTAGCAGCAGGCTTAAGAGTGAGAATATCAACACATACACAATTTTTAAGAAAATAAAAATGAGAAAAAGGAAAAATGAAAAATATATTATATGTACACACATACTTACAATATGGTATAGATGTACTAGAACAAATGGCAGATCGAAAGATTTGCTGTGAGTAACCGTTGTTTTCCAAGCATAAATCACAAAACCTATGCATATAAACAAATAGCTTTAAATAACAATAACAGAAATACAAAAAAAAAAAACGAAAAAATACATATTGTGTGTGTATAGAACAAATAGAAATGAAATTGAATTGTTGAATACACATTCATAAAATTAGTACATTTTTGAAATTCATTTTGTGGCAATATATTTGTACGCTAAGCTGATAAATCGTTCTTCATATATTTATATTTGTATTCGTGTTTGTATCGTAATTTTAGTGCTTAAATTTAATTTTCGTAATTTGTAATGCACAATTGAAATGCTTTTGTTGTTTGCTGAAAAACATACGAAATCTCGAAAGGACAAGTGGAAAAGAATTGAAATGGAATTGTCAATGTGAATCAAAACAATTAACTAAATGACAACTTTGTAGGACTACAAAAAAAAAACAAAAAGAAAACCAACAACAATGAACAATAATAATTATAGTTATATGAGAAATTAAAAACATAATTAGAAATGTAACAACAAATCGTGTTCAATTTATATTGCATAATTAAACAAAATGGGATTAGCGGATATTTCGATAATATGTATTCCATGCTTTTCTTTTGGGGATAGCTTTAAATTGAGCAGTATTCATGAACTGCTAAGACTGTCTGCTTTGCTTTGCATTAAAAAACTTGAGCAGTAAGGCTTAGCCTACTATATTCTGTTTTAGAACAAGTCTTGCAGCAAGATTGTTGAATTTATAAAAGTTACATAAACTGGAACATTTTGAATTTTCAAAACGTAGAGTTTATGAATTGTGTGGCAATATTTATTTATCAATTAGTAGCCACATTTATTTTTTAGGACAATCTTGCCACTAGCATGGCATCGTATGGCTTCACCGCCGCCGTAGCACCTTCGAGTGGTACCTCCTCGGGCATCTGGCCAGGAATGGCCACCAGCCTGAAGTGCTGCAGCAGCGTTGTGGTCAACATAAACAGATTCTGACGTGCCAGCAAATCGCCCATGCAACGATGACGCCCAAAGCCAAACGGATTGAACGACTCTGGCAATTTGATTTGCCCGTCGATCAGATAGCGCGTCGGATCAAATATTTCTGGGTCCGGAAAGTCGACGGCGTTGATGAGCATGCCACGGAAGCAGGCAATCACCATTGTGTCCTTGGGTATCTCATAACCAGATAGACGTGTATCGCAAACGGCACGATGTGGAATACCACAGGTGTGCATCATAAACATGCGCACCGCCTCCAAGGTGATGGCCTCGCAGTAGGGCATCTTGGCCCGATCGGACCATTCGGGTATGCGCTCCAATCCGACCGCCTCCTTGATTTCAGCATAGGCACGCTCCTGCATTTCTGGCTGCCTAACCAGATGCATGAAACAGAAGCCCAGACTTTTGTTCGTCGTCTCCGAGCCAGCGAGAAACATGTCCAAGCATATGGCCAAAAGGCTAGCATCACTGAACATGGAACTGTCGCTGCACTCCTGGGCACGCAAATAGCTATCCATTAAATCGCGTGGCTCATCATAATTGCGATACGTGCTGCGATGCAGCTCAATCTCCTTGCCCATAAATTCATACAAAGCTCGATGGCTGTCCACAAAGCCATTGTACCCGGAATAGTCGGGCGCAATGAAGCGCAATAGTGGAAAATGACTGAACAGGGCACCCATCATGTCAATATTCTTGAACAGCTCGAAGAACGTTTCCAGCAATTCGGTTATTTCCGGTGAGCCCGGCTCATAGCGTCGTCCGCTGAGCATGCACCACAGCGTATTCAGCACATACACACTGGTCAGATCATGCATCTCGATCCGCGCCTGCTTGCCACCCGATGCCCTTACACACGAGCGCAAATTCTGCAGCAGACAACTGGCCTCATTGTGGACAATGGTCATCATGCCGCTGCGTGCGAATCCAAAATTCTTGAGATGCCGCAAGATGAAGCGACGCTGCTCCACCCACATTTCACCATCGGTCAGCAGGACGCCCAGGCGGGCGTTAAAGGTGCGCAGGCGATAGAAGATGCCATCGGGTCGGCCATCAATATCCTCGTTGGTCATCATCTCACTAATGGCATCGTTCGTATACGCAATCACAACCTTATCCTTACCAATTTTCAAGCCATAGTAACCATATGGATTGACATATCGCCGGGCCAGCTCATCGATCACCTTGCAGAACATTCCAAGCCGCACACGGAGTTGAGATATCTGCAGAGCACTGCCCACAATCGGAAACCAGCGTGGACCTGGATTGTGGTTAGAATGATAGATTGATTCAACTGGTACAAAATGCATCTTTGAAAACAAATTTAAAATGATATTCGTAAATTAGATATTCGAAAAAATCGGCTTGGGTTGGCCATAAAATGCTTTTCATAAGCAATCTTTATTTTATTTAAATATTTTCTTAAAGATTACCGAACAAAATGCAGTCGATCAAACTCTCATCTCATTCTCTATTTGCATTTTAAATTCAGTTTAAGATTTTCCACTATCATAACTTTATCGAAACTTCACTGATTTTGAAAAGCATTTCGATTTTGATCTTGCTTAATATGATAATAATAACAATTGAGAAACACGATTTTCAAACAAATTTCAGGTTTAAATTCTATTGCTAAAAATATATTGGGTTTTGTTAAAGCAAACCGATTTTCAGAATCCATATCTTTTCAAACATGACTTGTACTCTAAATTATAATAACACTTCCATTTGGAAATAGGATTTTTCATATTTCCCCTTAAGCTTTGCACCTACCGGGTGGAAATTTATCAGGCTTCCTCACACCGCTAATAAGGAAAAGCAGCACAATTGTTGCAAAGAAGATCACAGCATAAAACATATTGAGTGTTTCTTTGATTTGTGGATGCTGTACAGATTAGCAAATAGTGATGCAACACCCGATGTTGTCACTTGTTGCTTTCACTTGCTGTGAAGCTGCTGCACGAGCGTGTTGCGTAATCCGAAGTTGCAAACACAGCGCCTGTGGTTGCAGCAGTTATCGTTGCAGTTATCTGTTGCACTATTGACAAACACTTTTCCGACTAAACAGCCTTCGCCTTGGCTCAATCTCTATTTATAGGCGCCTTCGGAAAAGCTTTCGTTCAAACTGGTTCCAGCATGTCTTGCGCCAGAGGAAACCTGGCAGGCAGCCTGTTGTCTATTTTATACTTGGAGAGCTGATCTACGACCAGCTTTTATTTTAGAGTGACCCTGATTTCGATTTTGAAATGAATTAACAACTCCGTCTTATCATAAGTATTGAAAAAAATGTACACTTTCAAATGCTAAAAAATTAATCTAAGAACTGCAATTATATTTTTTTTCATGACGAAATTTTATTTGTAGCTCGAATTAAAATTTCTTTTCTAAATTTTAATGGTTTTCGCCCTTATTTATAACTAATAAACTTATAAAATAAGTTGGTAACTTAGTATTGATAATCAAAACTAAATCTTAGCTTTTTCGATATCCCTAAACGGTTGCCAATTATTTAACCGATATACCTATTTTAATACGACCATAAAATATGATTTATAATCTACTTTTTTTGATTATATATTTTCTACAAGATTATAGAATAACATGCAGTCGTGCAAACTCTCTCTCTACTCATTCCCCTTTTATATTTCCCTATTGCTTTTTTTTTATGATCTGTTACGATTTTCTCCTGCTGCCGCATATCAATCCGCATACACTAGCCGAAAAAAATAGTTAGAAAATGTTGTAATTTTTCCAAACTGACGACGGATGCTTCAGTCAATCAGTTTAACGTTAATGTGGTGCCAGTGTTTCTGACCCACTGACCATTGTCATTGCCGCTTTTCACAAAGTTCAATTTATGTGACCGCAACATTGAAAGTGGCGCAACAATGAAAACACGCGGTTAAATTATAAACAAAACATGGCCTAAAACAGTGCAAGGAAAAACTTGTTGAATGCAACAAAGAAAAAACCACACGAACCCGTTTGGAGGCCAAATTTCATTTGGTTGCCGATTATGTCATGAATCCCAACTGCGGGAAATGGTGGTGAATTGCCAGTTTTGAGGTGGCCACGAAAAAATACAATTTGAAAAAAATCGACATGGCAGCTTGTTAGCCTTTTTGAAAAAAATTGGCGAAATTGCGATGAGAGGCTGCTCATTGAAGTGCTGGCAACGGAGCCAAACGGACGCAAAAGCAATGGGATTTCGGTATGTGAGAATTTCAAATGTTTCTTCAGTTCATCCTTTCTAGCAAAATGTTTTAAATATTCGATTTTTTTGCAGTGTTATGATTTTGGCAGTTATGGGCTTAGGCGCCATGTACATGATGCATCTATTGGCCCAGGACTGGAATCGCATTAGGCCCATACAACAGGTGACGAACCTGGCGGGACAAGTTGGTACCGTACTGAATCTGCAGCGAATACCTGCTCTGATTGGGCAGGCCAGCAACGCATTGAATTTGCAACGTGGCAAACGCTCCACCTTGAGTCGTGAGTTGGACTGGGCGCATGGTAGACCGGGGACGAGAGATGGCGGCGATGCTGCAGTGAATCCGTCGATGTCCATTGATTGGAAACGCATTCTATCCCGCGATCCTTTCGAGTGCCTGCAGTCGCTGATCTGTCAGCTCATGTCCGGCGCAGAGGCGCATTCCGCGGAGGCGGAGCTGCTGATGAATTACCTTGAATCCACTGTTGAAATGGCGCCAGTTAAAATTGGTCGCGCCTTTAGTCGTGGACTGGCGTTACGTGGCAGCAGTGAGCGTTGCTACAATGAGTATCCATTCTGTTTGTACTCAGCCAAGACGATGATGCGCATCCTGCGCTGGTTTAGCGAAACGGGCAGCGTGCCCGAAGACGATGCATAGTCAAACAGTTGCCAATTGTTGCGAGCTTTAAGAGGCGGCTATATAATACCTCTGATATATTTTTATGCTTACAATATTATTTAAAGTTATTAACTAATGTTTACCTTACTTGTTGTGCGAGAAACTTGAATAAAAAGATATATCTAAAAAATAACAATAATTGTTTGCCATTAAAATACACAGGATTATTTCTTACAAGATATATTTGTATCCATTGTTATAGTAAAAAGTGTATTTGTAACAATTATCTTGTTATATAGTTTTTCAGTATGCAAAAATATGTATGTATATGCATATGTATATATATTCTATATAAAATAAAAGATAAATATATATATAGCGGAATGAATTTTCAAATTCAAATAGTGTTAAATTATAGTTAGCCTGCGAAAGAAGCTTTCTTTCTAATATCCGAGATAAGTGTATTTTGTATATATGTGTGTATATAGTATATAGGTACAAAATCAAGGAAACTTGCGTTAGCTTTGTGTGGTGTGTGTGTGCTTTACATAACAAATGAGCAAGCAAACAAGAATAATTTGAATTTTAATAAGCTTTGCAAGCTTTACAAGTTAAAGTTAAACTTAGTTATACAAATTAAGCAGCTTCTTCAAACGTAAGACTGTTATTTGTTCAGTAGTGTAAAAAGAGATAGAGAGAGTATCAAAGAGAGAGCACTGATATAGGAGAGAGCTTTTGTTTCGAATTTGTGCAATTCTTGAGACGCGAGATTCATCAAAAATTTGAGCGCCAAATCATAAATAATATGTTTTGTGGTTGTATAAACTAAATAAATATTGCATTACAATTAATGTTTGCCATGGAGCGTAACGCTTGTGACATCCTTGACAATCATTTCGGCCACCTGCCAGGCAATCTCCTCCTGCACATTATCCTCCGGCAGATTGACCAACTTCCTCATAGCATTCTTAACGCTCAGCGACCAGGCTGGTGCCTTGTGCGCCGCGACAGCATCGACAGCCTCAAAGTCCCGCTCGTAGCGACCCAGTGAATTGACATGTCCAAATTTTAAAGCACTCACTGGACGCTGCCACAGCAGTTGGGGATTTGTCAGCTGCCTGGCATCGATGTTCATATTAGCCCCCGTTGTTGTTGTCGTCGACTTTAGCATTGGTTTGTGTGTCGTCTCCTGACCAGCGAGCAGTGTATTGTGCTGCGATATAGGCGTGCAGTCTGACATGGACATGGTTTTGCGATGCCGCCGTTGCTGTTGTACGCTCAGCTTTGGTGCTCCACGCAGGCTTAGCTTGTGCGGCAGACTAAAAGTATCTGTGGCATCATCCGAAGCTTTGGCTGGGCACGTCTTCAACTTAAGCTCATTAACATACTTGTCGAATATGTGGGATTTGAGAAAGGCGGCAAAGTACTTCTGCTCCAGATATTTAGCAGTGACTAGCAGTGCCAGATCAAAGGCTTGCGCCAGCTGGCCGGGCGCACAAATGGCCTGCTCGACGCGCAGCCGTAGTTTCTGTGACATCCACAGACGACACTCGGACTGTAGCGAAAAGTAACGTTCGTAGATGATCATCGCATCCGACTGAGCAGCACGCTGATCATCGTAGCTCTTACGAAAATTGATAGCCGTTATCCAGAACTCGAGGCATTCACGCTCCTGCTGCTGTTCCAGATATTCGGTTAGATAGAACAGTGCCAGCTCATCGTACAGCACATCGTAGATATTCAGAGATGCGGCATTGCCCTCGATTAGTTCCACACAGTATTTGCAATAGTAGCTGCTCTGTCGGAAGCACTGCAAATGATCCTGCTCGAGCTGTTGCAGCACATAGTCTCGCGCCTCATCAAAACAGCTGGCTGGTATCGGTTTATCGCTGCCCTTGCCGCACAGAAGCAGTGAAATGTGAGCCAGGATGACAATGGGCAGGTCCACCATCAGAGGCGCATTCACAATTAAATACTTTTGATAAATGGCAATCGCATCGTTGATGCTCGCCGCACTTATCGACTGCTGCCCTGTTGTTGCAGTAACTTTGTGGCGACACGTCGTCGTCGTCGTTGTTGCTGGTTTATTGTTCATCTGTTTGCTGGTCTCCGCATAGATGCGACTCTTTTCGTCATCGGTGAGTGGCTTGCGCATTGACAAGTCACACAGAGTTTTCAGTTCAGGTACATCGTTCTCCTCATCCCCTCCGTTCACAGCTGGCGCCTCCTCCTCCTCCTCCTGCTGTGCATCGACTGCAGCAGCTTCTGCTTCTGTTGCTAAATCATTTGGTCGCTGTTGCTGCTTCTGCTGTTGGAGCTGATTTAATGCTGCGCGCTTAAAGTTCTCTATGTCCAGATAGAATTTGATTAGCGGCAGCGCCTGCTGCGTCTCCAAATACTGTACAAAGTAGCTGAGGCAATCGGGCTCGCTGACAATAGCCGTTAGCGTCATCGATAGACGTGAGCTATATTTGAATATATCTGCAAGAAACATTCATAAAAGGATATACTAAAGTTGGGTAATTAAATGAATTCTAACCCTACAAATATAGTATAAGCGGAATCAATCAATCAGTAAAATCGAACTGTAATTCTTTTTGATGATCGGACAATACACGCAACATACTTAATAATTAAAAACAATTTCACAAAATGGAGCAATGGTTTTGAATATGCGTGTGAGCAAATTTGAAATTGACTACAGGGTATCTGGCAGTTGGGCTTTCCCAACTGGAGCACAACTGGCCGGAAATGTCCACTGCAAAATAAACAAGCAATCAAACGCACACACACACACACTGATATGAACAACCTATTATTTTGCAATATTGTTAGATTTACCTTCATCAGCTGTCCCCACATTTAGCAAGCTGTTGTTGCCTAAACTGACTGCATCCGAAGTTGCTGACAATGTCGCCTCCGCCTCCTCCTCCATGAAGACTTCATCACAGAAACTTGTTGTTGAGCGCAGCGAGTGACGCTTTTGCGCCGCTGCCGCGCAATCGACCACATCATCATCTTCGTTGTTAGCATCCGTGTCGTGAGAGCTGCGTCGGCGGCCTGTTTTTTTGTGTACGTCGTAAAAGCGAAATTGACAGCAAAACAAAACACACAATAACACAGCAATTATTTATCACATCGAAAACTGTATTCTTTATAAAACTTACTCGTCTGCCTTTTAATATACTTTAGCATATTCACATTCTAGTTGTTCAGTTGGCAATAATATTGTATATTAATTAAGCACAAATTAGCATTAATAAATAGCACAATAATAAAAAGCCTGAGAAATTTTGGTAAATGCTTACGGAAGGCAGGGATGTACAACAGGGCTGCAAGTGCTGTGCTGTAGATATATCGATATTATCGTGTCTGGCCGATAGAGCTATCGACAATGGCAGTGTGCACAAACGAGTAATTGTTGTAATTGCATACATGACGGCGCAAGCAGCTGAGCGACAACGTTGCGTTTTTCTCCACACAAGTTTCTATTTTATGTTACCCCAAAATTGGAGTAATTCTAAGCGAAAATTGTGAGTGAAGCGACAACGCTTAGGGCAAACGAAGAACGGAAAAAGAAACAAGAGGATCGCAACAAATCGCAAGCTCGGACACTGATGAGCGCGACAGCCGTGACTACGGGCGGCGCTGCCGGCGACAACAACAACAAAAATAAGAACGAGAAAAGAAACAACACCGCAGCAACAGCCACAGCTCTGGACGATGTGGTGCAATATGTGACGTTGCACGTGCGTAAACCGACTCCGCTAAGTGGTGTCGTGCTGCCCTTTGTGCCACTCTATCTGACCGCTTTTTATCTGTGGATCTACGTGTACAAAAGCCACGACACCGATGACACCGAGACTGCCGCCCTGCAGCAGCAGAACAAAACGGATGATGTGTTCGATCGACTCGATCAGGATGACGGCGCCGCTTGGAATGAAATTGGTTTCATTGCTGTGGTAGCCATTGCATTTCTGCATGTGCTCACTCTGCTCTTCTGTTACTGGAGCGTTCACGTGCTCGCATTTCTCACGTGTCGACGGGTCAAGCAACCGGCGTTGGGTGTTCTAGCCAAGGTGGTGCCCACTGCGAATAATGGCAACTCTAAAATTGTGCCCATACAGAGTCTGAAGCTGGAGGATGGCCAGCATCAGTACTATCTGGTGTTTCAGAAGACCAAATACGTTTGGGATGAGAACAAGGCGACGTTCCGTTCCGTGGAATTTCCCGTCAATGAACTGCTGAGCACTTATGCCAACTCCCGCGGCCTGGAATCGGAGCAATCGATTAAGACAGCCATGCAAACGTATGGCAACAATGAAATGGATATGGTTGTTCCGGAATTTCATGAACTATTCATTGAGCGCGCCACAGCGCCGTTCTTTGTGTTTCAAGTGTTCTCGGTGGGTCTGTGGTGCATGGATGATTTCTGGTACTATTCGCTATTCACGCTCTTCATGCTGATCGCCTTTGAGTGTACGATTGTTAAGCAGCAGCTGCGCAACATGTCCGAAATACGCAAGATGGGCAATAAACCGTATTTAATATATGCGCTGCGACAGAACAAATGGCGTCACATTGGCAGCAATGAACTGTTACCGGGCGATCTGGTGTCCATTACCCGTTCTCAAAATGATAGCATTGTACCGTGCGATGTGGTCGTTCTGCGTGGCACTTGTATTGTGGACGAGAGCATGTTGACTGGCGAGTCGGTGCCACAGATGAAGGAATCTCTTGAATCGCTGCAACAGCTCAACACCGAACTGGATGTAGAGGGCGAGGGCAAGCTGACCGTACTCTTTGGAGGCACCAAAGTCGTCCAGCATACGGCGCCCAGCAAGGTATCGATGCGTGCTCCCGATGGCGGTTGTATTGGTTATGTCATCCGCACTGGTTTTAACACATCCCAGGGCCGACTGCTGCGCACCATTCTCTTTGGCGCAAATCGGGCGACTGAAAACAATTCGGAGACATTTGCGTTTATTGCATTCCTGATGGTTTTCGCTGTCGCCGCTGCATCGTATGTGTGGGTCAAGGGAAGCGAGGATCTGGAACGCAATCGCTACAAACTGTTTCTGGAGTGTGCTCTCATACTGACGTCGATTATTCCGCCAGATCTGCCCATTGAGTTGACGCTGGCCGTGAATACATCGCTCATACAGTTGACCAAATTATTTGTCTTCTGCACGGAACCATTTCGCATTCCCTTTGCGGGCAAGGTGCAGATCTGTTGCTTCGATAAGACGGGCACCTTGACAACGGATAATCTAATGGTCGAGGGCATCGCCGGACTGACGCCCAATGGTAAATGTGTGCCCATTGAGGAGGCGGAGGAAGCCACAATTCAAGTGCTCGCCTGTTGCCATTCGCTGGCCCTGCTCGAGGATGGCCTTGTTGGGGATCCGCTGGAGAAAGCCGCCTTGGCTGCCGTAGACTGGAATCTCACCAAGTCGGATAGCGTGATACCGAAACGTGGCAAGCTCAAGCCGTTGCGTATCGTTCAACGTTATCATTTCTCATCGGCCCTGAAGCGAATGTCTGTCCTTGCTGGCTATCTGATGCCCTTCTCTAACGATATCAATTACATTGGCGCTGTCAAGGGTGCTCCCGAAGTCATTATGGGCATGCTGAAGAACATTCCACAAGATTACGAGAAGGTAAGTAGATCAGCCAACAAATTTCAAATAGATAAACCAAGTTTATGCGTTCAATTTGCAGATCTACTTGGAATACGCACGCCGTGGTGCACGCGTTATGGCGCTGGGCATCAAGGAATTCGGAACGCTTGGTGGTCAGCGCATACGCGAACTAAAACGTGAGGAGGTGGAATGTGACCTGACATTTGCCGGCTTCGTGATCATCTCATGTCCCATGAAACCCGACTCCAAAGCCGTAATTAAAGAGCTCGTGCACTCATCGCACAAAGTGCTCATGATCACCGGAGACAGTCCGTTGACCGCTTGTCATGTAGCCCGGGAGCTGCGCTTTACGACCAAGAAACTTCTGATATTGACGCGACCGCCGCTGCAACAGGAAGGTACGGATGACTGGAGCTGGGTGTCCGTCGATGGCGAGCGCACTTATGCGGTGGACGAAGGGAAGGCCGCCAAAAACATTGCTATGCTGCTGGCCGCCCACGATCTGTGCATCACCGGCGAGGGATTAATGTATCTGCAGCAGTCGCATCCTGCCTATATGCTCAAGGTGCTGCCCCAGGTCACCGTCTGTGCGCGTTTCGCACCCAAACAAAAGGAGTACATCATAACGACACTGAAACAGCTCGGCTATTATACACTCATGTGCGGCGACGGCACCAACGATGTGGGCGCCCTCAAGCACGCTCACGTGGGTGTCTCCCTGCTGACTAGTGCGCCCGTGAAGCGCAAACGCACCGAACAGGAATTGCAGCAGATCAATGCAGCTGCCACAGCAGCCGCTGCAGCTGCAACGGCCAATGCCAATCAACAGCTGTCGCCGCGGGAGCGTGCCCTGCGTCGACGCCAGGAGCATATCGATCGGACACAGGCGCGTCTCCAGCACGCCCTGCGCGACATGGAGGAGCAGACAATGGTGAAACTAGGCGATGCGTCTATTGCGGCGCCATTTACCAGCAAACTATCTTCAATTATGTGCGGTAAATATGAAGATTTACAGAATGAAATACTAATAATTATAACTGGATTGCTTGCCTCCACAGTGAACCACATCATCAAGCAGGGCCGCTGCACTCTGGTCACCACACTGCAAATGTTTAAGATTCTGGCGTTAAATGCACTCATCCAGGCCTATTGTCAGTCTGTACTCTATATCGATGGCGTCAAGTTCAGCGATACTCAGGCCACCATGCAAGGCATTTTTATAGCGGCATGTTTTCTGTTCATTACACGCTCCAAGGTAAGCTGCTGCTCATGAATAATTTACTTATGGTTAATGCATATAAACAATATATATTGTCAATGGCAGCCACTGAAAACGCTGTCGAAGGTCGCACCACTACCGAACATATTCAATTTGTACACCATATCAACGATACTCACACAATTTGCGGTGCATTTCGGTGCGCTCTACTATCTAACCAGTGAAGCCACGGCGCTGGCGCCGCCCAGGTAAATAAATGACAGCGTGGTATCATATATAATATATATAATTAATCCTTTTTTAGAGTGGGCAAGGTGAAACTGTATATTGACATGGATGCTGAAGAGAAAACCAAATATGATCCGAATATAGTTAGCAGCACGGTTTATATCATTTGCGTATCGCTGCAGGTGGCCACCATTGCGGTTAACTATAAGGTCTGTCTGCCTTCTGGCATGATCACAAATTGCATATATTATTTGTATTAAATTTTTGTGTATTTTAGGGACATCCGTTTATGGAGAGCCTGCGAGCTAATCGTATGCTAATGTGTGCCATTGGGGCCTCTGCTGCTTTGGTGTTGTTCCTCACCACTGGCATTGTGCCCGGCCTGACGCAATTCTTTGAAATCGTTGATTTTCCAGCAAATGTGCGTACTATACATATATACTATATATATCTGATAATAATCCTTAATATTTACAGTTCCGCCAAACATTGCTCATTGTACTGGTTGTGGATATTGTTGGTGCGTTTGCATTGGATCGCATTTGTTCATTCCTGTTTGGGGAGACGCGTAGCAAGTCCAAAGTCCTAAACTGTTAGAGCTAGAAGTTACCAACAACCACAAATGACTTAGACAGCGCAGCATTCAGTGCGCAGATTCCACCTCCTTCTCCTTTAATAAGTACATTTTCAATATATCTCTAGTATGATTTTCATAAATTTGTGAGTTGAGTCCCTCCCTCAGATCTATCAGCGGCTCCACTGGCTGCAACTTGTATGTAATCTTAGAGTGGTTTATTTTTGGCGTCGGTTTCTTAATTGTTTAAATTAATGAACAATACAAATAATGCATTTTTTGCTCATACATGTATTTGAAAGTTTTGTGCGCTTAATATGTCAGATCTAACGAGTATATTAATTAAAATATGCAATTAGTAAAATTGACGTAAGAATTTGTAATCGTAATAAATATGTAGCTAAAAAAATACAAATGAAAAAGTGTAGATCTTTAAGTGTCGGCATGAATCTCTTCATCAAATTTGGAATCCTCGAGCTGCTTAAATTGTATCAATATGACCAAATATGTGGTCACAGCCGAAAAGATCTAGAGCAATTAGATTAACAAAATATGATTATAATTAACAAGTAATCCTTGACTAACCTTAAAAAGCGTTGAGTTGTCAATGGCAAAGAAACCATAGGCTGTAAACTGTACCTCCTGTTTAATGCTTTTAGTCAGAAATTTATCAATCTGATGGTAAGATAAACAGGTATTTAGGTATTTCTATAATATACATTTGGTTAAGATAAAACCTACGATATTTTGGAACTCCTTGCTCTTGCCATAGACACGTGCCAGTATTTGTGATGTGATATTTGCCTGCAAGAGTGAAAAAGGTCAACTGATTAAGTCAGGAAGTAGACAAGTTAAGCCAACCAGAACACACACCTCGCGGGTGGTGGCACCACAGTTACGCGACAAAAGGGCCAATAGGGAGATGTGCAGGCACAACCAGGCCATACACCACTGCATTATTTGGGACGTGATGCCGCTCCTGTTGCTCGAGATCTGCACGAAGAGATTATACCAATTCGTGGTAACCGTATAGAACGAGAAGCCCAGAAAGCACACAATTATCAAGCTGCAGCACTCATTGATGCTCTTATAAATGCGCAGCAGCCGGTTGTGAGTGCGGTAAATGAATAACGAATCCTCCGCAAAGTTTTCCATGCGCGCCCGTATCTGACGACGACTCCTGTTCCGCTGCTGCACATACGTGTATCCATTCAGCAGCTGATTGACGAATTGAAAGCGAATGCATACGATGCGCAACAGAGCCGAGGCAAACACTATATAGGTGGCACTTAAGCCATTTTGCATCGCAAAGAAGGCAATCAGAATATAGGAAGTGGGCGTTATAATGCCCTCAACCTCACGGACGCGCATCACTAGAATATATGCCTGACAGCAAACAATCACCACGAGATATTTAATCGAGAAATTGCACTGATTGCTGAGCGCCACGCCAAACTGACGGAACACCTCCTGATCCAGCTGGAGGATGTCGTTTATGATCTGCAGTATGTATTTTGTATTCCGACCGCAAACCAATACCGCTAAGGAATGGGAATAGCGATAATGAGTGACTGACCGATTGGAATGGGATCTGGCGAAACTCACTCAACGTATAGGTGGTAATGCAGAGCAACATTTCAATCCATTGATTTATATTGTCCGTCTCGCGCATTGAGTGGAACAGCTGAGCCGCATTGGGTGTCAATAGACTGTAGATATTGAATACGGTCAGGGCATGGACTACGCCACGCACAAAGAACGAATAGTACTCGTTGGTCCGAGTGGGTGGTGCAACCTCATAGCTGGACACCTGCTCATAGATGGGCAGCAAACCGGTTACCTTCAGCACCGACAATATCGTGCTGATCTCTCCGAACACGGGATCCTCGAGCGGACCAGCAGTCGATGGCGCTGTCTCTGGCCGAGCAAATGTATCATTGAAGAGCGGCATGCGTTGGGGCGAAATGCGTCGCGGATTTAGACGCGATTTATGCGATGCCATTTCAATTACCCAAGTGTTGGGACTCATTGCCGATGGGACACTGACACCGCCACAAGAATTTTACTAACTACATGCTTATTTGGGTGGGTTCATTTGGAACCCCGATTGAAAACGCACATGACCGTATCAGATGTAGATAAGCGACTCCATTAAAATAATTAATTTGTATGTCGGCGCTTAATATTGGAAATTGCAATAACTAGAGTAACCCTATGCTTTTTAATGTGCACTCGTGTGTTGTTGTGAATGTACTCTTCAATAGTGGTGAATACACTCACTTGTACATTGGTTTATTATATAAATGTAAAACCCTTGCCAACACTTGGGACTTTAATCATGAATACTTTAAGCACTCGAGTTAGGAAACGAATACTTATTTAAGCATTCAAGCATTTACTCGCTGAAACATCCACAATTTCATTTGAGTCCTAATGCGAGTTCTTTTGTGGAATATTCAGTTTGAACTCCTTGGCACTCACATACGCTTGAAACCCAATTTGAACATGAGCTCAAAAGTATTCTAATAAACAGAGTTAATCTCTTTAAGACACTCATGAATATTAATAATTCCCAAATCGAAAGAAAATACTTATAAACACTATGAATTTTGCCGCCCACCTATTCACACATTCACTCGGTCATATGAATAAATTATTACTCGCACTCACCTCCGAGGCCAGGCAATCAAAGGAGCTGCATATAACGGACATTATCATTGTCTCCGCCAGGACCCAAGCACAGGACAGGCCCATCGTATTGTATTCTTTGCGCAGCTTGATGGGTGTGGTGAGTGTGGCGAATGCCAGATAACTCTGATTTGTCACAGTGTAGAAGGAGAAGCCGAAGAAGAAGAGCAACGCAACACCAGTCACTGCATTCACATTCTCGGTGATGTACCGAAATTTGCAGAGTATCTCGATGAGATTGCTCAGCTTACACCAGTCATCGTTCTCATAGAGCTGTTTCCTCTTCTGCGTGAACTGATCGAGCCGAGCGTTGAGGAACTCAATCCGCTGCGCCAGACACTTGAGGACAGTGCGCAGATAGATGGCCAATATGCAGGAGTAGAGCATCTGCAGGCTATAGATTAGCATGAGCATGCACTGACGCGATGGAATGATGTCGCTCAGATAGTGGATATAGTAGAAGGCGACAGCCACAACGCTTGCCGAGACAAACACCAGCAGAGTGGCCAGAAATCGGCAGCTATAGTTCGCAACGTAACCATTCGCCTCCATATACTCATCCAGCTTGGACAGATCACGGATGGTGCGAAAATGTTTCGATGCATTCAGCACGCTGGAGACGACAATTACCGTATAGCTGGCTATGCAGAACAACGTCTCAATGGTTCGATTAATGTCCTCAGTGTCGCCTTGGGCATTTGCAATCAGCTTGTAGCCCTGCGATGCAAATAGCACATCCTTGCAGAGTATCACCGAACTGACCAACAGAATCACAGCCAAAGTTCGTGCGTAAATCTTTCCGACGGTGCTCATGCTAAAGTTATCCACCTGATCGCCATTAAAAAAGGGCAACAGGCCACACAGCTGAATGGGCGTGGCCACGCTCTTTATATCACGCAGGATCTTCATTACCATTGTGTGGACTCCGAACTACAACGCCAAATTGGAACAGAGCAGAACTTACGCACGCTCTACGCATATCCATTGATTAAGTGCCTCTCATTTTGGCTTTGACATTACCATTAAATGTTGTCATTAAAACAAATTGGGGGCAATAAACGAAAAGCTTCTCCACACCTTTTGTAAGTTAAAGTTTCACGTTGGAAACCGATACAACTGTGTGGAGGTCAATTTTAGGAACATTTTTCATTACCCCTAGTTCCAATAATTTCCACACAATAACTTTTTCAAAACTGTACCGTATTTCAAAGATTTTAACCTCTAGAATAATTATTCATTTAAATTAGAAGAAACTGTTTTCGCTTGAAGTTTACCTCTAGATAATTATTATATTAAAGTTGAAAATACTGCTATCATGTTGATAAACTTTAATGTAGTTGACAAATCTATATCGATCATTTTTCTTAAATACCCAAAGACATTTCGCTTTGATTTTCATAATGCTGAAAAGCTTCTTAAGGCGTTCATTTTAGAGATTCACACTTTTATTCAATTTGCCAAGCTGCTGTAATAAAATAATTGAATATTAAATGCGAGTAAATCTTTTAAAAGTACGCGCTAAGCATTTAATCTACGTAGCTGTATCTGGTAGGAATCCACCCCCAAAATGGAATGTAATTGCTGTACGTATTATTATCACCCGCAGGCATAAAATATTATATTTGTCACACCTTTCACTCCCCCATTGTGAACGCCGAGATGTGCTGTGTGGACATGGGCGTAGTCATTATCTCAGCTAAGGGGGTCAGAGCAAGACAAACGTGGAGAGTTAAAATCTAATTTTATCTTTAGATGTTCGGATAAACCACTTTAATATGCTCCTTATAAGCATCTAAATTGAGTTCATGGAATAAACATTAATAAATCAATACCATAAAGTCAAAAAACTTAAAGCTTATAAATAAGCAAACAAAATTATAATATCTGTTAAAAATGAATTTAAAAGTTCTGAATAACTTTGCATAGAAGGATAGTCTTTCTATGGCATAGATTCTAAAAAGAGTACTCACTGCTATCCCCTTGCTACGCCCATGTGCATGTAGATGCGATGTTGAAGTAGATACCTGCCTCGGGACCGGCCATCGCTCGGCATTTTTTCCACCCCTAATGAGGGATTGCAATTCTCAATCAATGCGGCGCGCCGGCAATTTTTTTCTTCTCGTTTTCCTTTATTTTTTTGTTATTGTTGTTTTTAGGGGGAGATTGTGTGAAACTGGCACGCTGTTGCTTAGCTGTTGCTCTGCCACTGCCTCTGCTGCTGTTACTGCTGGCTCTGACGTCACGACAAGGCCGTGGTCAACGGGCAACGGCAACAGATACAGACACACAGTAGAGTGCCGTATATATTGGGGGCGAGAGCTGTTATCGCCATCATCGCCATCAAAGCAAATCAACGCGCAATGCGCAAATAATAATAAACAACAATAATACGAAATTAAATCTTAAATAATATTGGATTTATTTTTATTTGAAATGTGGATGCTGCTGCTGCTGCTGGGTGTGCTCTTGGTGTTAGATGCTGCTCCTCGGCATAGCCACGCCCACTATACCAGTGGCGATGTGGTTTATCATACGCTACCACACTTCTGGACGGGCGTCGGTTTCTGTCCGGCGGGTGAAATCAATCATGGTGGCATCAGTGCCAGCTTGGAGTCAACAGCAATGCAGCTGAATCTTCGCCAGGTTGCTGCACTGCCCGTGGGAGCAATCACACACATACGCATTCATTGGCTGTTGGAGCTGGTGGAGTTTCTCGAATATAGCACGGAGGGCGTGCCCCGTTATGAATTTGAAAAGTTTGATAAGTTTGTGGATTTGCTGCAGGAGTTGCATTTATCGCCGGTTGTGGAATTTATGGCGAATCCCGGTCATGTGTTCACTGCCAATCCCGAACGCAATTGGTTCCTCTGGGAGCACTTTGTGAAGAGCATCATCAATCACCAAATAGGTAAACCAATCATCAAAAAGTCAAAATATTTTCCTGCTTCACAATTGTGGTTTCATCCGTAATTTAGCTCGTCATGGCGCGGCTCGCTTATCCAACTGGCGCTTCGAGACGTGGAACGAACCGGATTTGCGCAACTATAATCGCATCAATTTCACGGCCGAATCCTATTTGGAATACGTGCAGGCGGTGCGTCGTGGCCTGAGCAAAGCTGGCGGCAGGCGTAAGTCCAAGCGACAACAGCAGCTCTATCGTGCCCTGCGTGGTCCAGCTGGCCTGTTCAAGTCGGAGGAGCGTCATCCGCTGTGCTGGCAGTTGTTGGATGTGTGCAATCAGGAGCTGGCCAAGTGTCCCATCGATATACTCACCTATCATCGCAAGGGACTCGATGGCAGCGCCACAGAAATACTCAATGGATCACTGGTCTTGCTCTCCAACATATATCAGGATTATCCCCAGCTGCAGCATCTGCCGGTGGCCAATGAGTGAGTTAAGACTGTAACTTTGCTTCAGCTAAAGCTTTTGTCTACGTTTCAGTGAGGCCGATCCAATTGCGGGCTGGAGCACGCCGAGGGACTTCCAAGCGGATGTGCGTTATGCGGCCACTTTGATGTCAACTGTGATGCTCCATTGGCATGCCAAGCTCGCTGGAGGAGCGATGTCCCAACTGGAGTCGATTAGCCATGACAATGCCTTTCTCAGCTATCATCCATACGAGTTTAGCCAGCGGTAAGCTAAATATTTTGTCTAACAGAGGGATTGATGAACAAATCTCAATGTGATATCGAAGTCTTGTAAGGAAAAGGATTATTACGAATTGAAGATCGTTTAATAATTGTAACCATCTTATGGTTTTAAGAGGAATTCACGAGAGATGGGGATTACTCACAATATGACAGCTTTTTGGGTTTATATTTTATGTATTTTATATATATATTTTGATAACAAGTTATTGCAAATCTTTCAGCACTTTGTTGGCCCACTTTCGAATGAATGAGACCCAAACGGCGCACTCGCAGTTCGTGCAGAAGCCCGTTTATGCGGCGCTCGGCATGCTGGCCAAGTTGGGCACTCGGGCGGCAGATTTGGAGCTAGTGAATATGGATAGCAAGCACAGTGTGCAGGTGCTGCGCACCATCTCTGGCAATGGCATTGCACAATATATGGCGACAATATTCCTCAGTCCCGAGCAGGCGGGACCGCAACTGACTGCGTATCACCACAAGTACACGCTGAACATGTCCATCGCAAATGAATCGGCATTCATCACGGAGCTGCTGGTGCCGTACAGCACAGATCCGGTGCATGTGTGGCAGCTGTCTGGGAGTCCGGCATATCCCAATGCCACGTTACGCGAGGCAATGCGACGGACGCAGACACCCAGGCTATATGAGACGGGACCCATTTGGCAGTACAACAGCGAACTGGTTGTCAACTCGGCCAGTTTACCCTTGCCCTGGGTGATGTTGCTACGCGTCTGTTCGGCGGCGTGGCCCAAACTAAAGCGTCCGCAGCAACTGGAAATTGTGGAGGTTACGCACCGGGAGGTCTTCATCAGTTGGAGCGAACAGGCGCGCTCCACACAATGCCTGAAGAGCTACGAGGTGTGGTTCAGAGAGCGAGCCGCATCCGATTGGCAACTCATCTCAAAGGGTTGGCATCTGCCGTATCCATCATTTCAATATGCGCCCGGCCTGAATGCCAGCGTCAACGGTAGGCTCCAACAAGAAACAACAACTATCGAAGGCGTCTTCATTGTATTCTCTATTGTTATCTTGCAGGTTTCTATAAGGTGCGCGGCGTGGATGTGTTTAATGAGAGCAGCGCCTTTTCGCAAATAGTCGAATATCTGGAGTTATAATTTTAGCAAACGACTTTATCAAAAAACAAAGAAAGAAAACGTATACATATATAGATATATATATTGTATGGGTTTAAATAACATATCGTGCATATTAGATGAAACATAATCAGGCATTGCTGGCGCTGTTCTCTCTCTCTCTCCCTCTCTCCAAAATTCTTCGCACTCTCAAGTTTCTCGCTCATACAACTTTCTGGAATGGAGCTGTTTACACAAATGGGGCACAAATCTTCCGAGCAGCGCAGCGTCTTGTCTCAAATACAAGTATCTCAAATACATAAATATCTATATAAATATATATATATATATAGAACATAACGTGTATTTGTGTTTGTGTGTGTGTATGTTTGTGTAGGTGTTTTTGTGTGGAATACAAGCTAATGCCGTTGCTGGAGAGGCTAAGGCGTACAAAACACTGCCTTAAGCAATAAATAAATGTCGAGACTACAACTGTGCTCATCCCTAGGCATCCAGCACCAACCATTTCTCGTCAATGTGCTCCATTTGCTTGGTCAATATGGGATTCCGTACACGCACTTTGATCTCCAGCTTGCCGCCCACCTGCTTGCGACCATCCATCAGCTGCAGTTGGAAAATAGAAGCAAAGCATTTGAAATATTAAATTAAAATGATATGGTGATTGGACATGGACTTACATCGTAGGTGTCATGGATGTCACACTTTGTTTCCAGCTGTTGCAGCTTGACATTGATGGTGCCAATTAGCGTGTCGGATCTCAAGAATCCTCTGAAACAACATATGGGCAGTTTACGACTTAGTCCACAACAATCAATACTGCAGCTGCTTATTGTTTTATTTTATTTTATTTTTTTTATTTTTAATTTGTAATTTATTATTTTAGCGATTTGCGTACCATTAAGAGCATTTTGAAATGAGTTTTGTTGGGATTTGTGGCGTAAAAGTTGATAAAACATATTATATTAAAACATTTGAATTATGGGATCAATGGTTGCAACAATGGATATGTGGAAAGCTCTAAACTCTCAACTTGGCAGAGCTCTTCTACTCTACTAAAAAAAAATAGTTCAAATAATACTTGGTTTGAATAAAGTCCAAAAGCAACAAAATAAGAACCGTATTATATAAAAGCAGGGTGTCTCCAAAGCCAAACAAAAGACTCTAGATACTGGTGCTATATACTAAGACATACCCAAAGCAAAAGCATACATAATGTATTATTTTGTTCCATTGACTATAAAATACAATTTTAGATCTCGTATTTTTGGAATAAATTCAGTTACTTTGTTATTTAAGATCACTTTAAAAAGTTTGGATGGAAGAAATGTGAAGGATATTTAATATATTATTTATAAAGCCTTAACAAAATATGCAACCTACATTTGTATACAAATTTAAGACCATTAAGATTATTGAAGAAGTTTTACGAATTTATATTTAAGACTCTAAGATCTTATTTTTTGAAAATTTATATCGTATAAGAGCTTTTAGTCGAGATCTTTAGTATAGATCACAATTAGAAAAGCTCTCATGCAAGTTATGTTTAGAGGCGTGGAAGGAGCTTTACTTGGATTCCTCCGCTTCACCTTGGTTAATTCATATGCATATGCGATTGGCATTTGTTAGAGTTAATAATTATAGTGCCCAATATTACGTTTTGAGGCACATAGTAGAGATCTTTAGACTCACCCTCGAGAATATATCTCGAACTTGACGCCATGCCGCCGGAAGATGCGTTGAAATTGACGATTGCTGCGCTGAATATCAACCTTGAAGCGTTCATCGTAGTCGGGCGTGTCCGTGTCCTTGATCACATTTGTTTTCGTCTTAAATGACTCATCCTATATCAATAAAATGTGGTGAGAAATGAACATAACTGTAATGCTGGAAACTTACATTCAACAGTGGAAATTCAACGCGAACATATGTGTCCACATCTTTGGGATTGGGCACATTGTAGTTAATGCCACGCACGACAACAATTTCGAGCTCGTTGTCCGTCAGATCCGTGTTGCAGTGGACAATGTTGAAGGAACGTTTCTCGTAGTGAAACTTGGGCAGTGTTTGATTCTTACGTTTGGAATAACGCACCAGATCCAAATCCTTTTGCACGGTCAGTGCGAGATTCTCGAAACGATTCATGCCGGCCACATCGCCCATGGCCTTGTGATGATCACGTGTATTCTTGCACATCATGAGCTGCTTGGCCAGCTGCTCCTCCATGCGCACCCCGATCTCGCAAATGTCATCGCCCGGATCACATTCCTCGGTAGCCACAATGGCAAACGATGCCTCCAGACTGTCCCGCTCCGATGGCGGCACAGGTAGCTGTCATTGAAAATTCAAATATATGTGAAGTAGTTCAATCGATAGTTAAATAAGATATCCACTTTGGCTTACCGTGCTCAGATCCACGGGTAAACCGCTGCTGGCCGCATTCAACAGCGAGTCGAATCCTTTGTAGATCCTAAGGTATTCCTTGGCCTGATCAATTTCACCAGCTTTCTTGGCTGCTACAGCGGCAATTTTGAACTCCTTTTGTCGCTCGAGCAGCAATTTCATTTGCTGCTCCGCCAAATTGCTCTTTTGATGATTACCGCTTGTACGCGTTGTTAGTTCCTTGGGCTCCGCTGGCGACGGCGCCTTGCGTCGTGGCACCGTCGGCGTCACTGTGCCCGAGCTGGACGGCGTGCCACCAGCCGAAGTGCTCTCTGTGGCTGGCGGTGATGAGGGCGACATTGGTGGCGTGGGCGCAGGTGCTGCTGCTGATGCAGCGGGCATAGCATTCCCTGTGGGCAATGGTCCAAAACCCGGTGGCACGGGCAGCTCATCATACGCAACGGGTTTGCCAGCCTTGTGTTGCCTGATGGCATCCTCGAACTGCTTAACAATGCGTCCGAAGCGACGCGCCTTGCTGGTGTTGTCCTCTGCCTTGGCGGCCTCCTCCACCGATTTGTATTTAGCTAAACGCTGCTGCAATGCCTCCAGCATGGAAGTCGGCGCTGCTGCCGGTGGCTCAACAGCTGCTGGAGCAGGCGCTACTGGAGCTGGAGTTACTTCGGGTGCTGCTGTCTCTGCACTTGCTGCTCCGCCCTGCATCTTGGCCATAAACGCAAGAAATTCGCCGGGCGGCGGTGGCATATCGCTGAGATCCACCTCCTGTCCGTCCTCGCACATCTTCACAACCACATCGAATTGCTTGACGACGCGCAGAAACTGGATGGCAGCAGCTGTGTCGCCACTACGCTTCGCCTGCACAGCCGCCGATTTATATTCAGCTTGACGACTGCGCATCTCAGAAACCAATGGATTGGCAGGCGTGGCCGGCTCAGTAGGCGTAGCAGCTGGAGCTGGAGCTGGAGCGGGAGATGTTGCTGGCGGCGTACTAGGCGTAGGCGGCAATGGCGCGGCTCGCGATGGTTGCATGGGCTCCTCGACGGTTCCATCAACCGCTGCGGTCGCTGGCTTCACGCTTACCTCGGGCGGTATGTCATCAACATTGATGGTTTTGCCCGCTGCCGACTGCTTCTTCAGATCCTGCAGCGTTTTTAAGCCACGCGCAAAGCGACGTGCCTTGCCCGATTCACCGGCGGCTTTAGCATTGGCCTCCGCCTGCTTGTACATCTCTATGCGTTCATTTATGATGCCCAATGTGTCCACTGTGGTTGTCGGCAGAAACGTCTGCACCGGTTCCGGTTCCACAGCAGCAGCTGGAGGGGCAGCCGCAGCTGCAGGTGTTTCCTCTTCGTCCTCGATGCCATCGCCCGCAATGCCATGCAGCTCGCCCAGCAGATCGCTGTCATTCTCAAGCGCATCATCGTCATCATCATCGCTAACGTCACGCAGGCTATCCGCAATCATACGATCCAAATCACTGCTGGGCAACAATTGTGGCTTTGCTTTAACTTTTGGTTTTGACCGGCCACCGCCGCTGGTAATTGCCGCCAGCTCGGCTTCCAAATCGCTATCGCCAGCATCATCGTCACCATAGCCAGCGCTCGGATCAAAATCATCCGGTATTTCCGTTAAGCCAAACTGTGCATGTACATGAGGATGAGGGTAGAGGAGGGGAAAGGAAAGGCATGACTCATAATACAAAATAGACTGACAATTCGATGTGTTTTTGTGGTTTATATTGTTTTCCTTACCTGGGACAAATCATGCTGTCGACGCTTAGCTGGCTCTGGCCTTTTGCGAGAGAACATTATTGACTAGTTAATGGATATATCACTATGTCTATGACTGTTACTTAGGCACTCGAATTCTTTGTTCGCAAATATTTAAATACTAAATTGCGTTGCAATCGCACTGACAGACAATAACAAAACTTGTATGTTATCGAATTTAGTGATGGGCGATAGATGCTACATATTTTAAATAACTTTAGCATATGTTAAACGTCTGCATTTTATTCTTATAAGAGTCTTATTTAAAACTACACATTTATTCTTCCAAGTAATTGCTTATTAGATATATGGTATAGATATATCAATAATCAATAGCTGCTAGTGTTTTCAATACTATTAATAATGTCTACTTACCAATAAGAGTTTTTATCGTTTTGTCTTCATTTCAGATCTATTGCAATTTGAAAATATTCAAATTAGAGAATTCAATCATTTCGTGCCATGAGCGCAGTATTCGTTACAAGTAACGGGTGCGAACTGGTCGACCATCACTAATCTGTCAGATGTTATCGATGATAATGCCACCACAGTGCACAACAGTTTGCGAAAAGTTCGTGTAAAAATTGCTATTGATTGACAAATTGTGTAGTGTTAAGCAAGCTCAAATTCGAATTGAACAACCGTGCTGCCTGTGCCGAGTCATGCGTTAATGTGCACACTCAATTAGCTGGCTGTAGGGGCTGTGTAGTGCTTGCAAAACCGTTGCCAAACCTGCTGCATTTCGGGTGTTTCGTTTCGTTTTTGTCTCTTATTGGCCCTTTTTTTCTCCACCTACGCTGCGCGACAAATAAACGGGCAAGGGGGTGCAGCGTAGCACAGCTGAGAGCAGCCAGCCAGCCATCCAGTCAGACAGTCAGCTAGTCAGTAAGTGTGTGGAGATAGATAATAAACAAACAGATTGGCATTGTCGCAGTTGCCGTTCACAAGGTGGAACGGGCGTGGGTAGCTTTATAGAGCTTTTAAAAAGACGAGTAAGAGGATTGCCAGCAACAAGTAGGCGGCTATGGAAGAGGTAACGCTGACGGAGCCCGAGACACGATTCTATAGCGAGCTGTTTCAATGCTGCGACGTGGAAAATGCCGGCAAGGTGCCGATGCTAAAAGCAACGGAACTCTTTCGCTCAGCGGACATTGCCAATGAGACGGTGATTGAGGTAGGTCCGCAAAAAATTTACTGGTGTCGAAGTCGTGTCTTTTTAATTATGCGATCTGTTTGCTTTTACAGATCACCGCTTTGGCTGGCATACCGGCGACAGCTTTGCATATCTCACGCGCCCAGTTCTATTCATGCCTCAAGCTAATTGCGGCACATCAGGAGGCGGTGCCGTTGCGTCAGGAGCTGATAGCAGCCACTGTGCCATTGCCGTTGCCGCATTTCGGCTGGAAGGAGGCAGCCACAGCGCCGCCAGCGAGCACAACAAACGAAAATGGGCTGGGTGCACTGCCCCCACCGCCGCCCACCGATCGTCGCAACTCGCTGCGTCGCAATTCCCAGCAGCAGCAACAGCAACAACAACAACAGCAGCAACTACAGCAGCTAGATCAGTTACAAGACGCCTCTGATGTGCCCAGCACCGATTCCGAGGTTGAGCAGAACGAATCCAGCTGTGGCGATAATTTTGATGAGTTGGCTGGTGCTGATGTTGCTGTTGTCAGCAGCAGCAGCAGTCGCGAAACTGTGCGTATTATTTTTCTATTATATCTTATCATACTTATGCATATAGACTTTAGATATAAACAGCGCTTTTGTATACTCTTGGAGCGGATATTATGATTATGCCACGATTATGTGAAACATATATATATATATATATATTTATTATGCTGTCAAGTGAGCATATTTTTCATCGGGAATATAACCTTTAGTTTCTATTTTGTTTGACCTGCAGAACTATCAGTCGAAAATATAGTTCTTGTATAAAAACATATTTTGTTTTCAACGCGTTGATCAAACTCACCAATTACGATTACAAAATTGTGGTATATATATCTGGTAGAGTATTTCAACTTCTCGAAAATAACTCGACCTTTTTGACTTTACTCGCAGCGTCGACGTGGCGCTGGTGGCTCACCGGAAGCGTGGAGCACAAACAGCGATAGTCCCACGCCCACCAACAGTGTGGCGGAGCGTCCCTGGGCACAGGATACACTGTGGCAGGGCCTGCTCGGTGATGAGCATCGCCAACTATTGGGCACCGAGGAGGAGTCGTCGGATCGTCACAGTAGCGACGATGACGACAACGAAAGCGAACTGACCACGCTCTATCAAATCACTCCCGAGCAGCGTGAATACTACAACAAACAGTTCCGAACGGTGCAACGTGATCCGCATGGTCTGCTGTCCGGGCAGGCAGCACGGTAAGTTTTCACTCTTCACTTATAGAAATTAAAGAATTTTAGATATGATATTATGATTATTATTAGAATTACCAATTTACATTGCATTTTAATTATTAAAAATTCTTGAATATTAATTTAATATCTTACTTAATTACAGCATCTTCTTTGAGAAGAGCCGCATTCCTGTCGAGGAGCTGCGCCACATTTGGCAGCTGTGCGACGTGACACGCGACGGTGCACTGAGTCTATCCGAATTCACAGCTGCCATGCATCTGGTTGTGCTGCGTCGCAATAACATACCATTGCCGAGCAGTCTGCCCCATTGTCTGCATCCGAATGTGTTGGCTAAAACATTGTCGACGTCGTCGTCATCAACGGCGCACATACCTCAAGAGCCGCCCGAGGCTGATCTCCTGCATTTGAATGACGACGACGAGGATGAGCACACTGACAATACAATCATTAGTAGCTCGCAGGCGAAGCCACGTCCGTTGCCCAATGATAAGAACATTATGAATCTGAGCAGCATCTCAACATCATCGCAGGCCAGCACAAGCAGCTCGAGGCGTGAGGTGACAACAACAACAGCATCAGCGACAACGCCGCCAGTTCTTAAGAATCGCAGCATTTCCAATTCGCCAAATGTGGAAAAAGCAAATCAATCAGCGTCAGCAGTATCTGCAACAACAACAACAGCAGCAACAACGGGTACATCAGTGGCAGCAGCAGCTGCCGCCCTCACCACCAACGATGCCGCCAGTCAATGGACCAAGTTTAGCGAATCTCCTACAACGACATCAACAGCAAGTGGTGCTGGGACAGTTGCTGCTGCTGTTGCTCCCACTGCTGCATCCAGTGCAACTGCCACTGCTGCGCCAGCCGTTTCTAGTCCAGGTCTTAAGCCAGCGCTCTTCGATATGAAACGCACTGCCCAGGATGTGGGCTCAAATCCGCAAATTTTGCATCCCGTGCCATTGCGTGTAACGCCCATTGGTGAGTGTTTAACAATGCGATGCTCGCTCCTTTTTTTATCTTTATCTTTTGTTTACAGGCACAGCCATTGCCACAGCCGGCGATCAATCGAGTCAGCAGTCGAGCAGCACAAGCGCCAACGACATGGACGGTGTTGTTGTGCTGCGCGAGGATAGTCCCAATGCAATGACAATGTCAATGGCAATGGCAACGTCAACAACAGCCACAACAACATCGACACATAATAATCAAAGTGGAACGCATCGGGATCGTGACTCCATATCGATTCAAAGCAGCGATCTCCGTGCCATACAACGTCCGCAGGCGAAGAAGCTGCCAGCTAAGAATATTGGTGCTCTGCCACCGCCGCCGCAACGTGAGCCCAGCATTGGGTCCGTCGGTGTCAGTGAGCCACCCGATCAGGCGGTGCCATTACCAGTTGTCTATGCAACGACCACACTATCTGCCAAGAAGGAGCCACCGCCCTTGCCGCCGCCACGACCCCATCGACATGCGCGCAGCAGCAGTTTGGATTTGAATAAGTTCAAAATTGGCACAGCGGGTTCCCAACAGCCGGAGGTGAGTCGAGTATATCTTCAGATATATTATATTTGTGTCTATTGTCCAGTCTTAAAGTGTGTCCTGAAAACTGTAGCTGTTCTTAATTTTCTAACAGCTGCTTAGACTGTGTTTTCTCCTAATGCTATTTTAGCTGTGCTTAATTTACTAACCATTATTCATATTCATATTCCATTCATTAATGTACTAAAACCTATTAACAAATTAAAGTAATATTAAATAAATTATTAGAAGTTTGCTTTAAGAATGTGGGGCAGCTTTCCAGTTTTTAAAGTATTACTGTTACTGTTGGGTTTATTACTGGTTTTCCATTTGATATCATTATATTATCGCAGAGCTTGACTTGATAATTGAATTTTAATTTGAAAACAAGTTATTCGCTTATTGCCAACTCAAATTCTTAAGTAACCAGATAGCTTAAAGCATTTTTTTTTGTTCACTCTGCAATAGTATAAACTGTTTCGGTGCACCGAATAAATATTTACATTGAACTGATGAAAAGTGTTTACCTTATTGCGAGCCCATATTAATTTCTATTTTACTTATTTTGTAAACAATCTGTGACATAAACCCGATTTCAATTAAGATAACCGCGCAAGCCAGCTTCGATATGCAAACCTCAGCGGGTTTTGCCGATTTCACGCACTTTGCCGACGATGCGAATGTTGTAAGTGTAACAAAAAGACATACCAAACAAAAAATAATAACATCAATCAAATCAAATGCATCCGCAATTGGCTGTAGCTTATTTATTTAGTGTTATGCCACCAAAATTCAGTAGTTTAGTAGCCATTGATGAATTGAACGAAGCGATTGTAACAAGATTAATACTAATGCCTTGTACACTTGCAGCTGGATGGTGGCAGTGGCAGTAGCAGCAGCAGCAATGCCAATGCCCATATCAATGCAGCTTCCGAGCAGCAACAGCATTCACTGCCGCCAGTGCCACCGCCGCCCGCTTTTGTGCCGCCTACGCGCATGACGCTGCAGACGCAACAGCGTATCTCTGCTTTTGAGGTCTATCGGAAGCCGCAGACGCCGGCACCAGCATCAGGTGCAACATCCACATCCACAACATCGACAGCTGCATCTCAGCTGCCCAATGCGGAGACGTTTGAGAAACGTGTGACGGCCATCAGTGACTCGTTGCGTCATGTGTCGTTCAAGCATAATCAAACCAGCACCACGGAGCTACTGCAGCGGCTGCGTGAGCAAAACAATTCGCTGCTGCATCTGTGCAATGATCTCAGCGACGAGCTGCTCAGCGTGCAGACCTGCAAGGAGGAGATGCGTTTCAAATTGGAGAGTTTGGCGTCTGCTGCCGATGGTGGTGGTGGTGGTGGTGGTGGTGCGACTGCACACGCACCAACCCGTACCGGCTCCTCAATATCAGCGCCGGTGACGGCTAATGTGACTGGCGGCTCATCCGGCTCAGCCGGTGGCCATACAAATGTTTAAGCAGCGTTTTCCGTTGTTTGTTGCATGCACCGCATATATATGTACACATAAACAGACAGCACACACACTCCAAACACACACGCACACGCCCACATACATTTATTTAGAAGAGCAGGCACTGCGCGTCCGCTTATGCGAATTTTGGTTTTAGCACGCTGCTTAATTTTTGCTAATTTAATTATAGGCTAGTTAAATCTAAATTTCAAAAGTGAATGTAAGAAACAGATGAAGAAAATTGTCAAGCAAGTAACAATAACATAACGAATAACAATAATGCCGCCTCTATAATGATACATACATATATACATACATATTTATGCAGATCAATTTATGTATACTTCTCTTTAGAGCACACTGAGCTAATTGAACTAATTGTTAAAACGTAAATGTGTAAATGTAATTGTATATGAGAATCATCGTTCGCTTTAAAATGAAACACTGCTCCTGCTCCCTAGACATATTGACAAATATGTGGCCACAAAGTGGCGCTAATTGTATTTCGAAACCAGCAACTCATTAGGCGTTTTTTTTTTTTGGCTGATAGAAAACAAAAACCAACTAAATATATAAACCACATTTCAATCTCTGAAATAAAACATTTATTTTGCTCAACGGCATTAAATCGCTATTTATTAACTATTAATTTTGTAAAACTCGAAACTTGGTTCCATTAAGAAAAAACTATCTCTCGACCTTCTCATTCATTCCGGCAATGAAATAAACAAAATTATTATGTTAATGTGCTAAAAAAATCCTAACTTTCGTAAACCAGGCTATAATATTTAAGTATACGAAACATTAAAACTGATTACCACAAAAAAGGAATATAATACACATGCAACCAATTTCATTTCCTTCAAAGCTTAGCTTAGGTTAAGTTATTTTTTCGAAACTATTTTGTATGTATACACGAATTGATATTATGTACATTTATCAAGTTTGTTTAACCATTTGTATAAACATATAAGACAAAAGAATAACGAAGAGATGAAAAAAAAGAAACAAAATTATTTAATTTACCGGACCACAAGTATGCTAACTTCGAATTTACAAGATGATATACCAACAGAAATACCGAGTATATCATTCATATGAGTGCGTGCGAATTTTCTTTTGCATACTATTAAATATATATGTATAGATTAATGTATATTATTTCACTTTTCATCAAGCAAACAAAATCTTGTTAACAATTTTCAAAGATTTACAACTACAAAACTCAATGCAGTGAATGAAAAAAGTAAGACATTGAAAAATAAAAGTGATATTAAGCACTATGTAAACTTATTGTTACGTTGCAGCGTAATAAATGCGTATTGTTTTGACGGATATACATCTACATAAATAAAGATAAATGTATTAAGTTGATGTTACAAATGCTAAAAGGCAATAAATAATATACTGTATAGGCAAGAATTTTTATTTTTAATTTGAATTGACATTGTAATCGCCGCCACTCGAAAAGCAACCCTGTGTGCTGTGCGATACCAAATACACGCTGCTATCGATTAATTTGCATACGCCGCTGCACATCACTAACGCTTTGCGGCATTGGAGCAAATTTTCGCAAAGTTTGCGATATAATTTGTGAGTGTGCATTTGTTGAAATTGATTGTTTAAATGGTGTAAGACGCATTAAACAATTGCTGCGTGCGTGCCTAATTTATGTGACCATCTTCTGCGAGCCTCACCAAGCCCAGCGAAACGAAAAATAGCGAGCAACTTAAACTGAAACTGCTGCGCTCAAGTGCAGGTTAGTTTACATACGTTTACCGTTTACACAATGGGTAATGGGAAATGCTAATGTATCGTATTGAACGAAAAAGTAAACAAAAATATGATGTCTCTTCCTAGTAAGTGAATGCGTCAATGTTAATCGCGCTCTTTGCGCTCGCACATCTGCCAATCTTTCGTAAGCCGCTGCAATTGCAATCATCTAGGTGTGGCAAAGGTAAAAGCAAAAGCAACGCAACAACAACAGCAACAACCACAACTACAACAACAACAAAAACCACAACTGACAACGCTCCTCATTTAACGGCATTAACGAGCAACAGTAATTTGCAGACAACAGCAAATAGAATTCTATTTGGAAACGCCCGCATCAATATGAGCACAAGCAATGAACAGGATCTTGCAGCAGCAGCAACAGCAGCAGCAGCAGTCGCCAATGGCAATCCAACGGATGCGAAGAAAATCGAAGTTATGTATGTCAAAAATCACAATCAGCGAAAATCCAATATTACCTATAATAAAATCCTTTTATTACTATAATGTTGCTGTACTGTTCCACAGCAACTTTCAACCATATGACAAGCAATGCTGCTACAACATCAAAACGAATCATACGAAAGTCTATGGCTGTGGCATTGCCCATGCCCGTGGCTCCTCCAAGGTGAAGCTTAAGAATGTCGTCGATTATAAATGGGAGCACAAATACTATTATCCCGGTCATTTGGTGGCTGTGCATCGCGATGGCAAGCATTTGGCCTATGCCATTAATGGTGAGTGCTTAACAGCTAAATCTTTTATATAGTATTTTAGGGTTCGAATTTTCATGAGATTCCAAATTGTTATATTTTTTTGCTAACTTATGCATAAAAGCGAATCGATTGCAATCACATATGGGCATTTATAGAGGTATGCACGCAACAGTCGCACTCCCAGTTCTATAAAATTCTTCAGTTTTTCTTGTTCAAGCAATATGAGAGTGAAAAAACGCCGGATGAAATATTTTCGACTGATATCTAAGCACCTTGCACTTTGTTTAACTTCGAAATGTGTCAGAGTTTATGAATAAGTGTTGGGTGACAAATGCTTGGAAGAGCAATTAATACAAAGTGACTGAGAACAATCACAAAATTCATTTTATTTTGATTGGCATTTGATACCATGAACTGTTGGTTTAAATCATTGCTATTGTTTTTCTTAAAAGATACTATTCATAGTTTTTCTGTGGGAATGCCCATATGCTGACAATTGAAATAGATGGAATTATATTAATGTATGCAAATTTGTATAGTTAACAACAAAGCCACTGGAATGGAGGGCATGGTTCGTGTGTGCAATACCAGTACCAGTCAGCGTGCGCTCATCAAGGGCATGAACGGTGAAGTGTTGGATCTACAATTTGCCCACAGCGAAAACGAACGCACTCTGGCAGTTATAGATGTGTGCTCACTATTTGTGTACAAAATCGATTTAATCGATGGCAATTTGATATGCAAACTTGTACTGAAAGTGGATGATCCCATTGCCAACTATTCACCCGAATATGATATGGTCTCCTGGTGTCCATACATCACCAACAGCAGTAGCACCAGCAAGAAATCCAGCGGCAGTGGCAGTGGCAGTCGTCATCACGACGACGATGAAAAGCAGCTATTGCTTTGGTCACGCAGCAAACAATTCCAATGCTTCTCAGTCCGAATGATTGTGACCGAACACGGCGTAAGTGTTCCAACTCTTGAGAGCACAGTTTCGATATTTATTTTATGTGAAATTTACAGCGCACTCAGATAAAGCCATCAGCGCTGGAAACTGGTTATCTGAAGATTGAAATGGAATCGTTAATAACCTGCGCATCGTTATCGCCGGATGGCACCACCGTTGCGGCCGCCTGTGCCGATGGTTTGGTTCGATTCTATCAAATCTATTTGTTTGATGTGCGCAATCATCGCTGCTTGCACGAATGGAAACCGCACGACGGCAAGCCGGTGTCCTCGCTGTTCTTCCTCGATAACATTAACCAACCCGTTGAGGAGTAAGTAAATCTAGAAACTACTACGAATGATTGTACTTAATGCATTTCATTCGCTTGACAGTGCTTACTGGCAGTATGTAATCACTACTAGCGATCACAATACGGAGATCAAACTTTGGAATTGCTCACTGTGGGAGTGCCTGCAGACGATCAACGTAATGGCCTCAATTCCGACCAGTGTGCAGCCGAACATGTTTATAGCTGGCATTGATCGCAGTGCCAATTACTTGGTTATATCCAGTCTCGAGTCCCTAGCCGTATATGTTATGCAAATTGGCAGCATAGGCGGCGGCAGCAGCAGCAACACTACCAATGCCGAGGAAAGCGACAGTAACGATTCGGATAATGGCAGCGATGCTGGCAATGCGATCAGCGGTACTGGCAACAATGAAGCCGAACTCCGCATACTGAACATTGCCGAATTCAAGTTGAGTTCGGGCATTCTCTCGTTTTCCATTGTGAATGCGGGCATGCGTCGCTTGAAGAGCACAAATGAGAGCTACTATCCGTTTGAAGAGCCCGATGATTATGATGATGAGAGCAATGCCACCACCGACGCGCTGGTGGTGCACATGTTTGTCGTGCAGGCCAAGAGTCTGCAGGAGTGCCAGATTATCTATCAGCCCTGTGTGCCCGAAAAGCTGAAGTCCGAGCGCAGTTTGAATAGCAGCAAGAATACCAGCGTCGTCAGCAATAAACGGTCCATAACGCCCGACGGTCTGCTCGGTGTCAATGAGATCAAGCAGGAGCCCAGTTCGCCTGTTAATAGTAGCAGCGGTTCAAGCGCTGTGCCCTTGGATGCCCTCTTTGCCAAGTCGAAGCGCAACTCGAGTAGCTCCACGTCAGCTTCGGTGATTTCTGTCGCTGTCGCTGCAGCAGCGGCTGCCCCCTCGGCCATATTGCAGGATGCGACAGCCGTGAGCAAATCTCGGTCTTCGTCCCCCCAATACGGAAGCGCCTATCCACAGCTGAATCTAATGACACCGGATGCATTTAGTGCTAGTAGCGGGCCCAGTGCCAACATGCTCTTAGCTACGACCAGCATTAGTAGCAACACTTCTGGCACCGATGCCATCAACAGCACCACTGTTGCTTCGGCCAGTACGGTTGCCAGTATGGATTCAAGTGCGATCAATTCGCAAGTGTTGAACACCCTTCGCATGTTGGCCACAGTCACCGCGAATAGCACGGAACAGGTTAATACGTCTCTATTGAATCTCGTGAACAACACTTTGATTGAGGATCGGGAGCAGCAGAAGCTGAAGGATAAACTGGAGGCGCGTAAAAAGTTTATTGCCATCGATCGGAATCCGGAACGCAATGCAGCTGAGAATTTGGCCAGTGGCGGCTCCAGTCCCAGTCGTGAGGTGCAAGAGATTATGGCCACCCAGGAGGATGCCGATGACTACGAACCGGAACTGGAGAACCTAGAATCGGACGAGGAAAATCCATATTTTATGCTATGCAAAACGGAAAAGAAGTAAGAATCTCTAAATGAGCCACAATTTTATTCTATTCTCAATTGTAATTATAATTTTTAGAACGGATGAGCAATTGGCAAACCCTTCACCGCTATTGCAGAGCGTCGAGGAAGCGACAGCCACGGGCAATTGGTTGCCACATGAAGATCAGCTGCACCCGACCAAAAAATCCGCAGAGCTGCAAAATGCTGCACAAATCATGTCGCAGGCAGTGCAGCATAAGAACAATGGCAATGTCCCGCCCTCCCTTGGCAGCAGCAACAACACGACAACAACACTAAACAACAGCAGCAGCAGCAACAATAACAACAACAGCAGTAACAACAGCCATAATGCAACAAATGATAATTGCCCGAGCAATACAGAAATGAATGTAAAACTGGAACAGCTATTGGGTGCGTATATAAAAAAGTTAATCCCTGTGGCATAGAGTAGCAATCCAATAATCTACCAACTGACATCACAGATCTGGTCAAGGCGCAATCGCAACAGCTTAACAAATTGGAGCATGAGGTTAGCAAAATGCATCAGCAACAGCAGCAGCAACAATCCACCTGTAGCACTGCTGCTGCCTTGCAGCCGAAAAGCGTCAACGAACTAGCCTACAAAATTGAAATGCAATTGTCCAAACTGATGGAGCAGTATCTCAAGCGATATGAGAACGAGCACAAAAAGAAACTAGCCGAATTTCTGCACGCACGGTAAGTAAAAGATAATGATAGAAATTGGAGAGGTTTGGCAAAGAATAAATAACTTTTAAAATGTATGTTGGCTATTGCTTCTATGGTAGCAATGTATGATAAAATAGTTACTTCAATCTCAATTTAATGAGCACAATTATAGATAATGTAATATATCAAGGGACTTCTAAAATGCAATACAAATTTTGGGAAAAGAAGGGATAAGACTAATCCGTAACTCTTGCATGAACACATAACTATTTTTATTAATTTTTTTCATTCATTGTTCGATCTAGTGAGACTCAAAATCGTGAGCTGCGCGATTCGATACTGCAGGTGCTCAATCAGTATGTTATGAATCATTTCACGGACATCATTGGCAACGTGCTGAATATGGAGCTGCAACGTCAGCTGCTGCCGCGTGTCAATGCCAAAATGGATCAACTGCAGAATCAAATGCAGCTAGAAATTGTGCAAAAGTTGAATGTGTTTGACAAGACAGTGAAGGAAAACATAGCACAGGTGGTCAAGAGCAAGGTATGACAAAAAAACCCTAATTCTCAGCTTTATATATATCATTTACATATTTGTATTTCTAGCAATTCCTGGATGCTTTTGGCAAGTCCGTGCTGATTGGCGTACAGACCAGCTTGCAGACGGCATTCATTGAATCGATGAGCAGCACTCTGATACCGGCCTATGAGAAGTCCTCGCAGAACATGTTCAAGCAGTTACACGAGGCATTTAGCGTTGGCATTAAAGACTGTAAGACTGTGAAATCACTTATCAAAAAATTTCCAATTGAATAATTATTAATTTAATCATTGCTGCTGACAGTCATGGTGGAGTTTAATGCGTATCTGCAGCACATGCCACAGCCGCACAATGGCGAAGAGCTGAGCAACAAGCTGGGCCTATTGAAGCAGCTGGTGGAGTCGAATTTGCTAAAGCATCGCACCGAACTTACTGACGCCATGCTGGAAACACAGCGTGAGGTGAAGAGCCTGGAGATATTGCTCGCCCGCCAAGTGCAAGAGACTATTCGAGCCGAACTGCGCAAGCACATGGATAACCAGAATATGGCGTTGCGTTCACAGGCGGCAACACCGGCGCCCACTTACGATCTGCGTGAGAGCATTAGACAGTTGCTGCAGGCGGGTCAAATCAACAAGGCCTTCCATCAGGCATTGCTGGCAAATGATTTGAATCTGGTCGAGTTCACGTTGCGTCACACGGATCGCATGCAGGTATTTGCGCCCGAGGGCTGCCGCCTGGAGCAAAAGGTGCTGCTCTCGCTCATACAGCAAATATCGGCGGACATGAGCAATCACAATGAGGATAAACAGAGGTAAGTCATTTTTAATTTTATTGCTTATATTTGTATTAGAGTTTTTGTTGTTATTTTTATTAATTTGTGTTTCCTTTTTAGCTACCTCAATGAGGCGCTGCTGGCCATCAATATGTCGGATCCCATAACGCGAGAGCATGCACCGAAAGTGCTCTCCGAGCTGTATCGCAATTGCCAACTGTTCATCAAGAATTGCCCGAAGAGTCCGCAATGCAGCAATGTTCGCCTGCTGATCGCCATGTGCAGTGCAACGTATCGTGATCAGTTTAAATGATATTGTGACGTGGCGGCAACCTCCAGCGTTTGGCAAGGACAACTCGAACCCAATACTATGCACAGAGACCCACACATATACCCACACACACACACTTAAAGCAACACACACACAACCACACAAACATTTTTTGTAGTTAAGCTTATCCCGTTTGAACCGTCTCTAGCTCTAGCTTCAATTTGACCTCAATGCCTTTCCCAATATATCTACATTGTGTCCCCTCTCCCCTCGTAAGCTGAAAGTTTTCCACAGTTTCTTCGTAAATATTTGTTTTGTGCGTATATATGTTTTTTTTAATATTATATTTAGTTTTTACTCTTATCTGTTCTTGTCGCGATATTATGTTTTCCAAAAAAAAAAGAATAGCGAAAAATAGAAGCGTGCGAGTCCAATTAGCGTGATCAACAATTGCAATAAGTTGTATCTTTTTGATATATATATACATATATTTAAAGAAATATCGAGTAGTTTTCTTTTTGTTCCTTTTGAGCTCTTTATCTATACACTTTCCATTTTTCATGACGCTTATCGAAGAGTAAAATACATGTTAAAGCAGAGCTATAGAATTACATTTAAAATGCTACATATTTTCAAAATAACGATAACGGGCTTTCCAAGCGAGAGACGAACAAATTTGATGATTGCTAAACATAAAGAATAACAGAACTACAAGTAAATGCGTAAATATTAAGCTAAGCCTAAACAAATAAAAAAAAATATAAAAAAAAAAAATTTAAAAATAAAAAAATCTAATATATGTATGTATTTGAAAACTAATAAATAATTATTGCATTCGGACACTGAAGGTTTCGCATGATTAAACTAATACATGAAATGTTCTGTCTAAATATATGGGACAATATCTTTTTATCGTTTTTTTTACTATTTTAACATGTCTCTTGCATATTTGGATGGTGTATTGTGATCCTTAAACATTCGTTTACTGTAATTGACCCGCATGGTCAGTGGGAAAATACCAATATAGAAATTAAGATAAGCATCTATTTAGTTTACTGTTCGGGATAGCATATACCTGAACCAGTTGGGTAGAATATTGGCTAAGTTGCCCTTAAGATAGAAAATGAGGCTTGGAATTGAAAGTATCAAGAAGCATATTGCCGAGGAAAAAAAGCTTTATTTGGACCAAATACTTGAAGTGGATTCAATGATAATGGGGTCATCTAGGCAACCAAACACTTGTAAAAATTGGCTAATATTTATATATATAGTTTTAACTACCCAATGTCGAACTGATAGCCACTCAAGGAGTAGAGTACAAATTATATTTTTCATCGTCATATATATGCAAATATTACAAAATGTCGTCTTGGAGACATACAAAAAGTAAAACCAAACAATTATGTATATGTTTTTTGATTACCACAGCGTAATGTTTTAGCAAATCTAAAGCTAGTTGTATTTCAAGCGCCATTCATAATCAGCTAATGAGTGCCAGCAGCTCCGAGGTGCGCTGCAAGCAACTGCAGCCACAGCCCGTGGCACAAACCGTGTGATGCTGTGAAAGAGAGAGAGTAAATTTCAAAACTGGAAAATTATAGGAAAAATTATTTCCTGTTACGCACCTCAAACCAGTGTATCATGTGCTGCATGTGTCCGCCATGGCCACAGGAGAGGCAAGCATTTGATGCACCACGCACGGGCAGGCAGCAAAGGATGCAGATTAAAACTGGCCGCTTGCATGGCTCACATTTGGGCGTACGCTTCGGTTTGCCACAGCCGGCACACTCGGTGACAAATTCAACGCCCTGCGACGGCGGCGGTGTGTGCAGCGTATGTTTAAGGATTACCGCACGCTTCGTCAGGAGCTGCCAGCCAAAGAGGACATCCGCATAGGCGCGCTTGAATTGATCGAAGAGCGGCATTTTGGTGCGTCGAATTAGCGAACACGCAAACGCATCCGTCTGTCCCAGCTTAAAGTCCAGCCAATCCAACGAATCCGACCACGAATTGCTGCGCAACTGCTTCAACTGTTGCCAAGTGCCGCTCGAGGCACGTGCCTGGGCGGATGATTTGAAATCGAGCGGCAAAACTGTATGATATGGCGACAATTGCGCATGGAGCTGGGCGGGCAGACGGCAGCTGGCCACATCCATGTCCATGCCCATCAGGCCCGCCGCCGGACACTTGTCGAAGAGGCAGGCGAGAAGTACAGCGGTTTGAACATCCCCAGCACCAGCATAATGCATAATGAGCGATTCGAGCAGTGATTTCTTGAACGGATCCTTGTAGAATAGCAGCTGACAACTCATCGACGACTCGTGCGGCACGTGCGGCGTTGCTATCAGCTCCGCCAGCAGCCAAATGGGCACCAAATCCAGTCGTCCGTGCGCGCGACAAATTTCACCATTGCGTCGACACGTTTCGACAATATTTCGCTTGTCCAGCGTAAAATCGCGTGCCATGTCACGATTAATGTGCAGCAACTGGCTGGCATCGTAGATGTGAACGATGGGAGTGGTGCCATTGATTTGGCGCATCACACGCTGTTTGCCCTGTAGACGCTTGCAGGCAATCATGCGTTCCTGCAGATAGAACGAGGCATTCGGATCTCGTTGCGCTGTTGTTGTTGCCATTACATTGCCCAGCAATCCGCTGCCATTGATGGCGCTCAGGGTGCGCGGCGTTATCGACTGATGCTGGCGCAATGTCAGCCGCTTGGTGTTCATCACCTGGGCAAAGGTGGTCAACATGCCGATGGCATTGAAGTGCACGCCTGATGTGCGTGGAAATGGTATGCAGGCATCGTGCAGAGCACTCGACAGTGCTCCCTCCAATCGTGGAGATTGCAACAACATTTGGCTGCGATCCGCACCAGCGCCAGCAACGGACGTCACACGCTTCTTCATCGCGGCGACCAGTGCGCGCAGGCATTGTTCCAGGCAGCTGCGAGATTTCTTGACACGCTGAAGCGCATTGGTGCGCAGCACTTTGAGGAGCACACCGCTCACATCGCTGGACAGAGTGGTGCCCTGGCACAGCTGAAAATCGGGCGGCACATTCGGACTGGGATAGGCGGTGGGAAATGTCACCTGTAATATGATCGTGTGATCCGCAGCGCAGATCTTAAAGCATGCATAACGCTTTATCGCGCACAGCATATCCACATCCACGTGGGGCATATTTGTGTTCAGCAGCGAGAATTCGTGCTGCAGCGAACACGTCGGCTGATCGGTTAGAGAGCGTGCAATGTGCGTCTCCTCGCGTCGCGCATAGACGCCGCCAAAGCTGGGCGAGCGTGCCATGGGCAGGGTATTGGCACCCAAACCCGGCTCCAGTGTCGCCGCAATGGGCAGTGATGCAGCCGTCATCGGACGCGGCTGCAGCGTATGCATAAACTCTGGCGGCGTTAGTGCACGCAATTCACTTAACTCCGGCTCGTAGCGTGACGAATCGCCCTCCTCATCCTCATCGGGCGAGGGCTCGCATAGCTTCAGCATTGTATCATCGATTTTCCAGACGCGCAACGTTCGATCACGCGACCATGTCACCAATTCCTGCCAGTTTTCAGAGAAATTATATCAATAAATTTACTTTTGTCATTTGGTGTGGCTTACAATTTCTGTGGAGTCCTCGTGATTGGGTCGCCAGGCAAAGTCCAGAATGACATCGGTGTGTCCAACAAATGAGCAAATGGGATCCGTTTGTTTGCTATTGCTCCAAAGTAGCAGGCTGTTCTCGCCGCGACCCAAATGCGGCACCACAATGCTGACCAAACCGTTGCCGATGGGCTACACAAAAATAATAACGATTAGTTAGTTCAAATGGGCCTGACCAAGATATATCCCAAGCTGAACAAACTGTTCAGACAGACAGATAGAAGTGGATGGACACTTGTTAACAATTTCTTATGGGTTAAACCGTTTCCCGGGCTTACTGTATATCTTGCCCTCCATACGGGCGATAGTGTGGTAATGATCTTCTCAGCTCTCCTGGGATTGCACACATCAAAGTACTTGACGGTGCCATCCTGACTGGCTGTGGCCAGGCACGTCTCTCGTTTGTGACTCCAATTGATGCCATGCACCCGATTCAGATGAGCGGTTATATAGTGTGTGGGACAGCTGCCCTTGCGTATGTCCCAGATCCGCAAGTCACCGTCGTGAGCGGCGGCCAACAAGTTACCCGAACGACGATTAAAGCCAACCTGAGTGGCGCCCGCTGCACATAGAAAATATCAATGAATATCGGCAAGTTATATATATGTATATATATAAGACAATTACACATGCAGACGGCGTTCAAGGATAATGCTGGCTTGCGCGGATCGCGAAGATCCCAAATGTGCGAGAAGGTGTCTATGGAGCAGCTGACCAGCAAATCGGGATTCTTGTTATGCCAGTCGATGTCGGTGACTGTGCGGGTATGTCCACGCAAAGAATTCTTATAGTAGGGTCCGGCAGGACCCCAGCGCACAATGTCAATATTTTGACTGGTCTGCAAACAAGAATGTGAAAAGCATAAAAATATTTGATTTTATTTTTTGTTGTTGTGTTATGTGCCTGCGCAAACTAACCGCTATGGCACAGTACTCTTGACGACTAGGACAAATAGCAAACTCGGCTACGGATATGTCGTATTTGGACTGACGCTCGTGACGACGCAGTGTTCCATCGTCTTGGCCCAAACGCTGCAGGGCCAAATGGCCGCGACCCGCCAACAGCACCCACTGACCGGAGTAGTCCACAGACATGGCCGTCGCCTGAGAATCGCGGTGCTCGTAACATTTGTTGCTCTGTCTGATGATGTATGTCTGTTCGGAGCCACCAGCGCCGCCGGCGCCTCTTTCACCATTGCCGCTGCCAGCACGTAGTGTCTCTGTTGGCGGCATCCTACTATTATGCGGGTGTTGTGGGTTGTGATGCTAGTGATGTTGGTGGTAACATAAAATGCTATTTTTAATTAACTTACTAACTACAGTACAAAACAAAACGAACTGATAAGAACACGAACAATAACAAACTATCGCGATTCGATTATATCGATTGTTGATATCACTTGCACGCCAGGGCTGCATACACGATATATGTGCACGTCACAAATGGTGCCAACAAAAAAGGAAATTAAATGAAAAACTAGGAAATTATTTATAAATTACTTCTTCTACTGCAAATATTGTATCCAGAGTGATATAATTTGTAATCTTAAGTTGAATTATTGGCTGCATAAAATTACTTTAATTGTAGGCATTAGAATCAATGTCTTCGTTCACGAAATCAGTGCTAAATTGGCATCACTGTAAGTTAAATTTCCCAAAACAAAGTTAAATTTATCGATACCATATAAAAAATGTGACTTACTGACTTACTGGCAATTGACAATTGCTAGTGAATAAAAAAAATAAGGAAAGCAAGCAAGATGATGGAGAATCTTAACGACGATTGCCAATTGAAGATTATTGGATATTTGGAACTGGAAGACCAACAAGCTCTGTTTGAAGCAACAGAAAACTTATCAAGTCGATTGAACAGCAATATAATCTATGCCTGGCAGCACAAAACTGAATATGTCCTATTTCTCAAAGACCTCAACGAAAATCTCAAACTATTGGAGATATTTCTACGCAGCATTGCTCCAACGGTACAAAGTATTGATCTGATGGATGTCACGTTAAAGTTGATGGCACCTTGGGTGGGTCACAGTTTCCCGCGCGTTCGAGAGTTGAGTTACGAGCTGAATCCTGATGATGATTGGGTAAAAGCACAGAAACTGTTAGTGGAACTGTTCCCAGGGGTGAGTTCTGCTTGTCCGATAGGAAAGGTTAATTACAGTGTCGCTGCCGAATGGATGCAGTTGCGCAAACTAGACTTAACCGATAGTTGGGATATAAATAAAACAGAAATTAGTCAGCTCCCGATGCTGGAAGAGTTGATAATTTGTGCACTTGTACCATCTGGAGATCCATTTGTGACCAGTGTGGCTAGTTTGCCCAGGCTTCAAGTGCTAACCTTCACTACCAATGGCGCTCAATATATCTCTAGAGCATTTATGAATAGTATTCTAGATTTGCGTTGTCTGGATATAGAGGAGCTTGTATTTAGTGACTCGATTTATGATTGCGATCTGGCCAAACTCCAACAGGTTAAGAATTTGCGCAAGTTAACACTTTCCGAAGAAGATGACTTTCCAGTGGATAGTCTGCAGTCTTTAGTCTCTGCTTTGCCTTTATTGGAACAATTGCATGTGATTGATTGCCAATTTTGGTGCAACGAGAATGATCTTTGGCAAACCATCGACATCTGTCCATCTCTCAAAGTGTTAAACATAACAGGCTTTCACTTACATGACCATTTCTTTGGCCAAAGTCGACGTTTCATGGAGAATGTGTTAAGAAAGCGTTCTACTCCTTTGACTCTACACTGGCATAATACTGACAATAATGAGAATTTGGTAAGTAGCGAAGAAAATCTCTTTATATATATATATATATATGTTTAAATAAATTCTTTCTTAATCTTGCAGATTCGTCAATGCTTTCAACATTGTAATTTGAAACTTTCTTTTGAGCCCTTAAGTAGGGATATAATTCCGGTCTGTTCTGTCCAAATAAATCTTGTGCCTTTGAAGAAGTGATATTTGCAATAATTGTTACACTTTACCAAAAGTAATTAATAGAAATTTTAAAATTTGTTCACTTATAATAAATATTTTTGAAAGATATTTATTTATAAGAATAAATAATGAGTAAATGTACATGATTTAATCGACTTTTCAGAATCTATGTTAAGTTATAGGCTTATATATTTTTATTGTCACTAAATGAATATAAACGATCGAATTCTACTTTATTAGACTCCATTTTATTAGTCAAGAGTCGGTTTGTTTAACTTTATACAAAGTCTGCACTAATTATTTGCGGTATTATTTCATAGAAATAGTTGTATGCTTAGCTTAGAACTATGGTGCAAGCATCAAACTCATCTAAGGCTACATATTGGGGATAAGGAGGAGGGAGACACTAATGCTTATCTGTGACAATAGCAGAACATTTTTAGTGTGGAATCATTGACGCAGTAGCTCTGACTGCCATACAAATTGATGCGACTAATGGTTCCAGTGAGCGCACTCGAATATCCAGTCATACGCACCGTGGACTCGAAGATAGCCAGACCCGGTTTGGTTTGCAAACGCAATGTTATATCGACGGCATAATCACTGTTAATCTCCTTGACCATCTTGTGATGTGGCGCCGCTATAAACGCCTGCAGTATGGAATTCAAATAGAGTGTTCGACACTGCGAATGCGCCGATAATCGCTCATTGATCAGACGCACCAAATAGCGGGCGGCGCGCTGCACTCGCTCATTATTGGTTGGGAGCTCCTCGCGCTGATGGCAGGTGCACCAGTGGGCCGCAATGCCCGCCTGCTCACAATTGCGCTCTGCTGGCACCGGCAGGAATAGGCTAATTCCACGTGGCATTATGCTGTCAATGTCGATGAGCTCAGCGGCATTGCGTTGCAGCTGCTCCGGCTCCAGCTGGCGCATATCGAGCAATTGCAGCAGTGTGGCATGCAGATCGAATGGTGTTGTCAAACGCTTGGCATTTAGCTCCAGATTGGCAATGGCCAGCGGATATCGCTGCTTTAGCCAGGCGGGATAGAGTGCGATTAGCAGCGGTTGTCGTTCCTCCATCATGCCCTGATAGGTGCGTCGAAACGAGCCCCAGCGCAAACCGTGATCGGACATCAGGAGCACCAGTGTTCGATTGAGCACACCCGACTCCTGCAACCGCTGCAGATTCAACGCCAGCTGCGCATCCAACAATTGTGGTGAGTTGAAATAGTCGTGGGTCAACGCCACCGACCAGAAAAACGAAAAGAATAGCTCTTGACGCATGTGCGGCACCAGCTTTCGCATGTACTCCAACAGGACATCCGCTGTGCGTCTCCCGCCCATGCACAGATGGATATTCATGTCCTTCTTTTGGGCAATGTGCTTCTCCATCTCGAGCAGCATGGGACGCAAATAGTAATCCGTTGGCGGTTTGCGAAATCCTTTGCGATTGAAGTTGAACAATCCAAGGAAGCCGACATCCTCGGCATAGACCGTCCTGTAGCCGGCCTGTTTATAGCGCTTCCACAAGAAGGTGCAACCATCGTAGCTGGGATGCGCCAGCGGTGCCACACACGATATGTTCAGCTCCTGATCATCCAGGCCACTTAAAAGCGGCACCAGATTCGGAAACGTATTGTCGCCCACCTTGTTGAAGCCCCAGAACTCGACGTGCGTCAGATTCTTACGGATGTAGGCCTCCGTGCGACGCATTTGCCGATGGAAATTCAAATGTGAAACACTATCAATGCCCAGCACCATCACCGAGAGCCGTTCCTCAGCCTCCGCTGTTGGCGTATCATTAAAGCTGTTATGCTTAAGCGAAGACTTGGTGTTATTTCCACGCTTCGTCAACGGCTTATCGACGACAAAGAAGTGACAATCTTTGTAGATGAGCGATCCAGCCGGATCATGACATTCCAAATAGATAAACTCCAGTTCCTTCGGCAACTGTACGGTTTTGGCCAACTTAAACGACAACTGCGGCCGATAGTCGTTCGTATTGTCTGTCTGGCGACGCACCTCCGTATATTTGCAATTGATTTTGGACAGATCCTTGATGTTGTAGTAATGCAACTGCTCCTTGGCATCCATGTTGAGCAGCAGCTTGCCGGGCACCACATCGCTCGTCCGCAACAGTGGCTTGGGGCATGAAAATGGTCGCGGATGGAACATAAACTGTGCAATATTATCGTCGAACACCTCAAAGTACGGCATCCGGCAGCCGGGTGTGTCAATAAAATATGCCCTCGTCACATTATACTCATCATCGATGCGTGCAATAAAATCAAAGCGATCGCGCAGTCTCAACAGTTTCGTCCTCAAATTGTAATCGACAAATAGATAGGAGAAGACGCACACGCAGAATATGATGATGACAATCTTCTTGAATTGGCTCCGATTCTTGGTCATGTTGTAGTAACGATAATAATGCTGTAGATCACGCTTGGTCATATACTTTGGATCCAGCAGATATTTACTTCTGCAAATAAATATAAAATGTATACATTTTTATGTAGTTTTTCATCAACTTTTTCAGATATATGTAAAAATATTTATCTAAGCTTACTGCAATGCAAGAAATGTGTTTATAACTTGTTATATTTGTTAGAATAACCAACGAAAAGTATTCTATGAGAAGAGATGTTTTCGAGACTTTAAATGCAACACTAATACATATTCATGGATATATCTGTGTAATGAAAACAATTTTTAAATATTCTTTTATAATTTCATAGCCAAATTTTAATTTTATTACTTGCTGAATGCCGTTTCGATCTGGCAAAGTTCAATGCCTTTCAACAAGCTGTCCACAATTTGCAGCCATCTATCATTAATTAAGGCGTCAAAGAATCTAATAGCACCGTTGCCACACACACACACATACACACATACACAACACAAGTCAGTGAGGAGTCCTCAAACTTTTGAGCATCCTTTAGTCAGTCTTAGGTGTCTTTTTACGAGCACAAGGACGTGACGTTGTCAATGTTTTTTTTTGTTCTTTCTATTTTTATTGTGTTTTGTTGCAAATGAGTGGAGACAAGAGTCGAGCTACATAGCTGACTCATGTATGTATGTATGTGTGTGTGCAACTACCACGCGCTCGAAAGTATGCGATGCAAATGTATGCCTGCATTTTGAGTATACGAAACCCGAAATGCTGCAAGCAATGACAAAAGACTATGGCAAAACTACATATATACAAAGGCCTTTAGTGCTTGGTGTCTGTTCACAATACAGCTCCCATCACATTCTATTAGAACGGTAGCAAAATTGAAAGCGTTGATGGCGAGGGCGCAGCGCGACTTAATGCCATTTGTGGACATTAATGTAATGATTAAATACAGCATGATAACCGAGGAGAGAGAGAAGACCTATCAGACTCAAAGTTAGCTCGCTGCTTCTCTAATCATTTCTCCCTTTCAATAATATACAACTAGCACAGATAAATTCACTATTTTTCTGTTCTGATAGCTGCAGTTGGCGAAACGAGAACTTAATAAATCGCTAAAAAGCTTGCAGCTCCTTTCAAACTCCTCCTTTACGAACTTATGGGTTAAACCATTTGTCTGAGATTTATTTGTGTCTCTTCTGTTTGCCACACAATTCCATCAATTGCAATTCGGCTGGGCAAACAGACAAAGAACTCGCCGTGCAAATGGCATACGAGTTGGTCCGTAAAGCAAACAAGCAGACTGCAGGCAAGACACACAAACACACTTATACCACCACACACCCACACACACACACACACACACTCATACACACACCCTCACGCATACTTACTCATAGCTCATATCGCCGTATTTTCGGTTGTCCCTTGTCGTGTAGTAGGCACGCATTTTAGCACCTTTCAATTGAATGAAATTCCCACGTTTATCTCGTTGCCAGTTTTGGTTAAGGCCTTGACATTTTCGTTGGCTGTTTGCACTGATGTGCTTTTGTTGTTAATTGTTTGCGTGCCACATTTTTGTTGGCAACACACTTTTTTGTGTGCACTTTCAGTACAAGATTTTCCACACAACTGCGCCTTCAATGACCGCACCACGCCCCCCGCTCAAAAATCCCACCCAGTTGCGTGCTGCTGCCAACACAAAAGTTTGGGTATCCTGAGTTACCTGGGAGCAGCTGCAGACGCCTTTGCTGCCTGCCTACCAAACACTGGATGCTGTGCGGGTCCTGGCCGTCCTTTACACGCGAAATGCTCTCTCGGTCTATCTCTCTCTCTCTTTCTCTCTCTCTCTCTCTCTCTGTTTTGACACTTGGCTGGACTAGCGGGAGCATTGGAGACTGCGCAGAACCATCATTTTGACAGCTGCCAGGGATGCTGTGACTTACACTGCACTGCCAGAAAATTGAGGTGCTTGGTTAGGGCATAGGCAATTAAAAATTGTGTGAATTACTTTTATAAATTGCTTTAATTCTGAACAAAATTATGGCTGCACACAATTTGATATTGATCCGAGAGGGTTATTTACTAATTTGTTGATACATTTTATGCAGTTTTAAGATATCCTACTTTTTTAACAAATTTTATTTCTTTGTATTCCTTATTCCTTTGTATTGAATTGATGATGAGAAGTTAGAACGATCGACTTTAATTAATTATTTCTTGAAGATTATCAAGATCATGTCGTTCTCAAGAGGCTGGAAAATGATTCCTGCTGCTGCAAACAATCCATGTACATGGCATAATACAGAAGTCTCTAAATCAATAAACGAATACACAAATAAATGTGAGTATTTATTGTTTTTTTTCGCACTTGTTGCTTTTTGTTGTTACTTGTTAAATGTGCATGGTGTGCAGGGAGGAGGTGTGGAGGCTTTTAATTATGATTTGCATGCTTGCTTAATCAATATACAAATATGAGTGTGTTTCGATGGATTTATGGGGTCAAGAAACGCATGAAATGTTTTTATGGCCAATGAACTCGTTGACAGCAATCCAGCTGTGTGTGTGTTTTAGATGAAGTACAAAGCCATAAATCCTTTGCCATCACGATCAAGTTATGCACTTAGTTCATGGGTTGCTTCAACTTTGATTCTCAAGCTCTGCAAATATTTGATTCAACATTATTTTTAGGCAATGTATGGTCTTAATTAGCTCCGTTTCCAAGTTGTATGAGAAACATTGGCAAGGACTGCTCAAATGCAAATCCTTTGACTCTTATCCTTGGCGAGCAGCATATCCTGCAGCGTTGCCCATTTTTGCTCATTAGTTGTGAAAAATGGCAGCGACCAAAGATGAAAAGCACGCAAGGATCAATTGACTGCAACATGTACATATGTGTGTGGGTTCTCTCTGTGTGTGTGTGTGTGTGAGAGTGTGTGTGTTAATAACACACTGCTGCAGGCCAAACATGGCATTTTTATGTTCAATAATTACAACAACAACAACAATAACTGGAACATGCCGGCGTAAATCACCCGCCTGAAAAGAGCATTTCACTGTTGCCCTTCCCCGCCCGCCATCTCAACAGGACTTTCCAAGTAGAGCGATTAACAAGCGTTTGTAATGTTTCATTACTGTAAAAAATGAAAGAAACGAAAAGAGAAGAAAAGAAGAAAATAATAAATAAATGGCAGCCACTGCGGAAAAGTCGTCTATAAAAGCGAGAAGCCCATAAAGCGAACGCTTCAGTTGAAATTTCAAAGTGTGCACAGCCAGCGGAAAAGTGCATCCACCTGCAAATAGCATCACCAAACTGCACCAAACTGTGATTGTAATCAGTCTAGTTAGCTGCTGGCGTCCACTTTCCACTCATTAACTGAAAAATGCTGGAGCAGCAGCAGCAGCTTCGTAGCTTGGACAACCAAAAGCAGCGACGTCATCGCCGCCTGCAGCTAGACAGAAGGTGCAGCAGGAGCAACAACAGAAGCAGCAGGTGTCGTGCAAACTATTTGCCGGGCCTGCTAATTGTGCTCCTCGTCCTGCTGCAGAACTTTGAGCTGCACATGTGCCGGCAATTGATGGGCGCCGGTGCCGATGTCCACAGACCCAGGCCAGATATGAGCACCATCGAGAAACGCCAGCCCGAAGAGATATTCAGTGCGCCCAGCGATGCGACGACTAACATGGGCTACGATGAGTATCCGGTGAGTGATGGACCTTAGTGTTGTACCTATTCGTACACACTACGCTCAACTGAACTAAGTTCTAAGCTCAACTATTGGATCAAATCTCAGTTTCTAATGACGCCTATTTTCGCTGTTTTGTAGATCAAGAAAACTTTACAACTTTTAATCAAATTTTTAGTAGATTTTCAAAAGCAAATTCCTTTGGAATAATACTGCATTTCAATTAGAAAACACAATTTCCTTCGAAATTTTACGCAATAAATTGTATTTGCAGAGTGGCCAAAACTTAAAATTAAAACCACATTTAGTGGTTGCCTCTTCAGAGAGAAATAATCAAATATACTGGTATTTATTGAAGCCTACTCGATGTGTTTGCCTTTGTCCAACAAAGTAATAAATTAATTCAAAGATTAGCTTATTTGTTTCACAAAAAGTACTAAAATACTTAAATGAATTGAGCTAGAAAGTCAAACTCTAAGCGAACTTATACTCAGTGCACACTGCTCCACTTCATTCAACAACTTAAAAACAAAAAAATATTCAAACTCTGCGTGGGCTTTTGGTCAAACCCCAGAAATGCTTCTCGTATTACACAAGAAATTGTTTGTAATTGTATCTTTTACATTTGATTGCTTGCCCTGCAGGTGAATTTCTTCCTTTGACATCGCTGGGGTGATTCGGCCCATCTCCCACCTCCCACCTCCCATCTCTCTCCATCTGCCTTTCTCGCTCTCGCAGTTGACGTCACGTTATTTGGCAAAAAAAAAATATCGTTTTAAAAATAAGTCAAGTCAAGTCACAAAAAAAAAAATTGAATTAGTGGGCGTCTGCTAAACGCGTAGAAATTGCGTATACGCCAGGCTCAAGTGTTGAAAACTATTTTACAAATAAATTGATCGGGCTTACTTAACAAAAAATGCGGGTTGCAAAAAATATATTTGCAGATGTAATTTGTGTTTCTTTGAAACGTATATTTTAAATTTATATAAATGAATTTATTTATTGAAACTGAATAAATGTTCAAATAAATTAGAGCAGTCGCTTGGCACTTACAACTTATACAAATGATCAATTTCTTAAGACTAGAATCGTAATTTCTTTAATTTCTCATATAAATAATATCTAAATTTAAATTGTTAATGGTTAAATATGATTTTGATAAACCAAAGATTTGTTTAAGCACTCGATTATGTGTTATTCACTAAAACTTATCAAGTATTTAGACATTGTTTGTGGACACAAATTGCTCATAGAAAACTTGACTCGCAATTGCAATGCCCATTTTGTAGATGGTGGTGCCAAAAAGGGCTGCTCTGTTGCTGGATCGTCTAATGGTTGCACTGCATCATGCGCTGGAGAACGAACGCGAAGGACATCGCATTGGTGACTTCTATGCCAATAAGAATCTCTTGCAACTAAAACCGACCGAGTTCAAAAATGGTTTTGAGCAGCTGCAACCGATGGAAGACGGTAAAGACTGCCCATAGAGATTGTTATATTATATAAATGATATATTTCAATGTATATACTTATAAAGGTAACAAGCATACGTCGATGAATAGCCACAACTTTCACATGTATAGCGATGATGATCCTGGCGTGATGATGGATTATGATTTCAAAGATTTAAATCAAATAAATCGCGCAACTGGCGAAACAGTAAGTTGGATATTGAAACCAAAATATGCAATTAAAGATAGCAATTAGCAATGGAGAAATGTGTAAGAAAATTTCAGTTAATGGCAAAGAGCTTTCAGAGAAGAGCCGGCGCTGCAGCTGGCAACGATGCGGCACAATCAACAAATGGCGGCTCAGCGTCAGCAGCGGCAGGATCTATAGCTGGAGCTGGTCCTGGTGCCAGGCGCATCCATCACGTTGCCAATGGAGGTGGTCGCATGTATTGGCGCTGCTATTTCAATGCCGTTAGCTGCTTCTAAACCAGCCAAGCAATCCAGGCCAAAAAAAAAAAAAACAAAAAATATAAAAATAAAAATAAATCAACCAAATCCACCAATTTATGTAGCTCCAGGCTCGGCTCCAGCTTTCTAACACTTAAAACCATCATATTTTTGTGCGTTTCCTTGGCTGCTATGAAAGTTGTTCGCGTGATTAACTGAAATCATCTGTAAACATCAATTGTAAACTGAAATTTTGTGTAATTGTATTTGTGTCTAAAAAAAAAACGAAAGCAAAAAAAAAAACAAACAAACTTATTTCTCTGTATATCGATGCAGCTGTGCACTGCGTAATAAATAAACTAGAAATCAACTTGCTTAGCTTATTCCTCAATCAATAAATTACTATATAGATATATGCATATGTATATATATCATTTGTATAATCCATAAACGTGGGATGTTAATTCACACTGCCTAATATTGATTGGCATGACCATAAAACATAGACTTCATTCAGTCATCCAGCACTCATTGCGTTTTATTTTTAGCATGCAACATGTTCGTGTCGTATCGGTTTGTTATCAGTGCTTTTAATTCTGGGTGCAAACACATAATACTCTTTGCTGTACTTAGTCGAGATTGGCCGTAAGCGGAAGTAGCACTCTGCGCGTGTTTATTCACTTAGTTATATTGTAATATGGTGAACTCATTTAATATGCTCACAATTTGCAAACACAATTTAAAAATCCCTTTTTTCCGGCATATCAATTATAACAGCACTTATAGGCTTTGAGTTCAATAAGAATATAATAACAAAAAAATAAGAATTATTACTTAAAGCTGAGCCAAATCAAAATATTTTTAACTATGATTTGGTAAGTAGATTTATAGAGCTTTAAAATTAGAAATATTGATTATATATTGATATCTATAATAAGTATACGCAAGCAACAAGGACCTTATAGGTATTTCTGGAACCTTTGAGATAACATAAAAATAGTTTATCCACACACTTAAAGTTTTACTTGCAACGTTTGGCCAAAGTCTGCATAGTTGATGCATATTATTAATTAAGATTAAGATTTCTAGCTAATACTACTTTGAAATGATCAATGATATGAATATTTTACGCGAGCAAAAAGGTATTTGTATTTCATAGGTATTTCTAGAACTTTCCAGATCCATTAGCAGCAGTTCCCTTTTAAGTTAATTTGAATTTCCACCTGCAACGCTTTATCCTTTTGGCAAGCTGCGCATATTGAATGCAAATCGTATGCGCTGTAAAACTCAAACTCAACTATTTTCCGGCTTTGAGTAAAGTTCAAAGTGCATATAATTATTAGTTAGTCGCAGTGAGTTCACATCCTAACAACTCCCCTGCCAACCGTTGCTACCCAACATGCTGATCGTTTTGCGTGTGCAGCGCACGTAAATCGCTTTCTGGCCAAGTTTAATTGCCTGTTGCGTCGGCTGCAACAGCCTTGGAGCCAAGTCAAGTTTTATTGGCCAATATGTAAAATTAATGTTGTGTTGCATTACAAATTGAGGTGAATTTAAGAGCGACGAGTTCGGATGTTAATTGATATTCGAAGCCAAAGAGCTGCGAGCCACGTTGCCAAAAATCATTATAATAAAATCGTTTTCTGTTTTTTATTAATAGGCTGCTGCCATAAATCAATGTGCCAGCAACATGACGTCACTGGTTTGGAGCGCCATCAAGTATGCAACAAGTTTTGTCATATCAACAGGTGACTTTAGTTTTCACCACACAAGCTATCATGCTGTGCAAGTGTTTGTGTGTGGTGAATAATAAGGCTCTTAAGCTGCACGTTGCCCATACGCAATGTTGGAAATACGCAACAACAACAACAATAACAACAACAACAACAGCAATTGTTGCAGTAAAGTACGGCAACAACATGTTGCCGCACGCCTAAACCAAGTTAACGTGTTTCCCCCTTACACACACACGCACACACACACATAGACACCGACACCCCCACAAACAACCGCTTGTTAACCCAACACCGTTCCTGCTTCCTGCTGCCGGCATCGCTGTTGCCGTCGCTGCTGTCGTCGATTCGTCTGCTGCTGCTGCTATTTTGTATATAAAGCCGAGCGCTGTGCATAGCCAACATCGAGTTAACAATTTCACTTCTTGGTGTTCACATCGAGCCACAAATAGGCAAACAGGCAAACAAAATTTAACCGTCAATCTCACTGGATCCTCAGTTCCACAAATTGGACAATTTCACGCAAATAAATAAAAATAAAAGCAGTTATCAGTTTTCGCGCTCGAATTGTTGCCAATATTCTTTAGCCGTTGCTATTTGCTTAGCCAACCAATATCCTTGTATTCTTCTATACAAATCGGTGAGTGTTCGTATTTATTGTATTTTTGGTTTGTATTAACTGTTGGCATGCTTGGCTGGCACTAATTGATGTATTTATTGGTTAGGCGTGAATTATGTTAAGTGAAATATATTTGAGTTTCTCCCACAAGAAATCGAATGCGATATAAACATATGTGCAACTGAAAGTATTTTCGAAAGGTGTTTTTATGTATTTATTTTTCGTGTGACAAATTAATCAAAGTTTTAGCAATATATTTATAACATTTCAACAGACACGATCTTATTGAAAATACAATATACAAATTGTATTAATATTTAACTATTATAATTTGAGTTTGCCTTTTCTGAAAAGATAAAATTTATTCATTTAATTTTTTTTTTTTTTTTTAACAAAACAAAAATATTCTATCCAGTTGAAAATATGGATTTTAATTTGAAATCATTTTTCTAAAACAAATTTTAAAAGTTCAAAATATTTAAAATTTGTAAATTTTAATATAATTTTAATTGTAGGAAAATCGAAAGGAAAAAAAATTAGAAAAGTAGTTTCCTTTACTTAATCGAATATTTTAAGAATTAGGAATAATTACTAAATTTATATTAAACAATTATATTGCTATAATTCGCTTTAAATTGCTCCAATATAAGTAAGTTACTTGATTTTACCAAACAAAGTGCTAAGCTCGTTAATAATTAAATAGTGAAACACAAAGCGTTGGGTTTCTAAGAGAAGGTCTGTCAAGAAGATTGACATTCAGACATTCAGCTATGTGGAAAATTCACTTTTCATCGCAGTTAAAACTGGTTGACAAATATGGCTAATTAATCAAATGTCTGTGCACCTTTTCACATTTTGGTAAACTGAAATTCATGTGTATCAATAAAACATAAGAACAAATTATTTATTAGACCCCAAACGCTAAATCACTGCACATAGGTAAACCAAATTCAGGTGCCTGTTGCTTGGTTAGACACATGGAAATTGCTGGAAATTACTTATGATGTTTTAGAGCAAAATTTCGCATTATTTTTTATGGCTTTCGACAATTGCAAAAAAAGTTATATTTCTATTTAGCTGGCCCTTAGAGATTTATTTCAATTGCATAGTTTTTTTTCCCCATCTTCTTAAGGGATTGTTTGTAAAAACCCACAATCAAATTGCATTTAATATTTATTACATTCCCCCAACAGCAATTTCTGTAGGACAGCTGAATTTGGACTGCCCAAATAATGAAAGCCAAAATTCAGTGTAAGGTTTAAAAAATTGCCAAACAATTGCTGAACTTTAGAAAAACATTAAATTAGATTTAAAGCTTAGACAGCTTGTACAAGTTTTAATAAAAATAAAATACTTTTAATGGATTTTTGAAATGAATCTTTGAGGGACAGCTAACAATGTTATAAGACTCTCAAAGTATAATTTTGCTGTGATATCTTTTTATACAAAAAAAAAACAAACCAATTATTCTAGTTGTTAAAATCCAAATTTATTGTTATCCATCGACTAATCGACTAGAAGTTTCAAATTCCAAGTGCTCAGCTAGCAAAATTTGCGAAAACACTTAAATTTAATAGACTGCCACATTTGTTTTCCCCTTTTTCGCTTTTGATGCCGCATTTGTTATCAATGTTATCAATGCAATCGGGGCCCCAAAAATCCGAAAATAAACCGAGACGCCAAAGAAATTCGATAGCACATCAGATCACAGAGTATCAAATGAAATTTCGCCCCCAAAAAGCAGGCAACAGTCGGCAGTGAAAGAAATTAATTTGCAACGGTAAAATTACTAAAAACCATATCTTGTTTGCCGTTGTTGCCAAAGAAGAAGATGAAAACATGTCACAAGTGCTACTGACACAAGGCGCGGCTCCGTCTCCTTCTGCCCCTTGGCCATCAAATATCGTATCGCATGACGGACGCAAATAAATCATAAAATACCCCCAAAGCCCAAAAGCATATTTATATACTTGAAGCGATGCAAAACTGAACTGAACTGTAAAATATCGTTTAAAAATGAGAAACGAAAAATGGCAAAGAGAAACCAACTGAATTTGAGAACAGCCGTTGCCAGGAGCTACGCATAATCCTTGTTTAATCCCTGTGTGAGCCAGAGAAAATGCAGCACGTGAAAATTGCATTTTCTGCACATCGCTGAACGATTATCCATCTCTTTTCCGCTCTGTAGTTGGTCGGGCCGATATTAAGTTTCCAATTAACATTGCAGCGTTATTTATCGGCCACAATAAAAATGTCCTGATTATGTTGAGTCCCCCCCCCCCCCCCAGGCTTGTTGCTTTATTATTCCATTTGGTCTCTCAGTTGACTACCGTACACGGTTTGCCAACGCCCCGAGCACAACCAGCGCCATCCCATCCCCTCCCCATTCCCCCACACACACATTCTTTCTCTTATTAGTTTAATTTATTGCAGGCCCGGCGGAACCCAAAGCAGCCGGCAGACTGCGCCGCAGCCAACTGTTAAACTAGTTGCTCTCTATCTGCACATCAAAAATAAATATTTTATGAGTGCCTGTTGTTGCTGCTGGCCCCTCCCCCATTTATGATATGGCATTATAATTATCTGTGCCTCAGGTATTAACTGACTGATGTATGAATATCCCTCCACTCATGTCACACACACATTTGTTGTTGCTGCACTTTTATGGTAGGCTTAAGGTCTATCCAGGTATCTGTGTACATTGCGTAATAAATATGTAGAATAGCACCAGCTATAGTAGAACTATATATCAGTTAAAATATGAGTTGTCAAGTGTTAATTTTTTACTGAAATTTCAGTATGTCAATATTTTAGCATATGCTTTATACCCTGAACCCATTAATAATGTTGCAAAGAGTGTAATGAATTTGAGGCAAGTTATGTAACCGTAAAGATATAGTCTTCCAATATCTGATCTAGGATATTTAGTACCTGTGCAAGCAACTTCCTTAAAAGAGCAGCTTCTAAAATTTGATCATTTAAATGATATGATTGTGCTGAAGAATAGGCTACATAAAATATTTGTACCATCACATCAAAGATCGTATTTAAAAGTCAACTTCGAACAATAATTGGATGCAAATGTCTGAGAACTTAACAATATATGCCACATATACCTTGGGTAGATATATTTTAGAATTCTTAAATATCTGCTGGCTTCAGATTGAAGTTGACATTTCAAAAATTGTAGTTCTGCGATGATTCTATGAGCATTTCTACTATTTAAAATTTGAGTAGGTGTAAAGCAGACATATCCTGGCGAGTCCTAGGATAATCCAGTAGCTCTTTGCATCTCTCCTGGTCACATTGTAAAAAATGCAAAGCCGTAAAATCACAGCCAGAGATAATATTACGCAGCTGCCGCAAGATGTTGCTGCAGGCGTTCGGCAACATTTTATGGGGTGCAACTGGAGCAAGATGACTACTCGAATGTGTGGCACGGCACGTTAAAGCTGTTTCAGGAAACTCATTAGCATTTACTGCTTGCTTCATTGCTTTTTGGTTTCGAATTTTTTGATGCAGTCATTGCTGAGGTGTGTCCTTATGCCACTCGATGTACTTATCCTTCTACCTGTTGCAAGCTGAGAGCTATGCCTAATAACCAACGATTTATGGACTGATGATAAGTTATTCATATTTGTTTCTCGGTTTTGATGTCACCCAAACTCAAACCCAAATTGCTTGCCACGCGCCTCTGATGTCATTATGGAGTGCCGTAATTAGGCGATGAATCCGCGATTAAAACAGTGCCTGCAAATTGGCTGCCACACATGAATAAAAGTCTGTTTGCCATTTCCGAGTTCCTGCATTGATTCAATGCTTATGTAAACCGAGTCGAGTCCTGATTACAATTGCACTTCTTGCTTTTGATTTATATTTCGTTTCGTTTCGTTTCGTTTCGTGTTGTCTCCCATGGTGTGTGTAATTAGTGACGTCATGCTGTTATCCTGGCTGAGCATGTCCTTTGAAGTGCAAACTAAGTTAATTGCTTGCATTATGCATTGAGATAAATGTCTTATTTGTTGCATAATTCATTTGACAGCCCAGTTTGGTTGCCGTTTCAACTTTACATTTGATTTACATCACCTTAATAAGATTAATTAGTAATTCTGCTACTAATTATTTGAATAATATTGTGTGCTTTAAATGTTTGCAAATATTCCAGTTGAGCCCGTTGCCATTTTTAATGTTTAATTTTTAATAAACATTAATGTGTTAAGTCGATTTCCTATCTAATTTTCAACTTAATATTTTAGAAGAATCAATAACATCTAATATAAGTTATCAACTATCCACATCGACCCATGTGCAGATAGCAATTAATTACTTACCCAATTAGATCGATTGATTGACTGGCCAACTGGGCCTCTTAAATAGTTGTGGCCACAACGCAATTGGCAACAGTTTTGGAAATGCTACCAACGCGTAAAGTTCAACGTTGGCTCTACGAGATCCATGCTTACTTTTCGATATTTATCGGTGTTACAAGCTATCGCTATGATTATGTCCTGAAACGATATACAAATACGAAATGGACACAGCTGATTGCCACCTTGGCCAATTTATGTGTTATCCTGATCGTCACGATGGATCTATACGTATCCGCGACCGACATTGGGGAAGATGGTGCAGAGATTGCTCTGAGCATGGAGAGGGTCATAATGAATTTGTTTTGCCTGCTGCGTGTCCTGCAGCGTATTCCCAGAGAGCGAGCCACCTATCAAATTGTCGAGGAGATGCGCCGACTGCGACACATCTATCGGTATCGATGGGGACGGCAGGATTTGCGCGACCTGCAATTGGATCGCATTTACTTGGCCAGGAATTGTGTTATGTGGCTGACGGCTGCCATCGTAACGGTCTTCATGATATTCGCTTATGTTCATATGGCCTCAATTCTACAGCATCCCCTGCTGGAGCGAATGTTTGCGGTGCTCTATGTCCTGGCCTTGGAGGGCCAAAATATGACAATGCATTTGCTTTTTCTGGTCAGTTGGCGCATTTGTCGAATGTTTGAGCGCCTTAACGGACGCATTGAGCACCTGATCGAAGGGAATTCAGCTGGGGACACACTGGAACTGCATCATCTGAGCAGGCAACACTGGCAGCTGACGGGGCTTGTGGATCGCCTCCTCACAGCCTACGGTTTCATCCTAATTTCCTATCGATTTGGAGTAATCATCTCGGCAGCTAGTTTGGGTTATTATATTACCAAACTGCAGTCGCTCGATTATCAGATTATCGGCATTGGACTTTTTGGTTTCATTCTCCTAGATGGCTATATGCTTGATCTGCTGGCGCAGTGGATAATGCAAACTCATCGCAAGACTTCGTGGCTGCTCCGCCAACAGCATGATCTTCGCCATCCAGACGAACAGTTTTCCCGTGGGGTAGTTGCCATCATTTTGTATCGATTTCATTTACTTCATTCCGATTCCTTTCAGTGTAATCTCTTGGCACTGCAAATCGCCTGTTTTCCACAGCAGCTTAAGCTTTATGGCCTCAATGCCTGTGGAAAAGTAGTCTGGCTACGCAGCGGTGTTCTCAGTTTCAGTTGGATGATTGTTCTCCTTCAATATGGCATTGGAGCGGAACGTAAAAAATTAGGATACGATTCTCAACATGCTACAACAACTTGAGTACAAGGACAAGGTTAAAGGACATGCATTTGCAGACTCAATAAGTTGAACTATTTACTAGATGCTTGAAATAAATAAATATATATGATTAAAGTGGTAGACTTTGATCGAAATCTATATTTATACGAAACGTTTCTAACCATTTGAACTTGCTGCCAACAAGTCACTAACTCAAATAACTTCAAATAACATTTCATTTGTTCTATTTTTAGGTTCAATTTAGTGGCTCTCGCCAAACTGGTCTTAACTTTTCCACAAAAACAGCTGTGCGAAAGTTTGCTCAGAACTAAAAGTGCACAATGCGTAATCGAAAACAAAGACAAAACCGTATTTAAAACAACAAAAAAACACTGAAAACATTTCAAGGCCTTTTGTGTATCGATTTGTATCTTGAATCACGTCACAGCAAATTCAATTAAACTTTGAAAACAGTTTTTGCACGATGTCCATTTTGCCATCTGTTGTTGTTATATGTTGCTGCTGCACGCTTGCACGTTGCATGTTGCAGGTTGCAGGTTGCAGGTCACAGTTTGCACTTTGGTGCCTCTATTGTGTTCATACTTATGTTCAAGTTCATATCCGGTTTTAATTGCGGAAGTGCACTTTTGCCTGGCAACCTGGCAACCCTCCAATCCCCCATCGCCCTGCTTCAATAGATGACACAGGCATGCGAGTCACGTTTGTGGCAACAAGTGTACAGTTTCCGTTTACACTGCAGCTCCATTGCAATGAGCTGTTATCCTTGTTGCCGTTCTAAGTCAGCTTTGTCCTTTAACTAAGACTAATTTGAGATTATTTTATTGGATGATGTTGCAGCTAAAAGTAAAATGCACAACTCAGTTGCGAGTGGAATGTGAGTGAAAGGAACAAAAATACAATTTTATAGCGTTTAAGTTACTTAATCGACATCCAATTCATTTCGTCACATATTCATTATTAAATAACATTTCAATAATGTGAATCTATTCATTGTATTAATAGTTTGCCCATTGTGAATCTTTATCTTAAAGATTTGATTACAAACAAAATCGGAGCACAAACTTTCTATTAGCCTTAAAATTTCCAAATGGTTTCCTTTGTAGTATTTGCTAAGCTCTCGTTTTTTTTCGTTCTCATTTTAGTTCAAGCCCAACCACAAAACAACATGATGAAGTCTATGCAAATTCTGCTGTGCTACGGTCTGCTGTTGACCATGTTCTTCGCCCTGAACGAGGCACGACCCTCGGCGGGCGAGGCAGCTGCTGTAAGTATAGCTAAAATACGCAACCAAAGTTCGACTTGACCAATCGTATATGTTAAACAAAGGATACGGATGGACTGGAGACTCCGGATGCTGAGGATGTGCGTGGTGCCTTCTCGGGCTATGAGTTGCCTGCTCAGGCCATTTATCCCAACATTCCCATGGACCGCTTGCAGATGCTATTCGCACAGTACAGACCCACGTAAGTTTGGCATATTGATCGCTGATAATTTATTTATTCAATTGTTGGCTACATGGGGAATGTGACTCGCTTTCAGTTACAGCGGCTATCTACGCACACCCTCCTATGCCAACATGAACGAGTTGTACCGACTTCCAGAGAGCAAGCGCCAAGTGAGATACCGACAGTGCTACTTCAACCCCATCTCCTGCTTCAGGAAGTAAATCTCTTCAGCTTCGATCTGAAACCATAGCACAACCAACACAACCAACACAACCAACACAAACAAACAACAACAAAAAAAAAGAAAAAACAACAAAAAATGACAGCCCTATTGATAAATTAACATTTCAAACACAAAACAAATATTTAAAATTAGCATAATTCCAAAATGCCAATATTTAGTGCGGTTAACTAAAGTTAAGACTCCAAATTATATAAATGTCTATTAACATTGTTATATGATACACGAAAAATGCTTCATTGTAGTTTAAAAAAAAAAAACATATTTAAAAAATATATATATTAATTAATAAACTTGCACATAAATTAAATTTATGTTTTTTCGCACATGGTTTTTGTTTTTATTTAAAAAAAAAACTTATGCTTGCATATGGTGTGGTAAAATAATATACAAAATATACAAAATATACAAAATATACTAATATATTGAAGAAAGAAAGAAAACTGCAATTTCCTTTTGTAAATTTAATGTTTCAGCTATTGTATAATACATATAAAATGAAACCGAAAGGACACTTGAATAGAGTCAAACACTTATAAAATCTATCAATGTAAAATATGAAACTATTAATAAAGTTATACTATATTTAAAATAATTAAATGCACAACTTCAATTTCTGTAAATGGCTTTCAGTTTGTTTCACAGTTGATTTTAGTAGGCTCTAAGTAATTATCTTAGTTGCTATCTGGCAGTAGGATTTCTATAAAACTTAGATTTCCAGTTGATCCCAGCTTTAGTTTCTTAGTGCTATAATTTATGGTCTCTTCAGAGTATGATTTCTCACATAGCCGATTGCCTCCTCTACAGCAACTTGTGTTCCGCATTCACTTGACATCGATCCATCTGGAGTACCAAGCGATTGGGCGTTGAGATCTTGTAGTGCCCATTGCGTCTATATCGCTCCTCGATGCGCAGCGAGGTGGCCGCCACAAAGATGGAGAACACCAATGCAATTAGATATCGAACAACGAGCATTTTACAATATTTGCGATTGCTTTGCGTAGACCTCAAAGATTCGACTGAGTCCCACTCATTTGCGGATCGTGTCTTTTATAGCCTGAAGTGCTCAGATATCAGGTAGCTGAACAGTTTTCTCAATGTTTCCCGAGTGTTCCTGCTAAGCTGCTTGGCTGCTCTTTAATTTTTGTATACTCTGATTCTGAAGGGGATTAGAACCATTTTACATCTTACTGATCATTTGCTGTAAGACGCACAATTTTTACGAAATCCATTTAAAGTGGGTAAAATGTTAGATTGAAGTTTTATAAACAGTCACAAGAAAGTGTCTCCGATCGGAAACTGAAGATATAAATATATACTGATCTTAGAAAATCTATTATTGTATACCATTTTGAGATCAAGTTTATTTTATTTTATCGATTCCTGAGAGCAATAAAAGACAAAATTGGCTATAGCCTTGTAATTAATATAAGTAATTTTATTCGTTAACATCAAGATTAAATAAAATATACAAATTTTGCTAATCAATATGAGTTGATCATAATTTTAATTAAATTTCATTTTAAAACTTATTTGTATATTTTATGCTCTATGCAAAATTATTACGAATTTGTGAACAGCCCAAAATCCATTGCCAACATTTTCGACCTGAAAAGTTTTCCATTTTATTATCTCGGATTTTTGGAAAAGTATTGTTTGTGTGTGTGTGTGTGGCGCAGCTTACGCTAATTAAATACACAAATCCATTGGCAATTTTCACTTCCTGCACGAATAATGCAAATCCCGGCACTCAACAATATCCACTCAATGCCAGCTGTAAGCGGCACCGGCCTGATTTGCCCGTTAACAATGTAGATGTGTCTGTGTCTGTGTGTGTGTGTGTGTGTGTAATAATTGTGGGCATCATCAGTGGATGGCTGAACTGCTAACTGATGATGGCAACGAGTCATTGGCTGCCTCATCAGGCAACAGTTGCAAAGATGTTTCCAAGAAGCCGCCGCCTATTCGCTTTCGCTGGCGACCCTCGCTGATATTTTATGATGCAGCGCACCGCGACGCATTTAACCATTAGACATTTTAATTGTTAATTTTTTGCAAAAAAAATTTAAATAATGGATACGCTGCAGGCAGAGGATGGTAGGCGCTTCTCGCCATCGAGCGCTACCTGCATTTATTATCTGGCAATTCCTGGACCGACTGCAGCCGTTGCAGCCGTTGCACCAGTCTCCAGTCTCCAGTCTCAAGTCTCAAGTGCCATCAACGTAAAAACAAGTGGCAACAATTTTCTATAAATTGCATTTGTGCAAAATTAAGTTCAATCTTGGCAGAGCGGCAAGCGGCAACTCCAACTCCAACTCCACGTCCAAGTCTAACTCCCAGTCCAAGTCCAGGTCCAGTTCAGTTCAGTTGAGTTCAGTTCAGCTGAGAGCTGCAGAGCTGCAGAGCTGCAGAGCTGTCCAGTGTCCGGTAGCCGCATCCGTTGCACTTCATCGCTGCTGGAGTAGCCAAACTCCATTAACTTTGCAATTGGCCACCATAACTTTTAGATGGCTAGTTTGCCTGGCCACCTCTGGGGTGGGGCTGGCAGCGGGGTGTTGCCACAGAGAAAGGAAGCCAGGGAACGGGCGGCAGCCACATCCCAGCATCAGCAGCAGCAGCAGCAGCAGGCACATCGCTTGTTAGTTTTTGCGCCAGATCGTTTATAATAATTCGTATGCGAGTCATGTCATGGCCCCTTAAGTGTATCTGCGACTGCGCCGTCGACTTTTTCAAACACGACGTCGCATATCTGTATCTACGAGTTTGCTGCCTGGCCTGGCTCCCTGCCTGGCTCCCTGCCTGGTTCCCTGCCTGCCTGCCTGCCGGACTGTTTGGCGTTGCACAGTGCAGCAAAACCAAACTTTTTTGATTGGGCGAGGCATGTTTGGTCAACTTGGGACGGTCTTTGAAAGTGATTCCTTTTCCTAGTTTTCCCACAACAATTATTGAAGTCACATAATATTTAAGCTTTGTATCAAATTACTTGCAGCCCATGCTTCGAATCGGTCTCGAAACGATTACAATTTCAAACTTTAACTATTTTTAGTTAAGCATCTGAATCTTAAACCGAAACAGTTTTCAAGTCCCTTTCAACCACTCAAATTTTTAACACAGTTTTGCTCTGATTTTTTTCATTTGTTATATTCAAGTCGGCATCGAGATTTGTTATTTTAGCTATATATTAGAGATAAGTAGACTGGAGTAGGAGAGCCACAAGATATAGTTGTCCGATGCTGATAGTTTTCTTGTCCAAATGTTAAATTGTAAATTACGAATTCAATTTTATTTCTTCTTTCAAAATTTCATATTCACAACAGATTTTTTTGCCAGCAACAATCTGTTTTCAGTCCATAGTGTGTTGGCCTGGCCAACACTGTGCGCTCTCTCGCTCTTTCAGTCTATCGCTCATTCGCTCTGATCTGGTCAACTATGCAACCGCTGTCGAGGTTGGAGTCGCAGCCACCGCCCCGTTGCATGTGGCTTGCCTCTTGACTCGGCTGCTGATCTTGCGCCCATTTTGGTGCGCATTGCTTTGGGTCGCCACCGGTTCGATTGCAGCTCCTCCAGCGCCATGCCTCGCCGCCCGCCCCACCAGCGCCGCCTGCTCCATGCTTAACCACTTTATGTGCGCTGTGGTTGCACTGCGGCATTCGCGTTCTATTGGTAAAAGGAAGTTAGAAAATGCTCTGAATTCATGTGGGCACTGGCGCTGGCATTTTTCAGCTTCAGCTGATTGCGGATCGCCAGCGAGGAAAGTTGCCTCCGAACGGTTCAGTTGGTTGGTCTCTGCCTCTGCAAGTTGGTTAGTTTCACAAAACCAAGCAAAACTGAGCCATAAGCTGACAGTCATATCAAGTTTTACAATTAACCTACCCTCTTAATATGATAGCAATTCACTTGTAGATGTAGATAAATATTATTAATACTTTGAGCTTTTAATATATTTAATATGTTTTTCAATTATTCTGTAAGAATTAAAATTGGCCCAGTTTTCTTAAAGCAAGGAAATTCTGGAATTGGGTAATTTATAACTGAAATTACTCAGGAATTAAATAAAAAGAGTTTAAAGTATTGGAAATCTGTAGAACTAACTAAAATCGAAATAAAAATAGATTCGGCTTTTACAAAGATGAAAATGTTTAGAAAATAAATCTTCTTTTAAATATTATTAATAACATTTACATATTAATTAATATATATTTAATAAGCTTTAATTTCAAATTGAGGCTCAATATTCATTTTAAACTTTAGAAAATACTAATGCCCATCTTATTAATATAAAATAATTAATAGTTAATAGTTTATGTGAAAATTTGTGGGTTAAGAAAAACTTTCTCTATTGCTGAGTCTTGATTGACCTTGATTTTCACAACTTTTTTTATAAGCTTTTCTTTCCAATCCGACATTTTCCAATCTAAATATGACAACTAAATTCTGAACCTTTGTCGCTGGCCAAATCAAATATTGCCGCTAATCGAAAGCCAGACACTGAGATAATTATTTGTTGTGTTGTGTTTTGTTTTTGTGAATTGGGTGCAGGTTGAAAGATTTAGCTGGCCGCGAGTCGCGAGTCGCCACAAAAGGGCAGGCAAGCGACAAAATTGCGGCTGCAGCAAGAAATATGAAATTCCAGCAGCTGCGGGACACTTGAGGTGGTCAAGGCGGAACCCAACAGCAACGATTGCCAGCTAACCGGTAGTTGTTGCTGTTGTTGTTAGTTGTAGTTGTAGTTGTTGTTGTCGTTGTTATTGTTGTTGTTATTGTTGTTGTTGTTGGTGGCTCTCTAGACTTTGGCGGCGTCGTCTTCGCGGTCGTCGTCACCATGTCGTCGCTCTGGACATTGCCAGCAATGTTGCTCTTATTTCAGAACATGAACAACAACAGCAGCAGCAGCAGCAGCAGCAACAACAGGTTGCATCGTTTGTACGGGTCGCAAGAATGCCTTAATTCAGGAATTTAATGAAAAATGCTCTATGAAGCGGACCAGCAAATTAAAAAAAGGAAAAACTTTTGCACAGAAGCAACAGCAACAGTCGCAGCAGCATCAGCAGCAGCAGCAGCAGCAGCAGCAGCAGCAGCAAAAAGGTTAAAATTAAAATCAACGCAGCAACATCATTGGAGAACTCTCGGCTCCCGGGCAAACACTTGATGGCTTTTTGCACAAAACTGACAGTGTGAGATCGGTGGCAGGTGAGCTGAAACTGTTGCACAGTTGAACAGTTCTTCTTGTTGTTGCCTGCCTCTGCTGTTGCTGCCGCTGCTGTTGTTGTTGCTGTTGCTGTTGCGCGTTGTAAATTACATTTTCCAAATGCTTTTGCCATGTCGTACCAAAAACCCATGTACATATGTGGAATCAGGCCGAACTCCTCCCGACTCCTGCCTCCTGGCTTCCGTTTTGATTTGGAACACTTGTTGCTGTTTGCTGCTTGCTGCTTGTTGCTGGTTGCTGGTTTGCTGCTTGTTGCTTGTTGCTTATTGCTGCTGGTTGCTGGTTTGCTTATTGCTGCTGCTTGCTGCTTGCTGCCTTTGCTTTAGGATTTGTCCTGCCGCATTGCAAATTCCTTGGGGATGTGTAAACACGCACACACACACACACACACACACACACACACACAGACACACACACACACACACAGAGACACACACACACACATGTTGCTGTGGCTTCTTTTTCAGCTTCTGTTCTTGCTTTTGTTTGTGATTATGTTGTTGTAGTTTGTACAGATTGTTGTTGATTTGAGTGTTGATTGTTGTTGCAACATAATGCGGTAGGTGGGCACAGAAAAGGCCATCTCGCCTTTGATTAAAACCGAATCAATTATATTGTGCGTGTTTCGAGTGTGAATTGTGGAAGCGGCTTTTTAGACATTTCGATATATATTCATTTATTATTCACTGCGTGACTTAAGCACCGATTTAATTGGCTTCAATACGAATATACAGAATCTTAAAGACGCTTGTAAATTACCTTCATTTTGGCCAACACAGCTAAAAGCTGTTCTAAGAATGTATCTCAGATTTGATTATCTTTTAACCCATCCACTTTTGTTGTTCTTGCGTTAAATAAACAAATAAATAATTCTGAACGATTTTTAATAAATATTGTTGAAACTTACACGAATTAAATATGTTAAGATATTCAAAGTAATTCAGAAACCCTTTTGCGACTTTTTGAATGTTTTGTAAAAAATGCAGATTATTTTTTTTTTACACGTGGGAAATAAACAACAAAATTTATTAAGAATACAAACCAAATATTTAACCTTACCTTAAAGTTTTATAAAGAAACCAAAACCTTCTTTAGAGATACAAAAATAAAGTTCAATATTAAATTATGTATTTTTATGTATATTTAATATAAAAGAAAAATGCAAAATTTAAAGCTATGTCACAATTTTTTCAAGTTTCTTAACTTGGTCTAAACTTTGAAGTCTTAATACATTGTCTCCGGTTCGATGATCTCGTAGGTGGACAGCGGCATCACCTCGTTGCTCAAAAAGTTGCCGCCACCGGCTGCCATTGGATAGATGTTGTAGAAGCGTTGCAGAAATGAGCTGCGCCACAGCTGACCTGTAGTAGCCGCTTGAGGAGGCGGTGGCGGAGGAGCAGCGTAATAGGCCCGTCTCTGTTTGTAGAAGGCGCCGCCGACCACAGGTGCAAATAGTTGCATTGCATCATTGTTGCCATAGTCATCATCGACAGCCGCTTCCTGGGAGGTGACCTCATTCGCCGCGGAGTCGTCAGCGATAAGGGGGCGTGCCAAGCAGCCACAGAGCAGAACGCTGGCGAGGCACAGCAGCACGGAAATTGACTTCACGTTTGGCATCTTAGCTGCTTGACAGTTGTTGAGGGAATATCTATCCAAATGGCAGACGGGCTGCGTTTTATACTGATGCAGGTAAACACAGATTTATTGGTGGCTTATGCCCGGGCCTTAAGCGGTTTCTAATGATGCCAGCAGCTGCAACGCAGCAGGATTTACCTGAATACTCTGAGAAATTTCAGGGAATCAACAAACGCAGATTGCCCTAAATTCATCAGAAAGTGTATTACTAAAACAACCAAGTTTTCTTCTTTGTTAAGAGCTATTATGGATTATTGTTATTATTGTTGTTATAAATAGTGTAAATAATTATATTTGAGCAAAAACATTAAAAAAATAATGCAGCTGCTTAGATATTTGTTTCTAAAAAATGAAAAAAACTGAAAATATTCTCAAAAATCTGTTTCATAAAATTAAAGATGTTTTTGAAAAGTATAAATAAATCTAATGTTTTTATATACCCTGTACACAAATGTATTTTCTTAAATGTTAAAGCATTTTCTTTGTGGTTTTCTTTTAGTGCAGTTTGTTAAATAAAATTCAAAATATGATCAGACTTTTAGAGAATTAACAAAAGCAGACTAAAAATTGAATATATTTCTGAGAAAATACGAAATATTTCAATATTTGCTTTTTTTAGGGTATTTCTAAAATACAGAAATCGGTTTTCTAGCTCCCAAAGCGACTTTCTAAATAGTAGGGAATATTTATTGTTTTTTTTTCTGAGTGCAGTTTGCTGTAGCTTGTTAGGCTTTAGATAAAGTCACTTAAATGCAAATCTTGAGTAGCTGAAGTTGGCTGCTGTTGCATTCAGTCAATGCATCAATGCGTTTCATGTTAATCAAACAGCGAAATCCATCAACAGGTGACACAGCAACAAGTTGTTGCAGGTGGAGGCTACAAACCCAATTCCAATTCCAATTCCAAACCCAATCCCAATCCCATCCCAATCCCCAGACATGTCAGTGCGATAATGGTGCTGCGTCTAAAAACAACTTCATTCACAAAAATCGGAGGAAAAAAAAGCGAAAAAGAAAAACCCAGTCGAAGAAGCAACCAAAGGAAGCGAGTCCCATTAAAAATATCTTGTGGATGCCAAAGAGCTAAAGATACAAACGACGACGATGACGACGACGATGACGACGACGACGACGACGACGCCGACGACGATGACGGTGGGTGTGGAGGAAGAGGTAGACAACCACAACAACAACAAGTCAAAGCCGAGGCAGCTACTTGACTACTTGGCTACTTCTTCTACTTTGCCACAAAACAGCAGCTGCGGGGGCGGCACAAAGGGGGCTGGACTAGCAGCCAGCAAGCAGCAGGCAGCAGGCAGCAGGCAGTAGGCAGTAGGCAGGCGCAGCGTGGATAACGCTTGCAACATACGCCTAATGCCACAGACATCGACATCCGCCATTTAACTTCTTAACCCCCCAGTGGCTTTTGTGCCTCATTTTATGCACACATATGTTCCTACATCAAAATCTGTTGAATTTTTAATGTAGCATCTTTTTATATCTGCTGAATTTTTTAACGTTAAATCTTTTTAATGCGAGATGTTTTTAATGAAACAGTTTGTAACAGCATTTCCTGACGTGCTTAAATACAATATGGCTTAAAATCAAATTAGATTTTGGTTCAAGTTGATAAATTAATAAAATATATTTTAAGAAAAATATAAGTTGGAAATACATAATAATCTTAAATAATTACCATAAATTATGGAAATTAAATTTCATTATCTTTTTATGTATTAAGACACTTAAAGCATATTTTTAATTTTTAATTTAAATTGAGGAGTGCACTAAAAAATAATGGAATTAAATTGAAAATTAAAAATAAAATCAAAATTATTGTGCTTGAAACAATTTTTAAATGAAAACCACAGAAAAATAAATCAAATCAATAAAATTAATTCGTATGAATTATATTAAATATTTGCATAAAGTTTATATGCAAGATTTGATTAACAGATGGGAAGAGATGGCTGCTGTTTAGTAGCCCCGTGACCCATTGTGGGGTTAAGGTGAAGCGCGTCTAGGCTGCTGCGCAGTCGCGACTGTCTACATTTGTCTGGCTGCCGTTGCCGTTGCCGCTGCCGTTGCAACGTTTGTTGTTTCTCTTGTCTCATTGGATTGCTGCTGTTGCAGCTTTTGGCCAGTGGACGGCAGTCGGCTCGATTATTGGACGTCCAGCTTTCAATTTGCAACATAAAGCATCTTCATCGTGGGCCGCATGAATGGGCACTGCAAGGGGAAACTGTGTTGTGGCGCAGTGGAGGCAACCGGCAGCAGGGGGGGCAACATGCTGCTGGGACAGGTGGGGCGTGGGTTGGTTGACTGACTGGCTGACTGACTGACTGCATTTTGGCATTGGCAGCAGGCACTCAGGCGTGCCGTGGCAGTAGTCGCTGACCTTTATTGATTGCTGTTTGACCTCGCCAGCAATCGTTGGTGTTGTTGTTGCTGCCGTTGTTGTTGCTGTTGTTGTTGTTATTGTTGCTGCTGCATCTGCAGCCATTTGTACTTGACCGATCGTAGGCATAGATTAAGCAGCGACGGCGACGGCTACAGCAACTGCGGCGTCGACAGCAGTAGTAGCAGCAGCGGCGGCAGCAGCCTTTTGCAGTTGCATTTTTGCTATTTTACTTTGTGCCTTTTTGCGCAACCTTCATTGTTACCTCGTCATCATTGTTGTTGTTGTTGCTGTTGTTGCTCCATTACTTCGCTCATATCAGTTAATTTATATATGTTGCCATCTCTCTTTCTCTCACTCACTCTTTGGCGCTCTCTTTGCTGCTTCCTTTTGATGTGTTTAGTCTAAGGTCGTCGCTGACTGACAGCAGAGCCAGCGGCAGCAGCAGCGGCAGCGACAGCCGTCATTGACGCATTTTCTTCAACTTAGCTCCATTTGTATTTGCATGCTGAGTGCAATCATTGAAAAGAGAAGCAACAACACCAAGTAAACAATGCAAAGAGCAAAGAAATCGCTGCACACTTTCAGCTTTGATGATGCTTCATGGCTCCCTGCTTTGTTTGACAGTTTCTATTAGCAGCAACTGCAGCAGACGTCGACGTCGACGTTTTGTTTTTGATTTGTGCAGTGTTCGAATGGAAAAAGTGTGGAAAGATTATGTTTATCAAATTTGTAGGCTGGTAATATTTAGAAATATGTTGGAAATATGTAGAAACTAAAGTGTAAATTATACCAAAACATTTGTAAATTATAACAATTTTACATATGCGACACGTCAAATACTATCTGTACGAAAAAATATATTAATTTTGCTATTTCTAAGCAATATTTTGTGATTCCCAATAAAATCGTATTGACCTTTGCCTGATCTTATTTCGAACTTTTGCTTAAGATAAAATCTCTACTCAGCTTATCGTAATGATATTTAATAAACTCACGTGCTCTTAATTGAAAACATATCAAGTATGAATCTCTTAACATATAATAATTCGCATGTTAATAAATATCATAACAGTTGATTGTTACACAAAGCAAGCAACCTGCTGCATTCAAATCACAAATTACTCTTAAAATGTCGCTCTTAAGCATATCTCCATAAAAATTCATTCATATAAAATATACGCGCTCATACACACACACACTCGAATGCTCCACGAAGTGCATGGAACATGTACGAGCCGAAAACGACACGGCCCCCAAATAGAGCTGAGAGCCGACACGATCGAGAGCAGCCAAACGAACCGAACGGTCAGTTATATTTGCAACGCTCTCGAGTGCGGGTCGTTAACGGTTTGGGGAGCGCAGCTTTTCTACACAAAGTGGTCTGCGGCGGCGCAAAGAAGAAAACGAAACAAAAACACAAAAACAAACAAACAATAATAATAAACGTAATTTAAACAATTAATCAAAACGCGGCGATCAATGAAACTTATACAAAAACCCAGCAGCAGCAATATTAACAGCAACAAGTGCCAGTGAATTATTGTACTTAATTTTTATGTACAAATAGTGAGAGTGTGTGTGTGTGTCAGTATGTGTGTGGATATGTGTGTGTGCAGCTTTATCAATTGCTCCACATAAAAAATTTCATTGAAGTGTTTGACAGCCGGCAGCGCAACAACTAAATAAAACTAACGGCAACGACAAAGGCGACAGCGACGGCGACTACGACGGCAACAGCAACGACGACGACGACGGCTGCTTAAAACGGTAATTAATACAAACATACTTTTGATTTGGCAATAAACAAATGATTCAGCGATTGTCAGCAACAGTAAATTGTAAAAACACTTGCTGCCAGCTCTGCTCTCTCTCTCTCTACCGCTCTTTCATAGTGATTGAACGACGTCGACGTCTGCGTTGGCATCGGTGACAAAGCTTTTGCTCAACGCATGTTTGCAATTAGTCTGCGTAATTATTGTGGTTGCCAACGCCGACTCTGTTACAACAAAGTAGCACGCGCATAGAAAAAAATGACTCTGTCTCTCCCCCGCAAAGCCAATCGGCTCGCTCGCTCTCTTTTGTGCTCTCTTCGTGTGTGTGTGTGTGTGAGTGTTTATTTGTTACGTGTTTGCATTTACGCCTTTTACATACCCTTCACATTATTATTTGCCATTTTGTCGCTTTTATTAATTGGCCTGTGTAAAAACGGCGACGACGTCGACGACATCGGCTACCTGACACGGCAGCTTTTGTTACTGCTATCAGAAAGCAGCGGCAATGCTCTCTCTCTCTCTCTCTTGCTCTTGCTTTTTCTCTCTCTTTTTTACACACACTTACACACACTTGTTGCTGTCGTCGCGTTGTTTTTACAGTTTTTTAAGTGGCGCTCATATCCGGCGCTTGCGATTGTTTTGGCTGCTGATAAGCGCACTTCTCGCCTCACTCTCTTCATGTTCTTGTTCTTTATTGTTGTTGTTGCTGGTTACGTTTTATACGATTGTTGTTGTTGTTGTTTTTGCATTTGCATTTGCATTTCATTTTGGCTTTAGTTTTAACTTTGTTCGCAAAATATTTAACTTTGTAAAATGAATCAGTTTTGCAAGACTTTTAATGCGTAACTGTTATTGTATTATTTATTTTGTCCAGCTTAATTTATTGGCAAAACGTTTCAAATGTAAAACTATTTAGATTTGCATTTAAATTGAATTGTTTTCATTCTATTATTAAATTAATTAATTAATTCTTTTCTCTCTGCTTAAGTGCTGATGCCCATTATAATTCTTGCCATTGTTATTAGCTAATTCCTTATGTAATTAGCGCTCTATAAACAGGGCCATTCATACGATGTAAATTATTTAGCTCAGACAAAAACAGAATATATATATATATTATGTATTATAAATATTTATAATTGGCTTAAAAATTATGCACAACGTTTCACGTTTCGGCTATAAGCCCAATATAGTCTGAGAACACATTTATTTACCTGATAGGCTCTTAAATACCCATTATGGAGATATTTTTAACAGCTTTAAGAATATATAGATACTCTTAGGGGGCTAAGAATTAGATCATGGTATATATAAACTAGCTTGGAAATCTGTAATCGATTTATTTCGCTATATGATATGCTATAATAATAATATAATAATCATTTCAAGTTGCATAATTTCATCAGCCCTGTTCTGTATATCTGCTACAGGGTATTATGTTTTGAATGAATATCATCAGTAGGCTTTTCTTTGACATATTTAGATTGATTTAGGCAGTTAGCGAGTTTTATTTACATTCCAAATTTACATAATATTCCAAGATGCATAAATTTTGAGTTCTTAATAAAAACAAACATGGATCGAGTTTCTGTTAAGTGATTTTTGCACTGCTTGAGTTATGTAAATGAAACTGTTTTCAGCAATCTTTTGACCTGGGCATGGAATAAGTTTTGAAATGATCATTTAACCCAAATGCGCTTCTCTTTGGGCCTTTTTGTGAATTTCTGCTCATCGATTTGTGACGTAAATGGGACTTCCAAATTCCAGATTAGCATAATATAACTTGAACCTGTTGAACTTTGGCTGATGTGTGATCTTCAACGACGACCAAACTCATCTAATGTCAACCGAAAGTGGATTAACTAGTTCAGGTCAACGGGTTTCAGAATATTGAATGGCCTTCACACAACTTGGCTTAAGATCAACACATATCCCATATATTAAGTGCAGCGACACACTGAACCAAAAACTCATATGTAGACTGAATAGATTTTCAAAACCAATGGCTCTTCTGCACTGAAAGAAGAAAGTTGTGCAAAAGTATGCTATGCAACAGAAGTGTCGATTTAGCAATTTCGATATGAACAAATCAATCCATTTAGCGACCATCGCTAAAAATCGTTTTACAATAGCATTAAAAGATACAATTGTAAAGATAAAGTCTTCCAATTGATATATAACAAAGCCTGGCATATTATTGATCAACTGTAAAATGTTTGTTCAAATCGGATAAGAAACACAGGGTTTTTAGTCTCTCGTAGACTGATATGGTCTCTAGATAAAAACTGAATTTAAGATAGAAATAATGCCTATAAATATGCCTATATTAAAAACAATTCTAATGCGATTTTTTCTCAGTGCATCTTTCGTGTCACATTTCATTGTCAATGTGTTCGTTGATTCGTTCATTGTCCAAACGAAGCCCAAATATTAAATATTTGTTCATTTATAATGACAGGTTTGACAAGTATTTAATTTTTATCTTGTTTGTTTTTGATATTTCTTGGCTATTTAGCGCATCAAATCGTATTGTTTGTTTATGTTTTTGTTTTGTTTTTTTTTTTTTTGGTAGGTCAGCATTGTAAAAATCATCAGCATAAAATCCGAAACTGACAATGAACAACTTTAAATGGTGCGAAATTCATTGGTCTTCAATACTTTTGACCTTTGGGTTAAGCCCCCAGAAACGATCCTCCAATAAACTTCCGTTTTGCTTAGCTTAGCGCTGCTTTGTCAATGGAATTTTGTTGCACAGCTCAAAACAATCAGTTTCAACGAATTTTTACACAATGCTCAGCATTAAATTGTCTCCTTATGCGGATATCATATGTCATTATATCAAATATACTTTGCATACATATATATACTTATATGTATATATATATACATATAAGTGCTTAGCTCACACATCCTCGTTTCTGTCACTTGATAAGTTCACAAACAGAATCGCACCCCAAACAATTCAGTTCTTCGCCATAAAAAATAATTATATACTGATTGCCAACTGAAGGAATACCCTTGCTAATATGATTTCAGAGTGAATTCAGTGAATTTTTAATCCTTTGTAAAAAAAAATTAAAAATAATAATTATAATATAATAATGAAAAACGATGGAATATCCTTGCTAATCTGTTTGATGCTAATTAGCGAGAAAATACAATTTGTGTAGCAAAATAATAATAATTGTTATAAAAATAAAAATTGTCACCTCTTTTTGAAAAGCTTAACAAAATGCTAATGCCCACCTGCAGAGGGTAATCAAAATAAATGCTAATAACAATAACAATTTCAACAACAACAACTTCCTGCACCGAGTGCGCCCTGTACAGTGGGCCGTTGTCAGCGCGGAAGAAGAGAGCTGGAAGAGCAGCGCGCTTCGCAATTTTTTGCCGATTTTGCCGCTTCATGTCATTAGCGGGTCTCCAAAGCAAATATTTGACGAAGACAAACGAACGATACACATCCAAAAAAAAAAAAGGAACAAAAAACAAACCCGTTTCACCCAAAAGGAGGGAGGCCTGCATGGATGGGTGGAGTGAGGAGGGAGGGGTTGGCGCGGGTGTGGAGTTGACTCGTTGTGTATCGTTTGCCTGATGGCAGATTGTGAAGATCGCCGAGATGAATATCGCGATCTTTTTTTCTGTTTTACATTTTTTGTTTTTTTTCTTCACTGTTCCGCTGACTGCGACATTTTTGTCACATGAACTGAGCGAGCCAGTGATCCTTTACCCCTTTACCCCTTTCCCCCTCTCCAAACCCATCTGTCGATGATGCTTTATGTACTCGCACTTTGAGCTCTGTTGTTGTCCACTCTTCTACTCATACACACACACACACATACCCATATTCTGTCAGCACTTTTTTATACGAACCACAACAAGCGGCAAATCACAGTTACACTTTTGTGCACCCCCCTCCTTCTCCCCCTCCCACTTTCGATCGAGAGATTCACTCGTTATGTTATTTATTTATTTATGTTGCTGCGTTAATCTTGCATTTGTCATGCTCTTAGAAATTTGATCCGTTGACAGTTTTTTTTTTCGTTCGTTTCGTTTCGTTTCTTTTGCTCTCTTTTTGTCGTTTTTAGTCGAACTGCAGATCAAAGATCGTTCGGTTGTGTGAACCATTGTTGTTGTTGTTGTTATTGACTGAGGTCTGCTCGCTTTGGTTGGGGGTTAAACATTGACGCCGACCGCAGCACTTCATTTTTGCCAATACACTTTGAAAAAAATGTTTATAGTTTCATAAATTCTTTGCGTCTCTTTTATTTATTAATTTAATATGTAATAAACAGTCCACAGTTTCTAGAAGGAAGAAATGAAATTTAAGATTAAGAAAAAAAGTAAACTGAGTATATAATAAATAAGTCTCCAACATTAATTGCAAGGATTGAGAAAACCCAGAAATATAAATATTATAAAAGTTCTTTAACATTCTCAGCTATTTTAAAATTGCTTAATCCATCGCTTAAATTCAGTGATTTGCAGCTAAAAATGTTATTCGTTTATTTGATTAAAATTTTTGGAAATATCTTGAGTTTTTTTTTACTAAATATATTATTATAATTAAAATATGTGGGTTGTCTTGAAGCCAGCAAAAATATATTTGAATTTAAAGCAGAGGTCACCAATCCATTAACAATAAATATATTTTGCGTAGTGTAATTTTGTTAATTTGTTTTGGTTTCGTTTGAATTGTGCCGCCGACTGAAATCATAAATCCATAAAGTATCCCACTTTGTCGGTGATTTCTCAAACACGAAAACTATTTCGCTATAGTCGCCGCAGTTGTTCAGTTGTTTTGTTGGAATAATGATTGTTCAGTTTCAGTTCCAGTTGCCACTTTACCAGTTGCCAGTTGCCAGTTGGCTGTTTAAACTGGCGCCCACACCAACAAAAAAAAAAGAGTAAAAAAAATACTTTGTGGAGAGTTCACTTCAACTTGACTCAAACTGACTCTCGGCTGAGGTTCAGCTTGGATCAGTTCACTCTGCTTAATGATTGCAAATGTCGTGATATTGTCTCGAGAGTGGGTTGAGCTGCTGCTTGGAGGTGATGCTGAACTTTAATTAAATGTGTGCTTTTGCAAATTTTCAAAACTGAACTTTGATACAAAAAAGCAAACAGCCACAACACAGCACAACAGCTGCGATCAGTTAGGCTGATGCAGATCAAGATATATGTAAATCGACTATATATAATAATTGCAATCAGCTTTAGTTCATCAAATTCAAATTGGAATTTGAGTTGAGCTTGAACATCAGATCATCTAATATTAATTATTAGGCAATCTTCTAAAGACAGTTTTTAATCTGATATATGAAAAACTAATCTAAAGACTTCAACTCTAATTAAAGTTCAGCTGAAAGTTCAGATGAAATCAAATGAAGTCTGCTGGAAGCAGTTGTTGTATTTATATTTAAATGAGTTAAACTGGAATCAAGCTGCACTTTTTCAATTAATAAATTTTAAATGAAATACAAATTGAATGCAAATGCAATTCGATCGAGCTGAATAAAGCTAGACTTGCAGAACATAAAACTTGTATAACTTTTGGGAAAGTTAATATGTCTACAATAAGGGAATTACATATAATAGCACCGAGAACAGCCTTAACTGGAAACTACAACAAAGAACTTCAAGAAATAATAACTGGAATAAAAATAAATCTATAAAATATCTCAAATTCTCACTCAGAAACTGAACTGATCTCAACTTTGAACATGCAGCTAGAAAGGATAAAGCGAATATCAAATGCCCAAGCGAATAATACAAATGAGTGTATGTGAATGGGAATGTGAGTGGTTGTGCATGTGAATGTGAATGTGAATGTGAATGTGAATGTGGTGCAAACTGTCGTTGGGCGCTGTCAAAGATGTTTGTCAAAACCGAAAAAAAAAACCAAAAAAAAAAAGAAAAAAAGTGCTGTCAGTGCGTCAGTCAGTCAGTTTCTCAGTCAGTCAGTCAGTTCGTCAGTCAGTCACCTCCAAGCATCGAAGCGTTGGCGCAGACATCCACACACACACACTCACACACACACTTGCAATTCTGTATCTGTGTCTGTGTGTGTGTGTCTTTTTTGCGCGCATCTAAAAATAAAACAACACTGAAAAATGCTAATGCCAGGCGACCGACAGACAGACAGGCGGACAGACGGAACGACAACCGATCGACATCGAGTCGACCGATGCCAGACCTCAAACGAACGCCCGTTTGCCCTCACACACACACCCAAACACACACACACACACACACACACAGAGAAACACAGACATTCAGCACCCAAAATGACAGCGTCGAGTTCACTTCAATTTAGTTGAACCGAAAACTGAAAACTAAAAAACTGAACACTCTGTGAACCGATCTGAATATACAACTTGTACTCGTTGTACTTCATATACATATGGCATACACTGAACAAAACAAATTGAGGCATGATACTCGAGTGGTATTCCTGCCAGAATATGAAAGCAAAAGGAATACAATCAACAACGAATATATATGAAAATACATTTGTAATAATTATTATTAAATAAGTACTGGTTTTTAATTAACTTATTTATTATTCCATTTCAAATGAAGGATTCTCCAATACAATATATTTATGTGAAAGCTTCTTTAATATTGAGTGTATTTTATATGCTTTGTAAAGCTTATTTAGCAAATACGCACTTCTATTCAAATATGCATGTGTATTTATTTATTTATTATTGCATATTAAAATAGGTTCTTCAATGTTGTATATTTTTTATATTTATAATTCTTTAACATCGAAAAAGTTATCGTTATCAAGTCATAAAAAAAGTTTCTCTTATATTGAATAACTTATTTACGAATGTTTCTTAAATATTGAGTAACTCTTTGCTGAAATATTTTTCAATATTAAACAACTTTTTTGAAAGAAATTCTTGCGTATTTTATTTAACAATCGTTTTTCTTTTAATTCTATTCTTATTTTTAAAAACCAAAAAAAAAGCCAAACTTGTTAGATTATTATTGTTATATTCTAAAATACTTCACATTTGTAACTAGAGCATATTAGATTCAGAGCAGCAGCTTTTCTTCAGTGTAATCGGCACACTCTGGCCTCGAATCGCAGTCTAGGATATTTCTTGCTGTGTGTGTGTGTGTGTGTGTGTAAGAAGAGCTCGTTGCGAAAGTTTTCGTTTTGTCTGCTGTCTTTTTTATGTGCTTTTTTTTCCTTGGCCTGCGATCCGAACTAACTACAACTCAACTCTGTCACAGACACGGCCACGCCACCGTAGACTGTAGATCAGCAGGCAAGCAGTGACAGGGGGATGGGGAAAGGCAGGGGGGGGGGGCAGATACCCCAGGCCCGATCACACAAGTCAGGCGTGTGGGCAGCGCGCGCGTGTTGAGACTTTTGCACCAGTTATGCTTCAAGCCTGTCTTTGGGACATGAGCAGTTAAAAAAAACAAAAAACGAAAAAGAAACAAGGCGCAGGCTGTGCGACAAAGATCGAGGCGTCTGCGAGAGGCTTAGAGACTTTGCCAAGGGGTCAGGTCGTGGTGTGGCAACTGTACTCAACTCAAAGCGACGACACCTGCGTGCGTCTCTGCCACAAAAATGCAGGTCAAAATTTCAAGTTGCGCTCGCAAATAACGAAATAGAAGTTAAAACTTGATGCATTCCTTGCGGGATCATCGCTTGCTGCAAGCAAAAAAAAATAAAAATAAAAAATCGTGTGAAAGCTGGAGAAATTTGCTAAAATTAAGCAATTAGTTAGTTCAACTTGCAAGTAAAAATAAATAAATAATTTAAAATAGAAATGGAAGTATTTACTTGGCTAAAGTTATCTTTTTAAATGATGAATGATGAGTGCAATCAATCAATGATAACAGATTTAAAGTGCTGACAACTCTTCGGTCCTTGATTATTAATGTTTGACTCGATACTTAAGCATAAATATTTTGCATGTTTTAGAAGCCTTTTGTTTTTGTGTAGCGCTGAATTTGTGATAAGTGATTGGCCAAAACATTGACATGAAAATGTTGCGGTTGCTGCGCTGTGCTTGTTGCCACGTTTTGAGGCGTGTTGACCAACGAGTCAATTGTGAACTGCAGCAAAAATAAATAATAAAGCCGCAATACGCTTTTTGCCTGCCTCTGACTGCTTCTTGTGTGTGTGTGTGTGTGTTTGTTGTCTTCTTCTACTCACTGATATTCATTTTTCTTATTTTTGCAACACTGAAGTTCGTCCCACACACACTCACACACACACACACACACTCTCACCTTTTGGGTGCTGTTCGGTCGAGTTGTCAACGTCAAATAAGCAAAGGAAAAAAAACAAAAACAAAAACAAATAAGATGCTGCGCCCTCTCGCCCTCTCACCTTGCTCTTAACTCTGCCTTCTGCCTGCTGCCTCCATCTTCTTCTTCTTCTTGTATTGCTTGTATTTTTGATTCATTGATGTGCTGCGTGTATGTCGCTCACACATACAGATACAGATACATATACATATATATATATATACATATTTATTCGTATATGCACCTAAGGCAACATATTTACCCTCTGCTGTCTGCTTTTTTGCGTCTTGTCATTTGACTTTTTGGCTCTGCCTGGCCAGCAAAGCACACACACACACACACGCACACTCACGCTCACAAATATATGTACACTCTTTCGAGTGTTTAAATATGTCGATCCAAAGTTGTGCCAACACATTAAAAATCTGAAATATATCAAAAACAAGTAGGAAAGGCTAATTTAAGCATGCCGAAGTTCAAATTCCCTGTGCAAAACGGATTCAATCTTTGCTAGTAAAAAGGTTTCCTGTGCAAGCACTCAATGACACTCTACTATATATATATATATATATATATAGTGATCTGATCCAAGCCGACGTCGACATATTTATTGCCTGCAGAAAAGAGTCGGATATTTCATTCAAGTTTCATCAAGATAGTTTTCTAAGTTGAGGTTCAGACAAAAATGGCTATAACGAATCGTCTACTCTTTCAGATAAAGAGTATATATAATTTGTAGACTCAGAGACGGCTCCTTCAAACATCACGACAAAATGATAATGCTCTTTTTAAGTGTATAAATATGTATTTGACACGATGTTCCCAAATTCTACGTAATTCGTCAAAAAAGATAAACGAAAGAAGATTATTTATTAGCAAAGGAAATCTGTTAATTTAAAATATTAAAAATAATGTTAAATATTAAAAAATAATTGGACTTTTTAATGTTCGACTTAAAATGCATTTTGCAAATGATTCAAGAAACTAACTAATTCATTTTGAAATGGTAAATAATTGTAAGGTGCTGAAAACTGTCCAAAAGATTTATTAGATGCTTAAAAGTTTCTGAATTTATAAAAGTGCAACTAATATTTCATTAAGGCAGTTCGAAAATCTTTATTTTTCTTTTTATCATATTATTAAGTTTATTTTGAATATTCCTATACTTAAAGCATTTATTTGCTAGCAATGTTTACAGGACAGATGAAATCGCTTTTGGGAACATCAACCGAAAAAGCGCAATTTTTTATAAGAATTTGTTTTGTTTTGCGTTGCTTTTTTTTCGTGTTTTTTTGTTTGTTTTTGCTTTGCAGCATGTGGCATGTGTCGCTTTTATTTGCCTTTCAGTCGCATTTGATGCGCTTTTTGCTTTTTGCCTGCTTGCTTGCAGTTCGCCTGAAAAAGATCACAGACCTTCTGACCTCACTCGCTTGCTGTCTCTCTCTCTCTCTCTCTCTATCTCTCGCCCGCTCTCTCTCTCTCTTTCTTTCGCTCTCCCTCTCTCTGTCTCTCTCTATCTCTCTTTCTTTGTTTGGCTCCCTCTGTCTCTCTTTCTGCGCCATGTCAAAATGTTGTCCCGGCAAAAGGCGCAACCCCTGGGCACTTTGAGAGGGGGGGAGGCCGGTGGGTGGTTGGGTGGTCAAAGCGGGAAGGGGAAGGAGGGGGGGGGGCGTGTTGGGGTTATATCCTACAATATATGCATGCCATTGCGATGCGTCGCAGTCGCTGCCGACGTCGCAGTTGCCGTCGCCGTCGCCGCAGCCGTCGCAGTTCTAAAAATATTTCAGGTCGCTCGGTCGTCGTTTTGGTCGTCGGTTCGCTTTTGGTCTCGTTTGGGTTAAGTGTGCGGCGCATCTGTATCTGTATCTGTATCTGTATCTGTATCACAGTATCTCTATCTGTATCTGTAGCTGTAGCTGTATCTCTTGGCTGTATATCTTGGCGACTGGCCTATGGGCCAAGATACTTATAAGCATACACATACTTAAATATATATATATATATATAAATATATATATTTATTTATTTCTGCTGCGTCTTTTGACGTGCGTTTTATATATTTTATTTTATTTCATTTCATTTTAATTTTTTATATTTTTTTTCATTTGCAAAGGTTGTTTAGGTCGTTGCGATATCAAATGATATCGACTTGTATTGAATTACCTCTATATATGAATATATATATATATAATATGTATATATATGTATAAAAGTATATATTTTTATTGGCCAGGACAGGTTTTTTCATTAGAACGCTGTGCAATTAATATGCAGCTGTTTTGTTTTTTTCCCCCGAACAACAACTGGGCAAATAGGAAAAGTGCAACAAACAAAACAACAACAACAACAACAATTGACAGACGAGGCTAAAGTATCAAATGGACAAAAGCGAAACAGTCACAGCCAGTTACGCACACACACACACACACACACACACACACACACATGCTTTGCGAGTTGAGTTTTGCATTTGTGCAGCTCTTCATTTTTTTTGTGTGTTTGGCTGCGTTTGAACTCTGAACCAGCTGACCTTCATTGAACCCTTTTCAGCTGCGCACTGCACTGCTAATCCGAACAAACGAGAGTGTGACAAACAAAGAGAGAGATAGACCGCGCGAGCGTGCGTCAAAGTAAGAGAGCGCTCGCGCCAACTGATAAAGCTCAATGCGCACTCTTTGCTTACGCCTGCTCTTTGTTTAGCCGCTCTCTTCTGCGCTCGTTGGCTCACTCTCTTTCTTGCTGCTGTTTGCATGTGTGTGTGTGTCGGTGTGTTGATGTGTTGGTGTGCACACGTGTTGAGCGGCGGCTCCAAAGTGGAGCCGCTTCGGCTTTCATTCTCAGTACGTGCCCGTTTGCGTTGCGAGTCGTGCGAATTGCGCTCGCGCTAAATGGCAACAACAGCAACAACAAACATAGAAAAAAAAACAAAAACTGAGGAAGCTCAAATCGCTTGATCGCAACCTTTTTCTCGGTTACTTTTATGCAAAAAGCGCGGGCGCTCTACAACAACAATAACAACACAACATTTCCAGTGCTGATAAACACAAATCCGGCCACAAATTCCTAACTAAAAAAAATAACAAACGTGCAACGTGCAAGTTTAGCGTGCGTCAAACGCGCAGCTCAAAAGAGATTAAGGATTAAGCGATTCCATTCCAGTTAACAGTTACAGTTACATATATATATTTTCTCGGTGTGTGCGTGTGTGTGTGCGTGTGTGTGCAACAAAGCTGCACGTGTTGTGCGACATAACAAACAAAAAAGAAGAAGAAGAAGAAGAAGAAGAAGGGATATACAAATCTGCTGTCAAATGTCAAAATGCACGTGTCCAGTAATTAATAAGCCAAACAAGTAGAACTGTCGAAATTCAATGTTTAGCTAAAGCTTAACCGAAAATGTATCTTTGAGATACACAATATTAATAAGCAGCACAAAAGTGCAAATGTGAAATGCAAATCAGTCGAAAAGTGAATGCCAGCTGAAGTTCTCATAGGAATCGAGCCATTTTTTTAAAGGTCACCGTGACAGCTTAACAAATTATCAAATTAAAGAATATATATCCATTTGACCAAAAAATTATGCATTGAATATATTTTTAATGTATTTGTGTACGAAACCACAACAACAACAACAACAACAACAACAAATAAAATTCAATTCGTGTGTTGTTCATTAAAAAAGAGTTAAACAAAAACGAAGAAAGAAAAAAAATGTGATTATTTAAAAACACATTTTTTTTGGGAGCGGAAACACAATAACAAAAACAAAAAAAATAATAATATAATAAACACAAGCAACAATTAAACAAAAAATTGCAAACTGCAGCGGAAAATTAAAGAAAAAAACGCAACCATCAAAAAGTAAAAATAATGATGTGAAAAGGTGATTCTATAACAAGCTTAAAATATTAAACAACAGGTTTAGTTTTCAGCGCACTTTAAAAAAATAATTATATGTAATAATATCGAAAATTAAACAAGCCAAAAAATAAGGCAACAATTTTGCATTAGCTGTTTTTTTTTTGGCAATTAGAATGACAAATTGACAGCAGCAGCAACAACAACAGTAATAAAAGTCGTTGGCGGTAATCAACGTGAAACAATCGACATAAATCAATAAAATAAAAATAAATTGAAATCAAATATAAAACAATCAAAGCAAAAGCAAAAGCAAAAACAAAAAGGTAAACTTAAAGTGCAAAAAACGCTTTCAATATTTCGCAGCCAATCGCGGCCTTAAACTTAACTCGACATCGGTTTTATAGCCGCTGTCAATAAGAGTTTGCACTTGTTTATTCTCTTATTCCATTATATTTAATGATAGCTTTCAAGACTCTTTTGACTCGACTGTTGTCTGCTGGGCGATCTTTAAATATCCAACAAAATCCTAAACTCAAAACACAAATCGTCGATTGAAGGCAATTTCTTTTTTATAATTATATATTATTGATTTTTTGCCATGCTTAGCAAACTTTATATTCCATTTAATTAAAAAACAAGTAACTCGATAGGCAAAGTTTGTAATTAAATATATGTTAATTAGACTATGCGCTTTCCCTGTAAATTAAAATGTTAGGGAAACGAGAACTCAGAAAAACTGAACAGTTCAAATAAATTCAAAAGGAAAAGTGTTAAAAAAGATTTTTTTAGGTTCTAAATTACAAGTAATTCACCCCAAAAAACGATATATTTGCCTGCTGAAACTAAGGGAAAATAAAATTGGTTAACCATGCCAAAAATATTTTGTAAAATCTGTTTAAAATGGGTTTTCTAAATGAAAATAAGTTTTAGGAACTGAAAACGGATTGAATGAGTTTTACAATGCAGAATTGAATGTCTTCATTATATTCCTTATATTCTGAAAGAGATTTAAAACTGAGAATTGATTGAGAAATTAATGTTCTCAAAATATTCTTTATTTTCGTACTTGAAAATGTTGTTTTGAAAATTTGGCTTGAATGCATACACCATACGCAAATTAGCACGTCTACAGGGTATTTGAAAAACAGTTGTAGATTTGACAACAGGTGATTTAATTAAAGAAACAGCCAACTGGCTGCTTCTCTTCTTGGCCACTTGTTTAGTTAAAGACAGACAGATGCATGCGTCGAGTCATATTTAAAAGCCACACTAAACACATGAAGACATTAACACAAACGATATTAATTTAAGTGACAACAACAATTGCAACAACCACAACAACAACGACAACAACACAAATTCAAAGACAAATTGACGACATAAAAATGGCCAACAACCTGTTGTTGCTCGAACATAATTGAAAAATTGGTCAAACAGAAAACATAACAAAAAAAAAGAAATCAAAAACCAACTATTAGATACCCTGTGAACCCAAGTCTTTAACTATCCATAATTCAAAACATGTGGAAATTGCCTAAAAACCTTTTTGGATGAAAATTATGCAGTTTGATATTATGTGAATTAAATTGACACATTTATATACAAACCCGATAATGCGGCTTATATAGCTAGCACAAATTGATATATATCGATAGTTATCGATAACATGAAATAAACTTGATCTGCTTATGATAGGCGAGATGTTCATTTCTCAGTTCGGCTTGTTCAAACGGACAGACAGGAAGACAAACAGAAAGCCAAACTGACAGATAGACAGGCTGACAGACATATTATAAAATGGGCATGGCCAAATCGACTCTACTTTTGATGCTGATCAGGTATACATGAATGCTTGTGCACAACTTAATTATACTCCCTCATACCCAACATTCAGTGGGTACAGGGTATAATGAAACAGACTGGGAGAGAAAGAGAAAAAAAGCAAAATAGTCGCCGCAATGATGACTGCAGAGAAATGCATTCAAATAACTTAATAACTGAAGTCCACTTATTTTCTAGCTCTTTCTAATGTTTTTCCCTCTTTTTCTTTCGTTTTTCTTTTGTTCACTTCCGGATACGCAACAGGAGCGGGGCAGCAAGACACCAACAACAACAACAATTGCAACAATAGCAACAATAATAAACAAATCGAATCGGTGCGGTGCGGTTTTGACAATATGTTGAGCCCACCATAATGAAGGAAATTGATACCGAGACAACAGTAGTATGGCCAGCCTGGTGTTATTCCGGTAAGTGAGACACGCCTACTCCCGCCCCTAACCTCCCCCCTCTTTAACGCTGCTTCTGTTGTCGCTTGTCTCCGTTGTCTAAGCAGCATTTATCGCATTCATTTAACTGCCTCCATAGACAACAACAACAACAGCAGCATTAACAATGCATATTGAGATAGACCGACACCAGACCAGAGTAGACCAGACCAGACCAGACCCAGAGACCCCAAACAGAAACACGACACAAGTGTTAACATTTTCGACTGTCGAAATTCAAATACCCTCGAAATAATTTGTACTTTCTAAAGTTTCCATTCGTATATCATTTTAATAAATATCACATAAATATTAAATATAAAATTTTAAATTGTTCTTAAAAATTATGCATTTAAAATATTCCCATTCATTCTTAGTTTTTGCACATTCTTTTCGATAAATGATTTTTATAAGTTTCGTTTAACAAATAATTTATATAAAATAATGCAAACGTGAAAAGAATTCTTATTAAATTTGCACAAGATTAATTAACGCAGTCAGTTGCAATAATCAAGATTTATATTCTGAATATTTGGCCAACTGTTGCATATCAACTACACCTCTTCAATATACCCTTTTCTGGTCAGTTGTCCATTGTTGTACAGGGTATAAAACTAGGTGTTGAAAGTTCAACTATCGTCTTACGCCTTTGTTTTTCCTTTTGTTGTTGTATTTCTTACTCATTTGGTTTTTGTTTATTTGTTTATTTTTTTGTTAGTATTCCTTTGTGGCGGTTCCACCTTCCAACTCAAAATTGATTGTTGGGTCAGTTTGCGTACTTTTTGTAGCCACTGTACAAGAAAAGAAAACCGACAAAGATATTTTCCGAGCTCTGACAAATATTTTGTAATTTCTTCAGACATTCGTATTTGATTTGCTTAGTTTCAGTTTTTAGCATTTATATATATAAATTTAATTGGAATTCAGCCAAAATGCAGCTGCTGCGAATGCTCATGATTATTATAATCATAATGATGATGTCATGGGTCTCACCTTTGACTTTTGTGTAGCTCTTTCTGATCTCGAACCAGTCACACACACTCAAATCGCAAACGAGAATCAGAATACTGCCACACGATAAGTAAAAGGCAAATTGTGCGGAATTCTGCCAACTTAACATAAATGTTTGTATTTAATTCTTAAAACGCAAATTAATCAGTTTAAACTTTATAGTATCTGACACAATACAAGCGTCTCGCTGTGTTTTCTTCTGATTGTTGTATATTTTTATAGCTTTTACTGAGAGATTTTTTATGGTATTGAATCTTTGGATATCTTTTGTATTAGTTATTATTTGCAGTATCTTAAAAACACGTCATTTGGGTAAATTATTTTGAAGAAACATTGAAATTTAAGACGCAGTTTTTAACTATTAGATTAAAGTTGTAAAATAGCAATTATAAAATATGTTTCTACAGATATCAGAAAGCTCTCTTTAGTTTGAACTAATGTTGAGAGCTTTCACACATACAGCTTATGTGCACGTTGTTTCGTTTGAGCTTTCAAAAGCTCACCAATACTTGTGCAGCACTGGCTTTGATTTTTGGCAACGTTCACAACCTTATGACCAGAAAGCACTAAAAAAAATTAATAAAAAAAAAACAAAAGGGTAAAATAAAAATCGGAGCCACTCCCAAGTGAAGTGCTGGCAAAATTAAGCATTCAGCATGCAAATTTTCATTAAAACAAAGCACCTCTTTATACACGCCGGGAGAGGGACGCCCGACGCCGAAAAAAATGCCACAAAAATTTGAATGCGTCTTGGGACTCGACTTGACTTTGACCGGCTCCTCAAATAAGGCAACACACACACACACACACACACACACGTACACACACACGCACAGTTGAGGAAGACGATAAAAAAAAACAACGTTGCGCGGCTTTAAAATTAAAATAATCAAAAATAAAGTATAAAAAGAATAAACAAGCATGCAACGATGACGATCATGATCATGATCATGATGATGATGATGATTAAAAAAGAAAAAAAAAGAAAGGAAAAACACAAGCAGAAGTAAAATTAAAATGCAAAACGAGTCGGCGCTGCGATTCGGGCTGAAACACAGAAGGTGCAGAAAGAAGAAACAGAAGCGACCCGGCTGAGAGTCCCTAACCCCCCACCTCTCCCCCCACCTCTTGCACCCGCCTCACACCCTCTGTTAAGGCTAATACAACAACAACAACAACAGCAAGAAGAAGAACAAGCACTTATACAATATCAATATGAGCAGCGCTGCATTTATAACCTTTGTCTGTCGTCGTTGTTGTTATTGTTGTTGTTGCTGTTGTTGCTGTTGTTTTTGTCGCTTGTTGCGCTTCACTCTTTGGCACTCTGTACTTTTGTTGTTGTTTTGTTTTTATTTACCTTACCTTACTCGAAACCTTTGACGCGAACTTATGCCCTGCAAATGGCCATGGAATGTTGACTTGTCTGCAACTGCTGAGCAGACTCTGAGAACTGAGAACGGAGAACTGCAGTCAGGCAAGAAAAAAATACATACATACATAAATACATATGTATATAATATGTATATGTATTTATGACGAATTTGTTATACACTTTGAGCTTGGGTTTCTATTTGGCTATTAAAAATAGCTTGTAAACAACGGCATTAATACAAACTGGTACCGCATATAAAATTGATATTTTTGTATAAGCAACAAATTACTTCGTTTTATCGTCAAATGACAAATGATTATGGTTTATTATTTATAAATATATGTTCAAAATTAAATATTTTAATAATTTAATTAATCAGTTCAATTTTTGCAATCCTTAAAAGATTTATGTCAAGATCATATTTGATTTTCCAATTGTTTTTATAAATAAATAAACTTGTTGATCAAACTAATATTAATATTAATGTTTTTCTAAATGAATTACTCAAAGCATCTTCTGCTTTTCCATTAGCCGCACTTTTTACTAGCCAAGCTGTCAACTTTCACTCAGACGCTCGCTCAATGCAATTAAAACATAAGACTAATATTCTCTCATTTAACATTGCATTCCTAATGCAGCCGCGTCTCTTTAGCAAAAAGAGCATCAGCCGCTCAATGATACGTTTTTTTCTTCTTATTTGCCATTGCGTGCAGTTGTTGATGATGACTGCGCAGTCGCAGCCGCAGTCGCAGCTGCTTTCTGTCGTCTCCTTCACCTTGCGCGTCCTCCTCGTTCATTATGTCTGCTCAACTTTGCACTCAGTCGGCCGCAGCAGCAGCGGCGGCAATGGCAGTTAAACGACTTGAGACACGCACACTTGTTGCTCTTTCGCTCTTTCTCTTCGCCTACCATGCACTTATTTATTGTTTGTTGTTTGTTGTAGTTATGATTTGCGATTTTAATGCCCTGACTCCTCTCGGTCTCCCTCTCTCTCTTGCGCTCTCTCTCTCTCTCGCCCTCTGTCTCGCTCCCCTGCTCTGTGTGTATTTAATATCGATGGCCGCACGGTAGCCGCCGCAGGGCGCAATTATGCCACTTGTTGGAATTTCACTCGATTTACTTTGAGTGTGTCTCGCTCTCTCGCTCTGCCCTTGTGTGTGCATGTGTGCATGTGTGTGTGTGTGTGTGATTTTAATTCATTTGTGTTTTGTTTCAGGCTGCGCGCCCATAGAATCGCAAATGAGCAAAACGTGTAAATTATACGCGTCGCGGTCACAGCCAACGCAAATAAAGCACACACACACACACACACACACATGCACACATAACACACATTCTGCTTTGACTGTAGTTATTGCATTGCTATTGCTTTTTGCTATTGCTTTTTGCTCTCTTGAGTCTGCCGCCGCCGTCGCCATTGTCACCCAAAAGCAGCGACGCCCGCGCCTTTTGTGCGCTGAGCGCGCGCGCAGAGCTTGGGAGTGGAGTGGAAGTCGTGTCTACCGTTGACGTTTATTCATCAGCCTCAACTGAGCCACATCAATAATGACTCGCCGTCGTCTGCGTCTCACCTGACGTTGACACTTTTATTTATGTTTTTTTTTTTGTTTTTTCGTCTTGAGTTATGTTTATTGTTTGTTTTGGCATTCCTGGGCGTTTTGCTGTTTTTTTTTTTTGTCAAAGGTTTAACTTAATAGCCCGTTGTCGTTAACTCATTCATCATTAAGGTCACCCTTTCAATTGCAGCAGCACATATACGGCTAAGCAAACATTAGAAAGCTTTCGTGTCCTAGTTGCCTCGTTGCATCACTCCCTTTGTCTATCGATCGCATGAAGAGCGTTCACTTCAAGCAGCCCAGCAGCGAACAGACCCCATTACAATTTCAATTCGTAATCGATACCTTGCATAGCACACTCCATATTACTTTTCCATCAGCAACTAGCCATTCTACATGCTGCATTAGATGTATGTATAGAATGTATAAAGTACCGTACAATTCCATATACCAAGATATATGTATGTATATATATTGTAATGGAACTGCAAAATACTGATGCTATATATATTTTCAAAATATGCTTACATATATATAACATATTATATACTATTCCAGTATATACAACAATTTTAGGCATAAACATATAAATATATTTTATTTTTCAACACACAAATTGCATAGCCCATAAAAAAAATAAATAAAGAAAAAAATTAAAAAGAGCTGTGCGAGAGCAATAAATAAAACAGTAAAGCAGTAAAACAGATAAGAAACCAATACATATAAATATATAAAAACAGTAATAAGTAAAGTCAACTTAGAAGCTGCCGCATGCAACTCTGCATGCACAGAAGCATTACTAGGTAATTAATTACATTGTGTGCATTACAGAAGCCATCCGATAATGAGGGGTCATTCAATGTGAGGTTAGCAGATAAATAAATTACTGAACTCCCCACAACATCAATAATTGTATTATTTTCCATTCAAATGTGATGTGTTTGTATTTTGAAGTTGATGATTTTCTCTTTCTATTTGAGGCATTTGTTTTCAATTGAATTTCGCTGTGCTTAACTGCGAACATTAAAGAGTTTGCCGCCGTGTACGTGAAAGAGTCAAAAGTTCATTAAATTCGATGACCTTTCGATGTGCGCTCTAATTGAATAATAATTGACATTAATTAAATGTTCGCTCTTCGCACAGAAAGGTGACTTTTAGTTATAAGTATTCTGCCAACTTTTTCTTTATCAGCTATGTGTTGTTTTCTTTTTTATCGGCCCCTTTTTACTTCTTACATTATGCCAATAATAATGAAAAAAAAAAATCAACAAAAAAATGAAAAAAAAGACAAAATTAATTTAATAGCGTTAAGCTTTTGGCTCTTTTTGAGCTCTGTGCGAGTGGCTTTTTACATTAACAATTGAACTTGAACTGCTGCCGTTTGTTAGAAATAATAATAACAAAAAAAAAGAGTAATAATAATTTATAAACATAAAACAAGGCGGGTGTAAACAGAAAAAAAACAAACAACAAAAATACTTCAGGGCGCTCATCATATTTTACACATGTGTGCGTGTGTGTGTGTGTGTGTGTGTGTGTGTGTGTGTGTGTGTGTGTGTGTGTGTGTGTGTGTGTGTTAACCATGACTGTAACAAATTTAACGAACGTCATTGAAAAAAAAAAAATAGCCAGCAACAACAAGCACATAAAAAATAGCCGTGTAATTGTCAAGTCCAAGAGCGCGCGAAAAAATAAAATAAAATAAAACAACAACAACAGCAACAGCAATAATAAAGTCTTGTCCATCAACTTGCTTTAAGTCTGATAATGTACAACAACAGCAACAACAAGAAGAAGGCTGAATTCTCTGGCGCTCTTTGATTGAAAGGCAGCTGAGAAACATGCACATAAATACCCTATACCCTATAACAAAATACCTCATACCTTAAACTACATTTATATACATGTAAACACACACATATATATATATATACATATATATGCACACATACTTGCCTCTCCATATGTAGATACCAACGCGTAGCGCCCCAACAACAACAACAACAACAACAAAGAAGAATTGACAACGTTTTTAGAATTCAATTAAAAAAGAATCATTGAACGACTCACGCGTCTCAAACATGGCGAAGAAGTGTGGGCAGCGGCACAGCGAGAGGTGACTTAGGGTGCTGGATAAAGGGCGTATGGGGGTTCTGCGGGGGGGGGGGGGAAGGTTACCTTCACATACGTTGATCATTGGCGCAGATATTGACAAAATGTCGCAACGTGCTCAAAATATTGATGAGAATTGGCAAATCGAAACAGACTCAGTAACGCAGAGTGAGAGAGAGATAGATAGAGAGAGAGAGAGAGAGAGAGAGAGACTGAGCGAGTGAGAGAGAGATAGAGAGCGGTAGAGAAAGGTAGACAAGCTGAGAGTGAGGGAGATAGAGCGCGGTAGAGAAGCTGAGAGTTGTGCATAAAATAAGTGAACAGCCAGCAGAGAAGTCTCTGTCTGCGCCTCTGTCTGCGCCTCTGTCTCCGTCTCCGTCTCTGCCTTTTGTATGTGTGTCTCCAAAATGTGTCGCTTGCTTAAATTGCCAACTGCTTATTAACATTTCTCAGTGTATATAAAGAGTGTGTTGCTGGGGGCAGGGAAGGGTAGGGGAGTCGAGTTGAGTTGAGTTGAGTTGAGTTGAGTTGAGGGTGCGGTGCCAACCAGAACCTGCGAAGGTGAGGCCTTTTACGACCCCACCAAATTGCAGAAAGTAACTGACAAAAGATACAAGTTCTTTTCGTTTGTCTGAAGCTGCCAAAAAGCCTCTAAAAAGATCTTTAAAAATACAAAAAAAAAAAAAGAAAGAAAAACGTTGCTTTAAAATTAACATACATAAAGAATTTATTATGGGGCACACAAGTCAGAAAAGCGCACGTACTAATTGATCTAAAAGCAACTCGAATAGATCTTAAAAATGTACATTTTTCACTAGTGATTTTTGCTGGCTGCAGGTTCAAGAGTTCATTTTTATATATTTAATATGAATATAAATCGTATTCCGTCGCTTGAAATGTCACTGACTATTTTTACTAGATCCTTAGCTATATTTTTGTAGCAAAATGAATGTTAAGGAATGTTAGGGAAATATATGAATAGTCTCAAGATCTTAAGTATATCTTTTAAACAAAGCATTACAGCAGCTGTCTCAAGATGTAAAGAAGCGAAAGATATTTTTTTATCAGTCTTTCTATTCTTACCAAGACTCAAGAACATAAAAATCGATATGAGGAAACTATAGATATAATTTGAGTAGAACTTCTGAACAAAGGTTTCAGCTTTAAGATCATAAGCATTGATTAGATGTAAAGATGTAATTTCAATATCAAGTTTTCAGCATAAGTCGATTTCTTTGCTTTTATGCCTATCGATTCTAGTTGCTGGATTTTTTGTCTCTATTTCATGTATTTGCCGCTACTTAATTTGTAGTATTTTATTAGAATATTATTTTTGTTGTTTGCCTCCTTCACGACGCTCGTGACCCTAAAAAAAAAGCGCTCTCCGCTCTCAGCGCTCCCAGTTTGGTTTAGCACCAGAACAAAACGCGGCTCTAACAGCTTTTGGCCAGGTTTTATGATTTGTATTCTTAGATGTTTTTTTCCTATGCTGGCCTCGCTAGCTTTATGACACCCAGACAGCAACAACAGCAGCAACAACAGCAGCAACAACAGCAGCAGCAGCAGCAGCAACAACAGCAGCAACAACAGCAGCAACAACAACAACAACAACAACGGCAACAAAAATTCTCGGAGGCAGTCTGCGTTTGGTTTATTCGACGTCTTTGGTCGTGTTTGATCATTCAATTTGAAAGTTATTCATTATTCGATCACGTACGCACGCCCAAGCTACCAAATTCGAGTGAGTTGAGTGCCCCGCCCCTCCACCTCCACCTCCACCTCCGCCCCAGTGGAGAGGCTAGTAGCGGCGAGGGGAGGACAGGTCAATGTTCGTATGACAGTTGCTGCGGAATTCAGATGGGTATTTGGTTGGTTGGTTTTTTTTTCTTTTTTTTTTCTGTTTTTCTGTTTTTCTGTTTTTTGTTGAAAATCTGAAACGTTGGCCACAATTACAAATTGAATGTCTGACACGTCGAACATTTGCCAAGTTGTCTTCTTTTATTTTAATTTCTTTTATGACTCGCCTAATGAACTTTTCACTTGCACACTTTAACGACCTGTTGCTGCCCCCTCTCGTGCCGCCTGCCACTCGTCTAGCTGATTTGACAGCTTCTTTAAGAGTTTCGGGATTAGCCAGTCGCAGCTGCCATTAAATGAAGTCTCCACTTCCTGTACAAATCCTGAAATGACAACGAAAAACGACAAAAAAAACTTACAAGATTGAAAAGTTAGCTGCATAAATGCCAAGATTTAAATACCCTTTCAATGTTTGTGGTATAAATTCATAATAAAATAATTAAATATATTAAAGATAATTATGACTCTTGCAAATAAGATTTGCATTTTCTTGGAAATGATCTTTAATCTTTGAAAAAAAGTCTTAGTTGTAAATGTTGTCAGCAAAAGCGAAGATGATCCACAAGTTAGAGTATCTAAAAGAAAAGAATCAGCCAACATCTAATCTTCATTAACAGCTGGGGAAGCTGTAGCCAAATCTTGGCTCGAAACATGAGTGAGAGAGAGAGAGAGAGAGAGAGAGAGAGAGAGGGAGAGAGAGAGATTCTTGGAGTGCACACGCTGTAAAATTGCTATTAAATTGTTGCTGATTTTATGTCTGAAGTGTGGGGCGTGTGGCAAGCGGCAAGCGGCGTGCGGCAAGCGGCGTGCGGCTCAACGGTTGCCAGCAGCAAGGCGAATCTTTCAGATTTCTATAGTTTTGCGTTTGAAAGGTTTTTTCTTTTTTTTCTGTTTTTCTGTTTATTTTTTTTTTGCAGCTTTGCAACGATCTGCAGCCGTTTTTTGCTGACATCCTCTGGCGCTTTATGCGCTATTTACACTTGCCTTTTACTCCCAGTTGTGTGTGTTTTTAATGTTTACTTACTCAAAACCATAGCAGTGTAGACGCAGCCCATTCAACCATTCAACCATTCCCCAGGCTCCGCTCGCCTCTCCAGACTTTAGATGTCTCAATTAGTTGGCATCTTGGGAAGTTTTGCGGACTTTGTGCCACTAAATTGCCAAAGAGTTGGAAAATAAGGCACAGACTGAGCTGGAGCGAGAGCGAGACTTGTCTTTAAGATAAGCTCTGATCTGATTGCAGAACTAATAACTCGGTCTATAAACATAAGCAAATCCAATAATCCTCCAATTGCGCTGCATCTTCGAAGACAATTTGAAGTGTATCTGCAACGTGGATCGTAACAAGTTCATAGCTAAGCTGATCTAGCATTTTTTAATTCAAAATAAGATTAATTTGAGTTGGTTTAGAGTTGTATATTTGATTTCTTTATGATAAACATTTGTAATAAATGCATATATGTTTACAGTTATATATGTGCATACAACAATTATTTCCTCTAATCGTAAAATTAGCATTTCCATAATCAACTCCAACCATTATATGCATATGGGAATTGCTCCCCAATTTTGTGGATACCGATAAAGATATATGCATAAATAAGCAGATGCCAAATCGAAGCGGAGTTTGGTTTGTTGCATAACTTTCTCTTCTCGCAATTGACATTCACTTGATGCCGGCGGTTGCAGTTGCAGTTGCAGTCGAAGTTAATCCTGAACCCAAATCAAATAAACATTTCGAGGCATTCTTTGCCACAGCTAACTGTACAAAAATGCATATGAGCCGAGTGCATAAACACTTATTGTACCCAAAGCATTCCATATATGCAGCGTATAATAGTTCAATCACTTGTCACACAGCACAACATACCCCCTGCCCCCCGCTCCAAACACGCCTCCCACTCTATGCCCGTCCTTATTGCGCCCGCCCGTCTCTCTCTCTCTCTCTCTGGATTGTGGCCTCTGCCCGATTTGTCACAAACACCAATTTCGTGTGACAAATTTGTAAGGCTGAGCGATTCAGGCAAAATGCAAACGTACACGAAGAGGAGGAAGGGGAAGAACGACGATCTTTTGGGGCACAGCCAAATAAGGCGACTCCTTTGGAGTCTCGAGAGTCGAGAGTCGAGAGACACGAGACAAGAGACACTCGACAGTTGTCGAGTTGAGACCTGTGTGTGTGTGTGTGTGTGTGTGTGTGTGTGGACAGGAGACGGCACCGCGTGCAGAGTACTTTATGCCACATGCATTTGTCTCTTTGCGCCACGTTTCGCTTCGTCTTCGTCTTCGTCTTCGTCTTCGTCTTCGTTCGGTATTCAAATGGCCAAAAGATGCCATCGTCTTTAGACTTGGCTTTTTATTTTTGTGCACAGCAAAAAAAAGTTGCAATTGATTTTGAATAGCTTCAAATATTTATTTTCTACAATTTTGCTTAATTTCTTCTTCTTTTTGTTGTAATAACAAATGCAATTTTTATTATTAAAAATATATAACTAAAAATAAGTAAAACATTTTAAATAGGTCGCCAAACAATTGACAAACTAAAGAAATAAATACCAACAATTATTCAATTTAATCTACAAAATACTCTTCGCTCATTTTATTACCAAAATAACTATAAAAAAAATTAAATGAATTTGTTATTATTATCTCAAAAGACAACTGTCTCAAAAAATTCCACTCAAAAATAGATCATCAATTTCGTTTAACAAACAGTTTTCTATTTGTTTAATAAATCCAATTTTTGTATACTTAATTTGCTGAGTGGATTCCAAAAAGGAGCAAGTTGGTAAATATTGAAGCAATTATTTTTGCGCTGTGCAACGTATTCAAAATACGACTTCACGTGCCACATTGCTGTGCATTTAAAATGCAAATTATCGTGATCATTATGATTGCATATCAGCATGATGATCATCATGCTCACCTTGCCCCCTTCTCCATGGCAACTGCCACAGTCGTTTGAGAAATTGTTGGCAAATTATTACTTTGGCCAACAGAGTCATAAATAATTTGCGCGTCTTCACGTGCCACAAAAGCACAAGCCACGTCAATCATGCTCATTACGATCATTACGATCATGATGATCATTATGATGATCATCGGCCACATTTTTGGCCGAAGACAAAAGTCTGTCATAAATTTGTCACAAAACTCCTCCGAATTGGCGATTTGTCAATCCGTCACTGGAGCGCCGTTTGGGCCAACGTCAATTTATGATTCCCCCCTCCCATCCACCCACCTCATCAGTGCTACCCTTTGCTTGTCGTTGGGCTGCCTTTTGCGACATAATTCACCCACATATTTGTGGCTCCTTTGTTTGGTTTCTTTTGTGCCCCAAAGTCGCAATTGCAATTGAATTGCATCGATTGGCTGCTTTTTGTCTTGGCCAAGCAAAGGAGGCGCATCTTAACGACTTTTTCTTGCTGTTGCTGTGATTGTTGTTGTTGTTGTTGTTGTCACACGCTGTTATTATGCAAATATTGAGCTGTTAAATTGCCTGCTGCACGCGTCACTTAATCGCATTGTTGCAAACTCAACAAAAACAATGCAGTCGCATTTGCAGTTGTTGTTGCTGCTGCTGCTGCTGCTGTTGTTTTTGTTGTTGCTGTTGTTGCATGCATCATTATAGCCATTTATGTTGCATAAATTACGGCGTTTATCTTTTGACACTTGCGTGAAAATTACTTTTTGTATGCTATACTTAAAATGGGTGGACCCATCTCCATACACGGCCACGGACTCAGCACTTTTTTTCGAAAGCTGATTGACAGCATCGTTATCTTTTTGAAATGTATGTAATATAGTGGAAAAAAAAGAGTAGAAAAAAATATGTGGAAAATTATTTACACTTAACTGCGGCCCGCAGCTCTTTAATGAAGACGTAAACATATCTGAATAAAATCATTTTTCTACAATATCATTTTTCCCCCCTTTCTTGCTTAAACTTTTTATTGTACAACTTTATTTGCAATTAGTCTCTGATATTCAAGATCAAGAATTTAATGAGACATAAATTTGGAATTTTATGTCAAAATGACTCATATTTTTTTTAGTTATCGCTTAGGCTATAAATACAATTTAGGTAATTTTTTAGCATGACTTCCTTTTTGCTCGTGTTTACTTCATAAACAACAAAGCTTCGTCTTCTTCTTCTCGTTGCTATTGTCACTCTGAGCAAGCAAGCGCAAGCAGTAAACTGCCCCCTGCCACAATTGACCCAGTTCAGCAAATCGAACTCAATTTGCCTGCGTTTAGAAAAAAAAGGAGCTAACAATTTGTACTGCATTGTGGCACGTATATACACACATACATATACATAGTTGATGCCACACACACACACGCACACACACGCACACACACGTCGCACCCGCACCCACTTGCACACATGCCAAAAAAAAAGAATATACGTAAAAAAAAAACAACTACGACAAAAATGCCTAAAATGAACTCGACTGAACTGCACGAAAGCTAAAGTACAGCAGCGGACACAAAGGCAACAACAACAGCAACAACAACAGCGACAACAACAACAACACATTCTCTTCTAGTATCAATCAATGCGATTGTGAATGCGATTGTGATTCTGAATGTGAATGTGAATGCAAAGTGTGAACGAAAGCGCATTGCGCATACGTCGTGTGTCACGTCAAAGGCCGTAAGAGCAAACGCTTCGTTTGCTTACTCTTTATTGCGCTCTCTTTGACACACACGCACACGCACACACACACACACACACATGCATAAGTCTAGTGCAAGAGAGGCGTCCACGTTTGACTCGGCCAGTCAACGGTCGTGGACGTTGGCGTCGTCGTCGTCGTCGTCGTCGCTGCTGCTGCTGCTGCTGATGTTATTGTTGCTGCTGTTGTTGTTGTTTTTGGTGTCGTCGTCTATATTTACACTTGTGGCCTCTTATCAAATGGCAGCGGCGCAGTTGACTTTTTTGACGTTTGTGTATACATTTCTTGTTGTTGTTGCTGTTGTTGTTGCTGTTGGCTGATCTGTGTGCTATACATATGTAGCCTGACAGCTTGCCGCTGTTGTTGTTGTTGCTGTTGTTGTTGTTGCTGTTGTTGTTGCTGATATTTGCTGCTGCTGCTACTGCTGTTGAATTTAGTACGCGGCGACCGCTTTGCTGCTTTGACTTTTTGCTCGGTTTTTTTTTTTTTAAATATGTACGTATGCGTGTATATATACATATATATATATATATATATATATGTATATATATACACATGTGTGTGTGTGTGTACAGGCAAAATGGGAACAGTCAACACAGCAAAAGTTCAAGTCAAAGATATTTATTTTATATAATCAGGCGCGACATCGCTGCTCGTTTGTTGATTGTCGCTATTGTTGTTGTTGTTGTTGTTGCAGCTGCTGCTGTTGCTGCTGCTGCTGCTGCTTCTGTTGTTGTTGCCATTGTTTGATTATAAATACTTTACGAAACAATCAAAATACAGCTCAATTGTATTTGCCAATATATAAAAAAAAGGGTCACCCAACACTGCCACAAAATAGTTGATGCTTTTCAGCAATTTTACAATTTTGACATTTTTATTGATTTGATTTTATATAAAAGTTTAAGTTTTTTGGCTGTCATTTATGATTGTATTTGATTTAGTTTAACTGTTTATTTTTTGGTAATCAATCAATTTTTGTTGCATTTTTGCCATAAATTCATTGTTTTTAAGATTTGCATTTGTATTTGTCTTTCAATTAAGGGTTTATTTAAATTGATTAATACACTCCAGCAGAGCATAGAATATCACAGATAATATATATAAAAATGTATTTTTCCTTAAGATGGCTCATAAATATTATTAAACACGCACAACCAATTTTTGATTATATATGAATGTGTATACAAAGTGTGTGTTTGTGTGTGTTTTTGGGCCACTCTAACCTAACAATGCTGTCGAGTGCCTTACATATTAGTATATATATATATATATATATATATGTGTGTATATAGCTTGTCTGTGTGCCGCCACATCGGCGATAAGTTCGCGAGCAAAGGTTCTGAACTGCTTGAACTTGTTGAACACAAGGCAACGTGAACAACAACAACAACAACAACTACATCAGCAGCAGCAGCAGCAGCAACTACGACAACAACATGTGTCTCAGTATATAATATACACGACTGCCCTACAATGTGTGCCACCTATTTATTTAAGTGTACGATGTGTGCAAAGTCAGATTGTGAAGAGAACCTTTGCGCGTTGCGAATGTGATTTACAATTGCATAAAGGACAAGACAAGAGAAAGAAGTGAATAAAATCGGCTAAAGATGGGGGCAAAGTGCAGTTGTTACTATTATATAAACAATAGCTCAAGTTTAAACCGATATTTTTATACTATTTTCATGTATAACGCATACGCAGCGTATGAAATTAATGTTACTGCAATAGGCAACTGTTTGTAATTATTGCAAAGCTTTAGAGAATGCTTAAAGCTCTAATTAATCTGATAGTTTTAGCATCATCGGAACAATCCATCAATAATAAGTTGTTGATTGACAATTTAATAATGGCAAAAGTTTTGATTCCACTTTTAAGTTTAAGGCTTAGAATTGAAGTCATCAGCCTTTAAAAGCAGTAAAAAGCTTCGATTCCAAATATAAAGAATTATCTTAATTATAAAATGTAGACCTTTGAAGGCTTCTAGGCTAATAAAAGTTCTTTTAGCCTCTGAGTTCGAACGGAAATGGCTAATTTAATTGTGCTGCTGAGACTGAGTTGCATCCTCTCATTTGATTTTGCACAACTTCCTTATGCCTTTTTTATTTACTTTTTCTATTTTTTATTTATTTGAGATTTTATTTGAATTTGCAATTGGTTCAAACTAAATAAAGAAAGAAATAAAAAAGACAAATTTGCCAATTGTCGGCTGATAGCAAGGCCAAGGATGAGCCGGAAGACGGGAGATGGGAGATGGGAGAAAGGGGAAAGGGGCAGCAAATGCCAACTGTTGTGCAGTTTGTGGCCAACAACAACAACAACAACAACAACAAAAACCAGCTAAGCAAGTGCGCAAATGGGCATGGGGATGGGGAGAGAGGGCGGGGTTGTGGCATACAGATAGTTGTTGCTGCTGCTCAGCTTGGTGTCTTGCGCCTGCGGCTTTGTGGCGTAAAAAATCAAGTGCAGATTAATTAAATTCGATAATTAAATGAACGCAGCAGCAGCAGCAGCAGCTGTAGCAACAGCAGCAGAGCCCCGGAGATCGTGTTGCACTTGCAGGTTGCAAGTTGCGAGTTGTTGGTTTTGGTTTTGGTTTTTCTTATGCTGCCTGCTTGCTTTTTGTTTTTCTTTTTTCTTTTCTTTTTTTGTTGTTGTTGTTGTTGTTAGTTGAAAGCATTTGGCAGCTTGGCTGCACATTGAGGCTGCCAGCCTGCCCCGTTGTTGCAACTGCTCTGCGGCTAATGCATTTCTGTGATTTGGGCGCAGCGAATTAATGCGCAGCGCTCTATAAATTTGTCAGCAATTAAATGAGGCACTCGCCTCCATCCCCCACCCCACCCCATATCTTGCTACACACTCCCGTTCTTAGAGCTTGCCGCGTGCCATTTATCAGCTTGCAGCTTGCAGCTTTGCAGCAGCAGAGTTGGGCGATAAAAGCCACAAACTCTGAACTTTATAGACTGTCACTATCTCTCTCTCTCTCTCTCTCTCTCTCTCTCTCTCTCTCTCTCTGTCTCTGTCTCAACGTGTGCCAAACACTTGATTGATATTTTTTCGGGCGATAAAGCAGCAAATGCCGCTGCTTGAGCTCAATCGCTGGCTATCTGTCTGCCTGCCTCGCTGGCTAGGAACATGTGTTTCGAAAGTCGAGCTTGGCCAAAATCGTTGCATGTGGCACATAAATTTGATCGAGATCAAGCCCGGTTCTTGTTGCGTCCAAATTTATGGCAACAGTCAATTGCCACAGCGAAATGTTGACTGACTTTTTTCTTTATTTTATTTATTTATTTTGTTTGTGTTTTTGTTTGTGTGTTTCTTGGGCGTGTGCCTTTTACAAGCTGTCCTGTTAACATCTTTTGAGTGTACAGAGCGAGATTATGTGTGTGTGTGTGTGTGTGTGTGTGTGTGCAACAAAAAGTTGCCATAACACATTCTTATAACTCTTGCAGCACAGCGTATTAAACACAATTTTTATAGCTCGTATTAACTTCTGCGGTGCGCTTTGAATGCTTTAAAAGGCTAACACCACTGCGAAATTAAAGGATATGAGATTTTTTTGTATGGTTTATATATTGTATGAGTTGCCAACTGATCAGCAATTTAAATGGACTTAAACAACACACTTTTTCCTGGCGAGAAGAAAACAATTAATACAAAAGTTGGCTGTTAATTTATCGGCTTGGAATCTAAATACAGTCAGCTGAGTTAGTTTCTTTCTTCTTCATTTTTGAAAAAAGAGCTAGTAAAAAATAGGAATTATTAATATCAAATATTTGTTCGCTTAACAACATTTTTCTGTTCCAATTAATCGTTAAGAAATGCCAAGAAACATGAAATAAAACAGATATCGGGAAAAAGGATTTACTATAAAATATCAATATCGATGTGAATCATTTCAAGATCTGTATTATTTTAAGGCTTACCCCTAACCAGTTGGCGTTTAAATTTATTTGAGCTTCATTCCCCACTCTGAGCTACAACTATCGTATTACTATTGGTGAAAAACCTTTCCCCCTTCGCCATGCAGCTGACTTTAGAAGACCAACCGCTGGGAGGCGCATCAGGCAACTTTTTAATTGTGTTTGTTTTCCAACTTGCAACTGGAGTTTGATCAAGTTTCTGGTCTCGCATTAATTCGCAAATATTTGATTAAAAAGTCAAGATTGAAAGAAAGAAAACTGTTCCAGTTGTTGACAGTTGAAGAGCGCAGAAACTAGCGGTGCCTGTCAGCAAAATTGAAACTTTGAATTTCATAAATGATTAACACCTTCTTCGGCCATTTGAACTGGACAAACTGGTACTGGTACTGGGAATCGGGTACTGGGAACCGGGGAACCGGGGAACCGGGGAAACGGGGAAACGGGGAACACGGGGAACCGGGAAACGAGGAACTGTGAAAGAGCCGACTGAAGTTGACTTGATATGATTTTTGCTTGTTGCTTGGCTAAGCAAAAATTCAAATTACACTAAAAGGAGAAAGAAGTTCATTCATGCTTGTTGTTGTTGTTATTGTTATTGTTGTTGTTGTTGTTGTGATTCTGTTTTTGTAATTGCTTTAATGGAATTTGATTTTTAGCTCACACATACACACACATCACATACACGCCCCGCCCCGCCCCGCCCCAACATGTTGTTGTGCCTGGCATATTTTTGGACCATTGCTTGATGATGTACAACTACTATTAGCATTAAAGTTTATTATCGACGACGCTTGCATTCTGAATTCCTGTAAAACAGGTGCAACACCAGCACACACACACACACACAGAGACACACACACACACACCCAAGTTGTGGCTTTGAGGGGCCTTTCAACTCTTGCAGATTTCTCTGTGGGCAATGCGTTTTGATCGCAGAGCAAGTTGCGCGTTGCATGCAATGCATTTGGCCGCTAAAAGCGCCTTATTTGGTTAAATTGGTGCAGATTGCTGTGGCAGAGCCAGGTCTACAGACTAGTGTCTCTTGTGGCATCTAGCTGTGCCACACAGCTACACTCGCACAAATAGAGCTGCACCAGCCATTCCACACAATTTACTATAACAAAAAATGCATTTAAAAATGTTCGCATATTTTCTACATAGACAAAACTCTCTAAAATTGAGTCTTATTCTAAGCATGAAGTGTTTTGAAGCTCTTAAAAGATTTCTCTAAATTTTAGAATCAATATTTTTTTGTAAAATTTTGAAAAATAAGAAAATACTAATTTTGAAATGCAGCATTAATTGAATTTTATTTAAGAAAGTATTTTCAACTTATACATTTTTGTATTTGTAAGAAAGGCTTTTCTGTATGATTTTGTTTTTGCTGAGTGTAGCTGTGGCACTCGCCTCTGCGGCTCTGTTGCCTGAACTGCACTAAATAATAATTAGCACAGGTTTTTTTCACTTGGCTGTTTGCTTGTTGTGGTTGTTGTTGTTGCTGTTGTTGCTGTTGTTGCTGTTGTTGCTGTTGTTGCTGTTGTTGCTGTTGTTGCTGTTGTTGCTGTTGTTAGTTGGTTGCTCTGGTTGGCCGCTTGGCTGCCTTAATGCGCTTTGGTCATTCGCCTGCCTGCCACAACTCAGTTGCCTCGCTGCCTGCCATTTGTTGCATGCTGCCTGCTGCTTGCTGCCTGCTGCCTACGTATACGGGGTGAAATTTCCTTAGAAATTTTCGTGCTTGCCTGCTCTGGTTTTAATTTGATTTTTACTTGAAGCTTTTTTTTTTTGTTGTTGTTTTTTTTTTTTTTTTTTTTGATTTTGTTTTTTTCTTGTTCGTTTTTGTTTTTCTTGTCTTGTCTTGTCTTTGGCCCCCAGGTTCAGGTTCATAAATTTACCGAGAGATTCGCTGTTGCAGTTGCAGCAGTTGCAGCAGTTGCAACAGTTGCATGTCTAATGTTGCTGCTTCGCTGCAGATTCGCGTGTGCGCTATGCCCACATGAGCTGCCACACCACCCCCTCATCCCACTCCTTCTCCTCCTGCACCTATCCGCTAAGTGGTGCTTTTTGGCGCGCGCCTTCTGCCCGTCTGTCTATTTGTCTGTCTGTCTGCCTGTCTGTCTGTCTGTCTGTCTGTTTGGTTATATTTCTCATTAATTGCACACCGTTTGAGTTTTTATCACTCGACTCACACCAAACTCAACTCACTGCTCATTATACATCCATATATCCGACACATTTGTTTCTTCTGCCTCGGCAATTAGTTTCTTTATGTGCGACGTGGCTTGGCCACACACCATAATCAACTATATATAAACATATATATATATATATATATATACAAGCTATATAGTTTGATATTAGTTGAGTATATTGCCTGGTTTATAGATACACAACTAGCTAACGGTTATCGTTTCATTTGGTCTAATTGGCCAAGAACTTTGCAACATTATATTTAATTACAGGCCTTATTTGACATATCTATGCAAATGTTATGCGCAATGGCTTCCTTATTATTTATTATTGGATGTACTTTTTTATTTATTAGCGAGGGTATTTCAGGTTGGTCGTACAGCTTGTAAGGGATACATATATTCCCATAAGGGATATATATATATATATATATATATGCTTGATCAGCTGATCACTAGCTGAGTCAACGTAGCCATGTCTATTTGTCTAATACATCAGCATTCTTGATGTAACTCGGATTGTGTTACTATATCATATAGTTTTCCTAGATGAATAACTTTATTATTTAAAAGTTTACTCACACTTAACAGTTATGCGTATTATTATGCATAACTGATAAGTAAATTTGCCATGCTTTCTGCGCAACTTTGAAAGATGTGTTTATCATATTATTAATGGGCATACAAATTGCTGGCTCTCCAAACTAGTTCATTTCAGGCGGCAACATTTATTTTCTTTGTTTTTTTTTTGTTGATATTTTGGAAAATTCCACATGGAAATTGCATTCCACAATATTTGTCGTCATCATAAAGATAAAGAATCTGGTTGTTGTTGCGTGTGTTTCTATGGGATTTCTATTTTGTTTATAAGTTTTATGCAAACATCATCATCTGATAAATGATAAATGATCCAACATGAAATATATGCATGGTTGTATGTCTATAAATATGGGGCGTATTTTTGTTTATTTTGAAGGCGTGTCAAAGCGCACTCAGACACAGCCATTGATAGGAATATCACACAGTAATGAACTTTGAATTACTTTCACCGCATCTCGTGTCGCACTTGTCCAAAAGCAAACACCAACAACAACAACAACAACGAGAAGCACAGCAGTTGAGGAGGGCAACATACAAAGACCAAATATTATCAGTGAAACGCGTCACACACACACAACACACACACACATTGTATGGTATATGGGTATACAATCTTTAACACCTTGATGATCTAATAAATGCGACATGATTTACAAAAATGCGACCATAACGAAAATTAAGAACACACTGAAAAATATTAACAACAACAAGAATAATAATAATAATAATAATAATACAGTAAAGAGAGTAAGTAACAAGAGCAGGCAAACAGCTTTATATATATACATATATATATATATATATATATATGGACTACTTACGTTTTCGTATAGTTCAACTTGGCACTTGGACAAACATCGTGCGATAAGAGCCCAAATAACGACCAAACGACCAAACGACCAAACGAACACTTGAGATACAAATAAAAGAAATCACGTTAAGAATAAAGACAAGAATAGCGGCAACAAAGTGTCTGTGTGCCTAATGAAAAACTAAGCCAGATGCAGCCGCTGATGGAGCCCAACAAATGATTATCTATCAAATGGCTGGCAAGGAAAAGAACAACTGCAAAATGGGTTAGTGAAAAAAACAGCTTTAGTTCTGATGTTGATGTCGATGGCAACAAGCTCAGCGTTGAATGGCAAATCAATGCCAGTTTGATAAGATTGCCTAAAATCTGTTTTCATTAAACCAAAATCCCAATTTATACCTTAAATTTATGCCATTTATATATGGCATTTTTTATCATATCATAAACTAGAACTATATATGTGTAGACACCCACACAAGATTTGTTTTCTTGGGTGTCTTTATTACTTTATTCTTCATATGTAAATATGTATGTATTGTTGTTGTTGTTGTTAGCTCAAAGTTGAAACTGGCAGCCAACAACCCGTCGCAGCCCTTTCTGCTCGTGGGGTTGATAAGGCGTTGAATTTACAAATGTGACGCGTTTCAAAGTTCGCATAAATCGTTTGGCTGCTATTTGCTCTCGCGCGTTGTGTTTTATTTGGTTTTTAAATGAGGTCAAAAGCTGATAAGCCAATTGCGTAAGTGTGTGTGTAAGTGTGTGTGTAAGTGTGTGTGTGTGTGTTTGTGTGTTATATACACTTTTTAACGCCCCGACTCGAACCCGTGGCCTGCGTTTGAAAGTCAAATTAGAGTCGAGTTTCTTAAATTTCTTTTAGTTTGTCGACCAAGGTCTCGTTAAGTCTAGACGCTCTCGTCTCATTCGAGCCGTCAAAAAAATGCTTGAGCAACTGCTGTGCTCAGATCGGACTATTTATCAAGTCGAAATCAAATTACGGCAGTGATACGAACTGCTGTGGTACTTGGCCCAGGGCCCGAGGTAGGTTTGACTATTTTCAAAATTGGTCACATGACAAGCGATAGTGACAAGAACGACAACAACAACAACGACGACAACGACAACAACAACGACGACGACGACGACGACAATAAACATCGACTGTGGGTCGGCAGCTGTGTTTGCCAACGTGACGTTCCAATTGTAGGTTAGGACTGGGGCCGCATGGCGCGGGGTGTGGTGGGGCGCAACGTGACGTGCCCCAAACAGTCAAGCAGCCAAATGGCAATGAACTTTACCGTTGTGTTTTCGTTTTTCCAGAACCTCTCGGTTAAAAACACAGAACGTGCCCAGACACGGCCCAAGCTGCGCTGTGCTGCGCTGCGCTATGCTGCGCTGAGTTGAGCCCAGCCGAGCCGAGCCGAGCTGAGCTGAGCTGAGCTGAGCCTAGCCCCAGCAAAGCCTAGCCCCGCTCGTAGTTGCCATCGTCGTCTATTAGTACTATTGACACTTGTCGACCCAACATGCGGCCGCCTGTCACTCGCCGGATCACACACTCTGCACACACGCAACACTCACACACATGCAAGCGATTAGTATGATAAAAAAAAGAAGAAGAAATGAAAAGAAGAAGAAGAAGAAAACAAAAAACCGCACAAGCCTCAACTGGAAAAGTCAACAGTTCTGCTGCGGCGCATGTCGCTCTACGTTTTTTTTTTACAATCTTCTTCTTCTTCTATACGCCCGTCTCTATATGCCAAGTCTACGGTTTACGATTTACGGTCTCTCTCCGTTCTGCGTTACCCCTGCCCCAGCCCACCCCCGCCGCAACCACAGCAGTGCTCACTGTTTGCCCCCGACGACATTCGGCATTCGGCATTCGGCACTTAGCACCATTGCCACCAAGCGATGCCAATCAGCAGCCAGCCAGCCAGCCAGCCAGCCAGCCAGCTAGCTAGCTCCACTAGTCATGTTGGTCACCGAACGGGGTTGGGCATGGGGGATTGGGGGAGTAGGGGCGGGTAGGGGTGGGTTGCTGCCGATTGCTTGATTGAAAGCACCCAAAATGTTGGCACAGTGGTAAAATTACTAAAAAAGTATCTATGAAAAATGCTTCAAATAAATAAAATAAAAATAAATTTCCATTAATAATATATAATTTTATTAAATTATTATTATTTTTGTTTGTTCTTAGTTTATTTTTAAATTGCTTTTATAAAGGACTTTAGCAAAATAGTAACAAATACATCCAATAATCTAAGGCCATATGATGAATTGGGTACTTCAAAAGTTTAAGAATATTTCTTTTTTATGCGACTTTTAAAAAGTATTTTCCAAAACTTTCGGTTTTTTTTGTTCTTTTTGTCACTGTTTGAAAACATTTCCTTAAGGCGAAAATAAACACAACTTGATTTTACTGCTAACAAATGATAAACTCAATTTTATGATAAGGCAAGCAAAAAAAAATAAAGAAAAAAATAGAAAAAGAAAAAAAAAAGAAAAAGAAAAAAACCTAATCGTTTTTACTGCATATAATATTTATACACATCTTTTTGGATTGTGCGTGGCAGCAATCTCAGAAATATGATACACGCCCAATCCGCAGGGGTGACCAGTGTCTGTTCGCCCTTGCCCGACTTGGGTCTGGAGAGATGCACGATTGCTCTTGGCTACGATTACAGTTGCTTATGGTCAGGCCAACGAATCTAGCCGATCCTCGGCCACAAATTGTTGTTAATTTCGCTTGTAAATATTTCATTTAATTATTTATGCTGCTGCCCGTGCTGGAATCTGCCTCTGCGTTTGTGTGTGTGTGTGTGTGTGTGTGTGTTAGTGCTAATTTACACCTGGGTATTAGTTGCACGTTGGGACCCCCCGCTTGCCCCACCGTCACATGTAAAAGGTCAATGTTTTGGCTATGAGGCTCATTGGGAATCGTATTTGCCATTTTAATATTTGTCAGTTGAATTGCAATTAAATTTGTGTTATATATGTCGAAAGACAGAGATAAAAAGAGAGAGAGAGAGAGAGAGAGAGAGAGTGTGTAAGAGAGAGGGAGAGAGTGAGTGTGAGGGAGATGGAGAGAAAAGAAATGTTTGTGCTACGTAAATAAACAATTTATGCGTTGGACGCGACGGAAGCTTCAACCGCACCATAAAGTTCAATGTATGCCACAGCGGTCAGTGTGTGTGTGTGTGTGTGTGTACGAGTGTGTGTGTGTGTGTGTGTGTACTCGTGTGTTTACACTTCAACAGAGAGGGCATATCGGTTAGCCAATGCTAATTTAAGAGAAACTTGATCCGACTTTGCCCGAAAACTTTCTCAATTAATGAGGGTTAAAAGACAACAAAAATCGTACTTCAACTCATAGTTCAATATCAGCTGTCACCTTTTTGAATGCCTGAAATATACACATTTTATTCGTTTGTATACTTCTATAAAAAATAATTATAAACATGGATTGGTTGGGAGTATTTATTGACGCAATGTCATCGTCTAAATTGACGCCTTATTGAACAAGAATGAAATTTTTATCAAATTTCTTTAGCTTTGATGATTCAGCATGACTAAATTTAATTTGATATTTTCATTATTATTATTATAATTATTATTTTCTGTTTTTGTTTTTGTTTTTGGGAAATGATTCCGGTTTTTTATTCGTAATTTAATTCTTCCTGAAAACATAAAGATATCTTTATGGAAACCTGACATAAAAGTGTGTATCAAATTAGAATTATGTTATGTATGAATGAATAATGCAGAGTGACTTAATTTTAGATTTGCGAGTCGAACCACTTCCGTATCTATGCCAAATGTTGCTGTCATTGTTGCTGTTGTTGTTGTTGTTGTGGTGCGTCGTCATTTTCTGTGTATGGTGTCCGGCTTTGAACTCGACGCTCACCCCGATAATTAGCTTAGGGGTTCAACATTGCAGGTCAATGGTTTTGTTAACATATTATAAGTTATTTTAACCTTTGGCCGATTTGCATGCGAACCCCCAACAACCACAACCACAACCAAAACCAAAACCAAAACCCGAACCGACTCAACTCGACTCCGAATCGCTTTCGGACTCTCGATTTCGCCTTCGAAAGCGTTTTTTGTGTTGTCAGCTCAGCTTTCAACAGCGAGAGTTATTCAGTTAGCACTTGACGAGCTGTGTGTGCACGGCATTGCTCGACAAATGGGTAATTCCTGCTCCTAGACCTAAACCTCTCCTTGGCAAACCGATAGTTTTGTATTATTTTGTGAACTAAACTTGTTGCACTAACTTGTTGCAAAACTGAAACTAGATCTAAAAAATAACTGATTTTTTGTTGCTTTTCATTGACAATTTTAATAGAATTAGAAAAACTTTCTAAGGCTTGAAGTTGTTAAATATTTGCGAGCTTATTTTTCATTAATTGATTGATTTGCACTTGGAAATTGTGTAAAAATGAGTAAATCTAAAAATGTGAACTCTGCTTATAAAAAATTCACCCTTTGCCACATGTTGCGCTCTCCCACTTGCTCGCTCGCTCTCTCTCTCTCTCTCTCTCTCTCTCTCTCTGTCTTACGTATGCTCTTGGTCTGTTGCACTTGCAGGTAACACGCCCACCGACATACTACAACAGAAGCCAGCGAAGGCGACGACGGCAACACCAACTAAACACCACAACGAGGAGCAGGCGCAACAATTTAATTCATTGCCCGCGGCGGCGGCCACCAAGCGCAAACATCTCGAGCGCCTCGCCAGCGATTTGCGGCAGCACCAGCAACAGTTGCTCAGCGCCGGCAACAATAGCAGCAACACTGCAACAATGCTCAGCGAGCGTTCGCTGCTGCTAAGCGGCTACGGGGTCATCGATAGCGCCAAGAAGCTGTGCGAGGCAAGCAGCCCAACAGCAGCGACAACAACTGCCACAGCAGCAGCAGCAGCAGCAGCAGCAACGCCAGCAACAGCAGCCACCAACGCCTCCGTCTCCCCATCCGCCTCACCCTATTCGGCAGCACCAACGACAGCAGCAGCAGCAGCTGCAACAGCAGCAGCGGCGGCAACAAGTGCTGCTGCCGCCGCCTATGCTGCATTGTATTTGGAGAAGGTGAAGCATGAGAAGTTGTCGCCGTTGCATATGACGGGTGCACAGATTGATTCGCTCAAGGATGCGCTCTTGGAGTCAACGGCCATGGCCAACATGCACAACAACAACAACAACAATGCGATGCTCAGCAATAACAACAATAACAACAGCAATAGCAGCAATAATAACAGCAGCAATCACAGTAGCAATAGCAATCATCATCATCATCATCAGCAGCAGCAGCAACAGTTGCTCAGCATCAGCAGCAGCAACGTGAAACGGGAGCGTCTTAGTCCCGCCAGCAACAACAGTAACAACAGCAACAATAACAACAACAACAACAACAGCAACAACAACAACAACAACAACAACGGCGAGCTGTCCGTCTCAGCGGCATTTGCCAGGTGAGTTTACACATCTGGCAACAATATTAATCGTTTTACTTTGCGTTAAGCTTTAGCTGGGATTTGGTGGAGTGAAAGGCGCTTAAATACTGCTCAAAATCCTTACTTTCTTTGGCTTATGGATTGTTCCTCATTCGTTTGACCTTACACTGTGCCGAATTCTAATTCTGTTGCAAGTCTTAAGAATATTCTTTTTAATCATGTTTTGACCTCTAAAAAAGAACACGATTTTCGCTCCAAGCCTACAAATTATAATTATAATTTGAGTCTTAATCCCCAAAGAGCAGTGCTCAATTTATTTCTTGAAATTCAACTCAAATTCAAAGGCTACAATATTTGTTCAAGTGCAGTTTAATATTAAGCACTTTTACAGGTTTTTGAGTTGCTGTGATTTATTGTGATTTATTACACTTATTCGATTACCTGTCCTTGCCTGACCTTTTAGGCGTGGATTTACTTAGATTTGCGCTTCTTCTTGAACAGGACATTTTGTGAAAGTATTCGCGACGCAGCTGCTCAAAAGTCTTGCCTGAAACCTGGTCGCGAAATATAAAAAACGATTCTCGAATTTATTTGACCCACTTGTTTCATATTTTTGTCTTTTCGTTTTATTAAGATACATTTTTTTTATAAGTTTATAGAATTATCAAAGACATGTCAATTTTGTCAAAGTGTTAAATTTCACTATGCCCTGCCCCAAAAACCCTTCCGCTAAGCTATTAGCCGCTGTGAAACCGTTGCCCATTGAGTTATTTGTTGAGCTGTCGCCTCGCCTGACAAATTAATTAACATTTTAACAAATTAATGCTACGAAATAAAAAAAACAAAAATCATATCATATCGAAATCGACATGGGTTTTTTTGTTTTTTTTTTGGCTACTGTTTGTAATGGCCCAAAAGACAGCAAATTAATCAAAACGCTTAAACACAAGGCGCACGCTTTTGCTGTCAAAAAGATACAACAACAACAACAAAAGGCGAATAGGCCAAAGGAAAACGCAGAAAACTCGAAATTTAAATATAAAACAAATTAATAATATCAACGCCTGCGGCCAAGCAACAAAAACAAACACAAAAACAAAAACAAAAAACCATTCAGCAAAACAAAAGCCAATAAAATTATAAAAATATTTCCAAAACAGGCACAACTTTATTAATGGCGTTAAAGTCGAAGCATATATTACCATTATCATTTAAATTTTAATAATATCGACAAATTATCGGAGTTTAAATATGATTCATCTTCAGAACATAATAACCAATTTAAAGAACAGAACAACTGGCAGCCATGGCTAAGACCATCCCTAAAAACGGAGCGACAGATGCAGATTACATTCACAGATTGAGATACAGATACGGATACATATACATTTCCAGATACAGATACAGATACAGATACAGATACATATATATTTCCAGATACAGATACTCGGCTAACAGCCATTTACATTTGTGGCCCAGTCGCTTGTTGTGGCCCGGCTTATCGGCTTATTAATATTAATGAGACACGCCGTCCAAATCTATCGCCACCTGAGGTGTGTGTCTAAATCTTGGCATAGTTTAAGCCGCGTTGCTATGCTTGTTATGACTGTTTATGTTTAGGCTTGTATCTTTTGCATCTTTTCAATTCACTCTTGTAGGGTGGTCCTTTATTCTAACGCTTGCCAACTCCATGTGCCCGAATCAAAAGGTTGGCTTTAATTGAGTTGCTAATGAGGCACTCGAAGCAGCGAAAGACAAGACACCTGCTGGTTTTTTGTTTATTTATTTATTAATTTTTTTATTGGTTATATTATTAATTATGTGGGAAAAGTCACTAGCATTTAATACATTTATAAATACATATTTAATTCAAAACGAGACAAAACGAATTCTGTGTTGGGCTTTCGGAACTAATGACTTGAACATCACGAATACTGGGCCTGATTAACTCCGTGGTATATGGCTTTTTAACGAGCTGTCCACGTTTTTGAGCCAACAAGTTGTTTATGGCTTTTTTTATCTTGTGTGGTTAATTGATTAATACCTGATTACACGACTTCAAATTAAGAGCTGCATTCATTACTGTTCTTTTCTCAAGAGTTTTCAGCTAAATAAAAGGGAAATATGTTTTCCAATCTTTTATTTCACATTTATCTGATTTGCGTTTAATATCGCTTTCAAAACAGCTCAAGAACAGCTCAATTTCAAGGCGCACTCGAGTTAACTCTTAACCTTAAGTGGCTAAATATAGACGACGCCTGGTTGTTGCTAGCCAAGTTAAGGAGAGGCTCTTCAGATCTCGGTTCAAATTTTGATGATGTTGTGTGTGTGTGTAAATAGTTGTTAAGTCTGTCTCATTAATACATATTTGATTTTAATGCTTTCAAAATTTATGCGTTACGTCTTTTAATACAAGTTTATTACAATTTCAAACACGCAGCAAAAAAAAAAACATCAAAATGCTATTCAACTTTTTGACAAACTCTTTTTGTGTGAATCTATTTTTATGTTGTTTTTCTTTTTTCTTTTTTTGTTGCTGTTTTTAGCTAAATGTTTCTGATTCCCATTGTGTTTGGGGTTTTTTTTTTTTTAATATTCTTTTTGTATTTTGTCGTATCGCAAATTGGCGCGTTCATTGATACAAATTTTTTGATTGTCAAGATATGCAAATTCAAATAGGCTTTTATTTTATGACTTTTCGCGGTTTTGTTTTGGTTTTGTTCTCTAGTTTCTGGCCTTAAAATTATATATTTCAGCAGGCGTAGGCGTAACAATAGACACCATTAGCATATGTGTGTCTGTCCAATCGATGGAGTCGCCACTGACCCAGCCCCAAAGCCAATTAGGCATGCCATAGATCAGAATATTTAGATACACTCACACACACACACACACACACCTGAGCAGTAGGCGATTACAATAGATCGCCACAGTAGCCGGCTATGTATGATTGGGCAGGGCAGGGAATTTGCAGATCTGGCAACATAATCGCGCCATTAACAATTTTAACAATTGCTAAGAACAAGGAAAACCAGACTACAACAACAACAACAACAACAACAATAGCCAAGTAGCTGCTGCCAATCGCCAAAGCAATTTGCAATAATCAACATTTTTAACAAACAAAAAATATCTAAAAAAAATAACAGAAAAAATAATTATTTTAGTCAAGCCGAATATTATATACCCTTGCTAAAATCTAAATTAGTTTGAATTAGTTAAATTTGGGTCTTTTTCCCACTCGATTTAAGCCAATATTGTTCAGTTCTGGCATTCAACTGAATGTAAATCATTTGTATTGTTTTATTATATCAGAAACAATCATTTATTAATAAAAAAAATTCATCTTTCGACCGATTGTTCCCATGACTTGATTATTCTTTATTTTCTGAAATAGGAGCAACTTGAAAACCAAGATATTTTCTGAGTAACAACGAATTCTTTGAATACTAAATCTTTCACTAATTGTTTACATGACAGCAATATAACATATTTGTTCGGTCCCAGTTATAAACCAAGTCCCAAAAAGTTAGCTGAGTACAAAAATGTCTACTTTATGGGTCGGAGACGTTTCAAACTTGATGGCAGAATTATAATAGCCTCGGCAAGGGTATACCAAAAAGACAAAAGGAAAACGACACAAAACGCCAGACAACAGATAATATACATTGTAATAAAATACCAAAAATAGGTAAGACTATCTTGCCGAAGCTGAAATGCCCTTGCAGATATATGATATGAATCATATCACACGATCCAAAAAACAATAACATAAATAAAAGATGACTGACAGATAAGTGCCAAAAAAAGAACACCAATATTTTTATGTCCCTGACGAGTTGAATTAGGCAGAAATCGGTTGAAGGTTAAACTACAAATAAAATACAAAGCAGCAAGAAAAAAAGATGGTTTTTCGTTCTACTCAGCAGTGCCAATGGCTATAAAGTTATCTCCATTGTTTTTTCGTAGTGCGCACAGACGTTGTGACAAAATTGAAATACTCTTCATACTCTGAGTATACAAATGTTGCAGTTGTTTGTTGTGGTGCAGCAGCAGCAGCAGCAGCAGCAACATAAAATCGACAGCCAAACAGATCACGATAAATCAATGGCTGTAAAAAGCCAGCAGCGACAACAACAACAACAACTGCCTGGCTGCTTTATATATACATTTGTACAGGCAGCATCAGCAACAGCAGCAACAGCAGCAGCAGCAGCAGCCAACACGAAATGAGCGACGACGTGCAGCACGAGTTGAGAGGCAAGCAACCAATGCCATTGCCCCATTTGCCACCACTCGCTGCCCGCTGCTCCAGCAAACCATGCACAGAACCTGGTTCACTTGCATGCCAAGCACTTGCAGCTGCCAAACATAGCGGCAGCCTACGAGGGGAGTTGCGGGGGGTGGGGCAGGCGTTGGGATGTGGTAGTGTAGCTGACCCATTGCTGATTATTAGCCATGGCTCGTGGTCGGATTGGCGAAGACTGGCGACTGCGATTTGGGGGGCTAACGCTGGGCCTGGGCCTGCCTGGGTCTGAGTCTGGGGCTAGCTGTGACTTTAGCCATGGGGCCATGTTGGTGGCATGTTTGAGTTATGGCCACGTTAGGAGCTTGTTGCAAATGCTACACATTTGCCCCCCCTCCCAAACACCTGCGCAAGTTGCAAGACTCCAACTGCAACGCGACTAAGAAACAAAAAATATATATTTAAATATATCAGTTGCTTTAGATAAATGAACATTGTCTGCAGTTAAGATATGGCTTATTTTTATGACAGTCAAACTCGACTGCAAATTCGGTGTTTGCAGAACAAAAAAAGTATTCGATTTGTAAACCGTTTTGTGAGTGATTTGTAGTTATTTGTTGGCAAAATATATTAATAGATTTCTGTGACACAAGCGGAAATCATTCATAAACTGAACCCATCAAAAATAGTTACAAATTGTATAAGTGTGTAAATAGGCAGAAGGAAGCAGCTGCGATCCCATATAGCATATATATTCTTGATCAACTTCAACAGACGAGTCGCGCTCAGAGACTACAACTGCAAGGGACTTGAAAATTTTAAATAATTTTAATTTTATTTAACAACCTCGTTTCGCTATAGCAATAAAAGCGTCTGTTTTAAGTTTATAGCCCAAATATATATATAAGTCTTGATATATTATTGATTAAGTTTTGATAAGAAACAGCCAAGATATGACCCAAAACGTATATATAAAATAATTATGCTATTATTTTGTATTATCAACATTTTCTAAAAAGTTCCTTAAAAGTTTCGCTCAATACACTTTCAGTGTTGAGAAAACCCATTTAAAAACTATGCTGCTCGATAGTGGAGCTGACAGTTGGCACTATCGATGAAGATTTTGACAGCTTTGTGGACAGTGTGGCAACGCTGCAAGCAAATCTTATTCGTCGCTCTTAATTTGCGGCTTTCAATTACAGTTTGAGTTGAGTAAAGTGTATTTGAGCAGAAGTTAACCTCCGCACAACTCCACATTGCTCACGATCTATCGCACAGTGATCTCTTCCCATCGAGCTGTCTCTGCTTTGAGGCACTTCCCGGTGCCGGTGAGTAGTTTGTGCTTCTTTCCTGCTTGCCGGCTGATGGCGTTTCCCATGTCAACTTTGTTTGGCTATAACTCAACGCTCAACGCAAATCGTAATCGCATTAAAAGCCGGCTTTGGCAATAACAAAATAAATGACTAAAAATATCAGACGTCAACACGGATCAGATCGGTTTAGTGATCTCTCACAGAGCGCTCTCACTTCGAACTCACTTCGAACTCGCTTCGAACTCGCTTCGAACTCGCTTCTCACGGAAGCCGCTCATTAGCATGTCAAATGGGACGACAGTCTTTAGATATTAATTCTCGGAGTGGCAAATGTGACAAATAATCCAATTGAATGCGAACGCCTGGCTTTTCATTCAAGCGCGACAACTAATTAAATATTTAATGCCAATTTATGGCAAGTTATTAGATTTTTTTGTTATTTATTTGTAGGCATGATCTCAGCCACAAACTTCACCTTGAGCTTATCGATCTATATTGTTATCTCTCTCGTTGTTTGCAGATCTCGCAGCGCCACGCCCTCATCTGCAACATATCGCAGTGGCAGCGGCGGTGGCATCTCACCCAATCAACAACAGACGCCTCACCAACACCAGCAACAGCAACAGCAACAACAACAACAACAACAACGTTTGAGCCCGCCCAGCAACCAAACGCACTCCCAAATGCCCCTGCACAATTTGTCCGCCAATCTGTTGAACACCATTCAACAGGCGGCTGCAGCCAGCAGCAGTCAGCGCAATGCTATCGTTGGCAGCAGCAGTAGCAGCGGCGGCGGCAGCAGCAGTGCGGCCAACAATGTTGCCAGTGGCGTTGGCAGCGCTGTCACCAGCCCAGTTGGTGCGGCAAGCACAAGTGCCGCAACAGCAAATGCCACAGATTTCTCAACGCGCAACTATTCGGATATTATGCGCTGCCTCGCAGCCAAATACAACAATGCCAATCCCAATGAGTAAGTGGCAGCCAAACCGTTTAAGATTAGCAATGCAAATGAGTTAGTTGCATGCTCAGCAGCGCAGTTGGTTTCCATCAATTTTAATTGAGCTCTTTGCATCGATTCAATCTAGGAAGTGGTTATTATATCTTTGAAACGCTTTTCTAATTTATGTAGAACGGACCACTTTTAGCTTAAATTTACCTATAAATTAACCATGCAGCTTTAGCCGTAATACGGCTAAACTAATCGAATTGAAAATATCTTTAAACTGATAATTAGAACATGATTAAAAAACAGATCGCTTTTTATCTAGACACCAGCAACAGCATCCATTTTGTTCAACTTGGAATGTTCTTTTGAAACTAACTTATTAATTTTGTTAATGAAATCGGTCTTCTTCAATGAGTTACACATTTCAAGACAAGATTTGAATACTCCCTAAAAGATTTAATTCTAAACTCAACGAATTTTCCATTATGTTTTTTGTTTTGCTTCTTTTTTGCAGTCATCATGCAACGCGTCGCAATTCCTACTATGACAGCAGCGGCAGCAGCAACGCTGGCTGCGGCGTCGGTGTCTCTGTCAGCGCGGCAACAACAGTCGGTGGCACGGAGCGCAGCGGCATCAAGTCAGGCTTGGCCAACTGCAGCAGCAGCAGCAGCGGCAGCAGCTCAAACAATGCCAGCGGCACAAGCAAAAAGCATTCATCGTCGGCGACGGCGATCAGCCTGCGAGAAGTCAAGGAGTCTGCGTTGACGGGCGGCAATGTCGGTGTCGGTGTCGGTGTCGGCGTGGGTGTGGGCGTGGCCGGTGGCATCACGTCGACAGTGGCAGGCAATAGTCTGCCGCCAGCTGCGGCGCAATCACCCACGGAACAGGCCAAGAGCCAAATGGCCGCTGTTGTGGCCGCCGCCAGTGTTTCGCCGTTTATGAGCAACTTTTTGCCCTTCTCGGGTGGCATTTTCCCAATGATGGACATGAGCAGCACACAGGCGCTGCTAACGCTGGTAAGTGCAGCCAACTGGGCCAACAACTGCTCAGAGTCGTAGAAGCCATATGAATACAGAGATACCAAATCATAATCAAATTTATTGGTCGATTCCCATTTAAACAGTCGCTGGCTTGCTTGAAAGTAAATGCAAACAGTGTCTGTCCACTGTCCACTGACCACCCAAAATGCTAATCTGTTTCGCACTCTGCCTCTTTCTCTCCCACTCTGTGTTTTTCTCAGGCGCGTGCTGCAAAAGATGCTGAGATTCAGCAGATATTGCGAGGCAAGCAGCTGCAGCAGCAGCAGCAGCAGCAGCAACAGTTGCATCTCAAAGGTAGTAGCTCGAATGCCTCATCGCCGAATGCGAGCGCATCGAGCACGCCGCGTCCCAGTTTAAATGCCGCACTGCAGCAGGCGGCGCAATTTGTTACACCCGCTTTAATCTACTCGGCGCAACTGCAACAGCAGCAACAGCAGCAACAGCAACAGCAGCAGCAACAACAACAATCGCATCACGCCTCGCGTCAGTCTAGTCCACGTTGCAATGCGGAGGCTGCTGCTGGCGGCGGTGCTGCGGCGCCCAATGCGACAACTGCGGCTTCGGCGGCGCCGCTCGACTTGAGCTCACAGCCACCAGCCGCCAAACGTTTTAAGGCTGAATCATCTACAACAGCAGCAACTGCAACGGCAGCATTGGACTTGCTGGCGGCACGTCGTGCCAACTCAACAACAACAACAATAGCAGCAGCAGCAGCAGCAGCAGCAGCAGGAACAACACAAACAACAACAACAACTAGCACACCATCCCCGCCACTTTCAGAGCAGAAGCCAACACTGGAAACACTCGAGGGCCAAAACAACGCCAACGCCAACGCAACAGCAGCAACTGCAACATCAGCAGCAACATCAGCAGCAGCAGCAGCAACATCGCCAGCGGGCGCAGTGCGTCAGTGTCAGGCACAAAGCGAAGAGGTTAACTCCTGGTCGGTGGACGATGTCTGCAACTTTGTGGGTGGAATTGATATATGCGCCGAATACGTTCAGGTAAGGACCAACATAATTTTTGAACCAGCCAGCAAAATACTTTCAGTTGATTAAGCTTCGATTTCGGTGCCACATGCAAATTGCTCTAAATTGCCTCCAACCGACCATGCCCTCGCCCCGCCCTCAACTCCTAATTAATGTTTATGGTGCACAGACTTGTTGCTGAACGGAACGGAACTGAACTGAACTGAACTGGGCTGAGCTGAACACTGTTATGTTATCTAGATACAAGCCCACGCTCGATTGAGATAGCTGGCAGAGAAAAGCGGAGCAGAACCAATTACCATGTCGTCAAAGTGTATAACCAATCAGTTGATCTTTAAATCTTTAGGCTAACAAAATTGCAAGACAAGCGCTACACTTGAAGAAAGCAATGACTGACAACTGAAAAATGACGATAAAAAACAAAAAATACTTTTTTCAGTTTCGAAAATTATCTGAAGGAATAAATGAATTATGAGTTATGGGTTAACATTAACGTTAAAAATATATTGAATAAATAAATTTATAGTTTGAATAATTGATGATTGATATGAGGAACCTTTTTCATATTTCGAGCCTGCTCGATTACACTGGACAACAAGAACAGGAACAAGAACAAGAACAACTCAAGTGGATAGTATTTCAAAAGTAAGCTTATCACTGCAAACCCACAGCGATAAGTCTGACAATATACCAATATAAGCACTGAAGTACATTCGAGAAGATAAGATAGTTTCGCGTGTCGAAAAGCAAAAACCAAAGCCAAAGCCAAATGAATAAAACCCAACCCCGTTAAGTAAATCAACTTGAAAAAGTCTTAACTCGAATCGCATGCAGCTGCCTCTAGATATGGTTATGTGGCCATCTATCCTCTGGCCCCCATTACTGTCAAAGTTCATTTACCCAAATGCCACTTGGCACTTGGCACTTGGCACTTGGCGAGAGAGTCATGCATTACAGTTCTTTGCATTCAGGCCTCCTGTCAGTCGCCGCAAGATTAACTATGTGTCTGCATTTTGAACTTGCTGGCAATATGGCCAGGCAGCGGGATTTGAACTCCATTGGCGGCCATTAATATTATGTGTTTGTGCCACGCGAGCGAATGCGAATTGCGAATGCGAATTGCGAGTGTTGGTAATAATGCAACGAATGCGGCCAAGTGCTGCGGCATCTAACTAACTGGCCTAGCCTGGCCTAGCCTGGCCTGACTTGTGGCAGGCTGTTTGCTCTGCTTGGTTCTGCTTCTGCGTCTGCGTCTGCGTCTGCTTCTGCTTCTGCTCCACATAGCTAGCCTCGTTGTTCTTCTTCTTGTTGTCGTTGTTGTCGTTGTGGCCCATGTGATCTTTTACGACCAGTTCCGGCAAGTTGAACGACTTTTGATCGGTCAGCCGCTTGCGGTCGACGATCGGTCAACGTCAGGCGTCATTAAAGCCACAGAGTCAGAGCCAGAGCCACAGCCAGAGCCAGTCCACAGATCCTGCTACACGCGTTAATGGAGGTGAAAACACGGCCACAGCCAAACACAACAAAAACCAGAGCTGGCTTTGACTCTGCTGGCTGGCTGGTCAGCCTCCTAGCTGCAACTGCATCTTGCAAAAAAAAAGAAGAAGAAAAAGACAGAAAAAAGATAGCGCTAACAATTAACATGAAGTTGGCTTTAGGTGTTGACACATTTTGATGCATATTAGCCGCTAACACGGCCATATTCGACTGTGCCTGGCTGTTTACACGTTGCACGTTGCCCGTTGCACGTTGCACGTTGCCCGTTGCACGTTGCACGTTGCCCGTTGCACGTTGCACGTTGCCCGTTTTCCGTTTCCCGTTGCCTGCTGCCAGTTGCGTCCTCCTTTTGATGATGCGTCAAAAGTCGCCTAATTAGCTGGCCCAAAGCCGCTTACCACCACCGTGCCAACTGCCAATCTGCTTAGCTTGGCCAAAACAGTTCGAGCCAAGTAAACAGTGCTCTAGTCGAGTGTGTACGACTTGCAGATACCCTTTAGACAAGTGCCCAAATATAGTTCGCTGACAGATTGGTGTGAAGAGGCAGCTTTGGTCTCTCTAATTCAACTAATCGATATTTATCGATTTCATTTATCAGAACTACATTCTTGCTATATCGACTCAGCTTGCCAACTGACCGAGAACATATATATATATATATATATTTATATATATATATATATATAATTTATTGTGCCGAATATGCTTCCATTTTGCGTATTGCAAGCGAAGCACATTTTTATGATACAATTTTATTTTGATCATTTTGAATGTGGACAGGGTATTAAAGCACACACCCCAACCATGCTCGAACCAGTTACCTATCACACACACCACACACACACACACACAACCAATTGGCAAGCTGTAATGCAATTTCCTCAAATCGCCTCGGCTTTTTTTTTTTTTTTTTTGCTTTGCGAGAGAGCGCCAACAACTCCGCCCCATTTTTGCGATAGACAAAAAGCCAATTGGCGTAATATTCAATTGAATTTATGGCCACAACGACACTTGGCCAGTTTCTGCTTCGCATTCGTCTGCGTCTTCGTCTTCTTCTTCTTCAACTTGCTGCTCTTTTTGTGGCTGCTCGCAAAAGACACCTTTTGTGGCTGTTGTGGCTGTTGTGGCAGTTGAACTTGTTCGCCAAAGTCCCTGATCGGGCGCACGTTAGATGAAACTTTGTCGTTGTCTGTCTGCTGCTTTTGAGATATTGCGGAGGCTGTAAATATTTAGTGCAGAGGTTGCTGAACAATCCCAATAGATATATATTACATATATAACATATATATATATATATATATATATAGATAAATGTGTGTGTGTGCATAAAGACATTGAGAACTGGTTCAGTGACATTGGCCGAGCTTAGAGCCTGGACCTAAGCTTGGGTCTCAGTCTCAGTCTCGAGTCTCGTATCTGGGGTCTGCGCTTGTCGCATCATGTTGCATTTGGGCCCAAAGAGCGGCTGGCAAGTGTTATTGATATTGCTCAGACTCTGGTCACAGATTGGCATGCACTGAAAGGCAGCGCACACAAACACACAGCTAGATACAACCATAAGTTGAAATGATCTTGAGTCTCGAGTGGCTGAACGAGGAGACGGCAACTGCGACGCAGACCACGCATGGGTGGCTCAATGCGACGGTTTATTATCGCCACGTTCGTGTTCCAAATGCAGATGAAGTTATAACTAAAGTTGACCAGCAGCAGCTCGCTCCACACACTCAGCTCTGCTCAGCTCAGCCAGCAGGATGCAACATTTTTTATATGTATTTTCTTTCTCTTCATTTTTTTTGCATTTTAAATGCTTTGATTCATGGCTATATTAAGGCACAATAATAATTTTGATGCGTGATCGCAGCAGCAGCTGCAGCTGCAAGTCAATAAGTTCTTTCTCTCTCTCTCTCTCTCTCTCTCTCTCTTTCTCTCTCTCTCTGTCTGTCTATCACAACCTGTAGATTTTCGAATTTGTTTGCTAATCTTCTGCCTGGAAATATGCATTGAGACAGCAGGTTGCCCGTTTGCTTAAAGGTGACATTTATCCATCATTTATAATAATTGTCTATTGAAATAAATTCTAATCTAATTAAAACTTAATTCGAATTAGGCACATAATATTGGTATTTTCAAGTTAGATCTATATATATATATATAAACTGCAAATCATTAAGAATATTTAACGCTACTTTCGAGCATTCTACAATTTTTATAATAATTCGTTGAATTTTATTAATTTTCTCTTTAATTTTGAGCAATAATCAGCTGTTTAGCAAGAACTGTTTGCGCCTTGAGTTGTGCTCTTTTCCTATTATTTCGTTCATTTTTTGTTATTGCTCGTTTTCGGCCATTAGTCACACTCATCTATCATGTGAATTCTTGTGTACTTGTGTACTTAATCAAAATGTAATACTTTAATTTCCCACCTCAATGGTCCAACATTTTCTACAGCCACTTCAATGCTTAAGCTTTGAACTTGCTTGCCCCAAATGGCCCGAATTAGTTTTTTTTGCAGCAGCAGCAGCAACAGTTGTGTGATTGTGTGTGTGTGTGTGTGTGATGACATTCAGGAATGTTTCCCAAGCCACCAGACACAAGCTACAAGCTCTGAACCTCAACAACAAAGCTGTCAAAAAAAAAAGAGAGAAAAAAAAAACGGCAACCAACGCGGAACTCTGTCGGCTGCCCGTGTCTCCCTTCCTGGCCTGCCCTACACTGGCTTCTCATAGCTATTTGCTGGCTTGTTTGTCTTGGGCTCGTAGTATCTCCATCTTTGGTGTTCGGGGTGTTTCGGGTCTCGCGGCTAGCGGCTCGGGCCAAGTACTTTACGTGTACACGTCGCCATCAGGCCGTCTCAGTCGCCGTCGCCGTCGCCGTCTCAGCCGCTGTCGCAGTCGCAGTCGTACTTATTGTATTTGACATGCCAAATGCCAAAAGCACACGTAGGCGTCATAAGATTCATGACTCGAACTCGAACTCCGAAAACCAAAAAATCCAAATACAACAGCAAAATAGCCAACTTTTTCTAGTTCAACGAATCGCAAATACCCTAAATAAATAACAATTGCGCGATTTACTTTCCAAGTCGAGATATTTTTACCCTTGAACTTTGCATTTAGAAAGGTTTATGCAAAAGATTTCTTCTATTTGTGTATCGTAATCCGACTAGTTTTCTCACAGCAAAAGCCTGTAATCTGCTCAACATTTTATTAGCAATTGTCTTACACTCTGCACATTTCCTTAACTTTTATACACATTTGATTATGTGGCTCAGCTCGATGCCTTTATTAATGCTGCTTACAACTTGCCTCATGACAAATTGTTAATACCCCAAAGTGGAAACAAAATCATGGTACGCTTTTTTAGCCCACGGTGTCGTGTCGCAAACGCTGAGCTGAGAGTCGAACGTTCTGCTCGGCGACAGAGACAGAGACAGACACTGAGGCTGTGGCAGAGACTGAACTGTGGCACAAGACACAACGTGTTATTGTTGCTTGGGTTCACATAAATGTCAAGCAGGCAACTACAAATGCATAACTCGCACATGCTGCATACTCGTTTAAATTGTACCTATATATATATATATGTATCTATATCTATATATCTATATATATATATATATGTGTATATGTATTTGTGTGTGCATATGTGGAGTAGAGATCGCCCCCGCTTTTGCTTGAGCATTGCAGTTTGGACCTCGCAAGTCGTATGCATTTCAAAGTCGACCCTATTTCTAAGTGCACAGTTTCATATTTCAGCATAACACAAAGGTAAACAGCGCTCAGCATCATCAGCAGCATCGTCATCAGCAGCAGCAGCAGCAGCAGTATTTTGCACAAATGTCAAGCTATGCATATATATAAAGATATATATAAAGATATAGATATATATGAAGTAGAGGGGCGCACTTGTCACTTGAGCCTGGGCACAGAGGTCTCAAAGAGCAGCCTCGCATGCATCTGTAGCTGTATCTGTATCTGTATATCTGTATGTGTATCTGTATCTGCATCTCTATCGTGCATTATTTGTTTATCTCAATTCGTATTAAAGTTCGATTTTTTATCGCACAGTCGACTCGTTACTTTGGCTTTTCGCATAGACCTTCCCCATCCATAACTGTCACATGCTGACTAAAGTTTTATTTATTTTTCGCTCATTTTCCATTTTTTTTTTTTATATTTTCTACCTCTTTTATTGGCCCGTTGCGCATGCGCTTGCTGTCTCTCTCTCTCTCTCTCTCTCTCTCTCTCTCTCTCCCTCTCCCTCTCTCTCTCTGGCCGCTTCAATTGATTTGGAAAGTTGCATTAAAATGCAATTTGAGCCATTTGGACAAAAAGCAAATTGTTGCACATATGAGTTCGGCCTGTTGCAGGAAGTGGTTGCCTCGGGAAATGACTTGCCCCAGCAAGTGCATTTTCTGTCTATTGAAAAATGGGTTTTCTTTCATTTTTACGAATTTGCTACAGCACTTCAACTGTGACTTGTGACTTGCCTCCTCAATGGGTTAATGACATAATAAAGACCATAAGTTGAAGCTGGCGCTGCGTTCTTTTCTATTTCTATTCATTCAAACAATTTAATGCCTATTTTTCTGTTAATATGCCAAACCAGTTTTTTTAACTGTTTTCTCATTTTCAAATTTTGTTAATTGAATTGTTTTCTATTTTTTTGAATAAGTATTTAGTTTGCAGTCGAGTCGAGTCAAGTGTTACTTAGCCCATTTATCAATGTATCAGTTGAGTTGCAGTTAAGATTTAACTATTTTGAATCAAAAACATATCAATTCAACAGACGGAAGATGAAAGATGCAAGTTAATTCAAGTTGTACTCAGGGATATTTGCGGTTTGGTCTCGCGGGGAGCGATCTAATCCGATCGGATCTGTTAAGTGTTATGATTAAAGTGCCTCAAGTTCCGTTTGTTTTTTACTTCATGCATAATAATAACGGTACTGCTGTGGAGCTAACACTGAACACTGAACTTTCATAGCCGCAAAGAAAATGTATGTGGCCTAAAAGAAATCAGCCGGCCGACCAGCAAACCGGCCTAATGATAATAAACGTAACGATCTTTTCAAGTTGCTGTTGCTGTTGCTGTTGCTGTTGTTGTTGTTGTTTCTGTTGTTTTGCGGCGTTGGCGGTCAACGCATTATCAGCTAGCCATAGTCAACGGCAACAAAACTACCGCACACGAGACAACAACAACAGGCAACTGGCAACAACAACAGGCAACTGGCAACTGGCAACAACAACAGGCAACAGGCAACAACAACTGAGGCACGTGCTAAACATGCAACTCCTACTCTTGCCACGGCAGCAGCAGCACCACCAACAGCAACAGCAACAGCCGCAGCCGCAGCCCCAACTGAGTTGGGATGCAGGCACAGACATAGACACGACCACCATTCACTCTCAGTCAGTCACTTTGGCTGCTTTTGGGATCCATGGTAGCCGGGATGCATCGGGGCCAGAGCAATATGCTAGCCATTAATCCATGAATTACTTAAAACCACATTCCGTGCCAGCGAACGGATGGCCACACGGAACGGCGGTGGGTGGTGGGGGTTGGTCTGAAGCGAACATTTAAATTGCCCGCTTACCGCCATATTTCAATATATTGGCAACTCTTCGTCGTCGTCGTCGTCGTCGTCGTCGTTGTTGTTGTTGTTGTTTTTGCTGCTGGAGGCCGCCTACAAAAATCGGCAACGACAAGCAATTTCTTAGCTGTTCCTGCTGGATCCCTCTTTGTTTTTTGGTTGCCTTTTTTTTCTTTTTGGTTTTTTTGATATTGTTGCACGATAATGATGTCGTCTGTTTGATGATGTTGGCCATGGCCAACGGAGAGCAGGCAGTTGCGCAGTTAGAACAATCACCTACATTGAAGAACTTGGCAAACTTTTGGGGGCAAAAATCACAGCACGAAAGCGAATGATTGCAATCGACGACGAGAATGTTGCTGCTGCCGCTGCTGCTGCCGCTGCTGCTGCTGCTGCTGCCGCTGCTGCATCAACTGTTTGCTGCAGGCCATTGCAAGTTCCAGTTGCCGCATGCTGGTGCAGAGGTTATATGCAGCGAAGGTTAAGAGGTGGCCAACACGGCGCACCAAAGCTGCTATTTAACTGACAGCAGCAGCAACAGCAGCAGCAACAGCAGCAGCAAAAACCAAGTCAGGCAGCAACAACTCATGACTGGCAGCAACAACAATAAGTAAAAGTGGGCTTGTCAAGTGGCACTGACTCCTAGATACCCACTGAGCATATAACTGTATTTATATATATGTTTTATTGATCTGCTTTTTCTGCCCATAAACTTAAAGCCAAACTCAGCTGTGAACAACATTCAACTTAAAGCTCGCTGAGACTGAGTCCCTAAAATAATATATAGACAGAGTTGTATTTGTATATTGACCACTCTTATTGTTCAGATCAAGCAGATATATATAAATAATTTATCCTCTGAGTTGGCGGCATGTCACATGCATTCTCTCAGCACCCATATACCTTTGCCATGTACAGGGTATTGATATCAAAAGCAAGTCCGAGACCGAAAGTCAAATGCCAAGCAGCAAGAGATCATGCCTGAGGTTCGGGGTCGGGTTCGGGTTCGGGTTCGGGTTCGGGGTCTCCGCTTCACGTTAACCAAAATAAAAAAAAAAGCAAAAAAGCAAAAGAAAACGAGAAGAAAAAAAACAATGGATCGGTCCAGGCAGGTCGACAGCGGCGTCGACGTCGCTCGTGGTGTGTTATCAAAGCTGATGATGATTATACCCAGTTGCACGCCTTTTTTGTTGTCGTTGTTGTTGTTGTGTTTTCGCTGTATGCCCCGGCGAGCAACCCAAAACTCTCCCCCAAACAGGAAGCCCGGCTTGAAGCTGAGCGTCTTCGAGCGTCTCTCCCAATTGGCTACTCGTCGTCGTTTGTGGCTTGCCTTGCCCGCCCCCCCTCCCTCCCTCCACCCTTTTGCAGCGGCCGTGTTGCAGCTCTCGCAGCTCGTTGCATGCATTATTATTATGCGCATGCGCACAGTTGAGGCATATAATCTAAAATTGTATCTTTGGCGTGTAACCCGGGGCACTTTCTGCTGCTGCTGCTGCTGCTGCTGTTGCTTCTCCATTTTGCCCCTTTTTGTGGAAGAAAAACAAAACAAAAGGCAGCTAAAATAAACTGATTATGTGTCTTAGTCGAACTCAACAACGAACACTGCCTCGTGATGCTGCCGCAGAAAATTAACAGCGATCCACAGACGAGGTTCTGGCAAGGGTCTTCTTGGGGTCTCCAAGTTGCCTGGCTGCAGTTGCTGCTGCTGCTGCTGCTGCTGCTGCTGCCCGTTGGGTCACATCAAATTTGCTAATAATTTGACCTCAAGATTTAATATCATGTACAATGGGCCAAAGAACTTGATATGCCAGCAAATAGCACTGCTTCAACAAAATAGTTCTCTCCATCAGTCAATGAATATGCAACATATTTGTAGGTCAAATTGGATGTCGACAAATGTATTTCTATATTTGTATTCTATATCAATCTATAAACTGTTATTTATTTAGCTGTTTTTTACTGCCACTACCATTGTAGCACGACTTCATTATGCCCCCGAGCAGTAGCTGTGGAAGAAAGAAAAATCTTATTTATTGCCACAGCCGCGAGAGACTCGACACAAAACGAGTCAAGTCAAGTTTTGATGGGCCTTGAGGGTGGCTTTTGTGTAATTTACTAAACCATCTAATAGAATAGGCCAGCTTTTTGTTTAAGGCAGCGCGAAGCGTTTACCCCATTGTTAGAATCAATCAACTGCTAAACTAAACTTGCTCCAAATTCCACAAACCAAACGGCCAATTTCCAACACCCTTTTGGCTGCTGCACGTGCTCAAACGATTGTTGTTGTTGTTGTTGTTGTTGGCTGCCAAACCAAACTTGTCTAGCCAACTTGTGTTGTTGGCGCATGCACTGCCTCAGCCCTTCACTGTTGCGAGGGGGGTAAAAGGGGCCGAGGGAGGGGGGGGGGGTGGTTGAGCCCACCTTAGTGGTGGCTGGGCTGTACTCAATGCGTAACAAGATCAAACCACAGCCACCGCAGCAGAGGATGTTTGGCATTAAGCGTAATTGTTGGTTGTGCTCCGGTCAACTCTCGATTCAGCCAGTCAGCAAACAACAACAACAACAACAACAATAACAACAAAAATACGAAATCATTAAATACTCGTAGTTGGTAGCAACCAAAATCAAAGCCAAAGTCACAAGTGGAGTGTAGCCAAACAAGTCAACTTTTTTTCTTCGTTTTTTTTTTTTATTTTCATTTTCTCAGGTGGGCAGATCGGGCCAACAAACCAACTGGGCAGCAGCAGCAGCAGCAGCAGCAACGGCAGCAGCAGCCAAAGGTTGTTGATGGGCCACAGCGACTGTTGCTGGAGCTGTTGCCTGCTGCTGACGGCAATCAGGTCGAACTCGAAGTCGCAGTCGAGTCGCTTTTGGCCAGACATGAAGAATTACAATGAGTAGGTAGTTGGGCGCAATTGCCACAGCAGCAGCAGCAACAGCAACAACAGCAACAGGCCTCTCAGTTTGCTGTCTACCGTCTTTTGGCAGCAGGTCGGCCCACGTTCCGCGAGACGCGGCTTTTTGTGGACTGCTCCCGGGCATAGGTAGCACAAAAAGCTGTTCAATTTAGAATTCAAATTGTTGTCTTCGCTTGTGCCCCTCAAAGTTGTTGTTGCTATTGTTGCTGCTGCTGCTGCTGTTGGTGGTACATTTAAAGTTGTTGCTGTTGCTGCTGCTGCTGCTGCTGTTGGGCTTTCTGGCTCTGGCTCTGACTCTGACTCTGACTCTGGCTTTAAGGTTAAGCAGGTCAAAATCCGTACAACTAAATTGAGCGCAGAAATACAATTGAGCTGCTGCTGCTGCTGTTGCTGCTGTTGTTGCTGTTGTTGCTGTTGTTGCTGCTGCTGCTTGAAATTCATTTTTGTGTGTGTGCTGCAACGTTCAAATTAAAATGTATTTTGAGCAGCAGCAACAACACTTGCAACAGCAACCAGGAGCATGAGAGAGGATCACATAGAGAGTGAGGGGGGCAGGCAGCCGATCAGTGACCAGAAGCAGCCAGAAGCACTTTTGTAGCCGCTTATTAGTGGGCTCTTGTGTATATTTTAGTATTATTTCTTTTCATTTATTTTTCCTTTTGTTGTCTTATTGCAAAAGGGTTGCAAGCGGCACGTTTCACATTTGACGCAGGATCCAAACTTAGCCACTTGACTTGCACACGGATTGCTATTAATTTATTTTGGTTTTATTTTGGTTTGATTTTGGTTTTGTTTTGTTGTTTCTTCACTTTTTTGAGGGTTATTCATTAAAACAGAAATTCTATTTTTATGAGCACAGCTGGCCAAGTTGTATGTAAATATTAACAATAAATAACTCAATTTGCTTGAAACTCATCTTTATTGTTCTATCAAAAATACAGGTAAAAGACAACTTTTGTCTATTTTAAAAATACAGAACTTGAAATGTTATAAATCACACCCAAAAACCTACAAAAATATTTACGACTTCTTTGGTAACCCGCTAAAATCAAAAGTCAGGCATTCTTTACGATATCGGCGTGAAAACTTGAACTATAAACTTGAATCGGTTGAAAAGTTGTAGGCCGCCTGACAATCGAATGCAAAGACAAAAAAAAAAAAAACAAAAATACAAAAAAACATTCACGGTTTGAGTTTTCGGGATTAGACAGATAAATGTACCATTAAAGTTTCCTCGTAAATCTAATCGAATTCTTGAGGAATTTTAATTGAATCGTCTGTTGTTCATCGATATATTTTATTCGTTTAATACATATTTCGAGAAACATTTTTAATACTATTATAAATGTGTATATTATGATAAAGATTGCGAGCTTCTAGAAAAGCTAAACGGCTGAAAACATATTAATTTGTCATGGATCCCACAAATATGAATATTTTATATATATTTGCATAGATGTTCATTAAAGGTGTTTCAGAGTCACATCAAAATTAGCATTAAATGATATAGTTTTTGATCTAGTTTAACTTGATTGCCTGTCAAATAACGCATTTTGTTTGAAATTTATATGCGATAATATTTAACGAGAAACCAAAAATGTTGGCAGCTTTTTTTTATTATTTATTTTATTTATTTTTCTATCCATTCTGCTAAATTCGGTGACTAACATAAAAAACGCTAAAAATAAATGATATATTTATAATTTATTCTGAAAGTTTTCTCCAGTGTGTCAACCAGATTACAGGATATCTTCCGGTCGAATATCGAGTATCTTTTGTGGTATTGTCTCTGGAGCTTTGTCTTTGCCAGGCTCATTTCTAACGCTAACAAGTTGGGCCACAGATGCATTTTGTTGGCCTTTGTTTGATGCTCCAAAATGATTTGCATATTTCCATATTTTTTGTAAATTGCCCCCGTTGTATGCGAGTCCAATTACATTGCGTGCAGCAGTTGCAGCAGTTGCAGTTGCAAGCACACATGGCCTCCAATTGAAATTGAAGTTCGAGTTGATATTGGGAGTCGCAGTCGGAATTGGAATTGGAGTTCAAAGTCAAGACCGAGTCGCACATTCAAATCTGTTTTCGATGGTATTGTTATGGTTAAGCTTTGCATTGCTCACTTCTAGTTAAAGCTCGACTTAGTTGTTGTTGTTGTTCTTATTGTTGTCGACGGTCAGTTTGTTGTTGTTGTTGTTCTATTGTTGCTCGCTGGCGCTGCCTTGTCAATTATTGGTGGCACAGAATTTAGAACGCAAAATATAGTTGGTAGTTGGTAGTTGGCAGTAACCACAAAGGCACCAAATCAAAGCCCCTTGCAACTTCTTGGCCTTTTTTTTATGTTGTGTTTGTGTTTGTTGTTGTTGTTGTTGTTGCTTAGCGAATTATGACAGCCTCTAGTCCAATTCCAAATCCAAGTCACACAAAAAGCCACCAATTTCCGGTATGTATTCAGCTAATTGAAGTTTTTTTTGTTTTTGTTTTGTTGTTTTTCTGTCTGCTTGTGGGAAATGTAGCGGGAAATTTATTACACTGAAATAATAATAGCAACAATAATAATTTAAAAGCTGTTCATGGCAAATCTGTGTTGGAGTTTTCCAAATAAAAACAAACAAACAAAAACTAGTTAGTTAGTTGCTGGTTCTTAGTTCTCGAATAGAGTCGAGTCAACAGGGAAATTCAAAGGAAATTCATTTAAGCAATGACAAATTTCAAATGGATCTGGAAATGATTATGAATATATTAAATAATTATTGATTAGTAAATCAAATATTAATCAAAGAAACCATTGAGGAAAGTTCTGTCATAAATAAAAATCTTTACGATTCATAAAATAAAAAATAATAAAGGAAAACTTGTATCAATCGTATAAAATTTGTTTGGCCTAAATTTTAGCTTGGGGTTGATTAATGCTGTTAAAAATAATGCGTGGTGATAAAAATGCGACTTTTATTGCCGACTGTGATCGTAAATGAATTGGAAATTAATTATGTGTGGCTGCTGATAAAAGGAGAAGGAAAAAAACACCTCATAATATCTTTAATCTTCAGATGAGCTTTATTCACGTTAACAACTTCAGCAAGCGAAAATCGACGACAAATGATTAATAGTTGATTTGCACAATTAATTAATCATCGCTGCTCAAATGATCTTCAAACAATTTGCACAGATTTCTTGGGATTATTGTTGAAGTTTCAAGCTCGAAAATAAGCAGTTGAAATGTCGCCACGGTTCTTCAACTAGGGATAAACAATAATTAATAATCAGATCAAAATATAAAGAGATATCAGAGATAGCAGAGATCATTTACACTGCTTAGCTCCATTATCATTATTCCACGAACCCAATCCCAGATCTCTGCCCAAAATGTTCCTGGCTCTTGCAGCTCAGACAGCCATCGCCGAAGCTATTATCATGTGTCCATTATGCAGTCCATTTTCTGAAGAAGCTGGCTGCGGGTATCATTAGACTCCGACTCCGACTGCGACTGGTACCTTCATGATCACCCTTACATGCTCGGAGCGCATTGTAGCATCCCCATTAGCATATAATTGAGGGGTATTTGCCTCCATTATCACAAACAGCACCGCCAACACCGGCCAAGCAAGCGCCACCATCCAGTTGCTGGTTGATCGCAAAATTCTTTTGGTACTTCTGACACAGCAACGCCAGGATGCGTATCCTTATGCTCAGCTCCTGATCCTCAACAGTCGCTAAACAGCAATCGATCCATTTTCACTCTGACCAATCATTCAACGCCTGCAATAGATTTTGATATGCGGGCACAGCATCAAATTGAGGACTCGTAAAAAAATACACTTAAAAAAAATAAGCAAAGGCAAATGCATAAAATCAGTTGAAGTAGCGTTTGTCTGTCAGCTGAAAACACACACACAAAAACGGATAATGCAATTGCAAAAACCGGTTTTCATTTATGATTTTTAGTAAATAATTTAAAGACTTTGTTAAGATCTGCTTGGTTATTGGTTAACAAAGTGAACTTTGACTAGGGATCGATGCATATTATATTCAATGTGTGGCCACAGTTCAGATGCTTGCCACACAGTGGCAGTTGAGTTGGCAGCCGGCAGCAGGCAGCAAACAGCAAACAGCAAAAATACAGGCAGCAGCTGAGTATGTGGCAAACAGGTTGAAAGCCTCTGTCTTGGCCATAGCCATAGCCACGGCCATGGAATTCAATCAGGGCCAATCTATAATAGAAATCTCATGTGGTGGGGCAAACAGCGAGCGGCAAGTAGCAAACTTGCAACTGGCAGCCAGCCCACTTTCAATCGCTTGTGGCGTCGTGCGTTGCAAATATGAAAATGCTACTGCGCTGTGGACCTCCGAACACAGAGCAACGCTGCAGTTAAAAATCGTTTTTCATTAACAAAAAAGCGGCGCATTAATCACACACACACACACACACACACACATAGAAGAGGCACACACGCCCTCCATTGGAGGCAGCAGCATGTTGCAAGCATGCATATATCTTAAAAGTCCCAACAGCAGCAGCCTACAGTGGAACTTCTGTGAATTGAACCACTTCCAGCTTCCATCTTCCATCTTCCCAGTAACCCTTCCTTTTCTAGATTAAATCTAAATTAAATTTATAGCAATATTTACTAAATAATTCGAATAATTCAATAATTTATAGCTGAACTTAAGCTGCAGATTCGTTGTAGCGAAGTTGGACTGTAACTAATTCGTGCCTCGCTTGCTTTGTGCCTTGTCTTTGCAGCATTTTCGTGATCAGAGCATTGATGGCACGGGCTTGCCACTGCTAACCGAGGATCATTTGGTTAGCTCGCTGGGCATGAAGCTGGGGCCGGCGCTCAAGTTGCGCTCCATATTGGCGAAGAAATTGGGCGGGCCGTGTCCGTGTGTTGCGTGCGTTGCGCAGGCGCAACAAATGCTGGCACTGCAAACGGGTGCGGCGGCAGCAGCAGCAGCAACAACTACAAACAGCACAACAGCAGCAACAGCAGCAGCAACATCAGCAACAGCAATAACAACAACAGCAGCAGCAGCAGCAGCAGCGGCAACAGCAATAACAACAACAGCAACAACTGTTGTAACTAGTTGCAGTAGTTTGTCCAACAGTAGCAGTAACAGCAGCAGCAACAGCAGCAGTGGCAGCAACACAGCAGATAGCTGCAACATGGGCAGTGATGTTGCTGCAACATTGTTGCGTTGCAGCTTTGATGCTGCCGACACCAGCAACAGTTACAACAACAACAACAACAAGGATACTGCCAGCTAGTTCTTATATGTCACAATCGAAATTAAACTAATTAAATCAAAATATAAAAATAAAATATATATTAGTATATATAAATATATGCTAGCAAATTGCATTTCAACTGCAATTGTTGTACCAAATGAGCTTTCAAATGTAAAGAAAAAAAAAAGAAAAAAACACACACACATAAAAAATCAAATTACATTTAACTAATTTTAACCAACCTAAATTAATGTTAGCTAAAGTTGTAAACTTTAAAGCAGCAACAACAATCGCAAAAGTCTTCCATTTGCAGAAAGAAAGAAAAAGCACTTAAAGTTATTAAAATAATATATGAATAATTAATCAAGCAATTTAGTCAATTTAAATGAGTTTTTATTATGAACTAAACGATAATGATTTATGTACTTAAGCGCAAATATTTTGCACAACATTTACACACAGATATACATATATATATATATATATATATATATTAATAATTTATTTAAAATATTCTATATAAATATATACATCTATATATTCAATTTTCGTTTATAACTGCTAGTCAGTAAATATTATTACTATATTTAATAACATTCAGAGAACTTAAACAAACAAATTTCAATTCTAAAATTTGATTTCCTTATTTGTTTAGCAAAGAAAAGGCTATTTATTTTATATTTTTATAAAGAGAAAAAATAAAAAATATATATATGATATATGATATATGATATATGTAATACTAGATAATATCAATTGTTAAAAGCACCCAAAAATCTGTTGTTCAAAATATTACACTACAATTATATTTTGCGGCCATTGCACATTGGAATTCAAAATTCAACCATAATTTAAGAGCTCCAAGACTTGAAGACAATACCAACACATACAACAACGACAAATAACAACAAATGCATTGTATATATTGTTTATTTAATTATTTTTATATATATACCTATTAAATATCTTTATATATGCTTATGTATTTTAAACCCTAGGCATCTGCTACTGGCCAAGCAGCATCGGTCAACTTAAAAAATATGTTTACGTTTAGGCAAGCAAACAATTGATTTATTTTATTGAAATATATATTATATATTTAAACAAATATTTAGCTATTTTTCACAATCAAATAAATTATAAAAAAAATACATTACGAATACCAAACCCTTGTCTCTCCCTCTCTCTCTCTCTCGGTCCTCTGGAATGTGCAGTTAACTGGGCTCTATGGAGCTGAACTGACCTCCACTATGGGGCGCCGCGCTCGGGTCGAGCGTAACCGTTGCGCCAAAAGCCAACCAAGGATGCACTGCATAAACCAATTAAAAGCACGCAGCTGGAGCTGTAGCCGCACTTCAACGTCTAATTACAAATTGGAGTCATTGAATTTAATCGTTGCAAAATCCGCATATGCACTTCTTATGCACTTGAGACACGCAAACTGATAAAAACAAAAAATTAATACTACAATAGCTTGAACTGTCTTCTTTTGGTCATAATTCGCTGACTCCGGCTAATTGGAACGTGGCTGGGGCAACTTTCCCTCTAGTTGACCTGTCAGTCGTTCCCAGTCGGGAGGGCGGGAAGATATTTTTATTTAAGCTCACAATAAAGATGACTATTGATGTGCATACAGGGAATTTCAGAATTGGAGAAAACATTCTGTTTTGTAGTTGCCGATTAAGCAAGAATTTTGAGATAAATTATTATCTTCATGGATTTGTTGAAGTTAAGAGTTATTTACACGAAAAGTAATTGTATTAGCATTTTACCAACCCAAAAGTATGCATCAACAATTTATAGTTGGTATATAAAAATGACGCAATAGATTTTATTCTTCATCCTAAAGGTATGCTTTAAAATTTTATATTTGAGTCGGACAACTATTTACAAGTGATTTCATTGACATGCCTAAAAGTATGCTTTATAATGCGTTATAATCTCACTCAACAACTCTGTCGAACTGCATTTAAGAAATATCGGGTCATCTAAGTATCCAAACAAATCCAAATTTTCTCGGAAACTACAAAGACGATTTGGATGTCCTTTGGTCAGTCGGTAGAACTGGTGAAGGCCAGGATCCCTAGGAATTTGGCCGCGTTATAAGCAATTTTCTACCATAAAAATGTCATATTTCAGCGGTTTTAAGTATTTTCATGCCTTTTATTACTTTTTTCAAATCTGCAGCCAACATTTTTTGTCGAAACCTAGAAATCCTTGAATGCCAATCAAAAGACGTAAATTTCGTATTGTTCAATTTACAATTTTTAAATTAACCAAAAGTTAGAGCTTATGCGTGTATATATGTATATGTGTAATAATGTTTACAATTAAATGTTTGTATCCCTGCGTCCGCGTACCAAGAACAAAAGTCACATTCCTTTTCGAGAACACACTGCAATCGTCGGAGTGTTTAAGGAGGCTCTTCCAAAGCTACCGTAAGGGGCAGTACTGGAAAATGAACAATAAACATTTATCATCATAAAATTCGAGAATATATTTACATATAGCCTTTTTCGATTTTATTACATTTCTTGTAGTTTTTTTTTTTTGTTTTTTCTTTATCATAATTTGTTTTGCTGTGGTTTTTTTTTGCCATTTAAATAGTAAAACGTTTTTATATAACAATTCATAATTTTAGCTTACAGTATGTAACTCTTTTTGTTTTTCTTTCGTACTTCTTACAATTTTCTGTTTTGCAAACACTATTTCTCCAAAAACAGTTTTCATGCAAATATACAACGTTCAGAACATGATTTTGCATTTAAATTAATATCTTTATATATATATATACACATATATATATATACATATATATATATATATATACATATATACATATATATATATATATATATACATGCATATACGCATATGTATGCATATACTATATATATTATGTATATAACTAAAAATGCGTAAATAAATTGATTTTGTTTTTTCTTACTGTTTGTTTTAAGTTTCCTTTTCATAAAAGGAACAAATCGCACATGCCTTAGAGCATGTTTACTTTAAATATATACGCCAATATTATTTTGACTTCTGGTGTTATTTTCTGTTTGTTTGACATCGTATCGCGTTACTTTTAATTACACAAAAATAATCGATATAATAAACCTGAATTTTCTTTTGTTAATATTCTTTATCTTTTTTCTTGGTTGTTGATGCTTTGTTGTTTTTTGTTTTTTTTTTTCTAAGCGGCACTCTATATTGTATTTACGCTCAGTTGCTCTCTCAGTTTATTTATTAATTGTTATTCTCAGGATTGAGAACGAGCAGCGGCGGCATCTCCTGCTATTGTCTCTTGCGTCTCTTGTGTTCTTTACCATGCAGCAGCTTATTGTTTCTACATATCTCTATTTCTATGAAATGGCTGTTGAAAGTTTTGGTATGAACGCATCATTCCCACTCAGTGGTGCCCGGTGGCTTGGCTGTCAAGTCGTATAATACCCTCGAGATACCGTCCATTTTCGATATATCGTGAACCATTTGATTTAGGACCTAGAACACAAAATGTTTAACAATTGTTTAAAGGTATTTTTTTAATTATAATATAAGCTTACTTGTAATGGCAGTTGAGCGGAACCGGGCACTACTGGCACCCCAGTCATAAAATCGTTCGTTATGAATGGACGCAAAACCACCGATCTTCTGCAGGAGGGAGTGCGATTAATGGGATCACGGTCAAAGTGCACGGGTATGAGAACGACGGGCATTTGTGAGATTTTTCGATACAGGCCCGCTTGCATAATTATCTGTCCAATAGATAATAATAAATAAATATAAACATAATAAACAGATTATTGCATTAGCTCACATCGTTGGCAATGGCATCTGCTTGCCGGAGCTGCGCTAGGACCACATTGTTGAGTGTTGTGTGCGTTATATCCGTAACCAGATACTGCACTGGCTCGCCAAAGATGTAACACACTCGATTCACATTATGCAATATGCGCGGTATAATTTTGGCCAAAAATAACATATCCGCCCAGTTGGGCTCAGGGCTTGTCGTTGACAAGCCAACCACATAGCTGTAGGAGCGCTTATCACCCTGTACACCCACCGAACGCACTGGCAACAGCGTGGCCTGTATATCCGAATTGGCAGAGATGCGCAGCAGTTCCGTTTTTTCAGCTTCGCTGGTGGCGCCCGTTACCCGATTAATTAGCGCATGATTCTTCAGCTGCTTATTCTTATAGTCCACAATAACGCGTACAATGACCTGGGAAGAAATAGAAATCAGATTAGATGGGGAACGTTTAATGTTGTGCGGCTCTGGCATGCCTGTGTCTCCGAGTAATCCTTTTCCATATATGCTTCCTCGGCGCACAGCACACGTATAGCTAAGCCGGGTCCGGGAAACGGTTGTCGCTCGACCAGTTCCGCTGGCAGTCCCAGATCATTGCCCAGATCGCGCACCTCGTCCTTGTGAAAATCACTCAATGGCTCCACAACGCGTCCAGCACTACGCAGCTCCCTGCAATGATACACGCGAGTATTAGCGAGAAATTTGCAAAAAGAAAAAATACAAATTATCTCTACCGAATCAGATCCGTGTCATTGTGATGCGTCTTGATGGTCTCGGCATTCGTGCTGACCATGGTCGAGGCGGACTCAATTAGATCGGGCCGCAGTGTGCCCTGTGCCAGCAACACCTCCTCGGGCTTCAGCTTTAGCTCGGCGACCACTTCGTTGGTCACCTTAACGAATATATCACCAATTATTTTACGTTTTTCCTCAGGATTGTAGGTCTGGCAGAGCATGGGCGTCTCAACCACCGAATACTGCCCCGGCCTCTTCACTTGCGTGGTACCCTTGAGGAACGTGTAGCCTTCCTTACGCACTATTAACTCGATGCCAATATCTCGCAACGAGCGCTCCACCTGATCGCTTTCGTTCTTACGCATGAAACCTGTACGATAAAAGTTGTCAATTAAATTGCAATTAAACGCAAAAGATAAGTTATCTTCGGGGGTTGACAAAGATTAAGCGGATGTACATCAATTTATAATCTTACGAAAAAACATAGCTGCTTTCATGCCAGTTAGCATGACGGCATGATGCTGACATATTTTTCTTTGAATTTTGCTGCTTCATTGCGTGACTAATTGATAATTTATAAATATATATATATATCGCAGTTTGCATTACCATTATCCACATGCACTGCAATTATTTGGCTGGGATGCAGCGCCCGTCGCAGCAGCGCTGCACACACACTTGAATCGACGCCGCCGCTGACGAGTAACTGTGTTGGAAGAGTGAGTCAGTTTAAGATACTTTTCGATCTATGTATAGATTTATAGACATACCAACACTTTGTTATTGCCCACTTTTTCGCGTATATAGCGTATGCATTCCTCCTTTCGACTACCCATGGTAAAGTTCGCAGTTAGTTCGCATATCTCATAGAGAAAATTGGAGAGAATCTGTTTGCCATTGATGGTTAAATCGACTTCTGGATGAAATTGAACACCATAGATACGCAACACCTCATTGTAAATGGCAGTCACAATGCGATTCGATGACCAGCCACCGACTTTAAGTTTATCACCCACTCGCTCCACGCTATCCCCATGGGTAAGCAGCACAGCCTGGGATCGGCTCAGGCGACTACAAGAGTTAAAAATTTTATTAATTAAATAAATAATAATTTAGTTTCGTTAGTTTGTCTAATGCGCAAATATTCCTCCATTTTATAAAATTATTCTTATAGATAAACTTTAAGGGGCTTACATAAATTCTATATTTACAAATTATTAAAAATAAAAAAAACCCCTAAGATAATGAAATATATATGTAATGCCACGTGTAGAACAGATTATAAACTACGCAAAACTGATCTGTTCTTAGCATCTTGATTATAGTATAGCAGTATTGTATCAGCGCTCAAATAAGCTTGCAACTTGAACGCTTTCTTGTTGCTGCTGATTACATTAATTTCATCATCAGATGATTCTGATTATCTCACCTAAACAGCGGGCATGACGTTTCAATCTCAATATTCTGCTGGCCATCTTCGCGCAGATCCGTTTTGAGGACAGAGCCGCCGAATTCTTTGTTGATTAACTGCATGCCATAGCAGATGCCAAGCATAGGGATTTTCAGCTTAAACAGATCCGGATCGTATGTGGGTGCATCTTCGGCATAAACTGAATTGGGTCCGCCGGATATGATGATGCCACGATAGCCGCTATCACGTATCGTTGCCGCCGGCGTATCCAACGGCAAAATGTCCGATTCAACCAAAAGTTCGCGCACTTTGCGATCAATTACCTAAACAAATGACAAATGATAGTTAAAATTTGCAAGATTTGCTATCGATAACAACTCACCTTGCCATACTGTGCGCCAGCATCGAGTATAACAATTTTATCGTGTCGCAGTCCATTCTCCGCTGGCGTTAGAAATATATTTGAACTCATATCTTTATCGTTGCAGCACTGCCCAAAAAAAAGAGAGAGAGAGAGAGAGAGAGAGAGAAATAGCGTGATTAACAGTTGCAATTGAAGTAATGTAAACTTTTGAAGCAGCTAACTGCAACTAGCAATTCTTCAGTTTCTTAAGCCTATTTATATGCCAATAATTATATGTGGGTGAATGTATATATGTATGTTGTGTGTATGTCGACTCTGGTGGGTAACTGAAGCTGGTGCATCAAGGTCAAATTTGAATTTAAAAAGAGCAATATCAAAAGCAATAAACAATGACACATTAACACATACCGGTAAAATCTTGTGGATCACACGTAGAATCATTCAACATGCAGACCAAAGTTTTATTTGCCACAATTCTACGATAGACAAACATTTCCATTTTGGTCAGCAGCAATGAGTATAACAAACAAACAAACGAACAAACAAACAAACAAACAAACAAACAAAAATGTTTTTTTTTTAAAGGGGGTCAAATGGCGACGCCTTCAAAATAAATTCGAGCAAATTTTTGTGCTGTTTGCGAACGAACGTAAGCTGTAGGTGGGCAGAGGGTGGAGGGTGGTGAACTTGTCGTAAGTCTAGGCAAAAACAACTGATTTCGACTATGAAAATTTCACACAGTGCTATTTGTTTTATTTTTTTAGTGCGCGAGACCCTCGATGGGGCCGGGGCCGGCTACTGACCGCGACAGATGACATGCAGAAAGAGCATGAGAGAGTATGAGTGTGTGTATGTGTGTGTGTGAGATGTATGTGTGAGATGTGTGCGTGTGCAAGCGAGAGAAGAGATGTGAACAGCAGGCAGGCAGGCGAATGAAAACTCAAAACACGCGCAGGCGATGGATGCTAAATGAAGAAAATGCGTAAAACAAAATGTGCAAGAAGTGCAGTGTGCAAGAAAGTGCAACGGTAAATGTGTAATGTTTGACAGCTTTTGTTATTGCTGTTTTGCAGTGCATTGTTTTGTGTGTCTGGCTACTCTCTATTCATTTGCAATTTTTTGAAGCTTCTTTTGGATCAATTACAGTGTGACCGTTGTTTCAACGCACAGCATGCGCTGCGATAACCGACAGCAACAAACAAAAAAAACACAAGTTAAAGGCTATCAACAAGCACCAAAAACAACAACAACTGCATATTTGCAATATGAGCCGCGCATGGGGGACACTCACACGTGGGGCGATTGTCTTGAATGAAGCTTCTAACCACAATGCGACCAATATTATCATATTATCTTAATGCCATGCGAAAGCGAATACAAAAGTCGGTCAATAAACACGCATTTCGCACACGCATTAATTGCAAAAAAAAAAAAACAGAAACAGAAAAAGAAGAAAAAAAATTTATGTGTGATGAGCGACGCTGGCTGATGTTGCATTTCTTACCTGCGTATTGATTGCCGGGCGGACCAAGGGTAGAAAACTTTATGCTTAAACACTAAATGTACGTTTATTGTGGATGCGGGTTCCCGTTGTGTTTGATATTTGCACTTCCTTTTCCCTTTTCTTTTCTTTTCGTTTTATTTTTTTTCTTTTGGCAAAACAGCACCGCGTCCGTCTCCGTGCAAATGCAAGCAAAAATATATGTGACGAATTTTCTGGGTGCTATCTGAGAGCCGCTGCACTAAGCGTGTAGTTGTTTGATTGATGTTCCGTTTTGTGCCTGTTTATTGAACAAGCGGAAAGACGCGATTTATCACTGTCGAGAGCATTAAAATTTAAATATTACGGTGCTCCGCTACTAAACTTTTCGTGAATAAAAGCCGAAAGATGACATATTGACGAAGAAACTAGTGTTGGGTTGTGCATGCAAGAAAAAGAACTAATTGCTCTACGGAGTGAACTATATTTCACCATGAGCCAGGGAATCAAACCGAATCGTATTCTAGTTCCAGTGTCAGTTTTGGTTCTGAATTTCAATCGCTTAATATCATATAAGGGTTCCAGTTTTGTTCTGGTTCCCTGCCCTGACAAATGAACTCCAGAAATTCTCATTATACAGCACTAGTTGAGTAAGACTGCTAGTGTTGCTGCCGATACATTGAGCGATAACTAAATAGCAAGTGTTGGTAAATGCATCCCATGTAGTTTTGCTCAATACACATCAGCTGGGCCCGCCAAAAGCGATTTGTATGCGCGCTATTTTGATTAACTCGTGAACAATTTCTTATGCGCTGCAAATTAATCTAAGACAATGGGTCCTGCTAACGTATCGCAGTCAGATATAAGCATAGAAGACGAGGCAGAAATATTGGCATTGGAACAACTGCTCGGCGATGTGGAAAGCGATAATGCATCAAATGCAAACTCAGCAAGAACACTAACGCCGTCTACTTTGTCCACAGTAGTTCCAAAATTACGCGATGACAGCAGTTTTGCCGATGCATTTAGCTACGAGAAGACAGTGAAACAAGCAAAAACGATTGTACAACAAAAACCCAAATCTGCCGAGCCGGAACTCGATTCATCGGACGACGAGGAGGTCAAGAACTTCTTGGAACGCAAATACAATGAGTATGGCAGTGATATCAACAAAAAACTAAAACAGCAACGAGAATCGGTACATGAGAGCAAAGTAGCACACGAAGTGGATCAATCGCTGAAGGCAACAACAAAATTTATCAGCTCTACGCCACAACCGGAAGCACTGCGTCTCAAGAATCCACATAATCCCATCCAGCGCAAATCGCTGACTAGCAACTCCTTTCAAAGACCCCCACCAGCAGCAGCAGCAGTAATTACCAGCTCTACTTCATCCCTGCAGCAATCGACTATTTCGACTACCTATACAGATCCTGTTTTTGGACTGCGCATGATTAATCCACTCATTTCGAGCTCCTTGCTCCAGGAACGCATGAACAGCCGCAAGGCAGTGCCCTTCTCGGCTCTAGCATTTCACATAGAGCGTGGTGATTTGGCCAAGGATTGGGTCATTGCTGGAGCCTTGGTGTCCAAGCAGCCGGTACGCAATACCAAAAAAGGTGATCCCTACTCCACTTGGACGCTATCGGATCTGCGTGGGGAGGTGAAGACTGCATCCATCTTTCTGTTCAAGGAGGCGCACAAAACGCTCTGGAAAACGGCGGAAGGCATGTGTCTGGCGGTGCTTAATCCAACGATCTTTGAGAAACGTGCGGGCAGCAAAGATGCCGCTTGTCTCTCCATAGACACCTCCCAAAAGGTTATGATACTCGGTCAGTCCAAGGATTTGGGCACTTGTCGTGCCACCAAAAAGAATGGCGACAAGTGCACAGCTCTGGTGAATATCACAGACTGCGATTACTGTGTGTTCCACGTGAAGCAGGAGTACGGCAAGATGTCCAGGCGATCTGAACTGCAATCGGCCAATGCGGGTCGCGGTCTCAACGAGTTGCGCAATAAGGTGTTGGGTGAGTTCAGCAGGCTGAAATTGGATGAAGTCAGTGTTGATCGATATTAATCGATATAACAATCCACAGGCAAAAGCGAGGTATTCTATGGCGGACAGACCTTTACGGCGGTGCCGGCACGCAAGAGCGCCAAGCTGATCAACAAGGAGCGCGAACGTCTGAGCAAACTAGCTAGCTACGACGTGTCTCCGTTTGCCCATAGCGTTGATCATGAGTCCAAGCCGAAAGTGATGCCTGCCGATATACCCTATGCGGAGCGTGGTGGGCCAGTTTCCCGGCTAGCCGACAATGTGCAGGCGTCCGCAAAGCAGCGCTATCAGGATCTCGAACGTTTGCGTCTATTGAAAGCGGAAAATGAACGTTTACAAAAGCAAGCTGAAGCAACAGCAGCAGCAACGACTCCAGCAACACCAGTCAAGGAGGTTGCCACGCCCACAACGCCACAAAGCGTACCGGATAAGTTCAAAAATCGCGGCTTCTCCTTCGATGCCAACGTGACACCCAAACTCGCGGGTAGCGAGAATTTTAACTTTGAGGTGAATGTGGGTGCACGTCAGGCGCAGAGCGCCAAATTGAAAGCAGCCGCGCTGCTCAGGAAGAAGCCGCTGGAGAAGGTGAATCCGAATTCTACGCGCGGCACAGAGAAGGGCAAACGGCGAGCCATCGATGAGCTCAACGAAAAGTTCTCCAGCAGTGCGAAGCGTCAGAAACTGGAGGAAGAGGAACGCGAATTAATGCGTAAATCACGCATTGAACGCATCATGGCCGCCACTTCGACGCACTCAAATCTGGCCGAGATGCGCGAACAGGAAGCACAGAATGACTACTTTAACAAGCTGGAGCGCAAGGAAGCGATGGAGGAGAAGATGCTGAACACATATAAAATGCCCTGCAAGGCAGTCATTTGTCAGAAATGCAAATACACCGCCTTCTCCGCCGCCGAGCGTTGCAAGGAGGAGAGGCATCCACTTAAAGTGGTGGATGCCCAGAAGCGTTTCTTTCAGTGTAAGGATTGCGGTAATCGCACCACCACCGTCTTCAAGCTACCCAAACACAGCTGTAGCAGCTGCAAGGGATCACGCTGGGAGCGCACAGCTATGATACGGGAGCGAAAGGTGTGCACAGGCAGGGAATCGCTATCGCTGCGTGGCGATGAGGAAAGCCACCTCGGTAGCACTGCCAATGCGGCGAATCTTAATCTCCTAGTGCCCGAGGAGGAGAGCTAATCATATATGTGCATTGATTCGTGTTATATATATAGAAATATAGCATACAAATTTATATATTTATTTATATACAGTCTAGTTTTTGGCATATACATCAATAAATACAAATGGTCCAATTTCTTATGGCTTAACCTAATATATCTTTGTATGCCTCATATATTTATGTATTTTTGTATGGCAAAATCAAGTGCCTAAATTTAAAGATTAATGCGTGAAATACTTGGGATAAAATTGTTGTGCACATGTCTTAAGCAACATTTTTTTTTTAAAGTAAAATACACAATATAAATAAATATAGTTATTTGGTATGCTCTAAATACTTGACTTTAAAAATTATACAAAGGCATTTTTCAAATTGCACAACGCAAAAGTTATCATTTCATTTGCTTTAAGCTAATTCATAAACTTTTTTCATAGCATTCGTGACAAGAAGCGTATTTTCACTTTTATAGGCGATTTTAACTAATTGTAAAATATTATACAAGGAGATTTCTTAAAAGTATGGCAAAAGCTTAAGAGAGTTTATAAAGTTCATAAATATTTCGATTGGAAATTAGCGTATGGAAAAATATGCAATTTTTGATTATATGGTTGAAAATGGTGTAGACTTAAGGCTTGACTTAATCGTGTAACAAGAAGATTGCTCAAAGATAACTAAAATAGGATAAAACATATAAGAGTTTACGATAAATGAATACCCATAAAATAAATATAGCTGATCAATACCAAGAAATAAAAAAGTTAATAGTAAACTTTCAGGAATACTTGGTATATTTTATGGAAGAAAATTAGTGGATAGTAATAAAGCTGTAGAGTGGGAGTTGACTTCGAAACACAATCCTGTAAATCATATAACAAAATATTACCAAAATTTGGTCACTGCAGAAAGAAGAAACAACTAATATAAGAGATCTTTGGGCTTCTATAAAATAAAATCAGTTATCAAGGATGATGATCTTCGGAAATATCATCCACCCCACTAGAAAGCTACACACTGTAAATGCAAACCGAGTATTCGAGTTGATTTTGGCAACATCATAAAGCTATCATAAAGTATACACAAGATTAAAACTAATTAACAAACAAACAATTTGAACGGAAAATCAGGCGCAGTTAAAATGGAATTGGGGAAATTGGAATGCATAAGGATGAAAAACTTGTGTCGGACTTTAAACGGCATCCTCGGCATGTGGTTGCGGCGTCTCAGGATCCTTGAGATTAAGCAGACTAGAGAAACGAAATGAGATGGTCTTGGAGAGATGCTTCTCAAAGTCGCGATTATCGAGATTATCGGGTATCAGTGTATTGTTGGTCATGTCCATATAGGAGCGCCCACGCTTCACTGGCACAGCGTAATCCGGCAGCGCTGTTGCCGCAGAGATTGGACAACCATTTTTGGTCATATTACTGTAGCTGGGCGCACAGCTGGATTTGCGTATGTTGAGCGGAAAGCGAAGATCGTTCTCATACCGCAACACCTGCTCCGTGGTGCTGGCCTCGATCAATGGACGGGGCAGATCATAGCCAGGTGGTGCTGCCGCTGCCGCTGCGTGAAATTCGGTGACAGACTCATCGCGACTATTGGCCAAATCCTGCAATTCATAGCTGTTGATCTTTGGTGGCGACCACAGATGCTGCAGTGACTCCGGTTCACCCAGTTCCTCAATGTTCGGCATCAGTGCCGCCTCATCGCTGCAGTACAGCGGATTGGACACCGCATTCGTCTCCAGCTCTATGTACTTGGCATTGTTGCCGAGTAACTTCTCAAATTCCGCTGCGAGGTATTTAAAGGATGGACGTGCATTGGGCTCATCCACCCAACAGGTGCGCACCACAGAGTAAACTGTCTCGGAACAGTTCTCGGGTCGTTCCATGCGATAGCCGGTCTTGAGCAGAGACCACAGATTCTGTGGCGCTATACCGGGATACGGTGAGGCGCCCAACGTGATCAGCTCCCAGCAGAGCACACCAAATGCCCAAACATCCGATTTGCTGGTGTACACATGATCCGCCAGAGATTCTGGCGCCATCCACTAAAACGAGTGCAGGATTTTGAGTATATATATATATGGAGACTGCTCCTTTGAGCTACTTACCTTGACGGGCACACGATCTCTGGAGCGCTTCAGATAAGCATCATCCTCGTAAACATCCCGGGTCAAACCAAAATCGGATATTTTACAGATTTTGCCATCGGCGAGGAGCACATTACGAGCAGCCAAGTCACGATGCACCAGCTGGAAGAGAGCAGCAGAAGGATTGAAATTCTTGCTCCAGAATATTCACTTGTATTACAAATTTAAATTATTTAAATAATTCAATTTCCAAAAACACTTATGAATGTTCAGATTTGATACCATTATATATTATATACCAGATGACATATGAATGCCGTTGCTATTACGCACCTTCAGTTCCGTTAGATAGTTCATGCCCTTGCATATCTGCCAGGCAAAGGTGAGCATCATTTTGGCACTGACGGGCTCGACACCATCGCTGAAATCGACGCCGGCACACTCGATCTTCCTGCTCAGACGCAGATAGCTGCGCAGCGAGCCATAGCGGGCATACTCGATGATCAGCAGAGGCGCCTCCGAGGAGAGCGTGCAGGCGCCGAGCAGCTTAATCACATTGGGATGCGAGACCTCCTGTAGCAGTTGGAATTCGGAGAGCAGTGCCATGTACTCCACGGAGTTGGCGCCCTTTTTGAGCATCTTTACGGCAACGGTGGTCACACCGGGCAATGCAGCAATCTCAGTGGCATAGCCCTTGAGCACCTGCCCGAACTCACCCTCACCCAGCACGGTGTCCAGCTGGAGTTGTTCCCGCGGGAACTCCCACTTGGCATCGGCGCTCTCGAACTTGAAGCCACTCTGCAGCGGCATGAGGGGCAGATCACCCGGCTCCAGGCTGCAGGACAGATTCTGCTTAGTTCCTGGCGTGACTGAATGTTTGCCCAAGCGTCGCTGCCAGACTTTTCTCTGCGAGAGCAGCAGACAGAGCAGCAGCAGCACGAAAAGCAGCGGACAGCTGATCACGACCAGGATGCAGGATCGATTGCACTCCATGCCTGCCAGATGCAATACGCCCAGCGCCAGTGCACCATCCCGATCTTGATCCACCTGATCCTGCCCCTCCACTGGCCTAACGCTCACCACTTCCAGCTCCGATTCATTCTTCCGTCTGCGCTGTTTGCGTGCCTTGGTCTCCTCCTCGTCCGGCAGAGGAGCACAGTTGCATTTGCCATTATCCTCGCAGAGGCACGTGCCCGATCCACTCAGAATCCCCCGTCCATGGTCGTTGCTGGTGTGTGGACCCACAATTCTCGCAGCTGGTGTGCAATCCTGTGGACAGGCATGCGTATTCAGTTCCTCCAATGCATCGCACACGTGATCCGGACAATAGCGGGCATCTGGCACACAGGAGCCATAGTTCCGGCTGAACATTGACGCACTGGAGCCACGCCAGACGCACGCCCCTCCATCGGTGGCCAGGCCACAGAACTTGATGCACTGCGTCCGATATTTGACCTGGGCGCAGGTCTGCGAACGCGATTTAAGCCGCAGCTCACAGCTGGTATTCGCCGGTCGACCCTCTTGGAGATGAATATTGATGACAAAGGCATGTGGTTGCTTCTCCATATCCTGCCAGGTCACGTTCAAGAAATACACCGTCTCCGGCGCATGCTCCAGGGCCAGGGCATCGCGCACATAGACAATGCCCGCCGTCTCCGTTAATCCAAAGGCGCCACTGCGATCCTCGGCCAAAGCGAACCGCCAACCCCTCATCCTGTGCAGCTCCAGAAAGCTCTCCGGCTGGGCGACACGATGAAATGAGGCAGCCGCTCGATGCACAAACACATCCTTCTCATAGTCAACGCTCATACGGCGACGTCCTGCTCCACCCTCCCCAGTGAGCTCGCCGGTGCTGTCGAAGATGCGCTGCTGCCTCACCCGCAACGGCAGCGCCTGCGGTCGCTCCTGATCCTGGCTGGTGTCCACGTGCAGGCAGATGTGTGCCGTTGCCGTTGTTGTCACATTCCGCACCTGGATGGTCAAATCTCTCGCCTGCAATTCGAAGCAGTAGGGCGACTGAGGCAATATTCCATTTCTGGCAAAGCGTAGCTCTTTGAAAAAAAATAAAAAAAAATTATAATTTTTCAAAGTTAAAAAGCGACTTTAATTAATTAATTAGTGATATTAATTAACACTTAATTAATTGCGTTAATCGCAATACTTACGACAGCTGATGATGGTATGGGGTCGGCCGGTGTGATCCGCCTCGTAGGCGTGACAATCGGGCTGAAGGAAACCTTGTTTATCATTAAGTATGGCGTACTTCAGATGCGCATTCGCTGCCAGCGTGTCCTTGTCCAGGTAGATGATTTTATCGCCCACCGGCTCCTCCTGCAAGGAGACGCGTGGAGTGGAGTAGAGTTTAACTTTATTAGCATTTGCATTAACTGACCACGCTAATTAAATGCTACGTGGACCGCTCCCAGTGACCTCGAGCGCAAATTGCACGAGCTTTCTCCCCAAGGAACACAATGAATACTCCTCGTGTCATTATCGCTAGTTTTTATGCACAAGGTCAGCAATTGGGGATACGGAGCGCTGAGAGACCTTTGGGAGCTGACCCTTGTGCTGGATATACTAGGAACTAGAAATGACTCCCTGGTGTCAGAATATTAACCTCTTTCTCAGTATTAAGAAGATGTTTGCATTGAAGATAGAATTACAATTACATAGTAATTTTTCAATACATTGAATTTCTTGAATGATAATAAATTTGTTAACATATTTTGTATATATTCAACTTACTTGTGAAATTTGAATGGACTGCAAAGCTTTTTCTTTCTTAAATGGTGCTTGCAATATAAAGTCCAAAACGAGTCTCCAACTTACTAAACACTATCATATTAAAAACATGCCTCGACTGATGACACTTTGACATAAATTCCAAAAGCCTGTCAGCAATTACAACATGTATTCCCGCAGGGACACGCCTATCACCACTATTACCTTCAACTGGCTTTCTCCACTGGCTGACTGTTAATTTAGGCGCATAGCTAATAAAAGAGCTCTTAATCTCATTTACAATTATTTTCATGGGATGTATACTTAATTTAAATACGAATTACAAATTACTGCGACAAATTGTAATGGCTCAACCTTTAGGGTTATTTTTATTGTTTTCTGTACCCATTACAAATGATTGGAATGGGTATAATTATTTAATGCAATTGTATTAAACAGAAAAGAGAAGAAGTTTGGAGTTTTCTAACTTAACTCAAACACATCCTAGTTGTAATTTGGATTCTACATGAGAAAGTGTCTAGTTTTTTGGCAAAATGCATTTTATTTATCTTAGATGCATTTTCAGTTTAATTGTTTTAAGACCACAGACTTCAAATATTAGCATGAACTGTGTGTGTTTAAGTCTGGTCACAGGGCATCTGATAGTCGAGCACATTAATTTAATGCAATCTACGTTTTCATTTTAGTTGCGTAGTTATTTGAGTAAGTTTTAGCAATTACTTGCAACTAACTAACTAACAACTAAATGACATAGTTTTTGCGGCTCCTCGAAGCCACTCTGTGGGAATGGGCTTGGCTTCGCTGGGGCTCCACTTGGCCACAACATCATGACAACATAATTTCAGAGGCAACCAGCCCAACCACCCAACGACAGAAACTTAAAGCTGTTTTGGAGCTTGAATTCGCCGCGGCTCACTTGACACCCTTCGTGAAGGGAATCATAAAAGTTCGTCGAAATGCTATGCGTTTTTAATGATGAAAGCTATGAAAGTGAACTTCCCTGCCAGACAACATAATGGCCAAATAATGGCGGCGCTTTGGGTTTGCGTGTCCCGGGGGCGTTTATCAAGCGCAAATTCAATCAAGCCCGCACCCAGCTCGGAAAACCCCAGACAGCTGCCAGACAATCGTCTGCAAGGCGAAAACTTACCGCCTTAAAGTACGGCTGCTCCAGCCGGAAATTAAAGTGTGGCTGACGCTCCTGCAACCGGGGTCCATTGTCATTGCGATCCAGCAGCGTGACATTATAGCTTCGCCAGAATTGGCGCGATTCCCTCGCCGACAGTTTGACGGTGCAACTGATGCCTGCCTGCAGTTGACCAGCTCGTGTCTGGAGGCCATTCAGTTCATCATGATCCAGCGGCTGTTTGCTGTATAAACGATTTTGTTTTAATGCAAAATGAGCACTGCCCATTTTCAGTGAGTACTCCACGGATACCAGGGGACACAAATATTTGGCAGCACGTGAATTGAGTGCTCCAATTAGCACTGGCTGAAAGGTGGAGCTGCTCCTGCTGTGACTCGTTGTTTCGGCAATCGTATAATGTGCCCCAGTCCAAAAGCAAATGTGCTCCAACTCTGCACAGTAATCGGTAAGGTTTAGGGGAATCACTTCCAGCGTTAGGTGGGCCACCTGTTGCAGCAGCTCCTCCGACTTCGAATCCGACTCCGAGTCATCCTGGTTGCGCGGAAATGCGGTCAGCACATATTTCACACTGCCATTCAAGGGTTTATAATCCGTACGCATATAAACCTCACCAGAGCTGGCATTGATACGAAGCAGAGTGTTCTGCTCCAGATTGTAGATATAATCGTGGGCCAGTTGATTGTTATCGAGGCGCAACACTTGAAACTGGGCCAGGGGTATCTTGGAGAATATGCTCTCCGACTCCTCATTGATGGGCAGCTTGAATTTCACGGAAGTGGTGGGAAAATAAACATCCAGAGCTGTCAAAGAAAAAGCATAACAAAAAGGAAATCAGTTGATTGGGTCAAGCACTCCATACACTGAGAGAAAAAATACAAACGTTAAAGAAAAGTAACAAATATTTTATAGTAATTGTTATGATTATTTATTTCAACTCAAAGTATTCACAGTTTATATTACAGTTTTAAATTGCTTTTCAGTCATAACAGGAATAGCTTAATAAAAGTTCTCAGATTCGTCAGCCGTTTCAAAAAGTGTGTAAAGTATCTATTTCTCAGTGTATGATTGATGCAAATCAATGGCCAACAGAGTGTGGCGACCACAAGTGGTACTTAAGTAACTGTCCCAGTTCCCAGCTCCAGCCCAACCCCAAAACCCATTCCAGTCCCACTCTAGTGCAACCCCTGCTTTATTTGTGCTGGATTCTCTCATCCCCTTGATACTCATCAAGAGATTCGAGTATTTTCCCATTATAGCTCAGCACACTCATAAATTGAGAGGCATAAAAATTATGAATGTAGTTTAATAAGCTTGCTCTGACCCCAATAAGAGAGCATTTAATACAGGATGGGGAGCGCTGCATTAAATCCTACGCACAACACACGGCGTATGCGTAATTTGATAAGATTCTTTATGCTGCTAATGACGGCAATTGTTTTTGTTGTTGCTGTTGTTGTTGTTTTTATTGTTGATATTGTGGTTGATATTACTATTGTTGCTGGGTCGTGCGCTTGCATACGCTCAAGTCCAGTACAAGCCATAAATAAATATAATACAGATATTAGTTATTAGCATATGGGTTATCAAAATGAAACCCACCCACACAATCAAAATCACACACGCCCTTCCACTCCACATCTCTCTTGTCCGCGTCATCGCGTATTGATTTTGTGATAACAAATAAACAAACAATTTATGTAGGCAAAAAACTAACCAATTTTTGTTAAGCGTAAAAATACAATTCAATGCATAATTGCTAACTAAATATTTGTTGTTCGATCAAATTTGGAACAATTTTGGTTGGGGTGAAAGAATTAAGTGCCTGCTGAAGGGTTCAAATTGGGGTTAGGGGTGGAGAATTTCTGTGGCGTGAAGTTTGTAATTAAATTATAGATAGAAACGATGTAACTGTCACTGTCACTGCTCAAATGGTAATACAAATAATAAGACTACAAATGTTGAACGACTTTGGTTTTTCAGTTTCAGTTTTAATAAACTCTCTTTCCATGCACACTAACTAAGCTCAATAAACATTCAAAGTATGAAAAGAAAAGTCTTAAGTAGTTAAGCTCATATTTTTGGCGTTCATTTGGATCTTAGTCAAGGACCAAGCACTTTATCATGTCCCAACTGGTGGCTGCTGCCCATAAACACACCATTGGCGCCGCATTGAGTATAATGCCAGCATAAAAAACTATTTTCAGGCATAATTCCCCAACTGTCTAAGGACACACGCATATTTTATATAAAAACAAATGCTGACTGAATTAATTTTTTGTGGGTGTTTTTTTTTTGGTTTTTTTTTTGACTGTGCGACCGTGCTTAAAGAGCGCCAAGGACACGAACACAAATACAGGATACAACGAAGCCTGACGCCATTTGTTCCACACGTTTGTAGTATTCCTATTCCCTGCCCCCTGCAACACATCCCCCAAGCATTTAAAATGTCATTATAAATGCGTGTCTGTGAGTTTGTCGCTGCTCCAACATATCATCTACATATTTTATCAGACATTATTCGCATGCCTGAGCGTTGGCAATTGTAATGAAAACGTTCATAATTTATAATGCGAGTACATAAAAACACACTCAAATGCACTCACACTGATGGGCATAAGTATGCGTACCATATGAGCATATTTAGCTGATTTCTCCACATCTTCATTTGTTTGAGCTCTTTGCCATAATTATGACAGGTATTTAGTTAGCTGGGCTGGCATTTTGCGGCATCCAATTAGCGACAGTTTCTTGTTTACATTGCCCTCCACAAATGTTGTGTTTATGATTAGTTGGAAATGGCAGTGACAGAGCCAACGAGTGTTGTTGCCAATTTGATTACAGCTTTTGTGAGCTTTGAATGGGAGAGAGAGATATGGCATTCCACAAAATTAATATGCAAGAATGTTACTTGCACTGGAAAATGCATACCAGATCACGAACGTTTAAGACTAATTTTAATTACAACAATTATTGTATTGATTATTTTGTTATCGATTCATTTAATAATTGATCTATCGAAGGCAATCCCACAGACTGTTCTTCTTCAAGTACTTCTTGGTCAAGCCTCGATGGCAGTCGATGCCCCAAGCTGGCTGCCTGAAGTTGTCTTTCTGCGCAACAGCAGAGGCAGCTGCTGATGCAACGTTCTTGATGGGAACGGCAACAGCAGGCTTGGTGGCAGTTGTTTTCACTGGTGCAGCGTGCTTAGCTGCAGCCTTCGTATCCATCTTTGTTACTCTTGGCAGTTGGAGACAGCCTAAAATTGGAAAACCAATGCTGCTGCTGCTGAAATTGAAATCGCTTGGGAATCGCTGCTGCTAGAACCGGTTGGGAGTTGTAATTCATCTAGTGATTGCATGCAAAGTAAACAACTCCAGTGGGTGTTCCTATTTACCCCACCACTTTCAGCACTTTATAGTTAAACTGATTCCAGCTAAATCTAAAAAATAAACCCAAGTAAGTGCTTACTTGACCGTCTTTAATCTGTAAACGCAACTTGAACTCCATGCCCTGGGGAAGTGTCACAAACATTAAGTAAAAGTCAACAGCTTACTATGGGCAAAAAGATGTTTTTTTTTTTAATAAAGTCAATTTCATTTTAATTTAATTTGAACACTGTCAGACACAGAAATAAGCATATTAAAAGTTTTATGGCAACAGTTGGTATCTTGATCTTCCGACTTTATGCCAAAGAAATTGACATTTTGCCCATGGTGCAGTTGTTAAAAGTGAGTTGGTGGTGGAAAAAGGTAAGAAGAATACACAAATAAAAAACAAGCCCAGGAAAACAGGACTATCTATCAGAAGGACAATTAAAACAGGACGGAATGGCGCATTAAAAATTCAACTGACGCTAGATAAAAAATGCAGGACTTTTCTTCTTTTTTTTTTGGGGTGATTGGACACACGCTAATGACAACAGCAGTCAACAAAGTGTCCTTTGGGCCATTATGGCTCGTACCTGAACTTGGCCGCAACGACTAACGGGTGTAGGGGGCTGGGGTGGATCCGTTGGTTCCGGCACCGGGTAATTGGAGACTGAAAACTGTAGTTGAGGTGCGGCTAGTTTCGACTCAATTAATTAATCTGCTCAAATTAATTGACTTTGCATCGAATTAGGTCGTTCAGCTGTTTGCCTGGTTTACTTGTTTGCTTGCCTGTACTTGTTGTTGTTGTTGTTGTTGTTCTGGTTTGTTTACCCTACACCTTCATTCGGTGCGTTGTCCTTTTTGCCGTGTGAGTCATTTGTTCGCAAAATTTCCACACACAGCATCCGGTCATTAGTTTTTATTGCCATTTTTTTCTTCTCTTTTTCAGTCTGCGTAATGAAAACTTTATCTCTGTGACAGTTGTAGTTTTGTTGTTAGTTTTTTTTGTCATCTGTGTGTGTCAAATGTTTTTCCAGTCCAAGCATCTACTCTTTTCATTTTTTGTTGTGCTATTTTTCATTACTCATACGACCCTTGCAGACGTCAACAGTCTCTTTGAAACTGGCATTTAGCTTGGCAACTGGCAACTGTGGCTTATTGTCTTTGGCAAAGGATCTCGTGTTCACATTATGAAATTCGTTCCGTTTGTCTCCGCACTTTCACTACACACTTATATATAAGCATCGTTACTATATATATACATATATATATATATATGTGTCTGTGTGAAATACTTGTGTCATCCAATTGCTTGGCTTGTTTCCTGCTGCTGTCCCTAAAGGTTTTCTTTGTCTGTCTGCCAAGACAAATTGAATAACCAACAACCAGACTGTGAACAATTTGATCGATTATTAAAGTATTATTAAAGTACTATCCAATATATATATATCAATAAATAATTTGCAATATTCTATTACACCTTAGACAAGGTCACAATCTCTCTGGAGACTATTGAGTAAAATTCATAAGTAAAATTATAAAAATGTGCCGAAAATAATGTGTGAACAGAAGATTAAAATAAATATGATTAAACAAGGCAAATTTTCTATAATCCCTGCAATTACATTGAATTAAACACATAATTTATTCGATGAGCATTATTAAATATTCATGAATTTAAATTTAATAAATAAAATGTTTAATAATTCTTACAATAATACAAAAAATGCTTTTTCATCTATTGAATCTTGCCTGCAGCTTTTAGATAACATGCCCATAATAGCCAAAATTGGTATGTATATACCCTAACTTCAGTAGAGTATTGTAGGGTACAAGAAATGAATCGTTTTACTTATCGATCTATATTCACATTTGTTGCACTTCCACAAGTTGTCTCTACTTGAAAGTATCTCAGCAGATAAAAGGGAAAACAACATCCACTCTGAATGCAAATGAACTTGAAAGACTTTGCTCGCTTCATTCAATATGCAGTCAGCGGGTATAAATACGAGTATTCATATACGCACACCAACACACACGCACACACACACACACACACACGCACACCAATACACACACCAACATACACACAGCTGACGCTTCAAATAGGAACACATTGCTCTGAAAAAAGGTGATCGATGGTTGCCTCTCGTAATTGTTAACTGTCACCACACTTACAGAGAGTGAGAGAGAGTGAGAGGGAGATAAATAGAGAGAGAGAGCCAAACACATTTGTCAAAGTCAGCGGACAAGTTTTACTTTCTCATATGGTAATTGGGACTAATTAAAGGAGCCTACAATTAGTTCAAATCGCATATGGGGGAGTGAGCAATTAATTAGAAGTGTATCGTTGAAGGTGTTTCTATTTATATGGTAGGCGCTGTAGCAGCTGTTGTTCTGGCAAGTATGACAAATGCAAAGCTATTAAAGATTGTCCACACACAGGAATTGTAAGCTGAATGCAGCGCTTTATACAAATTTCCATTATAGGCAAAAATAATAAAACAGAATTGCACTTAATGCATTTGTTATGTGGCGTATCTGGGTGCGACAGACAGACAGCTCTCATAATTGTGCTCATTTTTTTGACAATCTCTACTCGAATTTATTGCCATGTATTTGAACTATGAGTGCTGAACAGCGACCTTGTCTGTTTCACAAGTTTCTTGCTGTATTGTAATGATTATTCACTTAAATTTGCGTGTTAGAGAGCAAATACTAATTGCTCTTTTGCTCTGTTGGTTTTGTAGAGATTATTTATTGTTCAGACAGACACTTTGTTGGCATGCAATAAATGCACTTTTGAAATCGTTGTCTGTCAGCTTAGCTCTACTCAATATAATCATTCACCCGCAGGAGTCTTGTTTCCGTTAAGATCCAATAAGAACCCAAATCGTCAAGCATCATCCTTGACCATTTTCCTCGCATCATCTGTCCAAATGTTTTTCAACTTAAATTATATTCATCAGATATAAATACATAACTGGGGATTATACTTAATTAAAGGTGATAAAATTAAAGGTCATACCAAACTTTTTGCCATAAAAAATCGATAGAAAAACATTTTAATGACTTGTTTTTCAAAACAAACAAAAAACACTTTAAATGTAAAATCTGTTTCCATTTTATGTAATATTTCTCTTTATTATTGCTATTCTCAAGTAATAAAAAATATTTTAAATATAGTTGTTAGCTTGATTTTGGCATCGTTTCCATATTTGTTTAGTTCGTGTAGATTGAGTTGATTGTCAATTCGTGTCGTGTTTAAACAAACACGTGAGCAACTCCGATTTGCAAGACTTGCTTGGCATACTTCACAAAAAAAAAAAAAACATATCAAACAATTACAACAATTTAATCAAAGCCGTGTGACCGCTCTATATGGCAATCAGATGAGGACTGAGGAGAGGAGGAGTGAAGAGAGGACGCTTAAATGCCTGGGCCAGAAGCCGAGCCGAGCCAAGTGCCAAGCAAGCAAAGCGTCCACGGCCACTTAAAAACTCGCACAATGCGAAATATTGTGAAAAAAATAAATAAATAAAGCAAAAATCGAGGAACGATAGTTGGTGCGAGGAGCGGAGAGCGGGGAGCGGGGAGCAGGGGGGGCAGGGTGCTACGATACACACACCTATTGACTATTGACTTAATTGATTTCGCATAAATTGAGTTTTTATACACTTTTATACCGTTTTGTTTCGGCTGGCAGCTGTTGTCGATTTCGACACCTTTAACCTGATGATTGTGGAGACAGAGGGGCAATGAGGGGGACAGCGTGATACGGGACAGAGGGAAGCGAGGCACAAACATTTCTGCCCTGTGCCCAGTCACGACGACGCAGTGCGTTCAACTTGGGCCAAATGCAAATAGAAGCCAGCTCCGAGTCAATATGTGCCAAAGATAAAGTCAGCGAGAGAGAGAGAGACAGAGAGCGGGAGGAGGAGGGATCGACTGAGGTCAGCTGTCCAATGCTGACGCTACTGACTAACTGACTGACTGACTGTTGAACCTACCCCCGAAGGTAGCTCAACAAATTTGATATGTCTATGCGGTAAAAATAATTTTGGGTGTGTTTCAAATGCACTGTTCAAAAAATGGATTTGCAATTTTTATTATTATGATTAATAGTTCGTTTCTTAGCTAGCAGCTTAGGATTGTTAATATCCAATATACATAAAAAGCTGTAAGCATTTGAAGTTCCATTTTCAATGCCTTGTGTTAATTATTGTTTATATTTATATTTATGTTCAAGTATAAAAACATGTACGTAATTTAAGTAACAAATTTATGTATTGTTTATGTATATTTTGTTTTACTTGACTTCCTTGTGAGTAGTGTAATAATATCTAAATTTTAAACTTGTAGCGCTAGAGTAACTAATAAAAATAAACTACAATAATAAACAGGGTCCAATTTTCAATTCTAACAAATATCAAAGTTTTTCAGAATGTAGATTTTAATTGAAATATCACCAGTTAATATCAATTCAAATGAAAATGAATAATTAGTAGTATTTTGAGTTATAATTTAATTTGATTTTTTCAATTTTGAAAGAGTTGTTTAAATTTTAAGCCAAAATTGGTTACAGTGTACAGACACACACACACATACGCACATCCGCTATTAACAGGCAGTCAGTCAGTCTGTCAGCTGTTGTAGAAGTCTGCAGTCCAGTGCCATGCCCACAATATCGCTTACTAATATGTCAAAAGTGTCCGATGCCATCAAATTGGAAGCTCACACCTGTGACGACGAGTCCTCATAAAATGGGGAATGAAAAGAAAAAAAACCGAACCGTATGCGGTACCTTTGAGCATATCATTGAGTAAAGCATTATAAACCACAATAAAGCACACATAAAAGAGCCACCAACTGCATCATAAATGAGGTGGTGGCGAAGTGGGGCTTTTGTTCAGGTAGAAAAAACGCAGTTCTTCCCTTTCTGTATCTGTAGCTGTAGCTGTGTTTGAATCTTTAATAGCTTCCCACGCAGCGTATCTGTGAGATTTGATTTGCTCGCCTGTCCGCCACACGATGCAAATTAGTGTAATTGGACATTTTATGATCGTATCGCTGGGGCGTGCTTTTTGGATATGGGGCGTGCTAAGCATCATTGATTATTGCCTTTTCGAATCAGTTGCACTTGCGTTGGAATGCGGCACACTGCCCTGCACTGCACCAGTTCAATTTACTTATTGTTCTTATTGTATCCAATAAAATACACTCTGTTTGTTAATGGAAGGCTCGTAAATATGATGTTGATCACTTTAGCTAGCTCTTTTCTTCAATTTATTTTATTTCCCCGTTTGTCTTTTCTATTTGTTGTACTCTTCTGACATAATCAGCTTGTAATTGTTGTTGTAAATAGATATAATTTTAGCTAGTTATGTATTTACCGGCATTTCTACTTTGTCTTATATCTATCTTTTTTGAATTCACTCTCTCTCTCTCTCTCTCTTTCTCTCTTTTGGCACGATCTTCGGCATCCTCATCTTGTTTTCTTCGTGTTTTAGCTAAAGTATCTCAAAGTCATTTTACGCCTTTAACCTTTTTTTTTAATTTAAAGAGATTAAATAATTTTGGGTGTGTCTCAATATCTATCTTCCTATCTCTCTCTGTCCCTTTTTTGTACAAACTTCTCTATTCTCATCTTGTCTTATTTTTGCTTCAGCTAAAAGTATCTCAAACTCAAATCTCCCATTTTTTTACGAAGAATTAAATTTGAAGTCCATCCCCTCTCTCTCTCTGTCTTCCATCTCTCTCCCACTCTCTCTCTCTTTCTCTATTTCTCTCTCACTCTCTCTGCAAAAGCACTTAATTTTGGCACGATCTCCTCTATCCTCATCTTGTTTTCTTCGTGTCTCAGCTAAAAGTATCTCAAACTTGATTTGCCACTTTATCTGCTCTTTAGATTTGCAGCCCATTAAGTTCTCGGGGCAAGCGTGGCGGCACTCAAATGTCCAACTTGTTGGCAGTTTCACAAGCTTCTTATCAAGCATTTACATCTAATTGTTGACATTTGCATGTGCCTATCAAACATTTGTATTTCAATTACGAAAACATAAAATTAAAACACACACACAGAGAAATGTATATCTTTCTCGCTCACTTACCCAAACAGCTGTGCAGCTTCAGCAGAACAATGACGGACAGAATAACGGTACCGCTGTTGAACGCCATCTTTTTTACGCGTCTGCTTCGAGCAGCGCTGCAAAAATACGAAGAACTTCTTTGTTTGTTCCTTATCTTTGTTGTTATTATTTATGTTTTGGATTCTTCTGGTTGGTGTCTGTGGTCTGTTGTCTTTTGTGTGGAGTTCTGTTTCAATTTCTCGTGTTTCTTTTTTGTGTTCTATTATTTGCCCAGCCACTTGACAAATTGTTTGCTCTGTTTTATAATTGTAATTGTTAATTCCACTATTTGACAATTATCTTCCTCACGCACTTTTCACATTTTGTCTGTGTGTTTTCTTTGATGTGTTGGTTTTTTGTTTGTGTTCAGGTTCCACTCATTTAATTACTTTTGATCACAAATTGATAAAAGACACATTTATCAATTAATGTGCGAAAAAAGCAAACAGCAACATCTAAGCAGCGATAAAAAAAGGCAACAAAATAAAAAATAAACAATCAATTATTATATTTTTAAAGTGCTCGACTAGTAGTTATGCTGTTAAAGCTTGGTCGGGTAATTGTCTTAAAAAGTGCCAGGCTACATGATACCCAGTTTTCATGTCTGCAGTAAACTAATAAATAATTTTGTTATTTCATTTGGGGCTTTTAAGCAATCATATTTTCACAACTAAATTGTAACCCTTTTTTCAAACGAATATTTAATAATAATAGACAAAATAACAACACACAATTCCTCAATAGTTCTTTCGTCAGCACTTTGTTATTATTACTTATTTTTTTATTGATAACAGCACCCACGAGTCGTACCCCCCTCAGTACTTCTCTCAGTACCCCCCTCAGTTCGGCTCCCCTGCCTCGGTGCTCGACTGCTGGCGCCTGGTCTTGAATTCAATTTATCATAGAGTTAAGGCCACACAAAGTTCCAACGAGCTCAAGGGACTTTGCCTACAATTTCTGATTATTGCAATTAAAAAATGTGCTTCGATTTTGTTTCTTTTCTTTTCTTTTTGTTGTGTTTGTTGTTGTTGTTGTTGCTGTTGTTTTAGTGTACTCGTATTACAATATTTTTAGATTAATTTCTGATGCTTTTGTGCTATTTTTGGCAAATCGATTTAGCACTCGTTTTGTATTTATATGGGGATTGCTGGGTCTTAAGTCAGACTCAGGCCGAGGCAAGCCCCTGGTGCGAGCATTTTTTTGTCGATTCATTGAACAAACACAATTTTGGCATATTTAATTGATCTTTAAATTAAAAGCATTTTTTCATACACTTCCTAAAGGTATTATAGTTTTCCGAGTAAGTGTAGAACTATTTTGTTTTTCAAAACCAACATAAAATTACTTGGAACCTTATCAATATCATTTTACTTTGACTTATAGCTGTGCTGGCAACGATCAGTTGTGTCTGAAGTCTTCAAGAGTAATAAGACTTCGTCACGCTAAAAATGATTTCTGATTTTTTTCTAGCTTGTTAAATAAATTTAATCGTGCTCATAATTGTTTCGACAATTTTGAACATAATAATTTTTGGACAGCTTAAAAGTAACAAAAATTCTTTGCTTAAAAACTTAAACGGAATGTGAGGCTCACGAGTTTAGTTTTCAGTTTGAAGTGGGTTGCCTACAATTTGTTAAGTGTGTTGTGGGCAAGGGGGGGCAAATGGAAGTACTTTTGAGCTATACAAGAAGTCAGGTGTGATAAAAGAGCGGCATTGGGGCATGTGCAGATAGCACAAAGCATAATTCAAAAGAGGCTCAAAGTCAGACAACATGATAAGCAACTGCAACTGAATCGACAGAGTGACAAACTGACAGACAGACAGATAGACGGACAGTCGAGCACTGCACCTGAAGCCACTTTAAAGTTCAACACATTTGACACACTGAGCCGACGCACAACAACAACAACAATAACAACTGACACAAAGCCGGCTTCTGAGCCGGGCCAAAAGCCGCCACTTGCCAATTTGTGAGTGGACTCCAACTCCGACAGCCAACATACAACATCCAACATCCAACAGGCTTTTGTATGCGGCCAATTGGCAGTTGGCAGCTGCTAGCTGCTATCTGCTTGGTTTGTCTCTTTATCCACTTCCTCTATTCAATTAAAGGTTAGAAATACAACGCGACGCGTTTTATCCACATACATATTATACATATATATACATATATATATATTATTAAGGTGCGTCCTGTTGCGGCCGAAAAAGGCAACGCCATAAAACGGGAAATGTTCATCCGACAAGTCGGCAAACAAACAGCCAAGCCGCAACCAACAACCGACAACCGACAATCGACAACCGTCGCTGGCAAAAGTCAAAGTAAAACTGTTTCAGCTTGCATGAATTTCTGGCTTCTCAGAAGCGTTTTTGTCGTCGCAATTGTTGCTTGTTATTGTGTCTATCGCTGCTAATTCTTTGTAGCAATCGCCAAAAACCAAAAGAAAAAACACACACACAAAAAAACCTGAGAATTGTTTGTTATGCTTTTGAAATTTCGGAATATTCGTGGGAGCTGTCAATTTTGAAATGTTTTTCATTTGCCCCTCAGCCAAACTAACTATGAAAGTGGGTGTTTTACTTACTGACTTACTTGTCATATTTTTGAATTTAATTTATTATATTTGTTAAATTTATTGTTTTGCTTGTGGTTTTTATATATAAATAAGTACATTCCACATTTAATTAAAAATTATATTTTCTTTATTTTTCTTAAATAGATTTCAGTATGAAAAATATATCCTGAGTAAGAAATAACTTTTTTTATTAACTTGAAAATGTCATACTTGTATCGATATACTCTCAGATCTTTTTGCAGGGTAGTTTCAAGTCTAACACCTCGGCTTGCCAAGCTCTTTTTTTGATTTCCAAGAAAAAAAAGTATGTTGGGTATGCTAAATATTTGTTTGGCAACGGTGGCGAATGTGTAATATTTAAAAACTTACTGAAGACAAGGTAATTAGTCAATTCTTTGTTCATAAAACTAAGCTGATAAACTGAATAATTACTATATATTGTTATTGAATTAATCTCTTGAAACACTTTCATCGCTGACTGTAGAACACTTTAAACCGATTTGTATTACAATTTGCACATAGATTGCGAAATGCAAATTGGCTGAGATTAATAATTGTCATATAAATAGTCATTAATCAAGCGCCTCCCTGTTTATAATTATAGTATTCAGCAGAGTATGTAGTATTGAACTAGTATTAAACTATTTACACATTTGCGAATAGCAGCTAATGAGATTCAGTGTTATTGAGATATCGACTTTTATTTCGCACAAAACATTTGCATGCAATTAGTTGTTGCTAAAAAATGAATTAACGTTTTTGGTGCTTCATTTTGAATACCAATTTAACGCTAGTTTAGTAGGGTAAATAATGTGTCAATTAAAAAAAAATAAAATACGATATGGAAATAATTGCACATTTAAAATCGTTCGCATACAAAATTAAATTCAAATGTTGAAAATGTAAATTTTTCAACATAAGCTTGACTACAAATTGCAGTAACGTTTAAGTGTCTCTTTTTATCGCAACAAAATCGTGCTTTCTTATCAGACGCAAATATCCACAAACATGCAATAAGTGTGTCGGAAATTTAGTAAAAAAAACCAAAGGTATTTTATTTATCTGTTGCAGCTGCACAAAATCTCCGTACTCGTTGTTGCAATGTTCACAGTTTTTTTTAACAATTGTATTAAATTAGCGAGACCAAGCGCGTTGGCAAAAGAGTCGGAAAAGCGTATTCGGTTATAGCCACGTTAACAATCGCGTTGAGCTGCTGTGGAACCGCTTTCCATGCGCTACGTTTTACCAATGAAACTGAAACCGGCAACGAGGCAACTGCAAAAGCCGCAAACCCACAAAATCACACAAAAAACTTTTCGTCGTCGTTGTCGGTTGTCATCGTTAGATTCGTATGTGTGTGTGTGTGTGTGTATGTGTGTGTCAGTGTGTGTCAGTGTGTGTCAGTGTGTGTCAGTGTGTGTGTGAGGGTGTGTGGGTGTGTTGACGAGTCTATTTTTCACCCTTGCAGCATATTTCCCTTAACTCGCCCTGTTGCTGTATGCGGCTGTAAATGATGAACTCTGTTTGCTTATCATCGGGGTAATCCTTATCCCAGCGCGCACTGATAGTCAATACGTTGTATATATATATATATGCATATAATATATATATGAATATGAAGATAATCATGTTGATTATGTTTTGTCTCGCTCACTGAGAGCCATGATTTCATCTCGAAACATGATCTCATCCCGTTCCGCACTTACTGCTTGACATATGTGCATCCGTTCAACGCACGCTGCAAGTGGGTAAATAGACAAATCAAAACGTTTACTTTGAAAGTGAGTACACAGAAATAAAAGGAAAAATACATCGATTCTTTTAACTAGGCATAAAACTCCAAAAAATTAATTTCATATAACAATAATATTATCATAAATTATGCCGATTTTAACTGATAAACAGCACTGGTACCAAGTCTTCTTACGATCTTAAGAAGATATAGACTTAAAATACTACTGACTCTGAAACGAAAGTTTTTCGGTAGGAACTACATGATTTTTTTCTGTGTAAATTGGGCAAGGGTTGCTTATCTCTGTGGTTTTCATTATGTGGGCAAACATTCATAGATGAAAATACCCGCTGCTAGCGCTTGGATAAAGATTAAGATTAACCACTAACCTTATCATAAATGAAAAACCCCGCAGAAGACCTAATTAATGGAATTTCGAAATCAAAAAGAAAATCGTTTCTGAAGTCACGTTTTGAAATTAAGATTGCATGAGAAAATCGGAATCTGTTCCAAGTGACTTCCAACCAATATTCGAGTATTGATCTAGTTGCCAAAGCATCATCATATTTTACTATTTAGTATTCAGAATTGGTTTGGTTTGGCATGTTGCTGCCTATTAGCTTGATGAAGTGCATATTAAATTCAGGTATTATTATTATTTCTACATAGTTTATTGAGTCTCAGATCGAGACATGTACATGTGTAATATTAACTGGCTGTATAACAAAGACTCACCAACAAAAGCTCGCATCCAGTTGAGGATAGGATAGTACCATATTGTCAACTTGATTTGAGCTTGTGTTAGTGTCCATTTTTTAGGACGTGAGCAGAGATACTCCGAATCTCAAGGATACCTTTGGATAGTCGAAGCTAATTTTTCTTTCGTTTTTTTTTTGTGTGTTATTGTATATGATATTCAGCTGCGATGTTAACTAGCAGGTGCAGGCCGGACAGATGGGCTTGTCTCCCTCGATGGTAAATGTTTTCGTCGTAATTGGATTCTCGCAACGATTGCAGCAGAAACAATCCGAATGCCATTTGGCATTCATGGCGACGATGGCGTTTTCGGTTATGGGCTTCTCGCACTTGGCGCAACGCACCGCGAACATATCCTCGTAGTCCTGCTTGCAATAGGCCTTGCCGTCTCGCTCAAAGAAAGCGCAGTCCTTCAAGGGCTGCTTGCAAGCGCCATCACAAACGAAACAATTCTCATGCCAATTGGTGCCCATGGCGCGAATGGTTCTATCGAGAATTGGCTCCTTGCAGGCGGCACAGGTGCTCGTGTAGCGTTCCACAAAGCATTTGCTGCACACAGGCTCCCCCTCCTGAATATTGAAAATATCATCCTTAATCTGCTTGTCGCAGTCACGGCAGAGGAAATGCTCCGGATGCCATCTCTTGCCAAGTGCGCAGACAATACGCTTTGTAATCATCTCCTTGCACTTGTGGCACTGATAGTGCTCCTGCTGTTCCACAGCCTTGTCGTTAGTCTTGGACTCCATTCTGTGTGTGTTAGCTAAATTGTACTCATCGCACTAACATTCAAAACAACAAAACTCACATTGCACGTGACTAAACAATTGAAGTGTGTATTATTAGTTTATCGTAATTTTGATTTTTCTTTTTTCAATACACAAACATATATTTTGGATTTCGGGAAATAAAAACGGAACAAATACGAGAACGTGTTAATTTTGTGCGACTCAAAAACGAAATGAATTGGATTGGCTTGTTCGACCATAGAGCTGCTTTACAAATATTCAAAGGCTACTAAGACTGCCATAAATTTGTTCTACAATTGTATCACATTTGTTATGCAAAGCTAGCTTGTTTTATTGAAACTAGGGTTCGAAATTTATTTAAAGTATTTGAAAGAGAGAATAGATGCATAGCTGTCAATTTTTGTAACTAAAGATTCTTAATAATCGCATAAAATTCAAAACCTGAAACGCCACAACTGAAAATCGTTAAGCACACTTGAAAATCAACTTCTTTTTTATACATATTATTACATTGTACATAGTTTTAAATACATATATAAATCAACTAATAACCTTCTGTATGTTTTCTCTGTGACCGTGAGTCCTAACCTAATTGCATTTGTTGCAACTGACAGCCGAGGCTATCGATCCGATGACTACCCAACTGAATCAGCAGTGACTGCAGCTCATTCCGTTCCAGCATTGCCCAAATGCTCTCAATCAAAGCATTGCTTTGCCAAACTGAATGTCAATTTATAGAAAAAAGTGTTGCATAAAATGTGTTGCTAGTTTAACTGCTTACAGAAATTCCCAAGTGATTCTAGCTTCGAGCTTGCTAAATCTGCGCCATTAAGTCTTACGATTAAGGCATTCTACGTTATCACTGCTTTTTTACTGTTTGTTTATATACATTTTTGTGATTGGTAATTTTCACAGTGTAGCATCAAATAAAGGACCTGAAACTGCTTCAAGGGTCGCACTTTAAATCAAGTGTTTGAAAGCGCATTAGCTTCCAGGCATCTCTTCAAACTTGGTGTTGCAGAACAAAGCAGTTCCATGATAGATGTACCCATAGATTGATTGTCTAGTTTGGGCGCTGGAGCAATCAAAAGTAGTTGGTTTGCATAGTGATCTTGAGGCCAATAATAGCCATTTTGGTTACCCGTCCCTTGGACCGTGAATGAACCGCATCCGACAGACACAACACACACACAAATTTCTTTTTAATAATTTATAACCACAAATTTCCGAGAAAAAAACGAACCAAACAACCAAAATTAGTCACACAAAGAAGCATTAATAATTTGGCCAAAAAGGAAATGAAAAGCCACCACAGCATTTTTGAAAACCAACCCCTCAAATGGTGGCATCTACCCAGAACTCTAAATGCTTACAGCTAAGTTTGTGCAATTAATACAAAATGCTTTTCATACTAAAAATATTTAATTAAAGCAAAATACTTGGCGCTTTCCGCCTGCACAGCAATTAACAAACGGCACACACACACACACAAGCGTGGTCCAGGAGAGTCCAAGTTGCAACACCCCCATCCTCCACTTGTTTCACCCCTTGTCATGTGCCACACATATTTTTTAACCCTGCAATCATAAGAAATAGCTAAGAAGGCTATGATGGAATTATGAACATAGTTTTAACAGTCAGGGGCAGAAACCTTCGACTCAATTAGATAAATGTATTCCTGAACAGATACCAAATTTATCATTGGGTAAATCCATCTAGCCGTATCCGTATCGTATTTATTTTTCCACACTTTATAAGTAACGATTACTTTTTAATGGGATTTGAAATCTATATGAATACTCAATTTTAATAATTAAATAAAAAAAAATCCGATTTTATTCCTAATTCTTGTGTAAGTCCAAATATTTTGGACGAGTATAGGGTATCTGCTAGTCGTACATAATCATCTATAGGGATATTATTATTATTGTTAGTTTGTTGTTGGCTTGATAGCTGGCTTGGACGCCACGTAGCCATTCAGGCTGGCATTGTTTTTGGGGCAGGGGCACTCATAACGCCATCGCGATGTGGGATTGCTCCACTGTACATGTCACCATTTCATTTGCTGCTGCTGCTGCTGCTGCTTCCGCTGCTACAAGGAATTCTAAATTGTCCAAAGAGGATGAGGTGGAGTTGGGCTGGGGATTGCCATTTGGACGGGTCGCTTGAGAGCTTGTTGCGCAAGTTGAAAGGGAATTTGTGTCAGGCTCTTTGGCGACTTGTCTGCGTATGCAGAAGTGCGTGAGTGCGAATCGCAGGAGTTGAAGGGGAGCCAAAGGATACCAGTTGCATAATTATATACTCAAATTGTTTTATTGAAAAGCATTTCATTTAAACATGTTAGCAATGCACGCCATAATTGCTGCTTCTCCTTTTCTAATTGTATGCACACGTTTCTGGGACAAGTTCAAAGAATCCATTGGGAACAAGTGCTTTATTATTTGAGAGCCTTTACCTCTCATTACAGTTAAATGGCATAGAAAAAGTTGTATTTTTTGAGGTTAATGCTGCGTTCTGTTGGGGTGCAGAAATCTAAACCAAGTGTGTGCTTAGAGATATTATTTGTGGGAATGGGGCAAACTCTGGGGGAGTATGGAGGAGCGTAGGGGTGCAGGTGGCTCCTACATCTTAAATTTATATCAACTCTTACAGTTTTATTATAATACATAAAACGTAGTTTAGATTGGCCAGCAAAGCATCTACATCAGACTACTATATCGTATAGCATCCATATTTTCTTCATTTATAGTGGTTCGTATCTGCAAGGATATTTAATATTCGGCATGCCGTTCTCCCAGCCTTTTCAACCTATTCCACAAACACAAAAATCCAGACAAAAAGTGAGCCAATCTCATGTCAAAGGCCTTTGGTTTCAACTACAGTAAAACTGGAGCTGGCTGCCAGAATCAGTCGTCAATTAGTCGGTAAGTATTTGCGGCCGCCAATTGGGGATTTATATTAATTATGCAATAAGGGTTAAGCGGTCGTCCTGGGACACAGCTCACTAGACACAGGATACACAGCGAGCACATTGAACTTTGCCAGCCCAATGTAATCGAATTGAGCCAGTGGAGAAGTTGGTCAAACAGCAGTTTGCATTTAAATTTAAATCAGTGTCAGGAGCGAGACAATTTAATTTCAATTAAAAAATATACAAATAAATTAAAATAGTCAGAATTTATATATACACTACTTAGATTGATAATTAACTAATTATGTTTAGTAGCGACGCTTGTCCTTGTTGCTGGGCTTCTTCGAGGAGATGAGAGTGCGACGTTTCAAACGCTTCACTTTGGTCTTCTCACGCTTCCGCAGCTTCTCCTGAGCCATCTCGACAATGGTGTCGCGCAACTGTAATCTGTAGCTCAAGAGTTTGGAACGCTCAATGCCCAGTGCATCATTTTCATCGTGTGGCACTCGATTCTCTGCATCATCCTCATCATCGGTTAGCATGGCCAATTGGCTTGCTGCCCAAGCAGCATCTCCAGTTAGCTGTTGTGCTTGTTGACCCTGCTGCTGTTGCTCTCTTTCTTGTTGCTGCTTGAGCAGCTCCTCGGTTAGAAGCAGCTTGGATGTGGCCCATTTGATCACTTGATGTTGCTTAAGGCTTATTTGCTGGCGATATTGAAATATTTGTACGCTCAAATTTGTCTTGGGATATGAATCCGTCTCCTGCTCCGACTCGCTAGCAGAGGATTCTGTCGCTGGCAGAGGATTCACCACGGCCACTGGCTTCTCGCTGCACAATTTGCTCTCAATTGAATTGCCCATTTCGCGTCCAAATGCTCTAGCGGCTCAATTCTCTATGACAGCTGCAAGCAATTTGCAACCGATATATATATGCAAGAACGTTATAAACTTTTTGGCAAACAGTCACAGGTAGGCATGGACCTATCTAAAAGGGGTTACTTATTATCAGTTACCCCCTTTGTTGTGCACACCTGGGCTGGATTACCGCACACTTACATAAGCTCTAAGCAAGGATCTGGAAAGACAACCATCAATTGCTACATCTTGGGTTTCTTATAGCCTGCCTTACTAGCCTTCCTTACCTGCCAATAAGTTCTAATAAAGTTTTGCTATCAGTCTGCTGCTTGCCCTTGGTATACCTGCTTATCGAATGAGTTCAGATTCAAAATATACATTTTTTTTCATAAATTGTACTCCAAATCACGATGCTCCAATGTAAACTGTCCCCTGCCCATACCTGGCTACGCCCATGTGCATGAGTTCTTTTTATCAACACTACTTTTACTTTATCGCAAAATGCCGCAATGACTAAAAAAAGTTCAATCGCGTTCCAGGCTAAATATTGTCGTGAATAATTTTATTAAAAATTAAAACTAGTATCTGGTGTAAGATGTAATCAAAATTTGAATTCCGTAAATTTGTATAAACTGTGAAAACAACTGATGTGAAAATCAAATAGAGTTAATCGGCAACATTCAATAAAAAAGTAATACTGGCAATGCACAGGCCGAAGAGCGTCTCAAAAATCCGCATATAACTATAAGAATTAAATGTCTTGTTGTTATTTTGAAATATCACAGTTTGTTTGAGTTGGTCGCAATTTAATAAATTTATATATTATATATCGTTTTCCAGGTAAACTATACTACCAATCGCTGTTTCCATAATTTATACCAAAAGGTATGTACATTACAAATAAAATTGAATAAGAATTGTGTTTCTCTCGTCGACTGCCAAAGTTGACACAAACGTTTGATTAACAGCAAAATTGTATCCTTTTTTTCCAGCCATTTTGAAATCATTTGCGTGTACTTTCCAAAATTGAAGATCATTAAAAATGATCAAAAAAGGTTTCGGCCATCTACATATTTGGGAAAACTTTAGTGAAATCCAATCAGTTGCTCAGGCACTCCCCACAAATAGTTTTATACACAGGTACTATATACGATTTTGAGTACCTAGCTAAGCTGCAAGTTGAGTCACGTAAGCAAGTTGGCAGGCCAATTGACCGACTCCTTACCTGGCTGCTATATAAGCTAGTTAACTCTGGAAAAGAGTCAGCATTCGCATCTGGAAATGGACAACGACAACAGCAACAAGAACAAGTCGCAGCTGTTGATGTTCCGCACCCCGTTGGACGCACAGAGTCAACTTTTCATCTTCAATTCACCGATCGATTATGCGGATCAGCAGCTGATTGTGTATCAATATCCTGGCATGCTGAATGGCGAAAGTGGCTATTGTGTTGTCTACAAACGGGATCATTACATCATCAATAATCCACCAAATTATCTGAGTCCCACCAAGCGCAGTTTCCTCAACGAGTGCATACGACAATTGTATCTGATTAATGGCCTGGCCCACAAACTGCACTGGGCTCCAAGTGCAACGTTGAGCAATCGCTTGGAGCTGTGGCAACAGGTGGACATTTGCCTGCAGCCAGAGCGAGTCTGTCCGAAAGATGCCAGTCTGCAGCGAGTGAAGCGACAACTGTTCCGTGAATCCCAACGGCTGCGCAAAACTAAGCCACGTGTCCGTGGCCAGCTGTGGGGCACACAGGTGTTTAACTTTCGGCATATGCGTCAGAAGATTGGACGCCAGCACATACGTCGTGGGTATTTGGGAGTGGCAAGGAAAACGGTGATCGAACAACTAATTCGAGAAAATATCAGACGTGAAATAATCGAAACGCCATCGGTGTGCCAGAGCGTCATCAGCGCCGCCGACGGCATCTTCAATGTGAATGCCAGTTTAATCAGTGAGATCTGTAGCTATCATCGCAACGGGTCGCGTCATCAGCCGGCGGTGCAGAGTCGCCTCAGTGCTGCCGAGCTGAGGTTGCGGAATAACGAGGCATGTCGCCTGACGCAGCGTGCCAAGCGCCTGGAGGCCATGTTCATCCATGAGCAGGTGCGTCGCGCTGCCCAAAATCATCAGCTCATACTGGAGGAATCGGTGCGTTCCATATTCTATGCCAAGGAGCTGTTTCGCCTAGTCGAGGATCACGAGGAATTCGTCTATACGGACAATCAAATTCTGGAGCGTGGATGTTGTTAGGTTTTCGCTGTTTTATTTAGTCTGCACAATACACGTGTAAAAATACATATATATTTTTAGACATTCATTCCATTTTTTTTTTTGTTTTGTAAGTAATCTTGTATAAAAATAAAAATGCATAACATGAAAATTATTTGTAGCTGATATTTCCTCCTTGAGTTCGAAACAAAATAAGACGTGTCACATTTAGCACTAGGGTTGATTGACCATTTGCTGCTCTATCAGTTTGGAGTGCACATCCATAAGGCTCTGCAATGGGAGAAAAATATTTGTTTCAGATATTCTTAATAGAAGAAATACTTAATTTAATCAATCTAAAAGTTCTTCCATCAAGATTTCTTGACTTAATGTTTTTCTTTCTATTTTTTTCTATTTTTCTATTTCTATTTTTTTAAATAATTTTATAAACTTTTATATCAAATATTTTTGATCTTCATCAGCTTACATGCATATTCTTAGCAAAATAATTATATTTAAAGCTCTTCGTCGTGTTACACTTTCTGATTTCTCGGATTTCATTTACATAAAATATTCTGTGTATATATAGATATATTATAGACCTATACACACCATCGATATACATACGTGTATTGAGGTATTCACAGTTTATAATAATTATTCATATTGCTCCTCACTTTACAGAGTCTTCTATTTATTTGGTTGAACCAGCTGTAAATATGTTTTAGATTTGCTAACATATGTTTATCAACTTACAATTATAATCAATTCAGAGAAGAATTTGTTGCAAATGATAAGTGCTCAACTTAACCGCTGAATATTGCGATTACTGACGCCTATTTTTAGTAAGTGGGACACCGCAAAGTCAGATTGTATACACTATCAGTTAAAAAACAAACTCTCTTTGAATTTAAGAGTTTTGATTATTCTACATTACATTTGAGGTTTGTGTAATCTTCCTGGGAGGCGGCTGCATTTTTCGTATCTCTGAGTATGCCCTGTAATATTATCAAAATTGATGCCAATCAGGCTTTAGCAAGCTTTATCTATAGCCATAAAACTAAGCCGGTAAGTAAACAGTAGATAAAGGGTTAGCATGCAGAGTAGTTGTAGCACCTCCAGTTAAAAGCAGCACAAAATATTGTCGATATCAAGATAAAAATCCATAATTCAAAACAACTCAATTCTTCCCGAAGAAAACCAACACCTTAACTAGCTAAAGCTTTAAAACTGTTCCAAATCCAAAACCAGAATTGAACTATAATTGCAATTGCCTCGAGCATACCTTGAAATATTTAACCGTCTTGACGCGCAGCTCCAGCGTTGCATCCTCATCGCAGATCATCAGCGTATTCGCATGCTGCTGGAATGCACTGACAGTCCACATATGATTAACGCCCTCCTCAATGGCCTTGTACAAGGCGAAGGACTTGTGGGCGCCCGTAATCAAGATCATCACCTCATGCGAGTCCATAACGGTGCCCACGCCCACAGTAAGCGCCTGCTTGGGCACCTTACTCATATCATTCTCAAAGAAACGGGCATTCGCTTCGAGTGTGTCCTGGGCCAGGGTCTTGACACGCGTTCGCGACACCAACGATGATCCAGGCTCATTGAATGCAATATGTCCATCGGGTCCAATGCCACCAATGAAGAGTTCTACGCCACCTGCTTCCCTAATCTGTTGTTCGAACGCATTGCACTCGGCAACGAGATCGGGCGCATTACCATCCAAAATGTGAACATTCGCCGGATCGATGTCGATGTGCTTGAAGAAATTGTGCCACATAAAGTGGTGATAGCTCTCAGGATGATCGCGAGGCAAACCTGCCAAGAAATGCATTTGATATTTTAATCGCACGAGTGGGAAAAATAAACACTGAATACTTACCCACATACTCGTCCATGTTAAAGGTCCGCACATAGCGAAAGGAGACCTTGCCCTGCTTGTGAAACTCAATCAGCTCCTTGTACATGCCCAATGGTGTGCTACCCGTTGGCAGGCCAAGCACAAAGAATCTGACATATATATTGAAAAATCTATAGATTATACTTTTCATACGCAAATACTAAATGGTCATTACTTATCGGGACCCGGTTTGAAGTCATTAATCCGCTTGGCTACATATTTGGCGGCCCATTTGCCAACTGAGTCACTTGATTCCAAGATTATAAGTCTCATTTTTCAGGAACTGGGAATGTTTAAAAAAAATGCATTCCCGATAAGATTAGATTAGATATCAATTTACTGCATATTTAAACAAGAGAATTTTTATCTCGCAATTGACACGCTGCCCATTGTTTTGGGCGTGCTTACAGTATACACTCCATATAGCGATTGAAATACTTTTTAAAAGTACATCCGTTATTTTTAACGAATCTATTCAAACTAACTTTCATAATTTATTCGAGCACAGATCGATAGATAAATAAAAATACACATTAAAATTCTACTCAATAATCGATACTTAATATTATCGAGAATAATTCTTAGCGATAATTCACCATTTGAAAACATTTTGCTCAAGCAAACAAACCGCTTTCAACAGCTTCGAGTTTGTGAGCGAGAGAACGACACATGAAGGACACTAGACGGTCGTCAAGTTGCTCACCTGTAACAATGTCAACGAATGTTGTGTTCTTTTTTGCAATGTTCAATAACAATAACAAAGGCAATCGAGGCTGGCTTAGCGACAACACACCGTGCGGTTGGCGTTAAGCAAACTTGGAGACTAACAGCAAGCTACGATTGCCGTTCCAATTTAGCTGTCAATTTATACAGAATATAACAGATATATATATATGTGTGTATATAACGAGCCCGATTAGCTCTTGTTACGCGGCGCTCTGAGCGATAAAGAGAACAACTTAATGCTTGTATTTACGTAGAAATGAGACCTTGAGATACTTTTTGGTCCGGTGTTATCGCAGCATTTGCAAGGCGTAAAATTCGGCCGTCGAAATGCATCTCTGCAAGTAGAAGCACAAAGAGAACTGCTTAATATGCAGCAGCAATAGTTGAATGAACTTGAGCGCTGAGGGCATATGCTTTTGAGTGGGATTCGAGTGCGCTGGCGTTGCCAGATAGTGGCAGCAAAGTCAAATAACGTGAGTGGATTTCCAGGCATATGTATATACATACAATCCAAAAATAACTCAAAATAGAGCGCAAGCAAGGAAAAGAGTGTATTGAATACCCTATCAAATGGCATATTACTTTGCGAACTAGAATTGGCGTAAATTTTTATGAAACATTTTTATTTATTTATCAGTTACATATATATGCTTAAGATTACAATTTAATTTGTAGGCTTTTCTTATTTTTTATTTGTTGAATAGTTTGTCGTGGCCACACCCACGCATAAAATTAACGCAGCAAAACTTTCTTGGGTTGAACTTTAAACCGGTTGAGCGCCCAAAAAGATATATATATATCCATATATATATATATATATATATATATATATACATATATGTATATGTATACATATATGTAGATATTGAAAACAATCTAATGTGCGCCAAACCGAGGGAGAGTTTGCCTTCGAATTTGATTTGTTTTAAAAATATATATTATTGCTGTCTTTCTTTTCTTTTTCTTTTCTCACTTTGCCTATTTATGCGTGTTTTGTCTCTTCTTGTTCTTTATATGTTATATAGAAATTTGTATTTTTATTTGATCAGCGCGTAAAAAAAGATACTTATCTTACTATTATGTAGTCTGATTTTTTGTTGATATAGTTTTTGTTTTTATTAGTTATTTAACATGAGCTCTTGTCGTTATTTTAATGCTGCTTACAAAACTATATATATATTTATGTCTATTTATTTATATATGGTTGAGGGGTGTTCTTTGCACAAAATGCATCGAAAATGCTGTCAAACTCAACATTTGCAAAGATTTTGTAAAAAAAAAATAGAGGAAGAGTTGAAAATTATTGTTTTCTTTTGTAAATTCTAAATGGTATATTCTATAGCCTGGAAGTAGTTGGGGATTGTTAACAAATATACCATATAAAGTCTACAAAACTACTGCTTATGGATACGTAAAGTATAGTTGAAGTGGGGGGAGTGATTTTTGAATTCGAAACACGTAACGTAAATTGAAATTTGTCATTTTTTGTTGTTATAGAGAAACACAAAACAGAAACTGCATTTTAAACATGTGGAAGATTAATATTGAAGACATAAAGTTGTTCATGTAAACCTGATGCTCTCTTGCAGGGATATACAAAAAATGAATAAATTATTTGAACGTTTTTCTTATATGGGGTAAACCACAAAAATATGTAAACTTAGCTGTCTAACGGGGTCTGTTATTGTTGTTGTTGTTATATTAATTGTCTGTCTGGCTATGTGTGTGTGTGGTGTGTGTAATTGTTTTTTCTGTTAATTCATGGCAGCTGTTACATAATCGCGCACTTCTCGCCGGCCTGCTGCGGATCGCCGTGCTGATGATACAGTTGCTCGTGGCCATCAACGGCGCTGACGCTGCGACGACGACTGAGACGCGATGAGGATGAGGACGACACATGGGTGGACACAATACGCTTGATGCGCTCCAAATTGGCAACCGCTTCGCCATCGCTATTCAACAGAGCTGTCTTCGTATTGTCGCCTGTGATCCATTTCTGTTGCTTCATCACAATATTGGATGGTGGCTCATGGCTGGCCCGCGAATCCGATGACCAAACTGTAACCGTAGCATTCGGTTCGATTTTAACCGAACGATGGAACTTGTATGTGGTGACCGGTCCACCATCGTTGACAGAACGCTGCAGCTGCCAGCCACCGATGGCGATCTCATCGTTGCCCTTGTTGTACAACTTAACGTATTTGCCCTCGGGATCGATCTCTTTGATTTCCACATTGCCCTTGGCACTGGCCGACACATAGAAATCGGACACACTACGATCCTCCGATTCATCGACAACGGCCCGTTTGCGTTTGAGTCCGCCAGACGGAGTGCGACGCGAGGGCGTGGCACGTGAGCTGCGTAAGGATTGACTGAACGACTGCACCGTGGCCGTATTGGCGGGCGTTATATTCAAGCGTGCCTCCTCACCCACCAACAGCTTGTCGTAGGCAGCGATTTCCAAATCCAAGGAGACCTACACGGAATGGAAAAGGTTTTTAATGTTAGATAATCTTGAAAATAAATCGAATTTACTATTTACAACCAAACTTGGCTATCTTCAATTTAAATGTTATAGTATATAGTTTTAGGTATTTCATCGCCTACCTTGATGTCCATTAGATCCTGGTACTCCTGCAGCTGATGGGCCATCTCATCGCGCAAGCGATGCAGCTCCTTCTCGAGCATGGCGATATCATTGCTGTGACGCTCACGCTCGTTGTCCAGCTGCTGTTCCAGCTCGCGGATGCGCACATTCAGCACAGCATTGGTCGACTCCAGATCGTTGATCTTGGCATTGAGACCATCGATGCGTATGCGTGAATTGCGCAATTCCTCAATGGATTTGTGCGACGAGTTGTGAGTACGCGACGCGGAATCCTGCAGCGAGCGTATCTTGGCCTCGTAAAGGGCTTCGATGTCATCGCGATTGTTGCGCATCTGTTCCTCGTATTGGCTGCGTAACTCGTGTAGCGATTGCTGCAACTTTGCCTCGTACTCCGACGAGAGACGTCCATCGATCTCGCTGTATTCAGTTTGCCGAATGCGACGCGATTCGTTGATCTCCTGCACATGAACCTGATCCTTGAGCGAGAGCTCCTCACGCAAACTCTGTATGCTATTCTCCAGATCCACACGCGCCAGTGTCTCCTGTTCGAGATTCTTGCGCGAATCCTCGAGCTGTTTGCGCAATCGATCCAAATCCTTAAGGGCCTCATTCAAATCATCATTGGCCTTCTTGCGATCAGAATTGGCCTGCGTATATTTGTTGCTCAGCTCATTTGCACGCGACTCATAGATGCGGGCATTGGCTACAGAGTGGCAGGAAATTAAGATTGATTATAGACTGATTAAGCAAAGTAAATTCAGAGTCACACTCACACTCTGCTGCACTGCATTCCTGGGTCTTTTTATCGAGACGTGTCGTCAGCTCCTCGTTCTCCTCCCACAGGCGCTTCGTGTCGATCTCGAGTCGGGCACGTTCGCGTGCCAACTCATCGAGCATGCGACGTGCATCGAGCAATTCATTCTCATAGATATTCTTAATGTTGGTCGTCTCTCTGGTCACAGTGTCCCGGGTCGTTTGCACCTCGATGTTGAGACGTGAGTTCTCCGTTTCCAGATTACGTACACGATCGATATAGCAGGCCAGACGATCGTTCAGATTCTGCAGCTCCACCTTCTCCACAAGGCGCGAATGACGTGTGGGGCTCAGTGGACTATTAGCTTGCTGCTGCGACTGCGACGACGATTGCGACTGCGACGGTTGGGGTCCAGTTGGCGGCAAAGGGGTGGAGGTGCTGCCGGGCTGCGGCGTCGCGGTGCCAGCTCGTCGAGATTTCGATGACATTTTTTCACTGCTGCAAAAACGTATAAAATATGATTAAAAGTCTATATGAAATAAATTATAAAGTAATCGATTAGTAAATATCCTGGACACAGAATGAAAAGCTGCTGCTTTCTTTAACTTCCGGGTTTTTAGGTTAAATGCATATACCCCATATATTTACAAATACAGGGTATATACACATAAAATACATAAACACACTTTTAACTGACCTTATTAAAACGCTCTGTTTGCTCTTAGCTCGAGTTTATTTTTTGCGCGCAATCTTTCGCTTTTTGGGCCTGATAAAATTCCAAACAGAAGCAAGAAAAATATAAGCATCAGAAAAAAGAAATAATAATAAAACTGCTCAAATGCATGCAGAGAAAGAGAGAGTGCGCGCAATTGAAAGCGAAACGAGTTTGTCTCGTCTGCTGCTGTCTCTCTCTCTCTCTCTCTCTCACACCACCTAACATGTTACCCCAGTTGATTTTTTTTTCACTCAAGCCGACTGTACTAAAGCGAACGAACGAAAAATAAAAAAAAAAACAATTGAGTGACTTTTGCGGCGTTTTGTTTATGGGCGTAGGGTAAAAATAAGCGGGTGCGGCATTGAAATGCTTGTTAAATATATGAAATACAGACGCGCGCATTTGTTGTGAAAATGCATTCGGCTACTTGGCTTGAAATGCAACGCGTCAATTTACACAATATGGCGTTTTTTATTCAGAATTTGGTTTTAGACAGTCGCATTTTGTTGCAGCTGCAGGGGGGCAGCACGCGCAATGCCAAAATTCGAGAGAGAAACTCACTTGCACTTATCACTAGCTTGCTCACAATAAACTATTTGAAAACGGTTTGGATTATTTACAAACTTACGTTGTTAATTGTATTTTAATCGAATGCTGCGCAAGGTTTTGTGCAACAAATTTTATTACCGACAGAAAACGCGGCCGACGTATAGTTAGTTAGACTGACGCTCACAGTATCGATATTTTCGCGTGACAATAGCAAATATCGATCATTCGTGAATGCAGCCCTGCACGAAATTAGTAAATTGGTATTCATTTATTTACTTAAATAAATATTATTTATCGTACTGCATAGTGCTATCTGAAATCTATGCTTTATAAATATTGATGTTTAAACATTTCCCTTTTTGTTAGCAGAATTTGTATATCGAATAGATACTGCGTTTATCGAAGAGCCGCCTCATTTTTGATAGTAGGAACTATACTTGCACTATCGACGTCACGTTCGGAGAAGACTGACTCTTTTCCAAACTCGCTAAAGAATAATAACTATTATTATTATTAGTGAAAAAAAAGAACGTGTAAACAGTAAGTGCAACTGCAAAACAAGCAAATAAGCATTTGATAGCGGTCATTAAATATAGTTTCGCAATATCTTGTAAAAAAATTGCTGGAATGATTCAATGTACTGAAGAAACAAGATGGCGGCGAGCATACGCCGGTTTGGCAAACAGAAAACGCGGCATTTACAACACACATACAGACACATTGTAAATTACAATAGCCATTTTTATTTCGCCCCCAGAATTTTGCAAACAGCCTTCCTAACTTAGATACGCACAAAGAGGAGTAAAGCAACCAAAAAAAAAGATGGCTGATAATGACGATCTTCTCGACTACGAGGATGAGGAGCAGAACGAGACCACTGCCGTTGAAAGCCAGGAGGCGCCAAAGAAGGACGTGAAGGGCACCTATGTCTCCATTCACAGTTCGGGCTTCCGTGACTTTTTGCTAAAACCAGAAATATTGCGTTCAATCGTTGACTGCGGCTTCGAGCATCCATCTGAAGGTATGTAGAAGTTAGTGTGATCGATCTGAGCTATACCAAAATTGTAGTGGGAATTGGTTGCTAATTTGGGTAGAGAAAAAGACGTACAGTTGTGCATGCACATGGTAGTTATTTATTATTTACGCTCATCTGGCAACACTTGCAGTTCAGCACGAATGCATCCCGCAGGCTGTGCTCGGCATGGATATTCTCTGCCAGGCCAAATCCGGCATGGGCAAGACGGCTGTCTTTGTGCTCGCCACGCTGCAGCAATTGGAGCCGGCCGATAATAACACCTGTCACGTTCTGGTCATGTGCCACACCCGTGAGCTGGCATTCCAAATCAGCAAGGAGTACGAACGTTTCTCCAAATATATGCCCACAGTTAAGGTATGTATAGATAGCAATAATGGAGAAATTTATTTTATTAATTGCTGCTTATTGCTCTAGGTGGCTGTATTCTTTGGAGGTCTGGCGATTCAAAAGGATGAGGAGACACTTAAGAATGGCACACCGCATGTTGTTGTTGGCACACCAGGACGCATTTTGGCATTGATACGCAACAAGAAGTTGAATCTGAAGCACTTGAAGCACTTTGTTCTCGATGAGTGCGACAAGATGTTGGAGCAGCTGGGTAAGTTTTCATATTTAAACTATTATCTTTATACGTTGCTAATAATATTTTTTATTTTTGTTAGATATGCGTCGCGATGTGCAGGAAATATTCCGTAGCACACCACACGGCAAACAAGTTATGATGTTTTCCGCCACTTTAAGCAAAGAGATTCGTCCCGTTTGCAAAAAGTTTATGCAAGATGTAAATATCTCCGTCGCACTTCTACTACTACTACTACTACTACTATTACGACCACTAGCTATAATAATTAAATACGAAAACGCGCACGCCATACAAAAAATCAACCTAAACAACACCACCAACAAATCACAATTGTTACACTTTCTGCCTTTTGCCTGAAAACGAAAAAACCAGTCGAGAACACATATTGTTTTTGTAACTGATTTAAACGCGTTAACAGTAAACGATAACGACAATTGACCATTCCCCAAATGGTTAAATATCTATAAATATATAACTGCCATAAACCATTTTCTAAATGGTTAAACGTGTAAAAGCAAATCGAAGCAGGCGCTGCAAGCGCATAACAAATATCTGAAATCCTTGTCCATAACTATTGAAAACCATTTTCTAAATGGTTAAGCGCGACAAACTGCAAACGAAAACACGCTCATTGCGTATAAAATGACTCAAAACTCTTGCCATGAATGCCAAAAGACCATTTTCTAAATGGTTAAACGCGTAAAACTGCAAAACGCCAAAAAACAAAAAACAACTTCAATTTAACAACAGAATACAAAATGTAAATACAATCAACAAAAATGAAAAACAAGTGAACGAACAGCAGTCACACACAAAACGAACGATACTGAAAACTGATATTCTGAATACCGATTCTGATACTGATGCGTCTCCGCAACGTCTGATGTCCGCATGGAGCGCTTGCTACTTGCAACACATTCGAGATGCGCAGCACAACAACAATAAAATACCGAGTAGTTGATGATGGTTATTTAGCGTGGCCGTATGTAGAATATTTTGTAGGCGTACCTAATTCATAAGTTCCAATTTGCCGATTTCTGTCAATCAATCTTAATTGTCTGTTTGTTTTTTTCCTTTAAACATTTTTGCACCATAAACCACATTTCCAATATTTCAATATAGCCCATGGAAGTTTATGTCGATGATGAGGCCAAACTGACGCTGCACGGCCTCCAGCAGCACTATGTCAATCTGAAGGAGAACGAGAAGAACAAGAAGCTCTTCGAACTGCTCGATGTGCTAGAGTTCAATCAAGTAATATCTTGAAATCGAATCCCAATGTTATTTTTTTAATAATCTTTAATTTGTGTTGTATTTATCAATAAGGTCGTCATCTTTGTCAAGTCTGTGCAACGTTGCACCGCGTTGGCCCAGCTACTGACAGAGCAAAATTTCCCGGCCATTGGCATTCATCGTGGCATGAATCAAGATGATCGTTTGAATCGCTATCAGCAATTCAAAGATTTCCAGAAACGTATTTTGGTGGCCACAAATCTGTTTGGACGTGGCATGGATATTGAGCGTGTGAACATTGTGTTCAACTATGACATGCCCGAGGATTCGGACACCTATCTGCATCGGGTGGCGCGTGCCGGTCGCTTTGGTACCAAGGGTCTGGCCATCACCTTCGTGTCCGATGAGAACGATGCCAAGATACTTAACGAAGTACAGGATCGTTTCGATGTCAACATTAGCGAGCTGCCCGAGGAAATTGATCTGTCCACATATAGTAAGTTGGCCTCTGTTGCTTATTAATTTGATTATATAGTAATATTTGGTCTTTTTGCAGTTGAGGGACGCTAGTCATCTATATGGATAAGACAGTAATGCTACCAATTACATAAATGAATGATACCATTTTTTATAAACTTTACTTTATATCTAATAAAATACAATCCAAACAATGTGTTGACGTATAAACGCTAGTTATTTATGTATCTGTCTCTTTATAATTTTGAATATATGCCTAGTACTAGAAACGTACAACTTTTGAAGTGTTTTATTTTTATATATAATAAGAAATAATTGCGTATCAAATTGTTATTTTGGCGTATTTTTGACGTCCGTTTTTTTTTTTGTGGACATGCGCAAAACGTGTTGAGTTTCCGGCAGTGTAGGGTTACCAATAGGGGCTGGTCCTTTGTTATGGGAGGGCGTTGGGGTAGTTGTACAAATAGCGAAAAGCAGAAGAAGCACAAACGACAATAGGCCAAAACAATGTGAATAGAGTCATTCAAGTTAACAAAAAAAAAAAAAAAATGCTGCTCAAAAAATATATGAAAACGCGTCGCAAGGTGAAGATTTTATTGCTGGTGACTATTGTGGCTCTAATTGTTATCACCTGCATCATTTTACTCGGCTCCTCGGGCCAGAATGGAGCGACAGTTGAACGTTTGCTGGACGAACGATTCATACAACGCGCCTATCAGCCACAATCCGAGCAGCAGCAGCAGCCAAAGGAGCAGGCGATGGTGTTGCAATCACATCGGGAACATGGCGTCATTGTGCCCGAGAAATATGATGAACAAAAGATCAAATCGCGCATCATTCAGAACCGACTGCAGCAGGTGAAACAACAGCAACAGCAGCAGCACGAGAATGCAGCGGAACAGATGCGCACCACAATGGAGGCAGTGGCGACGGCTGTGCACATCTTTTATACGGCACCAGTGCCGTGGTACAAGTCCAAGAAGCCACCACAGCCACAGCCGGAGCATCCCAATGATGTGGCATTGCCGCTAACAACGCCAAAACCCGTGAAGGTACTCAATACGGCCTTCTATCCAGCGCTGGGTTTGTACAAGCCCAGTGCCAAGCTGCTGGGTCAGCATTTCGAGAATATTCGCAGCTGTGGCATTGGTGTGCTCATCCTGAACTTTGTGCGGCCCTCGGATCCGGCGCTGTTGCATCAAATCATTGAGCTGGCACCGCAACACAATCTGAGCGTCACCTTCGAACTCAGCGTCGCAGGCAATCGATCCGTGGAATTTGTGCGTCAACAGCTCCAGGATATTTCCGCGTACATCGAATTGCCGGGCTTTTATCGGGTGTGGAGTCAATCTCGTGGAGCCCTGTTGCCAGTGCTCTATGTCAGCAATGCGTACAAGCTGAGCGAGAGTCTGGGCCGTCAGCTGTGCCGGCCACCGGAAGCACCAGCAGAAGAGCTTCCGGAGAGGCGAATTGGACATGGAGATCTGGGCAGTTTGCGGCGTGTGCTGGATGCATTCTACATTGGGCACATCAGGTGAGGGTTGTATAGATTAATGTTGTTATGGGTTAGATATAAGGCAACTTTTCCTTCTGCCAATTTATAACTGCATCTGTGGAGACTCTAAAGAGTCTAATAATACTTTCTTTATTCGATAATATTGTTAGATTCTGCAAAATAAGACTTACACTTTTACTCAGCTCAATTCATTCATTCGCATTTTCAATTCTTTATTTCGACAGACTCAAGAGCCATGCGGATGTTTTGCGTCGTTTGTGTTTTGATGGCTTCTACAGCAAATTGCCGAGCAATGGTGCCGTCTTTGCCAGCACCTGGAAGAATTGGTCATATCTCAAGTCCTTTGCACTGTCCTATAAAATGCTGTTTGTGCCCACAGTGGGTCCCGGCTTTGCGGAGCGTAATAAATTTCCACGGCACGGCGATATACAACGACACAGAAGCAATGGTCGCGTAAGTAGAAGATAACATGTATGTGTATTTAATAGACACAATAAATAAATGGTTAATCGTATTTTTAGTACTATGGCGTGGCGTGGCGCACGGCCATTCTCAATCATGTGGGCTTTATAAATATTGCCAGCTACAACAATTGGCCCGATGGCAGTCAAATCGAGGAGGTTGCGCCACGTGCCGGTTTCCTTGATTACAATCCCGGCTCGAGGACCAAATATCTGGATCTAACAGCACATTGGGTGGGCAATTTTTTGAAGACACGCCAGGAGGCGGCGGGTGCTGCTGCCCAGAACTGTTATGAGCTGCTCAACAATACGATTTGTTGAAGCTGCAACATGCAATCCGTGATCTTTGAAGAACTCATATCGGAAAAAATCAATTTGTTGCCTTACCCATGTAGAGCAGTCCGTCAGTCGCCCAAAAGCTTCCATTTTGATGACTGTATTGATGTGGGGCAAAAGCGATGTGGATGCGAGTGCGTTTACTTTAAAAAAGCAATCAATTGCAATTTGCCACGAAATTACTTTCTTAATGTTAATAAGTCTTCTACAACTTAATATCTGCCTATATACTAGCAATCAGAACAATTATCTATGTATCTGCCAAACAAAAATATAAAAGAAAAAAACTATGTAAAGTGCAAGCAATATTTAACTAGGTAAAAATAATTAACCAAAACGAAGTCAGAACAAATGTTTTACATACTTTTTTTTTGCATTCGATTAGTGTTAAATGTAGTAAGATGAACAACAATATCATAATGCCATTCCATATTATATACATATACACAAATATATATACAAATATATATATATATATATATATATATATAAAGAGAGAGAAAATGTAGCATCAATTAATGAATTGTTAAAAATGCTATTATTAACACTTGTTAAACGAAAGGTACTTAACAAATTTTATCTTTATTACAAGTACACCTAAATAAATCAATATACATAATTACATTACTTTATCTAAGCTTTAATAGATTAACTAGTGCAAAACTAAAAATGAAATATATATATAAACATTCCATATTTATAAAACAAAATCAAAAAGCACAACAAACTGATGAGTTTCCTTCGCCTAAAGGATAATTTGAAAGGACTTCCGCACACGCGCCTAACTGACAGTAATGAGTTTTTTATATGCATGTCCTAGATGACAGTAATGAGTTTTTTGTATACATCCTAAATGACAGTAATGAGTTTTTTATTTTCGACAATTTTAAACGGAACTATCAAATTTCCTAATGTTGCTTTTTTTATGATTCATTTTGACAAATGACAGCCGTTTTCGAAACTGACTTATTTACAGCATTTTGTTGTTCGGAATTTCGACTCTGGACTAATTATGTTCAATAAGAGATCGACCAATAACTGTGTGCAGGAGCAAAAGGCAAAGCAGCCGGCGCCCAGAGGTTGCTGCTGCAAGCGTTCGCAATGCATCAAAAACTACTGCGATTGCTATCAATCCATGGCCGTCTGTTCCATTCACTGCAAGTGCATTGGTAAGTCCGGCATACATCATTACCCGTAGCTACAAATCGCCAGTCTGCAGGTTGTCGCAACACGGACCAGCGCATGGCGGTTACCACGCCGCCGTTAAAAACAGCGATTGCCGCCAAAAGGGAACGCGCCGCTGCACTCAGTGCCAAAGCAGCCGCTGCCGCTGCCAAGGCTGGCATTAATATCCATTTACGTCCGGCACCCGGTTCCGCAGCATTTGAGGGCCAACAATTTGGAGCGTCGGCAATGCCGTCATCAGCAGCAACGTCACCGATTCTACAGGTTTTCGATATGGATATGGGCAACATAATCACATTGCCGCCACCAAACACTATTGCACTGCCCAAGAAGCCGCAGGCAGCGTTGTTGTTGCCCAGCCCCAAGTCGATGCCGCCCAAAGAGATCAATATTATTAAGCCACCAATCACTGTGGCCCTGCTGGAGCGCGTCTTGCTGCAGGCCACCGAAGCCAAAGAGCTGGGCATGAATCCCGTGCAAGGGGGCAAATTAGTATTGAAGGAGTTTTCGCGTGGTTTACGGGAGATAAGTGATATATATTCTGTTGATTCAGAAGAATAATCCATTTACAATTAAAAATATAGTATCATTTATATATACAGTGTTTAGTTTTAACTTATGTGAATTCAAACATATAGGCTTGATTTTTCTTTGTCTTATAGAAATAATCAGTCAATACAGAAAAGTATATTTATGTACATAGGTAAATGTGAACGTAATGCTCTTTAACTTATAAGTGCGGTGGTCACTGCTTCGGTATGATATATAATTTTAATCTAAGAAAAATAAGCTTATTTAGATTTTACAATTTGAATTACGACCTAAGTCCAAGAATATATTATAGAATACTTTTTGCGTTAAATTCTTTTGTGTACTGAAGACGATTTTAATTAATCCTAACCCGCTAGAAGTCATGCGGTTGAAAGATTAGTTCAGTGGCCAACACATCGTAGTTACTTCTGCGCTGCCCGCTGCTCGACGTTGTGGCTGTTGTTTTGTGCCGCTCCAGCGGCAGTTCATTATCAGTATCCGTATTGCTCTCCATGGATTCAATGCCCGTATCGTTCTCTCCGTTCGGTCGTCGTCGTTTCCCTTTTGTCTTGGATTGGTTATATTTTTGCCAGAATTCCGCCGGCTGCGCAAAGTCCGTGTAGTTGGGGAAGCGCATAGTCACAGCACGGCAAAATTTATTGAACTCCTGTTGCATTTCCGAGCTCATTACATTACGCAGATTCCGATGGGTTTCCTCAACATAGCGCAAACAACGCTCCAGTTGCTTCAGCTGTAGTTGTAGACAAACAAAAAACGTATTAAAACGTGTAAGGACAAAATGTTGGGCATAGTCATACCGGTTCCTCAGCCGTCTCGCGTCGACGAGCGCCACGTCCGCGACCCCTGCCTGTGGCAGTAGATGTAGCAACTAGTTGCTGATCGGCCGGCACAGCTGGCGCCAGCTCCTCCACCGACACTTCCTCATTTTCGTCATCGGCTTGGTCGCCGCTCTGCTGACGTTTGCTCTTCGTGCAAAAGCAAATGCGACGCATTATGAAGAGTATATCCATAACAACATCCAGAGCACCATTTGATGTAATAAATTCCTTATCCTTTGTTTTCTCTGTATAATATGTAAATTAGATGGTAACAGAGTATCTACTAGCCCGGCTTAACTTACCAGCCAGCAACTTGAGCTGACCAAAATACATCAGCAGCGTGTGATCATCCAGCGCGGCAATAATATGATTATATAGCAAACGTCTATTTTTGCGTTTCTCTGGTCCCTGCAGCGGCGACTTGAATCTCGCAGAACCCTTGATAAACGCCTGGCCATTAAAGTCGAATGGATTCTCCTTGAGACAGTGATGAAATAGGGACTTGTCATACAGCTTCTTATAGCGTATGAAGAATGCATCTGCCTCATGTGCCACCTCCGCACTGTCGTCCAGCAGTCCGGAGAGGAGTGCGATTAAGATCGGACCCTTTAGCTTTATGTTGCCAGCCAGAATGACATCCTTGACACAGCGATAGGCGCGAACGCGAGTTGTGGGATATTTCGAGAACAGTTTGCTGAGAATGCATTTCATATTGTTTTCCAAAATGGTGGGATATTTCTTGCCGAGATCATTGAGACCGATCAATGTGTTATTTATGAGTTGCGGTCTATCGTTTTTCCTCAATATTTGGCCATACAACTTGGCGATTCGATTGGCCAGCTTATGATCTCGCAGCGATAGACGACCCGCAGTTACAATCATCCAGTTCACGATGCGCTCATTATCCGTATCGAAATTGGACTCGGGCATTTCATTACATTTCTGTATATAGTCGACACAATATTCAACTATTCTGGGATCCACACGGATCGGCAGCATGACAATCAATTCTGTATATGTTGTCAGCAGCGATGTCAGTCGTATGTGATCCTCCTGGAAATGATCTATGCACGAATATAGGGCTTCGGTGACATGCTGCAGGAGTTGCCGTTTCCAGCTGTCCGCATTGCTGCTGTTTCGCGGTGCTTGACTCTGAGACAACTTGTCAATGTGACCCATAAGCAGCAGTGCTGGTGAGATGAGTGCTAACCAAATGCTGCCCGTGCTTAGCGCAGAGATTAGATGAGTGAAGAGCTGATTGAGCGATGCTTTGGAGAAGTTTGAAAGACAGTAACTAATCAGCTGAAGCGCTAACACTTGGTTTGACTTCATGTTAAACGACGACAGATTATTGAATGTTGAAATGATGGCATCCAAGTTGTTCGTTATTTGACTTGATATGAGGAGAAGCAATGTCCACGCCTCCGTTGCCATCGGTGTGCACAAATGCGATATTATCGTATTCACCAGACGTGAACTAGAAAAAATAGATAAAATTTATTTTTTTTTATTGAATTGCAAAAAAAAACTCACTTTACTAAATTCTCGGTCTGTAGCAGCAGGCTCAGTCTTTGCTGCAAATAATCGCGCGGCTGCGAACCCAACAGCGTGGTCAAAATACGCCAGGGCAGTAAGTCTTTTGGTTCATTGGTAAACTCCAACGGTTTAATGGCCAATAAAACATTTCGATTGAAACTCTGTGGGGGGAAAAGTGTGTTTAGAGAATAACTTAAAAGCATAAGGGCAAAATAAATAAACACTTACATGCAGTGCAATTCTCTGAAGAGCCGTATCCTCGTCGTTTAGCATACAGGGCCAGATGCGACAGTAGACATCTATGAGTATGGTGCAATTGTAATATTTGTTCAAGAGAGTGTCGATCGATTCAATTGCTGACTTGCGCACCGAGGACAGTATGTCGACGGCAAGTAGCGAAGTCTCCCGCTCAAAGTCTGTGTCGTAGATAATACGCTGATTGATGAGTACCAGACGCTCCAACAGAGCGATGCCCGAGCAGCGTGCCAGGCCATTGCTGGAGCTGAGGAAGCGATCGTAAATCACTTGTGGCATTTTCAGCACCAACGGTTCGAGTTCTTCGTGACCCTCGAAGCTAAAGGCGTATTTCAGGATGCCCTGTTTTTCTGCCTTCAGCTCCAGTTGTCGGCCATTTGGAGCAGTTTCTGTCGCCATATCTTGGTCAGTGAATTGGACGAAACTAATGATCTCGTTGAGTATACGGCTTGTTATTGGTGAACCTTGTTTAATGGCCGAAATCAGCACCTGGCTAGCCTTGCGGCGTACGGTAAAAGTTCGATCATCAAGGCAGAGGATTGTCTCTCGGATGAGGTCAACTTCTCGCTGCTTTGTGGACACATCGTGTTGAAAGATTCTCCAATTAACCTGTGTTTCATGTTGCAGAATGCAATCGATAAGCTCTAGAGACCTCAACTGGATGCCTACAGCATCTTCCGCTTTGACTGATTCAACTAAATAATCCGTGCAGGATTTATTACACTTAGCAAAAAGCGCTGCATCATATTTGGCAGCATATCCAATGGCAATTTTCTCATCCACCGTTTTCCACTGCAAAAATTACAATTTTATTTAAGTTTATTAGTTTAAATAGGTAACTCATTTGACTCACCTCCTTAATGGGATTCGTAATTATGCTCTCGATGTAAAGCTCCAACACGCTCGCCGTTATATCTGGATACTTCTCTAAGAGCTTAATGAACCAATCGGAAATGTGCTCCCCACTTTTGGGTCCCATTCCTTTTGTATTTTCCGGACAGATGTGCATGCACAGAGTTTGGTTCATAAATAGAGTCAAGGTTTCATGTACATCGCCATTTTGCTCGTTGGCAATCTCATGGAACAATTCAAAGCATTTGTTATGAATTTGTTGGGCATCTGTAAATATGTTTGAATTGCAAATTCAAATTATTAACTTTTAAAACTAGTCGATAACAAAGCGTGTTATCGCACAGAAGGGATAGATAGACGATAGATGGTATGCAAGTGAGTGACTCGATAACATATGCGCTAATATGTGTCCACCCCTAGCAGGGCAATTACTAACGATAACAACGAACAAAACTTGTGAAATTTAAACAGAAATTTTTAAGTGTATTTTGCAGCACAAATGTTGATATTATTGTGCAAAAACTCTGGCGCTGCGGCGGCCACACAAGTGCGCAGCATTGCCAAACGTTTGCTGGCCACCACAGCAGCAGCAGCAGACAAAACAACAACGACAACAACAAAATCTTCACCGGCCGCGGAGCACTTTGATATAATTATTGGAGGCGGTGGCTTAGTGGGAACAACGTTGGCCGCTGCACTGGCCAAGAATGCAACACTGGCGGACAAGAAGGTGCTGTTGCTGGAGGGTGCAGGACCATTTAAGGGTTTCGATGTGAATGCACCCTATCAGAATCGTGTTTCGGCCATCAATCGCAACTCCATCGAGCTGTTCAAATCGATCGATGCCTGGCAGCACATTGAGGCGGCACGCTGTAAGCCTGTGAAGCAGATGCAGGTGTGGGAATCGAACAGCGATGCACTCATCCAATTCCAACATGATAACTTTGCCAGCGATGTGGCGTGCATCATTGAGAACGATCTAATACTGGATGCGGTCTATGCACGCGTTCGCGACTCGGCGCCCAATGTGAAGGTGTTGAATCAGGCACGCATTGAGTGCGTGGGTCTGCCGGGTGCGACGGGTGCACCTCATTCGCAGGTGAAGCTCCAGGATGGACGCAGCTACACCTGCGAGCTGCTCATCGGAGCCGATGGCGCCAACTCTGTGGTGCGGAAAGAAATGGGCGTCGATGTTTTCTCGCTGAATTACGAGCGCATGGGATTGGTGGCCACCTTGGATCTGAACACAGAGGGGGATAGTGATAATTCGGTGGCGTGGCAACGTTTCTTGCCAAGTGGTCCGATTGCCCTGTTGCCGCTCAGCGACAAGCAGAGCTCGTTGGTGTGGAGCACCACAGTGCCGCATGCCAAGCAATTGTTGTCCATGGAGCCGGCACAGTTTGTGGATGCCTTAAACGAGGCCTTTTGCCGACAATATCCACGTGTGGATGTCGTGGACAAGGCACTGCAGGCGCTGAACGCATTCTTTGGCAACAGTGGCGCCCAGCATCAGCGTCAGTATCCGCCACGAGTGTGTGGTGTACAGGAACGTTCCCGTGCCACCTTCCCGTTGGGCTTCCTGCATGCCTCGTCGTATGTGTGCAATGGCGCTGCTTTGGTTGGAGATGCCGCTCATCGTGTCCATCCGTTGGCCGGACAAGGTGTCAATTTGGGCTTTGGTGATGTGCGCATACTGGTGGACACTTTGGCTGCCGGCGCCTATGCTGGCTTCAAGCTGGGCGACACCCAGCATCTCATTAAATATGAACGCAAATGTTTGGCCAAAAATGTGCCAATAATGGTGGGTGTTCATGGCCTGCATACATTGTATTCCACGGAATTTAGTCCGGTTGTGCTGATGCGCAGTCTTGGCCTGCAGCTCACCCAGAATTTGCCGCCCATCAAGAACTTGTTCATGAAGAGTGCCATGGGCTAAGCTTCCTTCTGAACCTTCTACGGCGTGTATTATGTTTAAGTGTTTACAGTTTTATAGTTGTTGCTAACAAATAAAATGCAAAGGTGAAAAGCAATTCAAATAAGACTTTTTGGATTTAAGGGCTGTTACTTTCTGAGTTCGAAGTAAGCTGTATATATATATAAATATATAAAAGATTTTTTTTCTTTCTCACATTTTTTATGTCCTCCTCCATTTCTAAAAATGTATAAGTTGCTCAAACTTGCAAGTTGTGCAACTGTTTATATTAACTATAAAAATATTCTGTGAAATCTATTGGATTTTAAATTTATTAAGAAACAACTTGAATTATTTAAACAGAAACACAAATCGACATATTTGCATAAAGTGTTATTTATTGTAATAAATACACATGTGAATTATCTCGTCCGATTTTTCATTATTATTTAGTAATTGGTAGTTGTTGATATTTATTATGCAATTAGCTTAATTGTAGCGTTAGACAAGGCACATTTGGTACAGACTTTTAAAGACTTAGTTAGTTATATTCTATGAATTTGGCATTTTGGAAATTGTTGTTTAGCTTTTAGAGCTCCTGATGGCTCTTGCTGATGCTCACTTGGGGCAACGTGTTGCCATGGCCGCTCTCGCCCAACTTAAGATCCTGCTCCAGATCGAGAATATTCATTTCGTTCTCTTTGGCAAAAATTTGCTGACGATCGCTTTTCAACTGCGCCTCACCATCGAGAGTGACAACGACTTGTTGGGAATCCTCCGTATCGGATATATAACCCGAATCACCCGTATAGTGGATGGGGTAAACCAGCATCGGTGCAGCACTAAATGCAATCAGATTACGCGGCTCAAAAGCGTCGCTGAGATTCTTTTGCGGATGCCGATTGAACATGACGGGCAGGAATTCATCGACTGGAATGAGTTTCTCCAGCGGCTTAGCCGCCAGCAGTTTCTCAGCACCTGGCAGTGTTATAACATAGCCCAGAGTCCAATAGGAGTAGCCAACATGGACAAGATTATCGGTGCCCTCGACCCACGGTTCGCTCTCATCCTTCAAGCGCTTGCGTCCAAAATAGATGAGGTCATAGTCGAAATTACTGGCTTGCTGGAGCACCCTTTGCACATTCGCTTTGAAGTAGGGCTCAAAGCGCACATCGTCCTCCAGGATGAGCACTTGGCGCAGCTGACGCTGCACAATCTGCTGCCAGATGCGATAGTGACTGAGAAAGCAACCGATTTCACCCATTGTCATGGGTCGATGATGATACGGATCCTCATAGCCGGGCAGAAAACTAATGCCCATTTCCTGGACAAGCTGCGCATTTAGCTGCTTGCCATCGACGGCTTCGAAGTGCTCCACTTCTAGACCCAACTCATTGAAGAGCTGCTCCATTTTCTCGCGCCTCTCCGGACGACGCTGCAGATTGATCATGAAGATATTATCGAAATCTAATTTGGTCTTCGCCGGCAGCCGCAGATGATGCTGCAAATAATTCTGCACTGGCGGCACTGCGCCCAAATCATGCACCATATTAATCCGCAAATTGACCAACTGCTGCAGATCCTGTTCGACTGTATCAGTGGTTTCCAGTGGTTGTGTTATATAGCCGAAGGGCAGCTTGTTGCAGACGTGGAGCGCCACACCGGAACTATTCGCAGACATTGCAAACACAATGATATCATCTACGGGACCGTCGTAAATACGCACTTCTGTCTTCAACTTCTTTTGCATTTCCACAAGACGCTGACGATCAAAGGTTAGGTAACGTGCACCCGCATAGTTCATATCGACCAGGACAGCAGTGTGTACCATGGGCACTTCAAAGACACCGACTTTAACACTGTGATAGATATCCTTGTATTCCGCAGTGCGTTGATAGTAATAATCATCGGTCATGCCACACCAGAAATTCGAATAGAGACTCTCCGACAGCAGCATGGGCGCCACAATTGGCAACCGGAGCGCTGTTAAAGTTCTGAGTGCTTGTGGCTCTGTCAACAGCACATCCGCATCCAAAAAGAATACATAGTCAGCCCAGATATCGCGTGCATATTCCAGCGCCTCCTCTTTCAGGGCAATCAAATGCTTGAAACGCGAAACGGGCCAGTCATAAGCTGAGGTTTCATTTTGATAACTCGTTGTGTCATCATTAAATGCATAGTTGATGCTATGATAAAGTTTGCCCGAGTGCTGAAGCCATTGTTTCAACAATTGAATGGTGTCATCGCTGTTGTGATCGCAGCGTAACCTGAATAGATCAACAAATTTGCAAAACACAATCTCTCAATCTTCTTGATGCTTTTTGTACTCTTCACTCACCAGAAGGCAATGCGTTTCTTGGGATAATCGAGCTTTTCGACATAGCTCAAGAACATGGGCAATATGTGTGCCTTGTTGCGCACGAGCAGTGTTATGAGCACCGTTGGCTCTTCATACTTTAATTCATCATCCACATCTTCTACAGCCAATGCCCAAGCGGCGCTCATGGCGCAGACTAAGAGCAATCCTCGTACTATACGCATCTCCACGTCATGCCAAAACACATTGTACACAGTTCAAATGGGTCACGTACGCACTATCGACAACTACAACAACAACGGATGCTGCTGCTGCTGCTGCTGGACAACTGTAGAGTGTCTCTCTCCAGCCTAATCTATTTATAAACGAACGGGATTCAGCGTTCATTGAACGAGAGTCATCATATGGTTTTAATCACTTCATGCTACTTGCAAACGATAACATATCGCTTTGAAAGTGTAACAGCTGTTCCAATTGCTGTTATCGTACTCAACTGCAACAGCAAGTGCAATCGCTCTTAAACTGTTCGATAGTCATTTGCACATGCAATCCGAAGTTATCAGTCAAAATCCCCGCGGTGTGGAATAAATTGGGTCTATAAATTAGCAAAAATTGGTATCTACTTCCTTATCTACTAAGCCGGTTATTGGCAAACCAGTTTAAGCTAAACTATAACAACAGCGAGACCTACAACATAATTTCCGTAAAATTGTAGATTTAACAACAGTCGCTGTTTAAAAATATAAACAACTATTTATTGGAAAAAAAATAGAGTATATATATATGTAAATATATAGATATTTATGGAGGTGATTCCTACGCCTGCGTGGCTGTGTGGGGTTTAACATAGCTGGGAAAGTTAAGTTGCAGGCCCTCCTTGGCCTCAAAGAACGTGTAGGAGAGGGTGATGGTGTCACACAGCTCTAACGCCGGATCTTGGGTGATTTCGGGATCAATGTAGAAGAAGACGGGCATATCGACCTCTTCATGCGGATTAAGCATTTGCTCTTCAAAGCAAAAGCATTGGATTTTATTGAAATAGGCGCCCGCCTCAAATGGTATCACATTGTAGGTGCTAATGCCAACCACTGGTTTATCCGTGGGATTCTTGGCCGTGTAGAAGGCGAGTGCCGTCTCTCCGGGTGCGACTTTAATTTCAAACTGTTGCGGCTTGAAGTTCCAGCGCATCGATGAGCCAATGTCGGCATTGAAGCGTATTTTCAGCACACGATCCTTTACCTTGACCATGTGCTCCACCTTCTCTGCATCGTGGCCCTGCGAGGTGGTGCCTCCATAACTGTATGCCTGACAAAATATGCTATAGAGTGGCACTGCGGCATAGCTAAATCCTACAATCAGCACACCGCCAGCAGTTATGTAGTAAAGTGTTGACTTTGATCGTAATTTGCGATTTGCTGCATCGGAATCGCCTCGATTGCCGCCCATTGTTGATTTTGAGCGACATGGCTGCAGTTTTAATTGCAACTGTTGTTTGTGTTTGTGCCTAAGCAGCTGCTGGCACTGCACGCGAACTTTGGCAAAGGTGCGTAGCATTTAAAACTATTTGTTTCGATTTTTAAATTATTAATTTAATCGCGTTTTCATTTAATCAACTGTTTGTATAATCTTCACCCTTGCGTAAACAGCTGTTTGCTGAACAGTGTGTACACATGCCATTTGGCACCGGCTGCGTGTTAAGTGTTTACATGTGGGCGGCAAATATATTTGAGACAGTCAGATTTTAAGCGTGAAATTTCTATTCTTGTTACCTATACAAAGACCGATTTTTCATCTCTCTTAAAAGTTAGATTGCAGAAAATAATTGTGAACAGTGATTTGTGATATTTAACTACTCAGATAATGGTAGATTTAATAATCATTTAAAATATCTTAAATAGTTATAAGACGTTGCAGCTTAGCTTTTCAGGTTCTTTCAAAAGGTGGCAACGCTAACACCCATAAATTAAATTGTCCGTTCAAAAATAGTTTTAAAATGTAAAGGAAAATGGAATACTTACAGGAATTTGTGTTGCCTTGTTTAAAATTCATGTAGAGTATTTTCAGAAGACAGCGTATTATGTTGTCCCGTGGCGTTAGATGATCCTTAAAGTGCACGTAGCAGAACACCAGTTTCAGATCATCGAAAATGGTCAGAAACAACATCCAAATATTATTGGCGCGTATACTCGAATTGGCGTTCATCTCCAGCAGTCGAAAGACCTGTAAGCCATGCTCAATAACATCTGTGTCAAAGACGCCATAGCTTTTTGCGCCCGGTATGGTTAATGTTAGCAGATAAGTGCTAAATGCATTAATGGCCAATTTCACGTTCATGTTTTCATTGATGGCTTCGGGCGCCGCTTCGATTGTTTGCTGTGGCAGTGTTGCCAGACTCGTCACTGCGTAAATGTACGCCAAATAATCTTTGGGAGTAATCACGTCGATTTTGGCCCAATTATCGAAACTGATGTCGTATATGTTTGTATTATTCTCTGCATCATTGGTGCGCAAGGATCGGATGCAAGATCCTAGTTCACGCAGCACTTGCAATTGATTGTCCTGATTTCTCACATTCTGTCTGCACATGGGCAGCATCCAGAATTTGTTGGCATCACATCGAATCACCTCGGGATTGTCGTCGTCGCAGCATAGCCAGTCCTGAACATTGGTCCACTCAATATGTTGTGCAAAGTGCAACTTAAGCTCACAGAATATCCGATTAAACTCCAACATATTTGCATATTCACTAATTTATTTGCCTGCGCAATTTTTGTTTACAGTTGTAGAACTGAAACAATATTAGTTATCGAGCGTAGTAATTGTTATCGGTTTCGATAGGAGTAAGAAGCAATGCATTGTTGATAGCTTAAGCTCAGTATACAGCACACAATATATAAAAATTTTTATATTAATGAAAACTTTAAGAATGCAGAAAGCAAATAATTTATAAATACAATCACAAATGTAATCAAACAGTGTCTAAAGCCAATGATATATTAAACAAGTATTTCAGCTGCCGCAAAATATGTAAGCTTTTTTAATTGAGAGTTTTTATGTGCCCTTTTTGGCTGTCACCACCGTACTACGCTTTATTAACATCTGGATAAACTGCATCCAATTGTGTTTCTTTACCCGTAAACAATGGACGCTCTTAAGGAAGCGTCCCTAGACAATGAGGAAGTGCGAGAGATCTTAAAGAACACTACGGATCTACGTCAATATTCGAGGCAAATCGAGAAAGAGTTTAAGGATGTGGAGAACAAGTCGATTGAGGATTATATTGCCGAATCTCAAAACATTGCCAATCTGCACAATCAGATTAACGACTGTGACGATGTCCTCGAACGCATGGAGAATATGCTTATGAGCTTTCAGAGTGTGCTCAACAACATTAGCACCGAAATAACGCAACTGCAGCGTAAATCCGTATCCATGTCACTGCAACTGACCAATCGACAGTCGGTCAAAGCACAGCTGTCTCAATTTATAGAGGACATGGCTGTATCCGAAGAGATGATAAACATTATTATGGATACGCCAGTAACAGAGCGTGATTTCAGCACCCAGCTGAATGTATTGAATCACAAATTATCGCTGGTCAAGGAACTGAGTTTCAAGGAATCCAAATCGACGAGCGATGTGAGCGACGTACTGCACAAGTTGCGCCTCAAGGCTATGTCCAAGATACGCAGCTATCTGCTGGAGCAGATCTACAAGTTTCGCAAACCGATGACCAACTATCAGATACCACAGAATGCCATGTTGAAGCACAAGTTTTTCTTTGAGTTCATATTGTCCAATGAGCGACATGTGGCGCAGGAGATCTGCAGCGAATATATCGATACCATGGGCAAAATCTACTACAGTTACTTTAAAGTGAGCTTTTGACTTGTCTTTATACCAGTTTATTGAGTTTTTATTGCCTTCAGAGCTACTCCACACGGCTGACCACTCTCAAGTTTGAGGAATCCTGTACGAAGGATGATCTAATGGGCATAGAGGACAATGCATCCAAGGGTCTGTTTGCCAAAACGACGAGCCTGAAACATAAGAGCACAATATTCACCATTGGCAAACGGGGCGACATACTCAATCAGCAGCTGGAGGCACCCATCATTGTGCCCCATGCGCAGATGAAGAATCGCGTAAGCTTTGATTAACTTTTGGAAGACTCGATATTTGTTATGTTTTTTAATTGCATTTGTAGTACACAGTCGAGGCTCTGTTTCGCTCGGAGCAATATGCGCTGGTTGACAATGCTTGTCGGGAGTATTTGTTTGTTACTGAATTCTTTATGGTGCGCAGTGCACAGGCACAGGATTTGTTCAATCAGATAATGGGCAAAACATTGACACTGATGATTGTAAGTAAAGCGGAGGAATCTGAGGCATCTTTCTGCATAACTTATTGATTTCTTTCCTTGTTTAGAAAAATCTGGAAACATCTATACACGATTGCTTCGATACCATCGCAATGTTCCTTTGCATACATTTAATCTTTCGCTATCAGCTTATGTGCCACAAGCGCTGTGTGCCTGCGCTGGATAAGTGAGTGCTTATTAAACATAAAATACATTTTATGTATAAAATATATTTAATTTTTTTTTTAGATACTGGGACTCGCTGCAGTCGGTCATTTGGCCGCGACTCGAGCATGTTTTTCGTCTAAACATTCAAAGCATACACGACTGCGATCCGTCCAAGTTCAACAAGGAAATGGGTCCACATTATGTAGGTTAACTCAAGAATTCTATTATACCATATATATATATATATATATATATGTATGTATATATATTATCCTTGCAGATAACACGTCGTTATGCTGAGTTTAGTGCTGCCATTGTGGGCATCTCGGAGCATTTTCCAAATGAACTCGTTAGTCGACTGCTGCTGGAGCTGCAAAATGAGGTGGAATGCTTCATCTTACGCATGGCTGCCAATTTTCCCACACGCAAGGATCAGCTCATCTATCTGATCAACAACTATGATCTCGTGCTGGGCGTGCTCATGGAGCACACGCGTGACAACTCCAAAGAGGCCGAGGCATTCCGTGAACAGTTGAATGCGAGGAGCGCCGAATATGTCGAGGAGATTCTGGCGCCGCATTTTGGAGGCATTATACAATTTGTCAAAGAGTGCGAGCAATACTTTGACAAGGATCAGCCGGATGAGTTGAGGAAGCAGGAGCGACGCAGTCTCGGCCTAGTTGCCAGCTTCTCGGCGAATTGGAAGAAATCGCTGGAGGAATTGAATCGTGAAGTGCTGCTCTCGTTCCCATCACTGTTGACGGGCTCCCAGCTGCTGCAGTTGGCGTTGGGCAGTCTAGTGCAATACTATCATCGTTTCCACAAGCTGCTGACACCCAATGCGCGTGCCCAACTCACCAACATCCATGTGGTCATGGTCGAAATCAAAAAGTACAAGAGCAACTACTGAGGGACAATTTAAAACTGCTCGCTTTTTAATATGTTAAACCAACACATTCCAAAATAAAATGTAAACTATGTTATAATATTGTGGGATTGGTACACGACTCCGACTCCACTAATCCTCATCCTCGAACATCATCTCGACCAGATCCTTGCTGGAGCAGCGTTCACCATCCAGACGCTGTGGCGACTTCCAACGCAACAGCGTTGGCAAGAAAACCAAATGAGTGTTGGGATCTTTGCGGAACGGACAGTTCAAATCTTTCCAACTGCAAATATAAACAATGTGTAATCAGTCAGCATTCTTTTTGTTCCCCATATAAAGATAAAAACTGAGCAATCGAAGCCACTTGCTTTTGGTTTTGCTGAAATTTTTATCAAGAATAAACAGGCCGTTACTGTAGTACATATATATGTAAAGTGGCTAGAACAATAAGGGTTTAGTTTCTTTATATTACACACTTGTTTAGAAAGTCTCACGCTACAAGCTTATTTAATCATTGGCACACCTCGCAGATAATATATGGTTTTGCTTTTTTATACGATTACAAACTTACTAGGAGCGCTCTCCAACATCGACGTGAACAAAGTGGGAATTCTCAGCGGCCTTTTTCAGTGCATCGTGAATCACCGGCTCCGCTGTGGGCGACACAAATTCATCATATAATATATACAGATGTATGTAAACAAACACGCAACTCGAATGTAATTGAAAACTGCCTGTGGTTAACCACAAGAGATAGGCTTGTTTTTATTACCCTTGACACAATAGGGGCACCAACTTTCGCCATTTTCATCCTTGCCGCCGCTGAAGAGAACATGCACTTGATTGTTGCCATCACCAGTTTCGAGTTCTTCCATTTTTTTGGCGAATTCCTCGTAGCCTTTGACGTTGTGTGTGATTACCATTGTTTTGCTGTGTTCTATTTTATTAGCAACGCCGGCGAATGTTCGCTTGACGAGACGACTAACTATCGCTGGTAACGACGTGATTGCGCACTTTTTACTAACTGTTGTAAAATGATTGCCGCACTTGTTCTTATATATATCGTTTACTTTTTTATGTTGTTTTTATCAAGCAAGGGCGCCGACTGCGATTGTTCCTATCGATAAAAATAATGTGTTGACTAGCGATATGACTAGCTGCATGACGTCACTGTTGACAAACTAAGTAGCAATATGTAAAGTGCTTAGCTAAAATTATAAACAAAAAAATATATATTATATTTATTTAGGTAGGTCAACAAGCAGCCATATTGAAGTGAAAAATTTAATTAGTGCCCAAAATTGTTGAAGCGTCTATCGATAGCAGCCGCTACTACATTATGCGCATTATGTAAACTATCGCCAAACAGCACATCACTAGTGTCATCAAAACAGATGATGAGCTTTGTATTAATTTGCAATATTACTTGATTAAAGACATGGCCCAATCCATCTTACTACGTAGTTTAATGCTGCACAGGCGAACAGTGCTGTTGCCATCAAACGGAGGGCGTCTGCGTTGCCTGGCAGCACTCCATCTGAGCGGTCGTGTCGGGCAGCAAATGAGAAGTGGTATTAAAATCCCAAATGCAGTTGCAACTTTTGTTAATGTTTACACAACTTTTAGGTGGTGGCAAAGCATTGCAGGAGTCACAAGGCGGCGACAGCAATGTCTCCACGGATGTGCGACCCATTGGCGAGAAGATCAAGGAGAACACAAAGACGGCCAGCTATACGGCGATTATCCTTGCCGGCCTAGGAGTGACGGGCATCATGTTCTATGCCATATTCCGTGAGCTCTTCTCCAAGGAGAGTTCGTGCAACATCTACTCAAAGGCTTTGGCTCGTGTCGTCGATGATCCGCGGGTGCAGGACGCTATTGGTGCGCCTATCAAGGGCTTTGGCGAAACATCGCGACGCGGTCGACGTCAGCATGTGGCGCACAGCAGCTTCGATCGCCATGGAGTGCCCCACATGCGTATGCAGTTCTATGTGCAGGGATTGCGCAACAAGGCCACCGTTCAATTGGAGTCGCGAAGGGTGCGTAGAATATTGATGAAGCTACAGCAGCAGCTGTAAGGAAGAGGAAGAAGAATAGGAATCTCCTGAAAACGTATTCCATCCACCTAGCCTAGCCAATATGCTCACCACATATCCACTGCCTTAGCTATAACTACAGTCCAAGTTAATTTTAACTCTTTTTTATTTCTTGTTTTGCAGGACTCGAATGGGAAGCAGCAATTTCGTTATCTATTTGTGCAATTGGATCACTATCCTCGTACCACAATTATACTCGAGGATAACCGCGCCTATGATCCAATGCCAGCTTCATCAGCGTTGTCGCCTTCTTCGGCTGATTCCCCCTTTGGCAGTTTGGCGCTCATGTCGAATAATCGCGACAAATAGAAACCAGCTGCCCAATCCTCAATTAACAAATTCCTTGTATAATTTTTGTTATTTAATTTAATGCATACGACTGATAAATATTTTTGTTTTGGTAATTGCTCGTTTCATTCGCCAATGGAGAAGTTGTCCATCTCCAGAATGGCGCCCGATTCGTGTCAGTAGAGCTTCTTCCATGGTATTATCTCCCACGATCTGATGATATGCCGGCCAAATAGGAAATCCTTGAGCCTGTTCATCACATAGAACGAGATGCCAAAGAACGATGCGAAATACAACCAGAATTGACCCAAACGCTCCCAAATGCTCAAATGATAACGCGCTGCCACCTGCAGCACATCCACCTCCAGTTCGATGGTTAACCCTGATCCCAGGCGTGGTGCACGGCGCTTGTAATAGGTTTCCTGCACGGCCAGCTTAAAGTAGGCTGGATTCACTTTCACCTGGCCCAGCAAGGTTTCCATTTGGTATTGCGAGATGTCCGCCAAAGTGTTATTGGTGTCCAGCTGCACAGGGCGAAAATGGGTGCGATGATTGCGACCTGGAAAGGGGCAAGTAAACTCCACATATTGCTTGAGCTTCAGCTCTCCCTTCAGTTGAATGCGTCCATTTTGGAGTCCTCCTCCTGCTGCTGTCGGCAATGGCAGCTGATGGGCGAGTAAAGCTGGAGGATTTAGTTGGCACTTGTGACTCAATTGTGCCTCGAAGAAGAGCAACAAATCAAAGTGACTCAGTGGCGATGGCAGCGGTAGCAGTTCCAGCTGAAAGTGCAGACGATCTGTGACTCGATCCTCATCCAAATCCTGTGTCCAATATTTGATTGCCTCGCAGTTTTGAGTGGAATTCGCCAGTCTCACATTGAAATTGCCAAAACTGCTGCAGGCAGTCAGCGTTGCGTCCTCCGTGTGACCCACAAATATATACTGATAGCTAAACTGGACTTTGGGCTGTTCGAATAAAACCCTCGATTCGGATATGCCCGAATAAGGACTCAGCAAGGAGACCAATAAAATCGGCAACATAACCGACAACGCTATAAAAATCAACACCAGCAGCGAGGCCAGCGAGCACAGCGAATTCTTGTATATGATGGCCGTATTGGTCGTATGCAATGGTATGAATTTCATTTTTTAACCAATATTTGCTCGCTTGTTTTGTGCACTTTAAAATTATTTTTATGCACTTGTCAAAAATTTGTGTTTTGATTGCGTCTTGGTTGCTGGGCAACGGCCGACAGGTGGCGTTCTTTCAAACACCCGCTCAATAGCTGTCAGCTTGTGTCAGGCACACGCAGAACGTTCGTCAAGTGTGGAGCAGGCAAGCAATAAGAAGAAAGCCGTTTAGTTCAAAAATGTGTATTAACCAGTTTTATACAAAAAACTATGCCAAAATATTTTGGTAGCAAATTGGTTGGCTTTCGCTACTTGTGCTGCTTCTTCGCGTGCGCTTTCAACACTCTCTTAAAGTAAGCGCATTAAATTTTAAAGCTGCAACTTCCGATTTTTATGCGTTGCACATTAAAGCGCCTTAAAAAAAAAAACAGCCCAAAACCAGTTGCTGATTTTAATTATGCGCAAATGTTGGTCAAGTTATGCGTTCCAATTTTTTTTTTATTATTTTTTCGCTCACTTTTCACTTTTTTTCTGCTGGGCTGCTATAATTATGTGCAATCAATACTTTTGCTGTATCGGCTTATGCTTAAGCCCGTGCATGTATAGATATAGATATATGTATATAGATGGCCGGAACAGGAGGATCAATTGAAGAGGACGGCAGACAGCGGACAACAGCTCAGTAATCAGTTAAATTGCTGCTAATAAAGCAATCTGCTTTTAACTGATTTTTAAGGCGGATGCTTGCAGCGAGTTTTTTCTCTTATTTTATGCTTTTAGCTGCTATTGATTTCAGTTCAAGGGGAAACCTTTCTAAAACGGTAACCATAAAAACTCGGTATTATTAATATTAATATTACTATTCTGCATTAGTTGCTATAACGTCTTCATTTCCAATATGTCCTTTTGTCATTCATTTGTCAACTTCTTGAATAACTTTTATGTTACTTTGTGCTTTTTATCTACTTCCTTTTTATTTTGTCATGATGTGTCAGTTAATTTGGACATATATATATATATATGTGATGTGTTTGTCTTTGCCTTTGACTTTTGGTAGAGCTGATGGACATAGTCATGTCAAAAACTAAAGAAAAAGCAGTTAAGAAATATTTGATGCATAAATAAATAAATAAATAAACCACATTTGACAGTTACAGCTGTGAGTTTGACAGTTAGACAGTCGACAGTCGACAGTCGACGGCGTTTCCAGCTGTGTGTCTCAGCATAAAATACCTGCAAAACATGTATGAATTTCACTGATTGATTCAATGTAACGCTAACCACTCTGATTCAGTTTCTAGCTAAAAAAAAGTCCAAAAACAAAAGTAAAAACCACTGCACTACTGACATTAATTCCACATTTGAAGCTGTAGATTTGAAATTTTTCAGTAACATTTGAATCACATGAATATTAACCATTTAAATTACATAAATTGTTTCACTGCACTTACAATCAAAACTTCACGTTCGATTTACAACGTTTTTGTTTTAGATATGAAAGCAACTCTGATCCGTAAAAATACAATATATATATATATACTTTTTATTCTGTCTTGATTTAAAAAAAACATACAATTTCAAAATACTGCACAGCAAAAAATATCTGTATTTTTGTATGTTAAAATTCAAAGCCAACTTGCACTCGACGAAAAATGCTGCTCTAAATTCAAGCACAAACGGGCTAAGCTGAAAAATGTTTTATATTTTTTTTGATTTTGTTACTGAGCAAAGAAGCTGAGCCAAAGAAAATCAATAATTTTGTTGTACAAATGCTTTCCGCACGGGCTTTTTTATTTTTATCTATGTGCAGCGCCACTTAAGAGAAAAGGGGAGTCGCACATACAAAATGGCCAGCAAACACACACACACAGAGACACACACACACAGAGACACACACACACAGAGACACACACACGCAGAGGCACACATTTAAAATGCAAGGCACGCTGCGAGGACAACGCCAGCTCTGTGCCCATATATCCTTTTTCAAACGTAACGGAAAATACAAAAAAAAAAATCAGCTTTCACTGGCAACGCGAACGTGACGCCGTTTGCCGCAAAGGAGCTGTTGAAGTGGCAAATTTGCACCGGAACGGGTGGAGTGGTGGGTGGGGCTGGGTAGCGCAGTCAGAGAGGGAGCTTATCTGTCTGTGTGCGTGTGTGTGTGTGTGTACAGGTGCTGTGCTCTCTCTGTGTGTGTGTGTGTTTGTGTGCTTGTGCAAAAAGTAGCAGTTTATTAGGCGCACCAAATTAACATAGGACTACTAATGTCCTTAGACACCCACACTCAACACCCCCTCACCCCGCGCAACCCCCTTCGTTTTGGAAAATTTTCATTAGCCTGCACTCAGCCAAAAAAGGTGTAGTAAACTAAAAATAAGCTCATAGAAAATTGAGCTTGGTTTTGCTTTGTCAACATTTTTTGTATTAATGAATTTATTTTAAATATGTAAAACGAAAACTTTGCAAAAACTAAACTTCTAAAAAATGCTATGTATATTTAGAATAGTAGATACTTAGTAAGGGTAATAAGTTGGGTGGGGTTATTAGAGAGATTTTCCACCATGGAATCAAAGCGAATTCGATTGTGGTTAACGGTTTCGCCTGTGGTTCCGAGTTTGAATCGGTTAGTCGTTCCGGCTCCGCTTTGATTCCCTGTCAGCAAATTAAGGGATTGTCCAATTTCGGTTTAGATTTTGAAATTCATTCGATTAACGGTTCCGGTTTCGATTTGAATCACTGTCAGCGAATTGGGGAGTGTCGAATTTTACCTTCGATTCTGAATTTCATTTGCTTATCTTAAATTAACTGTTCCAATTTATAAATTTATGAATTCTTCACAGAATGAAAAACATTTAAATGAATTAACGATAAATTGGAGAGTATTTCAAAGGTGCAAACAGAACATTTCTAAACACAAAATTCTATTTAAAACCATATCTGCCACAAAACTGCGAAAGTTGGCTCACGAGTAAAATATGATTCAGATTAATTTGTAAACACGTTTAACACTCCATGATTTATTTCATTTTTAGAATATTACGGAATTTTCATGGTTGTTTTTTTTTTGTGGTGCAGCTTTCTAAAAATTACAACGCCTGCGCGAATTTATTTGATTTTCTTTTTTTCGTGTTCAGTGGGGCACCCTTCTCTCTTTCTCGACTGGATGCTGGAATAAAATGAGGGGAAGTCCTGTGTGTCCATTGTTGCGGATTGCTCTCCACTTTCTGCTCTCCTTTCTCATTTTATTTTTGTATGGTCTTTTTTTGCACTTTTACTTGGTGGCAGCCCCAAAGGAAATCAAAGAAAAACGTATGGTTAACGTTTGGCGAGTTGCTTTAATATTTATATAAAGTTCATGTCGGGTATATGCAACATACAAATGTATATACATATATATATATTCCCCTTACGGCACTCAAGGCGCCAAAGTGTTACAACACTCACAATCATACAAATGAGAGAGTGGTCGATGGGTTGGGTGAGGCTGCTGTGTGAGGGTGGCGTGTGTGTGTGTGTGTGTGTGTGCACACACTCATACAAACACAAGCGGAGCAGACTCTAGTGTTACATTTATATTGTATGTATGTATATATTTATGTATATATATATATATATATGTATATATATTTGACAATCAGGCCGCAAGCATATGTTACCCGATAATTTGCCGAAAGTTTTAATGAAAGACATGGGACTCATTTCTCGTGCTGTCTCCACTGTGTGCTGCTATCTCTCTCTCACACACTCTCTCACTCCCTGTGGGTGTTTGTGTGTCTGCAGCTTTTGTCGCCATTTTGTGTGTGTGTGTGTGTGTGTGTTGAAGCAAATTTTGATGAGCTCGAGAAAAGTTACGACTGTTATTTCTGTGTGTGTGTCTCTGTTGAGGGTTGCGTTTTGTATAATTTTCATTTTTCATTTTATAAATGACAATTGCTTCTCTTCTCCCCCTTTCCATATCTCTCTCTCTCTCTCTCTCTCTCTCTGTTTCTCTCACACACTCTTTGTCATTGTCTTTGTTGAGTGAGTTGAGTTTTGAGCGCTGCAGGCAACTGTAATCACGCCATATCTGTTGAAAGTTTATTATAATGTCCTTGCCAACGTTGAACCAAAAAATTCTTATGTACCTTAATAAGTTATTTTGAACAATATGTTGCCAAGATGTCCTTAAGTCCCAATATGAAGTCAACTCAACTTTTGCAACTTAGTTTCTACTCTTGTTTTTAAGTTTAGTTTCCCGGAAGTTCAGTTTAGTTTCCCGGAAGCGGGCAACTTCTCTGAAGATGGTGTAGAAAAAGTGTTTTGGATTAGTGTAGTGTTTCTCCTTAGAATGGAGCTGTGGATAGGATCTTGAGATTGAAGTTGTGTGCGCTTTTAACACTTTTAAATTTTAGTTCTCCACAACTTTAAGGAATTTTAAGAATAATATTTTTTAGATTAGAATTAGTATAATTGTTTTGTATCTTTTTAAATAAGTGTAAAATTAAATTGTAGTTGATTTGTAGTTTTTGTGTAAAGTATCAGTCAAACTGAATGAATTCCACTTTATATTTTTTATGCATTTTTTAAACAACACAATTTTTAGTTGAAGAACTAAGCCAACTGTCGCATCCATAAATAATTGACGCATCGCAAACACTTTCAACATTTTCAATGCATATCAAATGCGATAAAATGGAAAATAAAATGAAAATACTAACCAATGACAACTGGCAGTCGGAAAAGCGCTATGAAAAATCTGCTCAGTTGGCAGACAACTCACACAAAAATAAAAGTCGCAAAAAATAGTCAAAACAAAAACAAAACCAAAAACAAAATAGCGGACAAAGCGCCAAATGCATCCCGCTGGGCAGAGACGACAACTGTTCCGAGTTTTTTCTTTTTTTTTGTTGCAAGAAGTGGAATGAGCAGAAAGGGGGTAGGGGCTGTTGCTGAGGTAGGGGATTGGTGGCAGCTCTGGACAGCAGTGTCATGCTTAACACAAATACAAATGCATTTGCAAGTACAGCTTCAATTTTTGTATACCCTTGCTGGGGGTACTACGATTTGCTGGTGAAGTGTGCAACGCATAGAAGCAAATTCCAGCTTAGTAAGGTATACATTATATATATATATATATATATATATGCTTGATCAGTCTATATATAGTCATGTTCGGCTGTCCATCTAACTGCTTCCTTGCGAATTATTCGCTCAGCTGAAAGCTTGGAATGTTTTCATATTTTCGCCACAGTTATTACATATATCAAAGTCGATTGGATCGGTTCACTATATCATATAGCTGCCATAGGCACAATCAGTCCAAAGTTGAGCTCTTGTGTGGCCAAAAAATGATCAACATCGGACAACTATTTCATATGACTCCTCTAGAAATAATCGGACGAAGGTTGATTCTTAGATGTAAGCAGCTTGACTCGGCATGCCTTACTTCCTTGCTGGCAGTATTATAATTTGGTAGTGAAGCGTATTTCACATCTTTGATTCCATTAACTATGAATATATATCCTTGATCAGCATTAGCATGGCCAACTTGCTCTAGCGATACATCTATAAACCGACCGAGTTAAAGTCTTATAACTTTCCCAATATACCCGCAAAAACTCTCAGCATTATATGTAATATATATGCTCCCATTTGCTTCCAGATCTGAAGAGTATAAAGTCTTTGTTGTGCCTGTAATAGTTGTGCTCCGTTGATTTTCTGTGCATTGCTCTTTTTTCTCCCGTTGGTAATAAGCGCAAAACTTTGACAACTTTGTTATCCACATTTGTTAGACATTTGTTTCTACTTTTTTATTTAATTTTTTTATACTATTTTGTTGTGTTTTTTTCGCGCCTCCCTCTGCGCACACACACCTGTTAAAGTTTGATGGGGCGGAGGGGGTGGTTGTGACAGCAAATCTACCTCCGATTGCAGCTCTACTTCCGCATCCGCATCCGCACCGCTTTCGCGAATACGCTTTGAAAACGGCTCACACGGGAGCAGCTGGAGCGGCTGTAGAAGCAGAAACGCTTCTAGCCAAAATGATAAAAGTGGAGACAACTGAAATAGCTGCTGTCTCTGGCCGGAAAGGAATTAGAAAAACAACTGTTTGTTTGTTGTCGATGTTGTCGCTGTTATCGCTGTTGCTGTTGTTGTTTTTTAAACATGTGCTTGTAATTTGCGGTTTTTGGTTTCCACCTCTTTTTTTTTTTGTGTAATACTTTTCTCACCTCTTGTAACAGACTCCGGTTGGGTTTTTTCTTGTATATTTGCCACCAAATGTTACCAAAATTAAAGAATGTTTTTTGTGCGTTTCTCGTTAAACTGCAATTAATGTTTTTAGGCAATTATTAAACGGTATTCATTTGGGTTGCGAGTGCGGCAAGTATTGCATGCAACCTGCGGTTTCCATATAAGGATGTCCGAGGGAAAATAATTCAATAATGGGCGTTGCAACCTCAATTAGTGGCATTTAGGGCATATCGTGGAGAGACAGGAGCAGGCCAGTGGCAGGGGCATATTAATCGGATGAGCAAAACTAATAGTAATATTTGTATTGAGAAAATAATGAGCAGCGCCATCGACTCATAAGAAAGAACGTCAACATTAAGGAAAACAACAACAACAAAACTCGGCAGTTTTTAACAGCTTTAAGCTTTTGACTGGTCTTAATAAAAGTTATACCCTGTAAGCGTAAAGTGTTTGCAAGTGGGTATTATGCAGTTAATGAAATTATGTGAGACTTATCAGCAATGGAAACGATAGCTATCGATCAAAATCGATAAATGGATTTCACAATTCTGTTGTGAAGCTCTCGAAAATATAATCTTGAAGTTGTTTTAATCTTGTTTATTCAAATTAAATATTTTAATGATTAGTTTTGATGGCTTCCACTGCGTGGCATTTGCCCGTCTATAATCACCTCACAGCTTGCCTCATCTTCATAATTTTAATTGCAATATTATCGAGAAACACGCTTTTGTGGCAGACAATGCGTTAGCCAATCGTAAAATCTAATCAATGAATAATAATAATAATAACAATAATAACTGTCATAAAAGCGCCAAGTGTGGAAAACATTAAGAGCGTTAAGAAAAAATAAATAAAACAAGAAATAAGAAATAAGAAATAAGAAAAACTCTTTGCCGCAATTTGTTCAACAAGGAAAATAATAAAGAAAGATAAAATGGAAAATGTTGCGCCTCGCTGATCGCAAGACACTTAAAACAGTTGGCGATCGGCATTAAACGCATTAAACTAAGAAATTTGTTCAAGTGGAGGAGAGATTAGAGACGGGCAAAGTGTGAAGAAAAGTATCAAATAACTCAAATACTCCAAGAGTAGACCGTAAAAACAAAACAAAACCAAATAAAAAATCATAAACTGAAACATATAATTTGTTTCTTTTTTTTATACATGTTTCGTTTCATATTTTTTAAGTGGCATTCTTTGTGCAGCTGAAAGACTCGCCATACAAATGAGCTGTTAAAATAAAAAAGCCGGCATGTGTCCTTAGGCCGAACCGAAATGAAAACGGCATTCTTTGTGGTATCCAAAAGAATTTCAGTTGCTCCCCATTCCGCAATGACCCCTCCTCCTCCTTGGTCCAAGTGTTGGCAACTCACGCTGTGCGAGCGAAGCCACAAACTACAAGCTGCAGGATATGCTTGCAACACAGCGATCTATCTGTAAGTGCCACACATCAAAATCTTCAAAGCACATATAAATATGTTAGCCATCAACAGAGAGAGTAACGCTTTCGACTTGTGTGACGAATATTAAATACGCTTACATCTGAAGAAAGTGGTAGACATATGAAAGGTTAACTCATAAATATATTTTATTTATTTGCTGTAGAGTATTGTCTTTCAATTTATTTATCTATTATCAGTTCACAAGCTACACAAATATTTAAAATATATACAATTTACAAAATGTGAACTAAAATATTAAAAGTAAGATATTTATGTAATTTTAATATTTATGTTTCATGTTTTATATATTTGACATATTTTTAATCATTTGCATATGCTACGGAATATAATTTATATTAAATTTATGTTTATATATTATTTAACATTTATTTAGTTTTATTTTTTATTTTTTATTTTAATTTTCTATTTTCATATAATGCATATTTGAACATTTTACAATTAATTTATTTATATTTTTACATTTGTATATTATCTAAAATGTATTTAGTGTTATTTTTATTATTTACGTATCTTAAGCTGTGCTTTAATTTTAATTTTCTCTTTTCATATAATGCATATTTGAACATTTCACAAGCTGCCTCTAAAAATTAAATTAGCCGCTTTCAGTTAGGGTATGCGAAAAGTAATAATTATGTTCAATGGGCGGCTCATTAGCATTTATTGGCGCCGAAATATTTATGATTTTATGCGCTGTCAAAAACTGTCTTCAATTTAATTTTGAACGGCGGAACCGCTAGACACAAAAGCTAACGGCTTCAACTACCCGTTTCGGCTGCCCGCCGCCAACTCCAACTTGTCTGGGCCAATTAGCTGGAGGAGGGAGGGAAGCATATGCGTCATGTGCTCCTCAAACTGCAATTGTTGCCATTTCTCCCTCGCTCTCTCTCTCTCTCCCTCTCTCTCTCTCTCTCTGTGCCTGTCTCTTTCTATGATAATTTCACGCTAATTGCAGGCACACCAGCTCAACTTAGCTGGGGCAGGGGTAGCTGAGTGGGAGCCTTTTTGGGGCTTGGGGTTTGCGGCTATGAATGATGGTCGCTACGTGTCGTGGCTGATCAATATGCGACGTAATCTGTGTAATCAGTTGTGCCCCAATTCAAACTGTGTGCACAGGTATGCCTCGATGCGAAAGGTAAGTTGAGCTGAGGGGGAAAGGGTTTACTTTTGGGGCTGCCTCGGTTTATAACGGTGTTATGTCGTTAATGTGCAATTGGCATGTTGGCAACACGACGCCATTATAAACACACACACACACAAGCACACACACACACACACACACACATGCTCAGTGAAAAGCAGCTGGCTGAAATTGAGTCTGTTAAATTGTTAATGAGACAGTCTCCTTAAGCCAATCCACAAGATATTGTAAGGCACTAGAAACTACTTACCGTAGAAGGTAACTGGCAACGTACATTTCAACTGACTTATTCAGCAACATAATTCAACCATTTGTTTAATAATAATATTTCTTACAGTGTACAACTGAATACAAAGCTTTAGTTGGAATAGTTCGACTAAAAGATACCCAGCACTCTGCTTACACTCATATTATCAGATCAGGTAAACTTATCCTTCTTTTTTAATGATATTAATAAAATGTTGTACAATCATTCAATAATATGTCTTGGCCGTATAATGTATATTAATTTACAATTGTGTCTTTTATTGCAGTCGGAAAAAACTTGATTGGGGAATTGTATACGAGAATTAATGCCAACTATATTCCAAGTTTAGAGTCTTTAATTTTTATAGTCTTTTAGATCGGTTTGCTTACACTTTATGGTGTCGAAGATACTTTCTTCTGATTTTGTCTGTTTCCATTATTTCTTTATTTTTTGTTCATAATTTATTTATACTTTTTTCTCAACAACATTTTCGCTTAATAATAGCAATCAAAGTGATTCTAGTTTAATTATTTAAGCAATTGTGTTTCTTCAAAACTTTTCGTTGTTTAATTATATTAATATTCATTCGTTTCCTGAATTTCCTAAATCAACAACCTGCCACAAAAGTTTTTATGTGCAACGCCCCTCAATCCTCAATCCTCACACTATCCACAAGCTCGAGTAAAATTCCCACCCACACTACACCAAAGGAACAAATCCACATCGCAATTGATATCTGGTTGGACATATCAATTTACCACACTTACAAAAACCAGACATTAATTTTATGTCTATATGTGATTAATATGCATGTGTGTACATCAATTCCAACCCTCGGAATGATGCAATCACCCCTAAGGCTGCCGCATATGTGGAATGGCTTTTGTCCTGTGTCCGGAAATCCCAGTGGAAATAAGATGACAAATTTCAATGATTGCCGTAACAAGTGCCAATTTTATGGCCACAAAAATCATCTAAAGCTAATCAAGCGCTAACCAAACCAACCCTCAAATTGGATGACTACGAATATCTATATTTGCTTTTCCTCACATTATTGTTGTGGGAAAAAGGTTCACACACACAGTGAAAGGAACAAATTTGCCAAATTTTCAGAAAACAAATTAATTTGCACTCAAGTGCAGGTAGCCAAAAAAATAACAATCCCAAAACTCAACCCCAGCCACTAAACTGTAAAGTTGTAAAAAGTTCAACCCTGCACCCGCATGAAAGTTTGCTCTTTTTATTTAATGCATACAAATGTAAATATAGATATATATATATATATATATATATTTGCTACCCTTGTCGAAGCCAAATTAGGCATAATTACATTTTAATCATCTTTATTGCTCTTTTACAAGTTTACTGTTATGTACAAGTTTGGCTTTCTGCATTATATACTCACTCACTCACTTACTTACTTACTGGCCAACAATAATTAGGGGTTGGATATGCGGTTGGGCTTTTTATAGACAGGCAGACATTTTTCGGTCAAAACGGTAGCAACCACAAAATTTCATAAACTTTTCTTTTCTTCTTCCTTTCCCTTTCTCTCTCTCTCTCTCTCTCTCTCTCTCTGTCTTGCTCGGTGTGCGCTTCATCAATTGCTAATGAGTGAGGAGCGGAGCGGGTCGACAGAGGGCTAAAGCGACCAAAAACCAGCTGTTGTCATTTACTTTTGGGTTATTTTCGGCAGCAAGCAGAAGGACTCTCCTCACTTGTCTTCATTGTCTCTTTGAACTCGTTTGAACTGTTTAACCCACTTGAGTCACATTTCATTCAATTTGTAATTGATACCAAGCAAGTGGACAAAATTCTTCAAACATACGCTTTGAACCCGTATTATATAATTACAGATGAAGAGTTTTTACTCAAATATATTTTATTATAGTCATTAAATATTCTTTTAGTTATTATTTGTGCTGTATATTTTGCTACAAATACTACTCTATACAATTCCATTGGGTTACACATTTTTCACTGCCAGAACTTTGCTTAAAGTTGAAATGATTTTCATAGTTTAATCTGTAGTTTTAAAAATTAATAGCTCTTTAATCATGGCTTGTACTCTAGAATATTACTACATTTTAATTTTATTTCTTAAAATTCATGCTAGAAAGAGATTATTAAAATCTCACTTGTAGTTTATTTTAATTTTTATAAAATATTAAGTAAAATAAAAGGAAGGTTTTATCGTGATTACAGAACTTCTAGCAATCATTACTTATTTCTATATTATGGTTTACTGTAGTCGGTTTTTAGCTTGCTTGGATTCAAGAAATAGTTATTTTTACACATATTTCAAACGGTTCAACTTAGTGTTTGATCTAAGTGAGCAATTTCGATTGCAAGTCCAAAAAATATATATTGTCACAATAAAATAAAACGGCAGAACGTAAATTTGCAAAAGCAAGCAAAAATTGAAATTCGAGAACGGAAATGCAAATGAAGCAGAGAGAAGAGCAGAGAGAGAAGAGAGAGAAGCATCGTCTTCTTGCTGCTGTTGCTGCTGCTGTTGCTGCTGCTGCTGCTGCTTATCTGCAATTGCAAAAATTGAAATCAATTAAAATGACAACAAAAGTGTGGCCCATAAATAGCGTTGTGTGTGTGTGTTGTCCTTTTTATAGCCGCAGTGGCAGTGGCAGCAACAACAGTGGCAGCAGCCACTTTGCTCACTCTGGCAAATCTAATGAAGATTTACTTTAGGCCATAACACATGGTCAAAACCGAGCAGCTGCAACAGCAGCAACAGCAGCAGCAGCAGCAGCACTCGTCTCTTGGCCATTTATTTGGAATTTTACATTTTACAATCGTGCCACAGAATATGTGGGCGGAGTTTTTCGGGTGGTCGAAATGCGTGCCCCAACGAACAACAGGCAATTATAAGCGTAACCCACACTCCAGGAAAAGAAAAACAAAAAGCAGAAAAAAAAAATTGAAAACAGGGAACATCCATTTCTAACGGTGGCAATAGCTTTGGCGACAGTGGCCAGGCGGGGGCGTGGCAGCAGATGGGCAGCCATTGGCAGTGCAACACATAAAGTTCGATTTGTGTTGCTGTTGTTGTTGTTGGCTGGTTTGGATTTATGTGCGCTATATGCGGTTATAAATTCCGGATACATGAATGGCTTGCACAGATCTCTATGCGCCAAATTGCAGCAGCAGAGTTTTCCTTTTCCTTTTGCCCGTTTTTCCACTCGCATTTCGCTCGTGCTCTTTCCCTCTAATATTTTTCAATTAGAGCAACAACAGCAACTACAACAACAACAGCAACTACAACAACAACAACAACAACAACAACAACAACATTAGGAGCGACAGAGAATGTGATTCTTCTAAATTGCTTCACTGCGCAATTATTTCAATTTCGAATGAGTCCAGCAACTGGACAGCAGTTAACCATTGCCTTAAAGTGGCCACCCGCTGACTGGAACTCAACGATGGTTCTTATTTGCATAACAATATTTATAATATTTCTTAATATTTATACACAAAAATATATTAATAATAATAATAGAATAGCTTCATTCTCTTTAGAACAATTCTATATACCTTTATTTAATAATAAAGTTTCATCTTCAAATCAAATGCATTTAAAATATAATTGAGATCAAATATCGCAGATTTCTAAATAATTTCTAAGTATTGTTTTTAAACAAAAATGGTTGTGTATAACATTAAATTGATTATACTCATAGATATCTGAGATATTTTTACTGAAAACAAATTCAAAATTTGATTTAGCGAGTGCACACTGTATGCCCACTTTAAGGCTGCCCCAAAACGCCATCCAATTGGCTCGTATTGTCGTTATTTGAGTTTCTTGGCTCATAAATCAGTTTGTTGCCTTTTTAATCCGTTTTAATTGCTGTTCGTTGGTCAGACTATGAATGTCGCAGTCCCAAGGACTAACGTAAGGATCTGAATGCCGTTGTTCCTGTTGTTACAGCTGTTGTTGTTGTTGTTGTTATTGTTGTCGAAGCGATTAAGAGCATGGCGTCCATTATACGCATTCAACACACACACACACACACACACACATATGCATGTGTCGTAGAAGTGCCTTCAGTAAGCCTTAACGGCCATTATAAACGTTGTATGCAGTCTGAAATGGATATAAATGTTTTCAAGTTGCAAAAAAAAAAAAAAATAGAGTTTTAAGGCACTTAATAAAGTAATTTTGTATATATTGTGGCATATTTGAATTTGTAAAGCTCAATCATTTTAAGTCCCACTCGCATTAGTTGCAATTGAATTAGTTATCTACTTTAACGAATTTGCCTTGTCAGCTTTAACTATGCTGACAGGCTGTCAAAACCAATTATCGATAATTATGCATTTGAGCTTCGACAAGTGAGTCTTTTAGATTAAAATGTGGAGCAACGTTTTGTGGCCCACAGGTGTCGCTGCTGGCCTGCATAAGCCGCAAATTATTACCGCAAGAGTAATAATAAATGAAATTTGAGTTTTTCTTATTCATTGAATGGCTAATTTTGTGCTACAAATTGACACATACATTTATTTTTTGGCGAAAGTGGGCAGTTTTTATCACTGAATGATTTACTGTGTCACAATTCATGATTGCCTTCCCTCTTCCGCTCCTCCTCTTTGCGCTAAGCCACGCAGCGCTCTCGCTCTTGCACTCTCTACTCACACACACACACATACTGATGTCACTTGCCCTTGATCTCTTCATCAATAATTATAATCAATCAGTCAACGTCGAAAAATTTGCGAGTGTATTCGCAGTCGCCGGCCTAATGTGTATATTATGTATATTTACTATGTTTATAACTGCATAAGCCAAGCATTAGTTATTGCATATCTGCAATATGCAAATTTAATAAAATGAAAAAATTTAAAGTATCATAAATTGATATTGACTTACCGTTCCCCTTCTTTGTGCTCAGCCAGCCATGCAATCGCTGTCGCTCTCGCATTCTCTCAGCTCACACACACACACGCACTTGCACATCTTCTTACTTACTCGCTTGCACTTGCAGTTGTTGTTGTCTCCATGTTCGTCTTCTTCTTTTGTTAGAGGCCGGTCGACGACATGTTGAAACTCGCGCGCCAATTTAACACTTGTCATTTGGTGCTCGTTTTGTGCGTTTCCTTTTGCTCATCTGTTCTTTTTTTTACTCATATGCATATGCATGCTCAGACGTATCATTTTCATTATAAATATAGCCAGCACACACTGATCCCCCGAGGATCGTTCTCTCTACCTCTCTCTCTCTCTCTGTCTATCTTACTTGGGCATAAGCCACGAATTTATGACATTTTGATTTGCGTGAAATTTGCTTTTGGCACGCATGCGTCGCCGTCTCGCTGCCTCTCTCTCTCTCTCTCTCTGTCTCACTCACGCAGTGTGTGTGCGTAATTCTTTGTGTCACGTGCTGCTGCTGCTGCTTCGTTTGCTGCTTTAGCTGCTGCTGCTGCTGTTGCTGTCGTCGTTATCCTTTTCGTTCTGTGTCACATTAAATGCGCTTAAAGCGCTAAACAAACGCGTTCAAGACAGACGCTGAAGTTGAGCCACAAACTGGGTGCGCTGCGTTAATCTGCGTACAGTGTGCCCTCGTTAATAAGATCTTGAACAAATTGATTTTTTTTTAAATTAGATAAATACTCTAAAAATAAATATTTATCATTTTAATTCGATTATTTTTGATAACGCACATTTTTTATTTGGGGACAGACTTTCTAAGAGTTAAGTTTCCAACTGCAACCTACTTTTTATAATCTTATTCCGATCTCTTATCCCCTACAAATCTTACAAGTATTTCCTATTTTTTATTTAAACTTTATTTTTAATTTAATATAATCCAATTTTTACTTGTATTATTTTCGTGACTGATGTTCGTTGACATTAAATAAATAAATAAATAATATTGATCTATATTTTATGGTTTCCTCTAAATGTGTTTTCTGCCAGAATCGGGAGCGTTGTTCCTTTCGACTGACCACTGTACTTGAGACGACTAACTGGCCCACCTATGCGTGCATTGTGCACATTTAGCGTCATCGTTGGCGGTGCTGCCTGGTCTGCCAGCTCCGCGTGGTAGTGCCTTGCTTGGGTGCCTTGGTGGTGCTGCTTGGTGGTGCCTCAGTCTTGGCTTGCCAATTAAAGCGAAATATGCGCGCATGCGCTCAACACAATCTCCAGCTCCAACTCTGATTCCGACTCCAACGCCAACCAAGTCATGACCAGGAACAGGACCCAAGGTAGACAAAGCGTCGCACAAAACAGTCGCCTGGAGAGAGGGAGTCGGGTGGGACGCGGGCGGGGGGATTGCAATGCGGCAGCTTGGAGTGAGGTGCAACACAATTTTTGACATTTTTATGAGCATACAGCGCATATATCAAGTTGGGCGACGGCGACTTGAGTTTTGTTTTGTTTGTTTTTTTTCTGTTTTTTTTTGTGTTTTCTCTTTTTTTTTGTGGCCGCAGCGAAATGGAATTCCGCACATAAACTGCGACGGCGCCCACGTAGGCCAAAAAAAAAAAAAATAACAAAATAATATAAAAAAAATGAAGAAAAAAATCCCGCTGATGCCCGGAGGCGCCTCTTTCGCGCCTGCGCATCGCAATGGCAACAGACGATGGCGATGGCGATGGCGATGGCGTCGTCTGCCTGAGAAGGGGACATATATCGTGCGAATATTATTTATATACCATACGCTCCATAAGCACATCTGCAAACGCAAATATTTATCACGCGCTTTTTTCCATATACCCTGCCCAGCGAGCAGCATGATAAGACCTTGCTGGGGTCTTTGCGTTGGAATAACTGGTCCGATAGGGTCTGCATTATAGAGAAGTTATTATTTGGGTATGTGGGGAGAGCAGTCTTAAAGCGAGAGCAGTTTGACATTCTAATGAGAATTTATGGATAATCGATTTTTTAAATATATCTATATGTGTATAGATAGTTATCTATCATCTATACATCAAATTTTAATGAGGAAGCTAAAAATTAAATAACTATAGCTTATAGATATAAATAAAATAACCAAAGTTTACGGATCTAAGCTATTCTTAATCCCAGCAAAGTCCGATTAATTATTTAGAGCACCAGCGTGATTTGCAAAAATAAGGTAAAAGTAATCAAATAATAATAATAAGTTATAAAAATAGAAACAACAATAATATAATATAACAATAATTATAATAATATGTAGAAAAACAAGAAATTTATGAAATTAATATAATAATGTTTCCAAAAACTGGACACGACATATTAATTTCTTTTACAACGTTTCAGATTTAGTTGCATGAACTGAATCGATGTTCTAGTCAAGCCCTCAGATCATGCTTACCCTGTAGTATCTTGGGCCCTTAGCAAACTTATTTGCAAATGCCCACAGTTGGTTATAGCTGAATATATTTATTGTTTTTTTTTTTATAGTCTTATATTGTTGTTGTTTCTTATGGGGTATGAGCTAGGCGAGACTTGTGTTTAACATATTCTCTACGAGTGCGCCACCGTGGCAGACTTATTGACCAAGTGGCCACAACGTGACCTGGTAGATGGCTCACACACACACACGCACACACACACATACCCATATAAGCAGGCAGTACAAATTGAACTGTAGGTGGTGACCGCTGCTGGGCTCTTGTCATCTCCCGTTGTTATTTGGCTCATAAATTTGTAGAGCAATGATTTTTACGTTGTTTTCGTTTCTGTTGTTGTTGCTGTTTTATGTTTTTTTATTTTATATATTTTTTTTTTAACTGTGCGGTTTGATTTGTTTGAACACCCAGCAAAAATATTTCCCGCATTGAATTATTGTTGCTGGTCCAGCGATTTATGGCCGCGAATTGGGTTCGGTTTTGGTCCTTGCTGTTGGTCACCGATTGCTCCTCTCCCTCCTCTTCCTCCTCTTCCTCCTTTTCCTCCTCCTCATTGGGAGCAGCACCAAAAATAAAAAAGAGCTCCCCAATTCGATTGGTTTGTTGGCAATTTATTTGCTGTGTTGGTTATGGTCATGTCAAAATATGTGTGATATGTAAAATAATGAGTTTGTTGCGGTCGCATTTGTAACCATTTATTTATTTTAACATATAACATTTTATTGTTATTATATATATATTTATATATTTATATCTCTTTTGCTGGATAGAGTTGAATTAAATTTATTTTTTTTTCACAAAGAATTGACGCTGAACTCATTAGAAATGGTAAAAAGTGTATTATTATAATAACTAAAGAATAAATAAAGTTGTGCAAAAGTATGTAATATAAAGTAGAAATATTCTTGATTAGAACAACCTAATCCCAATTTTAAATATAAGTTCTTGTAAAAACTTCATTAAGTTCGGATAAGAAGCGCATATTTTGTTAGCTAAAATGTATTTTCTCTCAATCAATTTCTAATCTATAATAATAATAATATTTTACTTATAAATGCTATCGCACTTGAATCATTCTTTAGCAATTTTTTGTATTATATACATTTAAGCCACTCGGCTAATAACTATTTGACAAGAACGGTTTTTACTTTTTAAGGTTGCCAAAAATTGCAAACACTTAATTACATATAATTTTTTAATTTTTTTTTGTTTTGGTTGAGCGACGAGGACTTTTGTCATGTTCTACTGATTATTGGGCGTAAACACGCACAAGAAGGGAACAAAGACTGAGGGAGATACAAACGATATCCAAAATTTATATAAATTAGCTGAAAGGTGCCTACATGTCTGCCATAAAAACAAAAGCCATCAGAATTGACCCACTGTCTTTGTTGTTGTTGTTGCTGCTGTTGTTGCTGTTGTTGCTGTTGTTGCTGTTGTTGTTGCTGTTGTTATTGTTTTTGCCGTCTCTCCAGACATATTGAAAATTAAAGCGAGCGCACGTTTAGCCTGCGGCCTGGAGCTGGAGCTGGAGCTGGAACACCAGTTGAGTTGAGAGTCGGGGAGCCTTCAGAGTCATAACTTCAACGAAAAAAACACTTTACAGATCATTGATCATCATCAGTTGTAGACGCAGAGCGAGATAGACTGATAGATAGAGAGAGAGACAGAGAAAGAGAGAGAGAGAGAGAGAGAACTGAATTGTGATTATGATTCATAAGCGTCGAGAGGAGAGACTCTTTTTTGGGTTTTTGTTTTTAGGGTTCGTAAATTACCGGAATTACTCGAATGTTGTTCGGTGTTTCTTTTTTTTTTCGTCTGTTTTTTTGGGTCGCATTCTGTTTCTTTTGGCTTCAAGCGAGCGGGCCAACACCTTAGAATTGCCTGGCGTGCCTTTATCGGCATTCTTTTGGCTTTTTGTTTCTGTGCATGTGCTCATTTAAAATGGGTTAAAAAGGGTAACATGAAGTTGTTGCAGCTGAGAAAATGAAATTTGTTAAGTAGATTTGTGAATAGCATACAAAGAACCAGCTATTTACATTTATCGATAAATATCGAAGGGAATTCCTTTATTTTAATATTTTATTTAAGGTTATAAACAGAACAAATTATTTGTGTTTATCAATAAATATCGAGTATAGATTTATGAATGACATTTTGAAGAGGTTGTATTATTACTACGAGTGCTAATACTAAACGTTACACGTATTTATCGATAAATATCGGTTTTTGATTACTATATTTAACCTTATAATAGCACTTTATCTGCCCTTACAGGGTATCACTTAGTCGGGCACGTTTAACTAGAGCACACTTGATTTGGTTCGTTTTTAGATAAATGAATTTGCGCTACTTCAAGCAATGTCGACAGCTACCAGCTCTCCAGAAATGCCATACACAGATACAGATGCAGATGCCGATGCCGATGCCGAGATACAGATGCAGAGATACAGATACAAAGTTACAGAGATACTGATACTTGGGGGCTGACTGACTGGAGTCAGAACGGCAGCTCGTCAGTTGCTTTGATTGAAGCAGTCGGGTTCTGTTTTTGAGCTGAGCTGAGTTGAGTTGAGTTGAGTCTCCTCCTTCGGCATCGAGCCCAGTGCAATTATACCGAATAGCCCATCCATAATTATAGAGCGGCAACATATTTCGAAGTTAACACTTTCGTAGCGATGGCTTTGGGAACTTGCTGCAGGCAAATTTTATTGATGCATCACAATTTAATGTGCAGTTGGCACAGGTTTTTTTTTCTCTTATGTTATTCTGTTTTTGATTTTTATTTTGAGATCCCGATCATCATTTCATAAAGCAGTTTTCAGTTTTGAGTTTTTGGGGGGGCATTTTTTGTGGTCTTTTGGGTATTGTAATTTTTTAATAAAATTTTTGGTATTATTTCTGTGGATCGTTGTTGATCTCATGTTGTTGATTGGTATCTCTCGTGTGTGTTTGTCAAGGCACGCAACATTATTGTTTTTAGATCTCTTTTCCCTTGAAATTGAGGTTATGTTGCTCCAAATTGAGGTTATGCTCGGCTCCAACGATTTAATATGGATGGCTTCGCTGCTAAAATCCTCGCCAGCGGGCAGAGCAACATTGTATTAATAATGAGGTGCTGTTTTAATGTTGCACAGAAATTAAAAAAAGGTGCTTTATTTCTGCTTAAAGATTATGCCTGTCGTTGGTTGAAGATTTGAATTAATGTTATGTGGAGTGTCGGCAAAAAAGATCACACTTTCTTTATGCCAAGCAATTTGAAATGGTGCAGATAATAAATGCCTTTATAAGGATAATGACTCAAAGCTCTAAGGTTATTTTAGGACCTTTAGCTGGTCCTTGTGACATGCCATGAACTTTCTCCAGACCTAAGTCCCATCCAGAATACTTGGGCTTATTTTAATGCAGCTAATGCTCAAAGGATATGCAGCTGCTATTGCAAGAAGCTTAATATTTAACTTCGTCGAGTTCATATTTTTAGAAAATTGCCTAACAATAGCCGCTGATATATGTGCATTCTAATTTGGCTTATCGTCAGTTCATCTAATAAGTATCTTTACGGCTAATAATGCATTAGCTATTTAGCATATAATCTGGCATCTCAAAAAGCTGTTAGGCTGGATCATAATTCGGTTCGACAGCTTTGAGCAAGGTGTCTCGATTAAGTGCGTTATTGAAGACCCCTCAGCATCCCCGGCTCGTCTTATCTAGAAGCAAGGCTTTTAACACGTTATCATATTACGATCGAATTCGTAACACATTCACAACGCCAGCGAGCGGGCGATCGACCTCTAATCAAATGAAGCTAGTTGGAGCTCATTTCAATACATTTTATGATTATTAATATTATATATTCATTGAGGTTGATTATCGCTTTGTTCGAAACGAAAACATAGCCAAAGCATACACACGCGTCCATAAATATATTAAACTTGACTCAACACAATAACAGAATCGATATACTATGTGTATATATTTATATATATGCATATATCAAAAGTCATTAGAATTGTCAACGCATAAATTAATTGCTCGTAAAATGCCTGAGTTATGCTCGTTTCATGCACAAGTTTATATTTGAGATTTTATTTTACTTCTCCTTTTTTTGCCACATCTTTTTTGTCGTATTTTATTCATTTTATTTTAATTGTGTGAATGGAATTTGAGGCGAAATCAAATGTGACATATCCGTCGTTTTATATTTTGGCGTGTAATACATTTAATTACAATCTGTTTCTTAATTGACATATTTATATAAATATTCATTTATTTATTAATATATATATATGTATATATATGGAATATTTGAATACACTGTGGTTATTATTTTAATGTTTTTATTATCTGAATACTTATCAAGTATGCAAAGTGCAATCACATAAATTGGGGGACTATATTCATAATAAAGTAATAAAATCAATATTGAATAGCATGAATGGCATCTACAAAACAATGCAGCATCAAATCAAACACGATAAAGATACCTAATACAGATTACTTTATGGCCTTTGATCAAGCTCATCAATATTTCAATTTGTCAAACAAGCCAAACAAGAAACTGGAAACCAGCAACTGAAACAGATGCCACAGCATAAAATGCTCAACTTTCATATGGCTATGAAAGAAGTCTCAGTATTGCTTTATTAAATATGCAGTAATACCCCTATTGAGTGCAGTTATCAATAGATATAATAAGTGGCTTTAGTTAATTGTAGTTGGTTGTGGTTCCATTCCTCATATGCTTGACCCTAATACTATGTTGTTATTTTTACCAACCATAATCGAAATGTTGCAGTCAATCAAGAAGAACCAATCGATTATTTGGCATATCTGGCCAATCAACACATTATTTAGAGTGCTCGACAGTCTTGGATCGTAATTAATATATGTACATATAGTAGCATAACGAATCTGATTAATTACAAGGAAATATTGCTCAAGACGAAAGCTGAAATTGATAAATAACCAAGGCAACTAAAATGCACAGATTTTATGATTAAGAAGTTACGCCAAGGAGATGATCTCCACAGAGGTATTTAATGCAATTTTATAAAATTACATCTTCATCATTTGTGCTACTTTATTGTGGCTGGTACGTAAAGAGTCTGGCGGGGAGAGGGTAGGCGAAAGAGGGAGCGATCATCACACCTACTTTCTGCCAATGATAATTGGCCATAATTCAACAGCTTTATGCACTTTGCACTGCAAGTCGGACATTTAAAGTCATCAGCATGTGTTAGCCAGCACAACATGCAACACGTGCAACATGCCAACTTCTTGTGCAACGTCCTCTGTCTGAGTTATCACAATGCATGCCACAACTCGAGGCACACAAATTACTTTCGTGCTTAATGATTGCGTAAATGGTTGCTGGAATTCACATTGCTATTAGCCATTAAGTTGGTAGCCTTATTCTTCATCTTCCTCTTCTCTTTCGCCTTGTTTTATTCCTGGCTTGAAGTCAGCAAAGATTTCTAGTTTCATTCATTCTGGTTATATTAAAATCGACTCTCATTAATCGTCGAAAAAAACTACTTTGTATTAGACGGCAAGTTGTTAAAAATTAATTTCGCTTTGGTATTTTGTTTTATTTTCCCCTTTTTGGTGTTATTTTAATTTTTAACAGTTTTCAAAGCGATTTTAAAATCAATTTTCTGCGAACGCCACTTGGCACAGTTCTAAATCAAGTGAAGCGCCTCCAAGTTTGACATGTGTGCAACATTGTCGCCTCACTTTGAAACTAAACCGAACTGAAAACCGAATAAAATGTATTTATGTGGAAGAAACAAAAAGGGTGCAAAAAACAAAAACAAAAACCAAAACCAAAACCAAAAACAAAAACAAAATGAAAAATAAAGGATAAAAAATTATTTCATTGCCTGTCATAAATGTCGGCGGCAAAAAGCTTTTGCTGCTGCTGTTGCAACTTGGATACGACTTTGGCCACAATTTGCAGCATCTTCATCTTCATCTTCATCTTCATGTTCATCTGCTGTAGCTGATGCTGCTGCTGCTGTTGCTGCTGCTTCTGCTGCATCTTCGTTATTATGATCTTTTAATAGCCCGCAATTTTCTCACCTCGCAAAGTGTGAATATTATGGTGTAATTGCATCAACGCATCAACTCCTACCAATTTCCAAAAGCTAAGGCCTAAAAACAGGCCGACATCAATTGCCAAATCGTTGCCCCAAGCCCCCCTCCGCCCCTACCCTGTAGCAGGAGGCAGCAGCTGAGGCAGAGGCAGAGGCAGAGACAGAGGCCCATCATAACTTCTGTTGGTAGCCGACGCGTTCTGGCCATTTTGCCCCATTGGCCCGTGGGGCGTTGATTGTGGCATAACTCCTTCATTTGTATACACTTTGCTGAGGGTTTCACAATTTTGCCATGATATTTGTAACCCACTTGAAGTATAAAAAAGTATCTATGTATTTGATGAGCTGAGTGAACTTAGCTGCCGCTGAAGCTGTATTAATGGAACTTATAACACATGCAACACGTGCAACATGCCAACTTCTTGTCTCTCGTCCGCTGGCTGAGTTATTACAATGCATGCCACAACTCATGCATCTTTTTGCTGCAGTCAGTAGATGATCGGATTACTATTTGAAATAGCTGCCACACGAACAATCGATCGAAAACATAAAAATCAAAATCGTCGGATTATATCATATATCATCTATAGTTGATTGGAAGAATCGTTCGCATATTGGTTAATTTATAGACAAAGTCAAATCTGCAGTTTGGAAGAGTATATAGTATTCGGCTTGCCTAAGCTAGGCATTCCTTTTTGTTTTAATATTTTGCAGTTTTTGATTATTTGGAAGACGCTTTGGTGGTTCGTCCTCTTCTTCTTGCCGACAGGTTCATGTTACCGACTGCTGCCCCTTTTTTTTTTCTTTTATTTTTTAATATGTTCGCTGTGGCATTTATGAAAATTATTGCAATAGTGCGTAATTATTTGCTGTGCTCTTAATTTTGGCAAGGCTTTCGACAAAGTGAAGGGGCTGCTGTTGCTGCTGCTGCTGCTGCTGTTGCAAGTTGGGCTTATTTATTGAAAATTACTCCTTGCGTGCACCAATTCAGCCCTGGGCTACGTTATCTTTATCATGTGAGACATATATTCATATATATATATATATATATATATAAGATAGTCCTTAATGATTTTAATGTGTCTTAACTGCTGCAGAGTGTTGGGGATTAAATTGAACTGAAATTCCTTGCAGTGGAAAATAAAACCTTAACTTGATATATGTATTCAAATATCGATTCGATTGTCGCAGATTATGTTAAAGTTTATCAGCTTGTTCGATTTAAGCAACTTTTGGCCAGATTTAGTTGTGCTTGCATTTTATTCTACTTTTCAAAACTTGACAAGGTCATCGGCATCTAAGTTTTTTTTTTTTTTTAACATCTATATCAAAGTAATTATAATTTGTGGTGCTGTGCATAAAGCTGCTCTAATTTGCTTACAAGCCGAGCTGTTGTTGTTGTTCGTGTTGTTTGTGCACAAGTTGGGGCAGCATCATTTGCATGCGGCATTCAACACGCATTAGGTTCACACCCAGACAACATTTTACTTTACACATTGCACACACAAATTGTCGCTGAGTGCTTTTGTTGTTGTTGTTGTTGCTGTTGTTGCTGTTGTTTTTAGCCGTTTTCGAAAGGAGTCGGAAAAAGAAGAAGCAGCAGCAGCATCAGCAGCATCAGCATCAAAACCAGAACCAGAACGAAACTTCCTAGCAGCAGCAGCAGCAGCAGCAGCAGCAGCAGCAGCAGCAGCAGCAGCAGCAGCAGCAACAGCAGCAGGAGCAGCATCAGCCACTGGTCGTGTCTCTCCACTCTGTTGGCTGTTGATACCAATTTGATGGCATAATTTCAACATGCCCCGCAGCAATATAAATTTGTATGTTGCTGTTGTCGTTGCCCATCGTGTTTGTTGCCAGCCCGACTCTGCCTCTCAGCCAGTCAGCCTCCGTTGCCTGCCTCACAGACTGCCGCATGTCGAAGAAGTGGCAAATTTAATGCCAAAACAACGACGGCGGCATCCTGGCCGGGATTTCAATTTTATGCCCAAAAGGTACGTCAACATGTCTGCAGCGTCACTATGCCAGTCTGCCCCCACACCCCATCTTGCTTCCTTGCAACACTTTGAAAAACTACGTGTTTGAATTTTGAACCAATTTTCAGCGCGAGTATTTTTAAAACCACATTTTTTCTTTATATTTCTCATGTTTTTTTAAATTTATCTTTCAAGATTTCAAGATTTCGGTTCGGGTTTAATTCTCTGTCAAGCAATAAGGAAATCCGTTTTAATTTCCAGGTTTACATTTTTGATTATTTTAGAAAGCGTTTCTAAAACAAATCAAAGTTCTCTCTCTCTCTAGAGAGCTTCTACCTGTTATACATGCTAGGTGTTTTCTCTCAGTGCATCTGTGGCGCATAATTGTTAGAGTGCAGCTTCTGGATGGCAACATGCAATTGCCCACGATTCTGTTACGCTTTTGCTTGGTTAATTATGATTGCCTAGGCCACGCTTGATGACCCCCTCAAGCTGTTTAAAGAAATTGCAATATGCTAATTTTAACTAAGAAGAAAATACAAAAACAAAAGGATGGAAGAAAACATTCCATAAATTTAATTTATATTTTATTTTTCGCGCCTAGCCGTGTTGCACTTCTAAGCGGCGCCGCACGTAAATGGTTTCTCGGTTACTCCCATGGGGCATGCAACTCCACACAGTAGCTGACACAATTGTCATTTTGGCGCTGCCTTGCTGAAAATATATCCGCCAAAAGATTTATGCCTGGTTCTCCATACGGCAACTGTTGCTCTTGCCCCATCTGGCCTCTGTCTCTGCCCCTGACTCTGCCCCTTCTCACCTTGCCTCGTCCCACGACGACGGGGCCTGGGCCTGAGTTTTTACTGGTACTGTTGCAAATCTTTTGGCTACTGGTTTTCTCTTTTAAAGCCCCATACCCAGCACTAATATATGAACGTGGAGTGTTCAAATAATGTAATGTGTGTCAGAGATTGAAAGTTATATTATAGATATAAGATATAGAATATAGTTTTCCATTCTAAAATTTAGACAAATTACAAATTCCAGTATTAAGTTTTCTTTTGATATACTTTATCATACTTAACTATTATATGCATATTCCCCGATATCCTCTAATTGTTATTGTACAGCTTTTGTCGATTATTTAATTTGGTTTTTTATTATTATTATTGTTGTTTTTTTTCTCTTGATATCGATTGATTGAAATGTTAAGCTTGTGCCTCGATTATTGTAGAGATTATTTCTTATTTTGATTGTTATTATAATCATTCGACGAATTATAAATTGCGCATAACTCAGAATTAAGTCTTATTATTCCTTTCGAATATTTGTGTACGCCAATTTGGATAATATTTATTATTATATAATACACTTTTAAATATGACCACAAAGTAAAGAGTTAATTTTGATACATAAATTATATTAAATATTTTTAATTACTTTATTAAGTCATCATTTTTTTTGCAGCTTTATATATATTTATGGATTATGTTGGAGATCGTTGTTTCGTGAAAAGTTTATGATTGTTGCACTGTCATGACAAATGTTTTTATAGTGTTGTTATTTTTTATTTAACATTATTTTATTATTCTATATATAAACTAGAAATATTCTTATTCCTCTCCAAAGTATCGTTGGACTTTAATCCTAGGTATCTTTTCGTGTAGCTCACTCGCCTAGCGTTGTCTTAGTTGCTTTTTTTCGCTTCTGTTGCACCACAAGCATTTTAATTTGAATACCGGTGGCAACATTTACTACCGGAGTCGGGAAGTCGTCGACTCCCGACTCGCCTCCCGACTCGCCTCCCGACTGGCGCGGGGCGAGTGCTTTCCTTAGTTATGTTGTCTATTATTGCCTGTCAATATAAATGTCAAAGTCGGGCGCTTAATAGCCTTTTAAAAAGCGCTCTACAAGTCTTTGTTTTTGCTGCCGGCATTTCTGTGTTGGAAATTTAATTAAAAATTTTATTTTTTTATTTATATGATTTTGTTTTTTTTTTTTTGGCTAAAACGTGAAAATCAGCTTTGAATGACAGTTAAATTCAATTATGCGCTATTTGTAGAGATTTTATGTTGCACCGCAGGCCGCATTTGTTGCAGTTTTCAAATTCAGAGTATATAACAATACACACATATACATAGGTATTTATGTTATATATATATGTTTATATATACATATATATCATGCCAGTCACATCCACACATCAACGCGCATTTGGCTCGTAAAAAAACGCTCTAAAGTTGCTGGTAATTTGTAAAAGAGCGCGTGGAAAAGTTTTGTGGCACAAACAAAAAGCAAAAAAAAAAAAAAATGGAAATGGAAAGTCAGCTAAAATAAAAGCGGCAAAAGATGTTGTGTTATGTTGTGCCGCCATTTTGTTTGGCTCAACGGAATATACATAAAAGTAGGGTGTCTCCTGAAGGATTTAAATAAAATATATAATAATGTTTTTGAAAGTTTACAAGTTGTAAAAAAAAAGAAAACTATTAAAATAAGTTTATTGAAAATTTACCAGTCTAATAAATAGTTTAGCTATAGGAAAATATTTAGAGACATTTTTATTTAAAATTGATTTCTTTAGCAGTTAAAATTTAAAGTTTGTACGAATTCTTTTTTCAATCTTCTCTTTAATAAATGAAATTAATGTAAAATATCTAACTATATTTTCTGTTTTATCTTGTGGCACCCTAACCCAAGAGTCATACATATGTATATAAATACGTATATATAGAGTATGTTTATATCGCTTTCGCTGTTTTGCGGGTGTGGAAAGGGTTTTGATAAACTTTTTACACATTATATGGCAACAGCCAAGCCACAGCACCCAGCCCGTTGCCACACTCCAAGCGAACCATTTGAGAATGCTCTATGAAAATCGCCTCAGCCGCGTAGTGGGTGCAAAAAAGTTAAAAGCAGACTTAATGGCACCGCTTGTGCTTAAAATTTATTTTATGATGCGCATGCTAAGCCACAGTTGAATTTTAAAATACATTCACCAGGCGGTAGAAAGAGAGAGTGCTAGATTGCGGAGAGGTGGGGGGGTGTAGAGAAGGGGTAGACAGAGATAGAGAGATTTGCTACGCATCATCCTTCTGCTGGCTTATCCTTAAGGGAACGCATCGTTTGCGCCCCAAGAGGAAAAACTCTTTTTGAAAAAGTTTCGCGCTACTTTTTTTTTTTCTGTTGGTGGAAAGGGCAACTTTTGGATGTGTGTGTGTGGAGGGGTGTGGAAAATGGCATGTTAGCATGTGCCTTGGCTGTCAAGAACGCTGCGGGGCTTAACGAAAGGATTTATGTATCAACGCTTTAAAATTTTGCGCAGATAACGCGCGTTTAATTGGCTCGCTGGGCTCGGCGTGTGCCTCTATGTGTGTGTGTGTGTGTGTGTGTGTGTGTGTGTGTGTGTGTGTGCCACCCACAAACTTGGCTCTGACTTGACTTTATGCCCATTTTTTGGGTCTGGTTTGGGTTTCGAGTTGTGGGATACCATTTTTCTGCGCACTCAATTTGGAAAATGTTTTGGGTGTCGTTTTTATTTTGGTAAGTGCCTCAAATCGTTTTAAAAGTGTGTACGCTGCTTATCTGCATTTTTATGCCCCTTAGGCCAACAGTAAGGGGATAAATATGGCATGAATGACAAATTTTGTCTTCTTTCTTGCGTATAGACTAACTATACATTGATAGATTTATACAATTTAAATAAGCAATCTGACAAAAACTCAACTCTGATCAGAAAAGCTGGTGTTTAACCTCATTTAAATGTGTTTTCTGTTCCCATTTGCCCAAATTCAGACGTAATAATTTATTAAACTATATATTTGTATTGTTGAGCCAACATTTTATGTCCTTTTTTATATATTTATGGCGTTAAGCTTCCTAACTTTTGTAAATTTCCTATTGCTTTGTTCCGCTCATTTTGACAATCCACACAGAAATCAAAGCAATTCGCATTGTTCAAATCAGAAGATTGGAAAAATAAAACTTGCTTCCCATCAGCTGGCAACAAGTGAAAGGTCTTCTGACCTTGATGCTCATTTCAGTGACGATTTAACACATAATACAGAGCAGCGGTACGGAATAAAAAAAATAAAAATAAACAAAAAAAGATAAAAAGAGTTCTTTAACAAATCAAAATTTGTCTTTCCACATAATCAAGTCATAATATTATGGGTGATAACTATTGTTGAGCTGTATCGTACCGAAAACTTACTTAAGCTGCTTACAAAAGTCGAAATACTCTCAGCAAGCTCTCAATGCATAAGGCTTTAAGCCGCTTACGGCACCAATTGACCAATATATTTATTTTGTTTCCAAGTTTTTTTTTTTTGCTCAAAGCTGCTGCCAAAACAATATCAAGTGTTAATTTGTCTAAGACTTCAAATCAAAATCGAAATCAGAAAAGATCGTGTGGCAACGTTAACATAATTTTGAAACATGAAAATACACTTTAAGCGGCGATAAATTACAATAAATTAGAATTTAATTAAACTAAAAGCGGATAGAGAAAAAAATAACTTTTGATTTTTTCTCCTTGATTGTGATTGTGAGTGTTTAACTTTGATCAAAACTGAAATTCTTTGGGGCCCACTAAAAATGTCAAAATATTATGGCCAACAGAAAAGACTGCCACGCTGTCATGCTGTCAACCATTCTACTCTCTGTGCTGGCCCATTGTCAACCCAAAGAGATTCTCAGCGACCCATCCGCTCTATTGTTGTGCGCGCTCCTAACGCCTCACTAAACAACATGGGCTTATGTCCGTAAACCTAATGAACGGATTAAGTCGACTCTACGTCTGTCACGAACGTCGCCCCCTTCCACTGCATAAGTGAGTCTGTGTGTGTGTGGACACTGAGAAAAATACATGTGCTCTAATTTTGGCATTTGAGCAATGTTAAAAAATTATGTTACATTTTGAAGAAATACAAATAAAAAAATATATAAAAATAATATGTTTATTAAATATTGAAAAAATAAATAAAAAGAAAGGTTTAGTTTGTGTTTATTAAATATTAAATCTAGAAAAAATAAATATGAACAATTTAAACAATTATATAAATAAGATTTTTCCTAATTTGTATATTTAATTTTAAAAAAATATTATTGGATTTAGTGATTAACATTCGTGCTTGTAATAAAATATGTTCTACATAAAAAAAATGAAGTCCATATTTGTTTTTCTGAGTGTAGGTGACTCTTGCTGCTCTTGTGATCAGACACTGGAGTGTGGCTGTCTGTCGTGTGTGTGGCAAGGTGATAAACTTTGATATTTTAATGATATGTTCAACAAAACGTTCGTTGCACATAAAAATTTTCTTAGCTCTAACTGTTTTCGGCTAAATGGTAAATCGGCTTTTCTTTATAGCTATACACATTCACACTCACACACACAGACACACACACACACAGAGACACACACACACACAGAGACACACACACATTGCCGCCCCCGCCTCCGTAACCATTGTATTGACATTGTTTGGTATTTGGTATGACATTAAACTCACTTTACAGGTGTCCATTCAATTTATGAGCTGTAAAAATCTCAATCTTTTCTAGTTCTCCTCCATGCATATTTCTTGCATCCAACTTTAACTTGAATTGGGAGATAAAAGGGAGGCATAAAGATATAAACCAAACAAGTCGTGAAATTTTATACTTTTTGCACAGTCATGTGGAACTAAAATATATCCCATATTTTCTAGTAGTTTTCTTGTATTTGATATTGTTTAGTATTGTATTGTATCTTTTGCGAAATCTGTGAATTACTATTACATTGCGAGTAGGTCCCCCAGTTAGTTACCCAATTTGGTTTTTCTAGTTGGTTTTAGAGCTTCACACAGAGCCATAGCATCTTTGATATGGTAAATATTCAAATGAATAACAATAAATTAATTTCGAACTGCAATTTATTTAAAACTGCTCAAAAATAGTTCGTTCATCATCATAAAATTCTATTTAAGCTTTTAGAAGCTTTCTCTCTCTGTTTCTGATTTAAGCGTTATTCTTAAACGTTTTGATGTATTTGCCAAGGCAGCCATAATTAGAAGGGACAACAAAAGTTTTATTTAAATGGTTATTTGAGCGCTTTCAAACATTTATATGTACCAATTAATTGGGCATATTTATTTCTGATATTTAAATTATTCATGTTTATGGATGGATACGCCTCAAAATTTCGTTTAACTGTTGCTGTTTTTTTTTTCAACATTTGATTTGATTTGATAGGCTTTAGCATATGCTCGATCTGATGGCGATTGCTCATCCCATCAAATAAGGCCAAAAACCGTCTTCTTCTGTCACGGCAACGCCCCACATCAAACAGCAATTCTTATTATTTTTTTTGTATTTTGTAGGTATTTTCAAAAGCGTGTAACACGAAACGTTTTCTCAAGTTTCGGTGCTTTTCTCAGCTGCCAAGTTGGAGTGGAGTTTGTATTTTATGGCAATATAAACGCGACGATTAAAACGTTAAAATTCAACATTTAAAATCATGTTTGGTTTAATTTCAAATCAAAAGGAAGGCGGACTGGCAGGCAGGCGGGCATGCAACTCGAAACAAAACTGGCCAAGCGGCTATCTATAACTATAAATGTATCTATGTATCTGGCAGCTATCCGCAGTCATGTCAGACAATCAACTTAACCAAGTTAGTCAACCGGAGTTGGTCATTTCATTCAACGGCTAATAAAATGCTTGAGTTATCCACATGTAAGACACTCTGGGCTAATATGAGCTACAGATGATGGAACCGGATCACCGGGAAGGGGCTAGACAGAGAGAGAGAAATAGAGAGAGATAGAGAGAGAGAGAGAGAGGGAATGCTGTGGCGTGGCACATCATTAAAATCAACGTTTACATATAGAAAACATCAATGCAGACAACAAATTCATTTAACTGCAGATAAAAATCAGCAGCTGAAACAAAAGTGAAACAAGTCAGAAAAAATGTAATCGAAAACGTTGAATCGAATATGAAATACACTCAACTTAAATGTGGGTGTGAAGAGCTGCATTCAAGCAAAATATTATAATGATTTTGCCATTTTTTAACATGCATATAGAACTAAGGCTAAGCGTATATTTCTTAAAATTCTTAATTCTAGATTAAGCGAATATTTTTGAAAAAAAAAAACAAATTCTTGGAGAGAGAAGATCGATTTTCATTGTAAGTATTTTATTACTCTCTTTTAATTATGATAAGTGTTATAAGTCAGAAAGTTAATCTGAGTTTGTTGCAAATTTATCAACAATTTGGTGCTGTCCGCCGTAAAGTGTGTACAAATCTCAGTACGATTTGCGATTTACATTTGAAACAACGCAAACACGAACATGGCTCAATCGCGGGCTTTAACCGAAGCGGGGAGTGGTGCTTGAAGGGAGTTGGAAGGGGTGGACAGTAAACTGTGTTGGAAAGCGCAACGAGATTGCTGACTTCCGGCAACTGCGGCAACTATTGCTGCTGCTGCTTCTGCTGCTGCTGCTGCTTCTGCTGCTGCGGTGTTTGCTTTTGTCGTGGCCAGCTCAGCTCGGCTCAGCTCATTTACAATTCCAATTATGCACAACATTTTCTAATTACACGACCATCAACACTGCTAATGCAGACGTCTCAGAGCTGCCCCTCCACATGCCCCTGCCCCAGTTATATCTCTTATTTTATGCTCCTTGTAAGGCACTCAAAAAAATAACGAATCACATGAATATAAAAATATTTTTTAAATATTTCTGAATTAACGAATGGGCTTCTTAAAATTAAAATTTTTATAATAAATATATGCCACAAAAATAAAACTGCAAAACTTTTGAAAATCTGTCATTAATAAATCACAAAAATGCCAAAATGCCTTTCAAGCAAAAAGTATTTCGGATTCAGACACACTTCTATTTTTCTGAGTGCATGTTGATGGATTGGCATATGCATAAGTGTACATATATATATGTATATATAGTACATATATCAACGAATACGTCGTCGCGCTGATTTCATTTGACTACCAGGCGCTTCTGGCCTGGCCATAATGGTGGCGTGGGCCCGTCTGCCTTTTGCTGCTGGCCATCATCACCAACGGCATGCTCTGTTTTTATATTTTTTGCACGCCATAATTATCGTGTGTGTTTTAATGTGCAGCTAATTGTGTTGAATTTCGCATTCGCATGTGGCCAGTGTTCACTGTACTGCCATAGCCGAGCATTTTAATTGCCGCCACTATTTTTCATACATTTATTCATTGTGTTTAAATATAATTTTGTTTAAATTTCTTTCTTATTACACATACGCCATGCTGGCATATTGATGTCTCTCTCGCTCTCTCTCTCTCTCTTTCTCGCTCTTGCTCTCGCTTTCTCGCATTGGCTTTTTTCAACAGCTGCTAAATTAGTTCAACACTTCAGTTGACGGCATGTTCCATTGGCATGACATTCAACTGACAGTTGGTAATCTCTGGCATGTTGGCAATTTCTGACAGACCAACTGACAGAAAGACCGACAGCCAGAGAGGCGAATGACGGACCCACAGACAGAGAGAGAGAGCGAGAGAGAAGGCGAGAGAGTGTGGCGGGGGTAACAGCCTCTGTCAAGAGAGTCAATGGCACTGCAAGAAAATTCCCTGTTAGATATATTTATAAGATGTAAGATATATTATCAAACTGTCAACGATTCGCTTTTTATGATTGCTATTAATAAGTATTTTTCTTCATTATTTATTTAAATACTGTTTATAAAGGTGCAGCATAACTTTTTTTACTGTGTATATAATATAATTTTGAAATGAAAATAGATTAAGTATTTTAATAATAAATTTAATAGAGTTATATTTCATATAAGCTTTGGCTATCAATAATACTTATCACGAACAAAAAAATCAAAAATGCTAAGCTTAAATATTGTTTTTTTTTCGCTCAGTGTATAACAGTTTGTCTTATGCTGTGTTCAGTTTTTGGGTTTTCGTAAATGTTGCATGCAATGCAGTTGCAAATAAAATTGTTGCATTTAAGAAGCAGTTACAAACGCCTAGGAGCAGAAGAAGAAGATCGACAGCAACTCTTTTATTATTGTTGTAGTTGCTGTTTCTGTTGCTGAATGGGGTTGCAAACACTTGCCGCATTGCCCCGAGGGCAACTTGTATAATTTCGAACGTTGATGTTTTTATTATGATTAAACGTAATGGGGTGTGGCTGGTTGGGATTAGCCATGCACAATTATCGTTCAGGGAAAACAGTTTGTTCTCTGGGCTGACTTGGCCCTCTTTTTCTTAGCGTAGGCGTTTTGGCCATGGAATGTCGTCTGAGTCTCCTTTCGACTCGATAACTGAGTATTTTATTTTCCAGACTCAGCGACGACGACGACGACGACGATCTTAAAGCTGAGGCACATTGAAAACCACCTGCTGGGCAGCGAACACAAGGCACTGTAATCAGTTTAAATGGCAGCGCAGCAGTGAACAAAAAAAAAAAAAAACAAAGGGGAAAAGGAGTGGTGCTGCTGCTGCTGCTTCTGCTGCTGGTGCTGGTGCTGATGGTGGTTGGAGGTTGGAGGTAGAGCCTAACACCAACACTGGCTGGCTGGCATTTGGAGTGTGGTGCCACAATGAACACGCCATAAAGCAAAAGTCAAACAAAAAATTAATAATAAAGAACGCAGGCAGGCAGACGGACGGACCGACGGACGGACGGACGGACTGACAGAGGGACACAGACATCGACGGATCGACACTACCGGGACTTTTGCAGTTGGCGTTTTTTGTGGTTGCTGTTGTTGTTGTTATTTTTGTTATTTTGCATGTCGAACGATCGATCAAAATATAAACGAGGGTATTGGGATAAGCAAATGGCAAGTCTGCGGAGTCCAAAAAAAAAAAAAACATTTAACTACCTTTTGGACCTGAGTCCAGACAAAGCTTTTTCGTGGCTTGCGTGCGTACACTCTAAAAAAATATAACAAGGAGTGGGAGAATTTGAAAAAATTGTCTAACTCTGACAGCAAATTCAGCTCGTTTTGGTTGTTAGCAAGTGAATATAGAAAGCAAATGATTTTTTTTTCAAAGCTTTAGACCAAATTTGTATCAAGTTTTGCAACTCTTTAAATTCAATCTTAAACACGAAATTTTTTCTATATTTTCATATTTTTTCAGTGTGTTTTGCTTACAGTATTCTCTCACTTTTTCCCTCTCTTCCATCCTCTCGCTTGCTCTCTCTCTTTCTCATTCTGACCCAAACTATCCCTAAAGTCTTTGGACTCCCCTCGGCCAACCCCCCCAAAAAAAGTGTTGTTTTATTTTTGGGCATTAAAAGCGCATATAAAACTGTCAAATTGTTTTGTGTTGGCCAAAAATTATGGTCCATCATTAGCGTTCAGCTTGTATGCAGTTTGTTAAGTGAAATTGAAAACAGGATCCCAAAAAGACCTTCGACCGACTTCAGCTGAGTCTGAGCCTGCCCTGCTGGCTTTCACATATTTTCGGGTCTAACGCATGTGTTGACAGCTTATTAATGTCTGGCTATAAATTTCAACTTAGGTAAAATAACCGCAAAAAAGCTGCAAATCTCATCAAGATGTGGCAACACTGTTGCAAGCGCAGCGCTGTTGCCACATTTCATTAGCAGATGAATATTTTTCTTTTATAGTGAAATATTTTATATTGAACGCTTCGTGAATTTTAATTACTTTCTACATTTTCTACTCAAATTATCTCTGTTTTATAATTAATTAATAACAATAAAAAATAACCTTGTCTTCAGTATTATTCTCTCTGCTGTTGGAGCTAATTTATACTTAATTCTGCTTGTCTTTAGAATTCTTGTCTATCATTAGATGGTATTAATGCATTTTTTTTTAGAATTTTCTTCTCTTATGTTGGTGATAATCTATTCTATAGAAATATCAATTGAGTAAATCGCTGGGTGGCCGTTGAAAATGTTAGAAATATGGCAAATGCATAGCGACTCTTAAAAACTCATCACAAAAGCTGCATTTGTGGCAAAAATGAGGGTTGGGAGTTTGGGGAGGTGCATGCTGAAGGAGCTGTTGGCTGTCAGAAATGACAGCTATAATTGCGACGTCATAATGCTGCGTCATGTCTATGACAGTTTAATTGTGGCTAGGAAAGCGCGCAATTACATGTCAGAGCAAAAAAATAAAAATAAAAAAATTACAAAAAATAGAAGAAAAAAAAACAAGAGGAGAATCTGAAAATGAGGAAAAATATAATTGAAAGGAAATTTGCATTGGCAGGCAACTTGTTAGACGGCGACTGCTGCTGTTGCAGCGACTGCTTCGCTGCTGCTTTGCACCCAATTAAAATGTTTCACACGTTTGCATAATTAATACTCAAATAGCGCGCACTTGTCGGCAAAATGCCCAGACATAAGCACATCGATGCGAGGAGGGGCACTTGAGCTGTGTGGAGGCAGAGGGGGCCTTAGATATCTATTTATTGTGGCGCTGCCCAGTTGCAAATGAAGCCTGAAAAATAGGCAGGCAGAGGAAATCAAAGTGAGCTGAAGATTGAATGCACTGTTAAAATATATTATATTTTTATTAATAGTAAAGAAAATCTTATTGAACTATAAGCTCAACCTTAGTAATCCAAATTGTTTAAGTTAACTTTATAATTACGATGTAAACTATAATTTCTTAACTTGGCTAGAAATCCCGGACATCAGGAAAATTTAAGCAGAACTTAGCTAGAAATTCTCTAGGCTCAACTCGCAGATCAACTTGAACTAAGCTCAAAATTGTGATGAATATATATTATAACTTATCAGTCTCATTCATAAGATGAGACATACCTTGTGACGACAGTTGAGGACTCTTTGGAGAAGGGCAAAACAATGCCAATTCTTGTGTCGGCATTTCGGAGAAGACGCTTCTGTTGTCGAAATTGTTAATTATGATTTTTTGCTTCAAGGCGCTCGGCTCTCGTATGACAGCATTTTGACAGAATTGGGGCTGGCTGCGTTGCACAAACGATATTTAAGCGCATGACAAATAAAAATGTTGCAAATATGCAGCAAGGCGAAATCAAGTGAAATAAAATAAAAGGTTGCCACAGAGCTGACAGAGCAAAATGTTACTTGCAGCGGCAGACAAAACTGTCATCTGTCAATTTGACAGTTTAACTAGGTAATTAGTGTGTGCACAACATATATTATATATACAGGGTGTGTGTGTGTGTGTGTGTGTGTGTGTGTGTGTGTGTGTGTGTTGCTGCTGCTGCTGTCAGTGGGCACTAAAAGTAAAGAACACTTGAGTCTGCCACAGATTCTCAATTTCACTTGCCACTGCCACTGCCACTGAAATGTCTCTCTTCCGCTTGTAATTCATCATTTGCCATGAGGCAAGCACACACACTGCCAGCACTATTTGCATACCCTGTAAATGCAGATGGGGTATCATTATGCTTCATATCATTTTGCTGTTAATAATGCACAGAGATAAATAATTATTGATATATATCAATTTAGTTATTTTATTTTTTAATTTATATTTATAAAAACCAAAAGCTAAAATTATCTCTAAAATTATTCTCTTTCTTACAAATATTGTATAAAATCAATTCTTATTAATATTTAAGCTGTGTATAAAATTCTTGTAGATAAAAGCACATTTGAAATGCGATTTTTTCTCGCTGTATGCTTTGTGTCAGCTACAGGGTATCTGCCAATCGGTGTTTCCTTGTGAACCTCCACTAGCTGCCTGTTTAACGTGATCCGCGGGAGCAGGCACGCTTGCGTACTTCCTGCTGTATCCCAGTTCTCTACTCTTTTTTTATTTTATTTTATTTTTTTCTTGGGGCTGCTTGGCTCCTGCAATTACAGCTCTTTTAAGTGCTTCATTGCCAACTGCAGTGCAGCGCAACGTCATCATTATTATGGCCAACACCATGATGATGAGCGTTGCGTTTATTATTCGACTGGAACCAAACAGACGAGTTCGCAAATAAATCATCTTGTGCTAACCTCCCCTTCCTATTTCCCAGCCTCCCTCTCAACTCCAAGGTTTCTTCTCCCCAGCGCTAGTTTTGCTGTTTTGCTTTGTTTTCCACACACTTTCCATTGCGGTATATTTTTTTCTTTCTTATATTGCGGAAAATTATGTTGTACTTCGTATAAGCAATTGAGTGGTTCTGCTTTTGAAATAGTTGTCTTAATTAATTGATTTGTGTATTCAAACAATTTCTACTCTCGTTGAACTTTGCTTGAGTGAGAAATGTGACATCATTTCCAATGATTTATGTCTGACGAATATTAAACAATACATTTTTATACATTCAATTATTTTTAGTGAGAAAGTTAACATATTAATTCCTAATTTCGAGCCAGAACAAATTAAAAAAAAAAGTTGTCTAACAAGCGGAAATCAACTAATTTATTTAATGAAAGAAATTTTATTACGAAAGTCACATTCACGGCACATGTTGTCTGTTAGCTAAAATAATATCAGCAAATGTTGTAACACATGTTTAAAGACTTGTCTCGACAACACTTGGATCGGCACAACGTAGAACTCATGTAAATCTAATGCCCAACTGCAACAAAGTCACGTTTGGCCATTAAAATTTCTTATTCTGATAAAGCGTAAGAATGGCCAAGCACGTTAGTTAACGCTAACAAAACAAAGTGTTTAGGCCAAGAAATACCTATTTTTGTTCGATAAAGCTTTTGACTTTAAGCAGCACATTTTAATTTTTATTTTTTGTTTTGGGGCACTTCCACTTTCAGTTTTATTTATATGCTTGTCCCACTGAAACTGATTTCAGACTTGAGTGATTTTCAACAAGAAGACGAAGAAGAAGAAGAAGATCAAGAACCAGTAGCCCCTGTCTAAAATCATTGAAGCATGCATAGCGATTTACCCCGTTAATGAGACCATAGATAACACAGAAACCCACACACCCTACCCAAAAAAAAAAAAAAACAACAACAAAAAATCAAAAGCAAAGCAAACTGTCAACTTGGCCAAACAAAGCAGCTACAACAACCAGAGAAGAGTGAAAGAGTCAAGAGGCGCGCACACTGATTAAGTCAACCCTTACAAATCGAGTTGTGGTAGGGGTAGGGATTGCCATGGGGGGGGGAGGGGGGTGTTGGGTTGAACAGACAAAAGGCGAGGCCGCCTCTTGGTTAACCCTCAGTGAGAAAAGGGCAGCAATAATAAAGCGGCAGCAGCAGCAGCCATTTGAAAAAGGGGTAAAATGTGCGAAATATCACAACTTGGCACTCGGCGAGAAACTGCGTCACAACAGCAACAACAACAACAACAAAAACAACAATAGCAACATCAACAACAACAACAACAAGTAGAACGAACAACCACTAAAACAACAACCAAAACAGAGTAGCAGCTACGCCGGGTTAACAACCCCTTTCCATTTTGACTACAAACACCGGGTTCAATTGCAATGAGCGCAATTTATAAAATTGTTACGCTTAATAAATTAAAATTTCATTTTGAAGTATTGGCCGTGAAATTGAGCTTAGCAGCGTGAGGGGCGGGCTATGTGTGTGTGTGTGTGTGTGTGTGTGTGTGTGGCGGGGGTGTGGCTGGAGTTGGCTCAGTTCCTAGCTAAATATTGACAAATTGTTGGCGTTACTTTAAAGCTGGCTAGCGCAATTATAGATTATGTTTAATTGTTGTACAGTTTTATGCAATTTGTTGTACATTAAATAATGATAAAAATAACTATTTGTTTTTGGTTGTTGTCATAAAAATCAAGCTTTGCAAATTGCAAATATTAAGCTGCTTTTAGCTTTAGGCAGTTAGAAGTGGTAAAACGTCATAAAAGTCAAAGAAGATTCTTAAATACATTTGTATTTTAGGGATCTACGAAAAAATGCCTTTTTGGTTACAATTAATGTTGCCAAAGTGCAATTTTCAATTAACCTTAATTAAAGTATTTGAGAGGAACTTGAGAGTGGGCAATCTAAAATGTTTTTCTACTTAATTTGACTTTAAGTTGAATATCTTCCACAGATTTTTTATCAGTTTTATATTTGTGTATAGACACAGCCCACGTTGCATCAAATGTTGGCTGTTGGCGGCAGCAATAAAAGCGGCCAACAAAAAAAAAACATAATAATTTAAAAAATATGAAAAAAAAGAAAAGAAAAAAAGACGCACGCGAGGCCAAAAACAATTCCAAAACAAAATTCTAATCAAACATTTTCTCACCTAAGAGCTGAGCTGGGGTTTTGAGCTGTTGCTGCTGCTGTTGCTGTTGTTGTTGTTGCTGTTATTGTTTGTTGCTGTTAGCCTTTTGCCTTTTGTGTTGTGGGCGTGTTCGTTGTTGAACGTTCTGTCGGCGTTGTCGGCAGCGGCAACATTTCTGTGTTCTTCACATGTTTTGTTTTCCTTTTGAGCTGCAGCCGCATTTAAGTTGTTGGTGCTGTTGTTGTTGCTGTTGCTGTTGTTGTAGTTGGCTGCTGTTGCTGCTGTTGTGAGAATTTGCCGTAAATCAACCTGTTGCATGTTGGTGTTAGTGTTGTTGTTGTTGTTGCCGCACACAGTTTTCGGCATCAGCCACTTGGCTTATGAAGTGCCACAGAGAGAAACAGGTTAATCGATTTTAAATCGGTTTTGATGTTGTTTTGATCGCTGCCCCTTACCAATAAATACATGTGTGTGTATAAACACACACACACACACGCACACACACACACACACATATATATATGCCTATTTGTGGCGCTGCTCTAGTTTTCTAGTTTATTTTTATTTTATTTCTGTTTTTTTTTTGACGTTTGAACTTGATTACAGGTGATTTTAATAATGATGCGTCTGCTGACTGCAACAAGCAGCTAACCAGAAACAGTTAATTAAATGGCCATTGCAATTGAGATGCGTCGCTTTAATCCTTTTGCCACATAAAGTTGATTTACCAACTAGCCACTTAACTAGCCGTTAAAATGCTTTGAGAGAACTTAATCAGCTACTCAAAATTACAGTGCATGATGCAAAAAACATTTAAATGGGGCGTTAACTGCAGGTGTAGTTAAAATCAAACCCAATGAGACTAGAGCAATTCAAGGTTAGTTCTCGTTTATACTTTAACAAGGGGAGTGATTTTCTCTTGTCTTCCGAGGGACGATTATAGCTCTAAACTTCCTTTAAAGATTCAAGAAAGACAATCACACAAATCGAGTTTTTAATCTAAAAAAGAAACGAGAAAAACAATGCTTAAGAATAAACAAACAAACAAATAAACAAACAAACAAACGCTTTGAGTGAATTCCACAACTTGATGTGTTGAAAGCTGCAACAGCAAAAGCTGGCCAAACAGCTTGCCTGGTTTGTTAGTGGCACTGGCTTGTTGACAATTTTGAAAGGCGACAGCAAACAACTTAAGAAGCAGAAGTAGAAGAAGAGGAAAAGGAAGAGGAAGAAGAAGCAACAATAAATTGGCCATTGTATGTGTGGCAACTTTGGCTACTGAAGCGTTATCAAGATGCATGCAATTTACTCATCATCACAGATCGAAAGGTGATAGCCGACATGTTACTTTTAATTGACGCGAAGATGAGCCAAAATGAATAATTGCCCGCAAACTAATATGGAGTCGCCGCTTGTGCGGCAATTAACCAACCAGCCAAGCTACCAAGCAAGCAAGGAGCACACTTGCAACACACAACTTGGCCAAAAACCCCCTCGAATAAACTGCAAAATTCAGGCCTTATAGTTTCGCCACATATTTCCCGGCCGGACGTTGAAAGACAATAATGCTTGATAATGAGCTGTAAAGTTTATTAATGGCCAGCCACTGCCACTGTGTGTGTGTGTGTGTGTGTGTAAGTTTGTTGTGGGGGAGTATTTTGCTCATATCTCTGACATTCAAGGTGCGGCTAATGAGCCATTTGCGTGTCGTCAATTTTTGGTCTGTGTATCATTTGCAGAAGAGAGCTACACCAACTGGGAGAGAGTGAAAGAGAGAGTGAGAGAGAGAGCGAGAGAGAGAGATAGAGAGAGCGGGTGAGATAGATTCACACACATTAAAAGTAAATTATTGCAACAAAAGGTTTTTGTTTCTATTGTTTTAGTTTTTTTTTTGCAAACTGCAACTGAAATGACATCTGTGCCATGCGCCAAAGTTCGCCGAGCTTCGCATAATTAGCGACTGAAGCGTGGGCATTGAAAGCAATGTGAATCAAGGCAGAAAACTCTAGTCGAGAGAGCTCGCTTAGCAGAGACCATTAAGCCAGGAACAAATGCCTGCTTGTGCCAAAATGTATATCTATCGAATTAGAAAGTTATTTTATATCGATTGATATCCATATTAGTTAAAGTAATCGATAGAATATAGTCAACTTGATCTGCGTTTATGGGAATTTATATTCCAACTTTGAAGTCGCTGACTAAATCGACTTGGCTGTTCATCCTGATCAAGAATTTATACTTTTTACATACTTTTGCACAACTTTAGAATACCCTATTTAAACGATTTCTAATGGTTTCTGGTATAAGTAGTTATTATACTGCTCCAAGTAGTACAAAAGTTAGCCTCATTTTAAAGTTTAATTCTATAACTCAAACCTCGAAAGAGAAACAGTTTCTATTTATTTAGATGATCAGTATATAATTTGCATATATTCTGTATTCGTGCCACGAACTGCAGAACTCGACGCGAGCCCTTATCCAGTCCAGTCAAGTTGCAACAACACGCACGATTTCAATTATAAAATGTTGCTGCATGCGTAATGTTGTTGCCATATGTTATATGGGTAGGCAGAGATACAATCATCGTGTGCCATCCATCTAATGTTCAGCATTTTCTAGTTAACACTTTGTAATTGCACAATGCAAAATCACTGGACTGCAAACAGTTTGACAAGTGAAAGATTCTTTTACTCGGCTTTGGGTTTTGCGAGTGGAGTGTGCCATAAATCAATCGAATTCCCATCGCTGTATAAATTTAAATGAAAAAAAAGCGGAAAAGTGGAAAAAGGACTTGACACAATAACTGAAACTTGTTTTGCATTAAATGATATGTAAAATGAAGCCGTTAAACATGTCCGCTGGGATGGGCTCGACGATTTCTAGTTGACTGCAACTCTGCAACTCTGTCACTCAAGCGTCTATGCAAATCAGCTAACTGAATGAACGCGACTCATTTGTGTATGAATGCTGCCTGTTTATTGCCTCCCCTAACAAAGGACTGAGCTGAGTTGAGCTGAGTTGATTGTCTTCAATTGGAACAGACAGCATTGGGCATCGTGCACCTCGAAGAAGGGATCGAAGGGGTGCAAAAACATCCAATTGCAACTTTGATAATTAAGTGAAATAATCAACTTACTCCACCAAGTTAATAAATTAGGCTTAAAACCAAAGTGAGTAGGTGCAAAATTCATATTTACTAATCACTCTTTTGTTATAACTTATGGCGATGCCTGGCACATCTTGCCAAGTCTCATTTAAATATCATATATGGATTTTGTCTTGGACGACAGTGATCAAAAATGTGCTGTATGCCAATCTATTTGCTGTCATATTAAAACTAAACAATATACAAAGATACACACACACACACACACACACACACACACACACAAAATGCTTTTGACACATTTGGTAATTGTCAAGTCGAATGGGCTGAGGAGAAACCGTCGAGTTGATTTGCTAATTGCTGAATATGTCTCCAGATAATCAATGTTTAAAATTTTGACACAGAGAACGCTCAGTAAGATACTGGCATCAAATTGACACTACAATTACCGAGACACTGGGGTCAACTAAGAGGTGTACAGACAGACAGACAGACAGACAGACAGATCGACCATTATAGTCTGGTGGTCAGCTGTTTGGCCCTCATTTGCTGACCACAGCCAGCAGCGTTGTCTGTGTTGTGTTGTGTCGTGTGTGCTAACAAGCCAACACACCAATGTGCATAGCCATGTCCTGCGCCTTATCCTCATCCCCATGCTCAGCCACGTTCACGTCCTGTGCTTGTCCCTGTTTTTGTGAATGTGTTACTTTTGGGCTGTCTTGAGCAGTTATTGTTTATATTGCTTTGACATGTCGCATTGGGCCAAGTGCCGAGACGAACCCTTTTTCGACATTTCGCTGTCACTCACCTTGCGGTTGTCAGGCTCAACCCTCTCCTTTATTGGCATTCAATTTAATTTTGATGCCTAAGCTTTTGCGGTTTTTGCATATATCTATATATATATATATATTTATATATATATTTTATAATTAAAAGCACATTAATTAGTTGTCTTTTGCCTTTCTTTTCGCTCTTTGTAGTCTTATTTTTTCTCTTTTGGCGCTGTGTGGTGTGTGTTTTGACGATGGCAACGCGTTGATGTGACAACGACAACAACCACATCATGCCCAAATGCTTTGATCTTTTTTATATACCCCACAACACATAACAACAGCAACAACAACCACAACAACAACAATAAATGCGCATTTTTCTGTCGCTAAGAAAACTACTGTGAAAAATTGCATTTGAAATAGTTTCGGGTAAGCAGAACTGCAATTGACCTACAATTGTAGAAAGTTCTTTTTGATCTTGTATTTTATATGTGTAGGAATTATTCAATGTGGAAATGTGAGTATTTATTAAAAAGAAACAATATTTTTTCATGTATTTAAGAATTGCGCAAAATATTGAGAGAATTCAATTATTAATTTAAAGCTTAAAGTAATCAAAACGTGATTTGTTTTATTGGGATTCTCCCACTAATAAAAGTTTAACAATACATTCTACATGACATGTATAACATATTTGAAATATTTTTTTTATATTATTAATGTATTTCTCTCATATTGTCTTTCTCTGTATACATGTAGAGCATCTAAGATTTCAAGCACATGCAATTGTTCAATTGTTGTTGTGCAATTTACTTGCAGAACGTACTGGCTAATGCACAACGATTAAAGCCAGAAGATGTACCACATACGTATATAAGACATTTTGATGGCTTTGCCACAAAAAGTGCTCAAATACACCCACAAATACACATCCAATGACAGACCGCACACATGTAAAGCAAATGGCAAATACAAAAAAAAAAACTCTTGGCAAAATGTCGCCGACGACATTTTATTTCGCCAGATTTCCCTGCAACTCATTGTTCATTTTCTTTTACTTGCACAGACAAAAGAAAAGGCAAGGAAAAAAGTGCTCATACTTTGGGTGTACTTCGGGTATAAACTTGGCAGGCAGCACAGGGCCACAATTAATCGTACTGTGTGAGAATCGGCGGAATCCGAATGCATTTTGGGGGATCTAAAGACAATTTCTGTTGGGGTTTGTTTTTGGTTTTTGGTTTTTTTTTTTGTTTTTTGACTCGGCAATGTGACAAAAATTTCGCCTGATTTTGTCTTAATTAACGCCAAACGCTTCAATAGCGATAAAATATGCGACCAGTCTGAATTGCTTCGCTTGCTTCAGTCCCTTAGCTCAATTCCAATTAATGTGCCTCACGCGCGCTCATCAGTCAACGCTTGGTGGTGCAACCGCTTGTGTTGCTGCTGCTGCTGCTGCTGCTGCTGCTGCTGCTGCTGCTGCTGCTGTTGCCGGTCTTTGGTGGTGTGGTGCAAGATTTGCTCGGTTTCCAAATTCACGCATCATTCGCACATTGGTGGCAGAAACTGCGATCACAGAATCCGCAACGCCTGCAGACCGGGTTGCATATTTAATTGGACCACACAGCGATACAGCGATGCAGCGCTGCAGATGCGCATGCTTTATGCGGCACTCCACATACCCTGTAAAAAAAAAATGCTTAAGCAGAGTCGCATGAGTGAGAGAGGCTGTACGGGAATTGAGATAGACTTGTTAGTTAGTTTGACATTTTTTAGATATTATTTCAACTTACAATAAACTGATTTTAAATTCGGTTCTGGTTTGATAGCTTTTACAGGGAAGCAAATGATTATCATCACCACAACACATCTGTCTTTCCGTCTCTCATATCTCTGTCTATCTACAGGGTACTTCCCAGTCTAGGCTATTATCCTTAATTAGTTTTTCTTTAGGCTTGCTGTCAACTTTAAAAAACATTTGTTTTGGCATGTTGAAGTCTATTTCTCAATTTTAGCCCAAGCTCAACGTGAAACCGAAAGCAGGGTATTCCAAGTCGTGCAACTGCTGCTCGCACATACATACTTTATAACTTTTTTTGTTGGTTGGTCACCGCGTCGCCACTTTGAACATTTGTCTTGTTTTGCGCTGACAACTTTGGAAGCTGCTTAAGTCGCTTCAGCGGCTTCTCCAGCTACCCAAAAAAGCAACCGCCCGGGTGTAGGTGTCTCTTCTCTCTTTCTCTTACCCACATTCGCCGTCTCCTTCTGTGGCATCTTATGTGGCATTGAACCTTAAGCAAGTGTCTGTTGATTTACGATTCTATGGGGCGAGACGCATTGCTTAACAATTATGACTCAATGCGAAGTTGTTGTCTGTTGTTGTTTGTATGTTTGGTTAATTAGCATAAAATCAACTATAATTTAAATTTATTAACTAGTTTGCAAGCATTTGTGTATTTGTGATATGTATTTGAATGCTTAGCTGACTGCGCCGTTGTGTATACGCCTCGTGGCTTGTCAAAAATCATAAGCCAACACACTTGTCAACGCTGTCAGCTGTGCACTCGCCTCGTGATCACTCACAACTGGCTAATCTCTATGCATAACATGTGGCTATAATATATATATTTTTTTAGATATATATATATATATATCAATTGAGAAGAGTATTAATGAAGCCGTCAGCAGTCTGTAGTCAATGACAAAGTGAAAGGCACATCAAATTTGTGTTTGTATTGGTGCATCCCAACTTTCCAACGTAGAACCAGAGACAACAACAAAAAAAAAACTATTTAAAGAGTGCTTGACTAGAAGATACCCTGTTGAAAGATTTCTTAACATGTATGAATAGAATCTGCCCTATAAATAGATAGTCCAAGTAGACTTGCATCAAGATTAAAACTACATTCAAATTAGATAAATTCAATTTCTGTTCAATCTTCTGCTACCCTTTCCATTTGTAATGCCTTTTAGGGTATACATAAATCTACCCAAATATCGTTCACTGACTCATCGCCAAGGTGACGTCTGTGAAAAGCGACTCTCCCCTCACCATTCAAACTGGAAACGCATAGACAATCATAAAATCATATCATTCATCGATCATTCAAATGCGCGTCATAATTCGCTTGAAAGACGAAAGACGAAAGACGAAATATGGATATTGTATATTGGATTGTGGATTGTGGAATATAGGAACTATGTGGGGCTCATGCTCAACTGTCGCTTAAGTTTTTCCATTGTTGGGTCACAGACAATGGGCGCATTAACTGAAATTCGGTATCGGTCTCGGACTCTCGGGTAGAGCTCGTTCAAATCGTGACTGCACATTGTTTATAAGGTGTGAAAATATTTAAGACTTTACATGAAAACGTTTGCCTACAAAACTGTTGATCGTTGAAAATTATGATTGATGATTGGACGATTGAATGCGCACAAACACAAAATAAAAAACTAGAAACCAAAAACAAAAAACAAAAGAAAGAAAATCTCTAACAACTTGTTGTCCTTTATGCTTTTTTTATATATATTTTTTATAGTTTCTTTTTTTTGTTTTTTTTTATAGTTATCATAAAATAATTGCCAAGCGAGATTTATGCCTGGCCGGCGATCGATCAGCGTTTGTCAGAGTTGGTTTCAAGGCGGCTTTTACCTATGGCCGAATACGAATATCAATGCGGGTACTCATGAATAGTTTATGTGGGTGGCTTTGCTTTGCTTTTGACTCGCACACTCGGAGCCATTGTGTCTGGTTCGTTGTTTGGTCTGCGTGTGGGTTAGCCTGCGGGTCCAGCTGAAAGAATCGTAGATCACGCATATAAAATATCATTGGGATTTATTGGCTTATAAAACGCAGATCAATAAAGTGTAAAATGCTTATCAATAATATTCAATGTGTAGGCATTTTGCCTTATGCTTAAATACTTGTAACATTTTTCTTTGGCATCAAAGTAAAATTGTTGATAGTCCAAGTTGTCAAACATATTTATTATGTTATGAATTATTTATGAAATTAAAAAATTAATAAGATTGAATATATTTATAAACGTTTTGCGATATTTAATTATTTAATTAGCAGAGGTTTTCGGCAATTAAATAATGTATAATTAACAACAACTGTATTTTGTTTCTTTAATGTGTTTAAAACTTTTCAAATACATTTTTGGAACTTTTGTGAGTGTTTGCCAGTAAAAACAATTAAAACGCACATCGATAAAAATAGTGTTGTAAAATGCGTCGACTTTCGGCTAACTATTTGGGCTTTCTGTATTTCAACAACAAAACAAAACATAAAAAAAAAACAAAATGATTTTTGCCTTTCACTTGCGACCTACGCAAAAAAAGACAAAAAACCTTAAGAGTCTTGTCAATCAACTGTTGACAAGGTTTGCCTGCCTGCTAATTAAGAGTTATGATCGATCTAAACAAGCATAAATTGGCTGCGAATAAGCCAAAAAGCAGCATCAACAACAACAAGAAATGCTACCTCAAAACAGCTGCTTATCATTTAACACGGACAACAACAACGACTATTTCTGAGTTCTGTGGTCTTTAGCAACATGGGCAACCTTCGTTTTGCCGTCTTGGCCACAATGTTGCCCAACATGTCAAGAGTGGCCTAAACTGCGTGGCATTGTTCGCTTTTAGCACCCTACAGCCATTTCACATAAACATTACATTATAGTCGGTCTGTCGGCCCAATGAACACGTTACAACAAGCAGCTTCGAACTCGCACGTCTTTCAGGGGGGGCATGTGGCACGGGCAACTTGCCTCCTCTTTTTTATTTTATTTTTGTTTTCCTTTTTTTTTTGGTATTTTTTTTATTTTTTATTTCTGCTTGCCGGGCAGCGTAAATTGAGTTTATTGCGCCGCCGTATTGCTGGCAAATTACAGGTCGGCGCATTTAACTTTGTGCTGCCAGGATATGAAAGGGGGCCCAGAAACAGACAAACGAACCGATCCGAACCGAGAACCAAACCAAATGACTGAACCAACCGAACCAACCGAACTGATACCTGCCCGGGACGAGGCTGCTGTCAGCTAATGAGTGTTACAGGCGCGACTGACAAACGCTCACTTCAGTTAATACCCCGCCACTAAATTCAGTTAGTTTAGCGGGCATATTGCGGATGCTGTTGTTGTTGTTGTTGTTGTTAACATTATGACTTGAGATCAATTTGAGTCAGCTAGTTGAAATTCTTCGATACCAATTTGTTTAGTTGCAGATTAAGTTTCCTTAACGACTCACTTTATAAAATCAAATTAATACTTACAACTTTGTTGATTTTTATATGCTGTAATGCTTTGGAGTTGTTGAAGCTGTTTTCAGCATGAGCAAAACCGATCTGATTTTGAGTAGAAAAAGATTTAGTTTCGGAAGACATAGAAAACCTCAACCAGATGACAACAATAATGATAATAATATGAAAGCAAGCAGATCTGTGTACTGAGTATCTTTAAGTTTAGCATTTTCGTTTAATTAAACTCCTTTTTTATCTTCTTTTTTTTTTTGGATGACTGCAGACGGAGTAGACTCGCATTACATGTCTATATGTCATAATATACCAACGTTTTACTTCTCCGATTATTTTGTTTTGTATTTCATTGCATTTCATTTCATTTTTGTTTTGTTTTTCTTCTTTTGCATTTCAGTTCAATGCATTCAGCAATGGTCTTAATTTTTTTTCTCACCTCGTTGCATTATTTAACGCAAATTAAAATAATTTGCGGTTCCGTTTCAGCAAGCCCCAAGTAGCAGCAACAATTCTTCATTTCCAACCACTCCACAAGAAGCCACTTGAAACAGGTTCGCTCTCCGGCCTTTGGTGCATTTCAAGTGCGACAGTCGCAGTGGCAAACAAATTCAAGTGCAACACGCATATGCCGCTAAAGAAATGCCTGCCCCAACAAAGGAAAGAAAAGAAAAAGAAGTACAAAAAAAAAAAAAAAAAATAAAGAAAAAAATAAATAATTTTGCAATTTACATTTGCTGCAATTATGAAAATGAATTGAAAACTAGCGGCAACCAAGTTGCCAACCTGTCACGATTCACATTATAAATTGAAAGCAAATGCAGTAATATTTATTTTCTTAATAGCATTCGCAGAGGGCATATTTACTTTGTCAGCATGTTAGAATTCTGAACTTGAATAAATGATTAATAGTTGTTTGTTAAAGCGAAAAGAAATGGTAAATGGTAATGAATTCAAGCTCATTAAAAAGCACAATTTGCACACAAAAAAAGATTCATTAATTCTTATTAAAAATTAACTTAAATAACAATATTTTATATGCAATTTGAATAAATGATTTATATTTGTTTGAAACGAATTGGAATTCAAATACACTTAAAGCAAACACACAGTTTGCACATCATTAAAATTGGAATCAATTCTTTAAAAAAACAATATTTTTAAGATTTTTCTATCTTGATCATTTTATTTGACAAATCATTTATATATCATCCTTTAACATGTTTGACATGATGATTTTCTACTTCTTATTTCAGCTTTATCCATATTTTTAAGCGCTTTACTTCATTTCCATATTTAATATTTATATCTTTGCATTATGATATGATTCGTTGATATATTTAATTTTGATATTTGTGGTACTGTTCTACTGTTTTTACCATAATGCTAGATAGACCCTCTCTTTCTTGATTTACAGGACTTTCCAGTTCTTGTTTGTTATGTTTTATTCTTATCCTTAAACGCTTTAGATTTATAGATTTGGAATTGTTCCTATGGCTTGGTGGCATCTGAAAAGTGCATTATATCTTCGGTCTCGCAATTCTACCAGTTTCTTCTGTGCATTTACATACATTTTGTTGTTTGGTCTGGTTTGCTGCTTCCGCACTTATTATGACAGGTGACAACACTTCAGGCGCGCCAAGAAGGAAATGAATGTGTTGTTGTCCTTGTTGTTGTTGTTGTTGTAGTTGTTGGACTGTTGTTGACTGAATAGATGGGTTGGTTGGTTGGTTGGCTGGCTTAACACTAGGGGTGTATTATCCACTAAGTTGTTTTTAAAAGCAAGACAAGCCATAATGTTTTTTCTTTTCTTTTCTTTTCTGTTTTTTTTTTTGTCTCTGTTTGAAACTTGTTAACTGCTTTTGGCATGCAAATGAGACATTAGTCAAACGCACTGGGCCATCAACTAAACTACACACACATATGTAGTATGCAGACTAACCCTTTCGCCCCTTTCTTTTTTAATTTTTTCGCGCTTAGGCGACAACGACGGGGGGCGCCCCATAAACAAATAAACACATTCTAACCCTTTTTTTTTATTTTGGGTTTTTCTGTAATTTGGAGGCTCTCGCAGCTGGATGGAAAGTCTTTGAATATATATTTGTTGTTGGTTGGGGGGCACCTGCCAACGGACATGCTTAGACAAAGGCATTAACAAAATTTTACTGCTATACGGTTAATAGTTTGGCGCCCTTGCTCAACAGCAACAACAACAACAACAACAACAACAACAACAACAACAAGGGCAAGAAGAGGAAGAGAAAGGAAATCGGGTTTTCCTTTTATAGCCTGTATGCGCATGTTGGCAATTACATGGAAAACTTGGAAAATTGTTTCACCTTTGATGTTGCGCCTGTTTTGGTTGATTATTATTTGTTTGCCTCCATGCCGTGTCTGTACGTCATTCCATCATTCCATCATTCCATCATTCCGTCCGTCCGTCCGTCCGTCTGTCCGTCAGTTCTAATAGACTGCATTGTTGATAAGAAACTACCATATAACACATATCAACACTTGGATACGACTACTATGTGGCAAAAGTGTTAGTTTGCCCTCGCTGACAGAAAATCAATTGAGCTGCAACGAACTACAACAACAACAACAAAAGTATAAACCTTACCAACATATTTTCTTGTTGACAGCAATTTAATATTATCGTCGTGTTATTTTCTGCACGTACCCGCAACAGAATGCAAACCGAACCAAACATGCAAGTACCCCCCAACCCGCTCCCCCTCAAGGGGAGGAGGTGTACGACTCCAAGTTTTTGGGTGTTTAAGTGCGGGCTCTGAGATTTTGTTGGTCACCTTAGAAATTATCTTTAATGTTAGCAGTTAAGCAAATTGAAAAAAAAAAACACCAACACAAATTATTTACAAATTATTAATCGATCAGCAAAAAAGGATTTTCTGTTGACCAGTTTCGCTACTCTAAACAAATTTCACTTTTATTTTGTCCTTTTGAAAATTGTGTGCCAGTGTGGCAACGCCGTAACTTCATAACTTGGCAATTAGTCAACACCAGTTTGACGGACCTGCTTGAAAAGTGTTCAAATTAATTTTCAACTTAGAAATAGTTTACGGTGCTGCCATTCGTGCGCTGTTGAGCAAAGTGGCAACTCCGCAAATATTTTAATTACTAGATTACAATTTGTATATTGCATTATTCAGCTACAGTTATACATTTCTTTTCTTTTGTAATTACTCTTGAAGTCAGAAAAGAAAGCTGTCAACTAACGCTTCGCAGGAGTAGTTTATGAATTGCTGCTGCGCCCCTTGAAATATATGGTTTGTAAATTAGCAACTGGCAGCAAATAATTACGATTACAGAAGTTGGTGGGATGTGGGTGAGGTGTTCTGGTAGAACCACCAAGAATGGTAGTTGACATTTCGCATGATAAAAATGCTTGCCTGCTAACACGACAATAAAAGCCACACCAAATGGAGGCAGTAAAAAATCTGCCCCTTCCCCAGAGAGTCTGCCTTTTATATCAAAGACTAGTTTTTTATAACGTACTAATAACTGAAAAACTTTCACTGCTAGTTTTTTTGCCGCCTATTTTGTTGTTGTTGGTTGTCGTTCTTTTTATTGTAGTTGTTGCTATTAATTAAATTACACGGCAGGCATTTTACAACATTTACAGCAAATTACAGCAGTCAACATGCATATATGTGGAGCTAAGCTTAGAAAGTAGTAAAACTATTATATCACCAGTCCAAAAATAATAATAAACCAGAACAAAATAGAGGAATTATTCTTGGGGTGCCGACGATCAAATATCCTTGCCAAGCACTTTTTATTATGTTTGTATATAACTCCCAGAAATATTTATCTTCTATTTATTTTGTATTTAATTTTGAAGCACTTTGAAATATATGAAATTGAAAATTCGAAAATATTAACGTAAACCAATTGCAGATATTAACTTTGTCGAAATGCTCAACTAAATTAAAATACCCACCCAGCAAGGATATAGAAATATTACCCACCCAGAAGAACAGAAACTGGAGGTGAGTTTTTAGTTTTGGTTTTGGTTTTGGTTTCGGTTTCAGTTTCGTTTCGTTGAGTTGGCAGGTAAGCCAGGTATGAGAGTGTTAACACTCATAACAACTGCTAAAGTCCATTTTCGCATGTTGGCAGCTTATAAAAATGCAGTCATATACCATCAGGCACCCCTTCGCCACCCCGGCGCCCCGGCACCCCGGCACCCCGCATACCGCACCATGCCACATAACGCTGCCTACAACTTTTGAGATTTTGTGTGCGCGATAAGCACGCGCCCCAGCACAAAAGTGTAAATTAAGTCCATGCTCTAGCGCATAGACCTAGTCACGGAGACGGAGACGGAGACGTAGATGGAGACGGAGTCGGAGACGTAGTCGGAAAGGGAGACGGAGACGCAGCTCGTGTGTGGGCCGTGCAAATGTGCCAAATGAGAGAAGCAAATGTTGAGAATTATGAGTTATGGCCATGCAAGGACAACAGGCGAGGCAGGCGGCTAAGCTTCATTTGCTAAGCCCTCTGACAAAGCCAGTGGTCATATAGCCATAGAAAATAAAATAACCTAGATTCTTTCTTCTAGGCTGTTTTTTTTTGGAATATACATTGCAACCATTACCCAAACTATAGTCAAAATGTGACTGTAAGTGGAGACTGTCAGCGAACTAAAATTGATGACAATTAAGCATTTCAGTGCACTTTCACATGGCAAGGAGGAAAATGTGGTTTGAATGTGGATGAAGAAATTGACAGCTGGAAATGTAAGAAGAAAATCCGTGACAAGTAAATTTCGCGAATTTTAATACAGATCACATATTTTTTGTATATATATAATATATATATATGCATCATATGTTCAAAAATGTGCTGCACTTTTGCAGCTCGTAGACATTTGTGGAGTTAGCGTGTTGCTCATTAGCATGAGAATGTTTATTGTGGTTGTCGCTTGGAATTTATGAGTGCCACAATGCAAAATGTGGGTTAATTTCGCGCTCTCTCCCTCGGTGTATTGGCTCTCTCGCTCGCCTTGCTCGCTGTGGAAATGGGAGCAATTTTATGGTCATCAGTGTTGGGCATTGCTCAATGCCAAGACACGGGCAACATTTGTGACGCCACGCCACGCCTCGCCTCGCCTCGCCTGGCCTAGCGTCATAAATTAATTAATTTGTGCGGTGTGGCTTTCAGCGCGTTATCAATGCGCCAGGATCGCCACGACGGTTGGTTGCTGCACAGGACAGGACAGGAGAGGACAGGACTGGATCTGTGTAGTTGTGTGTAGCTCAAGGGCAGCTGCTGCTGTTGCTGCTCGATTCCAATAAAAATATATAATAAGAATTGCTGTTAAGACTCATTATCACAGAGAGGGGGCAAATTGTAGCGTCGGATAATCAGTCCACAGAATAAACGTGGCTAACAATAAAAATGCGATCAGCAAGCCAGCAGCTGAGCAACATGTTGCCAGCCAATGTGTATGATGACTGCCTTTTGGTATTGGTTATACCCCGTAATGGACAATATCGTTGAATTGGTATTGGTTTCATTTTATCATTTATCATTTACTTATTTTGAATATTGATAACCAAACTCTTCGCTTTGTCAAATGACTGTTTTGATGGTCTCAAATCGATGACGTTTTATTCATATTCTTTTTATCATATTTATTTGCAGAGCATATCAGAGTCTGATGTAAAAAATTCGGGTGTCATTTTTTAAATGATTTGATTTATATTTAAATAGCTCAAAATGAATGCGAGAAACACACAATTGCCCAAAATATTATTCCAAGTCGATTAAAATCATATTTCACATTTAAATGTTATTAGAACTAATGCTAACAATTTCTACAATCAATTGTTAATATTGAATTAGTTTGAAATTTCGAGCAATTCTGGTATTTACCAAAGCTTTTCATAACTATCTGAATTATTGGATTTAGTTGTTTATAATTGCAAAGATATCCTAAATGATAAACATTCATTTTATCTTGTTAATCGGAAATTCGAACTATTTACGCATTTGTTTGGACTTTTTGCGAGGGTATTTTTGAGTCGCCCCACCATCAATTAGAACTTTGATAAAGTATATTTGTTGTTGTGGTTGTTGTTGGTTGTTTGGCTTATGCAAACAAGACAAAGGTTGTTCAACATCGTGTTAAAAAACTTGTTCGCAATTAAACGATGTCCTGCCGCGTCTGCAACGCTGACTGACTGTCTGCCCCGATCGGAGTCGTCTCTCGCTCTCTCTCAGTTCGTGTGTTGCCCTTTTGTCTCTCCTGTGTGGAATGCCACAAGGTGGAGACCTGATGCGTTGCACATGCGCTGAGCACCTTCCACCTGGCGTTCGGGACAAACAACAACAACAACAATAACAAGAACAACTTGGCTTGTTCAACAAGACAAAGGTTGCACGTAAATGACCCAAGTTATCATAAATATGTCAAAAGCTGAAAATTAAATGCACAGCATGCTGCATGCAGCACACACTATGCAGCATGAGCCATATTCTCTGGCTCCTTCTTCTCATCACACTCACAACTCGAAAAGCTTCTTCGTTTTTTTTTTTTTTGGTTGATGTTGGTTTTTAGGTTCGTTCTGCTTTTTTATTGACATTTTTGCACTTGTTTAAAATTTTGATTTAATGCATTTTTCGCTTCATGTTTACAAGCGACCACACGTGGCGCCTCTCCAAGTTGCATGTACCCGCAAATTTAGTGGATCGTTCTCAAGATTTTCCCGTGTTCTTCTTGCTGGTTTTTATTTCTCTTATTATTGTTGTAAATCTGCTTTGGTTACTTGTTGGCTTCTCGTTATTGTTGTCGTTTTTCCTTTTGGGCTAATGTGCTCTGTCAGGTGATAAAAGGAAAGGTTTTGCGCTGAGTGAAAGGAACTATTTGATTTATTTTTGGAAGGTGTTGTTCTTAAATATTTATATATTGTGCATATTATTATTAGAGTGTATATTATGGAAATATAGTATTGAAATTTTCAAATTTAGAAATCTACTTAATTAAAAGAATAAATATATATAAATTGATAAATAATGTTATTGATCAACAATGTGTATTTAAAAGCTGGGTGTCTCCTAGTCGATCTGCTGCGACTGGCGAATTCCAAGTTGTTGTTTTCGATAAATAACCAAGCAGAACTCATAAACACTCGCAAGGTGCTAAAACTCTCATGGATATAAATCAGCTGACAAAAATTGTCATTAATATTTCTTAGATTTTAAAGCATAACAAATTATTTTGATGAAATTAATTACAGTTTTGTTGTTGTTGTTGTTGAGCGTTTCACAAATTGTTAAAAGCAATTGACATTAGTGTTGTACAACACATTCCATACAAATGAAAAAAGAAACCGGACAACCAAAAAAAAAAAAAATGAAAACCTCTTTGGATATACACGAAATAATTGAAAACAACAACATTTTTGGCATATATGTTTGTTGTTGTTGTTGTTGTTGTTGTTTTTGTATTTTTGTATGAAAGGCAACCCGCGGCGAAACATTTTATGAATGAATGCAAGAAATGTTTATTTGTTTGTTTGTTTGGATTGGATTCGATTGTGGCGACCAGTTGGCTACCTGGACGGGACTTAATGTTGGCCCGGCCTGGCCTCACACGTCATTCATAAGCGGGGCTAACAAATGTTGATAAATTTGAAATTATTAGTAGACCCCCAAAACCGAATGTGACTTGGCCAACCAAGTGGCGAAGGAGGTGAGGAGAGCTGGAATGTGGGCTTGTTGATTTTATATAAATTGCGCCATTTATCATTGATTGATCCACTCTGGGGAATCTGGGAGGGAAGTGCGGGGCTGTAGTCTATAACAAAAGCCTTCAAATATTATGTTGAAATCATTGAGCAGCCATTTAAGGCAAGCTTTTCATATGCAAATGTGCCTGTGTGGCTCTTAATAATAAATATGTGTGTAAGTAGGACCACCCCGAATGGGGCAAATACTCTCACACAATTTGTGGTATGTGTGTTCTTCTGGATTGTTGCCAGATTTTCAGTTGAGCTGACTATTTGACTGTTTGGGGCTGTTCAGTTCAGTGCTTATCGATTACAACTAATCGTGATTAAGTGCATTCCATTTGTGGTATACAGGCAAACGTGCAACATGTTGCAGACTCATGCTGCCCGACACTCTGTGCCGAACTCTGGTCAGCGCGATATGCTCTCTACTCTCTCTATCCCCATCTCCTCTCCTCTCCACCTCTCTCCATCTCTCTCTCACTTCACACTGTGTGCAAGACAAATTAATCGACGCGATCAATTCACCTACCTTGCCCCTTACCCCATGCCAACCCCCTCATCAACAAGCTTGCTGCTGATTTTGATCTTCGACACTTTTGTGGCACTGTGTGCATCTCTCTACATCTGCTGTGTATGCTGCAGCTTTTCATTTGTGTACCCTGTTGCCATCCCCAATGTGCCCAAGGTGTTTTCTCTTACTGTGCGAATGTTTTGTAATTGGGCAACGGGAGCTATTTTTAAGTACTTTTAGCTTACATCAGTTTTTTTTTTTAAATTATTAAATGAACAGCAGTAAGACTATAAATTTCAAATATTTTTTTAATTAATTTTAAGTACAGCTGCTTAGCTTCAGTATTCAACTTTATAGTTATAATGTTTATTAATGAAATTGCCAAAATCTCCACTTTTCCCTTTGGGGAATAGTCGCGCTTTGTTGACAAAGAAACCTTTTTGCATAGATTGGAGCTGAGGCGGCAAGCTTTGTAAATACTCTACGAAGTCACATGCAATTGAATGCTGCTGAGTACGCGGTATCTGCTAGTCCAACACGCTCTACTCGCATAAAACTGACTAGTCTTTTTGCTGTCTCATTGCGGCGATTGCTCAGCATTATTTTGTCTGATCGCGCGGTGTTAAATAGCTTGTTTGTTATACACCCCACACACACACACTTGCGCACAACAAAAGTAACAACAACATATTGGTTATTGGTATTCATATTGGTTGCCCCGCCTGAGTGTCTAACAGGCTTAGAGTGGGATCTGTGCCTGCTCGGTTAGGGTTCAGGCCCAGATTAGCTGCCTCAATAACTCACGATTGTTGTTTGAGACTCTGTCAGTCAGTCGCAATGGGTTTTTTATTAGCACTCGACTCGCGATCGAGCACTTGAAGTGTGCTGCATGCTGCATGCTGAATGCTGCTCGCTGGTTACTGCTGCTGATGTTGCAACAATGATGTGCAACAAAATACAGCTAACAAATCTTTAACAACTTTGTCGCGTCATGCTGCTCACAGGCACGCGTCAAACTCAAAAGCGTCTCAGGTTTTTCTTTCTTTTTCTTTTTCTTTTCTTTTCTTTTCTTTTTTTTTCTTTTTTTTCCGTTGTTGTCTTTTTTATATTTCGTTATATTTTGTGATTTTATAACACAATTGTGTGCGCTGCACTTGAGTGCCCAAAGCGCTGACAAATTGGGTCATCGCAAGCAGTTACTCAAATTTAAATGCAACAACAAGGAAACAACAACAACTCCAACATCGTCTTACTAACAAAAAAAATAAATATATATATAAAAAAAAGCGACGCTTCCGTTCTGCAGCCGTTAATTCCAGGAATTCGATCGACAATTTTCACACAGACTAAAAACCACACATTTGCCATATCAACAGTAATTGCGAGCTTTTTGTGAATTAAACACTTAGCTGCATACTTACGTATATATTTATATATATATATATATATAGAAATATATATATTTGTATGAACTTCTTTGGGCTGTTATGGAAGCGTGCAGCGCGATTTACTCTGCAACTAAAATGCAACGCAGGCAATTTGAAAATGAACCGCTGCTTCGCGTTGTCAAAAACAGGAAGCGACAAAGTGTCTCTTTCGAAACAAGTGGCCCAACTGGGCACATTAAAACTGATGGACTAGCATATGCCCTGGTATAATCGCTTTAGATCAGGCCCTGAATAAGGGCCTTGACATCATCAAGTGTCAAATGTTGAACGTGATTGAAGATCGTCAAAAGTAAATTCTCAAAAGTAAACATTATTTTGTTGTACTGAAAAGTTAAAACAAAACAAAAGCTTATAATATGAATATACATATAAATATATATATATTTTATATATATATTTATTTAAAGTTTAAATGCGATTACAATTCGGAATTCACTTTAAAGTTAGACCCTTAAAAAGTGCCAAAATCTGTCAGAACTGATCAAATTTTCAAAAGCCAGGGCTTCTTGGTTTGATCTCTGAAGGTTTGTCCAATTTGGCAACTCAGATTTCATAAAGTATATATATATATATTCGTAATCAGCCCAGTCGAAGTAGCCATGATCATCTGTCTCTCTTTAATAGAGACTCTCAGTGTGAACCACTCCCGTAGTTTAAGAGTCACCTTGCTGAAACTTGGAACTTATCCGTTCTTTTTACAGTAGATACAGGGCAGTAGATACATACATAAATTGGGCGCTTCTAGATCAGAACACTATATCTTATAACAGGTGAGTTCTTTTAGGAATTGTTTGTTTACTTATTTGTTTATTAGAACCAAACAGTTTTCTATTCCCAACATTTGTTTGGGTTCTTAAAAGTAAAATGGAGTAAAGTATTCATCATTCTATTCACGCCTTTCATCTTTACAGAGGAGGAACATCATCGCACCCCTTAGCACCTTTTCAGGTACAGGGTATAATTATGAAAATTTTGCGCGCGCACAAAGAAAATTGGCCAAAAAACTAGAAAAACTTGTTCCCTCCATGGCAGAAAACTTATGCCAGAAAGAGATGGTGAGTGCTATATATATGTGTGTATATGTATATGGTATATATAAATACATATACATATATATATATATAGCATGTTCTTGTGGCAATTGAGATTTGCTAGTTGGTGGTTTTAACTGGCCAACCGAGTTGGCAGGTTTGCGCTTGCGTGGGCATTTTTATTGGCAGTGTGGAAAATATTTGGCTACAAAATTGCACAAATTAAATTAACGACATGGCGGCTGCAATTTGCTATAGTGTGTGTGTGTGTGTGTGTAGATGATATACTAGGCACTCTTTTGATTATATGCTTGTGTCTATAGACCATTAAGCGTTACAGGTTTCTTTCACACGAAATCAACCCATGTATGTCTCTGCCTCTCTGCCTGTGGGGTCTGTGTCTTCGGTTGTTTTGTCTTGGATTGGGTTGGATTGGCTTGGACTTGGTCAGCGCTCTCTTCTCACGACGCAGCGGGTGACAGGCGCTGTTCCATAATTTAGACGGCTGTTCATCACCATCATCGTCGAATCGGGCCCAGGCATCAACCATCAACAGTGGCGCCTAAAATCAGACCAGACCCGAGTTCTGTTGCTCGGACGATGGCAGCACTTGTCAGTGCCCCTTCTCCACCTCCGCATCCCGATATGTGCCACAAATTAATGCGTGTAATTAATAATGTTGTTTTCTTGCTGCTGCTGCTGCTGCTGCTGCTGATGCAATTGTTTGCTGCTTTCCGTAGAAGTAGTCTTTCTACACTTGGAAAAATAAACCTTGCTCTGGGAATTGAAAAAATCTACATTTGCTGTTGCTAAAGATCAGAGTAATCATTTTTTTAATTTTGGCTTCTATTTTTCAATTTAAAATTCTAAATTTAGATACTTACTTAATTAAGATAAACAATTATTGTTAATCCTTAAACTTTCTCACGACATTTATTTCGTTAATTTATAAATTATTTCAAGCAGAGATAAATGATTTCTATTTTTCTAAATGCCATACGTTTTTGCAAGTGTAAATTGAGATTTTCAACGTAGGTGCCAGGCCAAGTACGGCTTTGGTGTTAATAGGTGCGCCTTCTGGGCTCCCTATTGTTGTGGTTGGTGCCTCTATTTGCTGCAAACCATTAATCACACACAACTTATGGAGTAGTCTTCGTCGTCGTCGTCGTCGTCGTCAACGTGGGTCGCACAACTCCTAATGATTATGATTTTGTGCGTTGTTATTTTTGTTTTATTTTCTTTCTATATATTTTTACTGGTGCTTCTGCCCCTGATCCGAGTGCGGGGCGTTTGCTTGTTTTTTTCCCCGTTGGGCAGGTAGCATTAAATTGGAAATTTTGGCTTGATTGAATGATGTATGGCTGGGCATTTATCGGAGATACACGTGTAACACAATGTTTCTGACAGTTGTAGATTATGTGATCTGGCAGTGTTTTAGTTCCGAGAAGGGGCGAAGTACAAATGACTTGTGTGTGTGCAGTGCTTAAGCATTTAAATGGAATTTATTGAAAGCCTTTATATTATGCAGAAAATGTTGGAGATAAATATGTAAAATGTATATGCATGTTACGATTATTACAAGTATTGTTCTATGTGGTATATATTATTATATATATTATATTATCTCTAGTTCAATATAGTGTACAAAACAATTCAATGATATTAATAGCATAATAGTCCCCATTGTTGTCAGTTTTTACTGTGTATAAATAAGAGTAATACCAGATCAAATATGAAATATTAAAATTGGTACAGAAATATTAAATAAATATTTAATTTAAAGTATAGCTTTTATTGTGGGCTTAAATTATTATCGAGTGCATTTTGAGTAACTATTCTTGCTAGACTTTATGTGGAACATTTCTGTTAAGCATTGCTAATATCGATACATCGATAGGGGCTTATCCCCACCGACTATCGATTCCAAGGAATCATTAACAGAGTGTGCTTTAACTGTTAATGCAAAGCAGCTGACAGCTGTCAAAAAGCGCCAGGTTTGCACATCAAATTGGGTTAACAGGACACAAATCAACCGGCGAAAAAGGTAAGCGCAGAAAAACTATTAAGAAAAAGGCACTTGCAACGTCAAGCTGCAAGATCGAAAGACTTTTTGCGAAAACTAAAATGAATAATATATTCCTATTAGGTTGCAGAATTTGAAAAATATCAATATAATTTTCAGCGATTTATTTGCAATGTCACGTGGAAAATATGCTAAGCAAAAGGGCCGCAAACGTCACTTTACAACGCCCGAGAAGCTGCAGCAGAAGGCCATGGAGGAGAGTGATCTTATGGTGAATGGAGACAGAGACAGCGATGATGAGGACAACCCGCAGCAACAACAGCAGTGCGGCTCGGATGTGGAGTCAACGGATGATTCGGAGGCGGAGGCGGAGGAACGCGATGCCAAGAAGGGTGTCGCCTCACTTATCGCCATCAAGAATCCCAATCGTGTGTACAGGAAAGTCACAGAAAAACTAGCGCAAATCAAAATTGATGCTGCTGTTGCCACAAGTGGCGGCGATGACGATGCTATTGCTCGTGCTGAAGGGGGTGGCAACTTTAAAGCCAATGCCCGCAAGCCGGAAATGTGGCGCGAACGCGAAAAGTTTGCGTTGCTGAAGAAGAAGAAGTCGGCTGAGCGCTACAAGAAACTCCATCTGGCGGAGAATACAATCAAGGAAGAGTCGGATCGCGCTCGTCTCGCGCTCATCCGGCAGCAGCGGGAGGAGGCGGCTGCCAAGCGCGAGGCGGTGAAGAGAGCTGCTGCCGAGAAGGTGCCAAAGAAGCATTTTATTCGCGTAGCTAAAAAAGCAACAGAAACAAGCCTTAAATAAAAAATATAATAACTTCTTCGTAGGTAGCTAAAACAGTAGAAAGCTCTACATAAAATATCTATTTATATAGATACACTCAAGGACAATAAAATATGTGCAGAGTGCAAATGTTTCTTAGTCAAAATATAGCAAATATTAGAATTGTTGTATGTTAGATTTGAAACATGCGTTAAAATCGTGCATCGAGTCCATTGACAGATTTAAGAATTATATTAGAAAATGCTCAAGGACTCGAGTACAGCTCCTAGCATAATATACATAGATACTACTCCTTAACCCCCCGCACTGCGGTATTTCTGGCAACCTTGAGGCGTTTTTCGAACTTTCCCAGTGTGCTGGCGACAAAAGGCTAAAAACTTGTCGGCAGCTCCTGTCGCGTGTCCTCCGACTGCAACAGCACGACGACTACTTAAACAGCAAAGTGAACAAAAGCGCACAACTAAATCAAAAGACAAATAGAAATCAATAAACATTTACAATCTACGAAACGACACCCGCGGTTGCAATTTGTCCCAGTGAAATAGAGAGAATGGATGGCAATAGAAGCCTTACGCCTCCAGAGAGAGAGAGAGAGAGGTCAAAAGGCAAAAGTCAAAGTCATTGGCGTACTTTTTGTAGTTGCAGTTTGAGCATTTTTAGCGGGAAATTTGAACTGTGCACGCGCAACAGATACCCATTATTAATTTTGTAAATGCGCGTGTCAAATGTGTCATACTAAAAATCAAGGTGAGGTGTGCTGACTGAGCTGAGTGTGTGCTCATTAGCAGCAGCAGCAGCACAAGTACAAGCACAAGCGGCAGCAGGACGAAGGACACATTGTTGTCATAAATGGGCCATAAACCCATTTGCTGAACCCATCAATGCGACCATTGTTTGACCAAAATGTGCATAATGAGCTGCCACACGCAGTTAATGGCATTCAACAACAGTCGCAGCCTTGACATGCTCAAGGTCACAAGGATCTCTCTCTCTCCCTCTCTCCCTTTCTCCCTCTCTCTCGCTGCCTGCTTTCGTTAGCCTTAATGTACTTAACTGATTTCAGTGCAAGCCAATTGCCAATTGAGTTATTTTATCGGTCGCTGCTAATGTTTTCATTTTGTTTGAGTTTTCGTTTTCCCATTTGTTTCCTATTTTTTTTTTTATTTGTTACTATTTCCGTTCCAGTTGGCGTCCCTGTTTGAACTCCCACGCACTTTCCTGCTTGGCAACACTTGGCTCCGTCTGGCAGTTCATCAATCTGGTTGGTTAGTCACTGATTTTTGATGTGGTTTCGGCACTAGTTCGATGCTCTTGCTTGGGTCGGGCATGTTCGCTATGAGGAGCATGCAGCACTTATAAAAGATTTATTCAACAACTGATCTTTAATTTATTACAATTTGATGGAAAATAGTATGCAAAATATATTTTTGCTTCTTTGTTAAATCCTTTTTTGTTTGTAATATAATTCAATTTCTACTGGAATATTTTCATTTTATAGCAGGCTGCTTTTTTTTGTTGCAACCATGAATATTCAGTTATTCATTTATATTCGAATCTGTACTTCTTTTAAATGGCCTTTCATCATAGAGTATTTGATGATTCGTTCGGCTTGCATTTGCAATCAATTGTTTATTGTTGTGTTTACTTTGTCGCCTGAGGCCTTAAAATTTATTGTCATAGTCGCATAAAGATGAAACATTCATTTTCTGTGCGCTTTGTTTAGAGACAGAAAGATGCATTAAAAAAGTGTGCATCATCGCAATATGCGCTTTGATGTTCTCCCGCCGGCAACGAGTCTTTAACCACCTCTCTCCAGTCATCTACCTCCCATTCCCCATTCCAACCACTCCCACCTCCCTCAGCCAATACACTGCTACTCTGTCATATTTTATATATTTGCTTTGTAAAGGCTCAACTCGTCAGGCAATTACGCATATTATTTGCACAAATTACGCATGGCAAATTATTTCTACATTTTTTATTTGATTTTACTACTGCTGTTGTTGTTGTTGTTATTGTTGCTGTTGTTTTTGTTGCGTAAGCACGCAAACCGTAGAAACCTTCCAGGGAGCCAACACTTGATAATATTTAGTATGGAGTAATATAGCCTAATATATACCATGCTCAACTTCAAGAATTGTATTCATAAACAAACAAATAAAATTCTTAAATTTTAAGTTAACAAACTTTAAAAATTGTTTAAAATATTTTAAGCACACTTTCATTGACTTTTCACATAGACATATTTAAGGCAATTTATTATACATTTTATGTCATACAAGTTTATAGGGTATGCTTAGGTTTAGCATTGGCATTGATGAACATATTTATTGTGCTTGTTTTAGTTGTTGACGCGTAACAAATTGCTAATAACTTGATTATGCGTCTAATGGACGCAATTGTGGCATGCCTTCTATATAAATATACTCTCTCCACATTTATACACATATATACATATATAGACTTATTTAGGTATGCTTTGTTATGTCGACCAACCCCTGAAATGATTTCATATTTTTACTGCCTGCCGCACATAACTTGTCATAATGAACTTTTGTGTGCAATTTGCTGCCACATCAGAGGCATGCCCCTTCAATTGACAGCCCACCTAGAGGGAGCACCCTTTCTCTCTCTCTCACTCAGTCGCAGTCATCAAAGCAACTTGACGACGACCACATGAAAGCGACAGAGGCGAACATAAACATCTACTTAATGATTTCCTATGCAGCTCGTTATATTCACTCTCTACTTATATATATAGTATATATATATATATATACTATATAAATATAGACAATATATCTTTTCGACTTGTGCTTGCATTTTCATTTATAAGTCCCGCGCGCTGCTCTCATTGTTGTGTTTACATAGTAAATTTATACTTTTTACTACTTGTTTCCATTATTTTTAGTAGTTAATAAACAGTCGCAAAACAACATTCCACATGTGCATGGCACATTTCTCTGCCTCAACTTCAAAGTTGCCACAACACACACACACACACACACCCAGAAACCACAACAGAAGAAGATTCCATAGCGCGATCTTTGGGCGATCCCCAGACTGAAGCAGCCCAGACAGCTTGGCTGCAATGCAGTCGAGCAAACATTGTTGAATGTAAATTACCCCCTCAAGGATAGGGGTATTACACTGAACAGATTACATTCAGAAACAATTATCATATTAGCTGAAAGAATATGTTTACTTTGCTCTTGAATGGGGAATCGAGCCTGGCAACCTTTTTAATGTCAACTCAAACTCAAACTTATTTTAGAGCAGTTTGTAATGTATGAAAGACGACATATCCGACTCCATGAAGTATATATCTAACTGATCAACATCACTAGCCTTGTCCATCTATCCAGCTGTCAGTCTCCCTCTCTATGTGGGACTAGGCCCACAGTTTTAATCGATTGCTGTTTGGTTTTCTCAGTGTATATCCCATATCCTGCACTTGAAACTTTGCTGCCAGCACTTTACTTTCTCAAACATATCACATAACACACAGACACTCTCTCACACACACACACACACACACACACACACACATTGAAAATTAGCAATTACATATCGACACCCAGAGAAATGTTCGACTATAATTTTCCCACACACGTTTGCTCGTATCCAAAAAGAAATGTTCCAGTCATAAAACTGACAAGTGCCAAACTCAGGCAAACATCAAAGTGCCAAGCGGCAAACCAGCACACTTCTGCACCCACCTCGCGCCAGCGTGCACCACTTCTGCGGCACGTACACATGTGGCAATAATGAGACAAGTGCAACATACTTGCAAAAATTGTCATTTGTTGTCAATAATTTCAATGAGAGGCACACAAAAAAAAGAAACAAAAAATATCGAGACAAACGACGCACACGAAAAATTTCCCATCAAATTATATATATATATATATATATATATATATACATATATATATATATGTATGTATGTAATTTATATATATGTATATTTGTACATACATTTTTTTTGGTGGTTGGCGTTTAGAGTTGCCTGGGAGAATGCTTCGAAATCGCTTAACGATGTGAACACACCTCCGCACACACACCACACACACATACTACACACACACACCACACACACACACTACACACACACACACACACACACAAGTTTGCAGTGCATATGTTCATATATTTGTCATGAGTTTTGCGAATAGTCGCAGCAGCAATAATTCTGTTCAATGGATGCAGGACTTTCACGTGAAAGACAACTATTTTGTTGAAGTTTTCTTTATTTAAAAGTTATAAAAAATAAGTTTGAATCCAAATTTTCTTAAATGAGTTTACAAGAATAGAAAACGACATTTTTTAAAAATAATTTTAAATTGAGTTTTTTATTATTGTTTTTTAATGAATTGACAAATGCTCGATTCTGTTCCCCTTTTCAAACTCCAAGTCTGCTCATTTGGCCATATTTTTGTAGAGCTAAATGCAAAATGCCAACTTAATAAATTCAATAAAATAAAACTGTTTAACTATCATTTAACGTATTTGTGGGCGTTTTGCAGAAGCGAAAAAAGAAAGATAAGTTTAAGGTTTCTGCGCTTTTTGATTGGGGTAAGGCCCCTCCCCAAATTTACTGCGCCCCAACTGAACTCTGAATTATTCGTCAGTCGTCGTACACATTGAAAAATGCTTAATGACTTTTTCAACTTGTTGAAGTCATCATTATTTGTTGTTGTTGTTATGCTCTGCTTGAAAATTATTATCGAAATAAATTATTACTATTATTATCGATCTCTTTTGGTATTTGAGTATCAAGTTTATCAAATTAAATCAAGACTTCCAACAATTTGTACAGTTTTTGATTGCAATTTTATATTGCTGGTTCTGATTTAGATCACTTCCAAACTGTTTACAGAGTATCCCCTAGTCCTGCACTGTCAGCTAGAACTTTCGCTCTGTTTTGTATTTCATGCCTTTGGCTCTTTTTTTGCAAGTATTTTTTCTATAAAGACATTATTAACAAAAGGCTTATGTGTTTTTTATGTCTCGTCTTTTGGAGTCTCAAAGCGATACGATTCTGGCCAAGCCCATTGAACGTCGATTTTGCCCTGGCTTTCCACACACGCACACACATAAAGCACACACACATAAATCATTTGCCGCTTAAGCTTTTGTTATGACTTCAATTTTTTTCGTTGTTTTTTTTTACGGTTTTAGCATATTTTAAAATAAAACATTTTAAGATTCGTAGATTTTTACTACTTACCTTGTTGTATTTTGCTTTTATTTGGTGCACCTTTTCTCTTTCTCTCTCTGAGGCTCTCTCTCTCTCTCTCTATATATATATATTTTTTTTTTCTCCTTTTACAGCAGTTTGTGCTGCTAATGAAGTGTTGCGAATCTCTTTTCGATATTAGCATTATTATTATGATTTTTGTATATTTGTATTGTGCATATTTATGCGTGTTGTTGTTACTGTTGTTGTTGTTGTTGTTGCAGTTCCCCAATTTCCTCCTAAAACTGACTGCTCCTCAAAGCGTAATTTGAGCTGATATTTAAAGGAAATTACTTATGCACAACTATAAATATAAATATAAATATAAATATATTTAAATGTGCTCATAACACGTTTTTATTTTTTTGTTTTTTGCTTGTTTGCGACGCTTTAAACATTTTGTTATTGTTATTGTTGTTGTTGTTGTTGTTGTCGTAGCTTGCTCATATATCTGGCATATCACATATCTTATGCTTATCTGCATTCAATGGCAACGTTTCATCAAAATGTCAACGTATATCACATAGAAATTAATAAATTTCAACTTGGCCAATGCAAATATAAATGTGACAAAAAAAAAAAAACAGAAAAAACGCCAACAAAATGTACGAATTTATTATTTTAACATTTTTCTTTTGTTTAACTAGCGTATATCACAGAATTTATGTGAATTTATTAGCCAACAGATAGAAAACCCTTTCAAATTAATCTGAAATGTGAATTTTTTTGTAGTTTATTGAATGAATTTGTATTTAAATTGAGAAAAAGTGAGATTCAATATATATATATATGTTAAGTTACTTTAAAATTCACTGTTGTGTTTACTTAATTTAAATTTGATTATATTAACAAACTTAATCATTAAGAAGATATTTAATTAATCGTCTATCAAAGCTTAACACACATTTTTTAAGCTTTCAAATCCATTTGCCATAAATACATTTCAACAATGAAGCTAAAATCCCTGGACAGATTTCTTTTTTGGTTTTGCCATAAACTCACACATTATGCACCCAACATTTAACGGGATACACCCATGTGGCAGATAGTAATTTGCAACTAATTCCTGCTGGCTGTGGCAGCCAAGCCAAGCCCCCCAAAAATAGCCAATTGTCTTGAATGCTAAGCCTTTTAATCAATTGCCAAAAGTAAAAACAAACAAAACAAACAACAAGAAAGAGTTTAAGGGCAATGTGCTAAACTCAAGGATACCCTGTAAAACAAATCATCTTGCTACAAATTAAATACTATTAAAATTGCTTATTGTTTAGTCTAAGCAACTATTTCATAGTTATTTGACTAAACAGAGCACTTTTTAAGATCGATTAAGTCATTCTTTAGTCAAATTAAGTTTTGTCAAGTCCATCATAACCTTCTTCAGTCATCTACGTTTAGTACAGGGTATCAGCAAGCACATTTACGAATTAAACGAGTGTTATTTTCGTCAGACGTTGACCACAAGTATTTGGGGTACCAAAAGAGTTTCTCATTTAGAGCGGCATTAAATGCTCAGCAAAGGGACACAATGGGATTTACTTTTTGAGTAGTGGCTACAAACTGAAATCCCCTTTCCGACCGGCTAAAGAGCTTTCAGTGCCAGCCTCAACGGTCTCACACGCCACAAAAGACTTTGGCCAATAAAACGCCTCGAAAACTTTGTAATATCAAAATCAATTTTCCACATCACAAACATAATTATGTAGGTGGCCAGAAGCACTGATGAGGGGGAGGGGCGTGTTTCGACAATTTTGCCCAATTGTGTGCTTGGCTTCGAGAAAATTGATTTCTGTTGCATGTGTGTAAAATGATTGTATACATATTTGAATATTTAATGAATGTTTCTTTCGATTGGGCATTCGACAAGAAGAATGACAAAACGAGGCAGGCAGCGGGGCCAAAGGTGGCCACTTGAGGAGTGGAGCTCGAGGGGAGACAGATTGAGCCTCAAGACGTCACACGTAAATGCAATATGACATGAAAATTGTTAATGATATATGAGTTTTTATACCCATCTACACAGACACAGACAGACAGAAACACACACACATTCTCGAGCTGGCCATCAGTCCAGTGTCCACTGTGTCCATCTATCTAATTGATTTCCTCGACTCTGGTGTGCCATTTATTCCCCCTACTCACTCAGTGGCCGGCTTGACAGTTTTCTTTGACATGTTCCAGACTGCTGTGTGTGTTTATAAAGTCATTACCAGGCGACAGGCCCCCCCAACGAATATAAGGCTATATATCCATCGAGCCCCTTGGATCTATAGTTGGCATAGTAAATCAAAGTTGTTATGAAAATCGCAGTTAGTTTTATTTATAAGACATTTTTGTACTAAAATCAATTTCTAAATTTACAATTATCTTTTATAAAAACAGGAATTTATCTGAGTTTCAAAATAAATGTATTTTATTTAAAATTAAAAAAAATAATAAAATATTATTGCGAAATAAAAGCAATATTTATAATTTATTTATTTATATTACACTGATAATCATAGCTAACTTTGCCTCTCGCTCCCTCTCTGTGTCTCCCAAGCCTAATCCAATTGTTTACTGTGTATTTGCAACTTTGCCTATGATGACAGTGTCGACTTTTTAATTTATCAAATTTTTCTGCAATTTCATTTAATTACAATAAAAAAGAATAAACGCCAAATGAATTAAAACAAGAAAAACTATAAATTCAACAAATTTTCACTCGACTAGCGGCAGGGGGTGCAGGACGGAGTAGAGGTAAAGTGCTGTGGAAGGGTGGCAATTGACATGGTGTTGGGCAACGTCATGGCAGAGGCACAAGTTAGAGGCAGAGGCAGAGGCAGATGCAGAGGCAGGGGCAGAGATACAGAGACCCGCAGAGACTCATCGAATCGCTCATTGCCCAATGGGGCTCACGTGGCAGCTGCCGCCGCACGTGCCGCATAATGCTGCAAGTGCTGGCGCAGTGCTGGAGTGTTTCTGCCACATTGCTGGCCAACGATACCGTTAGGGGCCAAAACACTCTTTGCCTGGTCATGTTCAGGTTAATGAATAGGGCGTGGCAGCGGCGCATTTATTGCCCAGTTCAGTTTCTGAATGTCATCCGCCTCAACAAACCCAAGAACAAAAGCAGCAGCAGCAGCAGCAGCAGCATAAAGTGTAATAAGAAAACAATTTATATAAAACAAATTTGTAGAAATGGAGAAGAAGAACAAATTATTGCAAGCAATGGCAGCTGAAATATTGACAATTTATTAAAGCTCAAATATGCTTTAAGATTTGTCTGCGAAATATAAAAGAAAATATTCAGCTTATTTAATCTAGTTTTCCCTTATTTAAAGTTGACTAAAATGCGAAAATTCATTTTAAGTCACAGCTTAAATTCTAAATAGAAACACTTAATTTATATATTAATATAATCACTTGTGAATTTACCTAAGCATTTATTATTTTTTGAGGTTTTTGCCTAGCATAATCATATAGCTTAAATTCTTATACCCTGTAATCGTATATCATTGGAGTATATAAATCAATGGAATATCATGCAACTCCGCCCGCCAATTAAGTGCCTCAAATATTTACAAACGCCCCAAAAATTAAATATTTTGTCACTGTTTTGTGGCGCCCCTTGACACTTAACCTCGGCTGCTTGTCTCCCTGTCTGTCTGCCCGACAACGCTGATTTGTGGGCGTACATGTAGATGGGGCATGACAAGTGGGTAGGGTGGAGTAATAAGAGAGAGAGATACGCAGCGAGAGAGAGAGAGAGAGTGGAAAGAAGTTGCAGCCACATTCACAGCTGCTCTTCGCTTCCATGTGCTGTGTCGCAGCATTTAATTTACATTCAAATTAAAATGAAACGCCCAAAGGAAGCAGCAACAATTTATGCCAAGGCAGACCAAGTTATACACCCCCAATCCGCCCCCCCCCTCCCCCTCAGCTAACATTAGTCTGCTGCTCCCCTTCTCGCTCCAACTCTCCCTTGTTTGTTTTGACACTGGAGCTACATGGATCTTTGGCGGCCTTGCCTATAAATTAGCTGCGGGACAGTTTGACGTATGCCTACACTCAAAGAAAAACGCTGTGCCCAATGAGCTGTATTCCAAGCATAATATATTCCCAATTATATATGCAAAATATAGAATATTAAACTATTTATGCCAAAAAGCATTCCTCGTCTCATAATCGATCCTTTTTTTGCTGAGTGTAGAGTATTATTATGCTGTTGTCCTGCTGCTGTTGTTGTTGTTGTTGCTGTTGTTGCTGATTACACCAGCTCCTGTAAAGATCGCTGATAGGCTAATGTTTTGTTTGTTTGCTTTTTATTTAGTGATTAGTTTGTAATTAACTGGGAGACAGCCAAAAAGAGATCGTCGACATTAGATATCGGGGGCAGTACTTAAATAAACTAAATTCGGGGTCGCGCTAGGTGCCAGATAGACAAATGTCGATAGCACCTTTTCATACTTTTCATATATGTATGTGTCTATATATTACGACATACATTTATGCAGCTAATTTGGCCTTTATTTCAATAACTTGCCCAAATAATTAGACAAAGTGCTTTACTTTGTTTGAGATCTCTATCCCAGTGCACATTAAAAGTTAATTTCTTTATAATTGGAGTCTTGTGGCTGTGTGCCTCACTTTGGTGGTAGTTTTCCTTATGTATGTATATAAATATGTTGCATATAGTTATCAAATGTTCAGGCAATCATTTCGATTAGTTCCAGGCAAAAGTATTCGATGATTTATGCCGAGTATCTTTTAAACCCAAACAGAGACTTTCAATACAATTTGGCTACGCTTATCCACACCAGAAGTCGAGACAGCAGACACCAACCATCGATCTACCTCAAACAGTCTCCGTCAGCAGACAGCAGTCAGCAGACAGCAGTCAGCAGTCAGCGTATCAATCGAGAAATGAGAAATAGGAATTTCACTTTGAATGACCATGAAAATGCATTCGTTAAACATGTTTCTCCCCCCTTCCACTCCCCACCCCTCACCTCCCTGGACGGCTGCTGTTTGTTATCTTCTCTCTTCTCGACCAATTGGTTCTGCTCGCAACGCGTCGCTGCCAAGGCAGGAATTGCGCCTATAGCTACGCTGTGTGTCTTGTGGGGCAAGGATCCCCCTGCGGGATATATGCCAAGTGTGTAGTAGTGTGACGAAGCAAGTGCAGACGTGTGAGAAATTCCCACTTTAGTTGCACAGGATATTTGCCTAGTTGCCAAGTCAAGTGTTTTTTTTACCAGCTGAACCCAAATTGAATTGCTTCAATGCTGGGAATGTGTCAAGTTGCATTTAGCTCAACTGAATTAAATATATATTTGTTTAAATACTGATCTGAATGATTTACATATTCTGTTTGTTCATATTTAATATCATTTAAATATGTGTTTTGCTGGCTTTCCATGTCAAATGTATTATTATTTTGTATATAGTCCAATATAGTTTGAATGTATATTCCAAGTGCCATGTCTAATTTATTCTTCCATAAATAATATTTTATGCATTTTTTTCCATTCATTTTAACTATTCTCTTTTTCCCTGTTCCGCAACATAATTTGTGATATATAAGAAAAAGTATTAATAATATAATTCTTCTACTTTAATCGACTTCTAAGTTTATAAAACCATATTAAATCTTTATCTGCCATTCAACACCCAGAAATATTTTTAAAAAATAAGCCACTTTTTTTTTTTTGGTTCACATATTTAAATTTTTATTGTGTTTATATTTTTTGTTGTGTTTTTTTGTTGTTGTTTTCTTTAATAAATTTTCTTTAAATATTTTTTGTTTTGTTTTTTTGTTTGCTCACATTGATGAAACATATATTATTATTATCCTTTTTTGTTTTTGTTGCTTAAACTTAAATTATAATTCTCATATAATATAAATAAAACTAACTGAAGCGTCTATGAATTTATGTTAATACTAGGAATATATTATTTTTATTTTTATGTTTATGTTAAGCATAACTCACATTTAGTGTACACAAAGATGAAGCATTTTTTATAATTTCGTTTTTTTTTTTGATTTTTGAAAATTTTGTTTGTTTGTTTTTTTAACTTTACACTGAGATGAGTTTTCGAACAACATTTAAACACTTTTTACAATACAATTTGTTAACTAATATACAGAAAATTTGCTAAATTTGTTTTGGGACTGTACATGGGTGTGGAGAGTTTTCATAATTTTTACAACAAAAATGCAAAAGAGAGCGAGTTAGAGAGGGAGAGCGATAGAGTTGAAGAGAGAAGGAGAGAGTGAAATATAACAAATAATTTACAACATTTATGCCCGTTTTCTCAACGGATTCCTAAACAAATCGAAGAAAAATGCAATTTAAAAACACTAAATTATTTACTAAATACAGAATTAAATAAAATGTTTTTTTCTTTTGATACTTTGAATCAAGCTGCAAGTATTTCTAGCAATGACAAATTGAAGTCTCAAATTTTTGGAAATATTCTAAAAAGCAAAAATTGATTTTAAATTTCGGGCAATATTTTTTTTTCGAGTTTTGATATTGAGAAAACGAGCCTTACTTTTTTTTCTTCATATTTTTTTTTTTTGGATTAATACTGTTTTTGTGTCTTTCAGCTTTCAGCTCTAGTGGGCGGGGCTGCGCGAGGCGTGCGCTGAGGGCGAACCCGCTGCGGACTGAATCGACTGCTGCTGCTGCTGCTGCGAAGGCGGCGCTGACTGCGCCTGCAGCTGATACGGGCTGAAGCGCTGATATTGACGGGGTCGCATATCGGGCGAGGGTGATCCCGACGATGAGGTCGTCGACGACGGCGTCGAGGCGGTGGGCGGCGGCGGCGGTGTCCGATTGGCGGCCATTGCTGCAGCCGCAGCAGCCGCAGCTGCCTGGGCTTGCGCTTGCGCCTGAGCGGCAGCTTGGGCGGCTGCCGCCTGCTGATTGGCGCTGGCCAGGAAGCCGGCGGTTAGCTGCGGCCATTGCTGCTGGAACATGTGAAAGGCGCCCAGGCCGGGGGGTGGATGGGGTGCTTGGGCGGCAGCCTGATACATTTGGGGCATCATTAGTTGCGCGTACGGCGAGTTGCCGCCAAACATTTGCAGATGCTGGCGCGCCTTCTCGAAGAGCGCCATCGAGGCGGGATCGGCGGCGCCCTGCTGTGCCGCAAACTGTTGCATCAACGGATCCGGGAATAGACGCAATGGAGATCTCAGCTGCTGTTCCAACAGCAGCGCCTCCATTGGATCCCGATCAAAGTCGGTGAGGCGCGAGGAGTCGCGAAATCCTTTGGCAAACGGATTCGAATCGATTTTCAATTTGGTTATCAGCTGATTCTGATATGCGGTCACCGCCGTGAACACCGTCTCGGGGAACACATAGGTCTTGTGATCGAGCTCCTGCAGCTCCTTGGGTGTGCTCGGTATGCTCTGGCCATGCGATAAGCGCACCAAATGGATCCTTGGCTGATAGCGATGCATCGAATTGAGCACAATCTAGTGAGGACGGAGAGAGAGAGAGAGAGAGAGAGAGAGAGGTAGGCAGAGGGAAGAGAATTGCGATGTTAGTTGAGTGTGTGGAAAGAGTTGGGGTATTTTAGATGTGTACAAAATATGTGGCAAAGTTCCTAAAAAATTTATTGATATTTATAATCTATCTGCAATGTTTAATATTTTATAAGCTATTCAAAATAGATTACTTCTTGCTATAAAACAATAAAACAATCAGCAAAGTTACAAAAATGCACTAACATATTTTTCTTTGATTCAAATATTTTTAGAAATATACTAAAAATCAAATTTCAAGTCATAGAAAACTGAAGCGTAAATTTCAACATTTTCAAAGTATTCTCAAATGAATTCAATTATTCTCAGCAAAATATTTTTTATTAAGATACATAGAGAATCTTTAGCCGATGATTCATCAAAGTTTGTAAAAGTTATTTTTTTTTTTTTGCTTTTAAGCTACACATTATTGTAGGGCTCATGTTGCTAAGCAAACCTTTCACGATTCTCGCACAATTATCAATCATTTAACACTCGTCTATCGCGCCTACAATCTCAAATGCCACAGTCCGGGAAAGAGAGAGAGAGAGAGAGAGAGAGAGAGAGAGATGTGTTGTCTGCCCTTTCTCAGCTTGCAACTTTGCAACTCACCTGTCCGTTCTTATCCATTTCGTTATTAGTCAGCTTGACCTTCTCAAAGGAGATAACTTGTTTGCGCAGCGCCTCGCAGCTGAAGGGGCTGTCGGGATGGGAGTAGAGGCGAGCCGGAGGCGCTGGGTCCGCCTTGCCAGCCACCAGCCACGCGGACCGATGATATGCATAACGATAGCGCTTCGAGTCCATCGGTATTATGTCCAGCAGCACCGCATAACGATCCGCCGGCTGAATCTGACGCAACGGACCCGAGAACGAAACGCGCACCGTGGGGAACATGCGTCTAAAAAGAGAGAAAAAAACACCGATTTTTGTTAAAGGAATGCTTGAAAATATTTACCTTCTGTTTGTTATTAATTAAAGTCGCAGAGAAAGAAAAAAAGATGCAGCTAGTAATGCGTTAATTTATAACCCTCACAAATGGTGAATATTACTATTATTATTATTAGATTTTTACATTTCCTATTATTTTTGTCCCTGTGCTGTGACAAGTGCAGACAAAAGCGGGGCACAAAACTCTTTAGCGCTGTGGCATTGGCATCCTGTGGCTTTAATGCGCCCTAAGCCTGCGTGTGACATAACCTGGTCGGGTCGATAGAAGGGACCAGGGGACCGCCCTGATTGTCAGCGGACAGACTGGCTGTCTGGCAGCGATATATACAAGTGTATTCATATATATATATATATATATATATGTATTGCTAAGGTGTGATTTTTACAATATCATTAAAACAGAGAGAGAGAGAGAGAGAGAGAGTAGAGGAGAGCTGCGTGTGTGTGTCTCTCTCCTGGGCCCTTTAACTAGTTCACTCTGTGTGGTCACAGTCACAGTTTGGGAGCTATATACACATATTTAGGTGTGGACAACCCGTGGTTATTGTACGACTTGTCCTGATTTCTTGCGCCTGCTGACAACAGCTACGCCCAAAAAAGAAGAAGAAAAAAGTGTATACACCTAGAGAAAATACACACAACTTGTGTGTGTATTGTGTGGCGCACAGGTAGATCGAAGCTGAACTCTTTATGGGAGACCTGCAGACCGCACATGGCCAAATGGCCAAATGGCCAACTTCTGCTTCAACTTCTTCGTTTTTTGTCTGACTTTTGTGTTTTTGAAAACTGCATGAAATTTGTGTTGACAGTGCAAAAATTTGGCATGCTATTTGCGAGTTTTTGTATACGAAAAATGGAAGGAAGTCGAGTCTTGATGCAATGCATCGAAAGGTGTGAGGAAAATAAGATTTTGTTTGCTAGAAACATCTGCTAAGCATTTTATACAACTGGTGGAAATGTTGTGGAAAGAGACAACAAATAAACTAATGAAAAATTGTTTGTCTTTTGAAATGTTTTTGATTGTAGTATTGAAAATGTATTTTAAAGTTTGTTTAAAACTTGAAAAATGTCAAGCAACTAATGTAAGAAAATTAAAATATTATGCTTGATATTTCTATGTATTATTATTATTAGTTATTATCCCTTTTTTTTGGGCACACAGATTATTATATTTAGTTTTTTGCATTTTTAATATTGATGCTATTAAAATATATTTTCTACGTTATTTTCCAAATGGAAAATGTTGCTAAAAATGTCGGGAAAACAATTTAGAAAGAAAAAAAATTAACTTTCGTTCTTGATAGATTGCCAATAAATCTAAAACAATACAAATATAATTTTATTATTATGCTTTCTGCTATTTTAAATGTAGCTTTTAATTTTTTATCTCCAGTAAAGATTGATAATCTCTTTAAAAGTCGATTAAAAAAGATGCACAAAATATTGCAGGCATAAATTCAATTGAATTGAATTTAAAAGCAGCCTTTCACTCAACTAATTCATCCATCTAATTCAATTGGAAAAGGAAATCAATTACAAGCTGAGCTAACTTTCATCTGTCAACTGAACAGCGCTTAACCATTTGTATGTTTAGTTAACTGGAAAGCCAATGATTAATTCAAGTACTGTACTCTCTTTTAGAGGGGTTTTTGTATATATATATATATATATATATATATATATATTTTTTTTTTTGCTTTTGTTGCTTACCTTCCCGTTTTGGTGATGATCATTTCGGTGCCCAGTTCGTGAAAGCGATCCCACAGCTCTTTGGTCTCCAAATGGCATTGCACCGGCTTCAGATCATCACAATTACACGAGCCGACAATTTTGGGTGCCTTCTGCACCGGTTCGGGTGTCAAACGCTCCTCACTGTCCTCCGTTCCGGGCGATTGTGGCGGCGTCGAGCAGCGTCCTTGGCTGCTAGTTGAACTTGTGTTCAGCTGTGATTCATTATTATTATTATTATTGTTATTATTAGTGCGACTCTTGATGTGTGACACACTGTGATTGTTATTGTTGTTGTTGTTGTTATGGTTGCTGTTATTGTTGTTATTGTTGTTGTGGTTGTTGTTGCTGTGACTGTGATGATGATGATGATGATGGTGGTGGTGGTGGTTCAAGCGACGCGCCTTCGTTGGCGGCTCCTCAGCATCGCTGCAGTCGACAACATCCACATCGACCTCATCCTCAATCGAAATGGGACCTGGGAAATGAAAGAAAAGGCAAAGAAATGTTTGACGATTAAAATCACATTTGCCGCAAATTGAATTTGAGGCAACATGTTGCTAATTGCAGTTGTTGCTGCTGGCTAGCAACAATGTTGCTGCTGACTTTCAATTAGCTTCACCCTCCCTCTCTCTGTCTCTCCCGCTTGCTGTCTCCCTCTTTGATTGCTGCAGACAGTTCGTCGTCAACGATTTCCGCTTCGACAAACAAGTTAACAAAAATCGGGCTGCATTTTTTTTCCTTTTGTTTTTTTGTTGCGTATTTATTTATTTTTCTTGCAGCAGTTGCAATTTTTTGCGTCTCAAGGTAAAAAGTACAAAACACAAATAACAATAATTGAATTTGTTTATAGTTCATTTGCCTGCATAAAATGCATAAGCTCATGTCTTTATTAAAAGAGCTACCCCCTCCCCACACACACCCCATCCCCCTCACTAGCTCTTCTCCAGCTGTTTTGTTGGGTGTCAAAATGCGAACTCAGCAAAACAGAAATAATATTTTTGTATTGAGTTTGATTATTGTTGCTTTTGCTTTATTCATTTATGCATAAAAGTTTAATAATAATTAAAAAAATGTTTTGCTTTGCCGTCGCTAATTTTTGCGCCTCGTAAAAATTAATAACAATCTCAGTTTTTTTTGTGTGTTGTGTTTTTTTTTTTGCCAGGCCAATTAACATAAATTTGTTGTCTTTTGTGTGTTTTTTGCTTGAAGCCAATAATAAAAAATTAATATTCAGATTTTAAATACTTTATTTTGAAAGCCGAAATCTAGTACAAAGTGTTTTAACTGCCTTTTGACGATCTCTGACTGATGATTAGCACCGCCACCCCTCCTCTCCCCTCTCAACGGACACTTTAATTGCATTTGCCGTCGGCTGCTGCTCTAGAAACAAGTTTTCTTCTTTTTTTTCGCTTGACTTTTAATTGTCAATAACAATTAATAAAATCTTGTTTTTTTTTGTACTGTTTTTTTTATTATTATTTTCAACAAGTTTGCGCAAATTGTCCAACAATTAGACTGTGTTTGTGGAAGTTAAAAGCGATTACAAATTCACAGTTAAGATTGTAATTACTTCACAGTTAATTAATACTCGAACACTTGCAAATCTTTGAAGCCGACGGCTTTTAATCTAAATGACCCATTAAACTGCACTTCAATGCACATTTTAAAAGCACATTTCAACTTTGGCCATTATTTTCTGGCCTAATTGATTCGAATGTCAAATTGAATACTGCTTGAGAAAACCCGTTACTGTTTTCAGTAAAAAACTAGCACTTTTTTGTCTAACTAACAATTAACTAAAAGCTAAACAATTCAGATTTAAGCTTTAACCAAGTAGCAACATATTGCTTAAAATTGATTCTTAGGCTTTGGCAAAATGAGACATTATTAAGTGAAAGTTTCCTAAATCAATTAATGTTTTATTTAAAGAGAAAATGTATTGCAATTTTGTTGAACTTACAAAGCTTAGATTACTCTAAAAATACTCCACTTAACTTAAGTAAGATAACTTCTTGGGATTTTTATTTGAAACTAGTTTTGGTAGCTGTCAAGCTGAAGTCTTTTTTATATATCTACAAGGAATGCAGTTTTAAATCTCTATAATTATAAATAAAGAAGCTTCAAATGCACAGCAACTGTTTTAAGTGAATTTTCAGTCATTTTTAAACGAAATTTGTCTAAAAAAAATGCATCGAAATTGCTTTTAATTATTAAGCTTAGGATGAAGTTGAATTTTTGATGTGCACAGTGTAAACTGAGTGAAAATTAAAGTTTTTACTACGCAAGTATATAAATTTAAGATGAAAACTTCTAAGTTGAAATTTAAGATAAATAAAAAACCTAAAATATTCGAGTGTTTCAAGCTTTCTTTTCGCTAGCAAACTGATGGTGTTTGAATAAATTTTAACACTATTGGAATTAGTTTAAGTTAGCAGAACTTTTTAATAAGCTGCAACAAAGTGTTTTTAAGAGCTTTAACTGTTTCTTAAAACTGTCAAGTGAAATACCCCCCACAACCCGCTCTCGCCTCTTCTGCACACTACGTTCCTCTCTTCTTCTTGATGATTGGTACTCACTTGCACTGCGAATGGAGGACTCGCGACTGGAGGCATCCTCGCGTGCCATGATTGCCGCTATGGAGAAATCCGTTGCGGAGCCGGCGGCACTTTTGCTATTGGCTGTTGTTGTTTGTGTTGTTGTTGTTTGTGCTGTTGCTGCTGCTCCTGCTGCTGCTGTTGCTGCAGCGTTATTGTTGTTGTTGTTGGGTGGTGCAACGGCTGAGACGCCATTGCATAAATACGGATGCGAACCGACCAACATTTTGAGTATATTTTCTTTACTTTTTCTTTTCTACTTGTCAGAGCAAAAGAGAGTTTTTCAAAATTGTATCTTTTTTTGTTTTGTTTTTTGTGTTTTAATTGTTAGCACTTCTTTGGGAGCACTTAGAAATTGTGCTGCTGCTGCATTTTTGATTTAACTGTAAATGCACACATATAAATATACATATATATTTATATATATATATATACACGCACACACACACAGACACACAGGCAGAGAGAGAAACAGTCGAACGGTAATTGTTAAGTTGACGCGAAAAAATGCATTTGAGCGCAGCGCGAATTGAGTGTGTGCGCAACGCAAGACAGGCGACGACGAACTGAATTCTCTGTGTGTTGGAAATATCGTTGAGGGAACGAACGAACGAACGTCTTCTGGCTTAGACGACACACACACACACACACACACGCAAAGAGACTGGCAGCGACGGCAGCAGCAACGAATGGCAGCGGGAAACCAGTTTTCCCAATTTGAACGCATTCAAGTGCAAGCGAGCCAGCGTTAGCAACTTGACATTGGCCGACACACAAGCATGAGCAGTTGCGCAGCACTTGCAGCGAATTCAGCTGGAAGCACAAACAGAGAGAGTTACATAGCAGGGGTTGTGTGTGCGTGTGCGCAAGAGCGTGACAGCCATTAAGCAGACATGCGACTGTCATTGCACTCGCACGCATGCGCTTCTGCCCTGCTTTCCTGCCTGCCTGCTCGTACTGAGTGGGAGTGGGAGTGTTGACGGCCACTCAGAGCAGCGGCCGCCGCCGCCGCCGCAGCGATGAGCAGCAGAGAGAGAGACACGACGCGACGTTGTCGTAGTCGTCATAACTCATTTACAATTAAAAATGTCGGCGCTTTTGCGCTCGCTCTCGCTCTAGCACATTGCGCATTGGGCCATTTATGATGTGCAAACGTTTTGCTTGCGGTTTTTCATGTTGCCCTTTGTTGTTGTTGTTGTTATTGTTGCTGTTGCTTTTTAGACAACTTTTCGCCGTTGTCGTCTCTTGTTATCTCTCTGCCCGGGCTGTTGTCGCTGCTGCTGCTGGCTGCTGGCTGCTGTCCGTTATTGTTGTTGTTCTTGTTTTTGTAGGGCCTTTCGTTTCACTTTGATTCCAACACGTTCCGCTATGCCAACGTTTGAGTGAGTTTTCAGTTTGAGTTCTTTTTGCTGCTGCATATTTTTGTTGATTTATTCCCGTCTTGTTTTTTCTACTCGCTTTTATTTTTTTGATGACTTTTCCCCCAACTCCGCCCTCTGTCTGTCCGCCTGTCTGTTAATTAGCAACAGTTGCAATTCCCCTTGCCGCTTGTTGCCTTTTTTGTCTCCTGCTCGAGGACCTTTTTTTCAAGGTTAAAAGCTGCCACTTGTTGCAAGCGTTTTGTTTTTAGTAGCGTTTTTTTAAACAACTTATGTAATATATATTTTTTTTATCAATTTTAATTCACACCTCTCCGTCTACGTGTTCCCGTTATTTGAGACTCTCACGTACACACACACACACAGACACACACAACACACACACTAAACAGGGACTAAAGTTCAGAAAACACATGTTCACAAGTTAAATATTCAAATTTAATGATTAAACATTTTTACGTGCCTTTTGAGCTAAGAATTTAATTAATTTTTCTGTGCACTCAAAAATGAATTAAAAATGCTGCAAACAACATTTAAAGTATTTATTTTAATATTATTTTAAATAAAACAGAAAATAAAAATTATATAAAATAATATTTTATTAAATTATTAAAATATATATTGAAAATAGTTTTGAACGTAGTTTAGCCAATTTTTTACGTTCGATTTTTGAAATAGTTTTCACATTTTGTGGATTGTTTTTATTATGGTTTGACCTTATCTTTTTAAATTCTAATAAGAATGCAACAATTGCAACATTTTTCAAAGAAAATTACTTTTTGACCTCTAAAATAATTCGCAATTCATATTTAAAGTGGACGCTCGAAATTTGCTTTTTGTGTACAAGTGAAAAACCTTCGGAAGTCGGAAGACCCGATTTTCCATAACCAGTTCTTCGAAATCATAATAAATATGTATAAAGTTTATATATTTTTTTTGTTGACTCCAAATTCATCTGTTGTCTTGTTTTAAATGGAATTAGTCAGTCAATCTTGGATAGGTTTTCAAGCTTTTATTTTTATTATTGGGTATACAAAATGTAATTTTGCATTCAGGTAGTCGGAAATAGTTTGGAATACGTGCCTATCATTGAAATATGTATTTGAATTTGTGCATTACATGTTATAAACTTGATTACACTCTGCACACGAAAACATTGCAAAAACAACCATTTGCAATTTCGATGGAAATTTCTCGGTTCACTTTGCTGTTTGCACGTTTGAATTTGAATATCCTCTTTCTGGTTTCTTTTTTATGTGTGTATATTGTGTATATATATATATATATATAGATATATACTATATTATGTGTAACACTTGTAACTTCACCTCTAATTACAAGTTTAGCGTTTAAATGCTGATTGCGGCACATTAGCATTGCAATTGCAGTGTTTTTTTGTTGTTGTTTTTTTTTTTGTTTTCACTTATTGCACAACAAATAATGCCTGAGTGTGGAGTGTGCCTCGGCCCAAATATGGCTGACAAAAGCAACTACCACAAATTAAAAAGAAACAGAAAAAAACCATAACTGAACCGGACATGTGTCTCACATGCAAGGGTAACTCCCCCTCCCCCCTTCCCCACCCCTCCCCCTTCTCGCCACACTCTCTGCATTTGCAAACTTTGTCATTTTGTATAATTACGCAACGCTTATTTTTATTTTCCTTTTTAATGTTGTTGTTGCTGTTGTGCTTAAAACAATGTCAGCAAATTGGCAAGTAAAATGCATGTCGAAAGAACAAGTCGAGACCTTTGTCATTGCCAATTAACCCCAACTTGAGGTGCCACTCAAAAATATCCGCATCGATCTAAAGAAAATGCAGTCGAAAAAAAAAATGATTTCTACAGTTGACTATTTGCCACTGCGTCAGTTTGTCAGAGTTCATTAGCTGCTGCCTGGAGGCAGCCAATTAGCAGGCCAAGCTGTGGCAACAGTCGCCGCTAAAAGTCTCCATCTAACATGCTCACTAATCCCGCTTGGCTTCCCTGCTCTTTGCCCCCTCCCTCTTGAACCTAGACCTTGTCTTATTTTGCTTGCCTCCTTTTTGTCGTGTGATTTTTGTAATTTGACACTTTTATGCGCTAACAAAATACTCACGAGAGATTTAACATTCGGTACGCGAAAACGAGGGTTGCCACTGCCATCTCTGGGAAAAATCACAGAATGTTAAATGGCATGGAATGTGAGGAAAGTATGAACAAAATTGTATATCAATCAATAACTGATCAAAAGTATTTCTTTTTACTTATTCTGCTTGATAATTATAATGCTGTACAAGTATTTATTTTATTTTATTTATTTATTATATCAGAATCAGTACAAAAAATAAGTATTAATCAGTTATGGTGTAAATCGTCCCAATTATTTTATTAAATGAAATAATGGCAGTTCAAATACCAGATAATATCTAGTATATATAGAATATATGAAATTCTACTTGGGCTTAGCATTCTTTTTATTTCTTTTTATTTTTATATATAGTTTATTATTGTATACATTGATCAAGCAATTGAGAGATATATATACAAGTCTACGGCTCCTCCTTAAAGAATTTTACATTTTTACATTCTAATAAAGATTTTAAGATAAACACCATTATTTTAAGTAGAAAAGAAATTAGAATAGCAAAGTGAGCCAAAAAAAATACAAATATAGTTCAAGAAGAAGATTGCTTTAAGAATATATAATCAAATATATAATATAATATAGAATATATAATAAAATACTGTCCAACTTTCTCTCAACACAGATCCTCCATCTTCAACATAAGCAAACCAAATGCTTCGTTTCTATTCTGTTCAATTCTTTATAGATCTTTCAGCTGCAAATGTTCTGACAGACTCTTAATACTGCAAGGACTGCCCTCTGTTTAGGTGACACTTGTGGGGTTGAGGAGGGGGTAGAGCAGCGAAGAGGCAGCAGTATTGTAAAGTGGGCATGTCAGGCGGCTGTCAATGTGACACTTTCACCAAGACACCAAACCAATTGTCAAATGGCAAAGCATCGCTTCGTGTGTGTTCAGCTCATCATCCCCTTCCCCTTCCAACCAACATTCTCTGTTGTTTCGCGCTTTAGCAGCTTCCTTTTCAGCCCAGGATGCGCCACAGATTTGTTGCCTTGACTACGTATGTGTGTGTGTTGTGTGTGCCTCTTTCACAGCGGTGGCAGTCGCGTATGTCACCAAAATGTCAACCATCGAAAAAAACACAAGTTGTGAAAACAAAAGCAGCCGCCTAATTTATTTTGGTTTGCTTTGCTCGATCCTCGACTCGAAATATTCAAAAGTGCCACTTGGCGCACTTGTAAAAATAAACAACAACAGACCCAAAAAAAAAACTTAAATTTCGCTTGTTAATTAGTGTTGTAAACTGTCGCAGTGACTTTCTCCTTGTTGTAAAATCCCTCAAGTGTTTTTTTTTCTCCTCCTTGCCGCCTTTGTCGGCAACGCTCAATTGCTCATTAATATTTTAACGAGCTGCTCGCTTTTGGTTGTTTTCTTCTCTTTCTTCTCTCTCTCTTGGCGAAATCGAACACTTTCACTTTGTTGCAGTGCCGCCAGGACTTGAATTCGTCCTGCTCCAATGAGTGTGTGTAAAAACAATGCGACATCTTTTGGTCATTCTGGCATCAACTTCAATTTCAATTTCAATCTATTTCAACTAAAACTCGACTCTGCTTCTTCTCTGGCCACCTACGTTGAAGCTATTTCTGATTGATGATCCGTTTTCTTTGGATTTGAGCTAATGGTTATTCATATACCCTCTAGCAGCAATTGAGAATGTTTTCTAGATAGATTTCTTAAGCTCTTTTCTCCATATTTTCATTTCCGCTTTACAATTGCAGTTTCCGATTGAATTTCTTGGCTTTATCATTGGAATACTTGAGTTTCTTCTAAATCACATCTAGCTCTTGGGTAGCACGTGTTCATCCGGCAGCACTTTGCCAGTTTGCCACTTGCCTCAATCTGCTGCACTGCTGCGATTAGCTCGAGCCGGAAATGAATATAAATTATTTATAGAATTCAATTAACATTTCTTGAAGTGCTATAAATTTGTATTTTTTTATGACATAAGCCACGAATATTGTTTTTAAAATATAAATAAAACTGTTTTTAGAATATTTGGTAAGAAAAGTGAACTTTAATTTTGTCATTTCTACTTTTCACTCAAATATTCTCTGCTCATTGCTGGTGCCTCATTGTCTGCTCAAATTTGTGGCAAATCATTTTTCATCTTTTATTATGAGCTGCGCCTTTCACACATGCCACACAAATGGGTCCTGTGTGTCCAGTGCTCTTTGACCTTTTGAAAATCTTTTCATAGCCCTGCAAATATTTACCAACTATTTTCCATTATTTATTGTACATTTTCATTGCACGCCCCGAAAAAAACCCAAAATTTTCTTTTGCATTTTCTTTTTCACCGCTTCTATTTTTGGGTGTTTTCTCGTCAGTTGGAAACATTTTGTTGGAATTTATTAATGAAACTCGTTGCGTTTCTGTGGCCGAGAATGCCGGCCCGCTAATGCCCCGGGGGAATCTGTGTTTGGACTCGGACTCGAGTTTGGAGTCGGACTCGGATGCAGTGCATCTTCTTCTTCTTTACATATTTCAAAAACCGCCGCCACTTTGATAAATTGCAAAGCCGCCTTTTGCTCCAGGGAATTGACGGCTACCGATGCCGATTTAGGCTTGATACCCTTTCTTTTACCGTTTGCCCTTGCGAAGGGTATTTGAATAATGTTGGAAAGTTTGCAGAGCATCGAGGAAAATATGTGTGCATCAATAAAATATTTTTGATCAGCATCTTAAGATGAGTTGGTGTAGATAAAGCAGAAATTAGTCCATCAGCTGTGAACATAACTCGATGATTCTTTGAACATGATCGTATTTTTTGCTGCACTTAGAACAGATATTAGAATCGACGTGATCGGACCATTATATCATATAGCTATAGCTTTCTAGACTGTTATTATTTACTTATTTATACTATTTTTGTTCAAACTATTTGTATAATATTTGAAGTTACCCCAAATCCCAAAATATATGATAAAAAACTTATTTATATAATTTATAAAAGAACTTTGAATATAACAAGTTGTGCAAGGGTATTTTATATTCGACTTGTCTGTTTTGGTTTTTTTTTTGTTCTTTTTTTTATGGATCGCTGCAACAGCAGCAACCGGTAGCAATTCCGTTAAAACCTTTGTGTTCTGTGCTGGCCTATGCAAAAAGCCTTAAATAGAGACTCAGCAGTTGTAGATAGACAAAAGGGCGAACACCCCCCTCTGCCTGTTGCCTGTTGCCCGTGCCACTGCTGGCTGGCCAGGATCAGGAGAGCGACCACAAGGAATTGTGTCTGCATTTTCTGGGAATACCTTTGGCAGTCGCATAAATCTTTGCCAACTTGCCAGAGTCATGCGCCTGACTCTTTATCACTGTCTCTTTCTCACTCTCTCTTTCACACACACTCTCCGTTAGTGTGTGTGTGTGTTGAACAATTGTCACACCTTTCGGCGGCCACTCAGCAGTCAGCATTCCCCCTCTTTTCCCCCTCTTAGTCTCTGTGTGTGTGTTTGTGAGTATGTTTGTAATTCGACTCATTAACAATACGAGGCAAATATACAATCTCTGATCCTGTGTGTGTGTGTGTGTGTGTGTGTGGCAGTCTGAAGGGTTTCGGTTTCGGTTTTGGTTTTGGTTTCTATGCCACATAAATCACAACTTAAACGAAGCGTAATTTCGTTAAATTACTTGAAGGCCTCCTCGTCTTCAACTCCATTTCTCTTCAAAATGCGCGTTTGTATTTATTTATTTATTTATGTTGCACTTTCAAATTTATGTCATTGCAATAGGCGTTTGCGCAACGCCTTAAAAAGACACACACTCACACGCAATAACTTAAAAAAAAGGAATAAAAAATAAATGTAAAACATTCTCTTCTTTTTTTCCCACTCTTCACTCTTTGGAGCTTGTTATTGAGTCGCCTGCGTTGCGTTTAAGCGTTTAATAACCGACAGGGACCACGCCCATTTGATGCACCTTAGCTCTAAATTTACATATTCATATACACATATATATATATATATAATATGGATGTATATAGAGTCAGGGTCTGCGCAGCTGTTGAGCTGGATGAGGGGCCAATTACAGATGCGGTTTCATATTGTAAATCTGATTTTTATTTTGTTGGGTTGTTTTTTAACATCTGCGAAAGTGTTTGTTGCGGCTGTAAAGGAGTAAAAGAAGTTATGTTTAATGCCAGGGCGTATGCAAAGATGTCCTCCCTCTACATTGTAACTTTATATAGAAAAAAACGAAGAGTTTTCAATCAATTATTTTCTATTTTTATTGCAAAACTTTGATGTGTAATTTCTATTTCAAAATACTTTTACTGCAGTCATATTATTATTAATATTTTATCTTATATAAAACTTATTATGTTTATAGTATTTTAAATTACATACCAAGATATCCAAGCTCGATTTGTTTGATAATATTTTTATGTTAATTTAAACTTTGCAGTTTTTCTTTTCGCTTTCAGTGTTTATTATGGATCTTCTTTAAATGTAAGTCAAACGATGAATTTACTATAAAATATTACTTTAAAGTAAACAACAAACATTCCAAGTACTTATCCATATTCAAATTCAATTTAAAAGCTAATCCCCATTCTGGTCTGGTCGCTGTGTTTGTAGTCACAAGTTCCACGAATTGTGGCTAGTTGCTTCCTGGGGCATATCAAAGACTCGACCGACTGAATGAATGCGGTTTTGCCCTGAGGTGTCTATTAGAAGATCAGCCTAAGTCGCTGTTTGAAGTCAGGCGGCAACGTTTAAGTTTTTTATTTAATTTTTCTATTTTTCTTTTTTGCTAGCACCCAAAAACTGTTAAGCCGCTAAAGGCGCAACACCCACCACACAGTCGGGGGGCATGACACGCCCGTTGCACGCTGCACAGAGGCACGAAACTGCAATTACCAGGAGTTGTGCCTGCTGTGTGTCCTGTGGCACAGGTGTCGAGAACAGAGGCTCAACGGAAGGTTTGTGTAAAAGTGGGCAGCGCAATTACAAATGGCAAACAATGAAAAGGATCTTAGGGATCGAAGGGATCGAAAGTAAACGCAGCACTTGCCGCAATCTCACTTTCATTCATTGCACAACATAATTGAGGCCGCAGCTAATTGCAGCCGGGCACTTTTCTGGATTAGTCTTGCAGGGAGCTGTATTATGAACATTTATAAATTGACTTCTTAGCGCCTCGGTTGCGCAGGGACACGTGCAGCCTTATTGATTAATGGAGACTCTCACAAAATGGCTGCTGTTCGTAAAAATAAAAAACCGGAGAACTCTGACTGAGAATGCTGCACATGTCCCTTTGTCATATGCATTTGCCCAGAACAAAACCAAAATGCCTTCTTTTCTGCTGCTTGTCTCCTGTCTCCTGTCTCCTGTCAGAGGGGCACAAGTCAAGAAACTCTGCTCTAAATTGAATTCAAATTGCCAGCGGCAGCTCTCAAAAAGGACACTCGCATGGATGCTGCAGCATCTGCCCAAACAAAGATCAGACCTTGTTTTTATCCTTCGTCTCGGTTTCGGTTATTGTTGTCCTTGTGCGACACGGCCATAGATCATTTTCCACGCTCTGTGTGGTGCCCCTCTCCCCTCGGCCCATCTCTTCGCTGTGCCCCTTTACATTGTATTGAAATTTGTTGTGTTGTGCCAACAGAAATATTAAAATAATTTCATATTTGATTTGCATTTGAGCATTGCTCGAGTACTCAAAAAAACTTCCTTGCGACTCCTTTTTATTTGGCATTGTTCGCATTTGATGCGGTTTTAATGAGCACTTTTGAAGTTATGGCCAAAATATGGTTGGGTTTGTAGTTTTCTTTGCCACATCAATCATAATTAGAACTGCTCTTGTGTGTCTTCTTCTTCTTCTTATAGGGTATATATAGTTTTAAACACGTTGGTTTTTATTAGTGGCATTTTGTGACAGTTACAGAGCGGGTTAAGAATTCAGGGATTTTAGCTAAGAAATATTAAATTCGCATCTTTAACTATTATTTATTGGTTTATTTTGCATTAATATGCAATTTAATTACTTACAATGATTAAGTAATAATAAAAGCAATTCAGAATAAATATTTACTACTGGAAAAGGGAATGGAAAACTGTATAAAAATATCAAAAATATATTTTAAGCAGAATCAAAATTGGCTGAACGCATTATTCCTTTTTAGTATTATTTACTCATTTATTCCAACTAGATTCCAACAGCCTACAAAAATAAATTTGTATTACTGAATTCAAAACTCCACTTACAGTTATAGCCATAAAATAGCTCAAAAAAGAAAAATCATTTCTATTAAATGGTTGTCACAACTTCAATTTTATATTTTTTTATTATATTCCTTGGTTTTTTACAAGTGTTCATTTTACCAAAACCGATTCTTTTTCATTTGAAATTAAGTTTGAATCTTACTGCAATTGTTTTTAATGAATTTTATGCACAACTCTAATGTTGTCTATTATCTGAGCAAAAAGTGTTAATCCTCACACATTTGACATTAATTTTCACACATGAGCACTACAAAGAGGATCAAATGAAGATCCTGTGAAACAAATGCAAACACAACATGGATATATATATATATATATATTCATATATATATTCGAATACTAACCAAACTGAAGTGAACTGCACTCATTGTGAGGTCTGTGGAACGCCCCATTTCTTGGGCACGTTTAGGGTTTCTGAGGATTTACCCTTCTGCTTGGCTGGATGATGATGATGCAAGGATACGAATAGTATCTTTTTTGGTAGGTGGATACTTAATGAGCAACCTCGTGTGCGGTCGCAGAAGTGAGTGTGTGTTGCAAGCGGCTTTTGGGAAATTTGAGAGGCGTCAACAGGCGCTAAATCCGCTTAAATTCTGCGACGGAAGTAAAGGACGACAAACAGAGAGGGGGAGGAAAGGGAAAAGAGAGGAAGATAGGTAGAGGCTGGCTTATAGCTTCATTTGGTGCACAATTAGCCGAGAGGCAAGTTTAGAAAGTTGATGCCACATTGCGTGTGCCACAATTCAGAAAAAATAACAGACAGAAGCTGTTTAAATGCCATCGCGCAGTTGTTCAATATTAAATGAATACTTGCACTCATTCACTTTGGCTACACGGTAAATAATTTTTGTTTCATATTTAACAGCTCTTCAAAAAATGTATTTTTATAAGAATAAGACGAAAAGACAGATAGTTTTTCAATTATTTGCTAAATTAGATTAAGAAACGAACCCAAGTTCTCTGAGCTTCTACTATTAAACTTATTCTTATGAAGAACTCAGCATTTTGATAGATATAGCGAGTTAGAAATAGATATATATATAGATAATAATATAGATATATAGAGAGATGGAGAGAGAAAGAGAGATTGGTAGTGTAAGAAACAGAAAACGGAGTAGAGGAAATTCGAGAGTGATTCCATAAACAGAGAAAAGTATTTAAGGAATTTAAAATTGTAATAAATGTATTGTTTTTCTGGCAATTGAATTGTTAACTTTAAACAATAATAAAATTACATTTTGTGCTCTGATTAGAGCGGCTTACAATTTATTCCATAGCAATTTTGCAGTTACAATTACCAAACTGCTCAGCCAGATTGCCATTTCATTGAATGATTCTAAAATGTCAAGGAATTTAAATATGAAAAATTCAATATAAAATATAATATGAATATTTAATGACAGGGAATTGAATTTCGAATTTTTGTTGCTGTGTATTTAATACTCGTGCCAATTCATTTCATTTGCCAGCTGACTCCTCGCCGCCTGACTTTGACCTTATGTCGCCGTTGCACGCAGCGCAATTCAAACGTTTAATTGCAAGCAGGACTCAGGACTCAGGACTCAGGACTCTGGACTCTGGACTCAGGACTCTTGAGCACTTGAGCACTCGCAACACTGGAACTGGGGCAGTAAACGGCCAACTCGTCGTATGTACGAATGTACTCGGTCTGTCATTAGTGTAATTAGATCTTTCGCTTGGCGTGTCCTCTCCACTCTCCGTAGACTATATATATATATAATATATATTTATATATGTATATAGTATAAGTAGCTATCAATTTGTACTTTTTTCTGGTACTAATTTTTATGCCAACGGAACGTGCGCAATTTGTTTACCATCAACATAATTGGTTGTTTCAGTTGCCCAGAGTCCCCTGGGCCCACTTTAGCCTTTTTTAAGCGCTTTTTTCTTCTCATACTCTCTCTCTCTCTGTCTCTGTCTTTCTCTCTCTTTGTCTCTATCATTATCTGTTTGTCTGCCTCTTTCTTACTCTCATTGACTTTCTCGGTTGGCAATTAGTTAAAATGATTAAGTTGATGCGCTGGGCTTTTGCCCTTGGCTGTCCTTTTTTTGTTACCCTCTCCTCGGTTTTATTTTTATTTTTTGTAATTACATTAGCCGCAGTTTCGATAATTCGAACTCGCCACGCACTCAGTCAAATTAGCTCCTCCATCTATCATCTATATATCGAGGACACGATTAGCCCGATAGTTTCTCCATAGCCCACAGAACGACAGCTGTTCATTAGGGCTTTGTGATGGCTGTTTCTGATATTATGACAACAATGCGAATTGTCTTTTTCTTCTTTTTTCAATTTTCCATCGTGTTGTATTCAAATCAAAATCACTATTTGCTTTCTCAATTTCATTGTTTGCACTATTTTTGCACTCATTTCGTCATTGATCGATCTGGCAGAGAACAGTTTAGCGGAAAGGGGAAGTGTTTCTATTCTAATGTTTACCACACACATGCCAAAAATCAGACAGGACGATGATCGATGATCTGTGATCTCTTCTGCCTTTGGCACTCACCACTCTCCTCGCTGGCCACACACACATTTTAGCTCACATGTTCCTTCGCACTTCTCTCTCTCTCTCTCTCTTGCGATAAATATATAAATAAGAGAGAATAGGAGTAAAATAAAATTCCCTATTTTTTATAGCTGACATTGGAACTGAGTTTTTGAATGAAAAACATAATTTTGTGTTATATTTTACTAACTCAAAATAAGCTTATTTAAAATTTTATTTGTACATTTGTCGCAGACCAGTTGAATTTTCCCAAATAATGTCTAAATAAAATAAAATAAAATCTTTTAATGATAGTTTGTAAATATTGAAAGCATTTATCGCATTTGCTGTTATAATTTAACTAAAAATATATTTCGATTTTTATTAACAAAAATACCATTAAAACTTTAATATGCTACTTTTCAGTATGAAACCAAAAACACTATTATAAAAACCTGTTCATTTGTTGTTGTTTGTTTTTTATTGCCCACAATCTTAAGCTTGGACTAAACGTTAACAGCTCCCAAAGCGCCCTCAAATATAATTTGACACTTGACTGCGTGCCTCTAAAATGTGCTGGCAGCTAAACAAGCACAAATATATTAAACAGAAAAAATAACACAGAACATAACAAAATAAAAAAAAAGTAGACCGAAAAACACGAGTATTTTGTTTTGTGTCAACTTTATGGGTTACAACTCTTAAAAAAAAGGGAGAGCTTCAACTCTTTGCTCGTCATCATAAAAAACTTATTACACACATAAAATAAATCCCACACAGAGAAACTAATTAAAAAGACCTTTTCCGTCGTTTTGGGGCGGAGTTGGGGGGCGTTGGGTGGAACCACCAGCCCGGTGGGGGTGGCAATAAAATTTATGAAAATTAACATAAAATTTTGTGCGATTAACTCGAAAACAGAGAGATACACACGAGCCGAAATTGTTTGAGCCATATGGATGGAAAATCACATAATAAACAAAAAGGAAGAGCAATAAAAACAAATATGGCGACACACGTTTTTTGGGGTTGTCGATGTGTCGAATGGACAGGGGTTGGGGCTGTTGGGGGTTGCTGATGATGAGGCAGCAGTTGTTGCCGCTGCTGTCTTAGCTGCTTGAGCTGCTTTAGCTGATTATCATGCAGCACTCGCACTCGCACTCGTGCCACAAACAACACATGTTTCCTTCTTGCTCCATTCGACTTGAAAGTCGCTCAATATAAACTTTTGGCCAGCCAAAAACACACACAAAAGTTAAGCCGTGCGGCGCAGCGAAAGCGATTAGGCTGATTGGTGTTTGTATACCCTTTAAAAAATAGCACAGGGGGTAGCATGAATGCATGAGAAGCAAAGTAAATACAAATTATAAATAAATATGAAATATTTATTTTGGTTCAGCTTGAGCAGTTGAGTCGATTAATTCATCTCTGTTTGTCAATTTGTACACTTCAAAAAATATATAGATAATTTAGAAGAATCGAAAATCCTTTTTCTGTAACATTTTTGGGAAGCACATAATTTTGGCTCAATTACAACTGTTCTCAATTTAAAATAGATGCTTTCTTAAAGCAAATATAAATATTTCTTATATGATTAATTCTTATTGACTTTAAGTAAGTTATTTGATTATTTGAAGTTGTTCATTTTAAGAATGGTATCTCCTCGTCGAGCACTCAGGTTTCCTATGAAAGGGGATGAGCTGTGTGTGTGTGTGTGTGTGGAGGGGGTGGGGAGGGAATGACTTTCACTGTGACTTCCATGAGAGGTGTACTCTTTAGTGTGCTTCCTCTTCTTCGGCATGATATCACACGCTCGCATTATGAGTAATGCGCACCTTATGCGGCCGCCAAGTCGAATGTGATTAGCAGACATATACTGCGAGCGAGAGAGCAGGAGAGAGGGAGAGGGCGAGTGAGAGAGACAGAGAGAGGGGGTAGTTTGGCTGCCTCTACTCCATCCCTCGCCCTTCACCCCGTTTTAAAATCTGTTTGCGAGCATTTTATGCGCTTTATTAACCCCTTAACTGATGATGTGCTGGCTTCTGCCTGCTGGCTTCTAGCTGCTGTTCGTTCACAAATCAAAATATTATGATGGCATCATTTACACGCCACATTTTCAGCTTAAAGTTGATCTTCCCCTCCACTATTTTCAGTGGGGGTTGTTATTTGGTTTTCGGTTATTTGTGGTAGCGCTGCTCAACTTTAATGCTTTAATTTGATTTAATATTTGTGCTGCGGCTCAGTTTTAGTGAGTTCTTAATTTCAGTTTGTTTGGCTTAAGGGATTTTATGCTTTCAAATGGATTTCATTTTACAACTCTCCACTTTCATTAAACAATAAATAAATTAATATTTTATAGGCTATTTTTACTTTTTGTTTTTTTTTTTGTTTTTGATATTTTATTTCTTTTATTTATAAGAAAATAATGACTTGCAATCATAGTTGATTTTGTAAAATCTTTTGTATATTTCCACGTTAACTTTGCGGTAACTGCTTTCTAAGCCAGTGAAACCAACGTTTGTTAAATGGGCTCCCAAAAGTGATTGCCTCCAGACAGTTTCCACAACTTTCGTTGCCAGGCAAACTTTAGGTTGTCATTAGGCGTTTTAGCATTTGCCGTTTGGAATGTGTTTTTGTGTGTTGCTGTTGATGCACTGTTTGTCAATTATTTTCGCTGCCGCCAAAGACAACAGTAACGAGAAGAGAAACAGAAACAACAACGATAACAATAACAATAACTGTTGTCATCAAAATTAATTTTATTGCCAGCCAAAAACTTTGGACAACAACAATTTGGCAAGTTCATTAGCTTTCCTAAGCGTATTTGCCACAGTGGAAACTTTTGGTTAATTAAACGCAAATTGTTGTGGCGGCAAATTGCGAAAAAATTGCAAAACTTTGTCGCCAAACCCATTAAAAGCCTTTTCTCAGCAAAAGTTTATTGTCTCACAAGTGCACGATCCCAAAAAAAAGCAGTAAGCAGTAAGTAATTAACGTGCTAGATACCCTATAAAAATGTAGATTTACACACTAATTTCTTTATTATAGCAAAGAGATTGCTAGGCCATTATTCAGAAGGGATTTGTTCGCTAGTTTGTTGATAGACAAGGACTAACTAATTTTGAATAACCTAGTTAATTTCTATATGTATTATAAATTATTTAAGAGTTGAAGTTTACAATCTGTTTACAGTCAGATATAGATTTAAATCAGGAATGTATTAAATATGGCAAACAATATGCAAAGGCCTTAATTATGCTTCTTGCACGCAGATACCTTCAAATCCAGCACAAATATATCCATTTTAAAGAAACCACAATTCTTTCCAATACTTTCTCATTATGGTCATGTTTAGAGGGTATCTGCCAAGAAGAATCATGAAAAGGGGTTAATTAAGCAAGCAATGGGTTAGAGAGAGATGCATATATCTATATATATATTTATGTATATATCTGTTTATATCTATATATATATATAAATGACATTTCTGCGCGTCTGCATTTGGTTTTTATGTCAAAGCCATAAAAATGTGCGAGAGGCGCGGGGGGCTTTGAAGGGGCAGCCAAGCCAAGTGAAACAAATATGGCGGCTGACTCTGCTCGCTATCTGTCTGTCTGTCTGTCCAATTGTCTGTGTGTGTGTGTGTGTGTTTTTCCAGCTGTGTCGTTGCCCACTTAAATGGCCAAGTATGTGTTGACACTGGCATGTAGTTGTTGTAAGTAACGATGGCAGCAGAAGCAGAAGCAGCCAAAAGAGTCGTTGTACTGCCTGCCACGCCTTGCCACGCCCCCCGTCCCCCGTCCCCAGCGCCGTCGAGTTCGTTTGGCATTCGCCTCGGGTGTCGCTTGCGCAAATTTGCCACTTCAACAGCTCCTTGCGGACGCCGTAAGCACCGTTGTGAACGAGCTTTGAGCATTTTCATTTATTTTCCGCACATTTTGGCTCCTTCACTTCGCTCGTCGCTCTGTCTCTGTCTCTATCTCTATCTCTCTGCATCACTCTCTCTCTCTCTCTCTCTCTCTCTCTCTCTTTCTCTTTAACTGTCTCTCTGTCTCTGTCTGTCTTGCCACACCCACACACACAGCGGCACAGCACGTGAAATTTATGCGCTTTTCTTTATTTCCTTTCAGTCTTGTTTGTATTTTTTTATGCGTTTTTCTTTCTTCTTTTTGCCGTTTTCGATTTTTTGGCAAGTTGGAAAGTTGTGAAACGATGCTCACAGAATTTTAAGCAGCAGCAGCACCGACTCCTTTTCGTCCTTTTCCTTATGTGTGTGTGTGTGTGTGCGTGAGGAGGGGATGGGAGTGTTTGTGTGTGTGTCTGTTCTTTTGTCAATATTGTTACTTGCAGCGCAGCGCACAGAAAATGTGCTGTGAATTTTAAATTGCGAGCGCTGAGTTGCTTACATAAGACCATAGTTCTCAAAATACCCTGCAATCAGAGTGTCAATGGGGTATATTGCCTGACAAAGCAAATGGCAGTGGGTAAGAGCAAAAAGGACAAATTAACTTAATGAATTTCCAAAATTTAGGCATCTAAGTTTTAAATAATAACTCTGCGATTGTCACAGAAGTCGTGCAAAACTGCTAAGCAATCTTTAAGTAAATACATAAAACACCTTACTGATCCTTACTCAAAACTGTCTTTGGCTTCCTAATGAAACTTGGAAGAAATGCCAGATTTGGCACTATTCTATCGTTGAGGTTGTGCTGGCCACCAACTTACTCTCAGTCTTCTGATTGCCTGTCCATCTACTAGAATGTGCTCAGAACTCTCGTCTTGTAGTTTGTTACTTTGAGCAGAATGTTATTCTCCGCAGAGAGTTCTTACACATCTTAGGACACTCCTCAGTAGGATTCTTGTTATAGCCGCCTATGATTTTCTGGCTATATCTGGCTCCAAGCATCTGAAGCATAACTAAGGCTATACGCTTGCCTTGTGCATAGTTGAACCAGCAATTAGACGCCTTCTCGCTGCAAGCCCCACCCACCTACCAAATACAAAACTGTTCATTAGCCCTAAGAAGAAAAATGGACGCCCCTCTCGACGCAGCACGAAGAAAACAATTAAACAAAATAGTAACAAACACAACATAATAGAAAACTTCCTCCCACTTAGCTTATCTGCATAATTTGTGGTAAAAATCAGACGCAACGGTTTTCAAGTCTCTTTTTCCCTGCGCCCTGCGCCCTGCGCCCTGCTCCCTGCACCCTTCCCTCAGTGTAGTTGATCTTTATTATTGTTATAATTATTGTTGTAATTGTTATTCGAGGCAGCCATGCGCAGCTATTAATTTTTTTTTTTATTTTTATTTTTGGGAATTGCACCACGTGTGGTGCAAGCAGCAGCAGCAGCAGCAGCATAAAATAAAAAAATGAAATGCTAATAGGCGCCACCAAAAAATTGTAAAACAATTAAATTGTAATGAGTAGTCGCGGCTTGCAGAGTTCCCCTGCAAAATACAATTCAATGGGCGGCACTTGAGGTTTTTCTGGGCTGTTTTTTTGTTGTTGTTGGTATTTTTATTTGTTGGTTGGGTTGAGTAAAATAGAGTAATTAATAACGCTGGGTGAGCTGTCCAGTGTGTAACGCCTCTATTAGCCAACTAAGACTCAACTTTGACTTTTGAAAATGATAAACAGTTTTTACGCGCTGACTCACCGACTCCCCCGTCCCCCGTCGCCCGTCCCCCAGCCTACCCCTCGATACGATCGTCTGTTCCGAGCAGAGCCGCATGGCGCCAAGGATTTACAATGGGCTCAGAGCCCAAGTTGGTTATTTGGCAATGCAGTGACTCCCATACCATTCCATTCCATTCCCGACCAGAGTCGGATCTCCACACTCAGACCCTCAGTTGGAGCTCCAGCAGCGCATTTGATTGACACATGACATTTCCTGGCCTTACTTTGCCATTGTTGTTGTTGTTGTTGTCTTTGTTGTTGTTGTTTTTGCAGTTACGTGTAGCGTAGCATTTTTGGGCATGTAATCGCCAGCTGACATCGAGCTGTGTTTGCACCGTTAGATGACTTTGTTGCTTACTTTACGACCATTTAAATATACATAAATTTATTATTTATTTCTCTTGTTTTGTTTGTTGTTTGTTGTTTTTTGTTTTTGGTTGGCGGCCTTTTGTCTGATGAAAATGTTGCGATAGTGTTTTGTATTTGTGGTTTAAGCCCTGCTTTCTGCGCAACTGGGTTGAAAGAAACTGTGTGGTTTTCTACAATTACCAGATGAAAGGCACAAGATATTGCTCCCTGGTGCAAGTTGACAAGAAAATATTTATATAGAAGAAAGTTTTCAGATTAGTAGCATTAATTAAAAGGGAAAATCTGGAAATCAATTTTGACTAAAGATTAAACTCGATCATTTTCCATTGCGGTATCTTCAACATTGTTTAAAAGACAGTAATAAGGATTATTTATTTATTTATTTATTAATATTTAAATTTGTAATTCATTATTTACAAACTTTTGAGAGACAAAAGGTAAAAATGATTGCTATCATTTAATAAATAAATATAGAAGTTTCACTCTATGTTTATTAGAAATAAATAAATATATTTTGTTAATACATATTGAGAAGCTTTAGCTTTTCTAGCGATCACCTAATTAAATTCTCTTATTTTGTAAGTCACTTTTAAATAAAAAAAGCTACACTTAATTCAAGCCCATTCGAATGCCTTCGCTCTTCATCGTCTCCCACTGGGAATCTGTTAACCTAGTGTGGCTAACCAGTTGGCTAAAACACACACGTGTAGACAGAACCAAAAGCGTTGACTGCACCTGGCAGCCCATATAATTTTATATCAACCTGTACGCGAGTACCTCGCTTATGTGTATATACATACATATATGTATTTAGTATATACCGAGGCACTTAAGCCACCCAAAAAAGGGGGGGGGAGACGCATCCTGGTTGCTGGGGCAGCCAACGCGTCAAGTTGTGAAGCTGTGTGCAAAAAATCATTAACAAGCACACCCACAATCCCAAAAGGGAGGAACGTAGGGAGACGGAGGGGCAATCGCTCCAGCTAACTCTCTCTCTCTCTCTCTCTCTCTCTCTTTCTCTGCCTCTCTTTTTGGCCATGGTGTTGTGCGAGTTCTGCTCAAATTACTTGGGTTTTTACATGCGGCAGTGAGGCACATTAACACTGTAATGTGCCAACTGTGTGCCAGTATGTATGTGTGCGTGTGTGTGGGTGTACAAGAGTATGAGTGCGTGTGTGTGTGTGTGTGTGTGTGTGTGAGACTGAAAACAACATGGCGGCAACATTATTGCCCAAGTCATTGCCATGCATAAAGAGCAAGTCTTGCCTGGAAGCTGTTAGCCAGGGACCCAAAGCTGTAGCGGATACACAGTAAAAAAAGCTTTGGTTTGTACTTAAAACTAAAACTAAAAAGTAATAAAATCAAGCTCGCGTTTACACAAAAGTTTTACTAATTTGTTTTTACAAAAACTACACTCGAGAAGCATCTTAATATTATTTGGAATAATTGTTAAATATTTTCTTTTGCTTAAATATTCAACAAATCTATTCTTGATGATTTTAGAGTAGAGAGGGTCTTAAAAAATACCAGAATACAAGCATGCAAAAGCTTTACTTGTAGTTGGGTAAATATTAATGAAATCAAAGTCAAACAATTCAAATCTAAATATTAATTTCAAACTCTTTTTAAGCTAAAATATTTTGTTTGTGGCATCAGAGATAACAAAAATAAGTGTGTGTAATTTTGTGCAGTGTAGTTTGCTACTCCTGTCCTTTGCTGTGGGCAACTGCAGATACTTTTAGTCAAGATTAATTGTTATATATTAACATGGCGTCGAGTTACTGAGTCTGCGAAAACGAGCTATTTACAAGCTAAACGAAAGTTGACTTTGCCTCAACGACGACACCAAAAAGAGGAGCATCGTAGGGGGAACGGGGAACGGGGAAGTGGGGAAGGGGGGACAGCTGAAATGGGGCGCCGCAGTGAAAGTGGCAACTTTAATAAACCGTTGCCTGCATTCGACAAATATTTAAGTAGTTCTAAGCCCCGACCATCTCGCCCTTTCCACGCACCATTTCGGACTGTTTATGGCCTATCTCTTGGGCTAGATTTATGTTTGCCCATTTTCATGTTTTATCATCAGCTGCGGCGTCGAATTATTCATGAATATTTTGCTAGGCATGTTACTCATACGAAGCGTGGCGCTTGCAAAAGGGTTTTCAGTTTGGACGCGCCTGCTACGCCCACCACGCCCCTCGCAAAGCCTCTGCCTTTGAATTATGAGGCTTGGGGTTTTGCGGATCTGACATTTTTTCTGCGGCTTTTATCATATTGTGCGTCGCTTAAATTTGTTGCGGTCGAATGTGGTGCGAAAAACAAATTTGATTTACAATGTTCTCTTTTTTATTTGCTTAACAAATATGATCGGATTCTAAACAATTTTAGTGAATTTTTTGCTGAGGCCTACAAACATATATTTCATTTGTTTTTTGTTTTTTAATCACTCAAAATTAAGAAATCGGTAAAAAGAATTAAGTAAACGAATTAAAAAATGCTTTAAATATATTTCTTGAATTATATTAATATATTTTTCTCCTTATTTCTCCTGCCAATCAAAGTTCCCAATTTCCTGTTGAAATCGTTAGTTTAAGATTTCCATTTTTTTCGTTTATTTCAGCGACTTTGCAACATATGCTGGAGCAACTAAGCAGAACCCATCCATAGACAAACCCCTGCTGAAGCTGCCCTTCTCCCACATCGCTCACATCTAACAACTGTCGCACATTTTGAACCGCAGACAAATTTGTCTACGACTTTAGAGATGAACATTGAAAAAAATAATGCAACTCTCGCCGAGCGAGCATATTGACATCTAACTGAAAGTCAATACGGTCCGGATATAAAAACCACTCCTCCTCCTTAACAGATCCGGCTCTTTTCCCTGGTGTGTGTGTGTGTGTGTATTTGTGTGTGTTTGTGTGTGTGTGCACCACCCACATTCAACGCGCTGTCACATTTTGGGGGCGCAAATTTCGCCATTTCCACCCTCGCTAATGTGCAAATAAAAATGTTAAAAGGGTCCTGTAGCACTCAATTACACGCCCTGGTGACCATTTGTGCTGTCCCCCCGCCTACCCCTACCCCTACCCCGACCACCACCCCTAGCTCTGGTGCAGAGCTGGATCTGTGCGTGACTTGTGTCTCTGTGTGTCTCTGTGTGTGTATTTGTGTGTATTTGTTTCTATGTAGAGAAAACATTATGGCGCGCGAACGGAAGTTGCCATCTTGTTGATGGCAGTTAAAGATAAGCACAAAAAAAGCTAAAAACAAAAAGAAAAAGCTGCGTCTTTTTTTCTCGCTGCTACATTTTCATGGTTTTTCGCCGTTTTTCTTTTTACTGCCTGCATTTTATGTTGTTTGTTCGTATATACATCTAAATATATATACACTTTTTACTCCCCCGCTTCGCCATTATGGCTTGTTGGCAGTTATCTGGCTGCCTTTGTTTTGTATACGCTTGCAGAGGGTTTTTGAATATTCTTTTGAAAGGAGAATTCTTTGAATCCTGATAAGCATCCATATTAAATTTGAGCTGATATTTGTGTTCGTGAGCCCATTGCTAAGTCCCTCAGTTTTATCAAGATACAACTGAACATAGATCGGTATCCTTCCTCTAGACAGACCTTATGCGAGTTAATGCCTGCTGGATCGAATCCCTATATCATAAAGCTCAAAGACGAGCTTGTGCTTGTGTGAACATCTTCTTGGTTTATCAAATGAAACTGAACAAAAACTCATCAAGATCATAACTTAGCTGCCATGGAAACAATCAGTCTGTTTTTTTTTTTTAATATATATTGAAAGTTAGATGTTGGACAAGGGTCTGCAAACGTCGGCTTGTCTAAGGCAGCGCTGCTTTTTATCTTTTGTTTTTAAGTTTAATGTGCTTTTATTTTGTGTTGTCTTTTGCTTGTGAGCTTCGTTTCTAATTTGCAATTTGGTTTAGATGTCGAGGACGCTGAGCAGCGACGCCTTTGAGCGGTTTTGTCATGTCATTTGGTAATTGGGTGGCAGCGGTTGGCACTTTATATATTTTCGCACTCGGCTGGCAACACTGGACGCGTCAGACACACATGGTCACATTGCTTATGTATTTGAGTATTGGTTGGTGGGCGTGCCCGCAGTGAATTAACATCTTTATAAGCCATGTTAATATTTTTAGAGCCCCGTATTCCCACTCATTCATAATTCAGTTTTAGTAAGTTTTGGCAAATTAAATGCGTCATAAAATGCGCATTTTTACAGATCGTAAACAAAGGCGACTTCAACGCCGCCGCAGCAGACGTATAAATAAAAAAGACATTTAAAATCAATAAATTATAATTAAATTATAACATAAACGTATGCTAATTTCCACACACACAGCACACACACACACCTAACACACACCACATTTAATCTACCCCGCGGCGTTTGTCGCATTCTTATTACAATTTGAGTCGATTTCCGTCGATATCCGACGATTTCTTTGCCGGCCTATATCATATCGGTTATTTTTGTTTTCCTCGCTCCTTCCTTCTCTCTTTCTTTCGTCTTTCGTCGGGCCTTGGCACATGCCTTTGTCCGTAAGCCAAATTGCTTATAAATTTCCAGAAAATTAATTAATGTCGAACTTAAAGCTTGGCGTTTAAAATTGGCAGACTTCAGCGCATCTTCAGCGCAAAGGTGCGCATTTAAATGAGTTCCGATGAGTCTCCAAATTTCTTAGTGGGTCATTTTAATAAACTTTCAGATACAAAGTATCTGGCTACGTATTTAAGACCTGCCTTTGGTATCAATCGAAAATTATATAAACAGTAAGAGTATTTAAAATAAAAACAATGGTTTTACTTACTTATTATTGTCTCTATCTTCAACTCTTCAGATATCTCTACAGTATTTGCCTCACTTCATTAAGCAACTATAGTTTAGGCTACTAAATTTATTTAGCTTTAATTTAACATAATTTCGCTCAAATCTTTGGACAGTGACCAAATTGATTGTCACCCCCAGCAAGAAATGGAAGAACAAAGTGGAAAATATAGCCAACTGCAGTCGTTGAGCGCAAAGGCAAACAAACAGCTCAATTATGTTAATCAGATTCACGCCCATCCGCAGCATTTTGGCTAATACAAACCCCCTCCCCCCCCCACACACACACACACACAAGGGCAGGCAATAAAAAATTACACTTGCCATGTGACACGCGGATTGCCTGCTTCCTTCCTGCCTGCCTGCCTGGCTGCCACTCAGCCACCCGCTGCAGGTTGCCACCTTTCACCCTTGACAAAAAAAAAAAAAACTCCATTCAACACCAATTAGGGATGATCATCAGTAACAGCAGCCAGTCAAATGGTTGGGGGTTGTCATTTGGCAACCCCTCCAGTTGTTGTCATTTGTTATTGAGCCAACGGAAAAAAGTTGACTTCAACTTGCAGCTCGTGTCATAAATACGCCCCAGCATAGACAAACAATCAACAATTTATGCACAGCAGCAGCAGCAGCAGCAGCAGCAGCAGCAGCCGATGAGCGAGGAGGTGTGCACTTGAAAAGGGGTGGCCCAAAAGCCCTGCAGCGGGCTGTTTACCCAGTGGGTGTATTTTTCGATTGCGTATGGAGTGGTACTGTGGCTGTGGGGGTGGGGATGCTGCCTGCTTGTGGCTGCTGGGAGGGTGAGAGAGAGAGAGAGAGGGGGAGGGAGATAGAGAAAGCTAGCTCATGTTAAACATGAATTATGAATTGTTATTGAGATTGATGCTGTTGTTGTTGCTGCTGCTGCGAATGCGACTGCGACTGCTCCTGTAGATGTAACTCATATCCTGTGTACACTGTGAACAAGTTCAAGTTGCCATTGCATGACTTGTATTGTTTATTGCACAACTTTCTTGATAGTAAATGCATTTAATCTACAACATTATTTTCACTTAGTTTAATTTTTTAGCTTAAAAAACTTTTAAAATCTTCCTTTAAGCTAAGTATTAATTTTACTGCATTGAATATGATAACTAAATTAGGCAAAAATTGTCTTGCAAGTAAACTATTTAATATTTGTATAATTACAAATTGCAATTTCAACAGAGAACATAAATATTTTAATATTCTCTCCTTCTCTGCTTTATATAATAATAAGGTTACATTCAAATTTGTTACAGTGTAGAGTGTCTATTCTATACTGTCCTAGTTGCTTGGCAGTAACCCAACCATCTCCATCTCTCCGCCGGGTTTTGGCTTTGTTTTGTGCGGTAATTTCATTGAAATCATGTTGAGTAATTGGTGCACAGTTTACATGATTTGGGTTGGAGAGGGTTGTTGTTGTTGTTGTTGATGGTGGGGGGTTGGGTGTGTTTTGGTGTGTGTATAAATAACACTTGGGGGTTGACTTTGCCACTTGGCTGCTGTTGCTACTGTTGGGATTAAGCGACTGCCGCGTCGCCTTTATGCGGTTTGTATTTATTGCTCGCAGCAACCCCTACTCCATTTGCACTCACCCCACTCCACACCATCCACACCCCCGTTCTGCGTAATTGTGTTTGTGTTGGCATTATGCAACACATGTAACACGTATCTCATAGATACGCATATATTTATGTATGTCTACTTTACTGTATACAACTGTCACACAGCCTGGCAAGTCGACACTTGTGCGTTTTGTGTCACTAAAACACCACTCCAAACCACCACCCCCCTTACCCCTTAGCCCTTACCCCCTTTTAAGCATTTTGTCATGGCCAAGTGGTTGGCTGGGTTTGGCTAATTTGGGCATAATTTGTGACTGTTTATTTATTTTGTGCTTACGAAATTAATTTCAGTTGACTGGTTGTTGTAGTCATTTTCTTTGGCCTCAGTTTTTGCTTCCCATTTTACATATGTTAGCATTGCCAATGGCATTCTCCAGCCTTTAGGGTTCTATTTTTTGTGGTAGTGTATAATACGTAAATCGCTTTTAAATTGATGGTTAAATTATTAAACTGGTTATGTTGGAAATCAGCAGAAATGATTCTTGTTTGGCCATATGATTAATTGACCACGAATTGGAGAGTTAGTTTAGAGAAATAAATGGAAATTTCAATATAGCAAAAGTCAGACAAATATCGAACTGCTCTTATTTAACTTTAGTTTGAGCATATTTAATATATTCTTGAAATATTCGTTAATTCTTCTTTGTCTTTATTTTGTTTGAATATTTTGATAGGCGTCTGCAAAAGTTAATTTATGCGTGGCTGCTTTGAATTCGTTTTGCTGCCAAACTTATATTTGAATATTTAAGCGGCTGTTAAATAATTCTAAAGCCTCTGCAATGCCACAACAACAACAATAGCAACCAATAAAAACGCATTGATTTATAAAGGCAGACCGTGAAAAGCGGATCAGCGACATTTGAAATAAATGTGCACCACCAGCGACGATGGCTCATTGAGCATTTCGAAGGCCTCCGTCGAACTGTGGGGCAAGCGAGCGCAATATGCTTGGCCTAAGACCCCAACCATTTACCACTTGCTGTTGCAACTGCAACACACTCAAAGCTTTCACATGCAAATCACTTTGGGGCCTAGATAACAAGCAAGCCACAGCGAAATGAATGTGAATACGAATACGAATACGAATACGACGTCTGGTTGGGGTTGAGACTCTCGGCCAAGACTCGTAAATTTGCAGCTTATTGGCAATAACTGCAAGTGGCTTGTTAACAATTTAACACGTCTTAATCGTTAAATTTGTGGAGAAGAAAAAACAGCAACAACAGCAGCAGCAACTCAGGAAACACATACGAGATGCGAGAACTAACAACGAGGATGACACTTTTGTAGGTGTGAACGCAAAAGAGAAAAATGACAAATGAAAAATACTCCTTTTTGCAAAATCTGCATATAAAGTTCAACTTCTGCAGCTTACAGAAACCGGTTCGCTTTTCTTGCCCGGTTCGATCACATTTAATAATGATATGTTTTTTTTTGCTTCATGCGATTCGCCGTCGCTGGGCAAACGAACAAAAGACTTAAGTCATAAACTTTATGACATTTTGCAAGAGGGGGAAAAATAAAGAAGGAATCTCGGCAAGAATGTCATCAATGAAACAAATCGATTTGTTTACATGCCCCATTCGCGTTGTCCTCTGTCTGCCAACCTCTGCCACTCGCTCTGCCCCCTCTGCCACTCACTCAACCTGGCTGCCAATATCGATTTGACTCTTCTGCCTTGCCCCACACTCATTTATGTTGCTTACCTTTACCTTTCTGACTGTTTTTCCTTTTTTTTTTTTACTTCTTGTGCACAATTCTCGGAAGATTTTAATCTTGTGCTCACTGCACTTTTTCTTCACTCCACGTTGCCCCCACTTGTGTCTTGCCTCTCCGGTAGCTAGAAAGGCTTGGCCAGGCTCTGTTCCATAGATCATGGAGCTTAAATTTGTTTGCTGAACTACTGCATTTCTTGTACATGCTAAGAAGTACATTAATATTATAATCATTTATTATTCAGTGTATATTTTAAATGAAAAGAATTTATTATTATTACAGTATAATATTAGATTTAATATTTTTTATATATTCTGATGAAGTTTATTTAAGGGTATTTGTTGTTCGATTTTCTGCGCTTTTATATTTGCATTTTTTGTTACCTTTTATGACGCATTCGGTGTGCGGTTTATGGCTTTTCGTGTCTGATAATTTTCAGATTTTAATGTGCGAAATTAAACATCACATTTTTCAACACGAACGTTGCTTACGTATATATCATAAAGTTTAGCACTGGCAAATTGTCAATTCCAATTTGAAAACATGCTATTTGTGTGGTTAAATAAGAGGCGAGTCCAACACAAGTTTCTAGAGCAGCAAATAGTACTTTAAAGCGTTAAAGGAAGTGGAACATGAATAGCAAATATCAAAGAGTATAAGTATAATTATAAATGCCTTCTCTTCTTTGTAATTATTCTTACTTGTAATACAACTTCTCATTGCCAATCAGTTCTGCGAGATATCTTAAATGTCAATAGATGTGTGCATTATTCTTGGATTTGTATGTTTATCCATATAGATATTTGATATGCAAAAGTCTTCAAGAGACAGCTCCAATTCGCTTCTGATTGATCAGGCACAATAAATAACGATATCAAACTACAAAACACTCAAGCCTTATCGAGCAATATCCACTCAGTTCAAATAACAAAAGGCAACAAATACAAGAAAGATTCAAATGTTGTATATCTTTGGCCATAGATCAGTCTTAGGCATGCTTATTGCACTTTAAACAGGCACGAATACAGACATTACACTGCCGTTGAATAGTATACGCCAACCCAATTTGAAATGCATAAATTAGAGCACCAAAAATGCTGCGGCAACAAAACCGAAAGAAACCAAATATGTATTTATCTAGCTGACTATCTGGGGATATATCAGCGATATTATTATTATTATTTTTTCTTGGGCGTGTAACTTGTCTATAAACGCTGCTAATAACACATCTAAACTGGCCAACAAATTACCGTTTCAACATATTTTCAAAGGCATTCGATATCAGTTAAATGTGTTTTCAACAAATTTTCATGCAAATGAGCTGCTCACAAAAAAAAAAAAAAACACAAATATTGAGAATGGGACGCATTTGGAATCAAATCGAATCGAATGGAGTGCTCCTCACAGATGACCAGCATCCATAGACAATGCGACGGCGGCGGTCCAAGTTGGAACTCCCCCTCTCTCTATCTATCTCTCTGTCTCTGTCTCTGTCTCTGTCTCTATCCCCCTTAGTGCGACACGGGCGGGCTCATTTGTCGGAGCTGCCCAACTTTATAATACTCGTAATACACAAAAGTTTTCAGAGCCATAAAAAGTGTCAAAACTTCTGCTTGTTGCTTTTGTTATGTTTTGGTATTCTGGTGCTGCTGGAAAAAAAGCAGGTGTATACCCTGTAATTGTTGAATAAGCTGAGGAGTATCTATTGCTGTTGACTTACCAAATGCACAGAACAAACGTTCATAATAATTGTTCATATTTTTGCTAATCTGATAAATCTATTTAAGTTGGTTTTTGTTAAATTGTTACCTATTCTTTCGGTATGTTGCTGTTGCTGTATTTATATTTAAAATTAATAATTATTGCCTATTATTGCCTAAGGCCATTTTGTCTAAGGCATCTCCAAGTCGTGCACACTTTCTGCCATATCGCTGCCAGAAAATTGTCGAGGGCCGCCGCTGCTTGCATTGTTTAGATATTGATTTCCAAACAGACTAAAAACTGAAAGAAAAAAAATACGTAAAAAAGGTGTGACGACCTCTTTTGTTCATCACCAGAAACAGCCACCAGCTTCGAGGCCAATATCTTTGAGCAATTTATGAATGAAAGCCGGGCCAGATTCCCGATTCCCCGCGTTTAGAAGACATCAAGTCTGCTGCATCATTTTGTTGCATGTGGAAAATCTCTTCTATTGTGTGCTCTGTGAGTCAGAATCAGATTCGATTTGTGTTCCATCCAGTCGAGTTTTTGTTGTGAAAGTGTAATATTGTGACACTTTATATTGTGCGCAAAGGATTATGGATGAGACCCGGAGACTCGTTATGTTTTCATTTGAGAAGCAAATTGTTGCTGACTGCATTGCAGTCCAATTAGTGTGGGCCAAAGCCAAATTTTATGTTGCATTTATTACATAATTTTCTACAAATTTTATGGCGCTGCGTGTGCGGCTCAAGAGCTGATTTTACGAGCCAAGAGGGTGGGGTATAGGGAGCTAACAATGAGAGAAAGAGAGAGGGAGAGATGTAGGGGAGGGGTTGGAGAATGTAGCGAGACTTTCTCTGGTTGTGCAGGTTTTTCCAATTTCAGTGTGGGATTAACAAGGATTTTGCTGGTTGGGCTCTGACTGAATGCTTACTGCTGCTCCTCTCGTTCCCTTGGTTGGTGCCTTGGCTGCTTGTGACGACATTTTTCAATTAAGAAAGGATCACAAGGCGCTTAGTAAGGCAGTTTACTCAGTGCCCCAACTTTGGCAGCAAGTCCTGAGTAAAAGAGAGAGAGAGAGAGAGAGAGAGAGGGGGGGAGAGGGGGAGTTGCTACAGCTGGCAGCTTGAATCTTTTGCTTTTAATTAATTAGTGCTCTACTACTCAGTCTCAGTCTCAGTCTCAGTCTCAGGCACCATCTCAGTATTTTTCAACAGACCTCGCTCACAATAGAAAAAGGCTTTTGTTTTTGGCAGCTGCATTTGTTGGCTGTCTTCTTGGAATGTGGCCAAACCGAATAATTTGTTGGCAACGCTTTTCAATGCACCAAAAAATCTGTTTGATCGATATATATAGAATATAATATATATATATGAAAATTGGGGAAATTTCAATTTCAATTCAATAATAATTGACATCTTAATAAATCAAAGAATATCTGCAAAAAGTGAGTGACTTATTCAAAAGTATTTATTTATTTTCATTTATCTAAGTCCGTTCTTCGAATTAAAAGCAGTTTTTGAATAATTTTATAATTTCTGCCTTTAAATTAGCTGTACAATGATCTCTGACCATTTGTCTATCTAATCGATGAGTTCCAAGGAGCAATTGGCAATTACACACTAACAATGCAGCTGTGTTTAGCTAATAGATACATTTAGCAGCAGTTAAAGCATCTTGAACTGTTGATTTAGCAGCAGTTAGATAAAATGCTTACCTCTTATATAATTGTTGGCTTAATTGTCATATGCATTTATGGCACCAGCAAGAACTCAACAATTACAAACTAAATAATATTGCACAATCATACACTATACCCTGTAAAAAGTTTGCTGTCAGAAATGGGTTAGACTTGATTTGATTGCTTAAAATATTACAATGTTTTCTGGTGTTTTTTTCGTCAATCGTAAGTTGCTTGTTTTGCGACAGGCAAAAGCGAGTTTGTTGATATCTGCCAAATGCAATGCTTTTGATGGTCGATAGATCATTTGAAATATGATATTAAGGTTTTGGTTACAGGGTATTATTCTTGATCAATAACTTTCTGCTAGTGCTGCCCATTTCATACGCTTCTAATATTATTTCTTTTAAATAATATTTAATGAACTTGTTAACAGTTTTCCAATAGCAAATTTATAAAATAATTGTTCTCGTTTTTGTTGTCGCTGCTGTTGCTTTCAGATATGTTGTCGCTGTTGTTGTGCACTTCATAAACAATTTACACAACTCGACAGCTAATTCAAATGTGTTTTTGTGCATTTGGCTGTGTGCTGCGAATGCACATGAAATTAATTATAGTTGTCGCTGGCTGGTAAAATAATTATAAAATAAATACGCGTGCAAGTGCTAAGGTGAATGGCAGCAGCAGATTGCAGAGAGAGAGACAGAGAGTATTACGAGTATTACTGGATCAGATTGAAGCGGATCGAACGACTGACAGACCGATCGACCAACGCGACGGCTACGTAATAATTAAGAAATTTACAAACGATTTATCATGTTAATTAAACGTTGTTCAGCAAACGGTTGCTGTTTTTTCTCTCTTTTTTTTAAGTATATATGAGCGTTGTATATTGAAATACTGATAGATGGAATATGATCGAAATCATTTCACACGATCCCAAGATTGAGCGTACGTAAATACCTACCTATATATCTATATTATATATACTGTTGTCTGTATTGTAATTGCTGCTGTGATTGTTGTTGCTGCTGCTGCTGTTGTTGTGATTGTTGCTGTTGCTAATTTGCCAACTACTTTGCGCTGAGTGTGTGGCGAAAGCTGTTTCTGAGCCAAGTGAGAGCAATTTCAGCCACACAGCCAGCAACAAAGACATTGAACTCTACAACTACTCGGTTATAGAAATGGAATGGCAAATGCGCAAATAGCCATAATTAAGTAAATGTGGAAATTATACCTGCGAATACGTTGATAAACCATAATATTGAACAAATTGCTACTGAATGATATACGCATAACTCAAATCAATTGTTGCAAATACAAAATTAATAGCGAGTTGCTAAAGTTTTGCAACTAGATCAGCTGTCAGATTTCACAGAGCAGTTGTAATAGAACTGTTGGCAGGCTAAAACTAAATCACTTTTCAGATTTCTTACAATGAAATGAAATATTCCAGCTGGGCAATCAATTATTTAAATTATAAAATTAATAAGGGGTTTTAACTTATGGAGTAATAAATATTGTTTTTCATTTGATTAATCAATAAAATTAGTATGCAGTTTATTGGGACTTTATAAGCTAGATCATAAATTGTATTGTTGATGGGCTATCAAAACTTTTGTAATATTACTCGGAAGAGTTATTAAAGTTGTCACACTCTTAAATCAAATATTGTTGTAGCAACTTATTAATCCACTGAAAGTTCAGCTATATTTTTATAAAATACTTTTCAAGAATTATCAATTTTGTATTTTCTCGCGAGAAATGTACAAAAATGTAGTTAAATGATTTGCTCAAAATATTACCCTAGTTTTATGTCTTCCTTCTCAATTGGCCAATCAAACTGCAGCTCTTCAAATCTGCCCCATCATAAGTATAATCATCATCAATTTCGACGCCAAATGCTTTTAGTCATCTGTTTTTCTATTTTCTTATTATTTTTTTTATTTTTTTGTGTGTTGTCTATTTGTTTTTGGCAGTGGCTGTGTGTCCCTCCCTACTCCAAACCAATAAGCGATAAGCAAATTAAGCGCATTTTCAACATACCTTTGCTGTCTGGCTGGCTGCCTGCGGAAGTTGCCTTATTGAAAGCTTATCGGGTCCATTTACATAAGACTTGGGGACCACGTGCTATACTTTATAGATTTATTCGATCGGTTTGTGTGTGTGTGTGTGTGTGTTGTGGAAACAGCTGAAACTAAATTGTTGCGATAAAACTAATGAAAATGCGTTTTCTAATTGCACATTAGGCAAAGTGAAATGATTTCCATGTAAGTGGAAAACGAAGAAAGATACAGGATTGGCCGGGTAGCCGGATCTCAAGTGCAGCTTCTGTTTATGGTAAAAGTACAGCACGTGTTGTTGTTTGTTGTTGCTGTTATTTTTATTGTTGTTGTTGCTGTTGTTTTTTTTTTGTGATGTATCGCGTTTGGGTTTTTTACGCGCCACTGCGTTGCCCATTAATTTTAATTTGTGGAAGGCATCGGAAAAAAAGTAACAAAAATCGTATAAAACAACAATTGCACACAATCATTTTCAATTTAATGTCATTATGCGCAATTTGTCAACAAATATACACACACTCAAGCGTCTGTATGTGTGTGTGTGCCTGTGTGTGTTTGTGTGTTTATTGTGTTGCTGTGATTTGTGCTATGCAAATGATGTACACACCCCCTTGGCACGCCCACCTCCCTGGCAACAGCAAACATTTAAGCCAACTCCCCTCATTTTATTTTATTTATTTATGCTGCTGTTGCTGCTGTTGTTGTTGCTGTTGCTGTTGCTGCTGTTGTTGCTGTTGCTGCTGCTACTTCGTGACGAAAAGTGATTGAAAGTAAACAATAAAAGCGACACTCGACGCCACTTTCCACCTTTGTCGTGCCTCTTTTTATCTCCACTCAGCCCCCCGTCTAACAATTGTCTCTCTTTTCCTTTTTTGTTTTTTGTTTTTTTTTGGGTCGCCTTTCATTTGACTAACAATTTTGTACTTTGCGTTTTGTCTGCTAGCTGTTTGCCTAAATTGGCCAATTGCGATTGGTAACAGCAGCAAACAATTTAATTCAATTAAATGTATTTTGTTATACCCTTGCATAGATAATACAAATTTGTCACGAAGTTTGTAACGCATTCAAAGCCTTTGCCAAATTTGGACTTTGAAATAATGCAGCTGGCATAGGAACAATCGGTAGAAAGATGAGTTCATTTTCCAAGATGTGCTAACTAAATCAATCATCAGCATAGAATTACTCTCCCATATCACTCTCAGAGGAGTAATCAGTCTGTAAGGGTATGTAATCGTCGGCTAGCCGTTCATACTTGTTTTTTATTGTGTTTGTTGTATTCCTTTTTCCCGTTGACTGCCTGTCGTTTGTTATTTAGCGACAGCAGTTGTTGTTTTTGCTGCTGCTGTTGTTGTTTGTGGGCAATTGTTTTATGTGAAATTTGTCACACTGTCATGTGCATTTTAAGGCGTCTGTCACGACTGTCACTACTCGCCGCACATTTAAGCACCGTTTGGCTAATTTGCCAACTGAATTATTTACAAATTTCCTATTTAAAATGGCGACATAATTAACTGACATTGTGGGTGCAGAAGGAAGTTTATGGACAATTTAGGAGCATCGTACTTCAAATAAAATTGCAATTTACTTGAGAATTCAAAATGTTGCTTGCAGCTGACGGCAATTATTCTAGGAAATTCATTTCATACCTGAAAAGTTTAAAGTATTGTTTTCTATTAAGTCAAAAGATTTTTGCTTAACTTTCTAATTTATATAAATGTGAATGCTTGAAAAATATTATAGCCAATCACATAAATATATAAGATATATTTGTATATTTTCTAATATTCAGTATACATTAATTTAATTCATTGTATAATTAATTGTTTTTAGCACTTTGTGGACAATGATATTATTTAAAGATTTTTTGACGTTTGAATTTATTTTAATTTATTTTTGATATCAAAACTTAAATTCGAATAATTTATTGATTAACCTTGCCTGAGCATTTTGAGAAATACAAGCTGTAAGGCAACAGTCAAAGTGAGATAACATAATATCAAACTATTAATCAAGTATTTTATTTTATTGAAAGGAAATGCCTTATTAAAAGTCAATAAATTGAAAATATCTCACAAAAAGCAAATATTTACCTCTGAGGGCAAAGAGACACTTAATTAATGAGCATCATTTGGCATACTACCGATGGACATGTGAATACATATTAATATACATATATAGATATTGATATATATATATATATATGTATGCAACATGCTGATATTTTTGATACTTAATTGACCCTTAACCCATGCCAAGTTGAAGCCCGCATGGCGCTTGTTTCTGTTGGTTGTTGGTTTCTTTTGGTTGGTTAAAATATGCTGTTTAGTTTATTCACCTGAGAGACTTTTGGTGTCTGGGTCAGAGAACCAGCCCAGAGATACCAAACTGAGACAAAGACTGAGAATGAGACACAGACTGAGACTGAGACACAGACTGAGACTGAGACTGAGACTGTTGTCTGTGCCTAATTTGTGTAACAAGACAAGAAAACAACCAGAAAAGCAACGCAAAGAAAGAAACGCAAATAAAATTATTGACTTCCATATAAAATCACCTGTGGTGTCAATATTTCAACACTGCCAGCGGTGTTGATGCTCATCAGCTGAAGTGTCTCTGCTGGCTCCCTCTCTTCCCCTCACTGTCTCTCTCTCTCCCTTGCTCTCCCTCTCCCTCTTTCTCTTTTGATTTATTGGTGAGTTTAATTAATCAACAAACTTATGAGTCAATATTTTGTTTAAACAATGAAATGTGGCGAGAAGATCGTCTGGCTAAAACGACTGCAAATTAATCATATGTCGCTGATCACGATCTCTAAGCTGCTGTTGCTGTTGCTGTTGCTGTTTCTGTTGCTGCTGCTGCTGTTGTTGCTGCTGCTGCTGATGATGATGACGAACTAACTGACAGTTGTTTGACATACCCCAGTCAGTGGCACCCCGGGCACAAAAACAATTAACTCAATCGAAATGCAAAGAACTACACAAAAAAAAAAACAGGTAAAAGAAAAAAATACAAGGCAGAGCAGCTAGTTCTAGACTAAAGAAGATGCAATACTCTACAAAAGTAGTTTTATATGCCAAGTTTTATTAACAGTCAGAGAACTGTTGGAATTTAATCAACTTGTTTTATTTTTGTGCTTAAAAAAAGCTGCATTCTCATACTATATATAATATATACTCCCGATTGTCAGCAATGCTGCTTTAAATGTGTTACATATTCAACGCAATAATCAATAAACTCGTTTGCAATAGGGTATACGAGAGCTGAGAATGATGAAGAGTTGGCAAGTGGGTGCAGCATATGGCATTCAAAATGTAAAATGTGTATTGCAATTAAAAAGGTAAAATGTTGATGTAACAATTCCATTGAGTTGCTCGCGTGCAGCAGCAACAGCAGCAACAGCAGCAGCAGCAGTCAACAGCAACAGTTGCTGCTGAATTGGCAATAAGTAGTTGTTGTTGTTGCTGTTGCTGTTGCTGTTGCTGTTGCTGCTTGTGTGTCTTTTTAGGGCCTGTCAGAGCTGCAACTTGACATTTGTAGCATTGTAAATGTTGACACTTTTACTCGGTTGCATGCCACACACAGCGAATCGAAATGATCTTGTTACATTACATGAATGATCACCGCAAATTGGATGCAGTGGAATGAGGAAATGTCTTTGCCTCTGCCACTGCCTCTCACTTCGACTTCGACTTCGACTTGGACACTGTCTGTGCCCCTGCCACCTCCAACAAGGTCTGCTGTCTATGCCACCACTATCATTGGCACCTCAGTTCAGTTGGGGAACTTGACTGATGAGGCCCGCTTTATTTATAGTCAACGGGGCAATATCGGAGGGCGGCAGTCGACCGATCATGAATGACTTACACTCCGAATGAGTGAATGATGAGCAAATTTATCGCAGCATTGTGTCAAACTCTCTGCTCTGCTCTGCTCTGCTCTGCTGTGCTCTGCTCTCCTCCGTTGGGTGTGTGGATGTGTGTGGGCCTTCAAGTTTTGAGTTCCCCACCTTCTTGGTGCTTATTGGGCTTGTTTAGCTGTCGCTTTGACACCGCATGTTCTTCTGACAGTCGTTTAATTATTTGGCTTTGATTGTTAGTTTTGGCCCATAGTATGCAGATGTATGCATATATATATATATATATCTATGTGACAATTCCATTCATGTTTGTTGCGCCTATTTTGGTGTTGCATGTCTCGTGTCTTGTTCGCTTGTTGTGCTTTTGTGTGTGTGTGTGTGTGTGTGTGTAACACATCATTGACACGATCCCAGCTGCTGTAAGTGGTCGCAGTTGTGACATTTTACACACTTTCATTACTTGGAATTGTGTTGGAAGCTTTTTTCGATGATTTTACCATAAGGGGAAAACTTGCTTTCAATGTTGAGTTGATCATGTTCATTGTGAATGTCATAGCTACTTTGAGATGTTGTAATTAGTTGTGGTTATTGTCTGCCTCTGCTTTGAAAAATAGGAATATTTTTCGAATTTGAAACAGAATTGACTTAAGCATTATACATTATTATCTAAATAGAGGTTTATAACTTCATAAAATAAATGTTCACATTGTCGACCATTCATGACTTCGTCAAAACTAAAGTGCAATGCTGATTTAAATGTTTGATTTAAATTCAGAAACTGTGTTTTGATTGAAATGCATGGCAACATAAAATCCCAGAAAAATGCTTTAGGGACAGTAACAAATTTTTCACAGCCAAAACTGTGCAGCTCCTTTTGGATCTTGGCTTGACCATGAAAAGAATAGCTTAATTCTGTATTGTAAAATAGTTTTAAGGCCATATCTATTTTAATTTTAGTTTAACTTAATAAGCGATAAGTTTAATGATTATATTTTAAGCTTCAAGTTCTAAAATCGATTTGCGTTCAATTTTGTTTTTCATATTTTTGACCATTTGCTTGACGCAAATCCTCATTTTCTCACGCTATATTTTTTTGTGCGCAGTTTCACAATTGGCTGTTGGGGGTCGCCTTCCCGTCTCGACTCGCCTCAGCTCATCTCATCTCCCCTCGTCTTGTCGCCTCTCATCTGCTGGCTGAGCTACTCCTTTTTTGAACGCATCAGCAGCAGCAGCAGCAACAACAAAAAGCTTGTGCCGCGCCAACGCCCACAAAAATGCGCTTCCTCTTCAGCTCGGCGGAGAGGCAGGTTAGTGGGGCGGGGAGGGGGACACCCCTCAGGCACCGCCAGCTACCTACAAATGATTGATGTGAATCTTGCGCACAAATTAACACCGGAATTACTCGTACTCGTGAGGCAGGCTATTTTGTTTTTCTTGGAGGGTTTTTCTCAGTGTTGGGGCTATTAGGTCAAAGCTCCACCCTTGAGTGATGCGCTCGCATTTGAAATGTTGCCGACATTCAATTAGGCAGCAACACAGCAACACAGCAACAAAAAAGAGACGAAATATCAGAAACAATGCCGCCTAATGTGCCGCAAATCTTGCTGTGCAGCAAGTTGAAAGTTAATGAGACGACGACTGCGACTTGCCCCCGGCCACAGATGATCCGTTCTTCTCGCTGCTCTCCTCTCCGCTCCTCTCCGCTCCTCGCCAATCCTCTCGCTGCTTCATGTGCAGTCGTGAGTCATGCGACGAACACGTTAATTATGAATATGCAACTAAATCATTACATTTTAAGCCAGTGTCAAAGGCACAGCTGGAGTTGAAGCTTCGAGCTGAAGCTGGAGCCAGATCCTGTGGCATCTTTTTGCTTCTTTCTGCTGCTCGTGCTTGCGCTTGATTAATCGCAAAAGGTGCGAGAAGCGAAATGTGCAAAAGGTTGCACGCTGCATGCCCCAGCAGTTGTCGCAAGCAATGCAGCATGCACTGCTAAAAATTGTAAACGATTTGTGCTAAGATATTATTTATTAAGTTAGTATTCAGTATTCGTATGAATTATAATACATATATTAGAAGCCAATACAATATTCATTTGGTATTTATATCTTTATTTTATTGTGTTTTAAAACAAATATGAATTGGTATTGATTTCTTCATATATCTCCCTAAGCCTACTTTCTTAAGAATTCTTGACAGTTTGCTCTTTTATTGAATCCATGAATTTTGACATCGAATACTTCCTTGCTTCTCTTAAACTATTATTTAATATTATTATTATTTCTTATCCAAACATTCAACTGCTCTTTCACTTTAGGAATTTTCAATTCTTCTTTGTATGGATATTATTAAATGTTTAACTGAATAAAACTTTCTCCTTTCAACTTTAAATTATTTCTTGTGGCTTATTTTTATATTTATTTCACTGGCAAAATAATTCAATTTGATTTTTAATTTTACTCAAACATAAATGAATAATTAATTCACATAAGCATTGTTCTCAGTGCAGGCAACTCTCTTCAATGGCTTCCCCGCCCCCTTGTTAATTACCTAGCTTGTTGTACTAGCTAGCAAGCAAATCAGTGGGCAGATATAGATAGAGATAGGGAGAGAGAGAGAGAGAGAGAGAGAGAGAGGGAGAGAAATATGCGTGCTTAAGGCGTCAATACCAGCGTCAACAGGCTAGCACCTGAGCCCCAGGATCGCAACAAAAACTGAATTATTACTGAGATATTTGCTGATTTATTGGCTTGCGAATGTAAATTCGCATTTTGTAGTTCTTATTGCACTTGGCACGCTATATGCGTGTTAGCTGCAAGTTGCTATTGCTATTGTTGCTGGTGGTGTGGCAACTGCAACCTTGTTGCAATTAGTTTTCGCATCACCACCCAGCGAGTGGATGCTGCTGCTGCTGCTGCTGCTGCTGCGGCATATCAGATTACATATTCTCAACCTTGAACCGCCAAGGTGTCCAGTGAGCAAAGAAGGAGGCGAGTCCAACTCACTATTAAATTGAGCTGGTAGCTTCCAGTTTTGCAGCTGGGGCAAACTTCCGTGTAATTAAGTGGCATACACAATGGTCCAGTCAGTCACCACTACCACCCATTGTGTGGCAAGTTACAGACCCCGAGTCCGACTTCGACTGTGAAACTAAACTCAACTTTAACTTCAGCTTCAGCCTCAGCTCCTACTGACTTGACAAACGATTTGTGAAGGCCCAGACAAGCGTATGCACATGATTTCAACACACAGACGAGACCAGGGACAGAACAGAACAGAACAGAACAGAACAGACCAGAGCAGGCCAGACCAGACCAGACCAAGTGTGCTCTCTGTGGCCTTTTCTCGGCGCCAGTTGCCAAGTTGGCAATACAAAAAGATATCGCAAATATGATAAATTGGGCGCTAACTTTATTTATGCGCCTGCGCCACACAAACCAGAACCACAAACGAGAAACCAGCAACCACTAAACAGCTATGTGGGGCTCTCTAAGCCATCTTTCTATTCTATTTACTGGCCTGGCCTCGTTTTGCTTGTCGGGAGTCTGGCTCTGGGGTCTGGTAATTTGAAGCCATTTTGGTCAAACCAAATAAAGTTGTCAGCTGGCTCCTTCACACAAAATGCAAAAGATGGCAAAAATAACAAACAGACCCCCAACTTGAACTTGCAACTTGCAACACTCGCCTAGGACTTGGTATTGGTTTCAGTTTCTTTCTGTGTCTGAAGTTTGGTCTTTTTTTTATTTTGTTTGCAACGTGTCGTTGCAAATTAGAGTATCGTGTGCAACGCGTTTGTTTAGTTGCTGAAAAGTTTCTAGAATTGCAATGCCATTTAATCAGCATACTGTGCATACCCTGTAGCAACTAAAAATACCTTAAAGGGTATACTGCAATATAAAAATATGATATAATTTATCACACGACTTAAATACAGCCTCACTTTATTCATAAGTAGTCTATTAAGATTTAGTATTTTGATCACAAAACCTGGCCACAGGGTATCTAACAGTTAAACACACCTTCTGCCAGTGCATACTTGACTTGTTCAGAATTTCTTTTGAGCCGGTTGCCACACAGCCAGAGAACAGAAGCTGCGGAAGTCTTTAAAACTAATGGAATGGCTTACGGGAATCAGGCAGGCACAAAATAAAAATCCAGTTCTTTTGCATATTCAATCAGAACTAGTTGGCAAATAGATTGCAACTTAAGATACAGTATCTTAAGCGCAAAAGAGAGAATGCTGCACTAATGACTCTATCGTGGTAAGTCGCTGGATGTTATAAGAAATGTAGGTCAAACAATAATTGCATTTCCTTTGTATTTCTTTTTTAAAACACTTTTGACTTGGCTGAAGTTATTAGTGACAATATGATCAATAAGTGTGCACATAAATCAAAGCGTGTGAACTTCAATTAATTGTGTACAATTGATTTCAGTGACAAATAAATTACTTTGCAGTAATGCAATGCATTATTGAACAAGTCAAGAGCTGGTAGTGAATAAGTAATTACAGGTAAATTAATTACCAACAATTTATTACAATTAACAACTGTTGTCTCTTTTATTAATCATATTTCACAATATAAAAGTTTTATATTTTTATTTAAATAAGAAGAAATACTTGAATAGTATAGTTAATACTGAATCAATTTCAAATTCTCGACTCTGCTGCGAATAAGTACGAAAAGAATTAGTCACAACTTTGATGTAATTGTTTAATGACATCTATTTGTAATTTAAACATGTCAATAAATTGATTGTGAATATGTCAAAATACAAGTACAGCATATAATCCTGTATACATATGTATTACTATATGCCTACAGATGCCCATACAGATGCCAAGCAATATCAATAAATCATCTGAATAAAATCCCATAAACGTCAATAACAAACACTCACACCCTTTAGCAACTTTAACCAACTGACGATTGTCGAGACTCGAGAGTCAACATACAAATACAAATAAAAAAAAATACAAAAATAAGTAACTATCGATTGCTATAAAATCGATCATTAACGCTGTTAATTTGCGACGCTCAGCTTTGGGAGCGTTGATGGCAACGCACCGACAGCTAAGTTAAGCAGTTGGCACAAGGCAAAAAAACCAAAAAAAAAAAAAATAGAAAAAAGGGTGCAAGAGTCATAAAAATTAAAAGCAAATTACAAACCAGCAACAACACCAACACCAACGACAATCATGTAAGAACAATAATAACAGCCGTAACAACGATAAACTACAGCGGCAGTTAACTCGACAATATTAGCGCAGTGTTCGATGGGTTCAGACGATTGACTGACTGACTGACTGACTAGCTGACTAGCTGGCTAACTGAGAAGCTGGCCAAGCGAGACCTTTTGTCACTCTATATTGGACGCACCTTATGCCCATAGAATACCTAGATATATGTGTATTGTATAGAATGGACTGTTTGTGAGCTGGAGACGAGCACTTCCGTTTAGCATTGAAGCGCAACCGTTTCAATAACTTTTTCCCAACTGACGGACAAACATATTGAACACGGAATACCCAGTCGCAAAAAGAGTTGAGCTGAACTCTATGGGCAAGGAACAATTTGAGTGCCTAATGACGCAGAGTAATGAAGTCGCCTTCGTGTTCCCCCAACACCCCAAAAACTACAGACAGGCAAACAACTAGTGATGTGCCTTGTATTGATTTATGAGGCACGAAAAGCATTACAGAAAATAGTTAACAAATTATCTGATGTAGCAGTGACTATCGATTAGATCTTGTAAATTTAGTTATTTGTAGGAGGTATAAAAAAACCCGATAAAGTCTTGAAGGTTATCAGAAATCCTATTTGAAGATGCGAATATTAACAATATATTCTTAGATAGATAAGATGTGGTGCTATGTAAAAAGACTTTTAACAATTATAGATTATACTAGATTAATATTACCTACGATTAGTTTCAAGTTTTGCTTGATTACTTGAACAATCTTCAATAATTCTACTAAATGCTCATTTTTGTTAGGAACATAAGAAAATGCATGGTAAAAAAATTTATAATATTCGAGTTAACAAAGATGAATCGATAGATTTCTAGATTGGAAATAGTTGTTGCATAGCTTGTATTTTATCTGGATAAATCGGTTTAAATTATAAAAACCCAAAGAATTCAAATTTAATCTCTCGAAACTGCGAGATTGTTTATTAAATATGTATTAGATAAAACCCTGAGAAAAAACAAGTTCTTCTGGAGACTCGATTATTATACATATATTGTATATTTTTCAAGGCCTTAAGCACGACTGTTAACTTCCCATCTCTAAGTGGCAACACGAACATAACGCATCGAACCCAACCCTTTTTTTCGCGCTTGATGTGTCGTTGATTTGTAGTTGTTGTTGCTGTTGCTGCTGGTGCTGGTGCTGGTGCTGCTGATGGGTGCTAAAAATCGTCACAGCTGTGCAACGTTTTCGAATTGAATGACTTAATGTGCAACATTGTGTCATCAATATCCGTTCCATTCAGCATTCAGCCGTCAGCAGTCAGCAGTCAGCAGCATTCTCAGTTCAGTTCTGGCCAACTGGCCGTGACAAAAGTGTGAATTACGCTTCGGCTTGAACGCCCACTTGTACACTAAACTCTAAATCAAATCCGCCCCTTCCCAACCCCCTCTCTATATCCACCCACTGTCAACGCAGTCGGATTGAGGGTCTTTCTGCTTCTTCTGCTGCTTTGCCTCGCTCTTCTTCCTCTTCGTCTGCTCGTCTTACCAATTTGCCTCGTCTCTTTAATCCTTCACTTCTCGTATCGCATATAAGCGTCGATTTCTCGTCCGTTGACTCTTGACTGACATTTGACAGTCAGTCAGTGTCAAGTCATCAATATGTACTTAGTACCACCAATGCCTCTTAGCATTGACCTCTTCTCTCTCCCTCTGCCTCTGTCTCTCTCTCTCTCTCTCGCACTCTCATTTGTCTGGCCTAATCCCTATGTAAATCTGTCAAATTAGATGCGATTAGTTCAAAGTGTCAAGTAGTTCTTAGCTCTATCTCTCTCTCTCTCTCTCTCTAGCTCGTTCTCTCTCCTTCTATCTTCTAAAGGTGCCGCTCGACTTTTGGGCGACTTTTTGGATTTTGATTTTCAGCTTGACTTGTTGATGGGTTACTTTGCTCTCAGTGTACTTTAATATGCTTTGTTGTCGTTGCTTGCGTAAATTGTCGAAGCAGATATGTAAATAGGTATTTAGTCGTAAAAAGACGTATTTATAGCAATATCTTTGCCTAGAAACATTATTTACATTATAGTTTAGTTCTGAGTTTTAGTTTCTCGTTTTTCTTTTGACTTGGTCACTAAAAAAGACATTAAACAAAGCATCAACTGACTTACAAGGAAAAGGAAAATGTTGCTTCTTTTTATGACTTTTATTGGGAACATTGGTTAAACTTTTGAAAGGAAAATAAAACATTCATTTGCTAAGGGAAGATAAGAAGAAAATATCTCTATTTAAACAGTTTTAGCAAATACAAATCTTATTGAACAATATAATTTAATACTTGGGTTTCTGTTATCAGACTTTGATTTCTCATATTTGGTCTTTATTTTATATTGATGTGCTTTTATTTTCTCATATCTGGATTCCTCATAATATTCCTTCTTCAAATATTTATAGACACAGATAGTTAGCTTTTAAAAATGTCTCAAAATCCAAGCTCCCACCGTAAACCCTTGTTCTATCCTCCATCCCAGCCTAGTTCTACCCTTTAGTTCAAACGCTTTCTCACGCCCCAAAACTCCCACTTAATACCATAAAGCAGAGTGTGCACCAATTTGCACAGCTAATAAAATGAAAATTAAATTTAAATTAATTTACACATTCCCACGTGTGTCTACCAGCGAGATACGAAAGAGAAGAAGCTGAAACTAGCTGCCACAATTGGCGTCCTACCCCACTGCATGATGCACTGCGAAAAGCCAAACAAATTTGTGAGCGCAGCGAATCGCTTAAAAAGCGAATGCCAAAAAAGGCATCACGCGACCTGCGCCGGTCTGACTGGGAAACTTTTCAATTTAGCGACAACTGGAAGGGACATTATCAACGGCGTATGCTTAGCAATTGGCGATGCTGCCAGGCGGCGGCTAATCACCATCATCATCATCATCATCATCATCGTCATCGTCAGCGTCATCATCATCAGCGTCGTGGTCGCTTTGTCGCTTATCGATATCATAATGACACTATCCGACGATGCGCAACTGTGACAAAATTAATTTTCAACTTGACTGCATACGGTTTGGCAAAGGAGTGCGAGGGGTAGTTGGAGAGGGTGCACACCCTCGCCCCGTCTGCGTGTGTGTGTTGATGATAATGAGACCATAGATAACAACATTTTATGCTAGCGTATTTTCCCAAATAGTTGCGCGAATTTGTGCAGCTCGAAAAACGTGTGGCGTATCCTCTGCCACATCCGCATTCGTGTTTGTATCCTGGGTGCAAAGCACTCACAAGTCAACACAGCAGCAGCAGCAGCAGCAGCAGCAGTCAGCGTATACGAATACGAATGGGACTGACTGTAGTAGCCACCCCTTTGCCATATATATATATATATATTCCCTTTTTCTTGAATGTGGGTTGTGGCCGGTGGCTATCTGAAAATCAGAACTGATGCCGAGCGTTGAACAGAGGCAACCACCACACTGACAAATTGTTCCGCTAAATAAATCACGATTCATGATTATCGCCATGAAATCGAAATTTTCCGCTTTTATTCTCCATGTCTCGGGGCACAAGTTATCTAATATGCTTTAAATGTGTGTGTGACTCGACCCCCACTCCTCATTTGCCCCGTTGAATTGGAATTGTGGCAACTAAACGAGTCGCTGAATTATTGATTTAGGCTGGATTAGTTCTCTCCAGTTAAACTGTTGAAAATGGATAAACGGGCGAGTTAAGAGCATGGATATTAGAGTTTATGGAATTATATTGAGTTATTAAGTTGGTTGTGAAAATCGTGTAGAAAAAGGTATTTCTGTTGAGGTCACAAATATATAAAAATATTAGAAAAAAGTGTGATGTACTTCTAAAGCCAGTTTTAATCTATAATCGGCCTTTGCAATGTCTAACAATTTTCATCTTCCCATAGTTTAAAATTGTATAATTGACCTACTGATTCCATCAGCTGCATGCATCGTTGGCTTTCTTAACGCCAAACTAACCTCAACGCAAAGGTTCAACAAAAGTCAGCTAATTTTCTTGAAAGAAAGAAATTCGGCAGCAACTGCAATTAACTTGGCCTTCAAGGTTAGCCAACAGCACACAATATACCACATACAAAATGCAGCATTCCACATCCAAATCAAAATCAAAATCAAATCAAATCAAGCTCAACAACTGACAAATCCTGAGAAAGTCGCAAAGCCAAAACGAGAAACGAATGACGTATGACACAATGCCACAATCAGCCAACCCTCGGGCTAAGGGTGCACCAGCAAAAAATAGCAGTGAAACCACAAAAACAAGCCTCCCCCCTCCACACCCCTGGCTGGTCTTCCCTAGCCAACAGGCTGTCATATTTGCTCATTTAACGGACTGACACATCAATGTCAAATCAAATTGCAAGCAAAAATGTGTCATTTTCATCATGGGGAGCAGAAGAAAGCAGAAGCGAAAACAAAACAAAAGCGCGCTAAAACATGACAGCTAATCTAATGGCAATTATGATGCCGCAACGGCCCCTAGACCCCTGCACCAACGCACCCTCCCTCTGTGCCCCTAGGTCCACAGAGAGAGCGAGAGAAATAGGGAAAATCTCAATTCGTCTAATTGAAGTTAAGTCAAGTCCACTACCAGTATGAGAGACTCAACCACAACCTCAACCTCAACCTCAAAACAACCCCCAACCCCTGTTTCCCGCACCAGCATCAGACGTCATCTTTCCATAGTTTTTTCGGTTTTTGTTTTTTTTTTTTTTGGTTGGGCTAACAAACAAACTGTCAAAACTGACATGACAGGCGACGTATCAAACGAAATCAACAACAGTCGGCGCGAAACAGTTGCTCTAATCAGCGCTTTGTAGGTGCGTTCGCGCGGGGAGGGGGCATGGTTATGGGGCGGGTGTAGCTAATGGTTGGTTGGGGTTGTCTTGTGCACTGCCCATTTATGGAGTGATTTTCAGCATTTGACACTTGACATGCATATGAAAATTCTGACACGTCAACGAGCGGCGCTTTTTACACGCCAACACAAACTATACAGCACTCAGATCACAGAGAAACAGACAGAGAGGGAGAGAGTTAGAGTGAGACGGAGCACAGTTGACCCGCGCTGCGTTTGTAATTCGAAACGTTACCAATTTTGTTCTCTGTTGGTTCTGCTTGTGGTCCTGTAACGCCCTAAGCGCAGCACACTGAAGCAAAATTGGTTAAAAGTAGAAATTAAAAAATATATATAACAAAATTGGTATCCAGCAGTATTTTTAGACTAGATTGACTAAAGTAATCTCGTCTAGAAATTCTACTAATTACACTTGAAGGCCAGACAACAAATCCTGGCTCACAAAGGATCACTCTTTTCTTGAAGAAAAAGCTGAATTAATCTACCAAAATAATCCTTTAAATTAGTTTCCAGATCGTAACTGAATTGCGCTCTTTATTTAATTAAAATTTCAAATGTATGCATAAATTCAATAAATATGAAAGTGTTAAAATAATTTTTAAGAATTTGCTACATTTTCTTAAATATTCACTTTAAAACGTGGCTTAAACTATAATTCAAAGTTGCCAAAAAGTAATTACACCAGTTTTCCAGCTTATAAACATAAAGAAAAAAGCTTTTTTCCAAGTTTTTAAATATAGTTCCATATTTCAACTAAGCCATTTCACTCAAAATTGTACCACTGTGCGCACAGTTGTAACATCGATTAGAAATGGCTGTGACGGGGGGTGAGGTGGGCGTGGTGGGCCTGATGATTGACTTCGCCTACGAGACATCAAAGTTGTGATTGACGCGTTTGACAAAAGTGGCGATTAAATGCGTTCGCTGGCCCGATTTGCCTCGTCGGCCTTCTCCTCTGATGTCTGCTGTTCGACATTAGCCTATGACAGTATTATATTTTTCCCTGTTGCTGTTGTAAGTGGTAATTTACCTATTTCAATATCGAGTGATTGTGATTGTGAATGGGAGTGTGACAGACAGCGCCGAGCGGACTGAGCATTAGTACTATTTATCAAATTGACAATTGTATTGGCGGCATTTTTGCTTTGTGCAGCTTTTGGTCACTTTGCATATCAAAAGAAATGCCTGTCTGGAAAGTGTCAAAGTGCTGGCACAAATTGATGACCACTGTCAGCTGTGGGTGGCCTACAATAAGCCCATACATACAAATTGCCCATATTGATTCTGAAGTGGTTATTTCCTATACTCCGCTAGCGAAGATGGAAGAGTATTTTGGCATTGTCATGATGTTTGTCGGTTCTGGCTCTGGAAAGATTTGATCCCATTTTAACATGAAAATCTGGCTAGAATCACATTTGCAACTTTAAATGTAGTATTTTTATAGGGGTTATCCGGATCAGATGTGACAAAGTTATGGCTCTAAATAGATTTTTGATTGAACTACTTTTTGACCATCAATCAAAACCACAAAGAAACACCTTTTTTCTTCTCCGTCTAAGAATGTCACTAGTACTAATATGATCATGAACAATTATGAAAACCTTCGACATACAGCAACATTAACAAGCAACTTGGCCTAAGTTCGACCACCCCTAAGCATTTGCGTAGACATTTCTAAGCCGAGCTCAGCTGGTTTTAGTCTGCTTAATACGACCAATGACAATCTCTTCGTCTAATCTCGAGGTAATCTGAAGGCTTGTTGGGTTGTCGCTACAAATGCCCGCTCAATTTGTTACACTATATTACACACAGACTGGGCGAGTCAAGGAGACTCGCGACTTCGGAGTTGGGGCTCACTGTGACTGTCTCGTGTCTGCCACAACTTGCTACGCTTTCCAGAAGCTGAACAAAATCTCTACACCCAATGTTGTCGTTTATCGGCTGACTGCGCACAGCTCTCAGAATGACAAGAGACAGATGCGCAGAGAGAGAGAGAGAGAGAGAGAGAGAGAAAGATAGGCAGACAGCAATCCATTCATCAGTGGCAAATTTGTTGGTGGTATGAATCCATCATGAGGCGAGTGAAAGATCGTTTGTCGCTGATCATCAGCTTAAAAATCGCGCAAATGACGAGCGTAAGACATGAGAGCTGAGATCTCAAATATGAATTGTGCATGTTGTTGGGGATGTGCCTCTGCCTCTGCCTGTGCCTCTGCCTCTGCCTGTGTCTGTGTCTGAAATGAATGTGGATGAGGTAGATCAGCAGCACCGCTGGATGTGGTGGGCATCAGACAGTCAGTCAGTCAGTTAGTCTGTGAAGAACACTGCTTAGCTTAAGCTGACAACAGCAACGGCCGAGGAGGAGCTGCTCATGATCGCTTTTAACTGGTTTTTTTGTGTTTTTGTTGTTGTAGTTCTGGATCCCACAAGGGGCGTACGGGTAGCCTAATGAGCAACGGTCCTCTGAATGCGCTACATGAAACCATGTGTGGCATATAAATAAGCTGAGTTGCATAGTCTTGTAGAGATATGAACTTGATAAGGCCTCATACCGGTGCAATAAATAAGATTTAATCCATCCAATTTTGGAACTTTAGAACATTCGCTAATAAATTGATAAATATGGGGAAATGATAATAAAGAGTGATGAGAAAATTGGTGATTAATGTTGGAATATTTTCAGTTGTTATATTAATGAACATATTTAATGCATTCCAAAATTCTTTTGTAAAATCAGATAATAAAAATATTTATATTTGTTAGTCAACTATTTAGATATCAGTGTAATAATAATAATAATAATAATATTATAATAAAGTACTGTTTCTATTAAGTTGCAAATGATTTAATTTAAGGTTGCATAACCCCGGCTTCTTCAGTTGAGTTTTTGTTTAAGTAGCTCATTCAGCATTCACTTCGAATCCAATACATCTCCCCATCCAGACAGACACACACACATGGATTGTCCAGTGCTGCTGCTGTTTTTTTTTTTTTAAATTTCTTTTATTTCTGTCTCGGTTGCTACCATATTGGAATTCCCCCCAACTGGGCCGACGCACAAATGATGTTGATTTTTATCAAAACTTATTGAGAAAACGTAATTTTTTAAGCTTTACATGTGCTGCTGCAAACTTGTGACTGTGCTTGGGATTGCGATTGGGATTTGTGACTGGAGTCTGCTACCTGCTAAGTAAGCCCCCCGCCCCCCTATATCTCCACCCGTCTTGGCAAGCTCGAGGCGTTTGTCAGTTAGTGGAGTATTTGAAAAATCAGCACAGCAAGCGATGCTATAAATAAATACAGCAGCCATACAATGTGCCTATACAGTTCTCGACTAGAGAGGGGGGTGTGTGGGGTGTGGGGTGTGGGTTGTGTGTGGTGTGTGCTTTTGGCTGGTGTCTCTGCCCGGTGGGTTGTCCATCAATTTAGCAACTGGCTGTGCGAATATTCAGCAAGTTTTATTTGGTTGCAACGTTGAACGTTGAACGTTGAATGTTGAATGCTGTTGCAAGGTCTGCTGTGTGGTCTGGTTGTGGTACCTGGTGCCGGGTGCCGGGTGTTCGGTCGCTGGTGTGGCCAGTAACTGCGCGTATAAATTTCCATTAACGATGCCATATATTCGTATTGATTTAAATGGACAACAATATGTCCCCGCAAACCGCAATAATACGAGCGCCATAATTCAAGCGATTTTCGGAGCGCGACAAATGCAAAAGCGTATGAATTTTCCACAGCTCTAACGAACTTCTAATTGTTAACAGCAGATTAATCTTGGCTGAAAGACCCGGCAAAAAAAAAAAAAAAAATTAAAACAAAACCAAAACAAAAACGAAAACAAAAACAAAATGAAAATCTACGCGAGCAACGATTTAAAATCGATTAACCCGATTTGTGTGCAACAGGTTGCGTTCTTGATACTCTCATGCCACTTATTAACAACGGAAAAAAAAAACAAAAACATAAACAAAAACAACAAAAAGGAGTGAGAGAGAAAGAGGCAAAAATGCGGCTTAAAACAAAGGCTAGCAAAATGCGGCTGAGGGCGTTGTGAATCCGGCTCGATGCCGACAGAACATTCAGTCCGACAAACGCCTACCGCAAACAAATTTTAGTTTTGTTTCTCTCATTTTTTCTGCTTTTTGGTTTCTTCTCCTTTTTTTTTGTATTTTTTTTTTGTGGCTGCTCACGAAAAAGAGGTGAGAAAATTGTTGATTAGCTTCCATGGAGGGCAGCCCCCAAAGAACTTGTGGAGCCAGCAGCAGCAGCACCAGCAGCAGCAGCAGCAATTCTCCTCCCCTTCTCCTTGTCCCCCTTCCCACTCTCTATCTCTCTCTCTCTCTCTGAGTGTGGAGCGATCTTGATGAAGATCAACATGCCATTGATGGGCGTGGCTGTATATGACTTTGATATTTGTCGGCATTTCGCTTTGGTTTCGCGGCAAACACTTCACTCCACTCCACTCTACCTCATGGCCCCTTTCCCTCCTTCTGCTCCCTCCCCCGCCCATCACTGGTTGTATCTTTTGGAATGCTGAAAATAATATAACTATTAAAATTATGAAAGAATACGTCAGTTGGCATCGAAATTGAATGACACTTGGAAAATGCTCTCTAAAATCGAAATACTTCTTAAAGCTTCTCTATAGGAATATATTATTTGATTATTATTTATTATTTTTTATATTTACGCCATGACAATTGTTGCCACATAAGGTATTTATGCTGTATGATTTACAGTTTAAGTTAGCTTAGCCATTAGCAGCTATGCTTTGCCCAATTACAAACTAAATTCTACAACTGAAAAGTTTCAAAAGTAACCAATTAAGTGTTAAGCCTAATATACCCAACATAATGTTAAGGCATAATTATGCATTTTGGTTTTGCTGTTGCTGTTGCTGTTGCTGATGCCTTTGCCATTCGCAGAGGTTGCTTCTTTGGCTGCTTCTTTTGCCTGTTGCTGCTGTGGCTGCTGCTGCTGTTTGATGCTGCCCACTATCACTTACTACACTCAACGCCCTGTTCTGATCCGCGACAGCAGCAGCAGCAGCAGCAGCAGCAGCAGCCGAAGAAGCTGCAGAAGCATCAACTTGATTGTTGCCACATCTAGGGGCAGTGCAACGAGAGGCGAGTTGAGGTTGTAGGCCTAATAATAAATTCGAGCGCGTGCAACTGACTCCTCCCCCCCTCCACCCGTTTTCTGCCCTTTGTCGCGAACATTTGGCGAACAGTCGAGCGATTCGGGGCCTTGGTTTCTTCTTTGCTGTTAGCCGCTCTATAATTATCTCAAACTGAAATTAACCGTCGAAAGAGCTGGAGAAGATTATGCGCATCGCATCCGATAGCAACTGATCGCATTCTGGATCGTATCGGGGGACCGCACTGCATGCTAATGTCTCTCAGTACAGGCACCTCAACACTCTGGTCACTCATTTTCCTCTTTTGGGGTTGAGAAGGGGCTTGTGCGAGGGGCAGGAGGAGTTTCATCTCACCTCGCCGCTGTTGTTGCTTGCGCTAATTTATTGCGCGTTAATATCGACAGACATCAAACAGTTCCTAACCTGAAGTATTCCCCCGGGCAGCTAATTGAAATGCCAGAGTTCTTATCGTATCCAGCGTAACGCTAACATATCTTCCAGAGCGCAAAGAACATTAGCAGAAATTACAGTATTACAAGTCATTATTTGAGCAGAGCAGAGCTGACCTGAGCTGAGCAATTCCGGCTGTCCGTCGGCAATTATAAATAAATTAACTATTTGGCCAGTCCCTAGAAAGATTCGTATCTATCGTGGATACAGCAGATACAAAAACAAAAGAACTACAAACTAGTACCTCAAACTTGACATCATATAGATATGTTTGATTGATGGACTGCTCTACTTGTTGGCCCTCTGTCTCTCATATCATTGACAACTGATCAGTTTTGGGTCTACTAATAGAGCCGTTCCACACAGCTGAGCACAGAAATTGCTTAATTGATATCATATTTTGGAAATAGTTCTGCAAAATACAATCAAACGTATTCAAAGGTTCTTCAAAAATAATATATTCTATCTTCTCCTATAGCTTTAATTATCATTAGCTTCTAACTGCTTGGGAGAACCCATTGAATTGAAAAGCAATTAACGCAAAATCTCGAAAGTGTATTCAATTTAATTAAACAATCAAGTGCAATTTCAATTAGCCTAACAATTTGGCACACATTTAATTGCGACATTGCCTCCAAATCCCAAATTGCAATAAAGTGTATTAAAAACGAGGCAGATTGCCACATAAAATTGTACCCCATCCACCCGTCCACCCACCCCCCTCATTTCACATTTTAACATAAAAATGCTGGTAAAAACAATAGAAGCGTTACCTGCTCCGCCTCCCCCCTTTCCGCCAACACAGTCATCCATCCACCCCGCTGGCCACACTCGACACTTTCTATCTATGTGCGGCGGCTGGTCACATTAGACAGCCACGTGTCTGGGTCATTATGCTGAAAGTTACACGAACCTCGACGACGATGCTTACTTTTCGACTGCAGCACGGGGAATGGGAATGGAAGTGGCAAGGCGGAGGGGGAAGGTGGCACGGTTGGGTGTTGTTACAAATACGCAGCTACACAGTGCACAATTTACTTGTGCTATAATTTTATTAATATTTATTTAGTTAAGATTGAATAATATTTATAACAGTGAATTAATAATTTTTTTGGAAAGCTGTACTATGCTTTAGAAGATACCCGCAATAATTTCAAAACTTTGCTGCTTAAAAGTAATATTTACATTGAAAAAACTATTTTCAACATCATTTTTTCTCTTATAATTTTTTGTTTTATTAACTTTTAGCACTTAAATAAAAAGTAATTGGTTTGTTTGTGGCATAGATATCACTCAATTCTTTCCTCTCTAACTGTTTTCTCACTCTCTCTCTCTCTCTCTCTCTCTCTCTCTCCTCTCTCTAATTGCCCCCTCTCCTTTATTCATTTTCTGTGTCTCTCTTTCTCTGTCTAGTTTATTTTTTGGAGTTTCTCTTCGCCAAGTTTTAATTACATATTTGTTGTGTTTTACATAAAATGCAAAACCTTTCAAACTCAAATCATAATTTCTCGCTGTGTAAACCACCTCGTCCACCCACTGCCTGCCCTGCACTTCAAGCTCAGCCTTGTAACGCAATTTGTAGCTGTCAGTGAGAGAGAGAGAGAGAGAGAGAGGGACACTGAGACAGATAGACAGACGGGCAAACGGACAGTCGCTTGACACGTGTGTGTGTGTGTGTGTGTGTGTGTGTTGGTGAGTGGGTGGGCGTGTGCGGCACGTGGGCGGTGTCGCTGCTGTGGTGTCAGGCAGATATTTGTTGTAGTTGGCTAATGTTGTTGTTATTCCGATTGTTATTTTAATGCTGCTTCTTGTTAATGTTGTTGTTCTTGTTGTTGTTGTTGTTGTTGCTGTTGAGTTCGAATAGCGATAATCGCCATGCCCGGATTTGGCTTTGGCTTTGGCTTTGGCTTTATTCTCGTTGCTGTTGCCGTTGCCTTTTTACAAATTCGAATCGGATTTGTGCATTGTGCGTAGAAAATGCGGATTTAATTGAATAACGAACTAGACACCTCCCCCTCCCCCGACAACACCCACAGCACTCCCCTCCCGCAGCCCTTGCTTGAGTCAGCAGCTCAACGATGCTAGTTAATTTTAATGGCCTATGAAAAGCGGAGATTTTGTGGATTAGCCACTGAAGAGAGGCAGAATTAGAGGGGGAAACTGTTAAAGAGAGAGAGAGAGAGACAGAGAGAGAAAGGGAGAGGGAGAGGGAGACAGAGTGAGGAGAAGATTATGGGGCTTAGTAGCAAGACTAAGCGCAGAGTGGGTTCAAAGTGTTGGTTAACGTTGCACTTTAGCTGGGCAGCTGCATAAAAACTAAGAAAGTGACAACTGATGAAATGTTGCAACAAATAAAAATGAAATTGTTTTCATTTCGCTTTGATCTAAGTTAAGTAATTATCCAAGTTTTAAGCTGACTTCAAAATTTTATGAAATAAATACGAAAACCAATTAAGTAGGAGGGAGTCAAACCACTGTTAATTATTAATTAATAATTAAGTTTAGTAATTAATTAAACAACTACTTGATTACTTGCCATACTTTTACGCAACTGTATATCTGCATTTTGATAGACATACAATGCAAAGTAGAATTCTAAAATCAATCTTAAATGTATTTATCTGAGCAACCAAAACTTAAATATTTATTTTTTCCCATAGAGACTCGACACCGACGACATTCTGGGTTCAATGTCACAACATTTCAATTTATGTACAAGTATATATATATATATATATATATATATATATATACATTTATAGTTAGTTGACTTGTATTCCAGCTAACGAAGCGAGACTTCCTAATCATATATCATCGACTCGCATATCGCTGACATTTGCGCTGGAGGCGCGTGTTGTGTGAGGTCTCCGCCGAATATCAGTCGATCCCCCTCTTCACTTGCAACCAGCACCCTCTCCCCCCTCTGTCAGTCTGTCTGTGCTGTCTGCCCAGGAGCTGTTTTCGAGCAACATGTGTCACGAACATGTCAATTAGATGCCCAAACTTGGAGCAAAAAGTGGGGCTGATTTTTTAAGAATTAAGAGCGACGCACGTGAGGCCAGGAAGCGATAGAGGAGGATGAGGGATGAGGGATGAGAGATGGAGATGGAGATGAGAATAGGAATGGGGATGGGTATGTCGCAGGCAGACACATCAAAAACGTTGAAGTGTGAACAATTTGTAGTTGCAGGATATATGGGAGCAGGCAGGCAGGCAGTTAATTAAGAGTCGAGACTAGTCTACTTCTCAGCCTACTCCCACTCGCATTAAATCACGCTCTTTGCCTACACAGAGAACAATTTAAAATCAAAACAAATTGTTGCAGCTTCGACTTAGAACAGGAGTTGCTCATGGAGAAAAATGAATCAAACTAAAATGATGAAAAAATATTCTTGCACATATTGAAAGTAAAATTAACGGCTAAAATCTTAAGCAAAGAATGTTTTTTCAAATTAAGTTTGTTTATTATATAATGCACAACATTGTTTTAAGTACGTTTTCTAATATCTTCTTATTCTCAGTTGCCTTTACACATTCCAGAAATGTGTTTGTAAATCTTAAGTTTTTTCCTTATAGATTAACACATTTTTGAATTTCGAAAAGCAATTTGGTCTTCTGTAGTTTTATATTTTGTAAAAATTGGGTTTTGTTTCAGTATTTTTTTCTGTGCAGCTACTCATCACACATGGCCCACCCAGTTTGGGGCATTGTTGTGATTTGCGGCTGACTTGCCTCATAATTATTTAAAATTAATGACAATATGAATGTGTGTGTGTGTGTGTGTGTGTGTGTGTGTCAGTGTATGTGTGTGTGTGTGTGTTTCTCCCCCTCTTCGTGCACTCTCCCCTCTAGAGTGGCGCCATTTAAGCGCCCAGCAGCAATAATTTATGAATTGTCAACTAAATTTGACATTTCAATGTGTTGCTGGCAGCGGGGCAGGAAAGTTGGGGCAGAGAGGATATATTGAAAATTGGGTACGCAAAATGCGGTAGCATTCAATATATATGTGTATAAATATTAGGGTTTTTTTTTCTTTCGTTTGCGGCCTGACGAAGTGTGAGAATTATGCTGCAAGCAACACAAACAACAACAACTGGAAGCAAATGTTGTTGTTGTTGTTGTTGCTGGAATGTCATAAATTTCGTTACGCTCATTAGCGTCGCAACTGCATATAAATCCCTGTTGCAGAGCAGATCGGCAGCATTAGCTATAGCTTCAGGTTTGGGACACTTTGGAGAATTGGGAAAATATTGTGGAGAAAAGCTGAATTGATTTATTTTTATACGTTTGCAGAGTGCAATATTTGTCGTGAAGCATGCAACATATCGAGAGAAAAACGCCTGAGCTATAAATTATATATATTCTTGATCAGCATTACCTTTTTAGTAGACATAGCCAAGTTCCTTTTTCTGTCTGTTTTTAAGCGAATGAATCTATATTGATGAATATTGGAATATAAACGTATTTTTACTGCTGGCAGTACTTATATGATCGGATAACTATATCATAAAGCTGCCTTAGGATAAATTTATAATTTATGCTAAACAAAATTATTAGTTCTGAGTTTCATTGTAATCCCTACATGTGTTCGGGAAATCATTAATATAGCAGTTTTTGCTATCCTTCAATAATTCGTTGACTCTTTGGAAGAGTATTCAAACTTCAAGATACATTTGTATCTTGTTATGTTCTTAGTGTGGCAACTAAAACTCGTCGCTGTTCGTTGCTCGCTGCTCTCTTTTGGCTGCTGGGCATTTAGTTTTGGCAGGCACTGTGTGTGGCCCACACAGACCCTCCCAAAGACCAAAACCAATTTTGAATATATCTCTCGAGTTTCTCGTGCGCAAAACTTGTGACGCCACTCGAAATAAATGGGACGAAATGAAAAACGATTTTCATCATTAAAATGTGCGCATTTGAAAGGAAATTCGATATAGAGACATATGTACATATAATTATGTATATATATTTCTCGTTGTGTGTCACATTTTCACATAAATAATAATTTATTTGGGTTATTTGTGTAATTTTTAAAGTTTTGCGTCTAATTTTGCGCGATTAATCAATTTTGTGTTGTCTGTCGCTATTCACAGTCAACAACAACTGTTTAAAGCACCTTGTCTTCGAACAGGTGTTTGTTTTTTGTTGGTCTATTTCTTCATTTATTTTAAGAGTTTACGAAAATGCACATAAATTTTGAAGCAGCCACATTCACTTATCAATTAATCAATTTGTCGTTTTCGCATCGCTCGCGCGCATTTTAAACAAATATTTGTAATTAATTAAACGTTAAACCGAACTATAATATTTTGTATCTTTAATGGGCTAATCCAACTGCCTGCGGCCTACGTCACATTCAACACTGACCGACAACAGTCTGCGCCGCTGCTTAGCTGGAAAAACTACAGGAGGTGACCCTCTGAGGGAGAGGGTGAGGGTGAGGGTGAGGGTGAGGTTGAGGGTTAGCGAGATGCGGTCAGTGACAGGTGCTGTCTGTGGGGCGGCCAAAAGACTTGAAAAGTCATCAAAAATTTAGACATTCGAATTTTCAACCTGTTTTCGAAAGGTGCATTTGGAGATCAACTGAACTGTTGCCACTTTAGTTGTAGAATGTGCTGAAAAAATTATCAAAACAAAATTTGTAAGATATTCTTTTAATTCAATTTTTTCAATTAATATTTTATTGATGATTAATGACGTCGACAATAATTAAACAAGATACAGTAACTAATTTATATTAATAATTAATAATTTAATAATTTAATTAATAATAATTATTAAAATAAACCTTATCTCTCGAAATAATGTTCAACAGTTCCAAAAAGCTGAGAGCAATTTTTTATCAATATGTCCGGGGGCAAAATATTTTCTCAATAATTATTTAAATGCAATTTAAAAGCGTGCCAAAAGTTAATTAGTAGCTTCACCTCATTTTGCTTCTTCCTTTTATTTATTTAATTTTAAATTGAGCTAATAGCTAACAAGGCAAACCTAATTTCTCTCAGTGTTGCCTATTACCTATTTTTTCTATACTTAATTTGTCTTTTAGTTGAACAGCTCTAAATCAGCGACCACACAAAAGGCAGCATTGACGTGTGAAACGAATTGTCAATTGGTTGCAATGCAATTTGGGGAATGTGGCAACAACAACAACAACAACAACATTAACGCGTAGCAGCCACGATTAAAAGCAGCAGCAACAAAGTGCGCGGAAATTTAGACTGCGCGCATAATAAAATAAAAATAAAAAAAGGCAGCCAGCAGGCTAGGAAAGCCACCCAAGTGGTAAAAAGTGCCAATTCGTGAAATTTCACAAATGCCAATCGATGTGAATAATCAGCAGCGACAACAGCAGTCAACGGAGAGAGTGAGAGGCAGCTAGTGGCAGAGGGAGAGGGCAGAACAACCCTGTTGAGTGACAAACAATTGCAAGTGAAAGGAGGCATCTCTCGCCTCAAGCAATTGCAAATTGGCATTGGAAAGTGCCGCACAAAAGCCACAAAGTGTTCTGCCTCCTCTGCTTCTGCCAGCTCTTGTTGTTGTTGTTGTTGTTGTTGCAACAGCCGTTGCCTTTAGTAAGTGTACACAGAGAACTAAAAGCATAAAAATTGCAATCACTTTAAACTAATATCTAAAAAATAAAAAATTAAAAACGACATTGGCAAATAAAAACTTTAAACTTTTTCATTCTTTAATAACTCAACTCTAATTCAATTCAAAAATCTATTTTCTATTCTATGATTCGTCTTATTTTTTTTTTATATTCCTAGTTTAACGTTCTTCTCACTTAGGTAAATGTTTTTGATACTCGCTTGACTTTTCGCGCTGTGCACACACAAAAAAAAAAAACGACAAAAAAACTCTTTTCTTGTTTGGCTTCTGCTTGGCTTTTTAATCACATTTTGTGTGTGTCTCTTTTTTTTTGTCTCGTGCGACTTTTAATTAAGTTTATTGCCAAGCAGCCCAAACTGTTACATATACCCCTCCTCAACCTTCCCCTACCCCCTACCCAACCCTCTCTCAATCATCCTTTGCTGCAAGCTCTTCTTCTTCTTCTTCTTGTTCTTCTTGTTCTTCTTGTTTGACTCAGCCAAACTAATTTCTCTGACTCACACTGTCCACTTTTTGGCTCACTCACTTCTCACTCCTTTTCTTTCTTTGTTGCTCTCTCAATTTATTTGAGTGCTGCAATTGTTAACAAGCTACGGACAAGTTGCAACTTGTCTGCCTCCACCTCCACCTCCACCTCCCCTTCCCCTATCAACTCACCTCGTTCTCGCCTTGCACTACCATCTTGTTTTTCGCCTCCTTTCGCTCTCTCACTCACTCTCCCACACACACACACAAATACACAGTTATTCTCGATGCGTGCGCTGTAGTTAAAGCTTTCAACATTGTCTGCCATTTTTGCCAAGCAACGCCCTCAATCATTCGCCTCTTTAGCAAAAGCACACACACACACACAAACACACACACACAAACACATATTTGCTCACACATATTTGCTCACACAATTTTTGCGCTCACGAATTTCCCCTTTTTGGCTTCTTAGCCTGGAATGCCCACTGGAATGTGCGCTCTCTTTTGCTCGCTAGCTCTCTCTCTCTCTCTCTCCCTCTCTCTGTCTGCCGTTCTCTCTCTCCTTTTTGGCATCTGAGCTTGAGTCGGCCAAAATGGCCGCCTTTGGCAAACTCAACAATAAAACTCACTCAAAACTAGTCGATGAGTTCATTTTTTGCGTTTTCTTGTTGTTGTTGTCAGTCGCCTTTCATTTGATATTCGCCGCAACTGGCGGCCACATCGGCAAGGAAAACTCGCAGTTGCGTGCAGCTCCCATTTTCCGCATTTTCATCTATTTTCAGACACTCATTTTCGCACCTGATTAACATTAAGCTTTATTCGAATTTCGCGCGCACATTATTATTATTATTAATTTTTAAATGGCTCGCCTCGCACATAATTCACAGACCATCAAAAAGTGTTCCGCCAACAGCAAATGAAAGCAAAAATATTTATTTATAAATATTATATATTTTCTGATTTTGTGATTTTCTGATTTATGTTATTGTTGTTATTATTTTGTTTTACCTGTTGCCATAAAAATCAGTTGACAGCTCATCGAAGCGTGCGTGTGAAAATTTACGAATAAATGCTAAGAGATATATCCGACATATGCCAGGGCATCGAAAATATATAAAAGGTGGGAAATTAGGTTGCATATAGGCTTTATAATGTACTGAAAATGTATTTTATATGCATATAAATTTTGTTCATACTCAATTTATTCGAGAAGTGAAGATTGGCTTTCTTTGAAGTATTTTATTTAAAGAATTTTGTGTTTGTCAATAAAGAAAATATATTCTTATTGCACAACAACTGATGTAAAAAATGTATTTCTAAAGTTTGCTTTTTAAAAACTGAATTCAAAATATAATTTATATTCAAATACCACTAATGAAATAAAAATAAATAGAGTACATAAAAAAATTAATCATTAAAGATAACCCAATATTTAGTTTGCATATTTTATACGCTTTTTAATTTCAAACAATTAAATGTAAATCGTAAATGAATTAAATGAATTTTAAGTTCAGTTGCACAATAGTCGTCAGCACTTTTGAAGCATTTTTGATTGATTGCCTTAAGTCTGTCCAAGTATTAATGTCTTTAATCTAAGCACGAACCATAACAATTCGCTCGAGAGATTAAAACTTGAAGCAGTGCATAAATATAATTGCATGCAATATAAATTAAACTATGGCTGCACATAATAAATGCTGAACAGATGTAAATTTGCATAGACCAAAAATGATTTAAACAGCGTTGACGTCTTATTACGAGCACTGCCAAAAAATAAAATAAGCAAGGCTATTAAAGCTGACTGCAACAATAATAACAACAACAGCAGCAATAAACGCCCACAAATCGGAGTCAACAGCAGCAGCAGCAGCAGCAGCAAATGCCCGGCAAAGTGTATCTATAAGATACATTTCAACTCTGCATGTTTGCATATGCGCCAAAATAAGTGTCTGTGCTTGTGTACGCCTGTGTGTGTGTGTGTGTGTGTGTGTGTGTGTGTGTTTGTAATTAGTAGCTGTCCTCGCCACCCTTTGCCTACTCCTCGTGTTGTCGTCTGCCAGTTTTTAGTCTGCTGCCCGTTTTTCACAGAGAGAAAGACAAAAATCGAGATATGTGAGTCAAAAGATGAGCTACAAATTTCTCAAGTGTCAACACCAACGAGACAGTCTGTGTATCTGTCAGATACTTTTGCATCCTTGTGTGCGTGTGCGTTTTCCGGCCATGAAATAATCATTTTTCATTGCATTTAGTTAATGCAGTTGTCATTTATTAATAGTCATTAGCAAGTCCAAAATGCTCGCATCATGAAACTGGGCCCAAAGATACACTCGACTGCTGATCAATCAACAGTTAGCCCACATCCTTAGATGCCAGTTCAGTTCTCAGAGTTCTCTCCGAGTGCTATCTTCATCTGTGCACATTTGACAGTCGTGTCGAAAAGTTAATGAACCGCACACGAAAGATGCCCGAAAAATGTTCGCCTCAGTTGTGTGTGGAGTTCATTGAACGAGCGGCGTCCGTGCACAAAATTGCAACTAATTTGCACTGAAATTATAATTTATTTATTTGATATATGCACATTGCAGTCGATGCCTCTTCAACCCCTCCGCCTCCCCCTCTCCCATTCCCGACAGCTATGTGTGTCGACTCGCCTCCAGCAAGGAGCGCATATCCTTGGGCAACTTAAATTGCAGCGATAAGCTTTAAACTGAGCGCACTTCCGGCATGTTGAAACACCTTTTTACCCTTTCCCACGCAGCACTTGATTTCCAGTGCCAGAGGCGTAGTCTTCTCTCTTTTTGCCGGGAAGGCCTTTTTAAGAGACTATAAAATTTATACATTTCGGTAATTATTTAGTTTTAAAGCTTAAAACATTTTGCTTGAATATAATTCAACACTTTTTAATCAGCTAAAAAATTAGCATTTATATTTTTTACTTTATTTCATTTACTTGTTTTTAAAAGCTTCCCAAAAATAGTAAAAATTATTCAAATTAATATTAAGGAAATGGGTTTTTATTTAGTTATATTATTCTCTTTTTATTCTAAAAAGACTGTTAAATACAACGACTTAATCTAATTTTCAGACACTGAAATGCATGCCTCATATGATTAACAATTTTACCAATCCCCCTTTAAATGTTGCGAATGATTTTTGAGTTCTACGCCACTGCTCAAAATACATATAAGGGCAGGCAAGTATGGCCGGCGTGGAAAGTGTTGGCAAGGATATGCTTAAACATGCAAATTTTCAATATGCAGACAAAGCAGACGCAAGCACCACACTCAGTGAGAGAGAGAGAGAGAGAAATGTGTAAGTGTATAGAGAAAGAGAGAGAGATAGACTGTGTACATGAAGAAAATTCTGAACTGGCCGTAACGTGAAATGCATTTGGGTTAACAACGGGGTTGGCTGCTCTCCCCTTTAGTCTACCCCCCCCCCCCCCGCCTGCTTCATCCATGCCACATCACAGCCCTTCTCTGGCCACTCGGCTGCTACTTTGTCTGCGTCCTGGCGTATTCGTTGAAATTGCCGGATTGTGTTGAAGTGTGATGTAGGCATCGCTTGTTTGTGCCCTCGACAGCACAGGACGGGTCAGGACGGGACAGGACAGGACACGACGCCTGCCTCGCGATGAGGAGGTCTTTTGGCATAATTCTCGAATCACACGCCGCACAAACTTGCCACCATCCACCATCCCCTCTCCCCTACTCCACTCTGCCCCACAAGTTGTGAAATTAATTTCATAGCAATTTGCCTGGCGCTTGTTAAAAGTCTTTGACTTTATATATATATAAATATGTATATAATTACCATACTTTTTGCCGACAAACTTGCAATATTTGTGTACACAAGGAAAACGAGATTATTTTTAAAACACTGTTGGATAATACTCAAAGATGATTTTATAAAAAAACACCCCTGAAAACCTATTTTTCCAACTGTGTTAAGCTAGCTTACTTGATTCATGTACACATTTTTCAATTTTGAAATAATCTTATCTTTACACAAAGTAAACTTAAGATTTTGCCTCTTTGAAGCTGGCAAGACTCTGACGAATGTTTTGATCATTTTCGAAATTGTCGTTTTTCATTTTCACTTAGTTAAGATAGATATTAAGTTAAGTTAAAATATATATTTATGTTTATTTATTTGTATCTCACACGCAACCATCTCTATTTGAATCTCGACTTGACCACACGCCAAATACTTGTTCTCATAACATATCCAAAGCGAGACCCATAAGCAAGAAAATTGCCAAATCATGGTAGTAATACGTGGGTGGGGCAGGGCAGGGAAGGGGAGGGGTAAAGTGCAGTCGCTGGTTAAATGTAGATGTATCTTTTTTGACAAGCTGACGCTTGTTGGTTTTCAGGCTGCTTTGATAAATTGAATAAACATTTTTATGGTATAATTAACTCATGTTTGTGGCTAATGTGAATGCCACGCCCCCAACAAACAAAAAACCAAGTTGAGCAATTAAAATATCCATTGCGACTTGTCAGAAATGCTTGTACTATAATTTATTGACAGCATTTATACATTTGGTAAAGTATTTTATTGGTTGAATATTTGAAAATATATTTTTTTTAATTTTTAAGTTTATTTAAGTCAATGTGTCAAACCTGAACGTATTCCGGTTCCGGTTCCGGTTCCGGTTAATAAATTGCTTTCAATTATCCAGTGTCAGTTACTATACTATATACAGACTAATAATATCGACTCCTGTAACTTGTTCCTTAAGTATTTTGAACTGTGGTTGAAGTTCCGATGTACACCCTGAATTTTAATACGGTTCCGGTTTGATAACCTGATTTAAATATATGTCATGGACAATTTTCATAATTTTATTATCTACTCATTCTCTCTGGTCCCTTTTATGAATAAAATATATAATAAATACCAACAGGATTTCGGGACTTTTAAATTTATTGCTTACTCACACTGAAATAATACCGAAAAAAAAAGAAAAAAGAAACATGAAGCAACAAAAAATACCTAGCAATTCATACAGTTTATAGGGATCTTCCCTCCGCCTACACAACAAAAAAATAATATATATATAATAATTTAGATAAAAGTGTGCATAATTTTGATAAGAATGTGGTCCCCTGACCAACATGGAAATTTATATGCTCGCACCTAACTGCAAATTGTGTGTAATGAGCTGAGCGGCGTTTACCTTTGCCTTCTCCTTCACCTCCACACTTGCCTCCTCTGCCACTGCCACTGCCACTGCCTTCGCCTTTGCCTCATCTGCCTTCACCTTTGCCTTAGCTAATTTAGTGGCACCTTTTGCAGCGATGTCTAAGCCTGAAGAAGACATAAATTTGTTAGCGCCTGGCCAGGTTTTTATTCCAAATGTTCGTTCGCTTTGAGGGTGTTTTGTTTGTGTCTTGTTTTTTTCTACTTTTTCAAATTTTTATGGCTGCTACTTGCTGCTGCTGCTGCCGTTGCCCCCGAGTCCAGGCTTAGGCTTAAGGCTCAAACAACAGAGACACCCAAAATTAGTCAGCAACAACAACAAGCCAAAGTTGAATCAAAAAGGTTGCCGACGTCCTGGACAGATATGCTCTAGGGGTAGAGCCATAGATCGGTCGCTGCTGATAAGTGTTCCCTGCTCATATTTATGTTGGAAATTAGGCAAATTTTTAGTGGCGAGATAATTTGTGTACGACTTTGTCGCACTGAGTGAGAAAATTGCAGGTAATCTACGCTTATCTCAATTACAGAGTGTGAGGACTACGTGCATTTGTCAGATTTTGTGAGTGGCATAAACTGTACTCCTTTTGAATATGTTGAACCTTCATTTATTTTTGCTTCTCTATTTTTTTTTTGTTTTTTAATATAATGCCTAAATTGGGCACATTGATGTTAAACGCAGATCAGCACCCAGTTTATCCCAATGGCGCTTGAAATGTCTCAAATCTTCAACCACCAAAATTCGAGAACCATTTAAATATATATAAAAAAACAATCATTTTACAAGTGAATGAAGCCTTCCTCTCCTTAACAGTATTGGGAAACGCCTTAATACAATATCCTATTTAAATTGGACTAAATGAATGCTATAATTATTAACAAACAAAAATTCAACAATGTACTACTTAATTAACTCAGTGATTGTTCTGACAGGGCAGCAATCAGAATTGTTGGCAATTAAAAAGTGCTTTTCAAGCCATAATTAAAAGTTATGAGCCCAAATTGAACACTTCTCTATAAATACTTAATAGAAACATGACACTTTCTCACAATTTCCAACTGCACACACTCTTGGTTGGTTAATGAAGATATTTGGAAAGCCATTTGAAACTTGTTTGTTTTGCTGGCTTGTTGGTCGAAAATGATTTTATAATTGCAAGTTTCGAGTGTATAATTATTATTGGTTGGTTGTCGGTTAGGCCAGGCAAGCCTGAACCTAAACAGGCCCTCTTACGTAAGACATATATTTAAATACCCCTCAAGAAATTGACTCGCCTCTGTTTTCGTGGCCTATGGGCTTCAAAATTAAGTTATTAAAATGCCGAGCAACATTGCCATATGTATCTTTTTCTCTTTTTCTCTTGTGTGTGGCTCATAATTACATATGATTGACAGCACGAGTTTTAAATATGCTAGCACACAACTGGCCAGCAAATGTGTAATTGTAACAAATTGGAACATTCGCAAATACAAGAAATACCCTTGCCACAATGTAATATTACGTGGCGTTAATTATGCAATCAGCCAAAGCTCTTTTTAAATACCAACAGATTTGTGGAGTGTTGTGGCAAAGAACTCACAAAAGAACATAAAATAATAATAAAAGTGTTTGCATGAGCCACAGCATTTTGTCCATGACAATTAAAATCTTTTAACAATAGTGTTTTAATATTTGTATACCTTTGCATACCTTCTGCAAGGGTATACAAAATATTATTCATTGAAATAGAAATCTCCTTACACAGAAAATTTGTATGTTTTTGGTCAGCATTGCTGAAGAGGTCTGAATTTTTGACTGCCTATGCCAATTATCTACTCTCTCAGTCTTAAAACTATCTTCACAAAAGTAGCAAATATTTGTTTTATTCGCATAGGAAAAATCGGTCATTAAGTTGTTCAACAATTTAGCTAAACTCAATAGTTATGTGATGCCAAAAATCATTTAGCCATATAAACTATATTCTTCATGGAAGCAATCGGTATTTTATTATTAATTTATAGTATTTTTTATACGGCCTTTGTTGCCTTTCTAGCTTGTGTTAATAAATTTCTGCCATCTAAAACGCAGCAAGTAAAAAAATGATTTATGAACTCTAGATTAATTTTGTACTTAGAGAAAAGGTTTCCGTCAAGTAAATATGACTATTCGCTTTGTTCACATTGATAAAGCCCTAATCAGACAATATATTATAAATACATTGTATATTTTCTGCTTAGTGCTTAAGGGCTTTATCTCTCCAGCCAGCCAGGCGAAGGCTCTTCTAGTATCGCAAGTGCCGCGATTGTGTCTGTGGCAGCTAATTAAAAAGTGCATTAAACAATATTAATAACTAATGTCCGCAAAACAGTAACAGCAAAAGCAGCAATTAACAATTAATAATGAATGTCCATGCTGAAGACGTATATCATTAGAAATTGATGACGCATGTCGCGTGCAACTGCAACTGCAACTGCAACTGCAACAGCAGCAATGTTCACTCTCTCTTTCTCTCTGTCTGTCGGCGTGTGCATCTGCAGTTGATTGCATGCGATGGCAACCCTTTTACCACACACACACACACACACACACACATCTATATATATATATTGAAAAGTGGAGTATGAAAATACGCTGGCAGCGGGCAAAACTAAACACGGAGTTGCCTGTAATTAATCAGACTTTCATAAAGAGCACAAAATTCTATAACTTATATTTCATTTGGCTTCGCATGAATGTCAGTGGCAACTTTGTTGGCGTCGCTGCCGCTGTTGCTGCCGCTACTGCTGCATGCCACGCGCGACTGCGCATCACATGCAACTGCATTTTCAACATCATCATCAGCACGATCATCGTCATCATGTTGATCATTTATTAATTGTTTCAGCTAGATAATGAACTGGAATTATTTGACGAACAACGTTTTTTGCATTTGTGTTATAAATTGTTTATTATTATTTTTGCACATAATTTAAATAACTTGTGTTATTTCTTTCTTTTGTTTTTCTTTTCGTTTCTTTTTTTTTTCATCTGTTTTTGCGCTTTTTGATTTTCAGTTTGATGTGTGGTGGGGCAGGGGGCATGGGGCAGGGGGCAGGGGGCATAGGTATGAGGAGTGTCTAACAGTTTACATTAGCATTGGAATTTTTACAATAATTTTACATTAATTTGCAGTTAGGAACAATTCGACAACAAAATAAAGTAAATTAATTTATATATGTAAAAAAAACACAGTAAAAACACGAGCGAAATTTCTTTTGTTTTGCACTAAAACTAAGCCTAATTAAATTAACTAATACTGTTACACGGCTAGGGCTAAAAACTACTTTAAGTACATATACATATATATACTAAATATATACTCTATATATATATATATATATATATATATAAATCAGACTTAGGCGCAGCAGCCCAAATGTGTTTACAAATATTTTGACTTTTTATTGAGGAAGCGAAAAACACAAAAAGCATTTTAAATTTTTGTGCATTTTTTGTAGATATTTTTGGAAATGTTTTTGAAATTATTAAAAAGCCTATTTCCATTCAAACAATTTAAGTATATTTTTCTTTGATTCAATTTAAATTTTGACTAAATTGTATTGTAATAAAATTAAGTCTGTTTTTATACATTTTTTATTTATTCCATATAATTTCAAATAGATTTGTTTGTGTTTGTTTGTAATAAATTGATGAAATTTTCCTTTTGTATATTTTTGATTTATTGGTCATTTTCATTTATTTATTAATTTAAGCATTGTGTGTAACTGAATGTTTAAATCGTTGGCAGTGGAATGTTAAACATTTGAAATACAAATATTACGCAAATGATAAGAAACCTCCGATTTGAAGCACTACTTTTCTATAACTCAGGTAAAATTATGTCTACATAATACTTGAAGTAAAGTCATGCTTTTATTTGTTTGTTTAAAATCACTTATGCATTTTTTTAAATTAAAAAAAAAACCGTTTTCAAATATTATTTTCAAATGTTTCCATAATTTTTGTCAATCAATTTGTAAACAAGTTTGGGTTGCTGCGCATAAGCCAGCTACTAAGTTAAGTGTTTTGCGACATGTTGCTGCAACATGTTTAGCTACACAGCTTTAGGGGTGTTGTGGAGCCAATGTAGATGGGGGAGGGGCAAGGGTAGCAGGGAGAGTTGGGTGTTATTTACAAACATTTTCAATCATTGCACATACATTTCGTGTAGGTTTTACAATTATTTCCCATTTTTGGGGGTGGCTGTCAAGCCGCCCCTCCTTTCGAGGCGTGGGCGTGGCATCGGGGGCAGCCGGACTCTTAGGGACTCTCCGCTCGCGACGATGTTGCCGGCGACGATTGCGGATGCTGCGGCACTTGATAGGGACTGAAACGTTGCGGATAGTGGCCGAGTTGGCTTTTGATGCGCAAATCGGGCGATGCTGAGCCGCACGACGATGTGGGCGTGGCAGGTGCGGGCGGTGCAGTGGCTGCGGCAGCAACCGATGTTGGTGGCGGCGTTCGACTGGCGCCCACAGCTGCTGCTGCTGCCGCTGCAAACGCTGCCTGCTGGTTGGCGCTCGCCAAGAAGCCGGCCGTCAACTGTGGCCACTGCTGCTGCCACATGCCCAGCTGGAAGGCGCCCAGTGCTGACGGCGGCGCGGGCGGTGCGGCACGCTGATACAAATGTGGCAGCAACATTTCCGTATACGGCGACCGGCCAAACATCTGCAAATGCTGACGCGCCTTCTCCAGCAGCGCCAACGAGGCGGCATCCGCCTCCTGCGGCGTCAGTTGCCCCATCAGCGGATCCGGAAAGAAGCGCAACGGTGCCGCACGCATGTGCTGGTCGAAGAAGAACGAATCCATGGGATCTCTGTGGCAAGAAACAGAAGCAAAGCAAAGAGATGCTATGAAAAACTTGGACACAAATAATATTAAATTGAAAATGTTAAGATGCGAAAAGTTACAATAAATTCAGCATGTTAAATATATATTTGCATATCTGAGTATTTTTTATGTGAAATTGGCAATAAATTACTGCTCAAATCAGCATCAAAATACGATTAAAAATATGAAAGGAATTTTCAAAAGAATTGCATTTGTTTATGTCATTAAAGAAATGTTGTTGCTGCCTTCTCTCCTTGAAATGCTCATTTCCACTTTGCATAATTATTTTCGACAATATTTGTCTTCTAATATAATAATTATTTACAGTCCTTTGCATATCATCTTACTGATGGTTTTCCTTGGGCTTTCTGTCTGAGATTAAATAAACTTTAATTTATTTTATTTACACTTTTCTAAGATGTATGTTGAACTTGTTTGCCAAGTTTTGGGTTTCCAATCACGAATTAGTTACTTGTAATTAAGTATTCAAAATGAGCCGAAGAAAACGATAAGAATTCGAATCGAGCTGTTCTTAAATTTAGAACAGCAAATATTTCTTCGAGTGTAACTTGTTGCTTTTGCCACACGGAGGCAGCGCCAAAGAGCAATAACATAATTACGTTGAAAGTAACTGCCAATTGCCGACACTAAACAACTCCAGCAACAACAACAACAACAACAGCAACAGCAACAGTGAGGCAACAACAACAACAACAACAACATTCACTCATTATTTTCGTGTTTTCATTTCATGTACGAATCGGCTTCAAAGTTAAAAGCGCCGATCTGTAATTTACGCCACTTAAGACGCCGCCGTGCCGGCTAAAAACATTGAATGTTGTTGTTGTTGTTGCTGTTGTTGTTGTTGTTGCTGTTGCCATGTTGCTATTGACCATGTTGCTGTTGCTGCTGGCTGCTGCCTGCTGCCTGCGTTTGCTGTCTTAATAGTACACGTAGCCGGCCGCCTTGCAACACTTTTTGAAGTCGCTGTCGAAAAAAAAAAAAAAATGTTAAAAGGGCAGTTCTTATTTCCCCGCCTGCCCCCAACCCCTTGCCCCTTAAAGTCTCGAGAGCGAGAGAAAGAGGCACGAAAAGTTGCTGCTGCCGTTTTGGGTATCCCGTGCAACCTGTGCGTCTGCATCACGCAACATGTTGCCAACTAGCTGGAACTCTGACCATTATGCTCTCGCATAATTAGGCAAAAGCAAATTAATCAATTAAATTGCAATTAATTAATTAAGCATAATATTAATTATTTTACATCGGTGTAAATGTTAAAATTTGAAGAAAGTAAATATTTAATATTTAATTAATTATTATAATATAAGTTTATCGTGTCTGTCACACAGGAAAAATCATTCCCTATCTCTCTCTCAGCCTATTTATATAGATTCTTACTATTTTTTTATTACATTTCTGATTAACCTTCTGGATATGAAAAGATCACGCACCGTCCAAGATCTTCAATCACTTGCCGCAAATCCCTGCTGCTCCACTTTAAACAATCCACTAATTGAAACTGATGCTCTCTGCCACCGTTTCGATGCAGACTTTCACACATTTTCGCTAATCAGCATTGACTACTGTAAGGTAAAAAAAAAGGCAAAGACCGTGGTTCATCGTAAATAAGGTAATAAATCAGCAAACAAGCCTCATAAAAAATGGACTCGGGGCTCAACTACAAACAACTATTTGAGTTTAGTAACGGGCACTCAAGTTAACATCTTGGCCAAGGGTCTGTGTGCATATATATATATATATATATAGAAATAAAAAAGAATAAAAAACTCACCTATCAAAATCAGTCAGACGAGACGAATCGCGAAATCCTTTTGCGAACGGATTCGAATCGATTTTCAATTTTGTAATCAATTGATTCTGATAGGCCGTCACGGCCGTGAATATGGTCTCCGGGAAAACGAACGTTTTATGATCCATATCCTGCAGCTCCTTGGGATTGCCGGGTATGCTCTGCCCATGGCTCAGACGCACCAAATGAATTCTCGGCTGATAGCGATGCATAGAATTCAGCACGACCTGCAACACGAAAAACAAAAACAAAAACAAAAGAAAAAAACACAAAGTCAAATAAACATTTTCTCAGTTTTTCTTTTCTTTCTCAGTTTTTTTTTCTGTTTTTTTTTTCCTGCTTATAAAAAATGTACAACAATAAAAATGTAGTCGGCGTTTGTTTTGACGCTTTTCCGGCAGCGCACAACAGCATCCTTTATGGTGGCGATAAAAACGGTGGCATGCTCGTAAACAGAGCGTCGCCACTTTCCATGTTATATGGGGGCAACGTGTACTACACACACACACACACACACACACACATAGTTATATACATATGTAGTTGGGGCAAGAAGATTGCGTTTTGCCTTTTGCATTTGCCACCAAATTGCCAACAATTTTCATTCATTTTTTGGAATTTACATATGCCGACTGTATGACAGGTTATTTTCTTACTTTCTTTCTTTCTCTATCTCTCTATCTCTCTCTCTCTTTCGCAACAATGGCAGCCGCTGTTTTTTATGTCTGTTTTTCTGTGTCCTGTCTAAATTATTCATAAATGTTCTGGGCCAGGATGCTTAAGGGCAGAGCGAGCCAGCTGCCTGCTTGATAATAACTAAGAATCTCGCGCGAATTTTCTCGGCTCAAGAAATGTAGGCGCAGACTTTTGCAGGCAACTGTAGAGTGACTAATATGTTTGTGGATGCTGTGTGGCCATTATTCGACATTTTCAACTTTCAGAAAGTGAAGCGATTTTCGAAATTACATGTAAAAATAGAATAATTATTTAAATTATTTTCATGTGATTGAAATTGCACTGGAATCTCAAATAAATAAATACAACTGACCATCTATATTAGAATTTACTGTCTACTTTCTGGAAATGGACATTATCTGAGCACCACTTTTCATTCCTAATACTTTAATAAATCCACAATATTTATAGATCTATTTTCCATCGATTTATTTTAGCCGTCACCTCTGTCTATGTTCTGTCTCTCTCTCTTTCGCTCTCTCTCTGCCTCGCTCATGTTGTCGCTGACCTTTGACCCCCGCATAGCTCACGAAAACTTACCTGTCCGCTCTTATCCATTTCGTTGTTTGTCAGCTTCACCTTCTCGAAGGAGACGACTTGTTTGCGCAACGCCTCCGGGCTAATGGGGCTGTCGGGATGGGCGTAAATGCGTGCGGGCGGAGGGGGATCCGCTTTGCCGGCCACCAGCCACGAGCTGCGATGATATGCATAGCGATAGCGACGCGAATCTAACGGCACAATGTCCACCAATACGGCATAGCGATCCGGCGGCTGAATTTGCCGCAACGGACCCGAGAAACTCACACGCACCGTGGGGAACATGCGCCTAAAAGTAGACCAGACATAATAAATGCGTTAGAAACCAGAACAGAATGTTGTACTAAGTGCAGAGAAATAACACCCCTAAAAAATAAAATTAAAAAAAAACCAAATCGTGCGATATGCTTTCATGTATATTTCTTTTTATCGCCGGCCATTGTGTTTTTTTGTTGCTTTTTTCTTTGTTTTTTGGGCGAGGATTGTATGTAAATAAGACGCATATTTAATTTTATGACTTTTAGCACGTTTTTGACACATTTCCGCGACGAAATACCGCCCCATTCGCCGCACCAGCGCCCCCCGACCACAAACAAACCACAGAAACAACTACAAACAAGAACTCAACTCAATTCTGTAGAGTTGCCACCAGCTCCAAGTGTAAATGACGCTAATGACCCAGCCCAGTTCTTTTGTCATTTGTCTTCTGGTTTTCTGTTTTTCTCTCCTCTTTTTTATGCCTACCTGAAAATGAACCCACTATTTTTGGGGTGTGTGTGTGTGTGTGTTTGTGTGGGTGTGCGTGTGTTTGCTGCCTTTAGTTGAGTTGTAAATGAATGTTGCAACATTCATCATAATAATCTACTAATTAACAATAAAGTGCAGAGCATTTGTTGTTAAGCCATAGAAATCGTTTGTGTGGTCAATTTTGTGGCACAGTTTGTTTGGTTGCAGATACAGAAACACACACATACACACACACACACACACACACATACATATGCATAAAAATATAAGTAGAGCATTTGAAATAGAGCGAAAATCAGAAGCTGTAAGTGGAAGTGATGTTTTTGGACGAGTTGTGTTCTTCGATAATTAACGAGTTGTGTTTTAAAAAATTAATTAATATATCTTAATTTGAAATTAAAGAAATTAAAGAGACAGCAAAGTTAATGGATCAAATTTAAAGTAAAGAAAAATACCTTTCTATGAACATTTGTGTGATAGTATTTATTGAGAGAGACTTCTTCCTTTTCCCAATAAAATTGCAATTTCAGTTAATTCTAATAAATACTCCATACGCTCATTAATCATATTTTAATTACTCATATTTCCAGTTAATCAATAATATGAAAATTGTTTGATTTATGTCATATTATATTACATAAAATCATAGAGAAAGTTCTTGCATTAGATGTTTTAGAATCTTAAACGATTCCTTCTTTCCACAAAATTGTAATTTTAGTTATTTCGTATAATTAATTAAATATCATGTGCCGTTATAGTGCTTTATGCTGTATTTCTTTTTTCTATAGTACGATTTTATGGCTATAATAATATGCTATCGATGCAAGATATAAGAAAGAAATTCCCAAGAAATCGTGGCCAAGAAATTGCCAATAATCTGAGACAATAAAAATCATGTAGTACTGCAAATGTAATTGATAATAATTATTGTCAACCATAAATCTCCCTACACACACACACACACACACACACACACACACACACACACATACACACACAACTGCTATATATTCATGGAACAACTTTGACATGTAATTCGTATGTTGTCTGGTTTTAGCTATTTTTTTTAACTTTTAGCTGTAAGCGGTTTCATTTGGCTGCGCCCAGAGAAGTGGGCGTGTCAGCTGCACTTGGCAGCCATATGCAGACATACGTAGATATGTGGATATATGGATACATGCAGTTAGGGTTGCCAACGCACACACATGTCAGCATTTGTGTGCTCAATGCACTTACTGTCATTGCTGTTGACGGTTGAAAGTTGCAAGTTGTACGTTGCATGCTTGCAATTAGCACCATTGTATTCTGAATAACTTATCGCAGAGCTGCCATCAGCTCACATCGGCACTCGTGCCTGACCAAAAACATGGCAACACTGCTCACCAAATCTATGGCCACAAAAATCGAAAAAAAAACCAACCAAAAATTAAACAAGCAGCAAAGAGTTGTGAAAGAAAGTTGGCAAAACACTTTTGATAGCTTGCTAATGTGTCCATAAATGTGTGAAAATACCAAATACCACGTGCCACGCCTACAAGGCAATATATGCCCGCCCCCTCACTACTCGATACACCCCCTCCCCCTCTGCGAGATCGAGGTTTTACTGTTTTAGCTGCTGCTCGCAGCGGAAATGTCGTAAATCATATTGCCAACATTTACATACATTTTTACGAGCCAACTCAGCGGCAAAATTGCCTGAGGAAAACTCTGCCCCACCCACACCCGCACACCCGCACACCCCCAACACACACACACACACTGCGTGAAGTGGGCGTGGCACACACAGTTTTATATTTTCATACATTTATATTCGGTTTTTCCTCGTTTTTCCTCTTTTTTCTTCTGTTTTTTTTTTCCCTATTTTTTTGTTGTTATTTTGCTGTGCGTCGTCTAAGTGTGGATTTTATGTATTTGTTTATGGGAAAATTAGGGAAATGGCTTTCACTCATTTTCCCAGTCGGATGGGGCTGCTTTAGGTGCCAAAGGTTACAATTATGAAGTTTACACACCATTTGTGCTTGCGAGGGTTGCTACAGACTTTCAATTAGCTTTGCTTGACCACCAACTCGGTCTCTCTCTCACTCTTCGTCTCTCTTTCTCTCTTGCTCTTGCTATGCCCAATTAGTCAGTTCTTCCTTCATATGTGAGCCACAACTTCCGCTTTGGGCACTATTTGAATTCATTATCAACACCTTAGTTCCAGCAAATTAAGCCGCCAGCAGCTACCAGCTCTGTGGCAGTTAATAAATGCAGCTAAATGTTAATTCTTGTTACCCCAAAAAGTAACCCCAAGTTCAGGTCTCAGTTCCACGTTCCAGTCAAAAAATAATACTAAGTTAAAACTGGGCAGATCTTTATCACTTCTTGTAAAATTATATGAAGCGCAGCGCATTTATCTCTGCATCTCTTTCTCTCTCTCTCTTTCTCACTCTCTCTCTCTTTTATTAATTAATTAATTCATAACTTGGTAGCTGCATACACTGAGCAAAAAAAGTGTTATAAAATATATACGTTAATTATTTATTTAATGAAACTTTTATGAAACAAATACAAATGCTTTTTTTTTATTAATTGAGTATTTTTCTGAAGGTTTTAAATTCGTGTAGAAGATTACCACAGATACAAGTAAAAACTTTTTTTGAAGAGCGATTTAATTAGCTTTAATATCATCTAAAAAATGCATAGGTTGCATACACAAATTAAAATTTAATTTAGAAAACTGAGAATAAGAATCAATTTTTCAACACATATCTATTTTCATCTTTGTTGTCAATTACATTTTTTTATTACTGTCGTAAATTTTAAAATTCATAATTTATATATATTTTAATTAATTTTATATCTTTTGTTTACAGCTCTTCTTGTTGATTGTTAAATTTCGCTCAGTGCATTTAGTTGGCTATTTGGGTCTGCCTATTTTAACTGCCTGCCAAGGCAAAGTGTGGACTCCTTTTTATGGCCACTGATCCTGCAGCGTTTCAGTCAGGGGATTAACTTGTTTCATTGTCCTCTGGCCAAATGATAAATGTGCTTCTTTTTTCCATATTCATAGTTCAGCTGCCATGAAATATTAATGAAGTTGTACCAAAATTGGTTGAAATTAATAAATTTCAACTTCAGTCGAAGTTGCAGTTGCTGTTGCAGTTGCAGTTGCCCTTTTCTTTTTGAGGTGTGTGTTGTTTGTCCAGTTTTGTGCCGAGCATGAAAATTGCAATTGCCACGCACCTTTTGAGCAGGCCAAGAAACTACTGTTTTCTGGCCTAAACTGTGCGGAACACAAATACCAACAATTGCCTAACATGCGTGAAGAGTTTGTTGTCGCCAAAATATTGACAAACATTTTGTTGACTGCCCGCCTCGATCTCTCCTCTCTCTTTCACTCTTTTGATTGCCACCCGCCGTCTTGGCTGAAACAATTAGGCCGCCTGTGTCTCTCTCAGTCTCTCATTGTAACCACATTTGGCGACTGGCAACAACAGCTGGTTTTGTTAGCCTTAACCGCTGACAGCGTGACAAAATCCACAAAACCACGTGACATTTTATCTCAATGAACGCAACAACAGTTTACCATCCACAGCAACAGGTAAAAATCTCTCTCTTTTCTCTTAAGACCAAATAGCCGAGCCCTTTTCTCCTTCTTTTGTTTTTGGTTATAGATCATAAATCATTTTGTGACGAGTTCTTGACTTTTTTTTAATTTTGCTTCCTTTTTTCATGCCTTACTTTTGATGTGCTTTACGCATGCAAATGTGCATGTTTTGGCAACACCGTGCCGCAATTGGTTGTGTGTGGGTTTTAAGAGGCAACTTTAAGAATTTTGCTAAATTATTTGATCTAATTTTAGGCTAGCGAACAAATGTACAAATTGTGTGAAGTAAAAATTCATAATGAAGTTGTGGCAAGGCTTTACATATTCTTCATCACTATCAGTAAGCAGCCGAGTGGATTTGGAATGGGAATTGAGTTTATTTAATTTTTTTGATTACTTTCTTTGTTTATAATAAGCAATAAAATCTACAATTTGTAAGATAAATCTTTCTATTCGGGTTTGTATCTGCCTTGACATAATATTGACCATCTCCAACTCTCTCTGCATATTGATATAGTTCAGTACACTTTATCATCCTGACAATTTCTACGGCTTATTTTAAGAATATATTAATTTCTTTTGCTTATGATTGTTTTAAATTAAATTCAAATGCACATGTTAGCATAAAACAAGAGCAGCTGTATTTGAATATACCCAATGTTCTGACAATAATGAAGTTGCATTTGTTACAGTCGACACTATATTTAAGCCATTTAAAAAAGTATCAGCCAAAGAATGGAAACCCATAGTTTTATAGCTGTTGTTGTTGTTGTTGTTGGCGTTGCTTTAGCTGCTGGCAGCCAAACGATGTGCTGACATTGATCCATATCTCAGGCAAAGGGGCAATACTTTAACCCGCACAAATGTAAATAAAACATCAGCGGTATCCTTTGACAGTAATTACAGGGGGCACTGCTCATAACGGCAGCAGCAGCAGCAGCAGCAGCAGGAGTCGCATTCAACTAACAAAAAACAGTACTTTCGACTAAAAACAAAGGACATGCAATTGTGTTGTTAGCGCGACAATCGGCAGCTATTACAATGCAATTTATACTTTGTGCCGCTGCTGTCAGGACGAACGGCAAACGAAACGCCAAAAGGAGTAAATTTGTTAATGTGTCGCAAATGCGCACAGCGGGTGATCCAAGTGTTGGTGGGTGGAGGGGTGGAGGGGTGGGGGGAGCTATACACTAAGCATAAAAGAAGAAAGGGTTTTAGCAGCACACAAAACCAACAAAAGTTGCCAAGCAAAACTGAAAGCACACAAAAAATAAAAGTAAAAAAAAAAAAAATTGAAGGCAGAAGAAAGAGAATTTGGTTCGCAACTACTAACGGCTACATACATACATACATACATACATACATACATACATACATACATACATACATATGTACATCGAAACATACATAAATACATTGCTAGTCGACTAATGCGCATTTCGCATGTCATCAACATAAGAACTCGAAGAGTTAGCGGCAACAACAACAACAGCAACAATAACAATGACAAAAACAACAACAATAAAAGCAACAACTCTGGTGAAATTTATGTTTCATGCTTGCCTCACTCTTTTTGTACCCTATAAAACATAAAGCCACATGGGGTATACTCATTCGCCAGCTGAAAATCATGTGTGATTTTTAAGTAGTACACCAAAAATGCGAACTGAACTTGATATTTTATTAAAGTCTGCAATCTTACTTTGAATTAATAATGAAATTGAAAATAATTCTGAAATGGTAAATTGATAAATATGATAAGTGTGTATTAAATTAAATCAACCTAGCAAAAAGTAAGATTTACTAACAAAAGTCGAATAACTCAATTGGAAAAATACTCAAATAATATTGTAAATAATGGAAATATGTATATGGTGTGTGGCTTCTTGTTGATTTTGATTTGTAAGAATACACACAGATCACATTTTATATACATTTTAACGAATTTACTTCAATTATTTCGAAATTGATATCAGTTGTTTTTAACTTTTTATGCTGATGAGTGTTTTATAATTAAAAAGTTAGCCAAAGGCAATTTACTTTATTATTTATTGATATTGGCAAGTATGTTAAGAGATTCACAGTGCTATGCATTTGGTGATTATAGGGTATGCTCTAGTCGACCAGCTGCCTGCTGCCGTTATTCAACTACATTTCACATTTTACACACGACATTCGCACGAAAATCGTCAAGCAATAATTTTTTTGAAGTCGACTTCGTTGATTTGCGAATGAAAAGTCGTTTAAGCATTCGCCGACTGTGTGTGTGTGTGTATAGGTTTATCTGTGTATCTGTGTGTGTGTGTATAACTTTTAGCTGCAAAACAGCTGACATGAAACAGCCGCTAGTTTGGCTGCCTCTGCTTTTTGGCTTCTCTTTTTAGAGTCGGTTCTGTTTCTGTCTTTTTGGGTCTGCCTTCTGCTAATCGAAAATCGAAAAATCGACGGCATATTATTTCGATGCCTTGTCAATCAATTTATGGGTGAAGGGGAAGGGGTAGTGGAGGAGGGGCGGGAGGTAGACCGTAAGCAGGCGGATAAGGGGTGGCAGGGGGAAAGCGAGAGGAGGCGGCGTTCGTAATGAGAAACTAACCAAAAAGTTGCTGATATTTTGCAGTTAACTCAAAATTACCCGCCCCAAAAAAAAGATACAAAATTGAGTGTCGTGAATGTAAAGGCTGAATGTGAATGTGAATGTGAATATTTGTGTCTGAGGCCCTTCCCCCTCCTCCCCTTTTCGAGTGCGCCCCCCTTTCGCTGAGTGAAAGGCGTATTCAATTTTATTGATTGTTCAAGCTGCGAGTTTGAGTTGCGAGTTTGGCTTGATTTTTGGGCGACGGCACTTTTTGAGTGTCTGATTAGCGAACGATTGAACGACTGAGTGATTGAGCGATTGAGCGATTGATGGGTTGAAATTGTTTTCTTTTGCTACTGGCGACGCTGCTAATTGAAATTTTAATATGCCACCGATTATGAACTGAGTGGGGGTTTTCTTTTTTGTTACGGAATTGTGACTGGGAGTCAAAGATGAGTAGCTATTCAAGTAAAGGTAAACTTTGAAATGTTTGCTAAGCAGCGCAGCCAGTTGAATGTTTGCGAACGGAAAGACACAGAGAACAGGAGAGCAACAAATATATATTGTGAGTCTATGCGAGATAGGCTCATATTATTAATAACAAAAGCGAACTTTAACAAGGGCATTTCTCTATAAATTAATTTAATTTAATTTTTTAAATTTCCATGGATTTTTCAGATGATTCCCAATATTTTACATAAAACATGTGCGATAAAGTTTCAAAGATTTCAAAGACATTACGCACCTGCCCGTTTTGGTGATGATCATTTCGGTGCCGAGCTCGTGGAACTTATCCCAGAGCTCTTTGGTCTCCAGATGGCATTGCACGGGCGTGAGATCATCGCAGTTGCAAGTGCCAAGTATTTTGGGCGTCGGCTGCTGTAAGATGCATAGCGAGAAGGAGAGGGGGATAGATTAATTGTGGATAGACTTAGTTGCAAATACGAGGGTTGCCTCTCACAATGAGAACTGGTTTGTCTTCTTTCAATTTAAAACACAAATTGCGTGAAATAAATTTTAAATTAATATTAAAACAACAAATTCATCTTTAATCAAATGCATTTGATTGGAATAATTAATAAGTTTTAAAAAAAGAATTTACACAAAATAATATTCTATTCTTTCTGCTGGAATTCATAAATATTTTCTTTTGATTTTTAAATTTGTATTGATAAGAGATGAGTTATAAAAATGAATGTGCAAAGAAATAAATTTTACAAATTTACAAATTCTTTGACAAGTAAATTGCTCGAAAATACTTTTGAGAAACATAAAAGGAATATTTCAAAAACGAAGAATTGATGGAGCAACCCTCGCATAGCTTTAACTGGCTGTGATGCGTTGCGAATTGGTTTTGGTGCTAACTTTGCTTGGCTTTTTTACCTGCGCGGGCTCCTCGGGAGACAGGCGCTCGTCTTCGCTGGGGCTGTTTGCGGCACGTGGGGGCGGTGCGGCTGGCGGGGGCGGTGGCGGTGAGGGCGTGCTGCCAGCGCCAGTTGCAGCTGATGCACTCGTGCCACGCCCACTCGCTCGCTGACTGCTCGATTTGTGGTGATTGCTGTTGTTGCTGTTGTTGCTGTTGCTGTTGTGATGATTGTGTTGTTGTCGCTGCTTGTTTTGCGTTGCATGTTGCTGATGTGATTGCTGCTGCTGTCTATGTTGTTGCTGTTGCTGTTGTTGTTGTTGTTGCTGTTGCAGTTGTTGTTGCTGTGCAACACGCAATGCCTGACGCGCTTGTTGCTGTGCTGCAGCTGCTGCTGCTGCCGCTGCTGCTGTTGCTGTTGCTGCTGTTGCCGTTGGCGTTTCGCTGTCGCTGCAGTCAACCACATCAACGTCAACATCATCGTCCGCATCCTGCGTCGAGTAGCGTTCAACAGACAACGGACCTACACACAGAGTGATGGAGAGAGAGAGCGAGAGAGAGAGAGAGCGCGAGAGGGGAATAGGGTGGAAAAGAACTTGCGTTTAAAGAGAGTTATCAAGTCAAGGAGTCTGTGGCAAGCATCTTTGTTGCCAATTCAACTTAATTCTGGCTTATTCCAAAGCTTGTACAGCTAGCGGCAAAAATCGATCAGCTATTTTCAAGCTTATGTTGAATGTATTTTCTTATTTCCGCTCTGCTTAAAGCTAACTTAAAACAAGCAGAAAACTAAGATGTATCTTTGGGCTATCGTTTTAAAAAATATATATATATATATAATATAATATTTAACATTCTTGCCACAAAACAATATTTTGCATTCAAGAATTCCCCAAGCGGATAAAATAAAAAACTGCTGCAAAATGAAGTTATTAAATTAAGAATGAGCCTTAGTTTTAGTTCCAGTTTGTTTGTGCTTAAAAGCCAATGTATTTTCATAGATTAATAAAAACGAAATATAAGCTGACAAACCCTAGCAGACCGCAATCAAATTACACTCATCTTAATTTTAGTGTGAATTCAATAAGAATTTTGAGAGTGTGAATGGATATTTAATTCAAACCCAAAACAGATACTAATTTCTACACAATTCTAGCTACTCAAAGCTCTCATGCCATAAATTAAGCACTCAGCAGTATAAATAATAATATAAAATAATATAAGAATATGACTAAAACTATAAAAGGCTCTGCACTTTCATCAACAAAACAACAAGCAAAAAAAGTGATTAAAAACCACATAAACTTTTTTGTTGCCAACACAGCTGAGTATATATATATTTATATATATATATATATATGTGTGTGTGTTTGCTAGCAACAACACCAATGGCAGCAGCCACATGTTGCATGCGGCAACGATGACGCACATGGGAGGCATTTAACAGTGATACGATGCCAAATTCAATTAATTTTCCGCTCAAATGCAATTTCATATGTTAATTTGTGTGTGTTGTTGCAGTGGCAGTTGTAATTGTTGCTATTGTTGTTGTTGTTGTTTTGGTTCATTGTTTTATCAAATAATGAATTGCAATTGGCAAATGCAACAGCGGCAAACAGCAGCCAATTATGGCATCTAAATAGTTTTGCACATGTACAAAAATACATGCAAATATAAGTCGATATATATCTTGATAGGTGTGTGTGTGCGTGTTTGTGTGTGTTTGTCATAACGGTCGGCAACACACAGCCTTGTGGCACCTTCCCGTCCTCCCCATTATCAGTTCAAATTGGCTTTGATTATTTTATTGCCCGCGCATTTGCCGTAATTATCAAGTCATCAACGTTGCATTGTCATCAATATGCAATTTATGTGCAATACAAAAAAAAAAACAAAAAAAGAAAAGAAAAAAGAAGAAAAATCTGAAGCTGTGCAACGTTCTGTGGCAATTAGTCTGGAAGCGGGATTTACTATTTAATAGCTAACTTCATGAAATTATAACTTTAAGCGAACTACAATTTAGATGCATTTATTATTGGATTAACCCAAGAAATGTATTTGATTTATTATAAAATAAGTCAAAGATTTATCTCCTCTTAATTACTATAATAAACCTAACTTAAAAAATATATTTATTTTAAATTTAATTTTATATATTTATCGTTTTTTTCTAGCAGTTTAATTTATTTCTTTGTTATGGACTGTCTTAAATAAAAGCATAAATTTTAACTATTGACTTTAATTTATTTAATCATATGTTAAAATATAAATGCTTGTGCGTAATTTTCTTTGATAAAATCCATGAATATATCTATAAAGATTTTGAATAGAGCCATGAGCAAAATCAAAATGATTTTTTGCAACTTAATTTTGAATAGATTGCTGACATTTATCTGGCATATTTCAAACCTATAAAAATAGATTTTTAAAGAAGACTTTATGTGTTCGATGAATCCATAATTTTAACAACATTTTTCTTATTGATCAATTTATAGTTTATAATCAGAATATGTTTAAAGAAATTCTGAGCAACGGCATTTGTCGCATGCCAAATTCTATTCAAGCTGAATATTGAGTTAAGATTAATTATCTTGCTTAGCATAGAAATTCGACGAAATATTGATTAAGTCAACTAGCTAATGTTCTTTATCAACCATGAAATCTTCGGAATCATTTGGTAAACAAAATGCAAAACTTTAGACTCTTTTTTGATATTCAAAAAATTGTAGTAAAATAAATTAAATTGTTAGAGAAGAATGAAAATCAGCCTGCCAATAAAAATATTTCAAATCAGCAGCTTTTGTCATTGGAATGAATACATTTATTTCATTCTCTGAGCTTTTATACAGCTATTGAACGAATTTGTATAAAATCCCCAGAGAAGCAGTTACATATTTAATAATATTTTTATAACACAAAAGAAAATAATGTTAAGTCCAGCTCATATTTTTGATCATGAAGGAAGGAATATTTTTAGAAAATGTTAAACGACATTTTATGGATCCTAACTTTGATATATTTCGTGTTATTTCATTTTATTTAAATAGCAACTATTACTATTTAATATGCATGAAAAACAGTTCTACAATTGTAATAACATAAAACAAGTCTGAGAATTCGAAATTTGAGCTTTGTTTCTAGAATGTTTTAGGGACTTGTTCTGAAATTTAAATAGTTTTTATTTGGAAGAGAGTCTTTAAGGTATCCTACTTTTATCTGATGATATCCCCAATATAATATTTTATTATTTATTTATTTAATATAACTGAAGTTAAGTTAAGCAAATCTAATATAATATTATTTATGTAAAATTCATAATAAATTTAAATGATTAATCTAAATCAAAATGTCTTCAAGCTAATAATATGAAATGTTTATTTCAGATTCGTATATTCTGATATGAACCCAGAGTTATGTACAAACAGCATTTAATGTTTATTGGAAGTATGTTCATTAAATATACATCATTTACAGAGACACACAGATACATAGAATGAATACTTGTGTGTGTGTGTGTGTGTGTTGGGAGAGTGTAGAAGATAGATCTCAATTACATTTGCTACTCACTCAGACTCCTTTCGGATGGCTCGCGACTCAGACTTGCACCGTTTCCGCCGCGTGCCATTATTGCGGCAATTGAGAAATCGGTGGCAAAGGAAATGTTATGCTGATGATGATGATGATGATTGTTTAGATGATGTAGCTGATGTAGCTGATGTTGCTGGTGTTGCTGCTGTTGCTGATGATTGTTGTTGATGTTACTGTTGTTGTTATTGTTATTGTTGTTGGCAATTGTTGTTGCGGCAGCTGCTGCGGCAGCAACTGCTGCAGTTGCAATTTGTTGCTGCAACTTGGCTTTGAAACTTTGTGGCGCTGTCGGCGACGGCGGCTGGGCATTTGCCGGCTGATTGCTTAACAGCATTTTATTATTATTTTTACTTTTTTAATTTTAATATAAACTTTAATTGAAATTAAATTAATTTAATTTTAAGTATTTTTTAACTTTTTTTTTAGCACATTTTGTCACTGTTCGAAATTGTTGAAAATATTGCGTTGATTTTGAGCGGGTTTTTTTCGTATTTGGTTTTTGGTTTAGCGTGTTTTCAGCGGGTTTCTCGTATTAGCGGGTTCTTTTTTGTCGACGCTGTTTGTCAGCCGTGTTTTGTGCCGTGAAAACCGCTTTACAGTCGCACAGCTGACCAATGAATGAATTTGTGGCAACTGCGATTCGCTTTTTGCCATGTGAAACGCATTCGCAAAACCAGAAAATGCCGAGCGGCGAAGTTAATCCCCCCTCCCTGCCTGCTCCCTGCCCCCTAGCCACTCTTCACCCTTTCCTAGTAGCCCTGTAGCGGTCGCCCCCCTCTGCCAACGTCTCTGCCCACAGCTAAGAGAGAGAAGAAAGAAAAAAAACAGCTGACGATCTCTTACGGCGCAAAGTTTTCAACACCACGTAAGAAAAAATGCTGGCACGTTACGTTACGACAACTTGACGTGTAAGTAAGCTAAGGCACTTTTTGTTGTTGTTGTTGTTGTCTGTTTATTGCTGCTGTTTGTTGTTGTCGCTGCTGTTTGTTGTCCGGCTCTGCGCGGCTAGCGCAAAATACCTGACAGCACTGCGGGCAGCAGTTTTACGCAGCTCGGGCAAAAGCGCCAAAAACTTTTTCACGTAAGCTCTTCCCATGTACGCAACGTAAAGCGGTTAACCGCAAGAGACAGGCAGACAGACAGACACGCCAGGCACAGCGATGAGCAATGAGCGTGCGAGCGAGTCGGCATGCTGCTGCTCAGCATTCCAATGCAGCAAACAGCAAGCGGCGACAGCGACAGCGACGTCGACGTCGCCGCACACATAAGTCATGCTCATTTTCCAATACGACAAACGCTAAATTCCCATACACACACAGTCAGCTGAGTTGAGCGCGCGTGCAAGTGAGATGGCCTGCTAGTGCGCTGAGCACTTTCCGTGTGGCTGGCCGAGCGGTGCGCGCGCGCCTCGTGTTGTCTCGCTCTGGCGAGCGCAAACAAGTTCATAAATTCGTCATTTTGTTTTTGGGCTGTTGACAGTTGGTCTGCTTAGCCCGCTGTTGTTGTTGTGTGCTTATTGGGAGGGGTGTGTTTTCCACATTTCGTCGGCTATTTACAAATACCTTCTTTTTTTTCGCTTTGCCTCTGCTTTGAGTGATTTTCCTTTTGCGTTTCATTCCCATTGCGTTGCGGCGCTGTTTCAACACGAAACTCACCACGTTCCGCACATTGAGTGAGTTGAGCGCTTTGAGTGTTGAGTGTTGTTGAGTGTGATTTGCGGTTCGTGTTGAGTGCAAAGTGGAAAAGGATGAATGAGCTGTTTATTGGAATATTTGGGAATATGGAAACGGAAACGGAATGATTTACAGCAATGTTACCAGAACTTATTCGTTCAAAAAATAATTCAATATAAAATCTATGTGATTTCTGTTTGAATTTAATCAATTTAATTATTTATTTATTTTATGCATTAATTGAAGACACATATTGCCTTGCTGGAAAAATATCATTCACAAAATATTTTGGTTTTATGTTTTTCGATTTTTTTTTTCATTATATTGACAGCAACTATTAATATTTCACATGTGTAATTTGAAAAATATTATTTTGAACTCTATTTTTGAGCGATTTCTTCTCTCCTTCAAAATATATGAATCTTACGGTTAATTGCATCTAGATGGAAATCTTAAACTGTTATAATCAAAAGGATTTTTATAAATATATATATTTTTCTAATTTATAGAGAAATTCAGATGTGATTATGTACTCTATTCTGCAAGGATATTTCATCTTTTTTTTATTGCAAGTCTTTTATTTGCAATTTGTTTCATATGCGGGCTGGACTCTTTTTTATAATTGTTTGTTATCCCTTTTAAATATCTATTAATTTATATATACATTTATCTATATTTTATAACAATATTCGTTTCGTTTCACAATTTACTCAACTTTTTTGAACTCGGTTTTTCATACATTTTACTTGCAATATTTTTGAGGCCTTCGCACAAAAAATGAAAATAAAATATATAAAAAATTTACCCCAATGCAGAGTTCGCAACGTTTATCTGAAAACCGTCCTGCGCCCTTCAATTGAATAATATCATAATTGAATATCAGCGATACACACACACACACACACACACACACACACACGCCCTGCATGTATGTAAATGTTTTTAATTTAAATGTTTACTTAAAAGAAGCAACAACAAAAACGCCAAAATGGAAATTCGACGAGACAACAAAAAACAGTAAAAAAAATGCGACGATGGCGTGTGAACGCAGCAGAAAATTATAGCGCTGGCAGTCGGCAGTCGCCAGGACACTCTGCCAGCAAGGACACACAGCCATCTTTTTTCTTTTTTTATATTTTATTCTTACTTGTATTTTTTATTTTTTCACAATTCGTCAGCTGCGCCGCGACACACAGGATGCGACCTGGCCCTGCCCCTGCCCCTGTCTCTGTCCATGCCCCTACCCGTCACTCCCCTCTCCCCCTGCTACTGCTGCTACTGCTGCTCCTGCTACTCCTGCTGCTCCTTTTTCCTTTTGCGCTGCGGTTTCATTTGCATGCGTTTCGTGGTTGCGTCTAATGGCAACGTTGATCGGCAGACGGTTGGCAGGGGCAGGGGCAGGGTCAGGGCTGGGTGTAGGGTAGGGTGTAGGGCTGGGTGCTGTCTGTGGCAGGGTGTAGCCTGTGCCATTCCCATCATTGGTTTGTTTTGAGCGCAAGTCGCAAAACTCGGTGACAATTTTTCAATGATTTGTTTCCTGCCAAACGAAGCGCAACCAAAGCGAATAGAGACAAAGACAGAGACAGAGAGAGTGAGAGAGAGAGAGAGGGAACTCATTTGCATAGGCCACCATATTTCTTCTTCTTCTCTTTCTATTTTTATTTGTGTTTTCTGGTATACCCTACCCATGTTTATTTGGCCCATTGTCCTCACCCATTTCGAGGCGTTTGTTTGAAAAATTGTCAATTGGTGTGCTTAACTTATTTCTGAAGGCATTTAATTTAATCAAATTGAAATGGGCGCGTTTAGTTTTTTGTGTGTTTTCCGCTTTTCTTTTCTTCTCAATTAGTTTATTCTATTTTGGACAATTGCACAGTTAAGTTAGAAACACAACAAAGCTTTTTCGCTAATTAGAAAATACTATAAATATATTTGTATTTGTTTTTGAATAGATTGGGTTAGTTAAAATAGCCAACTATTGAAGGGATATAGTTGTATGCCCAAAAATATCTAATATATAAGCAGATATCTTAGGCAAGGCAATGATAACATATCCTTGCAGTAGCAAATCTATCTGCCTACATCTAAATTCTACTATAAATTCGGAGAAACCACCGATTGTTGCTCTGACAGCTTTATGATATATTGACCTGATATTGATGATTGTTTGCATTTGTTGAGAGCATATTAAAATGCATAACTAATGGGTTTGGCTAAGATAACTTCTTAAACAAAAATGATAAAAGTATATGAAAAAGTTTCATTAAGATAGCTTTAAGACTGAGGAACTAGTTCCATATATAATTGGTTAGTGATGCTGATCAAGAATATATATAATTTGTGTGATTAGAGAGATGTCCAACTGCCTTTACAAGAATGAATAGCTGGCTTGGGCAAGCTGAAGATTTAATACTCTGGCAGATTGCAGTCCATCTTAAATAAAAATAATATTACAATTAATAATACAGGTTGGACCTTCAGCGCTGTTAATAATAATAATTATTATTACTATTTATATTTGTATACGTTTCACAGAGCTCAATCTTGTCTTTAGTTTAAAATACTATAAAAAATTCAGTTTTTTTGAAAATTCTATTTTAGATTTGAAAGGAACAAAAGCATGTAATTTGTTATGTTTGTTATGTTTTTGAGTTTTGTTTTTGTGCTAAATCAAAGTGTTGTTGCTTACACTCGCAATCTGTTGCAGTTGAATGGCCAACATTCGTGCAACAACAATACTCCTCAGCCTGCCCCTCAAACTGCTCATTCATCCAACAGCAACATGCTCCTCAACCACATTCATCCAACAGCATCAACAACAGACTCATCCAGACTCCTCCACCACAAACATTTACTTTCAATCCAACTATTTTGGACACTCACGCAATTCAATAGATATCAAAAAGCCCAAAACGAATTGAACCCAAAAAAAAAAAAAGAAAAATAAATAAATAAACCCCAGCAGATTTTGCAGGAGCTGACATATTTTCTATTTGTTCTATTTTTGTTGTTGTTTACGCTTTGACAGGATTATGACAAAAGTCGAATGCGGCAGATTGGAACACAAGTTGAGTTTGTTGTTGTTGTTGTTATTTTGTGCCATTAGTTTTTATTTAGCCAAAAAAGGAAATTTCACTATTTTGTTTGGCTTACGTGCGCTAAATGGCCAATAAGCGCAGAGCCAAACCAAAACAACACAGGGAAAAAGGGTAGGGCAAAAAAAAAAAAACAAAAAATAAAGAAAGAAAAAATGGCAACTAAGCCGCAAGGATACGTGTGCACCGTGTGCCGCATATGGCAGCCATATTGCAGGACTCCAGTAGATATATCAATTTTATTGCTGCACAACAAATCTGGCAGAAATCTAGCAAAATTCTATATTCCGTATTGCGTAGCAAATTGTTTTTTGCCTTCCCTGCCTCTAAATGCTATACAAAAACAAAAGTATAAAAAAAAAACAGAAAAAACAGAGAAAAAAACTTAACATAATTGCCAACAATTGAGTTTTATGTTCATCCTTGAAGTTCGCCACGCGCGTGTCACAGAAGAAAAAGAAAATCTGTTGCAGGTGCTGGCCGTCTGCTGTCTGTTCAAGGACAATGCCACAACGCCCGCGCCTCAAGCCGTAAGCCTCAAGCAGTGCCTCACAACTATCAGCGTACACCCATCAACTCTCCTCACACTGCCCGCTGTCTGCACGTGGACAATTATCCTTGAGAGATGGAGACAGAGAGAGAGCAGCGCGCAGCGTTCTTAATCAATTAACAGCTGCCCCAGCTGGAAATTGAAGCGAGACCTTAGCTTCAACTGCAACTTGTGGCATGCTGCATACTCGATGCTGCATGCTTGATGATCCACTCTGCATTCTGCATACTTGGCTAATTTGATTTCATTACCGCGCCCACAACTAAATCATAAAGCAAAAACAACGACAACTGCGGGGCGGAGCTGTGGCCAAGCTTAATGCGAAAATTAATCGAAGCGAAATCGCAGTTACACTGTGCGAAAAACTGAGCAAAATATTATACACAAGAATGGAGGCAACTTAATTTCAAATTAAAACAAAAATAAGTTTGACATGTGAGTTTAAAATTAAAACAAAAACAACTTTGATGTGCGAATTTCAAGTTGTCAAACTAACTCGTATTTCGGTTCCGCTTCCGGTATTAAATTTATATAATTTTTTGTTTGACATTTGGTGCTGTTATGCAATTATTTGGACTAATATTATTGACTCCTTACTTAATCCCAAACAGCTTCAGAGCAAGAAAGGGCTAGAAAAACACAATCAAATAGATTTAAAAGCTTAGCTTAATGAAGGGATAATTATAAAAAAAAGCAGCACTCTTTCATTAGCTAAGCTTTGAATTTCGCTCAGTGTACAGAACGAACTTTAGCCACAGCTTGGGCAGCACCATCTTGCAGCAGCTTCCAGCTGGGCAACGCCTATCACAGCTCGGCTGCAACTAGTATGGAAAGAGGCACAGAGCAGCGAGCAGCAGAAGAAGCGCAGCAAGAAGAAAAAGAAGAAGTAGATGAAGAAGATGGAAAAGCACAAGCTGAACTACCGAAAGCGTTGAAAACACTTTGTCGGCTCACAGATGCGTTGATAATATGCTAAAATTGCTGATGATGCACGCCCACAGGTGTTGCACAGACAGATAGATGGGCACAGATGGAGATGCAACCACCGAAACGGAGATGCAGATGCAGATGCAGATGCAAATGCAGATGCAACAGTTGAAGTTGCAGTTGCAAATGCTGAGATACATTTGAAACGGTCTCTCGAGGCTGACAGTTTCCTGGCTGATGATAGTGCTGCTGTTCGGTAATTGCCACATGTGGCACATCAAATGCCAAGCAACGCTTGTCGCTACCGCTATGTTATTTAACATTAACGTTGCATGCCGCACATCCTGTCCGCTTCTAACTGGTCCTGTCCTGTTCGCCTGTGGCTCATCCATCCAAAACTCTTAAACCGTTTGCTGTCCGAAATTTATGAGCAGCAATTGCCGCCAATTAACAAGCTAAACAAGAAAAAACGGCCTGATCCCAATGCTGATAAAAAGTAGTGCGGCAGCATGTTAGAACTTAGAATATTCCTCTTTTTGATGATAGAAGTGGTCCCATAAAAGTGTTACTAAACAATATTATTTTACTTCAAGCTGGAAATATAATATTTTAGTTATCTCATCAGGCTGAGATAAATCATCGAATTTGTTAAATTATCTTTAAAAACTCAAAACGCATTCGATTAATTTTTAATTCATGATTTGTACTTCACTAAAAATGCGAAAAGGATAATGTATCAGTCAGAAGGAAGCATATCCCATAAAGCATATTTATTCCTAATTAGATTCAACAACCGAGTTGACGCTGAATAAGCTTATTTATTATCGATATTAATCGATTTCTGATAGCTTCAAATGTAATTATTTTAAATACACATTTTCATGTTGAGCAAAATTACTCTCAGCAAGCAGAAAATGTATTTAGCAGCAGGGTATCTCCTAGTCGAGTGCTCCCCCGACCAGAGCACTCTAGTTAAAATGTTTAGATATCAACTAACAGATGCTCTTTCAATTTAATAACATTTTTTTAGCGTGTAGCAGCAATTCAGCCTGCATCTTGAGCTGACTTCTGGGAAGCAGCTATGTGTATGAAGATGCCAGACAAATCAGCGTCGCAGCAGCCTCACTCGAAGTCTGATAACATCAAGCACGTTGTACGTTGCACGTTGCACGTTGCACATTGAATGTTGCACAGACTGATCTTTCACACCTTGCCGGGAACCTGGAACCTGTGCTGCCAGTTTGTCTATTGTTTTCGGGTCGGTTATTGTCAGCTTGTTGTCCTTTGTCAAAGATTTTGATATAAATCGCATTAATCACACTCAGACAAAACACAAAGCCAGCTAAAGGCAAGGTGTGATCACAGTTTTGACAGCGACAATGACAAGAGGTTTTATACCATTTGATTGCAGTTCCCAACTATAACAACAACAACAACAACAACAACATCAACCTGTTGTTGCCTCACTTCAATGGAACCTGCGCCAATCATTGTCATTGTCCCTGCACCTATTTTATTGTTAACAACTACTTTCCCAGCGTTGACTCAGCCTTGAACATTCGAGTTGAGCGCTCAATTCGGGCTGGGAGGTGTAAGACACTCTATATCTACTATATATCTACTATATATCTATATATATAAGCGATTGCTAAGACAGCAGAGGTCAAACAGAAAAAGATCGTAGATCGTTGTTCAATTTTTGAATTCATCTTTTGAAAAGCCAATCGATCTTAGTTCCCATAGAACTATATGATATAGTAGACTGATCTCTATGATTTTTCGATAAAATATGAGGAGCATAATAATACTCATATTGGGAAAGCTTGGTTCTTACTCAACTTTCCACTGATCGTTTCTGCATTCGTACTTCAAGCAATAAAAAATACATCAAATTTAAAAATAATAAAAGTAAAAACTTTTTAAAATTTTTAACACAAGTTTTTTCACAAGGAATTGATCTGAAACCCAAACATTTTGCTGGGTGAGCATCTTGGATGCAGTTAATGCTGCTGGGTGGGCATCTTCGGTCCAGTTGGAGCTGCTGGGTGGGCATCCAGTTAATGTTGCTGGATGGGCATATCGGGTGTGGTCTTTGCTGTTGTTGTTTACCAGGAACCAATCATTGTCAGGCATTGCAATTAATCAAAAGGCGGTGCTGCTATTTGATGGCCAAGCTGCACGCTCCTGGAATTGGCGAAACGCCATCTTTAGCTGCCGCACTTGCCACACACACAAATCGACCTTCTCTCTCGCTCCTTCTGCTGTGGATGTCGACAATTGCATGGCTGAGGTCTTAGCCATGGAACACACGCGTTGACATGCAGCACGCGATCCGGATATGGTCGAGAATGCCAGCTATGCCAGCTACAACTGAACTGGACGTGAATGTGGATATGGATGTGGTCGCCATCGCCATCACCATCGCCAATGGCAATGGCAATGGATGACGATGGGCAACATTCACCCAAAAACCTGTCAATGGCAAATTACCTGGACGGGGTGTTGCCACCGAACTACACTTGGGGGCTGGCCACATGCCACATGCGACAAAAGATGCAATTACCTTCACATTTCAGCAAGCAAGAAAATGGGTTTGCTAAACACTGTGAATGCCCTGCAAAATAGTTGTTGAACTGAGAGAAGAGCTTGGCAAATGCTATAAAAAAAATGTAGAATCAGCTAAACTTAAGTTTCAGTTTTACTTTCTAAATAATAATATTTTTCTAGTTCTTAGTTTTAATCTGTTGGTTTTAGGTTTGATTCTCAGTTTCTAACAGATCATAAAATCTTTTAAAAATTACAGACAGGAAGTATATCTACTTTATATAGAGTATGGATACCAAATTCTTTTGGGTTTACTCTCTGGAGTGCATTTGCTTATGCGCAAATTGGTCTGCTTGAATGATTACTTCAGTCTAATTATTTGTATACATCAAATATTATGATACCAATTACATGTTATATCAATAATATATTGTAGAGTTATTCTGCACACTATCAATAATTACTTACAGAATAAAGCTAAAGAGTTTTGCGAGAGTTTTAATATACCTTAAAACTGCTTACCAAAAGCCCGAAAGCCTTCAATTACTGGATGTTTGGCAAGCGCAAAGCTACGCGACTGCAGCCAGTCAAATAGCTCAATTGGTGGGCGGTTGACACGCCCACAGTCAGCGGGGCAGGTGCAACTTTGCAGTAGTAGTCGCCACAATTAGTTGCAGCCAAGTTCGTGTCAACAAAGGCAGTAAAAAAAAACTAAAAACAAAACAAAAAACAAAAAAGCAACACAAAATTAAGCTCTAAACTTTGGCAAATTCACGCGAGCCATTTCCATACCTCATATTCTACATACTATAGAGTATATATATATAGAGTATATATATTATATATATATATATTTGCGTATGAAAGTAGACATTGTTATTTTTGTTGGTAATTATATGTGTTTTTCTTTAGAGTGCATTACGTGCAACTCGCAATGGCAACTGGAAAAATTCAAAAACGCCCACGATGTGAAAATGTCGCCAATTTTATTACCTGCCGAGTTTTTTATTGTTGCATTTTTTTGCAGTGTATATAATTAGAGCGCAAAGTGTTTGCATTTTGATAACTTTGATTTATGTTTCTCCATTATTTTTGATTTAATTATATGGCCAGCTGAAATTGTAGCTGAACTTGTCATGCAACATGGGGGAGTGTAAATGTGCGATATGAGACTGCCATTAAAAATAGTGAGTATACCCATAATAATACTCGGCTGCATCTAATAATTACATGACAGATACTTTTCTCCCATTTGTTAGCCTTGTCAATTGCCGCTTTGTTGGCCCAGCTAATTGTGCAGCTGGCTGATTGAATGAATAGCAGAGTCTGTGTTGACTTGATTGAATGGATGCCTTTGAATGCGACTCATTTGCGCTGACAGCAAGTTGAAAAGTACTTTACTTTAGTAGGGATGATGCATTTGGATAACAAGCTGATTGAAATAAGTAGTAAAATAGAAAAGTGTTTAATTTATCATCAATATATATTCTCCATTTCGATCATTAAAATATTCGAAGTGTTTTACTGTTAATAGAGTATTACTTGATCTATCAATGGATGATAGGATCTGTTAGATATCATATTATATGATTCTCATATTCGTTTTGTTAAGTAAAATTTATACATTTTTATACAACGATAAATTTATGATATTAATTCAATATATTTTTTAATTGACAGGTTTTTTCTTATACCTACTTTTTTACATTGTTAAAATAGTTTAATTTTTGACTAATTTTTTCTTCAATTTCATTTTTATTTTTTTTAGTTTTATTCTTAACTCTGCCTTTACTTTCCAGTTGTATGCAGTCTCCGTTAAACTTCTAATTCACTTTGCTCCAACGCATTTGTCCATTAAGTCAACTTCATTGGCAGCCATCAAATTAGCGGAGATTTGGTCAGAGCCAGCTGCCACTCCCGTTTTGGCCAACTGATGGCTGCTGCTTCTCCTCGTATTAACTTGGCTGGATTTGTGTTGGTTTGGTCACCTTTGAAGCTGTCGCGAAAAGTGCGCGAGGCGTTTAGACAGCTGCCAAATGCCGCCAAACTTTTCACTTTGTGGCCAAAACTAATATCGCAAGCTGTCTGATGGCCCTGAAGGAGTATCTACCCCCATCGCCCCCTCTGTTCCCACTTCGTGAATTGGGGGGCCCATTGCATGTTGCACGTTCTGCGGCTTGCATTTGACGTGTTTATATTTTGTGGCAGTTGCAATGTGATTGATGTGCAACAGCAATTGAAGCAACAAGAAGAACAACAACAACATCTCCCCAGTTGGCTGCCACATTAAGTTGTAAAGTCATTTCGAGACAGTTTTATGAAAGAGAGTCTTCCAAAAGGACACAAAAGTACAGATGTGCCACCATTGGATTAGGGGCATTCCCACCTACAGCTTAATCATTTTGCTTTTTGGTGTCTTCTTTGCTCGCAAAACTAATTTGAAGTTTTTTTCTTAGGCGGGGGCAGAAACGGGGGCAACAATTTCATTTGCAAATATGGCAGGCAAATGCAAATGTCATGGCTTTCGATGAAGTTGCCACATGTCCTGCGTTGCCACACCCCCTTCCCTTCAGATATGCTTTGTTTGCATTTCGTTATTGTCTTTCTGTGGCACACACAGAAATCATTGTCATTTCCACACGCAAAAGTCATTTGGCACATGTGACACCCTTTTTTGGCTTAAATTGCTTTGGTTTCCACCATGCCCCTCATCCCCCCTATACCTTATCCCTTTAGCCTATTTGCCGAATCCTTTCAAACCGTGGCAACATTTGCACTTGCATTTTGTAGTCAATATTACACGCTGGCAAAAATGGTATTTGTTTAAATTAAGAGTTCAGCTCTCGTCTCGTCTGGTCTCGTCTCGACTCGTCTCGTCCTTTATCCCTTATCCTTTTTTTTTGTTGCCTTTTTGGTTTGCCAGCCTGTTCTCTCAATCACTGTCCATTGCCAATGGCAATTTGACTGCTAACTGCTTTTTCTTAACGCTTCGTTGAACTTTTATTAAGGCCCATTGGCCAAGTTGTTTTGCCGGCTTCTCTCTTCAACTGCGTCAATTGCGTAGAAATATTAGATTGTCAATTCGTAAATTGCAGGCAGTGTGCGAAACATAAAGAAGCGTGTCAGTGTTGCCAAATGTAAAACAAAAAACCAAAAATGAGAGCTACAAAAAAATGTAGGCTTTTTTTGCGATTGTTGTTAAGTATTTTGTTTGGAAATTACTCAAGTTGCCAAGTTGGCATTTAAATTATAAAACTACAAGTGAAATGTTTATTAATAGTAAATAAAATATTCTAATTATGGAATCATCTGATAAATAATTCAAATACTTTACAAATAATAAATAATATAGAAAAAACATATTTAAATTATAAAAAAAAACCGGCCAAAAATTAATAAACAAATCCAATTTCTTCAAATAAGTCACGAATGACAAATAATCACAATATATATAAATAAGCTGAATATCTATTTATATATGAATATGATATTTAAGAAGTTAAGAAACAGTGGCTATCAAATATTTTATATATATTTCCTTATCTGCAAGTTTAACTTTGCACATTTAAAATTCTGAGAAGGTCACTTCAAACTTCAAACACGATTTGCAAGCTTAATCAGTTGACCACACACGAAAGTATGATTTGATGTATATAATAATGCAAAGTACATCGTGATCAATAAAGAAAAAACCAATGCGTATAGAAAATGAAAGTTTTTTGTTGTTGCGGCTCTGATTTGAAACGTGGCGGTCGTAAACTGAAAACTTTGGCAATGCTTATCTGGGAAAGTCATGTGGAAACGGAAGTGGAAATGGAAATGGTTGTGGCTATGGACATGGATATGCAAACAATGGCGGACAAGAGTTTACCGCAACTTAATGTGATTTGCTATTTATGGCAGTTTTCTGCTTCGTTTTTTTCTCCCTTTCTTAGGGGTAGCAGTGAAGGATGCCCCCACATCTAATCCAACATATGAAGTTGCGTAAAAGTTTTGCCAAGCACATGGTTTGTATGTAAATCCTGAAGAGATAAGGCGACGGAAGAGCACAATGACAGCCGCAGGAATTGACCAAATGGCCAGGCACACAGGACAACAGCAGGTCCTGCAAGCAGGAAATAAAAATAACCAGCAAGGATTCTCCAGTCGTACACATCGACTAGCAGATACCCTGAACCCTGATAGAACTGACAGAGATTTTTACACAGAGTTCTTAGATATTCAAGCCAACATGTTGAAAATGCAAATTGCTTCTTTTTTTTATTAGCGTTCATCGATTTTTATCAATAAACAGCAGAGGTGTTGATGAAGAGAAATGCTTGATCAAACAGACAGCCAGACAGCCAGACAGACATGGCTAAATCTTTATATTTACATTGTTTCTTATGGCCTGTTTCATACTCAAGCAGAACTTCGGGATACCTTTTCGCAGATTTCCAATGGGTTGAGGGTATAAATAGAAGAGGTCCTGCAGAGAACGTGAATCTGAGATACACGTAAAGTAATTTCATAAGTTTAGCAAATCACGAACCCAAGCAACAAACAACAAATTATATTGGAGTGGCAGCTTATTCTTCTCCTGCAGCTTCTTTTGGCTTTTTTGCGCAAGTTTCGAACAGTCCTGCGGCTGCTTATTGGTCCTGACATGGGGACACATGTGTTATGGTAGACCTCCCCATCCCCTCTGCGGTGATTTAACATAAAAAGGTAAAAGCAACAAAAAACGGATGGGGGAGAAAAAGGCACAGCAAATAAGAAAGTTTTGTTTTATTAGTTTTTCATGCTGGCAAAATGTCTTTTGCCTGTTTTATTATTAGTGCTACGGGGTGGGAGTGCTGGTAGCGTAGTCAGGTTTGCAGGATCTGGTCATTTCCATGACTTGCAAGTTTTCTGCTGACCAATGTCATAATGGATAAATAGCTGTGTAGCTGGCAGGCAGTCATTGTTGTTATATTTTCTTGTTTGTTGATGTTGTTGTTGTTGTTGCGCATTTCTGGGACATCCTGTCATGCGTTCAACTTCGAAATGGTTTCGCATAATTTGCAAAGGAAATAACAGCAGCAAAAAACTAGAATGAAAAGCGACGAAGTCCGACGAACATTTGATGCTCTTCCTCGTACTAAGGAACTTATAACAGAGAGAGAGAGAGAGAGAGAGAGAGAGAGAGAGAGAGATTTCTTCCATGTGATGTACAAGTCAGTAGTAGAATCATTTTATACAGCAATATCTATATATACATATAACTAAATACTATAACAATATTTTATATACTGTCTCCAGCAGAAAATAAATATATTTCAAGTCTCTTAGAACTAGACTAGCATCTAATATCGACTCGACTGCTCAAGCTGACCAGGAATAGATCTGTCCTTTATGACAAAATTATAATATCCTTTACAAGGGCATCAAAACGCCGCCCAAGTTCAGGCTGAAGTCCAAGTCCAAGTTCTAGTCCAAAAAGTCCGAGGCTGGCAATTTGTGCTCAAAACTGCGTACGAAATCCATTTCAAAATTAGTTTTATTCTTTTGGCTCCTTTGCTAAAGCAAGCTGCTTTTCCTCTTGTTTCTGTGTGTGCATTTGCTTTATGAGATATTTACCTGATTTGATTAAATCTCGGCACACGCCGTTGAATCATCGTTCATTATGAGGCTGCTTATCCACATTAGTGGACAGTTATCCTCTTACGGTGGCATTGTCTTCTCTAATGTAGGAGAAAGTTGTAAGTCTTGTGTTGAAGCTGGGCATTTGACATTTGAGTTGCCAGCGAGCTAATTGCACGTGAAATTCGCCAGAAGTTGTCAGAAGCTTGTTAAATCCGTTTAAAACAGTTTATGCGTAGGCTCAAGTCTTGAAATTCTTTTCATTATTTGCCTACCCATGATTTATCATTCTTTTGGATAAGTATTTTATTTCTTGAACTTAAAAGTATACCTATAAAAATATACTTAAAATCGGTTTAACAAACTAGTTTCGTAATTCCATCTGAAAAAATATTTATATATACAATTTTGAAGAAATCTTTAGACAGCAGATTTAATTAGACTGCAAGTAATAGTTTTAATTAAATAAATTTTCGAATTGCCACAAAATATTTTATACTAAACATAGATAAAAGATGAAAACAAATACTTCAACTGCAGCCAGCGAATAATATAAAAAGATTATGAAAAGGCCACACAACAATAAATAACTATTTGATACTAGTTAACAATCGTGCATAGAAAAGAGAGATTCGCATTATTAAACTTTGAAGACTATTTTGTTGACTTTCGCAGATATTTTACTCGCCTGTCAATTGAATGAATTCATGAAATTGCGCACGCATAAACGTCAAGCAAAACTATCAGGGACTCACATTTGGCTTCTGCTTATTTATGGCACTCGAACTGATTGGTTGCTGCTGCTGTTGTTTTTGTTGTTGTTGTTGTTGTTGCTTGTTGGTTGCTGTGGAGTGTCTGTCGATCAGAAGCGCCAGAAGAGCTCGCAGCAAAAGTTAACAAATTCACGCCAAGTCACCTTAAAATCAGCAACAGACCACCCAAATGATTAACCAGTGAGCTGACTGGACTGTCTCTCTGTCTGTCTGATTGTCTGTCAGTCTGTCAGTCTGTCAGTCTCAGTCTCAGTCTCTGGCTGAGTAGCTGTTAAGCCAAACAAGCTGCCATATAAAGCCACACGACATGGCATCTGTATCTGTATCCATATCGGTGAATGTATCCGTATCTGTATCTGTATCTGTATCTGTATCTGGTACGCTTGTTCTTCTTCTGTTGATCTGAAGTCTGGGCTTTGAATCTTGGCATATTCATATATCAGTTTCATTTGCATTCGTCATGGCTGCTTAATGAGCCACAACTCCAAGTTTGAGTTGAGTGAACGACGATGCTGACATTGCAATATATACACACTTACGCATATAAGTACATATATATATATATATATATATATATATATATATTCATACGACCATATATATCGCGTCTGCTGGCAATCTTTTTGAATCTTTTTTAATCATTTCATATTTGGCTTTTAATTTTATTTTTTTGCCGTTTGCAACGCTGCCTTTTGTTAACGCTTGGCAGCTGGAAGCTGATGCTGCGTTGATTGACGTCTCGCCTCTTTGTGAATATTTTTTTGCATGTGACACTGCACACCCCTCTCATACACCTGGAAACAACAGTTGTTTGATGCAGCTACAAATTGTTGCTGCACAGCTAAAAATTGCAAGATTCAATCACTTGTAATTGAATCCATTTCAATTAAGGCAGCGAATCTTTTTAGCCTTTTATGGGGATTGTTTTTATAAGTATTAGGAATTTTGGATTCTAAATAATTAAATTCATATTTTTAAAAATTAAATAAGAAAAGTTGCTGCACTGAACTGAACTGAATTCAATTTTCAATCCCATTTTACAATTCTTTGAGATACTTTTCACTTTTTAAGGAGACACATTTTAGTTGGTTAACCAAATTGTTTTTCTTAATATTTTACTTGAATATAAATAGAAAATCGATTGGACTTTAACCACAAATTATTACAGTGTATATTTTGCAAATACCCTGCGCTGTTCTCCCCCCAATTACACCCCCAACTTGAAGAGTCTCACAACAGTTGTTTGCCTTCACAGTTGCAGCTAAAAACGCTGCTGCTTCTACCACTTTTCACGCTTGGCCAATTGGCTGCAACTCTCGATCTCGCTCCCGATCTCGAACGCTGTGGGGCTGAACATACATATGGACATATGTGTATATATCCGAAGCGTATGTGAAACATTCCTCACATTTAATTTTCGCTTAATCACTGTCCAAGAATGGTATTGCTGTTATTGCCTGCTGTTAGCCGACATCTCGCCGCGTAAGTTGACAGCCGCAGTTCAGGATGTTGTGCCCTAAAAAAAAAAAAGGAGAACAAGAATTACTAACTTGGCTTATTAATATCCAATGTCGAGAGGCCTACGCATATCCATGCCTGTCAAATGAAAATTTCATGCTACTCCAAAGAGAGGAAGAGAGAAGGAGGCGTCCAACTGGCAAAGAATGTGTATTCACCTTGAATGAAGGCACCTTTTTTGACAAATTAGCCTCATTTGTTGGCAGCAGCAGCAGCGGTCAAAACAAACGCCAAAAAACAGGCCAGGACAATGCGATAAAGATCGTTTAGAGCAGCGGGACGAGCGGAGCCAGGGGTCAAATGTGAAATAAGTTGGAAAGCAAGAGGAGAAGCTGTGTAACTGAATTCAAAGCGATTCTCATTTACTTAATACAAAAGGTGCAGCCCACACACGCACACACACACACACACATATATACACACACGCACACACACGCACACACACACACACACACACACACATATGAGCTACCGTTTAATATGTGTCTAAGGTTGAAATTTGGGTTTGGGTTTGGGTTTGAGCAAAGCAGGAAGTCTGCTTTAGTTACGAGTTGCGTCTGCAGTAGTTGTGCTATTTATCTTTCACAATTATAAATTATATTCCATTAATCTTTTCAACAGTGTTTTTAGCTTAACAATTCAGGAATTTAGTGTATTTTACAGACCATTATTATAATCTATATTTTATTGGTATAAAAGGATCAGCTTACAAATAAATAATGAGCACTGATTACTAGTCAAAGTTTTCACTCAAAGAATATTTTGATCATGGTTTGATCTAAAGAATAATACTGCATTTAAATATGGAAACATGATTTTCGCTCGAAAGCATTTTAAATCATTTTCCAAAAGCATTTTCCAAGTCACACTTTTGTCGAGTCAAATCTCATCTTTAAAATAATATTCCTGCCAAATTACAAAAACTTATTTTTCCATCAAAATTTATAGACTCTGCCATCTTATCATTATTAATCTTATCTTCCAACCTAACTTCTACATATGTAAATACATAAATATATAATATCTGTATGGTATTTTTCAAGTCTTACCCTTACTTTCATCAGAGTCCTTATTTTACTTATTTTAATACCCTTCTCGCCCCTAGAATTATTTCAGTACAATTCCTCTACCTTTTGCAGATCCTTGGTTCCATATAAGAGCCTTATCGTTGCAGTTCCTCCGTATCCCAGTAGGGCTCATTTCAACCTCCCAAACGCCCTGATCATTAAGCAACCACTCGCCGCACATTTGTTCCTCTGCTCGATCCTAGATCGTGCCAAAAAGTCATCAATTGTTCTCTTTTTCACATGGTTGTTTGATAAATGAGTAAAAACCCTCAAGCGGGGCGGGGGGCAGATTGTTTGCTCAAGTACCGTTCCATTGTTGTTTGACCAACATCAGCAGCAGACAAACAGACAGACAGACAGGCAGTCAGATAAAGGAGGCTGACTAAATGATTTTCAGCTTTTCAGCGAAAATCAGCAGACGGTTTTTCAATTGCATAGAGTGACTTTTTGCCAGTTTAACACCTTTTGGCCAACACACACAGATTTCGGTCAGCGCTCGACACATTTGGCAAGCTGTGTCAATATACAAAAATATACACAAAAGCCGCAAACAAGTTTCACGTGAATTGAACAGAGAATAGAGCAAGAAGATCCTTCTATTTACACTAATGAGCAAATGTAATAAAATCGAGCTGCAAACAAATGCAATTGTTTTGCCCAATTGTTGCCCAACCACACGAGATGCCAACACACACAGCAAGGGGGCTACAGTGAGTAAGAGGGAGAGGGAGAGAGTGCTATCGTATCCCTCTCTCTCTCTTTCTAAATGACACCCCGTATTTGCTCTCATTTCCCAAAAAAGATCTGTTTATGTTCTCGCTTGATTTGTAAAGTTGCCCATAAATTATATGCGACTCGCAGTCTGCCTTCAGTCGGTACTCTCCTCCCTCCTCTCTCCTCTCTAGCTCTACCTCTATTTCCCCTGCTGCCTTGCACATCCATCCAGCATCTGCTTTAATTAACCTGGCATTTTTATTGTCCTGTCACAGCTCGCTGCTGATCGCCTCGGGTGCTGCCTCCTCTTTTTTTATGTTTGAGGCCAGCCTGCTTTTCAATATGCCAAATGCCGCTTGCCTCTTTTGCAACTTGGCCAAACTCGTCTGATCAAACAACTACCTCTTGAAAGAGAGGCTGTTCTTGAGATATCTTCGGGTAGTTGCTCTGTCCGCCCCTGCCTACTTATTTATGCGTTGACTTTTGCCTATAGTTATGCATCGCACATTACGCTGATTAGCATGCTGAACCGCTATAATTATAGCTGAGAAGCGCGATCCGTCGCCGGATCAAGTAACTCAATTACATCAGGCGAACCTCTGATACTCTACATAAGTTTATTGAAGAGATGATTTCTTTAGAAAATAAAGTGCTACACATATTGTATATATATTTGAATAAGTCGGTAAAATACTTTGCAAATTGATAAGCCTCTAATATTTTATTATAATGAAAATTATTCCTACATTTCCGATTTTTATTGTTTATTCTAAAAATATGTTTTAATCAAAATAGTTTTCATATTGAATCTTTATTATTTCCATTAGAAATCGACTTCAAAAGTCAAAGAGAATTAAATAAAGTAAGCATTTTGCTCTTTAGTTTAAGTTCCCGATATTATATAAAAATAATAAGAATTTATATATATCTTTATAAAAGCTATTGATATGTTCTTAAATAACTTATTATCCCTAGGGACTGATTATAGGTGACGAAAAGAAGAGAAAAGAATAGTTTGCTATGCTTAACAATTAAACAACATTAACTAGAAACGGAAAATCAAGGAAATTGAATTTTAGCGACAACTTAAAATGTAAATTATGATCCCATAATCTGTGGTATTTCTAATTATTGTGAAAGCATTGGCCTCGTTCGTACTATGAATGTATACTATACACATACACTGGACATAACCATAAACCTAGTGGCTTTATTATAAAATCAATATATCTAGCCGTTATTTGCAGGGTATATAAATGCATATATAACAAATTTACGGGGCAATCAAAGTGCAACAAAAGCAACTGCAGCTCCAGCGTGGGTAGGGAGGGTGGTAGGGGGCTGGCTTGGGGGTAGGCAACGTTTGAGATTAAACACATTTTGCATTTAATTTGCCATAATTATAGCTGGAGCATGGCCTAAGAGGTGGGCAGGAGGTGAGAGGAAATGAGTCTCGACACGGCTGCAGCCCGTTTATGGCGCCAAATGAAGTTGTAAATGAAGTCGGCAAATGGCAACCGCAGCGAATGTTGCACATTGCGAGCGGAATGTGGTGCGCCGTAGGTGATGTTGTGGCGCCACTGGTGCTGCTGATACTGCTGGTGCAGACATGTGATGGTCATGTTTGCTAGCCATAAAATTCTAAGCTTGCATTCGACACTCGGCTTCGTGTCTTGGATTTTGGGTAACCTTCGTCTCAGCTCAATTTTCGATTATTAATTTGCCTTCAGTTTTGGAGTGTTGTTTTTATTTTTATTTTTATTTCTCGTTCTTTCGTTTTTTGTTAAATTAATGTTGGCCAATTAATTTGTGGCACTAAACGTTTCTGCTGCCATCATTTATGTGTGGAAAAATGTGTTAGTTATGGGTTTACTGTATTTGGACCAGCATTTTGAGGTGTGTGGGCTTCGGATTTATTGTCTCATGCCCATTGATATGGGTGGGTGTAAATGTGATCGGAGTTAATACGTTTGCAGAGTATCCAAGGGGTTAGGTTAGGTGTCAAGCGAACGGTGCTGAGCATTTAGACTAAGTCTTTATCTTAATCTTTATTAATCGATTTGTATACCATTTGTGACTTACGCTCCATTGCTGATAAATTGTTCTTTAAATGACCTTTAAATGAAATGAGTAATAATAATTATTATAGTGCTGAGCACAGTCGTTTTCAGTCATCTATTCGCTTGTCTCTGAGGGTATTCTGTAGTCGGTCTTTGTTGTTTTGCTGCACCCATTCTATTGAAAATGTGGCACATTTCGCAGTTGCATATTAATTTATCTCATTTCCTGCACTATCTTTCGCAACTCAGCCGCATCCTCAACACAAGTGGAACAAGTGGAACCCTCTGCAATTAGTTTGTATTACTTTCGAATCACAATTGCAGTCCGGCTTAATTGCATGGCCAACATGTGGCAACTGTCTACTGTCTACACTTATTGTTTGTAGATTCGTCTATTTGCAAATTGCAGCACATTGGCAACGTCCTCTAAAGTAAATATTAATAACAATGTGTTGCAGTTGGACCCGCTGAAGCGTGCTACATTAGTTCTTTTTATAATGTTTTTTATATATATATATATAATGAAGATCCCTACCCGTCTCTCTACTGTTCCATCTGTCTCGTATTGTGGTCGGTTGATTTCTGTGTCAAAATGTTGTACGCTAAGTTGGCAACACTTTGCACACTCTCCTAAACACTTTGAGTTTTTGCCGGCATTTCGCATTTGCGAGCGATGCGTGTTTTTTGCCTCCTTCAGCTGCTGCTGCTTATTTGTTTTCTTCTTTTAATGGCTGCAGCTTTTCAGTGGAAATGCAGCTAATTATGTACACGCAGAGGCCCCCGGTAAAAATTTTTAATAATTAACAGGTTTTCACAAATAGCACTCCACACACACAGTCTCTGTTTATGGATTTGACAGTGGAATTTTCTTGGACTCTGTTTTTTTTTTGCCTGCATCCGTTTGGGTGTTGAAAAGTGCTGTTTTGCCACATTGGCAGCGGTTTAATTGCATTCACACGAGTGCATCACAGCACTCATTCGCACTCGCACTCGCACTCACACTCACTTTTATTCATGAATAATTGGCGCCACGTAACAGAGCCGTCAGATTGCGGGAAATTGCAATTTGCCGTGCTGCGAAGTATTTTATTTGATTATTTTTAATTCGAGCTGATGCGAAAAGTGGCGACCTGCAACTGCAATTAAATATGAAACTAATGCAAGACGAAAATGCCTCTCAATTATAAATAATTTCTCCAATCGCTTTTCCTTACTTTATGTGTGTTAATATGTCAAAATTTTAAATGCCCGAATGCCAAAAATGCAAACAATAATCAAAATAAAGCTACAATTAATAAAGACATTTTTTACGAGTATCTATTGGAATTGTTGACCTGTAATTGTCGGCCATTCAGCTTATAGTTTAAAAACGTTCACGAAAGCGTCTCAAAGAAGAACTAAAAACGAGAATTTAGTTGCGAATAGTGCACAAAGAGCAATTAAAGAAATGAGTTTCACACTGAATAATCCGATTTGTTCTCATTGAGAGCTACTCAGATCAATTGGCAATATTCTATATTATTCACTCGCCATATTTCTACTCCACCTTTCTCCCACTCTCTCTCTCTCTCTCTCTCTCTCTCTCTGTCTCTCGCCCCCTCCCTTTTCTCTTCCCTTTCGTTTCACATCTTTGCGCATAAACACATTTGCCATTTTTTTGTTCGTTCTCGCAGCAAATTGAACCGCGACAGTCTTTTAGTTGAGGGGGCAATTTAGTAGAAAACATCTGCGACCTCTCTTTGGCAACTTGCTTCCATCTGCAGCATGCCACATCATCCAAGCACAAGACAACAACACATTGAAGCGCCATAAGCTGCGCCTGTCAAAAAAAAAAGAAAAAACTTTGCTCAAAAACAAAAAACAACGAAAAAACAAAGTACAAATAATAAAGTTCGCTTGTCAGTTTAGCAGCCATTTTGCGGCTCGAACCACCCACTCAATATGGCTAGTCTGTGAGGGGGCGTGTGTGGGGGGTGGGGTGTTGTTGTACACACTCTGCGGAGTAACTGTTTAGCATTCTTTTGCGTCACATCTTTGGCTTGGGCCGCTTATCCGCAATTTTGCCTGGGTTCACCTTGCTTGTCTCCGACATAAACTTTTTTTTTATGGCACCCACTCTGCTGCTGCTGCGCCCTCTGCTGGAGTCGCTGCTGCTGCGATGATAAATCTGCCTCAATTTGCCATATCGCGGGTGCGTGTGGGCGTGGCCTGTACTGCATTATTTACCTTAGCTGCCGCACCGCCCTCAACTTCATCATCAAAGGCAAGTTTCATGTCAATTTGTTGTTGTTCCTTATTTATTTTTATTCCTTTTTTTTGTGTGTGGTTAGTTGTGGAGTGGCTTAAGCTTGATTTAGTTCTCATTACGTGGGTCGGGCTGGGAGGGGTGCAGGGGAGGCAGGCCGGAAGGACACTGCTCGGATTTGCTTTATTACAGTTTAATTAAATTTCTTGTTGTGGTCCTCGTCTCCTGCGTCGTCTTCCACTTCTTCTTCTGCTGCTGCTGCTGCTGCTGCTGCGAAACGACTCAATTACGCAGTTAATCGTAAAAAAATCCTTGCACTGATTTGTTGCAGCTGAAACCGAAAAAAAAACCCTCGAACCCTGCATCATCCCCCCGATAGGTGAGGGTGGGGGTGGACTGACTTGGATTGCCATCGCATGTTTGGGTCATAAAAACTCGTCGTCCTGGCTATTATTGCCAAGTGGACTATGGCTCCTGCTGCTGTTCCTGCTGCTGCTGCTACTTCGGTTGCTATTCTGTTTATCCTGCGTGGCCTCAGGTGCGCACGCGGTCGAGTTGATCCATTTATGGCCATATCGTTTGGCCTTTTGCCTTTCTTCTCTTATTTGTTCAATACCCTGCAGCCATTGGAAATGTATAAAACGGGTAGCATGTGCTTAAGCAAATGGCAGGGGGAAACATCTCCGATTTCATGAAATATCCAATTATATATATTCCTGATGAGCATTAACATCGCAGTACATCTAATTCTAAATGTCCTTCAGAGCAGCTTTACTGATCTCAGTGATTATAAAAGTTAGACAGCTTAAATTTCAAATGTAGTTTTCCCTACATCTTTACAGATGACAATATATCGATAAATATCGATTTCCGACCTTAAATTTCTTGTTTAATGCATATAGCTCATATAACTTAATAATAATTCACTACTTCCATTTATAATCATAGCCATTTCAGTCATTTGATATCTATCTTTAGCCCAATACATTTTTAAGAATCAAATATCCACCAAACTACGATTGTGTATTTTGCCTATTTACAGGTCATCTCCTAGTCGATTAGATCCGTCAACATCACCCTTGTTTTTTTTTTTTGACTACCTCGAAACGCTTCCCTTTTTTTATACAACATTTAAGGGATATGGCGACTAAGATGCTACATGACCACAATGAATGAGTGCTGAATCACCTCTCCCACTCCCACTCCTACCTCACCCCCTCCAACTCAGCCTCTTCTCATCCGAACGAGTCTTCCCTTTAGATCTTTCCTATTAATTTGCTGCGGCAAGCTGCCTTTTAGATTTACGACCAAATCTCATACAAAATGCATTCAAGGAGCTATAACCTGCAAGGGGGTGGAGGGGGTGGAGGGGCTGGAGGGGTGCAGCGACTAAAACCCCTTTTGTTAATCAAACCTCACGTTGTCCTGTTTCGTATTTGAGGACTAGCACTTTGATTACTTTTGCCTCTGCCTCTGGTAATTAAGAGGTAACCCACTGAAAGCCTTTCTAAGGCAATCATAAAAACTGCGCTGCTTCGATTCACTTTTCTGCAGGCTGTGGCACGTTTTACTCCACTTCCCCCTTCCACGCTCCTAATTCTGCTCTCCTGGAAATATGCTACAGTTTTGCCTAATGCCATTTAATGCCCATCGGAAATTGTTTGCTCACATTTGAAGCCAGTTTAATTTGCTTATGCAAATTGTTATGCGAGTTGTTTACTTTTTGACACATGCGACGACCGCAAAATATCCTGTCCATAATTCAACACCACAATCCTAGCTGCTAGTCCCACTGCCTGCTGCCTGCTGCCTGTTCCTGCTGTTGGTGTTTACCTATGCAAATGAGGCCACTGACATTGATAATCCTTTTGCAGCGCAACGGCAATTATGAAACTATGTAAATAACAAAACGTCCTGAAAATGTGACAGTCTTTCAGCATTCAAAATTGTTTCTATGGGGATGCTCGAGCTTTGTAATACGTTAGTATTTAAAAAGAGAATTAAACAATGCTTATTGTTTAATTATATATAACTTGTGCCAATTGTTGAAGTTTTTGCCTTTTATGAAAATTCTTAAAATTAGCAAAATGCATAATTACAATCATTAATATCATTAGTTTTACACATTCATTAGTCTTTCTGTTTTCTAATGCTTTACTCTGTTGATTAACAATTTGTTAAGGCGTCAATTATAAATCAATCATATCACATAAAGCTAATAAATACTTTAAGCACTTGATGTATATTTAAACAAAACAATCTCTTTTTTAACCATATATCTAGCCATATCGCAATTTCCCTTAAATTACGCATCAAAAAAATTGCTAGTGCAGAAAGTACTCGAAAGTATTCACAAAGTGGACATAGTGCTACCCACTGACGCATTTCAAATGACTCACAAAAATCGCCTGTTGAATGAATACAAAGTGTATATATATATATACATATATATGTTTCTTTATTTATATATATGAGAAAACCAGAAAAAACTGGCCTGCTGTTTAAGGGAGAAGTCGTTAAATCAGAAGTCGTAAAAAGTTTACGCAAATTTTTCGCCATTGAAAATCAAAAAGAAAAAGATAATAATAATAAAAATATACTGTGTAATATGTGCAGTATGTGTATATGTTGAAAATGAACCAAAACCGAAAACAATTTTTATCAATTTCTTTTGAAATTTACTGGCAAAATGCTTAAACATGGCGTCGATTTGCTTAAAGAAATTCCAATGCGGGGTCGTCGCACATGAAAAGATCACAGATCAAAGAGAAGCCAAAAACCAAAGCGAATAAACAGAGAGGGGTGGGGGGGTGGGAGGGGAGGGAGGTATAATTTTCAATTTTCCACAATTACCGCGAGCGACGGCTGCAGCAATTTTATGCGGCGCAGACAATGTTGTTGTTTGTTGGAGAGGGGGGAGGACTGTAGGGGGGTTGCTGGGGCTTGTATAAAGTGCAGATAAAATTAATTAAAATTTAATTCAATTCAATTCAATTCACTTGCGCCGGCGCGCGGAAAAAACACAAAGAGATTTATCGCTGATAAACGCGTTGAGAATGGCCAATGGCCAAAAACTCGTTGCCTTGCCGCACAGATCAATGGATTGGTTGTTGAAGTAGTGGCATTCACTAGCCCCACCACAGGATCAGGCTGTGCTGATTATTATTACTAGCCGCTGTCTTGAGCCATTAAAATGCCATAAAATTATTAATTAAAGCCCAAAACGCCACTTGCCACAATTTATGGCTAACAGTGCTCCCGTGACGAGACGTTTAAAGTGCCCCGGAAAGAAAGCTGTACGGATGTGATATGAACCAGGCCTCACCGAGACCCCTAGACCCCTACACAACCACCCCCCAAAAGACACCCCCATCCCCCTTTTGATATGTGCGTCTGAGTCTGAGTGGCCTCGCATGGTGCAAGAAGCATTATGGATTTTTAACGAGTTTTCAATTTATTTGCGCGCCAGCTTTTGAGGGGAAAAAATGTTTCGAGTGCTTTTCATACAGACACTTGACTATCAAGTGCTTTATTTTCCATTGAGTTTTCTTATTATTTTGGCTTTCGCTTTTCCTTCATTTCCATGACGTGGCCAGTGGCTGTGGACTAGTCAAGAAAAAGTCCGCAGTAAAGTCAACAGATGGCAAAAATTCAGCGGAAATTATGACAAAACTACACTATGCTACAAAACAGATGTTTGCTTACAAATATATACTTAATCTATATAAAGTGCAACCAAAAACGAGTTCATTATTGTCTTCTCATCATTGAAAATTAAGAATATTTATGACTTTGATTTAAAATGAGCTAAGTTTCATAAACAAATTCCTACAAATCTTACTGTCTAAACTCCAAAACAAAATCTAAATTGTGTTTTCAACAAATACACATTTATTTTGGGGTCAATTTGAAGTACTTTAAAAATATGTATAATAAAAAAAATATATACATAATTTAAAAATTTATAATTAAGCAAATAAGCATTTGTGTATGAACAGAAAATTCAGTTAATTAACTTCAACTCAACTTCAATATTAAACTTAATTCGTTTATTTGTTATATTTTCAATAATTTGTATATAAAAGAAATCTGGAATTAATTTGTTTAACTTCTTAAGCTTCACGTCTTCAGTTTAGGTTAAATATCTGTATCTGATCTGATCTTTTAAAATTAGTATAAAGTGTTCCACAAATTTGATTTGCAAAACTTACATTAATATAAAAGCAGCCTCAATGGATAAAGAGAACCAACTAATACATGCAATAATCTCGTTAGTTGCCTGTGGGGCCAATAATCGTGCACGCTAATAAACCAAGTCAAGAAAAGCGCATTGTGGCCAACAAAAAGCAAAAGAAAACAGCAACAGCAACAGCAACAAAGAGCGGCAACAAGCTGCTGCTGTTGTTGTGGTTGTTGTTGTTGTTGTTGTTTGCAACAATAGTCAATAAAACATGAGGCAAATCATGTTTATCGCATTGATTTATGCATTTTTAATGTGTTGCTGTTGCTTATCGGCAATGCGCCTAAATCAACCCACTTTCACTGCAACCCCAGTGTCCAATACTCAATCCTCAATACTCAATACTCAATACTCAATCCTCAATACTCAATACTCAATCCTCAATACTCAATACCAATAACAAAAGGCAGACGGACAATTTGGCTATGGGCTACGTTAATTTTTAAATCTCACCGCCTGATTAGTTTGCTTTTTGGCCACAATTGTGCGCCATCTTGATTAGCTATTGCCTTTTGCTCCAAGTTGGAGTCCAAAGCTGGAGTCTGGAGTCTGTAGTCCTCGATGCTGCATCGTTTTTGTGTGGCTTCAAAGTGAGCCGCCTTTTGCCGCTGCCTTTTGTCTTATTAATAATTCACATTAACGCTTGCGAGCGCGGCCAGGTTGCCGCCTGTTTCTGCCAGTTGAGGCTCCACTGTGCCATTGCCGGAGTTGCCAGCCCACTGGAAATTATCGCGATTCTCGCATCTCACAAAAGCATTTTGTTGCTTTTTCGGCATGTTTTTTTCTTTTCTTTTTTGACACAAATGCCGAAAGCGCACGAAAGCCAAGAATGGTCCGAATACGAATCAGCCAAAGGCCAAAAGACCTGGCCAATAAATAAGGTGTGAAATAGCTAAATGGGACGGACATGAAGCCAGCAACTTCAAGCTGGCCCCTTGAACCTGAATTTGTTGTGATGATGTGCGCCAGATATGCGCCAGGCTGCTAATGCTATTCCCTTTAATTGCTGGCTCTTAGGAAATTCGAAACCAAAGCGTAAACTTTTTAGTTTACAGTCCCGATCATTAGCCAAGATAATAATCAGCTAAACTCATTTACTTACTAATCGTGCTCGAGCTGACTTATGGATATACCTCAAGCAGATCATTGTTAATCATATATATATATGTCCTATGTATGAATCAGTGTGAATTTTGATTGTAGCTCTTTTTATTCAAGAATGGAGTATCCTTAATTATGCATTTTAACTTCATATTAGGGTCTATAACATCAAATTAAATGTGTACTTTTAAAAATAATGTTGAAAATTAGAAGTGAGAAGTGAGAAGAAGACAACACACTTGGTTTAAGCTTGTTAATATTTTACTTGATTTATTATTCTATTTTTGAATTCAGGCCAAACTTTTTTCTTAATTTAATTTATATTTTACAGAATCCTCCAGGAAACTTTTTCCATATTATTTCAAATATATCTTACATTTGATTGACTACAAATTTAAATGTCATATTTTCATGTTTATAGCATTTATCTGATATTTATTCAATCTGCTCTCTCTTATTATTTTGCTAGCATTACGAATTATGTTCAACTTCTAATCTGCCCAGCCCAAATGTCAAATGTCATTTAAATGTCAAATCTGCTCATTCTGATAAGTTAACAATCGAAATTACCCCCATTTAAGTTCCGTTTCAACTCAAACAATTACACAGATATTTGTTTTATACGCGTTTTGTGTTCGGAAATAAAAAACAAATACCAAAATTGGCTTTTGCGTTGAATGCGCAACTCGATGGTCGCGTTGAATGTTAAAACAAATTTGCGCCTAAATTGTCAATATGACACTGACCAAACACGCCCATACCAACCCCTGGCCCCCCCGAAATACCCCTCTCTGCTGAACACATGAAAAGTGCCGCTAATTGTCAAAAATTGTTGAGCATTTGACATGTGCGTGTGGAATTATCTCTCGCTATGCGAAAGGCAGGGCAAGTCAAGGAGCCGCGGGGGGGCAGGGGTGGTACTTTACCAATCAATTGGCCCAAAATGTGTGGGCCGTCATACATAATATAAACGTTTATTCTTTTTTTTTTGGCTTTGATTTCCCACTGATTTTCGGTTGCTGCTGCTGATGAATATTGCGTGACAGTTTGTTGAATAATTTACGAATTTGCTGCCACTGAATTTTTTTTATTTTTTTGTTTGGGGAAAAAACTTTCCGTACTCGTTGCTTATTTTTTCCCCCGATTTTGTATTGTCTCTGTTTTTTGGGTTTTTTTTTCACGCGCACCTAAACACACGCAACAATTTTGGGGCCTAATTGCGCACACAGAAGTTGGGTCAGGTGTACGTACGGGGTTAGGGGATTTGGGGGCTGGGCAACGACAGAAGCTAAAAAACCATTTACATAAATGTGGAAATAATTAAACATGACACAAAAAGTTTTTCACGTGGCGGGAAATTGTAAGCAATTAGTTGGTTTAAATGCCGCATAAATGTGGCAAGACAAGGCAAGAGAGGCATGGGGTCGAAGGGATGGGGGAGGGGGGAGGGGAGGGCAAGCAAGCTTATTGTCAATTGCGCGTCAAATGCTATTAAAACAAAATGGCTACTCTTCGCAGTTAGCGGCGGCGTCAACTGCGGCGCCGGCGCCGGCGCTGCGCATGCGCAACTTTCCAACTTTGGCTCACGAAATCTGATATTGCCTAAAACTATATATGTATATATAAAAAAAAAGAACTGCAGTTAATGAACGGTTTCCAGCCCCTGTCGATCGTAATCTTCGCTTAATATTATTTACAGTAGTAATCTACGCAAGGTGTCGTCGCACCAGAACAACAGCCCCGAAGGGCATGCCAGGCCCAGCAAGCCAAACATTATATATATACACTGTAAACAATGTTTAAGTCGTTCTAATTCTGTTTTCATTTATTTTTTTAACTTAAATTAAATCATTTTCAACAATTGTGTTGTAATTAAATATAATAAAAAATATAAAAACAATTTAATTTGGATTTTTCAAGGTCTATTCACTTTTGATTCTTTGAAACCAAGAATATATGCTTAAAACATATATTTATGCAATTGAAAAGACTTTTCTTACCGTGTGGCATAGATAGGTCGCATTCCACGAGAGAGCTACCTGAAATAATTGCAGCAGCACCAGCAGCAGCAGCAGCAGCAGCTGCGGAAGGAAGCAGGCAACTTTGACTTCGACTTTGACTGGGAGTCGGTTCGGCATTTGCCTTGGATCTTGGCCAAAAGAAAAGAGTATAGAAGAGAAGAGGAGAAATAATTTGGCGTTGATTGCCATGTACGCGCTCATGTGGTCAACACCCGAATTTGACACCAAACGTTCGCGAGGAACGCGAGGCGAGCGTTTCACGTTGCTGATACATTGTGAGTGATAAGCGTGATAAGGGCCAACAAAGAAGTAGCCAAATTGTGCTCAAGAAGGTATTATGACTGCCCCGAAAAGGGTGATCGCACACGGCTGATGAACACTTATTGCATTATTATGGAGATTACGTGAATTATGCTAACCAATTATTCTCGAAGGGTAATCATTTTTGTTTGGTTATACAAAGTCCACTCACATGCAACGCATGCCAACAAAAATTGCAGAGGACTGCGGCTGAGGGATGTATAATATGATATACATGCATGGATATAAAATATTAAATTTTATTTAAATTCTCATGTAGCGTTTATATTTCATTTTTGACATAACTGAACCGATTTTGAAATGCAATCAATGACTTGTTGCTGAAGGTTTGCCATTTAGTGAAATGCATTAAAATTTATAACGATTATAATTGAGTTGATCTGGTATTAAACGGTACAAAATAGTGCACAACTATAACTAAAAACTAAAGGGATTTTTCGAGGCAATGCCACACCTAAATCTCAAACGCTTTGTGACTCTTTGCCGCTCTGCCACCATCTCTAAGACTTCCCACTAGTTTCATTCACAAGATATTACCCCAGAGACCCACGAAGCAATCACAGCACAGAATTTCTTTCTCTCTCTCTCTCTCTCTCTCTCTCTCTCTCTCTCTCTCTCACTCTGTCTGTCTGTCTCTGTCAAAATCGACTCGAGGCAAAAGGAACCGCAGGAAACAATAAAATTGCCAACTTAAAAGCCAAAATGCGCGTGGGAGCAACAAGAACAGCAACCGGAACAGTAGCTATTTGAGTACCGTTAGTAGAACGACCTAAGAGCTACCTTAGTGTACCGTTATTTCTGCTAATTTAGCGGCCAAAGAACAAACGCCTGGGCGTGGAAACAACAGGAGAGCGCTAAATAACAAAGGTAAAGAGCTGAGGACCTAAAGGGAATGCTTTGGCTATTGACTGCGTCTCAGCAGACAATGTGGCAGCAGCAGCAGCCGCAGCAACAACAACAACAACGGGACGAGGTCATTAATAAGCCAAGAGCCATAAGTAAATATCCTTAAAGGATATGCCAAATGGGATATGCTATAAACCCAACTTGCTTATGGTTCCAGCAATATTTATGCATATCTGCTGTGCATAAAAATTGCCACTTTTTGTAGCTGATGTTGTTGTGTGTGTTAGTGTGTGTGTGTGTTGTAGTTGTTTGCATTGCTGGCTGTCACTGGCAGACAACAGGAGACAAAGCGGCGTCGTTTTGTTGGCAGACACAAGAGAAAAAAACACAAACCGATTTCAATATTGAGTCCAAAGACGTGGCAGCATCCGAAGCCAAACAAAAACAGTCCTTTCTTTTGGTTCAATCCTGGCTCAAGCGGTGCACAGCTGGATCCTGTGGAGACCACATGTTGACATTATTTGCCACACGAACAACAAACAGGTGTGAAATTCTGGCATGTGGGTGCAGCATCCTCAATTCTCCCTCCCTCCCTCTCTCTGTCGATACTCAAACGCATTAATTTTAAATATTATTTTGGCAGTTGTTTGTTGTTGTTGTTTCTTGTTGTCTCCGTTGTTTAATAAATGAAATTTGCGAGGCTTTTGTTCCACGCTTTCGACAAATTGCCAGCAATTTCGCAACGTCATTTGTCGTTAATTTATTTTCAAAATATTGTCAAGAAAATACATAAAATTTACACAGAATTTTGTTGTGTTTTTGTTTTTTATTTTTTATTCTGCATTTCATTGCTGTTGCGAGCGTTTAATGCCATTTAAAAAAGATCAGAGTGATTGTAAAAATTGATCATTTTTTATTTTATTTACAGTATAAAAATGATTATTTTTTAAAATTTATGGATATTGTTTTTACGAGATCGTTTGCAATAAATCCATGTTTGATTATAATCGAAATTTGTTTTGTAAAAAAGTTTACATATTTTTTATTTCTTATTTCTTCTTCAAAAATAGCACTTTCTTAAAAAATGTATCTCTCAAATTATATTTTTTAATGTACAAAACCTTGTTGTATATATTTCTATATAAATAGATTTTTAAATAACTTATTGAAGATATTCACATATTTGCAGTCAAATACTCGTTTTATAAGTGTGCGTTATAAATGTGTTTTTAGTATCATCTCCGCTTGTCGCATTTTTGTGTGTGAAACAATAACAAATGACACTTTTAATCATTGCATATTAACAATCGGGGAACCTTGAGCCGAGACTTGCGTGTCGAGCGACCCGCACACCGTGCATAAACTTCATAAAGTATCTGAAAGTATTTTGTATTTATAATTGATTGCCGCAGACCGCGAACTGTGCCACCAAAAAATAACTCATTAACTAAATCCGCTTTTAATAAATGTACGGCAAACACAAGCCCAAACTAAACCTGGCTCCCAGTTATGTGTGTGTGTTACAAACAAGCAACCCCGTTGGCAATATGCCCCCCATTCTTGGCATCTCCCCCCTCGCCCGTTTATTTACAGACCCCCACAAATTAATCAAGCTGACGGAACGCGACGTTGTTGATGATATTGGGCGACTGATGCTGACATTGATGCGGCTCTGCCACAAGAGCAGCCCAAATACACAATCACTCAGTGAGCAAACCAGAGACAGACAGACAGCGGCAGCCTCAACTTCCAACTGTTTCCAACTGTGCGGCATCAATCTGTGGCAAGTTGGCTCGAACTCGCTTCAGTTCCAGCTTCAGCTTCAGCTTCAACTTATTTGTTGTTGTGGCCAAGTGACATGTGTGGAATGTGCCCCTTTCCCTCAGCTCGAACAATTTCTAGAATCAGAAGCGTTGACATGACAACTTGAGATGCACACTCGAGATAAGCGCCAACAACAACGACTGCAGTTGCCACATGCAACTTTCTAAGCATGTGGCACGAGCATGAAAAACCTTTTTAAGAAGTACTTACACCTATTGTTGCATTGTTGCCCAATAGACCCCCAACTCCCCCCATTGTAAAACCCATATCCAAAAAGTCACGCTGCTGCCTGACCCTACACCTCACCTCCCTCATACCCTTTAACCCCTTCTGTTAGCTTGTTGTTGACTCGTGCGCTTAATTTTCAACAATTTGTATTATGAAAATGCAATGCATTTCTAATGAAAATTGCCCTCGGCTCGGCATTTTAATTTTTTTGGCTCTGTCATTGATTGATTGGGCCTGTAAAAATCCCTAACAAAACAAGAGCTTTTCACTCTCGTGTCAAGTAGATGTGCTAGACAAACAAGTGTTAGACTAGCAGATATCCTGTGAGGGTGATTGTGTACTAACTTTATAGTTAAATAAATCAAAGATAAGTTTAGCATTTCAAAAACAAAATTACGTGTAAAAGGGGTAACTCAAATATGAAGTTTAGTTTTGTGTTTTAAGTAAGTAAAGTGAATGACTTTCTGATCAATCAATCTATTCATTTATCGATTCTCTAAATTGAGGCAGGCTTGACTAGATGCGCAGTTCATGATAATTTCCACACTTTCAGCTTTATATTCTTATATTCTCCTGCTTATTATAAAGAAATAGTAATACCAAGTGTATAACAAACCTCCTCACACACTTCTAAAAGCTTACAGGGCATCAAAAGTGTGTGTAACAAGTCGTCGTGTTGCGCCTGTAATGCATTTCGTAAGCTCAATTTTTTGGTTTTATTTTATTTATTTTTTTTGTAATTCTTTGGTGTGCGTAAATGATGCTGACAACGCATTTGATTAACACGATTAATTGCTGATAAAAATGTCTGACAGTTTGTTGCTGCTGCGAGTCCCCTTTCCCCCTCCATCAAGCTTACTACTGGAGATACGCCCCAAAAAGGGGAAGGGCATAACTAAATATAAATATATATATATATATACCCGTAAATACATATTAATTGAAATGGGAATATATATTTCAGTTTGCGCTTTTATTTGCTGCTCTTTGTTTGCGGTCATTTCAATTACGTTATGAAAAATGCATTTCTCAACGTTTGTGTGTCAGTGTTTGCCACGACACATCGCATAAATTCATCAATTGCAGCTGCAACATTCACTATCATTTGTCCAGTTGCTGCTGAGGCTGCCACCCAATTTGGCTACTGTGTGGTGCACCCCATGTGGCGTCTCTGTCTGTCTGCCCCACCAAGCCACCACACAGCACACGCCCTGCACACAATCTGAGGCCATCAAACGATGGCAGGCAGCAGCTGTCAACTGTCGCACACGACTTGTCCTTGTCAGTCAATGGCTGCCTGGTTTGTTGCCTGCCTTGTTGGCCTTTTTGACTTTTTGCCTGTTTGCCTGTTTGCCTGTTCGCCCGTTTGGCTGTTGTTGGCTTCCACATTCTGTTCCTGATTCCAGTTTGAGCATTTTCTATATTAAACTTCACATTTTTTGACGTATGCAGCTGCAATTGGTATGCAAATTGCTGGCGGCACGTTAGTCCCCGTACTCACCACCCCCCATTGCTTCCCCACTCGAACTTTACACAGATTGAGCTGCGCTCGCAGATTGTGGCGTCTTCATATATTCCTGCCACTGGCAGTGCCAAATTGCGTATATGCCCCAACATTTTCGTGTGTCTGTGTGTGTGTGTGTAAGTCATGCAACCTTCTTTTCTGTCCTTAAATGGCAATAAGATGCCAGCAAATTGAAGGACTTTTTTTTTGGGCAGCTTATTATTTTTGAGTCTGCAAGTAAAAACTAAGCGTCAATTTTTGGCAGACTTTGTTGAATTGCAGAAGAAAAATATAAAATGATGTGAAATGCTGTTCTATAAATTATAAGTAAGAAAAGAAAAAGATCCATACCAAAATCTAAAAATTTCGAGCTAACTTTCTAGTTTCTTTTAGCACAATTTTAATTATATGCAGCCAAAAATAAATTGAAAAATAAATACAAATTTATTGATCTCAGTTCCTCTCTAACTAAAGAAAAATAATTATTATTATTTCCTCTGTATAGCTATCTCTATCATTCTCTGGCCGTCCCATTCTTTCTCTCTCCCATTTTACATTACATTTTTTCTTCTTATGTTCCAGCAAATTTGTAATTATAATTGTAATAAACCATAGAAAATTGAGAAAAATTGAAATCAGTTCAACTACTCTAGCTAACCCACTCCCCATCCCGCTCTCTCTCTCTCTTTCTCACTCTAAATGTGTACTTATGACAGCGTCAAATAATTTCATATTTGTTAAAGGGATTAGTGTATGCCCCAAAACAAAAACAGGCAAACATGCCGCACATACACAAGAGGCAAGAAGAAAGATGCCTCACAAAGCGATTCGAAATTGAAAGGCGGGCAAAAATCAATCTTGAGCGGAGCTACAGTTACAGTTACGGATACAGATACATCTCCTCATATGTGAAGACACATTTAGAAGTGCAGAGATGCAGACAGACACATGTGGCATCATTTTACATTTTTAAATTTTGAAATGCGTGCAGCGAAAGAAGGCAACAAAAAATTGAGCATAAAGCGTGCTTAATTGCTAAAGAAAGTTCCATTTCCAATTTCCAATTTCCATTTCCCTCACCGCACATCAGATCAGAACAGATCAGACGCCGGAGTAGCATACAAAATTGTTGAGAATGACACACAGGACACGCCCACATCGCAAGTGCAAAGGCGTGAAGTAACGAAAAAGAAAAACCCACCAAAAAGTGTGAAAAACCACACGCATAATTTTTCAGCTCTTTTTCCTTGTGTGTTTGTCTTCTTTTTTTTGTTAATCCTATTTGATGTTCTGGGCAATGTTTTTCCTCATTTAGTTTGTGGTAATTTTAGTAAAATTAATTGCATGCCCAAAAAAAACGTAAAAAGCGTTCAGCTTCAGTGGCAGCCACATGGAAATTAATATATATTTTGTTATCTATTTGACTTAAAGATGCTTAGCGATATTTTGTATTTGAATATTATTATTATTCTATGTGAATGATGTATTTGAAAATGTTTTGAATTGTTTTATATCTTTTTATATTTTTCATATCTAAGTTAAAACACAGCACTTTGCTCGGTTTTTCCCATCCACAATATTCAACTCAAATAATATCTGAAGTATTTTATAATTTGTTAGATCCCCGCTGAGAGTCTCCACATTGCAGCCATTTTTTCCACATAGGCCCTTTTATTTGGAGGGGGGCGTTACTTGGCGTTTGCAGCTGCTCAGCTCTTTAGTTTAAGCCAGCCTCTTGCTCATTGGCACTGATTCGTTCAACTCGCCAAATGTGGCTGGTTGTTGTTGTTGTTGTTGTTGTTAACTCGTTTGGTGTTTAACTTAAACTGGTTTGCAGTTGGCTCTTCACTTGGTCGTCGCATCAGCAGCTCTTTAGCGCTCGTTCCGAAAAGTTAAGTGTTGGACCAGTCGCTGCTACCAGCCCACCTCACCACACCCCAATCCCCTTGCACCCCTTTGATTAGACCTGAACCAGACCACATAAGAGACGAGACCAGACCAACAACTATGAGCACACTTTGAGTGAATCTCTTATGGCACTGCCTACTTTTTGTCTCTTGACTTGGTTGGTTCCTTGGGCCGGTTTTGGTTTGGTTTTTAAGAGGATCTTTTCATTAGACTTGCTGTGAGTGGATTTCTGTTTAACACTTTTATAGCATATGCAGCTTCAACCGACGGCAATTGAGAAACTTTTATCAAATGTTTTAGTACCAAAATTTAATTCAACTGCAGCATCACCTTTTGTGAATCGATTTTATTCTTTAAATAAATATTAGAATGACAATTTTTTTCAAATATTTCATTAAAAATGTATATTAAAAAGCAAAAAGCATATTAACGACACAAAATATTTATGAATCATATCTGTGGTTCTTAAATAATAAATACATTTTTGGTATTCTTGTCTAAAAATGAAGAAAGAGTTAAAAAGAAAAATTTATATTCTTTAAAAAAAATGGATTCCCTGAAAAATTGCAATATATCTTTTGTTTCTTGTATATATAAATTTTATAATGCAGTGCCTTTCACTTATTGGACTTTAAGATATAAAATTTAATTGAAATGTAGATCCAACTCGATAAATATTGAAAATGCTGTGTTCCCATTGAATGTGGCACCTTTTGGGCGATTATTTGCATTTTGAGAGAGGTTCCCACTATTAACAGATGTGTAGCCTGCAATTTGCCATGTAAAATCGATAATCATTCACAGCATTTTGTGTGGGGCACGCCCCAAAAACACAAAAAAAAAATATTACTGCCGCCCACACGCGCCCACCTGAGCGGACGTGTTGTAAACAAAATGATTTGCCATAAAATTATCATAATGCTGCCACGAAATGCGCCAACAACATGTTGTCAACGGACAAACGGCAAACGGCAAACAGAGTTCCAACGACAACGACAATGGGGCAACGCTGTTGCCAACAACAAACACACACACACACAGACACAAACACACACACACAGATACATTTACAGCCAAATTGACGAGCGGCAAAATATAATTTTGTGCCCGCTGGCGTCTTTTTTGTTATTGTATTTGTGGTTGCTGTTGTTGTTTCTTGTTGTGTACGTCACAAACACCAATCAAAATGCCCATAAATTTATCGGTGCCTACACACACGCCAAAGCCAAACAATTGAACTTTGTTACACACCGAAATGGTCGAAAGTCAGACACCCCCTTCCCCCCTTTAACTGATATAAAAATGTCTCTACCGTTTGCCTGCTCTCTACGACATTGGTCATGACAATGATTTGAAGGCGTTTTGTCCGTTTTAGATCAGTTTGTTTCATAAAAAAATATTAGTAAATATTTTTATTATTATTTTATTGCAGTGGACGATCATAAATTAGAACTTTTAAGAGCTTGGAATAGTCTATCAATTTTAAGAAACATATTTGAGATTGCTCGAATAGAGTGGAGATAATTGAGTAGACCTCAAATTTATTGCTATTCTGTTATTATTTTCGGTGATGTAATATTTTTGATACCTTTTTGAGATTGTTTGAAGAGATTAGGCTCAAAAGTATTTTATAAAATCATTATTTTATATATTTCGTATTCTTCATGAGAACGTTTTATTTCATTATTTTCCATGCAATTTTTTAATACGTATAATTATATCAATAATTGTTCAGTTATAGAAAAATATACCTTTTAAAATTTAGAATCAACTTCAAAACCAATTTCAAGTGATCACTGTATGCTTTCGCTTCCGGGTCCCCTCCCCTCTCTTCCTTTAATTTATAACCCGTTCGCCTCTCTCCTCGATTTGTATGGCAGGTAATTCTGCGCGGTTTTATCAACATTTTCATGCAAATCGGTTTCTCAGCTTTGCGTAGAGTTTTTTTTAGTTGCCCAGTTTGTCAGTTGTCCAGTTATCGCCATTTCATGCTCTGCTCTGTGTGTATGTCTGTATAAGCACAACACACTCACGTACACACACACAGAGACAGACACACACAGGTTGGAGGCAAGTGTATGCCGCATGCAACATCAAAGTTAAAATTAAATGCGCGGTAATTTGGCAAAAGGCTCAAAGGATGCCGTTGCCGACGTGAAGATGGCCCTGAATATGGCCCTGAATGAAAAAGTGCTGAGAGCTAAAAAGTGACAGCAAGTGGACCCGCAAGAGGCGGGTGGGTGACAGGGGGGTGGTGCGTAGAGAGCGCCTGATAGCATGAGGAAGTTGTTACTGCGATTGCCTTTGCCAAATTGCCGACTGCACAGGGTATGTGTGTGTGTGTCAGGTATGTGCACAGGTTTCTTTAGCTTTTCTCCAGCTAAATTGTCTTTTGATTGAAATGCTGCTGCACAACGGGAGATAGAGTCACAGAGAGGGAAACAGTCAGTAAGAGAGAGAGAGAGAGGGAGAGAGAGAAAGAGATGAAAGGTTCATCTCTGAATTGTTGCATAAACCTTCATTGGTAAATTTAAATTGTGCTCTGTTGTTGTCGGTTGATTTGCGGTCAACAATTTTGATAACTCTGTTTTACGCATCCTTTTATTTCGTAAGCCAGAAGAGTGTTTAGTAAAGGCCAAGAACAATAGTCAATTGACTAAAAGATATTTGGTAATTTCGCTTTGAACTGAAATCGAATGTCGGAAATTTATAGAAAACACTAAATGAACTTCCTGCATTATACAAAGGATACTGTTATAGTTTTCCAGTCTTCTAAAATAAATACTTTACTTACTAAATGTAAATGTTACACTTCCATCTCTTCTTCTATAAAAGCCATATAAAAATAATCTCACGCCTCTCAGCAAACCAGTTAAAAGTGTTGCGTGTTGTTTGAGGCAACCAGCTAAAGGTAGCCAAGAAAAGAAGGAACAGACCACAAAATACGCTGCAGGGTTGATAGGAAGCAGTCATCAGTAAAGCTGCAGACAGAGTTGCCACACTTAACAATGTTGTCACTCGCAAACATGGCCTCAACTGCTTTGGCACGCGCTGACAAATGTGGTTAGAGTTAAGATTATGACAGGATATTGCTTAGAGCCTGTGAAGAGTAACTGGTTGTATAAGGATAAGAAGTTAGTTCAATTTTTAGTTTGATCTATTAATAATTTAGTTACTTTCTGTAGGTCTAAAGAGGGTCACAAACTAAGCTTTTTAAGTATATATATAGTCATGTGATTATTATATTCGAAATTATGGGAATGTTTTTGATTACAGATTACAATAGCATTTAGTTTACATAAAAGAAGATCGCTCAAAATTTAGCAGGTTTTAGGCTATTTCTCTAGAGATAAATAAAACTTGAATAAGAAAAGTCTTTAAAATTCTTTACTATTTTTAATGAGTGCAAATTAAACGTGATATTTTAGTTAAGCTGTTCTTTAGTGTCAAAACATAACGATTCGTTCATCTAAATAATGCATTCTTTGTCGGCTTGATGTACGAATGTCCATTTATCATGCGAATTGTGCATTTGGTAAAAAAAATCGTTAATCTCGACTGCAACTAACTAAATGCTAAGCAGTTAGACTAAAGACCACACCAGCTAAACTCAGCAGAGGGGCAGCTGAACTATAAAGCCGGCAGCTGTCATGTTTAATGCGCCAAGACTGTCATGTTGCAACAGGAATGGGAGCTGGAGTGTGGCTATGAATAGAAATGGCAGTGGCGGGGAGACAAGTTTTGCTTGGACTCCCTGAGGTGTGAAATCAACGTAAGTGAAGCAGCAGTAGCCTGGAACCCAGCCTCGAAATCCTGAATCCTGTTGCGACAACAAAATACAAATGATTTAGCATTTGCCCCTTGAGCCAAAGTCAGTTGTTGCTGTTTAAGTTGCTTGGTTAGTTGGCTTATATAGAGCCATAAAATCATGTGACATATCCGCAATTTGTTTAAGGCCACTCGCGCCTGCGTTCGAGTGTCAAAATCGACGCCCACCCGCTGAGAAGCCCCCAACTGAAGCTGCAGTTTTTTCTCTGGAAGCCAGCCAAAGTTGCCAGCGCTCTTTGTATCTTTGTATCTGTGTAGCTGTGTAGCTGTGTATCTTGCAGTTGTGTGTGTGTCTGCATTTGTGTGTGGGTGTGTTTTGGCTTGCTGCATTTAAATTCGTGGAAACGTGCGATGACAAAAGCTTTCAATGCTGTTCAGCCTCCATTCGATATACGTTCATATATATATATAGATGTTTATATATGTTGCGATAAACATCATTTCAATTTATATGCTCATAATATTTCTAATAATTTCCCTGCAAATTTGCGTTCGAATTTGGCCACGAGCAACTAATTGCTGTCGATTAAGCTGCCGGCTGCCGTTCGAATTTGGAAAACTGCTGACAAGTTATTTATGATTATATATTGTATAAATTTATAACATTATCGAGGCAAGACACTAGTTGTGGCTGCAGTTTGTGAATTCTGAAAAATATTTATATCGATTATTCGTTGCTCGACGTTGGTGGCATTTTCAAAGTTTATCTCTATCGTTTTATTAGTTTTTTACTCTTTGTAAATAGTCTTTTACGCCCACTTTTTAATTAATTAATTGTACACACAATTTTCATTCATTTTATTTGACATATTATGGAATTTATGCTTATCTTCAAAGCATTGCAATTTACATAAATTATGCATTTATGAAATCAATTGGGTTTCAATTATCAGAACCATTACAAAAATTGCTTAATATTAGTGGTCCTTCTAATAATACATTTTAATTCCTAATCGAATACTTATATTCAAATTGACATTTAGATTATAATATTGCTGATATGAAATTTATTTCAAAAGGATAAAAATTATGATAAATATATAGTAAAGGCTTGTCTTGCATCTCAAACTATTTAAATCCTTATCGGCTTTGAAAAACACAACCGTTTATTATATTTCGAAATCTGATTCAGTTGCACAAGCATCTCTGCCTCTGCTTTGGATAAAATGTTGTCAGTTTGCTTGTTGCAAGTTGGCGCCTTTGCAACACACGGCGAATCTCAGTCTAATCGGGAATCCGTCGATCAGCGGTCAACGAGGGCAACAAGTTTCGCTTCGCTGATAAGCAGAGCAGACAACTGGCAGCAGCTGAAGATGAAGCTGAAGCTGATGTGAGTTGGAGCTGAGGCTAAGGCAGCTGGCAGCTTGATTTGGCCAACTCCTTTTGCAGCTGGCCAGGTGTGCGGTGGGTGACCGCCAGGAAGCTGTGGCAGCAACAAGGAACAACAACAACGCAACAATGCTGCTGCTGCTGCTGCTGCTGCGGCTTCAGATTCTTTTGTTCTATGCCGTCAACACTAAATACTCACGTCAGCCAATAAATCCACTTCAACTGTGGCAAAAGTCGCAATCTTCAACGCCAGATCACCAGATTGAGATCGAGCCACGAGTGCTCACTCGCTATCCTGCTCTCTCCTTAACTGTCTGACTCCCTCACTCTCACTCTCATTCTCTCTCTATCTCTCTGTCTGTCTTTCGATCTGTTTTCGCACAGCTTCCAAATGGGTTTTGGAGTGTAGCCGGTTGGGCAGCTTTTCGGTGCATCGTGCAACACAGGCTGCGGCACCGAGCACTGGGTACCCTTTAGGTGTCAAAAGCAATAAAACGCCGGCCTGTAATCAACGCGATCCTAAATAGGTGTACAAATTACTCCAAAGTCCTTAATTATAGCGAAACCGCCAGAGAGCCAACAACACACACAGAACGATAGAGAGAGAGAGAGAGAGAGAGAAAGGGTGATAGAGGACAAGGGATAGAGGCAGAGAGAGAGGTAGAGAGACACACCGACTCTAAACCACAAAAACGTTTTCATCTTGAGCTGACCCTCTGCGGTTTTGACTGCTTTGTTGTTTTTACACTCGCTGCGAGTTGCAAGTTGGAGTTGGTCTTCTTCTCTTCTGATCTCATAGTAAGCTAGCAACTATTAAGAATTTGGCACGGTCCCAAGGCGCTGCTGCTGCGGCTGCTGCGGCTGCTGCGACTGCTGCCGTGGCATATAACTTACACCCAGATCGATCAACGCAATTGGTGTAAATGTACTTTGGCACAACAACAACAGCAAGGGCAATAACAACAACACTAACAACAAACAGCACTTGGCGCTCTCCGCCTTGCCTCCTTTATAGCTTTTGCCATGCCGCACGTTCGTGCTGCGAAAATTACATTTGATCGATTTGATCGGCGCTACAACATCAAAGAAACTGAAAAGACGACAGACCAAAGAACGATGAACGCCGAACGCCGACTATGTGGGAGATGGAGCATGGAGGATGGAGGATGGAGGACGGAGGACTCTGCTGGCGTTGAGTGTTTAGCAATTGTAATGCCCCAGTAAGAAAGGGTATACTTTACTCTACGGATTTAAAACTTTAAATGAAAAACCCAAAATGAGCCTGAAACTGAGCTTGCACAAATTTAAAGCTAGCAAAATAATTCAGAACGATTTTCTTGGCTAATGGTAAAATATTTCGTGAAATAAGTCAGAACTACACAAATTGTATAAAGTTTACATAATTTTATTAAATTTATTAACTTATATAAAATTAATTTTGAATTATTTCTACCTCAAGCAATATAAATAATAATAAGACCCAATAAAAATAATTTAGGTTACTTTAGAATGCCGGCAGATCTATCAAATAATATTTGAAATAATTGCTTTAATTACCAGATCGGTAATAAAAATATATTCACCAGTTAGAAATGAATTTGGATGTGGCAATCTGCAGACACCTTAATGACAATTTATTATTACAATTTGTTATTAACAAAGCTACATTTTCTTTTCATTTTTTTTTTAAGTAAGTCAAGATTACATAAAATTAATTTCAAGAATAGAGTGCAAATCCTTCGCTAAGCTGAAAAATCGATCATGAAGCATGCTGTTATTGCCTTTGATTTATTAGGATCAACATGGTTTTCATGTTGCCTTTTTAGTTGCCTGCTAGTTGACTTAAAGTGTGAAATTTGCTTAGCTAACCGCGACGAGTTCAAGTTGCGTTCGAGGGGTGACTTTAATAGTAGTTGAACCCCAGCTTGTGGCATAGGGCAGCCTTTTGAGCCTTAGTAGCCCTGAAGCCGAAACGCTTTAGTTGCAGTTGCAGTCTTAGGCTTAGCGCTTAGTTGGTAGCCCAACGAGCCGTGGCCACGTTCAGAGTTGGCCTAAGCCAAACCGTTGCCCGACCGTCGTTACCAGGCTGGTAACGGTAAGCGAGGGAAATTCAGCACGCACGACACACGGAGGAAAATACGGTAAAGTAACTGTGACCATAACTTATGCGCAAAAATTCGCAAACGAATTATTCGATTTGGAGGCGTAAAAAATGCAGCTACCCAATAATTGTGGATGGCCAAAAGAAAATAATCAGCTAGCCAAAAGACTCCTATAAGTCCGTCGTCTACTGCAGAAGCTGTGAAAGTTGCAACGGAAGAGTTGTAAATCTTTTCTTTTTTCTCGTTTTTCTTATTTTGTATTATTTTTTTTTTTTTTTTTTTTGCTTGTAGTCAATTGAATGCTGCCAACTTAAAACCTGATTAGCATTAGCTAAACATCATTATGAAGTTGGAAGCTGTTTGTTGTCCAGTTAAACACGTAGGCGGGTCAATGTGTAATTTTAGTTTTTATTTGGCCACAGCGCACATGATGAACACGAAGTCAACAACTGTGCAAATTCTGCTCGAATAATTGGTCAAGTGATGGGAAAATCTCTGCTCTCTCTCTCTCTCTCTCTCTCTCTCTCTCTCTGTCTTTCTCTCTCTCTGTCACTGCCTGTCTCCCTCGCTCTCGTTGCCTTTCTAGCTGTTTGAGTTACTTGTCTAATTGAAATTCCCATGCTTTGGGGCGAGCTTCTCTCTAATGGCCAACAAAACACAGCACAGCTGCCACATTCACTCAGAGACACAGTCCAACACACACACACACACACAAACACACACATATGCACAGACACTCACACACTCAATGCCAATCCCAATCCTGACCTGACCCCGGCACAATTTAAGCCAAATCACAGTGCAGCACGCACACGCACTCTTGGCTTGCTGGGAATGCTTTCAGAACAAACTGCTACCAGTACGCAACATCAACAGGCATTTTCCTGATTTTAATTGTCCACTTTCCAACATCGTACAATGGTTGCCGCATATTGCCCCACCCATCCGCTCCGCTAGCCCATCTGCAATCCCATCTCTGGTTGCTGCTCGCAATTGTTCTCATGTGACCCATGACAATCAGTTTGTGTTTTTGTGCTGGCGTCCATTGCCATTTTTAATGCTGCTAACGAAATTTAATTGGCCTCTAAATGATTTTAATTGTGCCACACTGATGTTGGCCATAAGTTACAACGCAAATGGCCAGCCAGCAATTGTTTCAACTAATTTTCCGATTTTCAACTGCAGATTAGACTCTATCGAGTACATTTGTCTGTATATTTGTTATTACTAAACAACAGCTTCAAGTACTTAATAATAATACTGTATAGAAATAATAAATGCATGATAATCATTTTTATATAAGCCTTAAAGCAAAAGCATCGGTTTAATTTTGACGAAAACTTTACAGTGAAAAGATAGATTTTTAGGAGCAGTCTCTTTTTAAGAATTTTATCTGAGGAGCAAATAATAAGCAAAAATGTGCTGATTTGATGGCTTCTTATCCGATCTCAGTTTATCAATAATATGTCAAATATTTATAAATTAGAAAACTATAAATATAAAATTATGGCTTTTATTTCTATCGGAAATTATATATCAAATATATACTTTATGTATCTATAAGCATCTCCGACCCTTCCTATTAACTATTACTTTTTAATGGGATTCAACTCATTCCATATGCTACTCAACTTACTTATACAGTTTTTTATTGTACTTTCTCCTTTTTTAGACTCCTCTGGGTCATAGGGTTACGTGTGTCCACCCAATAAGTTCATAGCCTGGATGGGTCCTCGCATCCGCATTCATTTCACCATCTGTCAAAGTCATTGTCATTTCACTCGTCATCATTTCAATTCGTTGCCCGTTTCGGCCTCTTCGCACATCAACATTAAACCAAATGAGCCATGCCAAAAGGCAACAACAACAACAACAACAACGACCCAGTTTCACTTGGCAAATTAATAACCTTTCACCTGAGTTTTAATTTAAATGCCCGCAACTTATTCGCTGACTAACCATAGCATTTAGTAAGGCCCCCATTCCCAGTCTGGGATCATCTACACTTGGAACTCGGGATCCACCCTGTCGAGTCGACTCCACTCACCGAACAAGTGGAACCTTCGTCAAGAGTTGAGCTTCGCTTCGCTTCGTTTTTTTTATTTTATTTTCTTTTCTGTTTTTTTTTTTTTGGCTGACATTTCAAATTCATTTTGCAAATGTCAAAAATGCCGTTCCGTTGATGCCGCTCATTTGTCTTCCTTCAACAAATGTTGCCACACAGAGCCAAACCAACTGAGTCGCACTTTTTAACACTTTTCACTTAGACGGTTTCGGTTTCGGTTTTTGAGTTTCGGGTTTCCTTTCCTTGGCCAGCGGCCAAATACCCAAATGTGTTTTGCCTGCCAAGACGAGACCAAACGATAAGCCGACGACTTGGAAACGTTTCGAAGTCATCTGCGAGATGAGTCTGTGACTCTTGATGACTGACTTCAAGTGGCCTACAGCACAGGAGTTGCTCGTGGAGAGCCCAGACATTTTCTTGCCATTCCTAAATAATTTCACAGTCTATCAATTAGCGTGTGGAGCGCGTCATCAGCTCCGAGGGACTGTGGAATCCGAATAGTAACTACAACTTAAATATGAGCATAATATAACCATGAGGAATCCAAAATTTTTTGTTGGGACTCGAAAGACATAGAAACACCCAAGCTCAAACGAAAATTCATCAATCCGTGCAACTATCAATAGAATAGATAATAAGATACTGCATCTTCTTGTGGGAGCAACACAATCCGATATTATGCGCTTTGAGGATTCGTCCTTGGTGATTTCTTAGTATACAGTGTCCTGCCAAAAAGTATGTATTTTGATTTATAAGGGATATTACCCAATCAAATTAATATTACTCAATAGAAATTTCATTAGTAAAGTGAGCTTAGAATTTGGTTTTAATTTCTTTGATCAGCTGAATAGTATTTGAAGGACTTGAATGGATGGATGTCAAGCAAACATCATAGAAATATAGATAGTATATAGAAAGTGAAAAGTGAATGCACAAATTATGTGCCCACTGTGCGAGCTATTAGGCCATTTTTCATACTCATACAGCAGCAGCAACAGTTGTTGCATCAGCTTACAGCTGAGACCGTAGAAGATCCCGAAGGGACTGTGAGGAGTGTAGGAGACTGTGGAGGCTGTGAAGACTGTGAAGACTGAGGACTGAAGACGGGCTCTTCTGCATGACCTTAGGGGCTGGCAGAAGGTGGTCCCGCTGATTGTTTACGTCTGCGCTACTCATAAAATTTCAATTAATCTGCGTGTCACTGTACAACAGCCGCAACAACAACTAGAGAAATATATTTATTTTTTTGCCGTAGCCTATGCTAAATGGCAGCGTATGCGTTTTTAATGAAATGCGAAGAGGCAACGACATCAGGTTGCTTTGGCTTTGGCTGCTCTGAGACCAACACAGTATTAATAACAAGCCTTCAGATTTGTCTCTTCACATGAAATATCTGATTAAAATCATTCGTGAAACAGGCGGGCAAGTCGCAAGCTCTCGTCTCGATAGTTGTGCACAAATTAATCTTCTTCACATTAGCATCTTGATTGGCCAATGAAATGTGTAACTCCATACCCCCATGCCCATGACCATAGGGTATAGTATCATTGGGAGACGCAAACACGCACATACACTAATAAAAATCAATAGATGATCATTGATCATTTTTTGTAACTCGCTGTCCCTCTCCCTCTCCCTCTCCCTCACTCTACCTCACTCTCGCTCTCTCTCTCGCTCTGCTGTTGATGTGATTACAATAATTAATCTTGCTCGAGATTATGTTGATGTTTTTTTTTGTCCCTCCCGTGTTTTCCGTTGATTCCCCCAGCAGCAACTGTTGGCGTTGTGAAGATCATTCGTTTGGGTTTTTTTTGCTGCTGCTGCTGCTGCTGCTGTTTTTATTTTGTACTCTTTTTCCTTAAGGCGCCTGGCGTCAAATTAAGTGTTTGTGTCGCTTGCCATTAATCAAAACATATCACAAATTTCGATATGAAAAAGTGTTTTGTATTATATCAAAACGGAAAACAACATCAACAGCAACAAGAAATCCCCTCAACTAACAACAACTTGTTTCGTTGTCGTTGTGCGTTTCTTATCTGGGTGCGTGCACTGTAAAAAATATTCTGCGTATTTCTATATAAATAAAATGAAGAACTATTTTATTGGTATTTATCTGGGTGTGTGGACTGTAAAAAGTACTCTTGGTATTTGTACACAAACGAAATTAACCAACGCCAAATTGGGTTTTTGTGAAAAACCATTGAATGAATTGCAGTTAATTATAAATTATATGTTGTATTTCATATCCATTTAATTGGTATTTCATTCAAAACCAAACTATATATTTTTGTATAGTGTGTTCATTTAATTTGTGTGATTTGTATTTTTTCATTTAGTTTGATTTCTTTTCCTGGTCTGAAAATGTCACCTGCTGTGCAAACACCACACACAAGTTGTTCAGGCCATGAATATTGTTGTTGCTGTTGCAGCAGTTGTTGTTATTGTTGTTGTTGCTGATACGCGCTTCCTGCTGCTGCTGCTGCTGCTGCTGCTGGTTGGTTGGTGGTTGTTTGTTGGCCTGGCTTTTTGATGAATGATGGACAACATCAGGTCGGCTACAGCTACAGCCTCAGAGATACAGCATTTCATTTGTGTTGCTGTGTTGCACCTTCGTTGAATTTGAATTTATTTGCAGATAATATGCAGCTGCGATCAGCAATCTCTCAACTCTATAAATATACATATATTTATATGTGCGTTCGGTAGCTGTTTTGGAAAGTGGCATTAATCACTTTGGGCTGGCCACACACGCACACTCTCAAAAGCATTAAAATCAAGCTGAAGAAAATTTATGAACTTCCTAATTGTAAGCAAATTTGACAGGTGTGTTAGCCATAAACTTTGGCTGAAAATTGTTTTTTTTACAATGCTGCAACCTGTTTTTGTTTATCGTAGTCAAAATATCTTTGCTGAAATAGCAACAACAACAACAACAACAACAATGTCAACATTCAGCAATCAAGTGACAGCAGCAGCAAAATGCAATTATCTATAATAAAATACAACAGCAACAACAACAACTTTGCAACCCGTTTGCGAACACTTTTCAACACTTTGCAAACCAAAATGTGACAACTGCAATTGTTGTTGTGTTGCTGCCAATCTTGTTGAAGTCGTTGTTGTTTTTGCTTTTGGTATAGTTAAAGCCAAATTAAAATTCACTTGCTCAGTTCAACACCTTGGTCAATTTAAACTCTCGACCCACCTGTATGTTGTCTCTCGGTGTGCGTTGAAATAATTGACTTAGTTGTTGATTACGAGCAATTTTTAATAACTTGAATAGAAAATGCACAAAGTGATGAACAGTTTGACAGCTGTTTTAAGATTCATTGTATTGATAATTATAGCTTCAGCTAGAAGCATTTCATTTATACCATAATATCATATAATTAATGTAATGCCCTTACTAAAGTTAAATAAGTATATTAGTTTGATGCACTTTTTGTCATTCTGGTTGACTGGACCTTTTTCCGAGGAATAAAAGATAAAAAGTACATTTTTAATATAAAATCGTTTTATTTCTCCAATTGTCTTAAGCCCAGAAAAAACAAATTTTAATTAGATTCCATTTTTCCAGATGAGTTTTGGTTGTTATTTATTAAAAAAAAATAATAATAAATTTTCTATAAGAGAAATAGTTCTATAATTATCTTTAATTTCACAAAGATCGCTTAAATTTAAGTAGTATAAAATATTATTTGTAAGACGAAAGTTGAAGTACGTGTTCTCTGTACGTGTTAATAGATGGCGCTGTGTGCAGCGCCACCAGACGGCTGTTATTTTAAGTTGCATCAATTCGATTAGCACGGACAACAACCAACTGCAAGCAGCGGAAATATATGTTTGTTTTAGCTTATGGATTGTGTGAAAGAGATAGATGGATTGAGTGGCTGCACTGAGAAAAACTGAAGCACAATGGTTTTGTTTTAGGTATCGGGTAATGTTCAAATATTTCTTTCCTCAATTTTTTTATCTAATACTGTTTTAATCATTTTTTAAATTATTATTTTTCTGGCTTAGAGAAGAGTTTTATGAAATAAAGTTGAACAATTTTGCATTTGGCTTTGTTATTTTTTTTCAAATATGACTATTTATTTACACATAAGTACATATAACAAAATTTAGGCGTTTCTTTAGTAAATGTCACATCAAAATATTACACTGAGAATTACAAAAATAAATTGCAAACATTTCACATTTAGTTCAAGGATAAAGAAATACGCCACAGATATGAAAAGCTTATAGTTATAAATTTAATTAGGTGAAGCTAAAGTTAAAAACTTACTAACTACCAAATACAAATATAAATAATGCTAAGCTTATCATCGTATTAATCATCTTCTTTGTCATCCTGGAGTTTTAGCTTACCTATGAAATATTAAAATGCTACAGGGAGTTCATGTCAAAGAGTTAAGGCAAATTTGGATATCCTTGAAACGAGTCCGAGAAAAGATCTTAAAAAACTTACTTAATTCAAATTATGGAAAACTTGTTTTTGTTGTTGTTATGTTGGTTGGAACGTCATATAAAAAATTCTTTGTTCATTAACTAAATTAGTTATAAATATATATCGAAATCATAAAGCTTATAAATTACCATAAACAATTTCAATATTCTAGCTAAATTAAAATTATTTTAGTTTAAGTGAAGCTTAGTTTCGAGTTTCATTTGTTTCATTGTTTTTTTTTTCGAAAAGTGCAGCTTAGAGTTAGAGTCACTTAGAGTTAGGACAGGCAAAAGACAGTCGAGATGGGAGAGTTGAAGAGTTAGATGGTTTTTGGGGAAGGTTAAGAAGAGAAGTTTTGGATAGAGTAGAAAGTAGTAGTAGTAGTAGTAGTAGTAGTAGTTTAGTAGTTTAGTAGTAGAGCAGAGTGGGATGATCTTTTGAAGCTTAGACCTGCAATCGAAACTCATTTAGTTAAAGCCAAAGCGCAAAGCCATCTTAACTTAAAGTTAAAATTAGATTAAGATAAGTCGGGAAAAAATACTTTTCTACTTTTTGGCGACCGCCTTGCTCTGCCCCCTGCCCTTGCCCACCTGTGCCGGTGGCTGTGGCGCACCACTGCCACCCTCCTGGGAGCCACTCTCCGCATCCGACTCCTTGAGAGAGCCTCCCTCCTCATCTCCAACGAGCGCTCGATATTTTTTCGCAATCGCCTCCCAATCCGCCACATTCTCGATGCGATTCTGATTGGCCGCCGAGAAACTGGCCTGCGAGCCCAGCGGCGACAGATGCACCTGAGACAAGGCCACCGAATCTGAGAGTTTTGTAAAATATGCAATTAGTTATGTTTTGATCGGGGAAAAAGGGGGGAGCACTATGCTGCAAAATGACAGCGATAAGGCTGCAACCGAATTTTCGGTATACAGATTAGGCCCAAATAACAAACATAAATATTTTAAAGAATTAAAGAGAATGTTTAATTGAATGTTAAAATTTGTCTTTAAATTGTTAAATGCAGAATTTGTTTAAACTTTATTTAGATTTTTCAATAGATGAATTCATAGTTTCATAGATAATCTCTCAAAAATACTAATAAAAGTTTGAAAATGTTGTTAAAAATATGTTAAAATTAAAAAATACTTATAAATTATTCGTGTTATTTGGGATTAAATATTTCGGTTGCAGCTTTACCCCATCTGCGTTGCCGCATAGTGTAAACAGAGTTGGAAGTTGAGAAAGTAATTTTGAGCTAGAGCGCGCCAATTGTAGATAGAAGAGAACTATAAGTTTATAGAGTGGAAAAAGAGAGTCACATTTGCATACATAACACAGAGAGAGAGAGAGAGAGAGAGAGAGAGAGAGAGAGAGCGAGAGGGAGAGAGAGTTGACAACTTAAGAGACGAACGCTTGTTGCTGCAAAACTCTTTGAACTTGTACCAACGTCGGTGTGGTGATTGGGGGATTTTCGGGTGAATCGGAAGTACTCTCTGGAACTAGGGAAGGCGATACATACATTGCTCACCTTTCTTGATCTTCGATAGCCATTTGGCGCCAGCTTTGGTGCGTGGACTGGCCTGACGTATTCCCATCATCTGAACCAGACTTGGACGCTTCTTTTTCTTCATGCGTGCCTGTTGTTGTGGTTGTTGTGGTGGTTGCGTGTGTGTGAGTGAAGTCAAGGCGGCATTAGAGTTACACAGGACACATGACAATCAAACAGGACATATACAGAAGACAGGAGACGAAAGACACCAACACATTGATTAAACATCAAAAGCGGCAATAACGAGCAAAAATCAAAACAAAAAATTATATTAAGAAGTGTGATCAAATTGTGCAAAAAAACATATTTGTATTTATTATATCACAAGCACAGACAGGTTGGTGCTTTGTAACAGGGTGCAAACGGGCAACACACTTAAAGCATTTGTTGGGCAGACATTTGTTGACATTTCTAAATCATAAAAGTTGGGCATTAATCATTTCATTTGTTCCCGTTGCAGTTGTTGCCAAATTGCTTTAAATGGTTGGCAGAAAAGGTCAGCAACTACGCTTGTTCTGATCAGATTAAAAGCACACAGGGTCTGATTGCAGTGTTTCACTTGTAGTTTAGTTTTGTTATTGTTTTAGCGTCACGTTGACACAGTTGGCATATATAAGATTTTACCTTGACCTTCTCGACGATCCACATAAACCAGGTGGTAACTAAATTAAGCGGCGATGGCGCTGTTGTTGTGCGATGCATATTGCGTATAAGCTTGGATAAGCCAAATTTCCACTCGATGTCGGATTGCGCCTAGTATTTCATAGGTTTTTTGTTTGTTTTGTTATTGGCATTGTGAAAGATGATGATGATGAGTTGTACATGTACATGAATATATATATAAAAAATAGAACAAGAACACGTTTTACACAAATGAGTTTCAATGATTTTGTCAAGCATTTCACAAATTTACAATTTGTCTTCTAGATCGTATATATTTAACTTAAGCGCTGCAACTGAATATTTCCATAAGAGAAATACACAAATGTACACGTTAATTTTGCTTAACAATTTCTAACTCGTAGATACTTTTCTAAATGCTCTCTCTTCCTCATGTATCTCAAAGATGGTCGAGAAATTGCTAAACAAAATCGGACGCATTTATTGGTATATTTCGTAGAATAGACTTAAAAAGTAAATGAATAGATACACACAAAAACATGCAGCAGTATATTGTATTATTGTTAGTAAAGCATGCAGTTTGCCAACACTGGGCACGCGCGTATTGCTGCTCAACACTGTTCACAAAAGCTACTTTCGCTAGGCACTTACTAGTATTCTAAAGCTAATGACACAGACATAATTTTGATTATTTTTGGCACACACTACAAGTGTCTAATCTATAAGCCGGTGATTTATCTGTAAGATACAATATTTGATTGCAATTGTATCTCACAGATAGCTCTAATTTTTAATTGGAAAAAACCTGGAAGATGCAAGTCTGGGCAGTTGATGGATTTACAGAATAAGCCATGAATCACTTTGCTACAAATATTGCGCATTAATCTTCCATATTTAAGTTAAAATTTGGTTTGCTCTGTTAGTGTTTTCTAAGAACCGACATCAAAGTAGCCGCAAGAAACAAGGCGAGCAACGATACGTTCTAAACCTTTCTGTAATACCGTTTAAAGGTATTTTTCTTTTGATAGAGCCTATGGATGTTTATTAGTTTAGCTTTCCATTTTCCTTATGCTTATCAGCTATTTTGGCCTGTTTCTCCAATGTTTTTTAGCTTTTCTTCTCACGCATTGCTTCTCGCTTAGCATTTTTTTTATATAAACAGCTTAATTTTTATTCTCAAATCCCTCACACGAAATATCGCTTCTCGCTTTGCTTCTCGCTGCACTTGAACATCAATCTCAAACTGGAAAAGACCTGACTAATTTTCATAATACTTTTCACATGATCTACAATCAGCTAAACTCGTAACTCTTCTTGTTTGCTGAAATAGACTTGAAGATTAATCAAAAATATATAATTCAATACGTAGCTTAGTTGTTATAATAAATATGATAATATAAATATAAGTTATATAGATATATATATTGTTGTAAGAGCATAAATAGTATTTGAGAAATAAAGGAAAAATGGGGATTTATATTGATAAGCGCCATTAGCAAAAATACTACCTGAATTCTTTGATAGGTGTCTGACATCATAGCAATCAGCAGGTTAATGAGTACAACCACCGATACCAACATGTATATGCCAAAGACAATTTTGAATAGATACTCAACCCAATACGGTTGAGTGGGCGTGGCTAAATTTTTGATTTTATCAACTTGCGTTTGCTCCGTCGTCGTCTGACCAAACACGGCGAAGAACAGTAACTCGAATGAGTTAATCGGATGCATGCGCACTGTGTCGTGTCCGTTTTATTTATTTTTTTTGTTGTGTCGTATCGTGTCGTATCATATCGTTTCCGGTTTCCGATGCCACCAAATCCAAATTCCGATTCCATATTTACAACACACACACAGATACACAGAAAGTACCGAATTCCGAATATACCATTTCATATCAACCCCCACGCAAGTAATTACAATTGACGGACACAGCACGGCGTCGAAAATTTCGATTTGAAAAATAAAAAGATAACGGACGCCCATTTGTGTTGTGACATTGGTGGGTTTGCCCATTAGCCAAATCGCAAAACCATTTGATTTGGCCCAATCGAGCAACCCCCAACAGCAATGTGCGCGCCAATTGCGTTTCAAATTTCAACGGGGTTGTTATCAAAGCGTCACCAAATAAACAAAAAATATATAATATATATATATATATATATATATGTGTGAGTGTGTGTATGTATATAATAGATAATAAAATAGTTCAAGTTTTAAATTAGATAAATAGAGAGAGAGAGAGAGAAAGAGAGAAAGGGAGAGAGAGGGGGGAGAGAGAGTGTGTTGCGATTAGTGGACATTTGTCAATACAAACCTGTATGCGCTGATAAGTATCCGACATCATGGCAATTAGTAGGTTAATGAGTACAACCACAGACACTAACAAATAGATGCCAAAGACAAATTTGAACAGGACCTCGGTCCACTCGGGACGCAGATGTCGCATGGGATTGATGTCCACGGTGGTCGTTTGTCCGAAAACGGCGAAGAACAGACGCTCGAAAGCCAGAAATGGTGTCATGGGTCCTAACAACACGTCCAAAGAATTTTCCATTTCTCATTTTCATTTTCTCAAGTAAAACACACAATACGTACACAAACAACAGCACGAGCTAACAGTGAGGCAGAAATTTGGTGAACTTTGCTTTTGCTGATAATGCTGATATTGTTAGATTGTTGGCTTGTTGGATTGTTGGATTGATATTGTTTGGCACAGGCGTGTGTGCAATAAAAATTCATTCGAATATTTGGTGGCTAGAAAGCAGCAATAACATCAACACATCAGGCATTCAATTTTTCAATAGTTTTCGTTTTTTTTTTTTGTGTTATCGGCCAACACACATACGAGCTTCGATAATTATCGATATTTCGTTCTTTTGTGGATTTTTCTTCATATGATTCGTTTCGCCGTTTTGTGCAGAATTTTTCTAATATTTTCTTGATTGAATTTAAGGTTTGTTTGTTTATTTTTTTTTTGTGGTTGGCAAGCAGCGGCACAAGCTTCAAGCCCAGGAAATATATTTTATATATGAATTTTCTATATTTTCTGATAAATATATATTTAGTGATTTTATTTGGCTGGCGACTTTGCAAAACATCAACATGCAATATTGAATTATTTATTTAAATCTTATTTATTTTGTACACTTTGCGCAAATGTGTAAAATGCATTAAAATATATATATGAAAATCATATAGCAGAGAAAAATACTTTCAAATTGAAAAACAAAATAAGAAATCGTACACTTAAATTATAAATATAAGCAAAAGATATCCCGACAACCCTTATTATTAGCATACAAAAGTTAAACTAAATTGAACCGATATTTAAAATGTTGATTTTTATATCTGTTGGATTATTAAAACACGTATCTTGAATTCAATTTCCTAATGAATATTTTTGTAATTTTAAGAAAAATGTTAAGTTTTGAAAGTCTTTTGTGAGATTTATGAACTTCACTTAAAAAAAAACAATTCCATAAACGAAGGAATGAACTTTTTTTAGTAAAACTTGTCATATTTTGTTTCTATTTCTCAGAATTATTTTGAATTTTATTTATTTTCTAAAAGAGTGCCTTGTACTAATAGAATATATGCAGACTATATCTCCTTCTATCGTATTTAATATCTTTTGTTAAGTTATTTACGGTCTACGAACTCTATTTTTTCTATCTTCCCAGTAATACTCAAACTGAAACCTTACATAAAGAAATGCATGCTCTTTGAAATAAATGAGAAATAAAGCAAATAATAATTGACAATATAGAAAATAATAATATTTATAAGTACAATTATAATAATAATAATGTAACAGATGATACCTATAAACTTTGATTGATCCACAACATCGAGAATGCACAAAGTGTATATATGTATATATAGTAAGTGGAACGGAATCCGCTGACGATGACCAATAAAACATGCCTCGAAACGAACGAACGAACGAAAGGAACTTAAAGAACAAGAACAAGGCTAACATTAGATAGTATTACGAATATAGATTGATATACATTTATGTGTGGGATTTGTTGCAGTTGCTTTTTCCATTAGAACTGGAAAATAAGTTATGACAATTAAAACTTGTACACACAACATTGAAGGCAAGAGGAACATCGGCCGGGGCCCAAAAAATATATATAATAATGCTGGGACGCCCGACCTGCAGATAAGTTATGAACGAGCATATATAGTATATATATTTATATATATATATAGAAAGAGAGAGCTTGAGCGGGAGAGCCCCAAAACGAAGCAGTTTAACGGAACTTACGATCATCTTTGTGCTTGCGTCGGAATTCGCTGAAGCGACTATCGACATAACTCTCCACGGGCGGAGGTCTTGGGGTGGGCATATCATCTGGGGGTTACGGTATATTGGTATAAATATATAGAGATATGTAGAAGGGAGAGAGCGTAATTAGTTAGGGTCTGGTGGTATATAGGCGGGGCATTCTTATATATTGCAAAACACATGACGACACCAAAGAGGTTGTTATTTTTTGTTATTTGTTATTTGTTTTTTTGTTTTTTTTTTTTTTTTTTTTTGGTTGTACAGCATGCAAATTGTTGTTGTATTTTGTGGTTGTAGTTGTATTTCATATAGAGGTGAACATTGAGCACACAGTTTATCATTCAAAGGCAGATACAGATACTTATCAAGACACATTGAACTTTAATAATCGAATAATAGAAAACTAAAAGGATGTTGCGAAAACATTCCAAAAAGACACCAAAATAAAAGGAAAAGAAAAACGAACGAAAAAATCAACTAAAAAGTTTTCAAACATAATTAGAGAGTTAAGCAAAAAGCAAACGTTTGGACTTACCGTCACTGAAGTAGCCCCGATTTCGATTCTTCTTCTCGAAACTCCTCAGATCCTCGGGCGTAAAATTGGCAAATGATTGATTTAGTGCCACGATGTGCATGGAAAAGCCAAACACAAAGATGGCGAGGACGGCCAGAAAGCGTGCCAGATCCTTTAAGAGATCACCAATGATAATGGCCCAGGGCCCGAACAAATGATGGAAGGATAAAAAGTCCAATATCTGTACACAGGCGAGAAGGAAAGCCAAGGCGAAGCACTGATTACGGCAATAGACAAGTGTGGGCCAATACTCCTTGGAGACGAAGAGGAAGGCGACGACATGAACTCCAACGCCAGCCATTCCCAGCAGCAGGACGAGCACCTTGATCGATCCCAATCCCGATTTGTCCGAGGGATTCGTCAACTCGAACAAAAGTAGGCCGCTCAACCAAATGAGCAGACCTATTTCGTACCAGTAGGGGACCAGACTCAGACGCAGCACCGGATAGATGGGCGTAATGCCCACAATGCTCAAATGGGTCATGAGGTATATGTGCGAGGTGAGGTAGGACATAAACTTGATGATCGGCACCTTGTTGAACTTGTGCCCCATCGGAAATGTGAAACCAATCCAGACGGGCGGGCAAATAATAAACGCCACCAGCAGCAACATGATCTTCCACGACGCCCACGTCAATGAGCCGTGCCAGAGTTCCTAAACAGGAGCATAACAGATTAAACAGTCTTCTAATCTCACTCTGGCATATTTCACACACTTGCAAATATCGCTGGACCACCGTATGCGCAATGACTTCCTTCTGCTCGTTCTCAATCAGCACGTCGAGAAACTCCACGTTTCGCTTATCCGTCGCCTGCAGGATCTTCCCCGCCGAATCGGAGCCAGCTGCCAGTGCCAACAGCTCTGTGGCCATCGCCTCACATTGCTTGCCAGCGGCAACCAGATCCTTAGCGCGCTCCTTCTCCTGCAAGTAGGAATGGGGCAGGTGTGTGAGAGACAGTTTTGAAGATTCTAACCCACAGTATTGAAGATTCTACGCACCTTGGTGGAGAGTGTTATATAAATATTGGATAATTTGGCTGCTGTATCCACCGGTGCGGGGGAGACGAGTACAAACTCCTGTATTGGCTTATTATTGTTGTTCTTGGAGACAACCATCAGATTGTAGACGAAGCGTTTGTCCTCCATCAGGCCGTAGGTGTCGTGCTCCTTGTTCATGAGATAGCGCAGCACCTCGTTGTGACCCTCGGAGGCGGCAAACCAGATGGCCGCACAGCCATAGTTCGTCTCGGATTTGGGCGAGGCACCCGCCTCGCACAGCAGCTTGACCACATCCAAGTGACCGGCTTTGGCAGCACAATGCAGTGGCGTCCAACCGTTGCGATCGGTTGCATTTATCTCAGCTCCCTGGCCGAGCAGGATCTCCACCATCTGGAAATGGCCGTGCATGGCAGCGATATGCAGACCAGTCCGACCATTCCGATCAGTGGATTGTAGGAGCTCCGCCGACCGACTCAGAAGCAAACCAACCACTGACATGTGTCCACCGAAGCAAGCCAAATGGAGCGGATTGTAACCCTATAAAATGAAATTGGATTATTGACTGAGTTAAGGAATGACAAGGAAATTTTATAGAGAAAAGGGGAGAGAGAAAAAACAACTTTTGTACACAACTTATTCCCCAAAAGAAGTTACCGAATTTTGAAAAGAAATCTGAGAAATGTAAACGACATTCTAAATAAATAATTAAATATTAAACTAAATAATAAGTAAATATTCAACTAAAAAGGTTGTTCTTTCTACAGAGTTATGAAAGTTTTTAGTCTTGGAAAGGCACTGAGTTTTCCCTTTAGAGTATGGATTTCTTATAGATCTGTTGATTGCTTACGTTCTCCACGGTAGCTGCATCGACTTGCACACCCGCCGAGTTGAGGAGCAGTCGCACCACATTCTCATTGCCCGAGAAGGCGGCGAGATGCAGTGGCGTCATGCCCGACTCGGTGCCCAGCTCTCCGAATAAGCTCTGACCCGTTGGCGTCTCCGACTTGACGGTTGCCGGCACACTGGTCAAGAGCTCTCGCACCGTATCCGCCTGGCCGTAGTAGGCGGCCACATGAAGCGGTGTCAGTCCCAACTTTTTGCTATTGATCCTCAGTGAGTTTGTGCTCTTGAGGACATCCAGGACCTGACCATGCCCGTTCTGGGCAGCCAGATGGACGGCTGTGAAGCCCGCCTTGTTCTCCTCGGTGCAGGAGGCACCGGCACGGACCAATGCCTTAACCACATCCGCATGTCCGCCCTCGGCAGCTAGCTGTAGGGGCGTGGCATCGGTCAACTTATTTCTAGCTGATATCACGCCGGATCGATCGAACTTCATGAGCTCCTCGATGACCTTAACGGAGCCCTGCATGGCCGCAATGTGGGCGCAAGTATTTCCATCCTTGCTCGTCGCATTCACCAGCGACGGATGCTGTTGCAGAAACAATTTGGCCACTTCCGAGTAGTTATTCTGGGCAGCGACATGAATGGGCTTCTGGCCCAGATCATCAGTCGCATCAATATTGGCGCCCAGCTCCAACAGCAGTTGGCACACCTCCATTTGCCCACTGGCCGCTGCCAGATGTAAAGGCGTCTGTTTGCGCAGCGTGAGAATATCAATGACGGCATTGTGATCCTTGATGAGGAACTTCACCAGATGCGTGAACCCATTCATTGCGGCCAAATGCAGTGCAGTGCGTCCCACTCGTGACTTCGAATTGATGAAGGCCTTGTTCGTGAGCAGAGCATCGCACACATGCAGATAGCCCCGTTCCGCAGCCAAATGCAGGGCGGATCGTCCCTCCGTATCGAAGACATCGACCCTGGCATGATTCGCTAAAAGGTTGTTGACCAGCTCCATGTGCCCCCGATTGCAGGCAATCAGCAGCGGTGTCCATCCGATCGACGACTGGCGATTCATTGCCTTCTGTATGTCCGTCGGATTCATGTGCGAGATCATCTCCATCAGCACATCGTTGTTGCCGGCGACGGCACAATAATGGAATGCCGTCTCCAACACATTCTTCGTCTGCAGCGTCACATCTGCCCCATTCTCGAGGAGCATGCGTACGATTTGCTTATCGGATTCGGGTATTTTCACCTCCTCCTTGGTAATTTGGCAAGTATAATGAAGCGCCGTTGCGCCATCATCGTTCACTGAATTTATATACGTTGTGGCCTTCTCCGGTCCGTGTTTCTCCTTCACAGTCTCAATTAGATGACGCACAATCTCCGGATGACACGACCGACACGCCATATGCAATGGTGTTTCACCAGTCTAGAAAAACGAGCAAGAAATAAAAAAGGGATAAAGAAATCTTTAAAAGCGTTAAACACGTTTTGACAACTCACATTTGACTTGTAGAGCGGATCACCTCCATCCTCCAGGAGTTGCATCATTGTCGCCAGATTTCCGTGCCGTGCAGCCACATGAACCGGCGTCAGGCAATCATCCGTTGTTAGATTCGGACTCGCTCCGGACTTCAACAGCATCAGGGCACAACGATCGCCGTCTTTGACGCGTGCCGCAATATGCAGTGGCGTCTCGCGCAGCTTGCCACCTCGCACATGAACATCGGCTCCAAAGCCGAGCAGCGTTTCCACAACGGCCGGTTTCGCCGACTCCACAGCTATGTGGAGTGCCGTATAGTTGTCCTGGTCATGGGGATAAAATAAGATGTATTATTATCATGAAAAAGAATTTTTAAGACAAAACGACTTATGCGACAAAGGGTTAAAGAGTATAGAGTATAGAGAAAGGAGAAAAAGTGAACAAGGAATATAGTTAAAAGATATAGTATTATATATTCAGAAGAAGTAGTATTAAGACTGAAATGTACTAGAAAGAATTGAGCAAGGAAAACTGATAGCTGAATAGTTGTAGGAAAATGATGAGGGATGTTAAACATATGCTAAGTAATAAATATTGAAGATATATTCTAGTATAGAAATTGAGGAAGAAATTGAATACAGACAGAAACAGCTCAAAATAAGTAGATCAAAGATTATAAAAAAATAAACGAATAGTGGAACTACGAGGAAGTAATTAAATAACCCTGATTTTATAAAAATAATCTTAGAAATGTGGGTAAGAGTCGAAGTAAGTAAAAAACATTGATTGGAGATGAAACAATCTCAAAAATAACATACTCAGATAAGTAATAAGATGAAAAATCGAAATAATTAAATAACCTAAATTGCAGAAAAACACAAAATCTCAAAAATAATGTTCTTGGATAGATAGAAAGTCGCAAAATCGAAGGAACTAAAAAACCTAGATGGAAGAAAGAAACAATCTCAGAAATAACGTTCTTGGATAAGTAAACAGTCGAAAAATCGGCAAGAGAAAAACGTTCATTCAAGATTTGTGGGCCAAGAATATCATCAACATCGATTGTCAACTCACATTGGTGGTAACATCGACTTTCTCGCCCTTCTGCAGCAGGGTGTTGATGATGCCCGTGTGGCCGTATGCGGCAGCAGTGTGTATGCTGCGTGCCCCATCCTTGTTGGGCATGTGGAGGTAGACGCCCTTCTTGAAGAGCATCGTGGCGCACTCAGCATGGCCATTCAGGGATGCAATGTGCATCAAAGTGCTGCCATCCTTGGTGCGCTCGAAGATGCTCGCTTTGAACTTGTCCGCCAGTATCTCGATGACATGCGCATGTCCATTCTCAGCAGCCAAATGCATCGGTGTGCGATCTGACCAGGATGGGATGAGGGATTAGTAACGATGTGATGAGAGATTAAGCCGATTGAGCAATTCTCACTCACCCTGATTATCTGCTATGGAGGCAGATGCTCGCACTCCGTAAAAGTACTTGAGTAGCGCTTCGTCTCCTTCGGCGGCGGCAATGTGCAACGGCGTCTGCCCCTCCCCATTTTGGGTGTCCACGTTGGTGCCATAGTCGACCAGGATGCGGACCATATCGACGTCCCGCCGTCTGGCGGCCAAATGCAAGGCCGTGTCTCCATTGGCCGTCGTTGCCTGAAAGGGAAATCGACCAATGCTTTTCATTTTGGTTTATTTTCGTATATGCAAATGTTTTGGTTTGTCCACAACAAGGCTAACAGGCTAACTCGGCTCACACAATTAGCTGCGTTTTCGCAACGCTTTTGACCCACTTTGGCGGAGCCGGCTGATTGCGTGCCAAGCAGTTAGCTGATTCGGCCCAAAGTCAACTAACTCGAACTTTAACTTTACCTTTAACTTTAACCCCTTTATTGGTTAATTACATCAACACGCACTACTCTTAACCCAAACTCGACGTGCCAATTGAAAACAACACTGAACAACTTTTATGCGCCAATGTCGCGTTGCATTTTTGCACTGTTGCATTCTTGCACTGTGGCACTGTTGCACTTTGCCACTCTCTCTCGCCACCTCCTCTCCCTCTTCAGAAGTCGCACTTGTGCGTTGCGTTGCCATATCTTTGGGGTATTTGCATTTTACTGATTTATTTCTGGGTTCTTTTCTTGACAGTTCAAGGCAGTTAGGCAGCGGTCAGCTCAAGATTTCATTTGCATTTATGAATTGTGGCCTTTACGGTTCACATTGCGATTAAGTTAAAGCTTGTCAAGAAACCTGATTGGCAGCTCAGATATCATTTTGATGCAGTGCTCAGCTATGCGTAAGGACAACTAAAAGTGTGTTCTTGTTAAACGTTATCTAGTTATTTAAATTAGTCCTTACAAATATTATAGAAACCTTCTACTTTGTTTTCACAGTAGCCGATATGCTTTTTAAATAATTTTAAATTATTCTTTGCTTTTATAAACTTATAATCTATAAACCATGCAATAATGACTCTGAGAGAGAGTTATATTTTCTCAATGAATGTATTTGTTAGCCCAGACAATGCAATTCTGATGTGCTTTGCATTTATCTAGTGTTTTATTTTTAAAGCTATATATATTTTTAGAATAATTACCTTTAGTTGGTCCGCCGTTTGTGCAGCTAAGAGTTCTCTGCACATGGACTGATTGCCCGACTCCACAGCCAGCAGCAATGGGATTTTGCCACGCTAGAGAGGGAAAGAGAGGAGAATAATTTATAGTTGGCAACATACTCATTATGGGTAATAGACAAACTCACACACACACACACACACACAAATAAATAACCAATTAGCCAATTCATGCCTCAAGTGTTAACGGCTGCATGTTTTTGCCTATTTTTAGCCAAGTTCGCAACTTTTCGCGCGAACTTTCAACTGGCAAAGGCGCATGAAAAGAGCTCCCCCCTTCACCCCCCTCCTTTTTGCAAGTCTCCTGCAACGCCAGGGTCTATCAGCTGGCAAGTAAATCAAGTTGTAGAGCAACTTGTGACCCCCTTTTCTTTTTTTTTTTTTTTTGTTTTTGGTAGATAGGAATGGCAACCCACGCCAAAGTCTCGTATTATGTGTTTGTTGTTGGCAACGAGTTGAGCGCCCTTTTGAAAGAGTGTTCGTAGTGTTCTCTATACAGCATATATATCTATATATATATATACGTTTATGTATATGTTGTAGAGTAGAGTATAATGTGCGTGCCTAAGCTGAAAAACTATTCAACTATTTGTCAAGGCTCAAATCGAAACCGAAAACGAGTAATGGGCAATGGGAAACTAAGGAAATGGGCTTTGAGGATACCTAAATACTTTATCCAGCTAATTTTGGCTGACAGTGCCATTAAAAGAGGAATGGGGGGAAGGGGGAGTTGGCGGAGGGGTTCCCTTTTTGGGTATAAATATCTAACCTCTAATTGATTTAAATCAAGTTGCCGAAAGAGTCTTTTGTCTAGACAACTATCAATCGACTCCGTCGATTGAGGAGTATTTGAAACGGGGGGCTAAGTAAATTTATGCATTCTTTGTCGTCGCGTGCGTTAAGCAAATATTGTTGTGAATTTGCACACCAATGCAATGGGAATGTGAATGCGAATGTGAATTTGAATGCGACAAATAAGTTCCGCATTTCAGCTAGTTTCTTCTCTTTCACGTTCTTCAGTTGCAAGTTAATCAGATGAGAACGAACAACAACAACAACAACAAGACAACACTGAAATTATTCTTTTTTTCGGGTTTTCTTTGGTTTCGGAATGCATTTGCTTTTCTTTTTCATTTTTCTTTTTTCTTTTTGCTTTTTGCATATTGATTTTTCACAATTTGTTTGGCTTTATGTTGCTGCTGCTGTTGTTCTTGTTGATGATGTTGTTTTTTTTTATGAAACTTTTGTTTACGTTGGCACCGCCTGGTACTACACTACCTTGGCTGGTCTGGTCTGGTCTGGTCTGGTCTAGAGTGCTTCACTCTTGATGTCTACTGACTGAAAGCAACTCATAACTTGGCCATTTACACAACACTTGTAGCTCTTCCACACACACACACTCATACACACACACACACACACACACACACACACACTTACGCCGTCTGCTTTGACGCGTATATCCTTGCCAGCAGCAGCGAGCAAGGCTCTCAGGATATTTGTCGCAGTGCCCGTTTGACGACTGGACACCAAATGCACTGCGGTCTGTGAACGTGACTGCAACGAGAGATTAATAAAATACAAAAATACCATTATCTATTAGTTACGAGCGTCATAAACATTGGCTTTTAGAGTGCATAAACTGGCACGCACTTTTAACGCTTTCTTTTTTTATGTGCAGGTCGAGCCTTTTTCACTCTTTGTGTGTTAACAGCCACGAAATGAAGAAGAAGTAGAAAAAACTATATTCACTTCAAAATCACAATTGCAACTGAATGAAAGAGCGCTCAGCTTTTGGGCTTATAAGCACATTTCGTGTCACTTTAGCTAGCTGGAGTTTTTTCATTCATATCACAGATTGACAGCAAACTGTATATAAACTTCCTGCCTCTCTCTCTCTCTCTCTCTCTCTCTCTCTCTCTCTCTCTCTGCTGACACTGACAGCTCCGTCGAGGGAGGGGTGCGGGTGTGTTTTAAGTGTTGGTGTTTGCCACGCACACGAGAGGCAACCACTTCAAACTTGGCTGTTGCTAAAACAAAAGTTAACATCTGCTTTGCATGTGTGTGTGTCTTAAGAACTATCAACTATATCTGCCTCGCATTCCCACTCGCTCTCCTCATTTTCCTCTCTCACTTTTCCCCAGTCTTCACTTTGATTAACAGCAGTAATTTCGGCTTTAGAGGCACATGCCACGCCCTCGCATTTCACTCATTGCGGCATGAAAACTAAATTAAAGTGTTGAACAAAAAAAACATGCTCACCAAACATATACCCTGTAAACAGTGTATTTGAATACAGCTATGATCCGATCAGCTTTGAGTTATCCATTAAAATAATTTATACCCAAATTTGGCAACTAAATTAAGTTGAGCTGAAGAGTAATTTAATCGTGTGCAAAATTCCGATTGCTAGCAAATGAATAATGTATTTCCGGCTCAGATTAAAGCTTAAAATTCAAAATGATTTAAATTGCATTTGGAAATGTATCTTGCTTACCTATAAGTGATAAAACACACACACTTCGGCTATATTCCCTAAATACACCCTGAAATCTGTAGCTCAACTTTAGATGGTGCTTGGTAACCGCAGTTTGTTTACCCTAAAAGCGACTACGGTGCCTGTCCCACTTGGCTGGCTGGCTGGTTTTTAAATTAGAGTGCCTGAGCCCGAGTCTTAACCTTGTCGCCACTAATTGGCCCCTTAGCCCCTAACGTGCCAAAGTCACATGCAACATGCGGCACAAACATCTTTCGCGCTGACCTTTGCACACAAATATGCGTCTAATGGACTTTAAAGTGCCCCAAAGCCGATTCGTCACTAACTTACTAAATTATATAAAGCAGCTAAGTAGCGACAATGAGAGCCACAAAAAAATATGCATCGATTTTTAAATTACTAGAAAAATGCCTGTGAATAACGCGGCTCAATTAAACTTGTTCGATAAGAAACAAAAATGATTTAAATGGCCGATTAAAGTTAACTGATTTGTTGTGTACACGTATTAGTTATATTAATGTACAATATATATATATATATATGTTAGATTAATCGGAATATTAATGACTCAAGCGTAAGAAATTAAAGACTAAATACGATGTGCAAATATAATTTATGTGTACCAAATAGAAAAAAGCCTGTATTGTTGTGGGTTTAATTGGGTACAGAATATATATAATATCAGTGTAGGCATAGGTATGAGTTAAGAAACAAAGTATAGCTATAGCTAAACATCTAGAAAAAGTTTAAGAAATAGGTGCATCTTTATAAAAGAATATAAAGTCAAATATATGTAGATATATTCATATATATATATGTGTAATTAGTTGTAGCTTTTGGATATACTCACTCCGCCGGTGGAGAAGGTATCAACGCCACGTTTTGTTAGCAACAATTTGACGACATCCTCACGCGAATACATTGCCGCAATATGCAGCACATTGTAATTATCCTGCAACACAAAGTGAAAGGCAGAATGAGAAAGAGTATAAGCATTGGTAAGAGACAGCATTCATGAGTGGGCGAGACTTGAAATCAATTGGCAAAATCATTGAACGGTGTTCAAACTAGCACAGGTCAGCAGGTCTTCAGCTGGGTCAAAGTCAATTTCAGAACCCCACATTCCCAACCCCTCTTACCATATTTGGATTCACGTATTCCCCTCCTCTGCACTTTTGGGCACTTTGCATGGCCAGAAAAGGTGCGCCTGATTACCTTTTTCCTTATTTCATTTACTTTCCCGTTATTGTTGGTGTTGTTGTTGCCACAATCTTTGCATGTGGACTTTCACTTTTGGCCATTTCTTAATGGTCGTTTGCTTCCTTAGCCACACATGCAACACTTGCATCAAACATTTCGCATGACCCTGCAACGGGTTATTTCTTTAAGACGCAACCCAAATTGTGTGAATTTGACGACAAGCTGCCAGTGAGTCACATGTGCCCCGTATTGGGGACAATCGAAGCACTTCCACTTATCGTCCTCTTATATAATAAGCCATAACGCGCAATATGTTACACATACGCCCCATGTGCCACCGTCGGATTTACTTAATTTATAACTTGACCCGTCGCTTTACTTTTACTTATTCTTTTCTTTTGTTTCGGTGCGCCCTCGAAACGGAAGTGAGTCGGGGCTTTTTATAGGTGCTTTGTTATAAGTACCTATGTAGGGCCGATAAGCCTCTGTCATGGAGTTAGCTATATATATATTTGTTGAATTTATTTAAGCCAACGATTATTTTCTAGTTAAAGCTTAACTTTGCTGAAGAAATTTTACATAACTAAAATAATGTAAGGCAGAAATTTAAGATGGAAGTAAATAAAAAATAAAACATATTTTAAAGAAAATATTTATAATATTCAATTATCAACAACTAAAAGCAAACATTTAGTTCATATTTTTGTTTCTGAGATTTTGATAATAAAATTTGTTTGTACTTTATCAGCAACTATTAAAATTTTTTAAAAGTATTTTTCTGTGATTTTTAAGAATATATAGAAAATTCTAGACATCTTTTTTATTAGTAAACGAAACGAACAATTACAATTATTAGCTAACATATTTTCAGATACTATCAACTTAGCTTAGCTAGATCTTTTTCATTAAGACGAGCGCACGTAACTCATGTCAAGGTGTTTGGAAGAATTTCTTATTTTTTCTGTTTTATGTGACGACTATTTCTGGCTGCAACTGTAGCTAATTTGCATAGAGCACAGGGCGCCAAATAAGCGAAAAACTTCAAGTTGAAGTCTTTGACACGTGTCGCGCTGAAAGACATGAGGAGAGTGGTGCTGCCCAGTTTCAGACCGGCATTGCGGTCTATACTGTTTGTGTAATGCTTGTAGGCAACTGGCAGCTACAGTGGCCTGCAAAAGTAGACGCTCTTCTCTGGCACGTGAAACGTGAACGGCAGACAGATAATATTTCACGCGCCTGTTTTGCATAGTTTTTAGCTCCAAATAAGTATTGTGTGTGCTTATTCTTGTGTGTTTATTCTTGTTGTGCTGTGGCGGAACGAAAGCAAAAACCGGAAACACAACAAAAAACGGAAGCGCAAATTTTCCAGCACATTTTTTTGCTTGCTTTGGGCAGCGAAGGAGGGAGTGGGTTGGAGAGAAGGATTTGTGTTGCTTGTAAGACGACCCAGTTTTCGCTTGTTTGTTGTGTGTAAACCTCAGCGGCAGAAAGAGAGACGGAGAGAGTAAGAAAGAGAGAGACAGAGAGAGAGAGAGAGAGATAAAGGGAGAACGCAACAAAGTAAGTAACTGCTCAAGATGAAGTCATTTCGCACACCCTGGCAAAAAAAAAAAAAAACAGAAAGAAAGACAGAAACCTAAAACAAAAAAGAGACACTTACAAAAACGAAATTATAAAGTGTACTTTTGTTTATTATTTTTTGTTGTCTGATGTCAGCAAATGATGTCGACCAAACAAACACACGCCCACTTTTAAGCACATGGCTATTATATTAATTTAATTAACATTTGACTTAATTCAAGTGCCTCACACACACACACACACACACCCACACACAACACACACACTTTCGCACATTGTGCGTGCTCTCACGCACAGCCTTTTGACAAATTGAGTCTGGGCCGAGTTAATGGCTTAATGTAAAAATTGCACGCTGTCATCGCACATGTGGCTTAAATACCAAATGCTAAATACCGGAGTGGCCCAAAAGTCGACTTTAATTAAAATTGCATACATTAATGACGCCATGCCGGACGGCTTTTTGCCATTGCTTTTGGCCATTTGTCTTACCCCCATCAAAAAAAAAAAACAAAAAACAAAAAAGGTCAGCTAGTAAAAAGAAAGAAAATTAAAGGAAGACCGAGGTGTAAATAGCCATTGGGCGTATTTAAAAGTCAGCTGCTTGATTAATTAGCTTTTAAGTTGCAACAAATGAAGTGGGGAACGCCTCTTTCGCAACTCAACCTCAACTTGGCAGCAACTTCAATGACATGTGGCATTACACCTTTAACTCCCCCATTGCCCCACTCCCCAACTTGACAGCCTTAAAATGTTAATTACTTGTACTCATTACATCATTTCATTTGCAAATGCAAATGCCGTGCCAAATGTGAATTACTTACAGATCTCTCCCATTCAGATAAGCCACAAAATGATATAATGCGAGACAAAATTTACCACACGTGATATTTTAGATTCCTCCTCGTTTTTTTTTTAATTCATTAAGCTGAAATACAGTTCTAATTGCATGTAATACAATGATAGTAATTATATTCTGTTTATTTCAGCTATAAAACATCTTGACGGACTGTCAACTTTTATGAACTCATCAAGTCATTTCAAATAAAACATGACGCATCTTTAATAGAAAAGTGAAATGGTGGGCATAAAAATATAAGTATTACAACTATTTAACATTTTCCTAGTCATGAAATATTCACAAAGTATAATTTAAGACAATATCTGTTCCCAAATTGCTCATAACAGAAGAATACGATTATTATTAGACTTTCCTAGAAAATGGAAATAAGGCAAGAACATAAATATATATTTTAAATTAAATTGTGCCAATATTTTTTGGCAAACAAAAATCTGAAAACAGTAGGAATTCTAAAATTATACAATATTTTAATCTCAGAAAAAAATCTGAAAAATGAGTCAACAAATATAAATAAAAACGGCCTGCCCTTTTTGGCGCGGAATAGTTTTTCAATATTGTAGAATTCATATCGTCAACCAAATTAATTCACAGTGCAATGGAATTGAAAGATTAGATTTAAATGCAGAAAACTTCAGTTTGAGCAATGACGTATAACAAGTATGCAAATATTATACATTTAAAAAAAGAAAACTATTTAAAATGCATTATAAATATTCATTTCGTACACGCGTTCAAATCCATTTTATACAATGTTTCAAATTAACCTTTAACATTTCAACAACAAGCTGGGAAATTTTCTTCAATGTTGTTTTTTATGTGAGTCTGCAATGGGCCAAAAACACACACACAATTTCTATGTTTGTTTTGGTAATTTAATTCGCTGAGTTTGCTTATTTTTGGTTTGGCAACAATTATTTATAATTAGGTCAAGGATTTGAATCGCCTCAAGAGCTCAGAACATGTGCGCGTTGGCCGCAAATGAAATGTGGCCCAATGTGTGTGGTAAGTAATTGTGGCATGCAAACATAATGGGAAATGCCCAATTGCCAATTGAGTATAGACCTCAACTTCCAGACTAAAATTGCTCACTTCATTTTTAGTGACCGAAAAGGTTTTTGGGTTTTGTGATTGCTAAATGATGGCGTAGTGAAGCCCCATTAATTCTTGAAGTTTGAGGATTATTACAAATTTGGTTAAATACTAATTTCTCTGCTTCTGTCTAGTTTAGATTCAACTATATTAAATAAGATAAATTGAAGATAAAAGCCTTTGTTAAATAATTTTGTTGCCAATTTCCATCTAGTTTAGATTCAAGTCTATTAAGTAAGTATACCTTCAAAACACCCTCGATAGCAACAAAGATTATCATATCCTGATATCACACTCGAACAATCCCTCGAAAATTGTTTGCCAAAAATAGCTTTGCAATTTTCCAACAATTTGAATATGTTTGTGGCGCCCCAAGGTATGCAGCAGGCAGCGTAGAGAATAAGAAATCACAGAAAATGATATCAGGGGGGAAATTCCTGTGCGGCTTTGCGTGTCGCCGAAAATCGTAACAATTGTAAGAACCTGGCCAAAAACGGTTGGCCAAGCTTTGTTCAGTTGACCCACAGCGGCCGTTAAGTGGCAGTTGAGAGTCCGAGAGTTGAGTCCGGCAGTTGATAGCCGGATTGTCCGGAGAGTCCGGAGAGTTGAGAGTCCGAGAGTCCGAGAGTCCAAGAGTCCGAGAGTCCTGCCGGCTATTGGCTTTCCCAATGGAAATGCGTGTGTACGGCAAATGCGTGGACCGCAAAACATACACTCTCCCCTTTCCCTTCCCCTTCACCTTCCCCGCTGTCCGCAATCCCCTCGTGCAATGACGCCCCCGCTTGAGATTTAATTATGCGGTTTTTATCGATTTGACACACTTCCAGCGACTTGTTTTGCTTACGTTTCTTTGTCGACTTTCTCAGCTCAGCTGGTTCCCTTAATTTGTACTTATATCTGGGTAATTTAAGATGTTACAATGTAACCAGCTTAAACACTCGATACTCACATTATTCCGTGCTCCGACATCGGCACCGAGTTCAATCATGCGATCCATTATCGCCGTCCGATTATCCTTTGTTGCATACATCAGCGGCGTCATGCCGGTGTTCTGAAACCACAGTGGATAATCATCAGTTAGTTATTTTAGAATGCATAATAATTAGCTAGGTGCATATGGAAATTGAAATTATAATGAGGTATAAAATGCATACATCTTTACTGGGATTCTTGGAAATGCTACAAGACCACAGCTATTTTCAAAAAATTTAAAATATCCTTAATCCTCTTCATTATGCATTTGTTTTATTTCGATACAATTTACAACATTTAATATGCTTTTCGCACTATTTCGTTAATTACAATAGTTCCCTTCAAGAAATGCAAGGAAAACTCTTCAAGATAGCAGTATTGTTGTCAACGAAACTCGGGTTTCTCCACATTCAAATATGATTCATTCGGAAAATATACAACCCGTGTTTTCCCTTTATTGCTGAACATTTAAGCTTTTTGACTCATACACAATTCAATATGAACATTTTTGTTGTTTCTGCTCGTCATCATCATTATTATTGTATACGAAAGTAAATAGTAAATTGTTCGTTTTGTGTTTGTTTCTCGCCTTCTAATTTTGATAAGCCTACATTTTCACCTCATTTATTTTGCGCAATTTTCATAATTAAAACTAAATCAAGTCCGAAACCAGGCCCTGTCTGGCAGCCAAATAAATTCACAAAATATTCGCAAAAAAGCTAAATTGGAACATTATTGCAGGCATATTGTGTGATTTGAATATACCCTATATTTATATACTGAAAGTGCAATGGAGAACATCTTTTTTCTTAAATGGAAAGGTAAACATTTGCATCAACTTCTTAATCTCTTCATATGTTTTAGACAATTTAAAATTGCTTTCGTACATTTTGTTCTGCATCCGTTCAGGCGTGGAAGCCATGTCTAGTTTTCATATATTTGGGAGAAGTGTATGCCATCCCCTGTCTAGTGCCATAGCTGCAGGGTATCATTGACTGTTGTTTTCAAGAGAGTTTCTATGTTAATGATGCCTTTCGCACAGCTAAATAATTTGCATGGGGCGCAACCCTTTCCTTCTACCCGAGTGGTTCTTTAGTTTTAGTTTTGTCTACACTCCGATCGAGTATTTCCGTTCCACCTACTTTTTTTGTACCCTGCTTGCATTTTATTGTCAGTTGGCGTTTTTCTATGCTTTTTTTGTGGATGGTTGGAGGGGCGAGTCCTTTTTTTGTGGGATTCTTGCAACGTTAATTTTATGTCAACGACTTTTGCGTTTGATATTTTTATGGTAAATTGAAATCGAAGCGCTTCAATTTCGATGCTTTATGAGTTTATTCCTTTGGGGGTAGTCGCTTGTCGCAACTTGTGGCAGGACGATTCATTGCCTTGGCAGCCAAACATTTGGGACGCGCTATCAAATAACATACACACACACACACACAACAACACACATACACACACACATTTATGCACTACAGTGTCGTTATTTTGGCTGGTAAACAACCAAATAACAACAACAACTAAAATGCCGCCATTGTCGACGTTGATAAGGGCGACGTCGACTTACATTTTGCGCCGCTTTCGATGGGCTCCAAAATTGATTTTACAAAGTCGGCGGTACTCGCATTTGGCACCATTACACTGAGCAAAACAAAGCACTGGCTTCAATTCTTAGTTTGCCACACGATTTTAAACAAACTCTGCTTTGATTTATTAATTTGTTTGCTTAGAAAATCTCAGTTAAACCTCTCTTTGAGAACAAATCGTTGAATTCAAGTACAACCTGAATTAAATTCCTTATGTTTTATCTTTTTATATGTTGATTAAGCTTATTAACAATTATTATATGCTTATTAATTTTTTTAATTTTGAATTTCATTACCAACTTTTAATTGTATGTAATTTAATTTGAAACTTTAATTTCAATTTTTAATTTTTGAAATCCTTTCTTAAAAATTATTAACTGTTTCAGGTCTCCATTAAATACATAAATAATAAAATACCAGAACAAACTGAAAAAACAGTTTAGATTACTTAGAATTTTTGGATCACAAAAAAAATATTATTTTGTTATGAGAATTTTAAGCTCAGCTTAAGAAATTTTAGTCCTGACTAGATTTTGACAGTTCTTCCATATGCATTTACTTTTGCTTAGTCGTGTTTCTCTTAGAACCGTTTTTGTTTTCTCAGTGTATTAGTAAACACACACATCCACTCTACCCCTTTCTCTCTCTCTCTCTCTGTCTCTGTCTCTGTCTGCTTACCATATCGTGAACTCCGGCTAGCGGAATATGATTACCATCCTCGCCGACATTGGCCACGTACTTCTCCAGTTTCTTCAGTTCCGCCTCGATGGGTGTCCATTCACTCTTCATGGCCAGGGCGAGCACCTTGTTGGCCGTGTCGCGTATGGAGGCGCCTGCACTTGGTGGCTTGGGTGCTGGGAATCCGTCAGCATCCTTCTTGTCGCCATTGCTGGAGCTGTCGTCCTTGGGATCGGAGTCGGCTTTGCTCGCGGGCGTTGCACGTTCACTTGTCGTCGCGGAATCATCTGGCGGCCCTGTCAATGAGGACGGCGTCTTGCGGCCAACACCAGCACCGCCAGCGCCACGCCCACCGCCGCGGCCGCCCCTCGGCTGCGACATGTTCCGGCCAAAATGGGCTGGCTGCCTAACAACAACGAGCCGCTCTTAGTTCCGGCCGCCTCGACTGGCCAAATTGGCCATTATACAACGGTTAACGGTTAGCAACAAAACAAAAAATGCACTTTAATTTATTGTTTAAATTTAAATAGTTGCAAGCCTTGTGATTTTCTTATTGATTCGCGGCTGCATAGTTTGTGGCTTGCATTCGCGTTGCACTACAATTTGTTGGCTTCCGCATTTTACCAATATTTGTTACCAACAATTTGCATTTTCATTGGCAACACACTCGCAGCGAAACAACAAACGTTTGTTGGTTACTTTAATTTTACTCGGCCCCACTTTTCGTACAACAACATCAACAACAACACCAGCAACACCAGCAACACCAACAACAACCACACAAACACATCCGTTTGCTATTATTATTCCTTGAATTTGTTTTTTTTTTGTTTTTTCGCTTTCTTCACTTTTACTACACAATTTTATATGTTTCAGCCAGTTTTTCTTTATTTTTTATAGCTCGCTTTCGGGTTGCGTGTGCGTCTCACTTTAGAGCCGCCGCTTTTCTAGCTGCTTTTTTTTCGGACCAGGATTTTGGCTACTCTTGTTGGCCGAGTTAAGCGAGCCAAAGAACCGTTTGCCACGAGCTTCTGCGAGTTTCTGATTTGCCAGTCGCATTCATTTTTGGCATTTACCTTTCGACTGCGAGTCCAACGAGAAGTCGAGCACCTTGGCAACATGACGAAACTCCTGTTACCAATCCCTCTCTCTCTCTCTCTCTCTCTCTCTCTACCTCTCTCGCTCTTTGAGGCGCACGCGTTTGTTTACAATTGTTGATTCCAAACAAACTCGAGAGATTGACTCCAAGCAGTTGTTTTTTGGCGCGCAAATTTACAATCGAGAGAGAACTCTCAGTATTCGTTAAATTTCGCAGTCTGGAGTTGGGTCCCTAAGCTATAAGGCGAGGGAGGATCCTAACTTGGGAAAGTAAAGCTTAGACTAGAGCACAAAAAGTACATTAAAAGGATGGGCCGAGTGTTAATTTATTATATGAAAAGAACTTTCATGTTTTCTTCAAATAATCCAATTCAAATTTTTGCATGTTTTGGATTTTGTTCAAATCACAATAAATTGGTCTTAGCCATAATCTGTCAAATATTGGCCATGTTGTCATAAGTGTTAGTCAGTTTATTTTTGACGTGTATTTCAGTAATATGTTTTTAGCATTTAAAACGTTCGTAATCAAAATTTGTTGAAGTTAAGAAATCAAGCACAATGAAATCAACATATAGCGTAGAGAGCCTGACCCAGAATACAACTCCAAAGACACGTAGATTGGCTAAAAATACGTTGAAAAAGATATCGAGTCCAGCTCATTCCCCCTCGCTATTCGACGAGGAAAATTACTTTGAGGGGCCAACGAGATGTCGCTGCCAACGATGTGAAATTCTCCATCCAACGGAGAGGATACGCAACGAGGCGGAACGGGTATTTGAAAATGTGATTAAAGTGCAGGATGCTGTTGATCAGAATGTGGAGGGATTGCTCAATGATCTGCAAGAGCTAATCAGTTTCAAGTCGATCTCTGTGCAGCCAGAGATGCTAGCGGAGAGCATGAAGGCGCTCGATTGGCTAGCGGATCGCTTGGATAATTTAAAGTTTCAAACCATGGATCATTATGTGCCCGACGATCCCGGGAATTGTTTTGAGGAGCCGCATCGCAAGGTACTCTTCTCCCGCTACTTCTCGTCGCCCACAAAAAACACAGTGCTTATCTATGGGCATCTGGATGTGGTGCCAGCCAAGCCAGACTGCTGGCTGCATGACCCCTTCACTATGCATCTGGAGCAGGGTGTCATCTATGGCAGAGGTGTGACCAGCGGCAAGGGAATGCTAGTCGGCTGGCTGCAGGCCATCGAAGGTTGGCTGAAAGTGCACGGGGATCTGCCCATTAATGTGAAGATCATTGTCGATATGTTGCACGAGGTGGGCAACAGCGGATTGCATATCTATGTGAAAGAGAGAAGAGACTTCTTTCTCGACGTGGACTTTATGGTCTTCGATGCGAACTCGTGGCTGAACAACAATAATCCCATCATCGCTTGCAGTCTTTCCGGCTGGGCTCATTTTGGCATTGAGGTCCGTGGCGGCAATAAGACCTTGGAGAGTGGCCTCGCTGGTGGCTTAGTCTTTGAGCCGATGATCGATCTGTGTCATCTGATGAATCGTCTCGTCAACGATGACCACGACATTCTGATTCCAAACGTTGAGCTGCACGTGAAGGCACTGGCTACTCACGAATGGCAGCTGCTCGAGAAGGCGGACTTCCAGATCTATGCCTACAAGGAGGAGCTCTATGTGCGACGTCTGAGGAATGAGGGGAACAAGGTGGAAATGCTGCAAAATCGCTGGTGTAAGCCAACCCTGACCATGCACGGCGTTGAGGGAGCAGACAGTCATCCCGGGTGCAGGCGGATGCTGCCCATGCGCGTGGTGGGCAAGTTCTCGATTAAGCTGGTGCCCGATCAGGATGTGAAGCAGATTCAATCCGATGTCAACGAATATTTGGAGCGGTGTAGCAGCGATCTTGATCTGGGCACCAAGATGACCGTTCATCTGCTTGACGGCTGTGAGCCGAGTTCCTGGTCGGGCGACTCCACATTGACGAAGGCCGTCATAAATGCTGTGTCCGATGTCTTTCAAAAAATGCCGATTGTCACCGAAGGAATACCCATTTGTTTGCCCGTTGCGAGCGTTTTGGGGAATCTGATAGATAAGCCCATCATCTTGGTGCCGTATTGGCGTCGTCGGGATCGCCATCACCAGGAGAACGAGTACATTGAGGAGCGATGCGTCATGCAACATGCCAAAGTCTGTGCCAATCTCTTCTACGAGCTGAGTGTGATTCCCAGCAAGTGCAAGTGCCATCTGCTCACGGACTATTGCAATCGGCGTGGAATTATGGAGAAACTGGACGAAGAGCGTGGCTACTTCAATAATGAGTCGCAAGCATCCCGCCGTAACCAATTTATGAACGTCTTCAAGAAAAACGATAATGTCTCGCAAAGGACGCACAAAAGGCGCCGGTTCAATGCACGTTTCAAGAACTTTCTTTGCATACCATTTGCCTGGAAGAAGATCAGAAAGCACTAAAAGCATTAAGGCATCTAGCGTTTAGTGTGGTTGCTCTTTAAATTTAGAAGATTAAAGACTCAGTTTTGTTTTTCCGATTTCCGTTTGCTTGGATCTGTGCTAGTAAGTAATGAAAATTCAACAATTTGCTTTAGTTATCAGTTTTGATTTGTGTAAATTCTAAATTACAAAAAATTTCTATTCAAAATTCAAATAGTTTTTTAGGAAAAATGATTTGCTGGGGTGAACGGAACTGTTGCGGCTTGTTCTTAGATGGATCGAAGGATGATCGCTGTGACTGTTTGCGTGACTACTGCGTTAGGGACTATGATCCCAAAGATAGGATAATTGTGGCAGAGGAAGATTTGGAAGTTGTAAATGCGCATCTGAAAACGAAAAGCGAAGAGCATTTGATCGAGCTGAACGAAATGCTGTCATTAAAGAGCATACCCGACTGCCCTGAGTGTGACAAGCAGACTCGACAACTGATCAATCGATTGGCGCAACGGCTGAACGAACTGGAGTTCGATGTGGAGGTGGTCGAGGTGAAGCCCAAGGGCACTGATCCCACGCACTATGTGATCTTTGCCAACTACTTCTCCACACCCGCCAAGAATGTGATGCTCGTCTATGGGCATGTGGACGTAAAGAACGTGGATAAGGACGACAACAGTTGGACCCAATTCCCCTTCAAGCTAACCAATCAGAATGGAATGCTCTACGGCCGTGGTTTGACCAGCTCAAAGGGTCCGCTGTATTGCTGGCTACATGCAGCCGAGTCATGGCTGGAGGAGACAGACGATCTGCCGGTGAATTTGAGATTTCTTATCGATACCTTCAGCAATGCGAACAATCAGGCACTCAGGGAACTCATCGATGAACGCCAGAATTTCTTCAAGCCAGTCGATCTGTTGATTTGCTCCACCAATCTGTGGATATCGCCAAAGACACCCTTGTTGTCCATCTGCCACAGCGGCTACGTCTTCTTTGAGCTGCGGGTGCGACACAAAAAGCAATCCAAAAAGGAAACCGAATCCGACGAGTGTCCCACCCGCGGTCGCCAGCCCATGGAGGAGCTGTGTTTCCTAATGAACACTCTAACGGATAAGCACGGTGAACTGGCGAAGAAACTGGAGCGTCATGCGTTGCCCGTAACCCAAAACGATTGGAACATCCTAAGCAAAGCCGAGATGGGCATCATGGAGTTCAAGGAATGTTACAATATCAAAGAGCTGCTGCATGAGGAGTCCAAGGCGCTGTTCCTCAAGCATCGCTGGTGCATGCCCGGCTTGACGGTGCACACCGTTGAGCATCGTCAATATTCCAGTGTGCGAGATCTGTACGAGCCCCGACACATTTTGGCCAAGTTCTCCGTTAAGCTGGTGCCCGATCAGAGCATCGATTACGTTAAGTTTTTGGTCAGGGAGCATCTGGACTGTGCCTATTGTCGCCACAAGTGCATACATCCCGCCTATTTGCGCATCACTGACTCCGTGAAGCCACTGAACGAGGGACGCAATGCACCATTCAGTCTGGCCGCCCAGCGAGCGTACGAGCATGTGTTCAATGTCCATGTAGCACTACCCGACACCATCACCCTCTGCCTGCCGATGATGAATGTGCTGCGAAAGCATTGTCTGTCCACGGCTCAGGTCATCGGATTGCCCTTCTGCTCGGTGCATATGCATCCCGGCCAGCCGGACGAGTGCATACCGCTCGAGGAGTACGAGAGAAACAAGAAGCTCTGCGCTACTTTGATGTACGAGTTGGCTCTGGTGCCGCCCGAGTGCAAATGCACCGAGGTCAAGGACTTCTGCTACGAGCCGGGCAAATCAACTGATCGCGACTTTGTCCACACCCAGGAGCCACGCAATGCAAATATCTCCCACATCCTCTACGAACTGAACGAGGCACAGGTCGATAAGGCGCACTCGATCACCAATCTGCTGCCCAATGTGGAACAAATACTCTTAGGCAACTCTAAAAACGAGCAGAAGCTAGAAAGACTCAGCTGATTGCCAGTGTTTCCCTATTCCTCAAAGTCTGTGTTTCCCTATTCCTCTATTCCTATTAACATTCAAGGCCAAATTCAGTGTTGCCCTATTCCTTTATTCTTATTGTTATTCAAGGCCAAATCCAGTGTTTCCCTATTCCTCTATTCCTATTCATATTCAAGGCCAAATCCAGTGTCGCCAATCTGGTTACCTAAATGGAATTATTAGTACACAAAGTGCTTCTTTATGTATTGATTAAGGCGAAAAAGCCACGCGCCACAAACCTAATAAAATGTGTATAATCAAGTTTTAAGTAATACCAGTCTGAAGCACCTAAGAATACGAACTACAAAACTACTTTGCGAAACACCGATAAGACTGTGCTATGTTCTGGAAAGTAAATAACAAAATTGCCAGACAGCGGGCAGACAAAACGAAACGCCAATTAAAGAAATTTGATTATATATTCGATTATCGAAATTATCAGCAGAGCTCTGCTGTATATTTTTATTATGGCTTGAAGCTTACAATGCAAACACATGTTTTTTATATGCTTGCTGATAATACTCAACAAAAGCTTTTATTATCACCCAACCGGTAATGTGAGATATGTCAAATAAACCGCCGGCAAAGTGATTTAAGCCTCGTGTATGTGTGTGTGTGTGTGTGTGTGTGTGTGAATATCTACTTTGCTTGATAAACAGTAATACCACGAAGCACACAATAAAATACAGTATCTGCATGTATTACACATATTAAAATTTCCCCTCTCTCTCTCTCTCTCTCTCTATTTCTTCCAATTGAGAAACTCTCAAAGCATAGCAACGAAAACATAACGAACGGCAAACAACAAATACAAAACAAAACAAATGAGTTCAAGTGCCGGACGAATTCGCGACACGTGTCGTCTGCAAAATGTGGAAAACAAAATAGAAACGATGATAATGGACAAAACAAAAAGCGATGATCGATGAGCAAATACGAATGAAAAAACGTATATTGTAAATATCAATGAGCTTGTAAATACCCTGTACACCATATGCATGCATGGATTGATGCAATAACACATAACAAAAAAAAAGGTTCCTCAAGTCTCTCTCTCTCAGCAACGTTAAAATAGATAATTTTTATTTTTATTTTAGCTATGGTTGCATATTTACATAATTTGCTCATGTATGGCTGTGCCTGTGGCTATCGCAATATGTACAGGGTGTTGAAACTGTAAGGATTGTTTTCCGTCTTACCGCTACAGTCTACTGTCTGCTTACTCAGCATCTCTCGCTTTTTCTCTCTCTTGCTTTCATTTGTATTCGTTCAGTGTGTAGTGGGCTGATTCCAGTATGTGTTTGTATGCAGTGTCGACCGGTTGCGTCTTTTGGAAACGTTCGTGATTAAATTTTGTTCAAGCCATAAGTGCTGCGCATATCATTATCCATTTTAAACTAGATAAGTAATGAAAAGTGAACAATTATTATTTTTAGTGCATTTCTATCAAATTCGACTTTAAGTAAAATATAAAATGTTAAACAAGAAGCTGCAAATCGTGTCCAGGCATGTCATCAAGCAGAGTTTGGGCCACAAGGCGTGGCGCTGGTAAGTTCTCAGTAAGGACACAAACCGTCAAGGTCAAGATCTCAGGACAGCAACTAGTAAGAAATACTTCAAGGCATATACCAATTTTGCATATGCTGCCAGATGGAAACTGTTATTTTTTCACACTCCACATCAGCTTAGCTCCCCCTCTCACAAATTACGTAATAACACTTATCACTCCACAGTCTTCGGTAATATTCAAATTTAGCAGACTATTCCATTTTAGAAGGTCAAGATGTTAATTATCAAATCTGAGTTGAATTGAAATCAATAAAAATTTTGGAGCTTCACAGATTCTATTTTTAAACACCTGATGCAAGCAAACTTTTCCATAAATGCCTATTTTTAGCTGATACTAAGCCACTTGATAAGAAAAAATCAATTATTCTTTATTAAATAGGTGTATTTTATTATATTTATTATCTATATGAAATAGATGCACTCTTGCGATAAGCAACTACGTAACATAAAACATTCATGTTTACAATAAATGCGAATCGGTAAAAAAAAGAAAAGAAAAACAACATCTAAAAAACAAAAAACTTACTAGAGCAGTGAATCTGTTTAAGTTATAAGCGCTATAAAAAGATAACATCCCATAAACTAAGCACAAGCTTTTAAAGCATTTTTGTAAAGCTTTAGCTAAGGTATGCACCAAAATAGTCGAGGCACAAACCACTCGTGCGCAGACTAATCTAATTTTTCGCAGTTTTTTTTTGGAAAATAGATGGATAGATAAATTGTGGCAGCGGCACACTTGAAACCGTCCTCAAGTGGATTTTAGGTATAGAATTTGTACATAAATTCCAACTAAAAAAACAGATTTTTTTAAGAGCAAGTTTTAAATAAATATAATATAGTGTTTTTTTATTATTTAAGTAAACTTAAATTGGACATCAATTTGTAACTCTTGCAGCCAGTCAACAACAATACCCGGAGCCAGTCAGAGTTACATGCATCACATTGGCAAGGAGCCGTTGGCTTACCGGAATGTGGGACAGCAGCTGGAATTGGCTACCTCTCAGTTTGGCAGCACCGAGGCGATAGTTTCGTGTCACGAGGCGAAACGATACACGTTCCGCAGTCTGCTGGCCGAGGTGGATCGCGTGGCGGCAGGTTTGCTCAAGCTGGGACTGCAAAGGGGCGATGCCATCGGAATCTGGGCGCCCAACTACATTCAATGGTATCTGAGCATGATGGGCGCGGCACGAGCTGGCCTTATATCCGTCGGGATAAATCCCGCGTTCCAAGGACCCGAAATGGAGTATTGCCTGAAGAAGGTGGACATCAAGGCGATACTTGCAACGGAGTCGTTCAAGACGCAAAACTACTACGAGATTGTACGCGACATTTGCCCCGAACTGGCTGACTCGGAAGCGGGCAAAATCAGAAGCGATAAGTTTCCCCATCTGCGTGCCGTCATCATCGACAGCAAGCAGAGTCTGAAGGGTGCCTTGCGCTTTGACGAGCTGCTCGACTTGAGCAATGCCAGCGAGCAGGCGGAGATCACCAAATTGCAGCGCGAAATCCAACCGGAGAGTCCGTGCAATGTGCAGTTCACGTCGGGCACGACTGGCAATCCCAAGGCAGCCGTGCTCTCCCATTACAATTTCGTCAACAATGGCATCCATGTGGGCAGCAGAAATGAGCTGAATGGCGAGCGGATTTGTGTCCAGGTGCCGTTGTTCCATGCCTATGGCGTTGGCATTACCATCATGGCAGCCATGTCTAAGGGAGCAACACTGGTTCTGCCATCAGCTGGGTTTAATGCGAAGGACTCGCTGCAGGCGATTGTCGATGAGAAATGCACTGTGATCCATGGCACACCCACAATGTATGTGGATCTGGTTGTTGCCCAGCGTAAGGAGCAGTTGCCGCTGGGCAAGATCAAGAAGGCGATCACGGGCGGAGCGGCAGTTTCGCCTCAGCTTATCCTGGACGTTAAACAGGTCCTGGGCGTTGAGGCGATGCACAGCGTCTATGGAATGACCGAGTCAACGGCTGTAATCTTCCAATCGTTGCCTGGGGAGGAAGACGATCGGGTGCTCCATTCAGTGGGTCATCTGATGGATCACATCGAGGCGAAGGTCATCGATGAAAAGGGCTGCGTGGTGCCTTTGGGACAGTCGGGTGAGCTCTGTGTACGTGGCTATCTGACCATGTTGGGCTATCACGGCGACGAGGAGAAGACCAGAGAGATGATCAGTGCCGACAACTGGCTGCGCACGGGAGATCAGTTCGTTATGGAAGCGGATGGCTATGGTCGCATCGTTGGTCGCCTCAAGGAGATGGTCATACGAGGCGGCGAGAATATATTCCCGAAAGAGATCGAAGACTTTATTAACGCGCATCCTCAGGTGGTTGAGACGCATGTACGTTACTCACCCCTAATCCCTGAACTTATTATCTTTAACCATTATCTTTAACCATTTCAGGTCATTGGCGTGCCCGACGAGCGTCTGGGCGAGGAGCTATGCGCCTTTGTGCGCCTACACCACGATGTTGATCCCAAGACCTTTACCAAGGAATCGCTGCGTGAATACGCCAAGGGCAAGATCGCCCACTTTAAGGTGCCGCGTTATGTGGTGCCCGTCGATGCATTCCCCAAGACCACCTCCGGCAAGATACAGAAATTCAAGCTCCTCAAGAAGTTCGAGGACAGCTTCCACACGCAGAAGAGCAAGCCGCAATCGCAAGCAGCCCGAGCTTAAGCATTATTTCTCGTCCTGGTTTCCTGTTGTCCTGTTGTACAGATGTCAAATTACTCCAAAATAGAGTCATAAATTAATTTTGTAACTAAATCAACAAAATATATGTACGCTTATGTTGTAAATTGATAGAGTTGGTCCTTGTTATTCTAGCGCTCATAATTGCTCAGAACTCGGCCATATTGCCGCGGATCCCGGCGAGTCCTATGTCAAACTTTTTGTTTTGACCAGGGATACCAACTAGCCAAAGGACATTCATTTTAGTTTCCGAGAAAACACGGATTGAGATGTGAGCGAAATAGTCCAAGTGTTTGGACGCCTAGATGACCCCATGATCTTTAAATGCAGTTCGATGGAGTTGGTCCTTGCGATTCTGACGCACCATCTCCTTCGCTGGATTGCCGTTTATCTAATCCTAAAAGTGTGCATTAAAAATTCATTTTTATTCGTTTTTGAAACAATTACTATTTTATTTTAGGTTTTGAAATTATTTAGCAAAAAATATTTTAGGTTTTTTTTTTGGATTTTTTCTTCCATCAGTTTGCTTGCTTTCTTTCATTCCTTCTTTGCTGTTTTTCTTATAGGTATAGAGAAAATTTCTGATCAGTTGCTGTTGTTGTTGTTTGTTGTTTGTTGTTGTTGCTTCTGCTGCTTCGGCTGGCTGGGCTCATGCATATAAAATAACATATAGTATCTGATAGTAGGCTTAAGAATTAATGACAATGCTGCGTGTTTTAAACTTTTGCGTATTTTGTTTAGCTTACACGTATACGACTTGCAAGATTTAGATACAGTTATGGATACAGATACAGATACAGATACAGAGACAGGGTAATAAATCAATGATAACAAATTAAAAATGGTAAAGTAAACTAAATGCTAAGTGCTAAAAACTAATTTAGATGTACATATATAAGAAGGCTATAAATTAGATTAATTAACATAGATAATTTCTCTTTAATCTGTCGCTAAAAACTAGATAATAAATAATGCTCAAAAAATCTCCACAAAAACAAACGCACAAAATAATTAAAGCTTAAATTCGGGGCTCCGCACAAACACACATCTCTTCTGCGAGAGGAGCTCCTTAACATTTGACAATTTTTGATTTTAGTTTTGGGGCATTATAAGGTTCTATTTGTATTTGTATTTGTATTTGTTTTTGCTTTTTGCTTTGTATTATTTAAATTATTTTTTTTTTTTTTAAATTAAGGACATCAAGTGATTTTTTTGTTTTTTTGTTTTTGTTTGCTTAGCTTTCCGTTTGAGCTTAATGGGAAATTTGTGGGGCTAGACTTATAGTTGGATCTAGGTTGGGGGTTGCATAACAATATTTCATATACGATATCTCGAGATGCGGTTAGCACACATATATATATATATATATATATATATGTGTGTGTGTGTGTATATATAAATTTATATTGTATAGTTTATAAGTTGAATGCAAATATATATTTATGTATGCAAACTGCGCTTGAGCTAAATGCCTAACCATTCAATACAATATATTATCGTTATTATTATTATTATAATTTTTATTATTATTCTTATTAGAACCGAAAATCTACTCGGTATCGTATTTGTTTTCCTTTTGCTTTGAAACATTTTGCATTTTTCTAGTTTGCTTGCAGAGATTTTTGCTCAACTATGTTTTACTATTGAATACTTTTGCTTTTGCTTTTGTTTGCAATATTTTTAAGTGGGTTTTTTTTTGTTTTGATTTTCACGGATCGCTATCTTAAAATGTGCTACATACAACATTTTTGCTTCTTTTTTGTTTTTTTTTTTTTGTAGTTTACTATTCAACTCATAATTATATATTTATATTTATATTTCTCTTAAGACTGTGACGGATCCGCTTGCTGTATATGTGTGTGTGTGTGTGTGTGTGTGTATGAATTTTGTTTTATCCCCGCTAACTTTCTCTTCTTCTATTAATCATAGCCTTTTTTAAATAACCATATTAATTGTTGCCCATCTTTTTGCTTTAGCTTTAAAATGAAATTATTTACACGAGACTTTTTGGATCAATTCAAAATTCACAAAAATCTCAAAAGATTCTTTTCTTTTCTTTTCTTTTCTTTTGTTTTCCTTCCTTGACTTTGTTTCTATGCGCGCCAAGCTATGCTTTTAGTTTTAGTTTTAGTTTTGTTGTCTGCAGCCCATTGAATTGTTCTACAAATCGATGCGCCGATTGCTGCGACTGCTTTAAAAGCTATCATCATCATCATCATCATCATCATCATCGTCATCATCGTCGTCGTCGTCCTCGTCCTGGTAATCATCCTCCTCTTCTTCTTCGTCGCCCACAATTAGCTCTTCCTGCTGGGCATCCTGCTGCATTTCGTAAGCCTCTTCGGCTGCCTCGGCTATCTGCTCGATAACAGCTCGCTCCTCGTAGCCCACATCCTCATCGTGGATTGGCGGCTGTCATGCCACATCCGCATCTGCCGCATCCTCCGACCAGCTAACCTCCATCGGTGTGCCATTCATGCTGCCACCGTTCACCTGCTCGAGCAGCAGCGCCTCCTCAATGGACATCCTTGACGGTTGCTTCTGTCGCTTGGACAGGTTGCAGCCAGCAGCTGAAGCTGTGCTGGATGCGGATGAGCTGCGCATATCCTCAGACGAAGCGGAGCAGCTCTCATCCTCAGAGTTGGCGCCGGAGACCATTGCCTCGCCAGCAGACTCTTGAATCTCCTGGAATTTCTTCAGCGCCTTGGGATACGCATCGACGCACGACATCAGTTTCATCGTTGAGCTGCGCGAACGCAGTTCGGCGGCTGCCCCAGCCGAGGCGGCATGTTGAGCATGTTGTGGCGAACTGGCTGTCAGCTCTGCCACATGCCACTCGGGCAGGGCGAGATCAGAGTTCTGACGATGCTTCGACGGCTGAATGATCTCCTTGTTGCAAACGGATTGTGAACGTGCTCGGCACAGCGGTCGCAGCGCATCCTGCTCCTGCTGATTGTTGCTGCTATTGCTGCGCATCAGCGCCGTTGCCGACATGCTCTGCGAGAGCGGATTGGGTCCATGATGACCATTGCCGTGTCCATTGCTGTTGCTGCTGATGCCACTGCCGCTGCCGCTGCTCGCCGCATTGGCGCTCTGCGAGAGCAACTGCAGCTGACGGCGTTGGGTGGGGCTGCGTTCGCTGTTGCTGCGCAGCGAACCGGCTCGCCGCACCAGCTTGGAGGCGGCCACTTGGGGTGTCTCATCGTCCATTTCGAGCACCCAGCTAACGGAATCGTTGCGCTCGATGACGCCCTTAATCACCGGCGACGTTGGCGGCGACGTATTGTTCAACAGACTCGAATTGCTGCGACTGTACGAGTGATTCTGGGACAGATCGTGCAGCTGGGCCTGCACCAGTTGCAGCTGCTCGGATCGCTGCTTGAGGTGATACTGCAACTCCTCCTTGTCGCAGGTGAGGCGCTTGCGCTTAATGTTCTCGTGATTGAACGCCTTCTGAATGTCATCCATTTGTCGCTGCAGATCCCTGCGCAACCAGAAAAAACCAAACAGTTGGTTAGGATTTACAGCAGATATATATATATGAATATGTGTGGAACACTTACTTCTCCTTCTCGGTTTTGGCCTCCAGTTCGGTGCGCAGCATCTCGTTCTGTGCCACAAGCAGAGTGACGCGACTGCTCAGGCCACGCTGCTCATCGTTCTCGCGCTGCAGCTCCGCATTCTGTTTGCTCAGCGTGGAGATCTCGGCCTGCTTCAGTTCGAGCACGCAGCGCAGACTTTCTGCCTCGCTTGTGAGCCGGCACAGTTCCGCATTGGTGTCTGTTGCTGCTCCTGCTCCTGCTCCACCTGCTGCTGCTGCAGCTGTGATTGATGTTCCTGTCTGGCTGTTGCTGCTGCTGCTGCCGTTGCTGTTGCTGTTGCTGTTCGCACTGCGCCGCTGCGTGGAGCTGCGCAGGACACTGATCTCGTCCTGTGACAGCGCCAGACGATCGCGCAGATCGCGTTCATTGTGTTCATTGCTGGCGCGCAGCGATTGCAGCTCCTTGGTCAGCGATTTGATGCGCTCCTGCTGCTCATCCTCGCGCTGAGTGGCCGCCTCGAGCCGTGCGGCATGCTTGTTCTCCGCCTGGGTGAGCTGCTCGTGCAGCTGCTGCTGCTGCAGCTCGTGCTCCTGCAGACGGGACTGCAACTGCGCCATCTGCTGCTCGGCAACGCTCAGCTGATCCTGCTTGTGGCGCAGCTGGTGGGCGACCTCCTGGTGATACGACTGCAGCGCCTGCTTCTTCTCCTCATCCTTGGCCAGCAGCTGCGCCTCGAAGTCCTGGAAACGCTGCTTGGCTATCATTTGCATCTCCTGCACCTTGTCTTGTGCTGCACAAGCGAAACGATTTCAGTTAGCAATTTTGGACACTTTGATTGATTTTGGTTTCTCTTCTTCTTACCTTGCTGCAGTTCGCTGCGCTGTTGGTGGTCCCGCTCCTGCTGGCGTTGCGTCCACTCCACATCCTTTTTGTGCAGCTGCTGTTGCAACTCCTCGCAGCTGTGTTGCGTCTGCTGCAGCAGCGCAATTGTCTCCTCCAGCTTATCCTTCGCCTTGCCCTCCTCACAGCTCAACATGTCCATCTGCAAACAGATCCAAGCACAAATTAAATACACTTTTCAAGTCTCAAGGACATCGCTACCTGTCCTTTCCCTACTATTATTATTATTTGCTATTTGTTTTTCAAGTGTTTCGCTGTCCGCTCGGAAAATTTAGCACTTCATCCGAATGATTTTACGATGGGAAATTTTCAGCGATCATAAAACGGAGCAAAATGCTATTTATGGCCGGCCAGGGGAAAAGCGAGTGGAAAAGGTTGCTGCTCTTTCTACAAATATTTGTCTAAACACATTTTAATTGAAATTTAATGAATGTTTGGAATATTTGGTGTATTCCTGCTGCTTCGATTTTTAAAAAGGTTTTCAATGAACAAAATTACTGCTCCAAAAATAATTATTATTTTAATTAAAAGCGTTTTAATCTGCACTTGAGGCATTTACTTTATTAATTGCTCAAGATAAATGAACCTTTGATTTCATCAAATGGAATCTTTGCCATAAAACAGAGATTAATTTTATAAGTTTTTTTTTAGGAATTCCCTTTAATTATTGCCTAATTGCATTCTTTGAAATTAGCCAGCTACAGTTAAATGTAGATCTTCCTTTACCTGTTGCTGTTCGCTATGAAAGTCGTTTGAGATGTTATCCATATCATAACTGTAACTGTTATTATTATTGTTGTTGTTGTTGTTGTTGGTTGTGCTGGACAATGTCCAGCTGATCAAATCAAAGTCCATCGTCTCGGCGGACAATGTTTCGTTGGTGAACACAAAATTGTCAAACATTTTCGGACCGTGTTGAACACGACGAATATTTGCAGTAGACTGATGAGACACAGGACTCGCCAGCCGCTTTTATAGTCAGCAGGTAGGAGGACTAAAAAGGACCTGGCAGGTCAAAATTGAAGAGCACAATATTCACAGGGGATTTAGAAAAAAAGGATTTTCTCTCGACTTCCCAGCTCCCTTTTGTTCTACTACAAGTAAAAGCAGAAAAAACCGATGAAAAAATATTTCATAAAATGGGTGTTGCCCTTGGTGGACCGAGAGGCGTTTTTGGCTGCTTGGTGAACGCCTCATGGCAAATAAATGTCAGATTTAGGGATGGTCGATGCACATCATGTGGTTTCGGATCGGACCAAGAAGAAATACAACTAAAAATTAGTCACAGTTGCAGGCAGGCAGGCATTCTCTAGTTTTGGGGCGTCCCTCGATGGGTGTCTGAATAGACTTCAATTTGCTAAACTCCCTGGAAGTTATCGGAGTGGTACACCCTTTTGGGTGTACGCGTAGCGAATATTGAGCGCCTCTTCTTGAGCTGCCACTCGAGATATGCGATCATCAATCCTAAATGCCAGCCAAATTTGATTAGCTCTAGTTCAAAATGTCATTTAAAATTTTGTGAACCTCAAATTGAGTCTTCGATGCATAGCTGCACAGCTGGAAGTAGAACTTAAACATTGTTTGTGGGCAAATAAGTTAAGTGAATATTCTGCTTTTGAGTTCTTAAATAAATTAGATTTAAATCAACAATTTCTATTTCAAATATTGTGTGCCAGAGTCACAATAGACCCAAGAAGTCTCTCAATAATAATAATTGCAACGCATTCAATTTCGTCACAAAATTATATAAATATTTATATTATTATATAAATTGCATGTTTGCCGTACAAAGGAATATTTGAACACTCCAAGCAAACTTTATTCTTTTATAAATTCTTATTCAACTGAATAAATTCGGAACAATTATGAATATCCAAGTTTCTGAGGATTCTATATCCTCTGTCTGAATAGCTGACTAAATATAAATCACAGTCAAGTTGCCTTGTCTCGTCTCGTCTGATGTTTCCTCAGCACTCAGTTAATAATCGATTGATGTCCAAGGACAAAGTTAATCCACAAATTAGACATCGGCCGACATCTTATTACTATATACACGCCTATCTCTCCACTCTTGTCTATAGTCTATGGTCCGTCGTCTGGCGATGAGTTGTTCTCAGTGTAATTACGTGTCTGGCGTCTTCCTTCATGACTTCGTCTTCGCGTCAAAGGCTACCTGAGTAATTGGAATATCCTTTGAAATAATCCTTTCTATATGCACGAATCTATAATATCTGGGGCATCAGCATCCTTCGGCTGTGACATTGACAAATTGCCAGCTATGTCTAAAATGGCTATAATAAAAATGCGCTCCTTGAGTGTCCTTGCTGGAGTGTGACTGTGTGTGTGTGTTGCCGGGTGTGTGTGTTTGTGGGTGTGTGTTTTCCTGGTTTTCACACCGAATCACGAAATCTCACTGGATCATCATAGTTAAATAAATATTTATGTTGCAACACAGCAGCCAGCAGCGCAGCCGTTTGGACTTTTAGTGGGAAACAACGTTTCTTGAGTTGAGCGCAATCGAGAAATTCCATTGAAAAATTCCCAACTAGTGCCACAAGCAACAGCCGCATGCAACAAGTTAGCCAAACATTTGTGCGGCAACACATTCAAATATTGTGTAATCAATGGGATTAAAGTGAGACAGCAACAGAAAGTGAAAAGGATTTTCTGACAATAAACACATAATTTGCAGGATAAAAAGTGCAACTTAGAAAAAAAAACACTTTTTTCAATAACAAACATAAATAATTATATAATTTTGACTTAGAGTAACTATTCAATTTGTTATAATTAAAGTGAAATTCAAATTGTTCAATTGAAATCAATATGAAAAAAATCAATATATAAATTTGATACTTTTTTACGCTTTAAATTATTTGAGAATTATTTCAACGATTTTTTCCATGTATCAGTAGAAATACTCTGCGACTTTTTGTTCTGTATTATTTCATATGATTTATGTTGAGGGCAATTTGGAATGCTTCAAAAGCATAAAACTGAAAATTCCCCGCAAATGGATTTGGTTTTTAGTTGGGCTCAAAACTACTTTGCTGACTTATTTTAAGCTGCACAAGGAGCACATCGATGTAGAACACATTGTCCTTGGTATATCCTGCTCAAGGATTTGCGCAATTGTGCACAAGAGCACTTTACCAACTTCAACTTCTATTTTGCTCTTTCTTTGTAAAGTATTCGCTGATTCGGCGCTACCTGCTGCAAATATTAAAAATATGTTGAGAAAAATGTAGATGAATGTTTGCGGTTGAGAAGTCAGCAGCCAAACAACATCATAAATCGATTTAGAAGGAGTTGCGAACCCAAAAATATGCAAATGTCAAAATAATGCTTATTTTGATGATCTTTTTATTGCTATTTAATAGCATTCGCAGGTAGACAACAAGTGCAACAAGTGCAAGCAGCTAACCAATTCCTCAGTTTAATTTTGGAATCTAGATTGGAAGCAAGAGAAAGCAATTAAGCAAAGTTCCACAAAATAGGTTTTTTACTGGGAAAAGTAACACATGAATGGAATAGTTCTGCTGATTTCTGTTCTGCACTCCCAGTTCCAATAATTAATAGTAATATTTCTAATAAACCCTTTGCATTATTTAGTTTACCTTTAAAATAGTGTGAAAGTAATGAAAGAAGTGCATACAAAATGTGTACTTCTTTCATGAAAATCTCGTTTTATACTCTGTAAATCGATGCAAAATAAGCACTTCTTTCATTAGCCTCTTAGAATGGAAGGCAGACTAATCCGTAAGCCTTTCCTGGAGCAATTCAAAGGATACTTGTTCCAGTTAAAGTACAATTGATATATGAACTGAAATTTGGTCGCCTTTTCGTCTTTTATAGAGCAAAGAGAGCTGTTAAATCTGACACGTGTGGCAAGGTGGCAAGTTGGCAAGGCTACCCAAATGATTCACAGACAAATGCCGGCGACTATTCAAAAACTGATGACAATTAATTGAATGCAGCTGAGAGCTGAGAGAGCTGAGAGAGCTGACACCTTTTCACAGAAATGACTAAAAACAAAGGGTCGAAGTAGGCATAGGGTTAGGGGTAAGTAGGGATTGGAAAGAAAGAGCGAGAAAGAGCGAGAAAGAGCGAGAAAGAGAGAGAGAGAGAGAGAGAGAGCAAGAGGAAACCGGCCAGCAAATTAATTAGTGCAAACACAAAAAGTGGCCTCGGCTCAAACAGCGAAACCGGATCCGGTGTACGGATTAAGGCACAACTGCAACAATTAAACAAAATTAGCTCAAATTTAAGCGCAGCTTAAGCCAAATTTCCAAAACTCTAAAACCCGGACGACATCTCTTGGCCATGCCACAGTTTCTGGCCCTTTATTAGAGCAGGCTCTGAAAGACAATGGAAATCAGCAGCGCATAAAACTCGGCACAAAGTTTAACAAAATGCCCGACAGACTGAAACCTCGGGCCAAATGTGAAACCCTTGCTGTGCCTGGCGCCAGTTCCATTAAATCCCTAACTCTCCTTCTCTCTCTTTCTCTCTCTCTCTCTCTTAAATTGTAGTTTGTTGCATTGCAGGAGCTGCTCACCTGCTTGGACATAAACTGCACCACAATGGCGAGTCCTGTCGTCTGGCGTTGTCCTTCCTCCAGCCATTGGCTGTTGGCCTCCAGGCATTTGGCCAAGCGTTCATAGTTCAGATAACCGTTATCCATGTAACGCTTCAGGGCGGGATGGAGGGCAACAATGTCCTCCTCCACTGCACGGGGCTTTGATTGTGCTGTGCTGGGTTGAGTACCATTTTGGTCCTGTTGATTTATAGATTTATAAGCATAAATTAAATTATACAGAAATAATTAAAGCAGCAACTTTTGACTTTGTATTGAATACTGCGTAATATTTATTGAATCTACTTAAGAATTGAGATGGGTTAGCTTAGTTTATTCCGCGGGGAATAAGATGAATCATTCCCCGATCGACTCAGTTGAGCCATGATTTGGTATATTTCCCACAGAATATGAATCTTTTATATAGTTTCTCAATTACAAGTTTCATCAGCATAAAATAGAATCTGTGCAAAAAGAATTTCTGCTATTTTCTGCTATTTACTCAGTAGACTTTTGCTAATAATCAGCAAAATAATAATTAATCAGCAAAGTTAGTTTTGCAGTTCCAGTTAGGAATACAAATAATTATTTTTAGCACTTTCCCAAAGTTGTAATTGTAACGTATTTCGTATCCTATGCTTCAGTTATATATATATATATATAGATAGATACTTGCCTCATTTGTACTGGAAATTGTTTTTGTTGCATTGAGTAAATTGGAGTCCCCCTTAAGCTGTTGGGGAAGATTTGGCTCCTGTTGCTGCTGGCAACAATTTGGCTCTATGGAATTGAGGGGCTGCTGCTGTTCGGGTGTGTGGCTGCCACAGCGTTGCACCTTGGGCGCCTTCTCTGCGGCACAGTTGCAACTGTTGTTGTCGGCGCCACAAATGCAGGGCAGCTCATTATTGCCGAGCGAGGCACGCTTCGAGTCCCGCGGCGTTTGTGCGGCACTCGCCGCCGGCGACAAGATGAGTCCCAATCCAAAATCCTGCAATTCCGTTTGATCCACGCCCGAACGCAGCGATTCTGCAAAAAAAAAAAGAAGACACAAATTCAATCAAATTATTAACTGGGTTGTTTGCTTATATTGATATCAAAATGTGTTTGTTGAACGAGCCAAGCGAGTGAAAGTTGCTGATGCTGCTCTGATGATGACTCAGTTCAACTCATCTCAGCCGAGTTCGGTTTCATTTGCAGCGAGATGAGTAATTGCTGCTAACAAAGCAAAGAAAATAATAGAAACCACAAGAAATGGCTTGGGATCAAAGCGGAGGCAATTGACAACAAAAAAAGAAGGGAAAAAAACTAGACAAGAAATGGAAAGGGAAAGCCAAAGTATAAAAGTACTGTGTATTTATGTCTTCATCAATTACGGGTGTAAGTGCCTGCCTGCCACGCCCACAGTACCACCAGCAGCAGCAGCAGCAGCAGCAGCAGCAGCAGCAGCAGCAGCAGCAGTTCAAAGGCCTGTTGGCAAAACAAGCAACAAGCCCCATCAATAACTCAAAAAACAACACTGCTCTCAAATGGGGAGACAACAGCTGTCAGCTAGCGAAGGGGTAGATAACTCTCTCTCTCTCTCTCTCTCTCTGTCTCACTCTCTCTCTCTGTCTCACTCTCTCTCTCTCTTTGAACGATCCTCCATCTAACTGCCGTATCGAATGGCTAACCATAATTCAGACAATTTCCTTACGAGCACGCGCCATAATCAATGGCTTTTGGCCATATTACCGCATTCAATTTATGGCTAAGTGCCGTACAAAATTGTCAACGCCAACCAGTACAACCTGTACCGGTCAACCACCACATAACTGCACTCGCTGCACTCGCTGCACACAATTTTTGTTTGATTATTTATGTTGTTGATAGAAAAAGTAATAATAACACTCGTAAATCAATTTCCTCAACAATTTTGTTCAATTGATTTATGAAAATGGGTTTTTGCTTAATTCGAAAATGGTTTTTCATTTGTCATGTTGCATGTGGCGTGCTGCAGCTAAACAATGCAGAATTTTAAAAAGAGTTTCCCCGTTTTGCAATTTTGTCTAAATTGTATTTAAATTAAAGAAATATTTTAAACACACAAATTTGTCCATTTTGGCTCAGATTTGCTTGGCCATTTTTGAATGCCAACTTTCTTGTTTTAGTTGCGTTCATTGCCAGATTGCCAGATTATTTGGACCTGGTCATAAATTAGCTGGCAGTGCAGGAAAAAATAGACGTGCGACATTAAAGCAATTACTCAAATCGGTTGTCAACGGAGGCGCTGACAGTGGGCCAATTAAATAAAACTGGCAGTGGACAACGACTTAGGCCAACGGACAACTGAATAAGCAAGACAAACTCCTGATCAGTGCGCACTTTAAAAAGTGATTTGATAACTGTCTATAAAAGCCTGAAAAACTTTACAAGCTGAAGTTATTTGCTTAATTTAATATGCAGATAGTTTTATATATTTATATATAAAGCAAACCTGCTTTAATTTCATATTTTTATTTGTGTTATTTTATTTAAGTAAATTTCATAAATAAAAACAGTTTTTGTTTTGCTGAATGAAAGAAACATAATTAATTAAATAAACCAAAGCATTTTTATTATTTTATTTGAGTTATTTTAACATTTTTCCAACAGCTTCCAGCAATTAAAAAACATATTTCCGGCATTCCCCGCCCAGGCAAATGCCCCTTCAGCTCTCTGCTTTCCCAAATAGTTTAGTCGAGAGCAATTAGCAATTAAGATGAGAAGAGAAAATAGGAGGGGGCAACCTTGTGCCGAGGCATTGAACAAATGGCACACCTGATGTGAAAGTCTCTAATTGAGAATTGCTCAAGTCGCGCGTCTTAAATTTCAATGCCACACGCCGAGGGAATTGCTCTACGAGTCTGTGGCACACGACGGACTCGTTTTGGTATTGCAAAATTCTGCAATGGCAATTAGGCAATTAAATGGCATTAGTTACACGCCGATTGGCGAAGGCCAACTCATCAAGCTTGGACTCTTCTCTGTCTCAGCCTGCGCAACAAGAATTTCCCAGCATTTTGCGTTCTCACGCATCGCTTGCAACAAGTTGCTGACAGGATCGCAATGGGCGGCAAACTGCCTGCTGCGACACTTGTGCATTTCAGCATTTGATGTTTATGGCCAAGCTAACCGACCACCTCAGTAGCTATTCAGTTATTCGCCTGAATACGGCAATAGTTTTTCACAGCTTGTTCTTCCAGCTTTTACGACTGGCCAAAAGGAAAAACCCAGCAGCACTGCCCATTTTCATTCAGAACGTTGCATGAAGGAAAGTGCAAAGATGCTACAAGAAATGCGCAAATGGATTTTCCCACGATTTTTGCTTGAACAAGAAATTAGTCAAAGTGGTTTTTGAAATGCAGAAGAGTTTGGCAATTTTGAATTATATTTATATTAAATATGTATTATATATTATATATATATAGAATAATATAATAATATATATAATATAAATATAATTATATATATTATTATATTATAATATTTAGCATTTAAATTTGAGTTGGTTTTAGAATCCAAGAAAGCCATTTTCAAGAAAAGGTAGCTTTAATAATCGTCTACTTTATATTTTCTTATGATTTCCTTATCCCGCTCTAATCTTTAATTAGTTATAAATCCAACGAAAGTTTGAGCAACTTCACTTAAAGTTGTTTGTCAAGGTAAAAATAAATCAATACTTGTTACTCAAATGACAATTTGGGTTTCTTTAAATATCCCTTAACTCTGAGACCCAAATCTGCAGTGTTTAATTGAAGTAAAAATCTCTATTTTTTATTATCTCTTCAACACTTGAACGCTGTGTTAAATAGAGACTTTCCCACTTCCCATACAACGTTTTAAACTACATTTTAGTTGCAAGATTTTCCAATGTTTTTCCATTCACAAAATGTTTGCATTCGTTTGGTCAGCCGAACTCATAATGACGGTTTTCGGTTTTTCGTCGCGGCTTTTGGGTTTTCAGCTTAAAATCAACATGTTTCAAACAACGCCTGCTGTCAACGTCAAGTCACACTGTGCGGCACCGTGGGACGCGTTGCTTAAATGCTGACCAACACACACACACACACACACCCAACACACACCCCACAAGGCACATGAAAAATAGTTGAAATTCCAAAATAACTTATTTGGCATTAGGCTGTGGCAGTGGCAGGGGCAGGCAGGCAGGCAGCTATTCTGTATTCGTTTGAGTGACTGAACTGAACTTCACTTGATGTATTCACACACGCACACACACACACATTTACACACACACACACACACACACATTTACACACACACACACACACACACACACACACATTTGTGGTTTTAGCCACATTTGGAAAATGCAACCTGTCTTGGCCCATGGCGACTCACAAAAATGTTAACAAAAACAAAACAAGTCCATTGCAAAAATGCCCGTAATTAAAAGCAGACACCAAAAAAAAAACACAAACCAAACTGCAAAATTTTAAAAAAGTGGCAAAATGGCAAACTGGCAACTGGCATTTCCAATTAGCTGCGTTCACCAAAAAACAAAAACAAAAATAAATAAAAATCTCACTTGAAAATTTCAAATGTGGCTCTTTGCGGAGAGATGTCTGCTTAGTTTTCCCGGGGAGCCTTTGAAAGGGAGGGGTACAGTTTGTTGCCCTGTCTAGTTAGACAGTTGGTCAGTTTTATTTGCAGTTTTAATTACAATTTAACTGACAAGTATTTAGTGGTTAGTACCAGCAACAGAAAGGGGTGGCAGATAAAGCAAGAGAAGGGGCATGATGAGGGGGAGGGAGGGGGGTTGTTGAGGTGCAGAGTGGTACAATTAAAGTGTCATTCATTTTGTCTACTCACAGCATTTACCAGGGGCATAAATAAAGCTCAAGTGAAATTAATGCAAATTGCTGGTGGCAAAGAAAAATGTGCAAAATCTTTAATAAAATAATGAACACATCAAAAATGCATATATATAAATATGTAAAAATATATTTTCACATTTAAATTGACATCATAAGCCTTTTCATATCATGTATTATTTATTTAAGACATTTTCTTGTTTATCATTTGTGTATTTTCATTGGGATTTCCATTTAGATGTGACCATATTAAATATAAACTACCAATTTGAGTCCGGCTGCATAGCAGTCAGCTTTGTGTCAATCAATAATCAAGTGAAAACCCAAATTACTCAACACTAGTTTGGTGTGGGTCCTGAGAAGACACTTTTAAAAGTCTAATAGGGAATTTCACATACTTTTTCTGATTTAAGCTCAAATTTCGAGAAAAAATAATAACAAATTTGATTCAGACATAAAAATGATTGGAAAATCAATTTTAGCTTATGGTAAAAACTACAATTACTCAACACTAGGTTTTTGTGTGTGTCCTAAAGAGTCTATAAAGAACTCTATATACAAAACAGCTAAAATCATTATACCAATTTAACATAGAATAAAACTCATCAACTTGATTGATTTGAAATTTAAATTCAGTTTGGTTTGAACAAAGACAGAATTTTTGGTAAGCGATTTTTGGTAAACTGGCCAAGTGCAAGATAAAGAACAGATGTACAATTCAAACAGATACAGGTACATATATGTTTACAGCATTATAAAAACTTGCAATATCAATCACGAAACGTTTACAAATTTCCAAGAACCTGACTACAACAAAGGCAACAATTATCCAAAAGAACACGTTTACAAAGAAAAGAAATCTAAAGCTGAGTTGGAAACAAAGAAAACTTTTAGCGGCAAAAAAGATAAATAAATTATTGACATAAAATTGTAAACTTTGGTTTTTTACAATAAAAATTGAAATCGCAGCAAGGTTTATAAACAATTTTGCAAATGTAAACAAATCGTTCGAAGCGAAAAAGAAGCCAAGCAATAAATGTGACCAAAGAAGCGGAAGAAGTTGTCAGTTGTCAGTCGAGTGAACAAACGAATGAATCAATGAATGTCTGCTGAATGTCAATCAAAACGCTGAGCAGAGCTGAAGCTCAGTTCGAGATGTGTCCAAGATAGGCCAATGAGTGATGAGTGATATTTGCTTATTGATGAAAGACGCCAACAGCTGGATGTGGGGAGGGAAGCATGCTTTAATAGCGCTTTTAGCCGCATTACATTTCGAAATTGCCTTTGCCTCTGCACTGGACGAGACGCACTTCAAGGTCACAGCCCCCACCCTTCTCCCTCCATCTTCCTCTCCCCTCAACTAAAACTGAAATACAAATAAAACGCGTTGTTTTGTTTTTTTTTTATCTTTACTTTGGTTTTTGGCACAAGTTCTAATGCCTATTTTTAGATATGTTGGGAACGCGTTGCTTCTCTTTTTTTTTTTGTACATTGTATTCACTTTATTTGGCACAATAAGCCAGTGGCAGCAAATTAAAGCCAAAAACACAAAAACACAAAAACAAATACGTAATTTACCAATTAATCATGAAAAGCGCACATTTTTATTTACATGAGCACAATTTCAGCAAGTGTGTGTCACAAACAAGGCAATGCTTCATAATTTCTTCATATGCAAACATATATATACATATATATATATATGTATGTATGTATATGTATGTATAATATAGTGTACAATAATACAGTATTTATTTCATTGTTTTTTTCTTTTCTTTTTGTGGTTGGCAGCCGACAAACACAGCATATACATAAAATACAAATGATTAATATAAAATCGCAAGAAGAGAGTTAGAAGAGTAAAGCGCATTGCGAGTTTAAACAATTTAATAATGCTCTCGAAATAATAATCAAAAATAATAACAATAATAAACACAAAAGTTGTATACTAATCGATACTCCCAATCTGTAAACGTATTCTTTGAGTTCCTTTTTAGAATTTTCCTAATTGAAAGAACACTTTTTAAATATTTGTTTATCATTTTATTACTAATAGTTGCTCTACAGGTTCCGGAAAAATATATTATATTACTTTTCCTCATTACAAAAAGAATACAGAAATTATGGTTTGTGGTTCTGTGGTTTTGTGTCGAGGTTTTCGAATAATTCAGTACTTCAGACGGGCTTAACTCATTACGAATGGATTATAGAAGAAAACATATTCCAAATTGTGCGGCATTATTCGAAAAACAAATATACAATATTATAAATATGTATATATACTAGACTAGATTGTCATTTGTTTATTGTGCTCTAGGTCAGAGCCTATAATATATATTTTTTTTGTTTTGGGGATTTGTGTTTAATGCCTGTCTTTGCCCGCCTTGCCTTTTATTTGTTTTGCATACTATTTTTGTTTGATCGACGTTGGCGGATGCATTAAAAAAAAGAAGCAAAAATAAAAATGTTGCGAAAATTGCGCCGTCAGAATGATCACCTTGAATATAGATAGATTTATATAGATTTTCGAGAATGTCAGGCACTCACCGCCAATGCCCTCGTCCTCAACATTTTCCTCGTAATCAATGTTAACGCAATTTGTTGCCTTGCCACTTTCACACATTTTCACAGCATTTCGATAACGATAACGATTAACAATTTGTCAAGCTCGGGTTGTTGTTGTTGTTGTTGTTGAGCTTTTCTTTTCCCTTAAAACATCCACTTTTGTTGGGCAATTTTGTTTGCAGCACATTTCGCGACGAATTTTTGTTGTTGGTCACTCAACGAGCAAACGACAACTGAGCAAATGAGCGCCAAAAACGCGCATTGATCCCAACAACAACAGCAACGACATCAACAACAACAACGAACAAACAATAACAACAACAAGTGAGCAAGCAAGCAGCACGCCCAAGTTCTAAACATAAACTATTAATGAATTTCAATACGAAAAGAAAAAGACGCGAGTTTTGCATTGGACATTTTGCTTGGTCAGTTGCCGTTCGCTAATTGCGACACTCAACTCAACACAGTGCGTAGCGCAGCGACGGCGGCGACTAAGTGTGGTGAATATGCGCGCGATCGTTGAGTTTTCATGTTCGTTAATTTATGCGTCGTCGTCGTCGTCGTTGTTGTCGCCGTGCGGCATTCGTGCTGTGCATTCACAACAGAAACTATGCGCCTAATTAGAGCCGAGAGCGACAACGACACACGAGACAGCCTGACGTCAGCGGTCAAGAGCCTGCAGCGAGAGAGAGACAGACAGACAAAGAGAGAGAGAGAGCAGCAAAGCTGGGCGCAATTGCAGTTGACACGCGTTGAGTGGTGCACTTCAACGACAGCTGTGAGAAGAGAGCGAGAGAGGCTAAGCTGAGACTAAAGCAGGCGACAATTGTATTTGACAAGCGTTGCGAGCGATCGCTTCGTCCAGCCTTTGGTTCGGGGTCGTTCCATGGGTCAGTTAATAGCTTAAGCAGCAGCAGCGCTGGAGGCAGAGACGGAGGCTGAGTTGAAATGTGAGCAATCTTAATTAATTTCATCTGACACCAGGCAAGCGCAAGCACAGTGGTTCAATACGTGCTAATCTTGTGTTCAATTTAAATGTCGACTTTCTAATGCATATAAATTGCAATGCATACGCATATGAGCAATGGGAGAAAACAGTAATTGAGAAATAAGATGCAAGAAGAAGAAACTAATTTGGTAGATAAATAATGACAAAATTTTTCATTTTAACTTGCATTTCGACGGAAAATTGTATTTTATAAAGTTAATACATTTTCAGGATCGGTACAGTTTTGACGAAATTACTGCAGTGAATTATTTATCTTTTTTTTAGAATCTTCTTTTGCAATGAAAAATTTTATTTGACTTTATATAATTTTACCATTCCTCTAGAAATTATTATTTTTTTAAACTCGATTAATGCCTTAATTAGAAAGCCAAACAACTTCCAACGATAAATGTTGTAAATATCATAAAATCAAATAAAACATTAATGGAGCTAAAATCGTTAATCATTTGCCTTTGTAATTTAATCATTTCAAAATGCTCTTAAATTGTTTTTTAATTTTCTTTTTAATTGGAATAATTTCAAACGACTCAAACGATTGCATAATCCTCGCACCACTGTGCATAGCGACTAAGCCAACGCATGGGGAAATTGTTGCCAAAATCAAGCATAGGGGCTAGTGGCAAGTGGCAAGTGGCGAGTGGCATCTAATTAATGAGTCCACCATAAATCAAAATTTAATCGCCTCAAATCATAGCAGCCCCCAAACAGCTGTGTGGCCCCAATTGGGGCTCTGCTTTCTTCAGCGTAGGCGGCATCAAGTGTTGTGCTTAAATTGCCTCTGCCACGCAACACTGAAGCAACAAAAACATATACATATATAGAGGCTTGGCCTACTGAACTTGTCAACAAGTGTTAATTGCGACAACGATAAAAAAACTTATAAAAATACAACAAGAACAAAACTAAACAAGGCCAAAAAGGCCCATTGCGAAGAGTTTGTGCGTAAATCAATGGCAGAAAGTTGGCAAGTAAAATGAGAGAAGGGAAAACTATAAAAAAAAGCCAACACATAAAAAAAAGAAGCAGCAAACAAATAACCTGCAGGCAAACAAAGTTGGCAGCGAAGCGAAACCAAAGCAACGGTAAATATATAAATAAAAAAATAAAACAATACATAAATCCACATTTGCCATAAATCTACAAATCCAGTAAAGTGGCAGGGAAAATGGTTGAAATACCCACCGACAAATAAACAGTCGGGAAATGAACTAATTTATGCGCTTAGCAACTACAAAAGTTATTAAAAAAAAATGGCAAAATAAACTCGAATCATTAAATACCAATTATTGTCTACGGCAAGCAACTTGCAACACTTTTAGAGCTCAAAAAAAGCTTTTACTTAAAGATATAGAAAATATCAAATGCTATAAAACAAACAAACGATGCAAATCAGAATAAATTCTGGAATATTGCAAGAGTTGAATGCCAAAGTTAAAAGTCATTTTCGTTGACTTTAATTTCCGTATGAGAAATGTATAATATAAATGAGCTACTCATTTTTTTTTCTCGACACTTGTCCCACTTTAGCTACTATTCCCGACTATCTAAAATCGATTAATAGCTCGTAAGCCACACTATATATATATATATATATATATATATATTTAGATGCCCTGTTTTTTTTTTAGGCACACGACCTTAATTATGGCTCTGGCTAAGAGACGATGACTTGCATTCAGTCTGGGCCAAGAGAACCGCATGTAAAACGATAAATAAACAAGTTCAATGCAAATGGCACACAAGCAACAACAAACAACCAACAATCAACGATCAAAAACATCAACAACAACATCAACAACAACAACAGCAGCAACACATTGTGAAAAATGTGCCATCGTCAAAATTTAAAACCAATTTGCTTATCTAGCGACTTAGCATGCAAATTGCGCATACGCCCCGTGTGTGCATAAATACATAAACATTTATAATAATGTATGCCGCCGCATGCAGCCCAAAAGCAACAACCAACAACCAACAAGCAACAACCAACAATTGGCAACTGGCAGCCGGCACTTTGGCCATTGGCTGTCGGCCAAAAACACAAAAAAAAAAAAAGCTACTCGAGTCTGTAAGGCGGTTATCAATCAATTCAATTGTTATACCCTGTAACCATTAAGCAAATTACTTGAAAGGGTGCTATGAACTATATAAAGCATATATTATCTAGATAACTTAAGGAGTATCCCCGACTTTTTAAACATTTCCGATTTCGCTTATATTAAATATTAAAAGAAAAAATATCATTAATTTAGTTTGTTTTCGCTATCAATAAATCTGAGTTTCATTAGGGTATTTTGAAACCGAATACACTTGGGAGTCGTTCATGTTGCAACTACTGCAGCTGAGTGCAACAAATTGTTGCGCTTTGCTGCGCAAAATATAGTCGATGGGGGCCAGGCCAGCAACAACTTGGCCGTGTTGCCTGCTGTGGGCTGCTGGTGTTTTGGCCATTAGCTGTAGCCGTTGGCCGTTACGAGGCCTGCACTTGACTCCATTAGTGGCAGACTGGCGGCTGGTCGGCAGAGTCAGACAATCAGGCTGGAGGCGCTACAGCTTGATGCGGTCACAGTTTGTTAATTCGCAGCGAGCACCGTTAATCAACGCAGCGCACCGATTTAATTATCATTTTTTCCTCGTTTTTTTTTAATGATTTTATTAATTAATCGATTTGTGGTCGTAAATAGATTTTTGGGGAATTTTAAAAGCAAACCACACTTCAGATCATTTAAGGGGAGCACTCGATGATGACATCGGCATGCCATTCAAATTACAGCATGACTATTACAATACCCTAGTAAAAAAGCCATATTACTTCAGTGAAACGCTTGCTCCACAGTCTGAGCAGCACTGTAAACAAGCAGTGTGTGCATACTAAACAGTTCGAGAGCAACTGAATTCCTGCGCATGTTCTTTGCTAACACTCTCGCTCTCTCCGTCTCCGTCTCTCTCGCTCTCCTGCTCAGCTGTCAACTGTGCTCAGTGAGCAATAAGTGTCAGTGTGTCAAAAAACAAACACAGACACAACACATGCAAAAGCACATTATGCAATTTTTTATGCTGACATACGCAGACGTGCGCAAGCGAGAGAGAAAGTGACTGCCTGAGAGAGCGCGAGCAAGTCAGAATGTGTAGTTGATGTTCTGCTGCTGCTGCTGCTGCTTGTCTGCTTCCTCTTTCTACTTTTCGTTTACTTTATTATTATGGTAACTGCAGTTGGGGTAGTCTGTGCCTTGTATGACTGATGATGACTCATCGCAGGCAATGATAGCTTAACGGAGAGCGGGGGGGAAACGGAGAGTAAGTTAAAAGGAAATTATGAGTTTATGAGTCAAATGTACTCGCTCGCACTTGTTTGTATTCCTTACGCTCTCCTCTTCTTCTACTTCTTCTTCTACCTTCCATTGAGAGATGCTTTTTCTTATTATAGCGTAAAAATCAATAATGGTCCTTTTGATGGAGCCGGAAAGCAGTCAACGACGACAACGACGACGACGAAGCCGAAGTTGTATGTGTGTGGGGGGAAAAGCTGTCTTTCTTTGTAGTTTTGTTTTTGTTTTCTTGTTGCGCCTACAAAATGCGTACATGCGCAGAATAACCAACAAACATGTACAAAAATCACATTCTAATAACAAAGGATGTCTGTTTGAAGTAAGCACAAAAAATACATAAATAATGAAATAATAATAGAAAATGTATAAAATATGTATTTTATATTGTTTATTATAGTGCATTTATAAATAAAAACGCGAGAAAAAAACGAAAACAAAAATAATAATTTATATTTCATCTATAAGTAAAAAAAATTTAAGAAGTAAAAATAATAAAATAAAATATATATTATTTTATTATAGTGCATCTAGACTTCGCCGATCTATCCATATTTTGGGAATAAAATATCTATTTATCCAATATTGATATACATTTATTTGTAAAGAAGATATAATATTAGTTTCAAGTATTCTTGAATACATTATTAAGCTGTTTAACCTATGTGATCCATCATAACTGAATATGTCATAAATTAATATTTCCCTTTATCAAACATCAACAAGTCAAAGGCAAACTAACCAAAAACTTTTACCAACAAAATTATCAGTTAAAGTTTTCTGTCTGTGACGACTTTTACGCGATTTACTTGGGGCGCAAAACAAAATCCACACAAATGACTTGTCAAAATTAAAGAAACATTAATAAATAAGATTATATAGAATTAGATATTTCCTTGCCTATGATAACAAAAAAAAAATAGAAGCGAAAAACGAAAAACACGAAAAACAAAAAAAGCAAACAAAATCGGATTTGAAACGCGCCAAAAAGGCGAAATTAGACAACAAAATGGAGAGAAGAGAATTACAAGTTAAAGCAGAGAAATTCCAAGGGAAAAATAAGAGGGAGCAGGGCTAGTGGGGAGGGGGTGGGGAGGGTGGGTGCTATAATTGCGCCAACAAACAGGTGGTAATTTTTTTTTGGTTAAACTAGACGACAACTTTTGACGGCACAACAGGAAATTGTGGTCATAATTTAAAAGAACATGTAACTTAAACTACATAAAAAAATAGAAAAAAAACCAAGAAAAAACATTAAATCTAATAACTTGGCTATTAGATAACCGCTAAGCTGTTAGAATATTCAGGTGTGTTTTTGCCGTTAGCCATGATTTCTGCTGCTTTGTTGTTCTTGTTGCTGTTAATGTTTTTGTGTTTATTGGGTTACTTCATGCTGATGATCTTAACTCATAAAATGTTGGCTTGTTAACCGAAATAGCCGCTGGCCATAGCTCACAATTGCCATTGTTCTGCTCTCTATTATTTAGAGTGTATCTGGCTTTTCAGGCCAAAATGGGTCAAATGGCTGAATTCCAGATGAAGCCACAAAGACAACAGCTTGTTGGCCAATTCACAATTAGATGCAGATTATTATTATGCCAAGTCTAACAAAATGAATGTTTAAATCATCTTGTGCAAATCTACAAAAGGGCAGTGAAACTAAGATTAAAAAGTTTCCCCTCTTCTTTTTAGCCATGTTTTTCTATAAATAAAGTGCCTTTTCTCTGCAGACTACCAGCTCAGGAACAAAATTTAATTTAAATGAAGTTTCGTCTGTTTTCCTGGTATATTTGCCGTCTCTATCTAAGGAATATATCATCTTATTGAGGTACATCACATTACGAGGTATCTTGAATGCAGGTCGTATTTTTTGTACCTCCATAAGCCTATGTTCAAGGTGATAAATGAAGAAACAACTATCACAATTTGTATCAATAGTTCAGACAGGGTTTTTCTAGGGTATCTTCTTCATGTATTTTCACTTTTATAAATAAACAAAAAATGACAACTTTTCTAGGGTATCTTTGCTGCGAGCATTCTTATTCTTGATTTCACACTGATAAATAAGCAATTCTCACAAGTTTCAATGTCATTTTCTAGGGTATCTCAGAGGCGTTTACTCTTATTCCACTGAGTTCTGTTTGCTGTTTGCTGTTCGCATTGATTTTTCTCAGAATTCAAACAATCTGTTTTTCATTCTTTTCATTCTTTTCTTTTCACTCACCGGCAGCGAGGAGCTTTTTATCTGTTTTTGTTGTGGTTTTTGTTGCTGTTGTTGTTGTTGTTGGTGTGGACTTCTGCCTGCGTGGCAATCGAAAGGAGTTCCACAGGAAGGAGCTGGCGGATGTGGCAGATTTGTGTTTGCCGCGTTGCACATCCATATCGTGGCTATTGCTGCTGCTGCTGCTGCACGAGATGGCGGCAGCCGCTGTCAATTTTGTTGGTATCCTTGTGGCAGGCGGCAATTTGCCAGCTTGTCCAGCATTGTTGTTGTTGTTGCTGCTGTTGCTGTTGCTATTGTGATGATTGAGCAACTTTTTGGCCGCTGCATTGGCCGGCTGAGTTGTTGTATAGATTGAATGCTGTGCGACGGCAGCATTCAGATTCTTGCCATATTTCATATCGTTGGGATAGTCCTTGTAACTGTATTTCTTAGCCTGTGCATTTTTGTGATTTTTCAACATTTGACGCAATTCGTGAACGTCCGCGGCCGTTGGCAATGAATACGTCGACGTCGACGTCGATGTCGATTTGCGGCTGCTGCTCGCATTCAAATTCTGTGCGGAGCCATAGAAAAGCGACACAAACTCATTCAAGCCCATTTTCCACACTCAGAGCGAGAGAGAGCGAGAGAGAGCAAAGAGAGAGGAGGCGCAGGCGCAGGCGCAATAGCTAGAATCGAATGCTTGTCAAACTGTAGTCCACGCAAAAGTGTTATACACAGCAGCGCGACGCAACAGTCTCGTTCGTGCTCGTTCTCTCTCTCTCTCTCTTTCTTCGCACACAGACGACGCAGACAACGCAATAAAATAAGCTAAGGCTCGGCGCAGAAAACGTCTGTTTGTTTGAAAGCGCGACGCGCGACTAACTTCAAGCCACAGGCGACGGCAGCGCCAAAAGTCGAAATAACGGCGCTCAAAGCATATCAAACAACAACAACAAAATGTACAACTTCAAAGCTTATGTAAAGAGAAATGCAAAAAACAACAACAACAGCAACAACAAAAATAGCAAATAACGCAAAAGCAAATATATAAAATTGTAAGTGCTGCTATGAGGAAAAGTAGGTGGGGATATAAACCCAATTGTAATTATGCATAAGAAACATTAAAAAAATAAAAAAAAATAGCATAAAGTAATAGATTATTAGTAGACAAAGCAAACGACAAAACAACTGGCAAATGTTATCTAACCAAATGGCAAGAAATGTGACTTTGACTCGGAAATTGAAAGCTCGACTTGAGCAAGCCGAAATAATAACACAACCAGCAAAACACAAATTGTACATTTCAATATCTCATCAAATCTCTCGAGCGAGAAGCGAGCTTACAAATTTTGACGTACAACATTGTTCTCGTGCGGGGGGGGGTTGTTATCGTTAATCGGTTTATCGGTTTAATTTTGATTGAAGCCAAGTTTTCAGAGTTTGCAAAAACTTCATAATACGCTTATTCTTCATTAAGAACAAATTGAAGACTAGCCTGACAAATTTTAGTTTTAAATCTGAACTAAATTTTCATTTATAAAAACCCTTTAAATAAATAAATGAATAGCTTCCTTATCAGAGTATGAATAATGTTCTTTCTTTTTGCAAGCAATCAGTCAGAAAAATACATAAAAAAAACACTTTTAATCTAAGATCAACTTTTACTACCCGTAAATCAGCAGAAACTGAGAAAAAGTCACAAAACTTGGCGAGCTACACCGGAAAAAAAAAGCAAATTGTTTTTGCAATTTGATTGTGGCTTGAGGAAGAAGAATTTAATGGCTAATAGTTAATTAACAGCATAGATATGCGCATAGATATATTTGTAATTATGCTTTTCACTTGACGGGCAAAAACAACAACAACAAGAGTGTTTCGACCATTTCCCCCTTTCGCTGGTTTTTCGCTTGTGGCTTATATGGCAAGAGAGAAAAAGGTTGGCTGTAATTGAAGACATTGTCATTTTGCAAAGTCGTCGCCGTGACTTTCGCGTCACACTTGGCCAACAACAGCAACGGGGGGCGGGGGTAAAGGAGGCACATAGACCAAGTAATCAGCAGTTGTTGTTGTTGTTTAGTTTTATTTTGGGCCTGGCCAATGACTGACAGAAGCCCGCAACAAGCATGCAAAAGGAAAGATACAGCTTTAAAAATTAGAACAGAGCTGCTCATTAACAGCCATGCTCCACTTGTAAGCCAAGTTAAGAGACTCGTTTAATTATAACAGCAAAAAAAAAAGAGAGAAAAAATACAATTTTATTAAAATTACTCACATAACTCTCCAAGCAAATAGAATGGATTTTGTATGTAATTCCCCGCTTAAAAAACTGATTAACCCCAATTTGTTTTCCTTTATTTTTTGGGTAAAAAAAAAAATGTGATTGCCAATTTTGTGTTACCTCAAAAAAATAATAATAATAATAACAATGAGCAGATATTCATTAACATTGTGATTCGAAATTGATTAAAATATGAGTGCACCAGCACCAGAAGAAAGTAATAAGCAAATTATGAAAGGAAACCCATAAAGACGAAGCGGAGTTGCTCTAATAAAGTCAAATTAAATATTCATTTAAGTGCCGCTTTTGAAGAGCCGAAATGGATGGCTGTTTTGTCAAGTGATTTCTGAACAATCTGACCAATAATGATCTGCATGAGCTGGGAATACTTTTCAAAAAGTAATCGATAGATTTAGCAACGATAAAAAGTCAATAAATAAATACAGAACAAGTAAGCAAAGTTTTTACCTAACAAGTATTGTATGTCTGAGATATATTTTTGAATAGTTCACATATTATTGCTATATATTTGATGTATTTAAACGACTTTCTTCCGGGTTTCTCAAACGCTCTTTTTTGATTGTGATCAATCAAAGATATATGTTCAAAAAATAGGTTTTTATTGCTAATCGAAACTCAAAAAGTTATCCAGACTAACGATATATGTCTATGATGCTGTTCAAGAATATATATGATACACTCGATGATGTCGTGGAAGCTTTCTTATGTCTGCTGCATACTTTTGCCCAAAACTCTTTAAAAGCAAGCGTCAAACATCATTATAAAGTCGTAATCCCCTTCCCTGTGTGTGCTACAATCAGCATAGACACGAATAGCGTGCCGGATATAAAATATATTTCTATATATATATATATATATATATATATATATATTTCGCATGTGATTGTGATTGCAAATTGAAAGTATTACACAGGAAATGTGCCCTTTTTTTATATAACATTTGACAATAGTTGAAATCTGTTTTGAAAGTGTCCAAAATTGCTTAAATTATTCCCCCCTGCTGCTGCAGCAACTCTTTTTTTTCTTTATTTTTTCGGTGATTGTGTACTTTAAAGTTGACTTGGCAATTTTCCCACCTTTTTTTTCTTGAAGTTAAAAAAGATATTAAAAATGATTGCCATATATAACGCAGTTCTCACGCTGTCCCATCAAATATTCAAAAATTCAATTACACGAATCCCTCCCCCCCCCTCCCCCCCTTCGCACCGGGCACCTCTTCTCCACACGGCTCGCTTTAGTTTGCCAAGTAATTTATGCAATCGACTTTTTGGTTTCAGTTTTGGTTTTGGTTTTGTTTTTGTTTTTGTTTTTACATCTTTGGCTTTTGAGCCAAGATTTGTTTGTGTGCAAATCAGATGAAAAAAAAATCTGCATGTTTTCATATTTTTATTTGTCATGCCAAATTAAGCTTGTGCAATAATTTGCCGATTTCTTAAATGGCCCAGTTAAAACACAATACTCAACTGCACAGTTCAGCAATATTTGCAGCAGTATTGATTAATGTGTAAACTGTTTAATTGACTTTAACGCTTGAAACTTCTTTTTTTATGTGACACACTTTGTGAGAAGCGATGACGAAAGTAAAACATTTTGTAACTTTGGCTAGAATTGACTCTTTTTTTTATTGGACAACAATAAAGGAAAAAGAAAAGTGGCAGAAAACAGGGCCAGAACCGTTTGTGGCAGAGGAAGACACACAATACGTGTTCAATCCTCCAATGGTAAGCAGGATTCTCATCGAGGGGATATGTAAAGAGGTAAACAGACACGTACGCGGCACCAGTCAAGACCGTAATAAAACCAGCCGCGATAAGGGTTCTCCGAACTGATAGGACAATGAGTCTAGACGCATTTGTAGCAGTGAATATGTGCCTAGATAATGTCCCAAGTAGGATAGGAATAATTGTATATAGCTGTAAGATAATTTAGAAGTTTTCAATAAACAGTCTATGCTCGATACTTAAACAACGTCGTTGTGCTCTCAATTTGCTCTTGGAACTTCGAAACGAAGAAAGACTGGACTGGACAGAGACTGGGCAGAGACACCAGATATCTTTTGGATGGCTATAATCTTAAGCAGAAGATGCAGCATCCTGGGAATGCGTGTTATCAGTTTCAAAGACATAGCAGCTCTCAACCCAGTAAATTAGGCATGCTGACTATTATTAAATACTCCTGCAGATGAAAGTAAGCCCGCCGGCAGCTAAATTTCAGATACAAGTATTTAATAAATTTAAAAAAATATAATTTGATATTGATTAGCTATAGTTAATGATCGTAAGCAAAGTCAATTGAACAAAATGCAAATTTCGCCGCAGAAACTCAATTTTTTTCTGTCATTTTATGCATCAAATAATGGTATTCGATGACGATGAACGATTGACGATTGACGATGACGATTATACGATATTTGTTGTGTGGGTGGTTTATTTACTTATTTTTTTATTGTTACGCATGACGAGCAAAATGGAAAAAGTAAAAGTTTATAAAAAATGAAAATGATGAAAAAGGTGCGTGTTGCTTTTGCAGGTTTTCTTCTACTATTTGTCGGTCATTAACTTGTTTTTATTTTTGCCATCATTTGCAAATGATGAGCTGGAGGGGGGGCAGCGCGAGAGTGGGAATGAGAGGGGCTGAGCTCAGCTCAAATTGGGGAGCGACAAATGCTTTGACACCGCATTCATCAATTAATCGAATGAAAGCGTGAAAAATGGCCATAAAACATGAAGAGACCCACAACGAAATCAATGAACTTCTCTGCTTGTATTCGAGTGTGTCTGTGTGTGTTTGTGTGAACATGAGATAAAATTAAACGAGTAACCAAGCGAAAATAGTTGGCGTGCTCAAGATTTGTGCTTTCCTTGTTTTTTTAAATTTATTTATTATATTAATAACACAATCAAATAAAGTGACATCTTAATTGAACGCATGTCGCTTTTAGTGTGGAAAGCAATAAATAACAGTTTGACTAGCAAGCAGTGCAAGCAGTTCGATTTTAGTGCTGGTCAACTTCAGGAAGATGATTGAGTATTATTTTACTGGAGCAGTAATCCTAACTAACTAAACTAGTCCTACCAGAAAATAATTTACAAAGTAAAAACAATAAATTTTTTGTATTTTGGAACACCTTGGTTGCCATTGCTGCTTAATATAAGTTAGCTTAAAATTAAAACTTTATATAAAATAAATTAAAATATATATTAATTAATCTAGTGCCACAAGAAAATCTGATTTAATAATATTTTGATATTACCTATTTAAAATTTGAAGCGATAATCAGGCAATGGAATAATTATTTATCAAAAAGGATGCAAGTTCCATTTTATGTTGCACAAGAAACATGTTTTTCTAACTAAAGCCAATTGGTTTTTTTGGCTAATATCTTTCCCATCTGCTAATTAAAACTTTTTGCCTTTTGCTACTTCTTTTAACTATATGAATTTGTCAACAAATTATTGTTTAAACTGTTTCCGTTTAAGTTTAAATAGCTCTTTGGGTAATTAGTGTGGTTGGGTTGCTGCACTCGCTAAGCAGCGCATAACTCATGTGGTTTTGGCACCCGCTAAAGTCAAGGCTAAAAACATTAAGCAAACAATTTAACTTCAATAGGCCAAAACAAGGCACAAGTACAACTAGCCAGGCTGAAATGGCCACAGAGAGGGTCAAAAAGGGGAGGCAGCGCTTAATGCCGTCTCCACCACCCTCCACTCCCCCCCAGAGAAACAGTTATATATGTTGTACATATGAAAAGCGCACACAACTCGCTGAACATCAAAGAGTCGAGCGCGGCGAAATGGCAACGTGCCACTTTGTGGCACATAAACAACTTGGTGACTTGGTGTCGGTTCGTGGGGGTGGTGCACTGGTGGGCAGAGAGAAATGAGGCAAGTGTGCGGCTGTGCTTTGGGACATTATGTAGAACACGAGTAGCCAGCGGATTTTGCGAAATATGAAATACGTGAGATTTATGAGAAATGAGCAAAAATGAAAGAATGAAAGTTTAAATTTGATTTCGCTTAAAGTACTAGATAAATATCTACTAGTAACTAAAATATTGATTTAAGTAAGAGAAACCACAATATTTGCTTAACATATTCTCGAATTTCGATAGGGTTAATTATGAATAGAAATCCAAGAAGTGAATAATATTTTAAAGAAGTTTTTCCTCCAAAAATTAAATAAAAATGTACATAAAAAGATTAATGGATAAAAACTCAGCGGGAATTACTTGAAATTAACAAAAAAAAACTTTAACCAAACATGCTAAAAATAACTCTGGCTACACGAAACATTTTAATGATAAATTCTGTTTGGGTTCGAGTTAATTTTTAGCTTTAGCACAGCAGGCAGAAAATTATTTCAAATGTTTGATTTGAGGATTTGAAAAAATTAAATACAGTTTTGAAGTGTAGATTTTTATCAGGTAAGATCTCTAGTTCCCCAAATATAAACTGACTATATATATATATATATATATATACTTTTTATTACACACACAACAACAACACAACACACACCTCAATTGAATCACACAGTTTTGTGCCTCAACTTTTGCCATTGAAAATTAGTTGAGTTGTTATCGCTTCGACACTTTACTTGGGAGCAGGTGTCGCCCAACACGTTAAACGTAGCAAGTAAGAATATTGTAGTCGAGAGAGCACGACTACGAGATGCCCTGTAAGCAATACTGTATAATTCGTAAATATATAATTCCCTTCCATGATTCTTAAACGATCTTGATGCAATTTATATAGATGATCAATAGCAAGATAAGGGATAAAATATATACTTGAAAGAAATATGTTTAAAAAATTTGTTGTTAATGTTATCGGAAATCGAAACGGTGCAAATAAGTGAAATAAACTTGTTCTTATGTTCCATTTTCAACTTCCTGACTCTTAAAGTCTTTAAGATCGGCTTGTTCACACAGATATCAAGATGAACACGGCTTTATAGACTCGTTTGCTAATGCTAATCAGGAATATATATTGTTACTTTATTAAGTCTGCCTGTTGAATACTTTTGCTCAAATGTTTTACTAATTTTGAATGGAATGTGTACAAAATAGCTTAAAATACATATTAATTGTGCTGAGGCAAGTAATATTTATGCCACACGCAACAAAGGTGGTGGCAAGTAGGTACGTTAAGCTGTTGCATGCCCCCAAAGCCTAATTAAATGCATTAGTATTAATTAGAAAAGTTGCGCGACTCAAAGTCAAAAAACTGGCAAAAGACCCAAAAATAGACCCAGGAGCTTAATTTGAGTGTGTGTGTGCCTGTGTGTGTGTGCCAGTGTGTGTGTGTGTGCGTGTTTAGGCCAAAAGTTTATTAGCTGTTTGTGCAACTGTAGCAAATGTTTCTGCTGGTTTGTTGTCGGGCAGCAAAAACCGCTCAATCAGTTGTCAAACAAAAGTCAAAATTGGTTTTTGGTCTTTCGGTTTTTAAGCCATTTGCGATGCTTTCACAAAATTGTCTCGAAATCGAATTGGAAAACAATTGAAATACACTTTAAACCCAAAGCGAATTTTAGTTTTTGATTTAATTTTTGGTGTTTTTTCAATTTGATATAAAACTTACCTTCTGAAATGTCAGCCGACAAAGTCTTTGTGCCATTTTTATTATTTATAATTGTTGCTGCTGTTGCAATTGTTGCGATTGTTGCATTACTTTTGGTTGCCTTTTGTGGAGTTGTTGCCTTTGCCGGGACAGATCCTTTGCTCGCAGAGCCATTTATTACTGGGCGTTTCTCTGCAAAAAGAGCGAACAGCAAAGAGAGAAAGAGAATTAGAGAATTGTAGTTTTTGAAAACGAACTCATAAAATTAGCCGGAACTTTTCAGGTATAAAACAAAACCGTTTATCAATTCACAGCCCAACCATATCAATAAATATAAATCACATCGCATTTACAGACACAAATCGTAGCATATTTTGAGGCAGCCACAAAAATTGACCAAAAGCAACAAATTTTGACTTATTTGTTTATGTTTAAGTGAATTTCTCAGTTCACTCACGATTTGTATTGCTGATTTTTAATATCCCATTTGCAGTTGAACCATTTAACGATCTTTCCAAAAAAAAAAACAGAATTCCATTTTCTTATCACATAATAAAAAACTTACATTTTGTAGTAAAAAAATAAAGCTGTATATAATTTAGATAAATTACACTTGTTACAGTGCCTACTCTGAATTTGTAACAACTATAATTAACAAGAGCTAAATTAAAACACAAACTCAAAAAAACAAAGACACATTTCTTTTTTTTCTGTTTTTTGTTGCCTGCCTATCAATGCAATGGCAGGGAGCGCAGCAAAGAAGAAAACAGAGCACGAAATATGAAATAAACCAGTTTTAAGAGTTTTTCAGAACACGGCAACTACAAAAATAAATACAAATAAATAATGAAATAAACACCTGCGGCTCGCTTTGTCGGTGAGGGGGAAGGGGAAGCATTGCATGCCAGTTGCAAGCAGTGCAGCATTCTTTGTAGCTTCAGCTTGTTGACAAGCAACAATAATAAACACTTGTAACGGAGTATGCGCAAGCAGTGCAGATGTTGCTAACTGACGTGTGTTGACAGCGTTCAATTTAGGCTTAAGAGAGTGCAGCTAACAAAGAGCAAATAAGCAAGCAGTACAATTTAGTGCTAAGAGTAGATCAGAGCAGACCAATTTATGCTTAAGAGAGAACTTAGCAATAAGAGCCAGCGTTGCTCTTTAATATTAATAAAAATAATAATAATAATAAAAATATTCCACAACAAGCTAGAATTGACTGAAAAATAATAGCTAATAAGCATAAACAAATAAATGAATGCTGCCAACAAGCAGTTGAGTGTTAAGCAAGCAGTGCACATGTTGCAGCAACATATGTGGTGCTCAAGCAGCTGATCGCCATCGAATTTAAGAGCGCAGCTGCTCTCTTTGCTCCTCCAAATAATTAGCATAATTTACTTTGATTTGCTGAGGGGGGCAGGAGTCAGAGCTGGAACTGCTGCTGCTGACCTCACTGCGATTATCTCTTTTTATTTTAATGTATTTGTTTTCTTTTTTTATATTGTTTTAGTTAATTTGCGAGTGCACGACAAAAAAAAGTTGTCGCGCTTTTTATGTGTTGTTGTTGTTGTTCAATGCTAACCGCAAGTAGCTAAAAGAAGCAGAAACAAAGGAGGTGTACAGATAGGGGAGAAGGGGGTGGAGAGCACAAGCCAGAAGCCATAAATGGCTAGTACAAGTCTAGGCCGCAAATGTGCAACAACAACAACAACAACAATAAGACGCCAAAAACAGAAATAAACAAAAGAAAACAATAAAGAAGAAAAAAACAACAAAAATCAGGGAGAAGTTGTTGCAATGTTGCGGCCAATGTCGGCGCTTAAAAAGGCAGCTGCCAAGGCTAACAACAAGTTAATGCAAACTGGCAAACAAGCAAAGACGCAAGGAGAGAGTGAGACAGCAAGAGGGCATCCTTGTTGCAATCACTTCTCTCCACTCATAACTGATAAGCAATTAGCCAATGCTCAATTATAACCGGATCTGCACAGCTGTGATCTCAACTCAACTCCAACTGCAACTGGCAAAAGTGTTGACAAAATAAGCCGCCTCTCATCAAGTCAACAGCAAAGTGCAACAAAAAATACGTGGGCCAATTCAGAGGCACGTTTTAACCTACGCGCATTTTATTATCATCATTATTATTGTTATTATGTGTGTCCATTGACTTGAATACTGAGCAGTTTAATTGCAAGAATTACATTACAAGTGCCACAAGCGATTTGAAAGACGTCGCCTTAAAAAGCCGCCAAAAGACAACAGCTAAACGAAGCAGAAGAATTACGATTGGCTCAACACGCAGTCAAATACAAAGAGAAGAGAAGAGAAGAGAAAGAGGAGAAGCTGCATTTGCATTGATGTACAGTTTTTGGGCGCATCTTCGTAATCAAGCATCGGTGGTTCAGTGGTAGAATGCTCGCCTGCCACGCGGGCGGCCCGGGTTCGATTCCCGGCCGATGCAGAAACTACTTTTTGTGCAAGATTTCATTTTTCTTATTTGTCGAGATTTTCTTTTAGAAACTAGAGCAGATCTGCAAAAATTGGTACAGCTATGCTAGGAGAGAAATATACGTGTTGCATGCATGTTAAGCTAATTGGAGGGAAATATTCTTCAACTGGCAGTAGTGAATATATTAAATAATATTTAATTCAGTAACTAAATCTGTGGTAAGCTTTAACAATCAGTAGTAGATATTACCATTTTAGATATCGGGAGTTATCATATCAGCAGATGATAACATTTATTCATAATTGTGCCACTTTAACTGTCTCTAGAGAAGAATCTTTAGAAGACAATATATGGATTTGGCCTAGTTTATGGTTCATTAACCAATATTCAGAGGGGGTCAGTAAATTGAATAGCCAAATAGGTTTATCAGTCAAAATTTTGACGCTCCCCGCACAGAAGCATCGGTGGTTCAGTGGTAGAATGCTCGCCTGCCACGCGGGCGGCCCGGGTTCGATTCCCGGCCGATGCAAGAATAACTTTTTTGATCTAGCTGCATACTTAAAAAAAAAAACAGTCCATTTGTAATCTTCCATAAGAATATAATTATAGCTTAAAAAAGAACAAGTAATCATAAAAAATAGTCACATCTTCTGAGAAATATGGACTCTGAGATGTCAGAGACGTGCTTTTTGTCAATTCTCAGAAGAATGTGAAGTCGAGAGATCAACAAACACACTTAACACTATGGAATTTGTTTGGTTTTTTAAGCTCAGTAAAGTCATAAAGATTTAGTTCGAGAGACTAATCTCAAATCGTATATGGGTAAACTTAATATTGGCGTATTTTGTCGCATATATTATAAGAGCATCGGTGGTTCAGTGGTAGAATGCTCGCCTGCCACGCGGGCGGCCCGGGTTCGATTCCCGGCCGATGCAAACTTACTTTTTTTCTTTTTTGTGGTATTCACTAACTTAATTAAAGTTAAGATGTATATCTTAAAAGTTGCGAATGCCGCAAATAGCTGAAGAGAAATAGTTTAAAGGAGGCCACTGCGTGTTGTCCAAGTTAAACAATAGACCGAAAATGGCTGCTCGCTTGGGAATTGTGTTTGCATAAATGCAAAACACGTTTGCAACAAAAGGTTTTGCTTCTCTTTCTATTCCTCTTTGGGTATTCATGTGCAAATAACTGGAAAAACATGCGCGATAGTGCGAGTAAATTAAATTTAGTCTGCTGGCTTTGCTTGTTGTTGAGTTGTTGTTGTTGTTGTTGTTGTTGTTGTTGCTTGGGGGCAATAAAAATAGAATGTCCAGATCAATTGCAGGGGGAACAACCACAGTAGTGGGAGTGAGGAGGAGAGGGGAGGGTGGGAAGAGCTTGTGTACCGACGACTTAATGCGACAATATTTGAGCAATTTAGTTTCGGTGAGATAAAAATGCAAATTCGTCCATTTAAAGTAATTTATGCACAACGCACACAAAAGACGACGAATTAGGAAAATTAAAAAAATAAAAAACTTATATTGCATCGGCCGGGAATCGAACCCGGGCCGCCCGCGTGGCAGGCGAGCATTCTACCACTGAACCACCGATGCTTCTGGCGCGATCCACACAAAATGGCCAAAAGACATTTGCAGAGTTCAAAACCGGAAAGAGGCGCCCAAAAATAGTTTGCAACTGGATTTTTTGTTTGTGTAAATCAAATCAATTCATATCAGCTGATAAATAAATGAAAGCACTCAAAAACCCACAAAAAAAATTATAATAATAAAAAACAGCCGACAGACGAGCGATAATGTAATTATGTATTATGCAATGCCAGATTGCTAAGTGAAAAATGGGGAAAAAATATAATGTTAAGCAAGAAAGCATGAACTGGTTGCCAATTGTATTGAATACTTTTGCCCAGATCGATATATAGATATGTAGATGTGTGAAGGAAATATATAAATGGAATGTATCGGAAAAATATTTCGATTTAAATGAAAAACCAGAAAAGAGGAAAAACCATGGAGGAATTTATAGATTTAGTTGAGCAAGTTCAATTCGAAACTAAAACAATTAAAATTCATGAAAAGGCAAAAACAAAATACTCAGCTTTGAGAAAGTGCCTAGCAAAAACCATGCATAATAAAAGCGTGTAGAAAAACGAGGAACTAAATCAATCCACGTCACATCAATCTTAATCGTGTCAACAGCGGCTACACTCAAAAAAGTGTCGCTCAACTCATATACACTTGGAAAAATTACGCGCTACGCTTCTTTCTGAATGCTCTTTTCTTCTTCTTTTCAGTTAAATTGCGCAATCGTTGCTGCTCCGGTGAGTGATGATGGTATTTGTTTTGGGGTCATCACCTCGAATGATTTGCACAAACTAAGCAATTGAGTTTTTGGGGGCACCCGCACAATGGGGGCGTGGCTAATGGCGCATAAACGGGGCTAGCAACTGCGAATTGGCCCTGAGACAGCTGGGATCTGAAATCAGAAAACTGAAAACCGAAATCTGTGTGGCGAGTGCGAAAACTGAATTGGCCCACAAAGCTGACTCACTGGCCAAAGTGACTCAGTGCAGCTGAAGGAGTGCGAAAGATACACAGATACATTTGCCAGGCAGACAGACATATATATATATATATGTATAGTTGTGTTGAGCTCTAAAGACCCCCATCAAAGTTGACTGCGAACATGTCAATGGCAGCTGCTGATGCGTTTTGTTTTGCTTGAAACTTTAAGGCGAATTTTGATGATGTTTTTTGAGGGAGTGGACTCTAAATTTATCCCGATTGCGAAAGCCGCTGATGTCAGTCACAAGTATTCACATTTAATGGCAGTATTATTATGTCACACAAGATGAACTCATAAATTATAATCACTGTTGATCATCAGCATCAACAGTTGAGTGTAGTCGAAGCTACTCTTTGAATACTGAAAGTGGCTTTTGTTGTTTTTTATTCTCTCCAAAATACTTGTGTTGGAGTCTGATGTATCAGATCTATTTATGATATAGTTGATAAGATGATAATTCGAATATATTCGAATAACTTTTTTCTTTATCTTTTATAGTTGTAAGTTTAAGGAGTTTTTAGCTAGAAAACTATATCTTAAAATTGATTTGTGTAACCCGAAGTTAATTCAGTCCATATTTATTGGTTTTTTGTTCAAGTTGCCATAGTTTAATTGAATATTATTCAAATCGAGACACTATATTTGATAACTTGTAGTTGTTGCTGCTTATAATTCTTGATTCTGTTCTTTCTTATTATTTTCTTTGACAAGCCAAATCTTTCGCAGGTGTCAAAAGATAAATTTGTCTTCAAATTTGAGAACGTGCAGAAACTTCACAATAATAATCAGTGCACATTTTCAGATTTGAAGAGCTGTAGAATATCATCTACAGAATAGCGATAATCAGACAGACACTTCCTGCTGAAACTTTAAACGAAACGAATAAGAAATTACATAAATAAGAGGTTTACTTCTTCGAGAGATTAAAGATGTATAAACCCCTTTGGAATTTTGTATTTCATTATTTTTGATTGGAGAGACTTACGTATTGCGATTGGTGTTGGTGTTGTGGATTTGTTGCGTGTCGATTGTCCCTTTGTGGTCTGTTGGGTCTTTGGCGGCGGTCCCAGATCCGTTGGCGATATGCTCAAATTGCGAACATCTCGCTTTTTGGCTGCTCCTGCAAAGAGAGAGACAGAAGACAAACGATTATTAAGTGCGAACGCATATTTACATGTAATCGATATACACACACACATAGATATATATATATATATAAATTCATATATATTGCATAATTTATGCGTAAACACGTCGAGTTTCGTTTCGAGCAGCATTTCCATTTAATAACTCAAACACAGATGCCGCCGTGCACTTGAAAACGTTTAGTGTCGCCCCCCATCCGCCGTAATTTATTTCCGTTTGTGGCAGGGGCATTGCCGCTATTTGCATTTCAATGTTTGTCGATTAAAACAAAGCACTTGCACATAATTGAAGTAACTCTCGTCTTCCCCACTGTTCCCCGCAGTATCCCTTGGTATCTCCTTTCTCCCAGCATCAGCAAATTTGTGTGTGAGAAATAAGGAAAACAAAAAAGGGGTGAAATTATTTGATGTTATGCGAGTGCATGCTGCCAACGCCAGGGGGCGCTTTATTACTGCAAACATAATGTACACAAGCGCATTATGATATCCAGACATAACTCGTTGTTCAGTTGATATCACATATATAAAGTAGCAGCGCTTTTAAGTGGTTCCCAGCTTGAATTTACTCCAAAGTTCTTCTTTTTTTTTTGGTGAGCAACTTTAAATTGAATAAAATTATGGTACTTTTGCTGGCGAGTGGCAACCCTTTAAAGCACATATAAATATGTGTGAGAATGGGAACGTTGAGTGTCTGTCCTTGTCCTTGTACCTATGTGAACTCAGCTCTTAGTGAAGCTGTTGCGCTGAAACTGAATAAGGGCGCTTCCTTTTAATACAGATAGCATATAAGCATATACATACATCATACGAATCGAATAACTATATCTTCTAGAAATCGATTGAGAAGCCATTTTTAATTTTATGTTTTTAGCAACATTTTGACAAAGTGCGACATTTTAAAACATTATAAAAGATGACAATAGTTTAGTTTTTTTTTATAGAGGAAATCCCAGTGTATACGCTGAACAATCGATAAATTTCAGTCGATATATTGTATTCAGAGATTCTTTTATTTTTGTCTCTCAGCTCCTGCAACAGTCATAAAAAATGGGATTCTTTAAGAGGGAAATTTATCAATAAAACTGAAACCTGTGCTTTAAACGATTAAATCAATTTTAACCAAAGACCAGGCGCTGTGAGTCTATTCCAATATGAAAAGTTTTTCTGATTAAAATTTATGAAATATTTCATTTAAATTGGATTTTGACTAGCCCAAAAAACAACTATTTGTTTAGAATTTAGAATTTGTTCCGTTTTGTTTTTCTCGCACTTTTTATTTGGTGTTGCAGCAACGTGTCTGCGTATAGTAGCTGCAACAATAAGTGCAACCAGAGCAACATGAAAAAATCAAATAAATTTTATTTTTAGCTGTCGGCTAATTGCACTGGACTCTCGACTCTCGGACAACGAGGCAATCACAATGTAAAGTTGCACGTGGCAGCCGCTGTGTGTGTTGCTGCTGTGTGTGATAGTTGCTGGTTTTATCTTTCCTGCGAAATGCCTGCACACTGTTCCACTCTACACTGCCTCACCTTCAACTATCTAAGTCACATAATCCCATTGCAGCTTATCAAAAAAAAAATGTAGGCACAAAAAATGCATTTATTTTTTGCCATGACGACAAAGTTGAATGCTTAATATTATTACAGTTACACAGGCAATGAGAATTATATTATTTTTTATACATTTTTTTGTCCTAGTTAAGCACTGCGTGGGCTTTATAAGAGCAGCCATTAAGCGTAAACGGAGCTCAGCCTGAACCACAGCAGGCAAATGAGTTTATTTAAGGGAAATGTAAATTTTTTCTCCTTTCTTTTAAGTTCAAACTGAACAGATTTTTCAAGCTGAGGAACATTTGAATGGGATTATACAACAGATATTGAGTTTTTTGGGCGCATAAAAAATGCAATTAAATGCTGCATAAAAATGTTTTAATTAACTGTTAAATGTACTTTAGTTTTGGAGACTAATAGATACCCTGTGGGCGCAGCTGAAGTTGCTGCCAGCTTTCTTGATTAACTTGGTGTTTATTATGCGAACAGTGAGAAATTTGCATCTATAAAATATACTTTTTCAAATTATCTGACTGACAACAATTTTGTGTTGTTTTTTTTTATTTTTATGATGGTTGGCAAAAGTTTGTTTGCATAAATTATTTGTATAAACAAAGTATGATTTAAGCAATTTTCTTACGAGTGCAAAACGTGTGAACTTCGCTGCAAAAGTTGCCAATCATCGCTGGCTCAAATAACAATTCATATTTAACTCTTAATGGCTGTGTGTGAGTGTGTGTGTGTGTGTGTGAGTGTGTTTGTTCACAATCAGTGGGATTTAAATAACTTCAGAGTTCAAGTTCACGTTGCGTAGCACTCACCTTTTGTCACGCTCTTCGAGCTGCGCTTGCCAAAGCTGCCGAATCTTTCGCGTTCGATCATTTGGCTGTGAATGTAGCGCTCGGAATACGAACGCGACAATTTGTCCTTGGAGCTGTGTGCACCCATTTTTGTGGCAGCTACAGGGTATCTCTTACTTGCTCAATAACTAATCTGTTGTTGTTGCACTTTTACACTTTGCACAAACTGAGAGATTCTCCTACTCAGTTTCTCTATCTCTTTCGACAGTTGCGCTGAGAACTTTCATTTGTTGTTGTTGTTGTTGTTGTTGTTATTCACAAATGTTCATTTAATTTAATGTTTTATTCAGCTTTAGTTGAAATTTTCATTTTAATTGCTGGTATTTTTCAATATTATTTCAACTGCAATTCAGATTTAAAATTTATTCGTTTCGCATTTTAAAACTATTAATTGCTCAATAACCGATTCAATTAGCCGCCTCATTTAATGGCCAAGAGCGCACTCAAGCAGAAAAACGAAAGCCAAATATTGGGACTGTAGGGTATATCGAGTATCTGGTAGACTAAACAAGAAGTAATCAAATAATATATATCTGGAATGCAGATCCAATTTTATAGTCTTTATGGTGTTCACAAAGAAATGGTTGATTTGGTATTATAATATTTGATTTGCACACAGGGTATCTATCAGCTCTAGCTAAACTAAAGTATATTTAACAGTTAATTACAACATTTTTATGAAGCATTTAATGGCATTTTTTAAGTGGCCAAGGAAACTCAATATCTGTTGTAAAAATTCCCCTTCAAATCATGTGAAAATCACACAGCCAAATAGAAAAAACAAATAATATATTTTTGGAATAGATAAAAAAAAAAAACAAAAAAAAAAAATTTCCCACTTTACAAAAGGGGAAAGGCGATGGAGAAGGGTAAGGAATTTCGCAAGACAAATGTCGTGTGAGTTCGTCTCTTGATAAATTGCCTCCGCAGATGAGACGACCCCAATTTTAACTCGTAGACTAGTCGTTCACAGCAAATGTTGTTGTTGTTGTTGTTGTTGTGTGGCAGGTGCAGCTCCAAAACAAAAAAAAAAAAATAGTGACAGAAAAACAAAGAAAAAACTATTGCAAGAGGCCGAAATAAATCTTGGAGTGAATGAATATAGCACTTGTGAGCAGAATTTGTGCCTGCCGCTGACAGCACTTGAATGTCATCATAACTTATTAGCCAATTTGGAAAGGAGCGCACAAAACGAGCCAAGCAAGTGAAATGAGTTGACAAATTGCTCGCAACCATTTGTAGCACAACAACAACAATGACAAAAGTACCAACTAATAATTTCCCAGTCACCGTAAGAGAACAAAAAAAACTGGGAAATTCATGGCTGCAACGTGTGGCAGCATCAGGCGAAGCGCAACCTCATTGCTATTTATAGTACGGGTGTTCTCTTTATAGCTAGTGGATATTTAGTGGAACTTGGAGGGTTATACGAAGAGGCTTCTGACACAAAATGTTCAGGTTTGAATTGTAATATTGATTTTATTCTGTTCTATTGATGGAATTCTGTTATTTCGTTTGACTAACTCTGGTCTTATATTACCAAGTTAATTAATGCTGATAATAATATATCTGGAACCCAAGACAATCTATTAAATTTCTTAAAATTAATGTCTCTTTTTGATTTAAGAAAAAAATGTTAAATATAATTTAATATGAACACAATTTTGCTATAAATATTTAAGTTTAGTTTTTAATACTTTTTTTTTTTATTATTGTTATGTTTTAGTATTTTTTGTAATCATTGTTGTGACTTATGAATTTAATTTGGCTTTAATGATGCATTTCAACATTTGATTATTATCAAATTCAAAGACAACCAAAGACATCCGCAGACAACTCCACATAATAATTATTTGCTTGAGCAACCCTCGCCTCGTTGAGGCAGCCCTGTAAATGTCACTTGGCCAAACCAGAGAACTATAATTAACCACATAATTTGTGCAAAGGTATTCCCAAATCGAAGCCAAGACTCAGGAGGAACTGGACTGGGGGGAAGCAGCTCTAAATTTGGCGTTAGTCAATTGGAAAACTTGAGAGCATAATTCAGATGCTTGGCACATGATTCGGAACAACAACAACAACAACAACAACAGCCAACTGACAGCAGGCAGCTTCAAATGCCGGAAGTGGATAGCGGAAGTTGTGAGGCCAATCTCAAGGGCATTTTCAAACCAAAGTTGTCGATGTTGTAGCTGTATTTTGGGTTGGTTGTCATTAATCAGCGCCTCGTTGCTGCCTGATCAGAGTTTGGGGCAAGTGCTGCGGGTGCCGCATTTAATTTAATATGCTAAAATTGAATTGGACTTTTAATTAAATGCTGTTCGCTCGCGTGGGTGTCTGCAGTTTTTCCACACCCCAAATGCCATTTCCCAGCAGCAGCAGCAGCAGCAGCAATTGAAGAAAAACAGCAACTGCAGACAGGCATGCAAAACCAATTAAGTGAGCAGACACAGTGGGGAAAGGGGAGGCGCAAAGGGGAGCAGGACTCAGGTGAGCATAAATGTGCATAATTCAGCACACAACTGTGGTGACAGAAAAGCAAGGTGGAAAGTGGAAAAGCCGCGCTGAGCACCATTTTACACACAAAGGGTGGCAACGGAATTAATTGAGCAGAATGAGAAGAAGAAAAAGAAGAAGAGGAAAAAGAAGAAGAAGCAAATGCAGAAGCAGTTGCAGAACAGGATATGAAGAGTCCATAAATAAAGCAGAGATAATTGAGAAGTTTCATTCTGTGGCATATGCCAAATTTAATAAAAACTACATATTTTTAAGAACAATTTCAACTACTTGATTTACATTCTCGCATTTCCTAAGGTTAACATAAATAGTTCAAAGGGATTTCTTAAAATAAAAACGACATGTTCCTAAAGTTCTCTGAATTTACATTTCAACATTTTTATTCTAGCTGAAGATGATATGAAGAGACCATAAATAAAACAAAAATAAGCATAAAATAAATATAAATCCTCGGCATTTATGCCAACCTGAAGTTTCTTTAAAATTTAAACAACAATTTGAACTGAGTTGGCTTAAGCTCAAATTGAGATCTGTGTTGTTGCAAAGCTTTGCGTGTTAGTTGGCAATGTATCAATATTTAATTTAATAAAAAACACTAGCACACACTTGCATTAATTATGATTATTTTGGCACAAACAAATTAAATTGCCCAATTTCAATTTGTTCAAAATTCAAGCATTTCACTTAATATAATCTTCAAAAAACACGCCACACATATTATTTATGTTTATACTGTAAATGGCAGTTAAAAAAACTATTAAAAAAACAACTTTTCAAATCTTCCTAAATTGTTATTTAATTTTTTCTGGATTACTCTAGAAACTCTACAAAAGATTTTCATCTATATCAATTGACTTAAATGATGAAACGAATAAGTTCCCAAAGTGCTTGCAGAAACTTTATTTACTTGTTTTGCCTTTAAATAAATATACAACAAAAGCCATTAAACCGTTTCATGGTGCGTTAAATATAGTAATAAATTTTAGTAGCGTGATTTTCCAATTGCCGAAATTATGCTCGACTCGTAAAATGATACTGTTGTCTGGGGCAAGAGCGAAACAAATTGATGATCGCACTAAATACCGAGGAGAACTTCAAACAGCGAATCTGATTATTCAAAACAGGCAGCAACTATTTCAATAAAAAGCCATCAAAGCGAATGGAGTTCAATGCACTCGCTGAACTCAACTCAAACCGGGCAAACGGAATAAAGGCTAAACAATTGCCATGCGAAAGCATTTTATTTTTATTTTTATTTGTTATTTTATTAATGTGCCGCACATAAACATAAAAAATTGTGCACCATCAAAGGCAGCAATAATAAAAATAAAGGGCAGAGGAGTTTTAACAACTCCTCGGCCGGACGACATTACGCAGAAGAAGGTAGCCTCTGCTCCGCTCCAGCCCTGGCAAAGAGTCATTAAAACGAGCCAATTACCCAGCCAGGCACATTTAAAAATATATTTGCACATGTATAATTAGTTATACTAATCGTTATTTATTTTATTACTTGGCATTACTTAAGTTCTAGAAATTCTTGCACATTTTCTTAGGGAATAGTCTGGCCAAGTTTTTAACTCAAATGATGTCATTGAAATATTCTTTCTTATTTTTGTTTTTCTTTTTTTTGTTTTTCTTTTCTTGTTCCCCAATTTGCTCCAGCGAATTTGTACAAAAACTGCGCAGGGCCAACTCAAATTTAGATGTTTGACATAGATTCGTGCGTCTTTAATGCCCTGTAAGCATTTAATGAGCGCGTTGGCTATAAGCGACTAGCCAATAAAATAAGTTTACGAACAAATAAAAATTATATATACAAAATTTAGATGTCTGTAAAGTTCTAAGAAGAAAAAACGTATATATAAATTTAAATCTGTAAAGCGCTCTTTATTTATGTACGTCGCTGGCAACTTAACAGAGATTAAAATGCTTCGTATTTATTTATGGATAATTAAATGATCTATAAATATACTCTGTGAATTAAGGGTACTTTTCAAGTCTGGCAAACTCGCGATTTGCATCGGTTATTTTGTCTCGCGTCGCACAAATGCAGCCTGCAAATGCAAATTCATAATGCAATTTTATTTTTAAACCGCTGGCTGTCATCTTGCTTAGGGGCGCATTTTGTGTGCGTGTTTTTTTTTGTTTTTGATTTTTATTTGTTTTTTTTTTTGACTGGTTCTTCCTCTTGGCTACTGGCACACTTTTGGCCCGCTCGCTGCGAGTCGAGCAAGTGGCGGCAATTTGTTATAAAAATACCCATTTGCATATTAGCATAGATGTGTTTACACACAGATATATAGATATGACTGCAGTTTACGCTAGACAGATTTCGGTAAGTCAACATTTGCCCTGTTTTTTTTTAAGTTGGCTAACGCATTGCAAACTCATTTTCTGACTAAATGTCCTCATTTTTGGCCCAATAGTTTGCTCAATTTGTGCGAAATGAGGCGGAGAATTGCTATTTATATCATTCAATATACAGAATTATGTATTAGTCGAATGAATGCGTTTAAGGCTTGAATCAGTTTCTAATTAACAATTAAAGCTCTGCCAACTGACAACTTGTTAACTTTATTGCTTACACTATTTGGCAGCTTTCATGGCTCTAAATCTCTTACAAATTTCACAGTTTATTATTCAAAATCTTGCTCGCATCAGATTAGTTCAATTTTCAAGCTCAACTCTTAAATTCTCACAGCGTTTTTCGATTTTTTGAGTGTTTTTACTTTCTACAATTCATTATTTGTAGCATCATCCGCACGAAATTTGTTCACATTTTGTGGACAAATCGTTGACATTGCATTTCGGCGAGTTGATTTGTTGTTTTAAGAGCCTAAAGCAAAACCATAACAACAACAACAAGAACAACAAGAAAAAAGATGACTTTCTAAACTAATCACCGATCATCCACAGGACTAATGCCGAAATTGAAAAATAAAAGAAAAACCCAGCCAAAAACTCGAAAAAGACTCTGTCAATGTCAGCTGCAAGTTTTCTTGCGAGTCATTCTTAAAATATGATCAGCTATTTTAGCTGTCTGCGGGGGAAAATGTTTTCAACTAGTGATGAATTATTATATTTATTGTAATAATCGAACGAGTTAATCCCTAGCATTATGCATTATATGCATTAAATAACTCATGTTAAAATATTTGTTCAGTTTTTTTTAGGCTTTGCTTAACAATACAATTCAGTTTCTCTGTCGAAATAAATACAGAAAACTACAAGTTATAATCACAATCGAAAATTGTACGAAATATTCTTATTTTAAAAATTAAAGAAAGCTTCTCGTTTTATGTAGAGGTATTTTCTAGATTTATTCGCTATAAATGTTATATTTTTGTCAAGTTGATTACTAGCTGCCTTTTACTGGGTATTTAGGACTCCGTTCATTTAAAGCCCAGCCTGCTGCTGAGCAGTTAACGAAACCGTAAATGTCGGGTTAGAGATCAAAGAGAACATAAAAGATGATGATATAATGAGTATGTTAAATGCCCTGCAGCTGTATACTCGTTCACAGGAAAAGGGTATAATAAAGTTGGAACCCTGCATGCAACTGACAGACAAACAAATTTACGACTCCATAAAATATGAGCCCAATCTGCATTTGTAGCTGAGAGTTAACGAGAGCTTAACTTAGCTAATTGTGTATTTTCTGTTATCTTAGAATAAAGCCTAAATAAAGTTCACAGTTAAAGCACAAATTATTTTATTTATAAACGCCAATAATTACTAGTCATGAAATAGGCATAGGGTATGTGAAAAGATAATTGATGCTTTTTACATTGGCCAAGAGCTAAGTGGCTTTGCTTTGGCCAAGAGAGCTAAGTTAGCTAATTGAGAGAAGCTGCTAATTGGATTCGCAATCAAAGACTGAAATGCTGACTGCGTCTAAGTAAATAATAGACTCGACTGTAGATGAGCTAAGAACAGTTGACGAGTCTTGTAAGAAGTCGTCTTTGAAGCGAGTCAGTTGGGAAATAAGCTTTGAATACTTTAAAATAATGGAAATCGTTTTAAAAATGACAAAACTAGCAATAATTTTAATCAGAGTGAAACTTGAAATGAACTTTATTAAATACCTTTTAACAGAAGCAAGCATTCGAAGCAAGAACTCGACTTCATAGAGTACTTGTGCCTGATTCCATGAGTACTTCAAGTACAATGAGTACTCGTACTCGTACTCATACTCATACTCGTACCCATACTCGTACTCATACTCTAGTATAGGCATACTTGAGGTACTCTAAAGTATCGAATACTAGACTCGACTCTGCATAATACTCGCCTCTATTTGGTAATGCCAACGACTCTCGCGACTCTCGATTAACGATAAGCCGTAAACTCAACGTTTTACTCTCTCTCTCTCTCTCTCGCTCTCTATCTCTCTCTCTCTCTTGCTCGCGCTCTCTCTCACTCTCTACAGATGGACATATTGTACAATCAAGTCGCTTGTGTAAATCTGTGTTTAGTGAGTACTTAGGCTCGTCTAATGAATGGCGACAAGACGTATTTGTTGGATTTGTCGTTGGCCAAATTGCTTCCGGCTGTCTCGACGCGTTTATTAAGGCACAAACACCAACAACAACTACAACAAAATTTGGTTAACATTTTCGGTTGGCACACGTGCGACCTCCAAAAAGCAACTTTGACACTTTCCGTCTCCAGGCAGACTCGACCTGGCCACAATTGGGAGTGGGTTGGTGGAGGGGCTGTCATCAAATTACAATATGAATGACAATTGTTTTTTCTTTTTCTTCTGTTTTTGGCTGGAGGAAGGGCCACTGAGTAAAAGTTGTCAGCGCTTTATTAACGACACAATTAACTTATTGAATTAGGCCGTCTTTTCTCTAAATCGTACACTCAGAGAAAAGAGAAAAGTGCAGTGAAGCCTGTTTTGAATTTAGAAATATCAATTCATATTTGTATAAAGAGCAAATTCTAAAATATTGTTTTAGTAATCTTATATAAGAATTTCCTTTAAGGTGCAAATACTTTCGATTCTAGTACAAGTTGTGTATAACATTTGATTACTCAACTCACTGGAGTTTTTTTCTAAGTGCAGGATTTGTGCCACACTTGAAAGCAAATGCACTTCGATGGCTTAACCCGAGTGGAAAGCACTTGAGCAGGCATCACATTAGAGAGACCTCCACTTGAGTCACACACACACACACACACACACACACACTCACACACACACACTCACACACACACACACACACACACACACACACACACACACACACACACACAAAGAGTGGAGTTTGAAAGCCTCCAGTTTGGTATGCAAATTAGGCACGATGCGTTTTCTTCGTGCCTTCGCATATCAGAGTCAATAGAAACTTGCATTGATGCCCCCACCCCCCTTAACCCCAAATGGAACAGCAACAACAGATGCCCCAAGCGTGCAACATGAGTGAAAAACTGAACAGTCAACGGATCTTAATTCTTCTTTTTCTTTATCGCATTTGGCCATTCAACAACTCAACAGGAACACGAAGAAGAGAACACATTTGGGTCCACAGCTGCTGGCGGCTCTTTAACCACAGCGATCAATCAATAAGAAAAGAAAAAAGAAGGCAAAACCAAAAGCCAACAACTACCTCAAGCAAACAAACAAGCTAATGACAAATGCGTTAGACCAAAAACGATACACTATAAAAAGTTTTGGAAGTGCAGAAGCTGATACTCAAAAATGACAACAATCTGCAGAGTCTATAAGTGCTATGGAAATTAATACATTTATATATCTATAAGCATTATATATGGTATAAATATATCTATAGAATGTCCCAGATAGACTTTAATGAGTGCAACTTCTAAAGGTGATTTCTTCAACTGGAACAAGCTGCAATAAAATTGTGTTCAGGTCATTTGCAATCTTGAATATCTCCAAGCGATTTTACTTTAATGTCTCCATTTTCTTCGTTTTACGATTGGACACCCAAAAGATCAAAAGGCGAATTGTTGGCTGTTAATTTGTTAATGGGCTCGTTTTCTACATTTGATTTTATTTCCGTTCAGCCAAAGACACAAAAGATAAAGTTGAATTTAACATGTCCAATTTGGACCGATACACATATAATATATATATATATATATATATCATGGTGGCCTTTTTTGTGTTGGACACGCTAGAATTGAAATGTGATATGGCAACAAAAACAACAACAAAAACGAGTGCAACAATTTTAACAAGCATTCGTCGTCAAGATTATCAACAGCAACAACAAAAGTTGCTTGTTGGTTCAGTGACCACTGGAAATTTGTTGTTTGTTGTCTCTTGTTGTTGCTGTTGTTAACTGTCCGCCAGCTGATTTGAAAAAGTGTTTCAGTTAGTTGGCTTTTAGCTGCATATGTTGCCTTTTTTATATATATATATATTTTTTTTTTTGTTTTTTGGTTGGCTTATAAGCGCTTCATTATGCCAAAATGAAAAGTGGCCGAGTTTTGGTTTTTCTTTTTTGAAAGAAAGCAAACGCCGGCGGAATTATGCAAAACATTTGAAAAACTCACTTGAATAACACAAAAGACAACAAATTCAATTACAACAAATACATTTTGTCGATATGCAAGTGAAAGTTGATAGCGCGATTTTTTTTTAATGATCTTGTTGTTGCCTTAGGAGAGGTTACAATTGCAAAAGGGCGTCAATTTTTTCTCATTTTTTTTTTAGAGTTTCTCTGGCAAGTGATTTTCATATGCCCGTTAGGAAATAAGAGCTACTTTTGTTGTGCACTCAAATTACAGCCCACAAATATTTTTGGGAATCATTTTTTGAATAGATTTGAAAATTGATTGAACAAAATTGGTTTAAACTATGCTCAAAAATAAATTGTATTATTATTTCGAACACATAAATTAGAGTCAACTTGATTATATATGATTAATTTTATTATTTTATTACTTCCTTTACATTTTATATAATCGAATTTCGAACTTTAATTGAAAATTGCCTTCTTTTTTTTTTTGAAAAACATTATTGGTAAATTGTGGATATGGAATCATGGATTGGTAAATGAAAAGCCTACTTTTCGCAATAGCTGACTTGAAAGCGTGCGCTTTAATTTTCATGCTGAGCATACTTTGTAAGCGAAAAAGGAATACAGAAATATTTATGCCTTTTTTGTGCAAAATATTTTCAACAGAGCATGATTTTTGCATTATCAACGCCTACAACACTTTCTCGCATAGTTAACCAACATTATACATAAATAACAAAAATAATAAACTAACGAAAAATGAACAGAAAAGAAAAAAAAAGAAAGAAAGAAAATAATATGTGTCTAGCATTTTTGCAACATTATTCCCACATAATTATAAAGCGCCAGTAAGAGGGAGGGGTGGGGGTATAAATAGTGGAATGAAATGCATTTCAAAGAGAGTGAGAGGGTTGCCAAGCAGTGCGAAGCAAATGAAAGCACACACAAGCAAACAGACACACACACAACACATACACAAAGAGATACAAACGGCGACTAGTCAAAGCGCCTGCTGACTGACAGCTGAGCTCAGCACAGGGAGAGAGAGAGAGAGAGAGAAGTGGTTGTAAGAGAGCGGATTGAGGAGTTGGGCAACTGCTTGTTACGCTTGTGTTGAGCCACCAATTGTAAATTATGAATTCAAACCCAAAAGAGAGCGCGCAAGAGAGAAAGAGAGGAAGTGCGCGCGAAAAAATGCAAATATGATAATAATAATGTAAAAAGCACAAAGCATGCCAGCAGCACGTCAAGTGAAAATTAAGAAAGAGCAAAAAAAAAAAAACAGAATCACACACAAAAAAAAAGAAGCCGCAGCGCAGACAACTCTCGACTGCATAATGAAAATAATAGCCGTCATGATATAAAACACGAACCGACACACACACACACACACACACACAAATGCAGTTAACTGTAGAGAAGAAGCAGTAAAAGAGAGAGAGAGAGAGAACTGGATGCTGCAGGCACTTGTAATCGAAGCAGTTGAGAAACTCAAGAATGCCGGAAACAGGTGTCGCACTTGCACTTCTCCCTAAGCGCGCAGCGAAAGAACAAAACTTTACAGCATCTCAGCTCATACTCTCTTGAGTAATAAATAAATAGATATATTCATTCAACTTGCTATATATAACTAAAGAATTCGAGAAAATCAACTCAAGATCCTATTAAATTTGACACGGTTTAGCCAATTTTTGTTGTTGTTTGCCTAGTTTTGCTATCAATCATCATTAATCATAATTTTGAGAGAAACTTTCACATTTTGCTGCCCCTTTCTTTTGTTATGGTTTACATATAATACAATAATTTTTGGGCAATTATTGAGCACGCTTCTACCAAAGCCAATTTTAAAGCCAAATTAGAATTAGTTGTAAAATTTCTTTTCAAACGACTTTTGCAAGTAACACGATTTTATGGCATTTCCAAGTTAATATAATTATTTGAAGAGCCTGATAATATTTAGAACCGGTTGAGATTGAGAGAGTGAGAGAGAGAGAGAGAAGAAAACGGTACAATATCACCTTGACATTAAAATAATTATAAATTATTTGTTAATTGACACAAAAACCAGAAATGTTGTCAATTAAATTAGCTTAAAAAAGCTCAGCTGCAGATTATTTGAATAAAGAAAAGGCTAAGCTTATTCGAGCTAAAATGCTAATTGGATTACTGAGAACTTTCTTTTCTTAAATTCTCTCTCTTCTTTTGTTTTCGAAATAATTATGGAACCGTTTTTTGGTTTTAAATAATTATGACTAAGATTGGAGAAATATTTATACAGTTAAGTGGACAAATAAAAATAATCTTTGGGGTTTATCTGCTCTCAATTGCATAAGGTATTATAACCGTTTAGAACTTAAGAACTTAAGATCATTATGTGAGCTTCAAAAAGAAGAAGAAGAAGAAGAAGAAGACGACGACGGAGAAGTGAACTTCCTACTTAAAGGTTCGCCCATTTAATGAATTTAATCTCAAAGTTTATAGAATGAGGCACGTTTTTATTCTAGGTAAATGAACTTGCCACTGCTGACTGCAGACAAAAGCTAACGGCGCTTACAAGAGAGCCACACAGACAGATACAGCAATAGAGTGTGTGAGAGGGAGAGAGAGAGAGAGACAAAGGGGGAGATAGGAACTATAGTCAAGCTGTGGCAACACATTTTTTGCGGCTGTCGTGAGAACAAAACCCGACGCGAGGAGCAAAAACAAAAACGGTAACAAAATGATTAGCAGCATAATTTATGGTTGGGGCCAAGAGACGTTAACAAGAATACAGCGCCAGCCAAAGCGAGTGACGAACTGACTGACTGACGGAATGATTGATTGATTGATCGCTTGTTTGATCGAGCGCCCAAACTAATGCGACTTTTGCCAATTGACTTTTTGGTTATTCAATGAACGCAACGAACGCGATTGCCTTGAGGGAGGCTAAAAAGCACATAAAATGCTAATAACCAAGAATGGAGTTGGCCGCAGATAGACGACTATCAGATACCCTAGCAGAAGGCTATATAGGATCGATAACTGCTACATATTTATTTATAGATTATTATATAAATTTTCAAATAATTCATGTAAAAAGTTAAGGAGTTTTGTATGAAAAATAAAGGTTTCAATATATATTAATATATAAACATTGAATAGACAAACAAGATTCAAACTTTGAAACTTTCCGTGTAAGTTCTTAAAAAGTTGTTTTTACGTCTAATGAAAATGTAATTGAATATTGGACATTATTGAATATCAAATGTTTAGAACGCTACCTCATATTATTTCTGAGATCACACTGCTCACAAAATAACAACAACAACAAAAACCCCAGATGACGTAAAAGCAGGTAAAAGCTGACGATAACTGAAAAGTTAAGGTTCAGTTGACTTGCGTTGTTTTTGCCTTAGCCTTTCGACTGTGTCGATTGTTTCACATTTGCTGAATACATTTCAAAAACCGGCATTCTTTACTAGAAAAAAAAACCCGTTTATTGTGGTGCATAAGAAGAAAAAACAAATAAAGAGGCAAGGAGTTTGGCTCTAATTAAATAGGGGCTGCAATTCACAGTACAAATTCTGAATGGGGTTGAGCAAAAAAAAGTGGAAAGCAGAATTTAAATTCACTTGGTATTCACTCAATATTCACTTTTAATCACCTTCTCATGAATATATAATTTTTTCCTTATTTCATTTACATTTTTTTCGATTTATTTTCTATTTTTTCACACAATATTTATCGTAATTTTTATAAAATTATTTTGGGCACGTGTTTGTCGCACATTTCTGGGCTGGAAGAACGCGCCACACAAAAAGACGCCACAAGTGGAAAAATGCGAGCGCAGCCGGCGCGACAACATTGAAAACTCGCCGCAGACTGAAGAGACTGAAGACTTGTGTAAATGGAATTTTGTGCTGTGCCGTTTTTATCAGCGCTGTAGATACATTTGTATCTAGATACACACAACAATGAGTGCGACTGTTGCTCACAAAACCACTCTTAAGCTGCCCGAATAAAGCAGCTGCTCTAAAAAGCCGGTTCGTCGTTTTATGCTATTCTGTTTTTGGCCATTAACAAAGCGCGTTTTTGGTCGCAAGTCGTGGCTTAAAGCCGAAGTCGTTGAAAGCGAGTTTCATTTGCTCTTAAATCGCCAAATGTTGCGGCAACATTTGCAACTGTTTTTCTCGTAGTGCACTGCTTGCTCGACAAGCAGGGCGATCGTTGGCAAAATTTTGGCATTTGAACTGAGTCTATAACTAATTTTAAACCGTCGCATTTTTTCTTTAAAAAAAGCTATAAGAGCAGTAAAAGTATGTGCATTTAAAAGTAATATTAGTCAGTTGCATTTGCTTTCAAGAGGCCTATATATATATATATATATATATATATATTAAGAGCTAGAAAATAAATGTGTATTTGCACTGCTTGCCAGCAAAGCAGTTTTAGCTGCAGTGCGTATTTTGCTATACAAAAAGTGTAGCATGCTTTGAGGCAGCAGCATTAAAATTTATTCAATGACTGCTAAACTGATATTTTACATTATTTAATTTCCCAAAACTTGTTCAACATTTCATATTTAAATAAACTTATAAACATTTATTTATGTTTTGTACTTACGCAGTGGAGTTTTGGCCAATAATTTTGGGGATCCGCCGCCATTGCTATTGGCATTGCCATTGCACAATGAGCTCAGGTCACTGTGCGAACTCTTCTGGCTGTCCTTGCTGTAGGAGCGACCACTGTAAGCAGAAAATTAAAGAAATGAAACAACAAATTAAGAATATATATTCGATAAAGCCAGCCAGCGGTTTATTATTTTGGAAAACAGAATAAATTAATTGAGCGTTGTGCAAATTACACAAATCGTTGAGAAAATTTGATGAGGAAAATATTTCGGCAAAAATGATTGCTGGTGCAGTGCACATGAGTTGTTTTACTTTTCGTTGCGTTTTCAATTGGTTTTCCATTGTGTGAAATTGCTAAGCGCAACGCTGCACAATCACAAAACTATACAAAAAAAAAATAATAATAAATATGGCAGGTGAAAATTGGAAAATTCAAAAAGTGGATAAAATCAATTTGCCCATAAATTATGCACTCCACTTTTATTGTTTTTTTTTTAAATATTTTTTTTAGGTGTTGAAATTTCGCAGCATTTTTTTCGGACATGCAACTTCCTCTTGCGGCGCGAATGGAAAATGTTAAGGGGGAAAAAAGGCCACAAAGAAATAAAATAGTTGGGCACGAAAATTTGTACTGGCTTTTTTTGTTGCAGGAAACGGGCAGGCCAAATGGCGAAAAGGAATTAGCAGTGGCAACTGCGTTTCCGTTTGCCAGCAGCAAACGGGCATAACTGTAATTTATGTTCAAACAGCTCCAACAACAACTGCAACATTGTGAAAAATAGCAAAGCGGCGCAACAAAGTGTTGCAATTGTCAACCAGGCCACATTTTTTTTAAGCCACATTTCTGTCATCTTTTAATGCTCTACTTGAGGATATCTTAGTTATGATAATAAATGTGTTACGCTTTGTAGATTAAGTCAAGTCTGTTTAAAAATCTGTAAGTTAATTTCTCGACCATTTAAATAAGTTACAAATTCAATGTTCTTCTATATTTTTTACTAAACAATTAAATCTTTAAAAATTCAACTAAATTAAAATTCCAATAAATACTCAACAGATAACTTAAAATATATATTTGAAAATTAAATAGACTACGCTGAAAGCGTATTTAAGCATCGCATAAGCCACACTTAACTATTATTTTCTTGTTATTTTGCCTCTTTTTTCTGGGTTTTCTTTTGCGACTAGTGAAAAATGCGCATTTAATTCGATTTTCTTGTCGTCGCATTAATTAAGTGCAATTATAACGCACTTGTCAATGCAACTCCTCTCTGCACCTGCTGTCAACGAATTGTTGAAACCCTCCCCTCCCCCTCCCCTGACCGCCACAAAACACCGCACCCTCTCCTCTCTTTCCTGCTGAGAAATGCGACTCGCGCAAAGAGGATGCCATTAAAAATGAGACAACTTTTTTTTATCATCCGGTTATAAAAACCAATACTTTTCTTTTGTTTTAAAATAGGAAAAGTTGACTGCACCCATTCAGTAATGGAATGCAAACTATTTAACATTTAATGGAGGGAGACAAGAAAACAATTGAAAAGTTTCCTAACTTGTTTATTATATGTGTTTAGAAATTGTTTAAAATTAGAGAAATTCCTAAGGAACATATGGAAAGAGTCTTTAGTTTGCCAAACATTTGATTTCTTAATGAAAATTAAATAATTTATGACTGAGAAGTATAAAGTTAAATGAGTATAAATCAACATTAAATACAAAAGCAGCTTAACATTTAACATTTTCAATATTTAATATTTATTTAAACATACATTTAATGAACCAAAAATTAATGTTTCCAAGAATGCTCATCAAGCAAAATACTCGGAATGAATTTTTCATATGAGTTCTTAACAAGAAATACATTTTAATATGTAAAGCTCGTTAGTAGAAATGGAAGCAAGCCTTAAAAGTGTTGGCCACAACGTGCAAAGGGTATGTGTGGCTTACCATAGACTGGTAAGGGGAGGAGGAGAAGGCACAAAAAGTGTTTTAAAGGGTTGGCCAAAATGTCAGTTGTGTGCCCCACGGAAGCAAATGCTGAGCTTGTTGATGTTGTTATTGTCGGTGTCGCTGTCTATTACATACTTAATTAATTTCATCACATTTGCATTTCATTAATAATGCATTTTAATTACGTCGCTGCACATTTCCCTACCCCCTGCCCAAACTCACCCCCCTCCCACATTTTACTGCCTTGATGATATAATAAATATTTATAAGCAACACGAATGCAATGCGAAGACTGACAAAAGCAGACAGATAGACAGACAGACAGACAGACAGTCAGACCAAAAACTTACGAGCTATTTTAAAGTGCAATTTGTTTATACCCCCTCCCCACCTCCTCCAACACCCCCTCTCCCACCTACTTCTCCCTTTCTGCTTTTCAATGTGTTTCGGTTCTTTGGCTTGATTTCCGCACAATGTTTATGCTTCAATTCATTCGACGTCTCCTCTTTTTTCTCCCCTCTTTCTCTCTCTCGTTTTTCTCCCTCTCTTGTACATATTTCATTCCATTCCATCAATTTCTATTCCCTCTTCCACCTCATTCTTCATTATTGCACACTCGCAGAATTTGGCTTAAATAAACTGCACTTGTTAACTGCTTTTTATTTTGATGAACTTGCCACTCACCACCAATTTTCCCTGTTGCGGAAACTGTCAGAGGAAGGCGTGGCAGCGACACAGAACAGCCACAAAAAAAGAAACATAAAAACTTGACACTGAAAATCTAAATTGAGTGTCGCATCATATTTATACTCAGCTCCAAAAAGGAAATGAGAAAAATGTATGAAGACAATGTGCAACCCTCTGATAAATGACACAAGTTCAAAAAATTGGCTAAAAATGTCAAGAATTTTTTTAAGAAATTGCCTTAGCTTTGTCAAAAACTCAACCGATTTGTTATTCATTAGTTGTTTATCTTCTCAATTGATTCCAAATCCGATTCTCACTCTCTCAAATCTCGTTAGCATAATTTCAGCTTATTCTCAAGTCCCACTTGAAAAGAGCAAAATTCAATTTAATTAAAAAAGTTGAATAAAGTTCAACATGAGAAATAAAACAAATATAAAACAGACAACTACTTCAAAGATGTATAAAGCGAATCCAACTGTTTGCCAAACATAAATATTTCAATACACAAAAATTTGTAGAGCTTTTCAGAGCTATTCAAAATCCATTGTTGAGTTTGTAACGCATTAAAGAAGGCGTCTCGGAACACACAGGATATATATACACTTGATAAGATATCTAAAGCAGACTCAATTATATTCCTCATCAAGATTGAACTGCTATATCATAATAGAACTGGTTTAACTGCATTTCGCGAGGGTATTTAATCAGCGGCATGCCTAAGATAGATGTTCCATTTTGTTATTTGTAGAAGAGCAATTCAAGTAGCAATGTTTAACGAGAGTACTTCAGGACAAAAGAGCTCTCAATTTGCAGGAATATTTTATACTAATTGCAAGTGTCCTTTCGGCAACGCTTTCATTCACGGAATACAAAAAACTTTAATTCATATTTGCTGTGCATTTTTTAAATTAAATGCCATAATACAATGCCACAAGGCAAGAATAAGTAGAAGCTTTTGTTGCAATTGTCTGGCTCTGATCCTGTAAACGTTTTTTTACGACCTGGCAATTGTTACGGTTTTTATTGATGCCACAGGCTGCATTTTAATTGCTGTCGTGCGTCGTTGCAAGGTCCAAAACAAATAGAAAAGACAAAAAGTTGCTGACAGTTTTTTATGACAAATTTTTGTTGGTTTTTCGTGTTGTAGGAAAAGGGGTTTATGTGTCTCTTGGGGCGCCCTTTGGTCGTACACTCAAAATGTTGACAACTGAGCGACTTCCGCAAAATGTTGCAAGTTAGCAAGTTGCACAGCTTCCTCAATAATTTTGCAAGATACGACAATCAGCAGCCAAATGGGAGCTGCATATTATGCAATTCTATGCAGTTTACTAAACAACATTCCCCCCACATCCCCGCTGACCCTTCTCCAAAATCACAATTCATAATCTTAATGAGCTTCCATTAAACTTAATTGCAGCTGCAACTGTGGCAACAACACCAATCACGATGCAAAATGTCAACTCTATAGGGGACGCGAAAAGACCAAGCGAGAGAGAGAGAGAGAGAGAGAGAGAGAGAGAGAGAGATGCATATTTGAGTTCTCTTTCGCTAACTCTCCCTTATTTGTTGGGGCTTAGCAAACTGGATAATTAAGTGAAAGCAATTTTTAAGCTTGGAGAGGTTGGAGAGTTTTGTTGAGTAGCTGTGAAAATATGTTGTGAAATCTTAGCAAATTGTTTCTGACAACTTTTAAGATTAATTTCTAAAAATAAACCTCAAATTTACAAGACTATTTTTATATGCCATTTTGTAGATAAGCTAATCTTTCAAGATTATTGACACTCATCAATGGATGGTAAATGTAAACACAAAACAACTTTAACTAATTGAAATTATGCGAGCAAAAAAAACAATAAACAAAAAGAAAGGATTCCATAATTAAGAATACACATTATATATATATATATTTTAAAAGCTGATCTGTCAATACTGGATTCTTAATGGTTGTTTGCGGCTGCTGCCAAACTGATTGCTGATGATTCAAGTGGCTTTTGAAGTTTGTTTGCGGATTGATGGATTTTGTACAATTTGTGTGGATTGTAATCTGAATTTTGTGGCCACAATTTGTGGACTTTCACTTTGAGCACAGACAGACAATTTGCTTGCTTTAATCATTGGATTGCTCCCATGACTCTGTGCTCGCTGCTCGCTGCTCGCTCTGATCTGCTAACCTCAAGGCCCGGAATAATTAAATTGTTCACTTCCTTTGCAACATGGATCGGCACAATGAGTGTTCATTATGCCAGTGAGTTCTTCTGCATATATATATGTATATACATATATACATACAAATACCCACATAGATGTGTGTGTGAGTTTTTTACTGCTGCTTGTGAAATTTCCCATTAATCAATTCTTTTGTTTATCGCACAACTGGGTGACCTTTTTTTATTTGGCTAATTTATGCAACTGAATTAGTCTGGCAGCATGAAAGGAAAATTCTTTTACAGTCGGCTTTTTTTTTATTGCACTAAACATAATTAAATTAATCTAAAGAAAACAATCTAAGTGTCATTCATGGCGTGCAACTGGGAACTGTGAATGAACTGCAAAAATGCAGAAATTACTTTATTCTTTATTCACAGAAACCCAAGAAAATGAGAAACTGAAGAAGTGGAGAATGCTTGCAAAAATGAGGAACTAAACAACTGAAGAATTCTTCAGTTTTTTGAGCTTCTCTCTGCGGCTTGCAACAGTCTAATTCACATTAAATCATTGTGCTTGCGATTAAAAAACCATTCAAGACTAATGCGAATGAGTGTATTAGGTATATGAATAATAATTTAAACAATTGAACGGCCGATAGAGAAAGAGAGAGATAGAGAGAGAGAGAGAGAGAGAGGGAGGGAGAAGTCAGTTGAGTTTGAGCTTGAGTTTTTAATGGAGCATTGACAGAGTTTTAGTCCAATGCACTTAATGGATTCCATTAATAAATGGCAAGCGGAACCAAAGCGATCCTAAAACTCACAACGAATATCAAATGCTCTAAGTGTGCAAATAACAAGGAGGTGAAAAGACACTGTCCAAAATTCAATTAAAGGCATATTCTATTTTCCTCATAAGTTACTGAAAATACACAATTTTGGAATTTATCACATCTTTATTTGATTATTCCGGCAGTATAATTAGAGTGCTTAACACGATCACTAAACTTAAATCATGTGGAGAATTTGTGTGGGAAACTTTCTAGTCAAAATTATGGAAGTTTCGTCTGGCAATTAAGACAAGATTAAATTATTATAATAATTATTGATTTATATTAACAAGTAATTCTCAACCTACTGCAAAATTATTAAAGCTGCCAGGGCGCATTGAGTTCAAGTCTACAAACCTAATAAAAAAGTGCGTTAAGACCACGCTCAGTAAGAGTACAATTTGAACAACAACAGCAACAACAACAATAACGGCAATTCCGATAACAAAAACGACTCCCCTGCTACCGGTTGATGTTAGCTGTTGCATGTTGCAAGTTGCATGATGTGCAATGTGGTCTCGTCGTTCATCATAGATGGCAAATGTGCAACCTGCTGCGCGTCCCGCTTTGCCACACATTTGCCACAGCACATTAAGTCATATATGGCTGGTGTGCCTTATAAATGATACATACCTCGACAGACACAGATACGTATAGATATTTATATATATATAATTTACAATGGGATGCCGACGGCATCGCTGGAAGACAGTTGTCAACATTGAGGTTAGGAAGCCGTCGCGAAATGTTTCTTTGCTGAGTTTTCGTTATTGTTGTTGTTATATTTGTTTCTTAATGAGACGCGACATGTGCAGTCAAGAGAGCCGAGAGATACACACACAAAAAACAGTAGAAAATACAACAGAAAATCAACTTCATAGAACGCCGACTTTGGGTTTTCTATCTCCTGTTTGCAAAATGTGTAAATTGAAATCGCAGAACAGAACGGAGCAGAGCAGAGCAGAGCAGAGCGATAAGAAATGGTAATTATTTTGCTGTTGACAACAGTTGTATGTATGTGGCTCAGACTGGGGGAAGCCGTGTTTATCTTTCATTAACAGCAGTGCTCTAATTACAAGTTACGCTCAACGTATATGGATCAATAGAACTCGACTTAGAAGAGTCTGTGTAAGAATTGACCTAGCTGCGATGTAGAAACTCTAAAAAACTCACTTCGAATATCGATTTGTATTTGTAACAGATGCATTTGTACAACTGTTCCAATTAGCACAGTTGCTATTCAAATGTAGATCAATTAGAGTGTTGCATAGACTCTAAACTGTTGACTGGCAGCAACTTGTACAAATACTATTGTAAACTGTAACACTAAATGTTGGAAACCTTTTCAAAACTACACTTTACAAATAGAGGAAATTCATCGATAAAATTAAATAAACTTCATTTGCGTATACGTAATTTATATTCCAAATTTAAAGTGTGTAGCTGTTATAGTCAGAAGTAAATGGGTAGATCGACTTGACTATTGATACTAATCAAGAATGTATATATTCATCGGTATATTACATACTTTAGTGCAACATCATTATACCCTTTCACCAATTTCTATATAGGTTGAGGGCATAAAAAAGCATCTCAACATTTTTGAAACACATTCCAAAAATATGACAAGTGACTCCAGCTGCAAAACATTCACAACAAACACTTGAAATAAAGTATGGGAATGACCCAAGATCGATTTTATGATCGCCGCTTCCTTTTCTTGTGTAAACAAGAAATTCTGTGTTTAATTACATCATCGCTTCCAGACATCGGCTCCAGACATGGCCAAAGAGTAGCGCAGCCCAAATTCGTATAGTTTATGACACAGATACAACAACTACAACAACAACAGCAACAACAGCAACAACAACAATTGCAACAACAAATGGACATTTCTATTCAAATTGCGGTCAACCGAGAATTGCTTTATAAATAGCCACTCAAGGCACAAAAATTATGATTATTATTTGTTCTGCCATTTTGGACGACGGCGTCTTTTGACCAAAATGTGGCATTTTCTTGTAAGCGATTTAATGTTCCTTTGTTTTTCCAGTTGAATATACACACACACACACACACACACACACACACACACTCATACACACATATATATATATATTTATTTACATATTTGTGTATTTTGTTTGTTGTGGGCAAACATGAAAAACGCCCTGAATTTTAGCTGCTCGAAAAAAAGATAAACAACTTTGACTGAAGTGAGAGAAGAAAGATACCCTGTATTTGGGCTTAGAGTATGAGATGATTAAAGTGGAGACTTTTTATTAACTGCAAAATCGCATTTTTATCGTCATTTTCATATATCAGATTACAGTGCTTTGGCGAAATTTACGATAGACTTGAAAATATAAATTTTTCCTTTTATGTTTTAAGTCATTTACATTTTACTGGAGCTGTCGTTAAATCTTCACATGGAAATAGGGTGTAAAACATCGAAATCTTGTAAGAACCGTGACTAATGCTGAATTAAAATCGAAAACAATTTATAACCCTTTGCGAAAAAGGATCGATTCGGCTTAAAACCCAGCTTGTTGTTTAAAATAAGTGTAAATAGTATTTTTTTTTAATCATTAACAAACAACTCATTTCAATCCCATTTAATTAATTGAAATATAGTTGAAAACATCTTATACCCCCTCTAAACACCCTTTATATTCACAGAGTATTCAAAAAAAAAAAAAAAACAAACAAAAAAGAAGTCTGCTTTCAACATTAGCGCAGTCAGCTGGAACTTGAGAGCGGAAATTTTTTTTGGCGCAAAAAGTGTCCATTATTCGTATTAATTGAAAGACGTACGTAAAAAATATTTACCAAGCCACAAAAACATAAAAAAAAACTGAACAGCATAAAGCCACAAAGTAAGCAAAGTTTTCAAGAGGATGTGGCACACAAAGACAACAACAACAACAACAACAACAAACAGAGAAGCAACAACAATAACAACAACAAAAGTTAATTGATTCTAGGCCTTAGCAACCGGCATCGGTTTTGGTTTTGGTTGAGTGCCCGTTTATGTTTTCTATCCATGTAAAATGAACGAAACTGAGCGTAAACACATTTCAGCAACTACTCAAAGAAGACAGCCAACAGATAATGCAGGTTGGCGCACTACAAATAATTATTGAATGCCATGCCTCATATACGACATGGTTATGCTCTGTAAAGTTGATTGAGAGATTTTACTACTGTTGAATACAAATGAACAAATGGAATAGATTGTTCCAAACTGAATCTTTAAAAAGCTTTAAGTATGCCTAAGCAGAGAGAGAGAGAGAGAGAGAGAGAGTGAGAGAGAGAGAGAGACAGAGAGAGAGAGAGAGAGAAAGAGAGAGACATAGAGAAAGAGAGAGAGAGACATAGAGAGAGAGAGAGAGCGAGAGAGAGAGAGTGATAGCGAGAGAGAGAGAGAGAAATCTAAAATGAAACTTAGCCGTTTTTGACTAGTTTAAAGCTAAACTTATATTAAAGAAACTTTGAAAGAAATTCAAAAATAGCTTACAAAGTTTAACAAATATTTAAAGTTTAAAATTATTAAATATATAATTTGAAAATATTATAAAATTATTTTTAATAACATTTCTAGTGTGATTAATTCAAATAATCTAATCTAATTCTTCTGCTTATAATTAGTTTCAACAAACACATTACCCTTTTTACAGGGTATTCATAAGGCAGCCTAAATAGCTCATTATGCGGTCTGTAAATTTCCCAATGCCCACCTTGTGTCGGTTATCTGGTCAGTGTTGCACACACATACACACAACTATCTACATACATACATATATGTATAAATATATTCACAAATTCATTATGCATGCCGACAACAGCAACAACAATTTGATGATGATGATCATGATTATGATTATCATGATGATAATGATCATGATGATTATGATTATCATGATAATGATCACGATGATGATGATTATCATGATAATGATCACGATGATGATGATGATGATTATGATTATCATGATGATAATGATCACGATGATGATGATGATCATGATGATTGCACACACATACACACAACTATTTGCATATATAAATATATATATAGATTAATAAATATAAAAATAACGGTATAAATATATTCACACATTCATTATGCATGCTGACAACTACAACAACAACAACAACAACAACAACAAACAACAACCATTTGCAGTCGGAGGAAAAGCCAAAAACCCGAAAACAAGTGTTTTCCAACGCGTTGCGCTTCGTTTGGAAAACTTGTGGCAAGCAATGAGGAAGGGCTGAGGTGGATGGAAGTGGTTGGAAGGGAGACGCGTGCGACAATGCAACATTTTGCCGGCAGTCCTAGTTTTAAATATAGCATCTGAACTAATTTCGCTCGTTGGATGCTTCATCGGTGAAGTGGTCGCCCTAACGGCTACCGGGTACGGGTCCGGCTACGGGTTCGGTACGGGTTCGGCTACGGGTTCGGCTACGGGTTCGGCTGCGGCGACTACGGGTTCGAATCCCGTACGAGCTGCAAAAATAGAGTTTGCCCGAGTTGATGTCAGATTTGGATTTGGATTTGTATTTGTATTTGTATTCGTATTCGTATTCGGATTCAGATTGTGTCCCGCGCTGATATTTGTCGTGTGTGCGTGTTTTATAAATACGCCACGTGATTCATGTGTGGAATTATGTATTGTTGTTGTTGTTGCTCGCATTGGGATTTGTTGTGTTTGCTGCATGTTGCATGTTGCTGGCAAACTCTCGGCATCTGTGTGTGTGTTTGTCTCTAATAATGTCAGCCAGAGATAATATTGTTTCTATATGGAGCGGCTGCGTGGGCGCCCAAGTGGGCGGGGCTGGGCGTGTGTGCATTGAGGCAGGTGCATCTGAGTTGCTATACGTCTTTAATGGCGAACGAGAATTTTGGAATGGAAGCGTCATTATAAAGCACATTAAATAGCTGACAGACATGCTGCGTAAAGCATTAAACAAATATAATAATAATAATATAATATTATAATTATAATTCTTAGCAGTGAAGGTCTCTAATTTTTATTGGCAACATTTAGAAGCACTAGCGTAATAAATAGCATTCTTAAAATTACAATCTTTAAAAGAAATACATTCAACTTAATACTTTTATTTTCGACTCGACTGAGAAGTCGTCTGAACCCAAGTTTCTAGCTCTCTGAGCAAGCGACATTCATGTAATCAGATGGACATGGTTAGATCGACTCATCTCTTTATAATGATCAAGAATATATATACTTTATGGAGAGATACTTTCCTCTGCGCGTTACTTACTTACTCTCCACAATCTCATTAATTGATGAGAAATTCAATCGAACTATTTAACCACATTCTTTTATTAAATAATTAGTTGAATGATTGCGAGATATTTGGATGAAATCTGTTGATCATCTATCAGAATTGTGGACCATTGCTAAATCGACCTTAGTAAGGATTACAAACAATATATACACTAACATCCAAAGCAAATTTAAAGCATTTTCTTATTTATGAATGACTTTCACAATGCTTGACAGAAAAAGAAAAGTTCCCAAAAGCAGCAGCAGAAAGTAGCTTCTTTAATTTCGTTTTCTACAGAATCAACACACACATCGTCACGAACACACACACACACACACACAGGCACACACACACACACACCTCACATCAATTCACAACATAATCCCCAGTTGGATAATAAGTATTTGCTTTCAACTGGCGCTTTCACAATGGAACCAAATAAAAGGCGCACACAAAATGTGCCCCGGAAAAAATCATTTAAGCTCATTAGTTAATATCCAATTTATAAAGAGTCACCAAAATGGGGAGAAGCACAACATCAATCAAATATCACCAAGTCAAAAAGAAAAAAAGAATAAGTAGAAAGAATTACAAACAGAAGCTGAAGGCGAAACACACAAATTTCACTCACTTGTAAAACATATTCGAAACAGCAACAAAAACAAGAGAAACAAAAGGGGCACACGACAGAAATTCGAAAAGTCGAAAGCAGCTTGCGACAGAGTCCACTGAGATATATCGACTAATATATATCTAGCTGTGAGATTGCAACTGACAAGAACAGGAGTCGGGGGCAGATACTGTTGACACTCTTAGTGCCCCACAACGTGCCCCACCCAATGCGAGATTCGATTGCGAAACGTGCAAAAACGCATGCGAGATATAAACTTTATCTCTGTGAGTATGTGTGTGTGTGTGTGTGTGTGTAGGTGCCTAAGCACATAACCGATGAAGAACAGCAACGTAGGGATGCATGACTAGCGGATACCCCTTACTTGCTAAAGTGTTAAATTATTTTAAAAGTATCTACACAAAATATATAATTTATATGATCTCTATATGGAGTACACAATGAAATACACATACATGATTACCAGATACCCTCTACTTGGTAGAAACTTTGACAATTCCTACAGTGTTTAATTATTCTAAAATAATATATACAACATGCATGGCTACTAAATACCCTGTGCCGAGAAGAAACCTTTTAAATTGCTATAGACACAAGTATATTTAAATATTACTTGAACACAGGGTATACATATATAAATTAATCAAAATCGATACAGAATAAATAAAAAATAATTATTTAGTTATAATAAATTATTACAAACTTAAAATATTCTACATTTAATTTATTAATACTCAGATTTCTTATTCGCAACTCTATTGTTACACATCTAATTACAATACAGCATACCCACGCCAAGCTCTATTTACAGGGCATTAACAATAAACAAGGCAACGCAGCGGCAGCAGACAAAAGAAGCTGCACTGTCAGGGGCAGCAACTGGGGTAAGCAGGCAGAGAGGCAGAGGCAAAGAGACGCAGAAGCTGTGTGCGTTGATTGCGTAAATGCCTCACACGTGACGCATGTGGCATGCGAGCGGTCATTGTGACGCCAACTTCCTCCTACTCCTCCACCCCTCCACACTGCACCACCCCCTCTAGGCAAGCACACAACTACTCAGGTGTGTCTGTGACAAATTCATGATTTGTCATCAGGTTGCACACACAGCGTACTCAGCTCAGTTGCGCATCCAACTTGCTGTCTCCACAAATCCAACTTTGAATATTGCTTGCCCTTCTTCTGCCCTGGTTAACACTCTGCATACATATGCAATAATTTTTCCAATATTGGGCAATTTGTTTTCACGCTCACATAAATTGCTGGCATGTGTCGACTTTTCCCTTCGGCTTTTTGACTTTTGCGGTGCAAATGTCGCCTCGTGGCTTTTTCTGCTCACCGTGTCAGTTTCGTTATATATATATATATATCTATATGTAGTATCAGTTGATAATGTTTATGAGCTGACATAGAAATAATGGCCACATTACAGCCGCTTTTTCGGCTGCTTTCCGCTGTTTTCCGCTGTTCTTTTTTTGGTGCGGCACTTAAAATACCATCAAATTGCATTGGACCCGTGGGACTCCTTACATGCGCATAAGTAATGAATACTTTAATCTCATCTTGGGCCGCACACAAAAAAAAAAGAAAAAAAAAAAAGAAATAAACCAAACTGAAGGTTAACATATAAAAATTGGGGTCAGCTGGTGCTAATTACATATTAATGTGTGCAGAGTGGCAAACGTTGTCGTTGCTTTTATTTCACATAAATCTACCACTGAATAAGAATGTAAGCATAATTAAAATTAGGCACAAAAATAGACTACACTGAAACTAAAGCCAGATAGTAGATAATTGTTGAGCTTTTAGTTTTATTAATTTGTTGGCTATAAACTAACTTGTACATACAATTTGCAAATACATTTATTATTAATGGCAAATCTTTTACATAAAAGTTTTATTTTGATCCAGAATCAGTATAAAGTTTTAGCAACTAAAATCAAAGGATTTTCAGCTTTAATTTACTGCTAATGATCTTCAAGTTTTGTGCCTCATCTTACAAGTTTATAATTACTTTCGCAGCACAACAATATTATCCAGAAATGAGCGCGAAAATTCCGTTTTCCAAATATTTAAGCCTTTAAGTCTTAGGCACTTCTTTATAGCGCCAAATAATATTTTTGCCAGCAGATTTAGGCAACAACCTTTTGCTCGGTCACGTTACTGCCAACATTTTAGTCAAGGCTAATAAACAATTTGCATTTGGCCACAACGATAACTTGGGCCAAAGTTTACAACCGTCAAGTTTGCGGCTGGCAACTAACTTGATTATAATTTCAAATTGTACGTTTCTTATTAGCGGATTCACAAGTGGTATTCCCTGCACTCGTAATTGCTGTGGCCAAAAGGAAATATAGGAAACTGCATAAATTTAACATGCAAATGTGTCTAACAATTTTCTTTCTTCTCTCTGATGGCATAAAATTATGGCCAAATGCAAGGCTACACGGAAATTGAAGGCAGCACAAAGGATTTAAGTTTTTAAGCCACAGGACTTCATTTCTTTTTTGTGTTTGTGGATTTTTGAATTGCTAATTGACAACAGCAAAAAACAGCAATGGCAAATTGCAACAGGAATTACATTTGACAATTCCATTTAAATTGATTGATTGTTGATTTTCATCGAACTTTGGAGAATAGCAAAGATGAGATCTTTTTCGCTTATAGCTGCAAATGATGGGAAATGACAAAGAAACCTCGGAATAAAGGGAGATAATCGTTTTAATCTAAAAATGCTGGTACTCTGTGGAAAGAGACATTGCGCCCAAATAAATAAATATCTCTTGTTTATATGAACCAATTAAAAATATAAGAATTAATAGGAAATAGAAGAAATAGAACTATTATTCAAATCAAGAAAATATTTGCAATAAATACTGACTTATTCAATGTAGTTTACATAAGCAGAGAGAACCGACAACAACAAAACATTAAAGTAAAGCTCAGCCAACAAAGACACAACTCATTGTTGAAGCTCTGAATTATAATTAGAGCTGTTTGTTTTTTTTTGGTATTCACTGTAATGCTTACTTGATCACCATAATTAGGTTTTTCAAATAACAAATTAAATGAGCATTGACTTGACTTAATTTGGGCGGATGTAAATTGAAGTCATGCCTAATTAGGGCCTCACATTTAAATTGTTATTTTCTCACACAAAAAGCTGTCAAATTAATGCCTCGTCGCGAAAAAGTTACTCACAAACAGGCAGAACGATTAATAACGTTATCAAAAACCTCAAAAGCATATATTTAAATTGTAAATGAAAAAAACAGACAAATGAATGTCAAGACTTAAAAATATATTCTGAATGAAACTCGTTACAGCGTTAAATGCAAATGTGAAATTTCAAATTTATTGTTTTTCATTAGAGTGCGTCAAGCCTATTTATATTTTACAGATATATTTATTGTTTTTGCTATTTTTAGGTCGCTGAATTCAGAAACGGCCAATAAGTCATTTATCACACTCGATTGGCTGAAAGGTTTTTCTATGACATATTTTACAGATTAAAATTCAATTGGCTATTCAATACTACACATGATTGCCCAAGATTAATGGTGACAACTTCTTTTTGGTCTAAAATTAAAAATTTTAAGTTTTTGATTTGTGCAGAAAATAAGCAACTAAGCAAAATATTGATTGTCAATCTGATAGAAACTAAATTTTCGCACGCTCCTATTTTTATTAATAAATTGCCAATAGTAGTACTTTAGTTTAGAGTTATCAATTTTATAGAATATATTTCATGTTTTGCTGCATTATTATCAATAATAAAATAGAAAACAATCAATACAAAACCATAAACTATTTTTGTATCTATAATTTCACACTTCTCCTTTCCATTAATCAATATTTTGTTCCAACCTTTAAATCGAAGCTTCTGCAGAACATTCAACATAAATATTACTTTATGGCTTTGCAGACATTTTGTCGTGCAACAATTTCAGTTATGAGCCACGTGCTATGGGCCATTAACTGCGTTTGCGACTCGACTTAAATCGTGGCTCATAAATAGATATACGAAATAAAGCAAATAAAAAACCAGAAAAAATTACAGTGTTCGTCAAACCGAAAATTGAATGCCCTTGCAGATCGGCAGTCAAACTGCCAACATTAAAATTGGACAATAAGCAAATGTTTGTTCCTGTGGCAACTATAAGAAATAGTAGACCGATGCTGATGATTTGTTCACTATATGTAAGAATCATAATAAAACACAACAACAGCTATATGATATAGATATCCGATCTGTCAAACTTCGACATATTTCTGTTAACAATATAATTTGAAGACAACAGTATCTAGTTGCATAGAAACAGATTGACTTTGCTGATCATGAATATATATATATACTCATTAGACATCGCAGACGTCTCAATCAATGTGTAACAAACTTCGGCACAACTTTTGAATACCCTCCGAAAGAATGTGTATTAAAAAACCAAATACGTAATCCGGCAAGCGCTTGATGTGAATTTATTTTTATTGAGCCGAAAAATACACATTCACAAGCGAGGCCCATAAATAAAGTGGCGCTCTTTGATTAGCGTATAAATATTCACACGATAGCCAATAAAAAAAAGAAGAAAAAAGAAAACGACTTCGAGAATCGACTCTCGATTTTAGGGGCTCAACTGGCTCAACTGGGAAACCGACCACAAGTTCAGGGTCAGCCAGAAATACAAACATAATCTCAAGTATATATATATATATATATATATATATATATATGTATGTTATGCACATATAACAAGTATAAATTTACATTTTGCTTAAGTGTTTTTGTGTTTTAAGCTTGAATCAACTGAAATTCGGGTTGTTATCCGCACAACAAGTTTTCGTTAAACTCTTTTGTTGATTTTTCACTTACAAATTACCAGCGCAAATAGAGCCTCAAATTGCATTTTATCCAAAGCGTTTTAGACGTTTAAGCGGAAGGGGAGGGGCTGGGATGTTAGCTTAAGTCATATGGAAAACTGGCAAAAAGTTTCAGTTTTGTGGTATAAGGAATAAACTTTTTTCGACACTTTCAATCGTCGTTTAACTTTTGCTTCATTTGCTGGACAAACAAATGCATAACAAGGTTTGCGCGCCTGGCAGATACCCTGCCAATATTCACTTAAGTAACTTTTGTGACATAAACATAGTTGCAGTTGATGAACAAATATAGCATTTAAAAATGCGAGGCAATGTTAATTAATAAAACCGAATCGATTTTCGCTTCCAGTTAAAGTACGTCAAGTGTAAATCTTCCGGTAAAGGCTATGAATTAGTTCCACATTTTTATCCACGTTTCATGTAAATGGAAAAAAGTTAAATTTCGGGTCTGGTTCCGGTAAAGTTGAGATTCCGTTTCCGTTTAATACCCTGCTATTTCTCAAATTATGATACCCTTTTCTGCATAGTTTCTGCTTTAAGGGTATTAAAATTGCACTTCTATTTGACCCGCTTGTTGTTTCCAATAGCTAAACATTCAATTTGCATTCATATTTCTATGAATATATTCACAATTTGCGACTTTTGAATATTTGGCTGTGCATGTTTTATTTAAATCAGGTGAAATTTCAGTGTTTCTATCAGCACGTGATTACGTAATTACGCTACACAAATTTATTTACATCTTTTTTGCTTTTTGTATATTATTTTTAAGCTTTCTTTCGACAAGTTTCTGAAAAAAAAAACCAATTCATGCTCTATTTGAATGCTATTTTTGTGAGCATTTCCGTTCCAACAGCTTCATGTATGTAATTTTCCTCTTTCTTTTTTTTTTGTTTGAAAAAACTTCCGCTGAGCGCTTTTTTTTTAAAATAGGCATTCAAAGTACTCAATTAAATATCATCAAAGAATCAAACAACAAATTTTAAAATCGATTTTTCAACTTTATTATTGTTGCAATTTTATCGCCTGGCCAAATTCGATCCACTTGGATTGAGATATGGATGAACTTTTGCTGGTCATGAACAAATATCTTAATAAAAGAGATAATTCGCCATAATGTATTCCGTATTCAGTCCATAAATTCTTGGCTAATATCAAAAATTCACCCGCAGCTGGCAGCCAATTTAATATTTATAAACAATTTTAAAACAAAACGATTAACCAAATTTATAATTTTCGCCTGCCGCAAAACGTTGTTGTGCACAAAATTGTTTATTAAAAATGTAAACAGAAGGTGCAAAACGACGAAAACGCCAAAAAAAAAAATAAAACTAAAAACAAATTCGAAGCGCTGACGTAGGGTATGAGGGCAGGGGGGCAGATGGGGAGGGTCAGTGGAGGGGAATTCGCGTGGATAAAATTGGTAGCTACATTTCAACCTTTTGGTTAAAAAAAAACACGTTTGCCATTTGTAGTTTTTTTTTGTGCCTTTTTTTGTTCAGTTGAACGCTATTAAAAACGCCGCCTCCGGTTGAAAGGGGATAGGTGGCAAGAGGGAAGGAGGAAGTCGCTTTAATGTCGTTGGACTGCAAAAAATTAAATACGAAACAAAAAACAAAAAAAAAACACATTGTGCGTCTGGCTTGTTACGGTTTTTAAATTTTTCACGCATTTGCCCAGCTGGGTGTTGGAAAAAAAAAAAATAAACCTACTGAAAATGTTGCATAATATGAATTTAGGTTTGTGCTTATAAACCACAGACAAACAGCAGCAAAAATGTATTGCAATTTAAAAAAAAAAAACACTGGTTGTATTTTTAATTACAAAGCATGCATTTTTGTGGGCGTTAAAGAGTTCAGGTGCATTAAAATTATACCCAGCATTGGCGTGGTATGCAAGACATAACATTCATTAAAAAAATTAATACTTGAAAGTTATGTTTTTTTTTCATTACAAAAATATAAAAAACAATTGTTTACTTCAAAGCGAGCCGACTTTGTCTTAACTTTAGCGAATTATTTGAAGCACTTTGACAACTTGAACACTTTTTAATGTTCATATTATCAAGTTTTAATCATATTTTGAACTTATCCAGTGAATTTTTTACCACATATATATATTACCATATATATATACATATATTTACCATACAATATCCACAATTTCATATCAGCAACTTGCAAATAAATAATTTTCCAGACTGATAAGCCCAATCAAGTTTGCTATTTTATTTTGGACTACCGATTAGATAGACTCGAAAGAATTCACAATTGGAATGCGAGATAACAGCAACAGCTAGATTAATGTGTTCTTTTGTTTAACATTCATATTGGATTTCCTTGACAACTATATTTTTTTTCTATCCTTATCATATTAAGGACTATCTTAAACTAACTCAACCTATTCTACAATGTTTTTTCCCAACTTATCCCATTCTATTCGATTCCACGCAATCCAAACGAAACCTATGCAAACCTATTCTTATCTAACCCATCCTATTTTACCATTTTCAGTCCTAACCTAATCCAACATAACCTATATTAACCCAAACCAATGTATCTTATCCTATATCCTTTCCTATTCTATTCTATTCTAACCCAGCCTATCCTCATTATTTATTCAATAATATTTTTGTTCTGAGGCATCTTTAAATCATTGCTCACATATTTCAACTGCCTTTTGCTTGCTACACATATTTATCAACTGTAAATTCCCCAAGACCCAAAACATTCCACAGAGCATCTTTGCGTTGATCATTATTGAAACTCTTCAACTTTTTGTTATTTGTGTCGTGGTAAAAAATGTTTTGCATGTATTTTATGTGCTGAGTGCTGAAGTGTTGAGTGCTGAGTGCGGAACGTGTGTTGACAGCTCTCGTGACACTTGTCAAAACAGTGCTACGAATATTTGCCACCATGGCTTCAAGTCGGAGGTCCCATTACTCTCGGTCCGGGTCGGACAAGTGTGCTTCACAATGGATTTACAGCTTTGAGAGAGAGGGTGAGAGAGAGAGAGAGAGAGAGAGAGAGAGAGAGTGACACAGACACATATCTGTGGCATGCACATCTCACGATGACAATCTGTGGCGTGATGCTAGATAAGTTAATTAACATTCAATGCGATTTGTCAGCTTTAAGTTTTTACCAATTAACAATATGATGGATAACTTTTACTATTGATAAACCCATCAATGACATTTAATGACGCGTGTTGGCCAGTCATGATCATTAGCATTAAATCGACAGCATCACATAAAGGTCAAAGTCATAAAAACTTCATAAAGATACACATAAAGATACAAGCAGTAAATATTTATTTATTAACTCTGGTTGGGTAGACCCAAAGGAACCAAGAACTGTGCAAAAACTTTATAAAGTTGTTTTTTTTGCTGCTTGAGTTGTTTATTGTTTAGATCATTGCTTGTTAATTACTTTATAATTACTTTATAGTTTATAATTACAGCTTCACTTTTGTGTACAGCAATTATTGTAAGAAGTAAAATAGCAAACTTCTGATAAACGTTTCATTAAATATTTTGATGTTTTCTGATTCTTTATTATCATTCCCGTATTCTAAGTGATCTCAATATCATGTTGCTTTCTTATTTTAGTTTCCCAGCACTAAAATACTTTATCTTTTATCTTCTCAAGAATTTTGAATATTCACCGACCGGAAATACTCAACTCAAAGAGTTACTCAAACCAGCTTAGTTAGATTAGATTAAGCTTATATTATTTTTTGATAATATTTTAATAATGTGAATTTCTTGGTAGTCTTCAGTCATACGGACTTTCTGCTGAGAGTTTCTACATCAAAGTTAGCTTAACTTTTTGTTGAGGATTATCATTATTTTTCTCTCAAAAACTTGTCTATTTATCTACACATATATGTATATATTTATATATATAGGACAATCGCATAAGCGGCTTGTTTGCATTACTTAGTAAGAAGAAAAACAAAACAACAAAAAATAAATAAAACAAAAAAATTCATGAAATTCTCACAGACTCGTGTTAATGAATCCGCTTACAAGGCATACATTTTGTAACATTGGATTTCTGCTGCTGCTTATTGTAAGCCCAACAACAAATGCTCAACTTTCAAGTCAGCTTGGATTTTCACAATACGACTCGATACTGTCGATAAAATACAATTTCAACTTAAAATACAATATTTGTAATATTTATTTTTAGTTTCTCAGTTGTGATTCTTTGTGTTGCTTAATCGTCGCTTTCTGTTCTATTCTAATCTATCTATTTCCCAAGTTGACCTTGTTCAAATTTATGGCTATTTTTCATGCCCAGCCATATTTTGATTGCTGTCTCTGTTTTTATCTAGAAACTAACACGTTGTCGTCTCACTTCGCCCTGCCCTGCCCTGCCCAGCCCCAAAAACAAGCAATTAGTGCTCGTTGTGTAGTTTTTGGGCAGTTTCTGTTTGCTTTTTACTTTGGTCTTTTGTTGTCAACATTTTATGCCTTCCTTCCTCCAAATCGAACAATTTGAGTTAAGCTCTCTGGTCTTAGGACAGTCTCCAATGGCATTTGGAAATATGTCGAGCCGCGCATAAATTGATTAAAAATCTGTTTGACAATGCTTGACTGACAGTTGGAGAGGCGCACTCATGTGAAAAACTAGAAAACTTTTGGTCAATGTCGTTGGCAAACTCTTTAAATTGAATGGAAAGAGAATATTTTGATTTGTATTTATGATATGCTAAAATATTTATCAAATATTTCGAAAATGATGACGATGATTATGATTATAATATTGCTAATGCAGATATTCAAACTTTATTGTCTATGGAATAAAGTTGAAGGTCAACTTATTAAGAGATGTTTGATTTGGGAAGGCGAGAAAAACTTAATTTTATATGTAAAAAGAAAAAAACGACTATTTAAAATAAGGCGAATATTAATTAATGGATTGTTCCGATTAAAGCTATATGATAAAGTAGTTCAATCTTGATTTGGCTGCATAAATAAAAGCCATATTTTCGTAAATTAAAAAGTGTTTCTTACAGATCTATAATATATATATTTTATGGACTCGAAGACGCCTCCTTCTGTGTGTTACAAACTGCACAACAAAATGCAAACACTCTCTGCAAAGTGTACCTCAAATTTGTACAAAGATCAATTGTTGCCTCTTGATTTATGAACACTTAATGGAATACTTGAAAAATACAATAAAATATATTTCATGTCTTAACTGTCCAGTCTAGTTATCAAATTGCAGTCAAAGTGCATTTTTGTCTAGACTTTTGTGGCTTTGGTTATCTCATCCAAGTTGAAGGTCAACGCTTCCAATATTAGCTCACTTTATTTTCGAGTCGTAAACAAAATGTGAAATACACAATTGTGTGTCATCAGCGTGGTGTGTTGTTTTCAAGGCATGGGATTAGCATAACTAATATTTATACTACACAGTATATACTTGTAAATGATCTCATGAGATCGTGTTGATTAAAGCTAACTGTTCTCTTGGCAATTAGAATCCTCCACATGTGGAACAAAAAATAAAAAAGCAACGATAAATTCACCACTCATAAGAATTCAAACAATAAATAAATACAATATTCAGTGATATGTGAAATTCCAAGCGAATAAATCAAACAGAAATAACAAATTTGAAGGCTTCATTTCAGCTGATAATATCTTCAACATGTTTCGCATAAGTGCGCAAAATAAATAAGACTGAAACTTTTGCATGACTTGACGCTAAATCCGCAAATCCGCAGATACACAAATACACAGATACACAGATACACAGATACACACATACATAGATACATAGATACAGAGCTTGGGCGTTTTTCACACACTCCAAAAAAGGCAAAGGCAACAAAAAAATTGCACAGCACACTTCAAGATACATTCACACCCAACCCATTCACAATTCACAGTAGTTAACTTTATTTATTTATTTTTTCCTTGTCTGAGAAATCTTCTCGCTAAATATGACAAAATACACTCCCACACACACACACACACTCGCGTATGTGTGTAATTTTGTAACTGTTTTTGTAATTGGGTGGCTGCTTTGCTTTGTGTTTGTTGTGTTCTTGTGGTTTTTCAATTGTTGAGCAAAACAAAAACAACAAAACAACAAATCAATATTTAGCATTGAATAATTGCATGTCAAGTTGGATACACAGTTCAAAACGTTGATGGATTATTGTCCATTAAAGATAGATAATTTAGATAATTTTCATTTGTGTTAATCATCATCAAATAGCGCTCTTGTCAAAATTCTTATTGATGGCCAATTAGTTAAATGGCAAAACACATTTATTTAGTTTTTGTCTTTTGCTATTCTCTATTTAATTTATTTATTAAATATTAGCAAAAGAAAAATAACTACCAGCAAATAGATAAAGCAGATATCATATCAAAATTAGTTGATGTGATGTTAATGTTAATGTGTAATTTTGTAAATATTAATTAATATAATAAAATATTTGGTAAATCATATTTTCAATTATCTTCCGCTTTTCTTAATTGATCTTTATGAAATTTTTAAAGATGACCAAAATTTAATACATTCTTGATAAGAAAGATATATTCCCAAAATTGTGAAGTTAATTGCTATCGAAAAATCGATTTGTATCGATATTTGCAAAAAATATAAAGTTATCGATTAAATGAACTATATTTAATCAGTGTTTTGTATTCGAGAAGTTATATTCTCTAGCTCTTTTTGACATTTTTCTACAGACAGACATTGCTAGCTCAACACTACTCGTGATCAAGTATATATATACATCATAGGGTTGCGGTTGCTTTCCTTTTCCACAATTATACACATTTTACAAATTTTGCAATGTGTTCAGTGTATAAAAACAATAAAGATTAAGCAATATTTTAACAACAAAACGCAACGCATTAAATGAGTTAAAAAATAAATAAAAACGATTTTATCTAATGAATTTTGATGGCGTTTAAATAAATAAAAACTGCATAACTCGTTATCGCTCAGACAAACAAAGAGAGAGAGAGAGAGAGAGAGAGAGAGAGAGAGAAACTGAGGGAGCCAGAGGTGTAGAGGGAGATAACAAGATTTGTGTCATAAGCTCGTCAAAGGTTTTGCTGCTAATTTGCGGTTGTTGTTGTTGTTTTTTTTTATATAGTTGTTGCTATTGCGGTTGCTCATTGAATCCATCTGTTATTGTGTTTACAAATTTTTTGCAACTATTTTTGATGTTGCAATTCTGTAGTTAAAATAAATTTAACATACAATAATAATAAAATATTAAAATCAAAAGTAAGCGAAGGTCTCTTCGCAATTAAATTAATTGAGCATTTGCTCTGCTTTTTTTTCAGCTGTTTTTCTTTGGCACAGCTAAAACCAAAAACAAACAAAAAACACGAACAACAATAAAGTCAAAGTTCAGTGGAATTATTTTGTGCGATTTCAATTCAACACTCTCTCTCTCTCTCTATCTATCTCTATCTCTCTCATTTTCTCTCTTATTACTACTTCCCTTAATTTGTTGTCTGTTTTTTTTTATTAATTAGTATAATGCACATAAACGCCCCCTTTCGGTCGGAACGGAAAACACTCGCTTCACATGACAAAACAAATGTTTGCGGGGCTAAAACTAAGTTTTTTTTTTTGAATGACACAAAACAAAATTTCTGTGAAATTAAGCATAGCGCACACATACGCAAAATAATCCCGCCCGCTTCCCAAAAACCCCATCAACCCCCCGGAACCCAGCCTAATTTATGCTTAAGTGCTAGGCGCCAGGCGATGTCGAGGGGTGGGGCTAAAACCCAGGCAAATGATGTTTAATACACACGACACGGGTCCAATAAATTGTACTAAAAGTTGACATCGCTTTTTGCTTCACTTGGCTTGGCTTGGCTCTGCTCACTTCTCTCGTAAATAGTTGAATTTGACTTTAGGGTCACACAACTTTTGCTTAACTAGATTGTGTGTGGAGAGAGACCAAATGTGTTGGACCTGTTGTTTCTCTTCCTCATAGTGAAGTCTATTTGTCAGGGCCTGAGTGACTACTAATTTGTTGATGTTTGACATTCAGATAGATGTTTGCATGAAAGTTGCACACACATCTCAAAACAAAGTGCATAACATCAGACCAACTGGGTAAATAATTAAAACTACTATTGCTATCAGGAGAGGTTTTGGCTATTTAACTAAGGTAAAACTAACCAGGATGCTGATAAATAATATGTCAGAGTCTATTTATATATGGATATATAATATGTAATAATTTAATACTTGCAATTGTTAATTTTTATTGCGAACGTAAATCGATTTATAGAGTAGAAATATATCAAATTGATACGAGTTATCTTTAATATATATTTTTAATCGTTCTTCCCCCATTCAAATGCTTATCAATAATATACAATTCCAACCAAGAGCGAATAATAATTAAATTAAAAGCAATTTAATAAAGTAAATTATATTTAAATAATCTTTCAGGCTTACAGCCTTCAGCTAATGGTTCCACATTGTAACACAACAAATCAGGCACTTTAATTTATACTCGCAACTGACCCTGAACTCATTTTTTTTAATGTACAATCTAGTCGCACCTATGCTGAGACATATATATATATATATATATATATATATATATATATAGACTTTATCGCCGACAGGTGAACGATGGCCATTAAGAGCGAATATTGATAGCCATATAAATGAGGAATGTGGAACACAAGAAACCAATCAATGGACGCAAGAATTGATAAGACGTATTCGGCAAAAGCTGATAAGTAGATAAGATTCTTAGTGACAACAACACAAGTTGGGCTCAAAAAAGATGCTCGGTCGTGGAATGGAATGAGCATATTCCAGAGGAGCAAGAACTTTTCCCAACTACATATAAAAAAATAATTAACTGTTTCACTTACCGTTTAATCAACACTGGCTGCAAACGTTTCGCTGCTGCTTTTGCAGTTGTTGTCGTTGCAGTTGGCGGAGTTGGTGACTTGGAGAGACGCGCAAAGACGCTGACGCCGACGCCAACCGAGCCTTTATCCTGTGGCTGCCGCGTTGACGTCGGCCTCGCGCTGCTGCTGACGCTGCGCTTTACAACACTGGCTGCAGCAGCAGCAGCGGCAGCCGGCGAACGTCGCACAGTGGGACTAATGCGCGAACTGCCGCCACTGCTGGATGGTGATGGCGGAGTACCAGCCGCCGCTGCACCCGATCCTGCTGCCATGCTGCGCGTTGTGGACACTTTAGATTTCACATCATTGTAATTTGTTTTGATTGTTGATTTATTGCTAGCGATTTTATGCATAACGGCATCCCATTTATTGGGTGTATGCGCTTTGCGAGCGATTGGCGACGCTTTTTGTTTTGTTTTATTTGTCGGGCTTTGCTTAACACTTGTTGGCGTCGTTTTTGTTTTGGGCAACGAGAGCGACGACGTCGTCGAGGAGTTTGACGTAAGCGTTTGTAGATTCTCAACGGTGCTGGTGGCAAGCGACGTTAACGATGCGGACGCGGATGCGAATGCGTGTGGACGCGGCGACGCTGCACGTTGTACTGAAGCCGTCACTGAAAGCGTCGACGATCGCTGCTGTTGCTGCTGCTGCTGCTGCGAAGAGCCGCTGCTCGTTGTCGTCATCGTCGTCGTTTCGTTAAAAGCTTCGTCGCAAAAGCTTTTGGCGCTGCCGCCATCGACGCTGCAATACGAAGTGCGATTCGAGAGCGTCGTTGCGGCCGACGATGAAGAGAGCGGTCGTTGTTGCTGCGAGTGTGAGTGAGAGAGAGACTGCGACTGCGACTGCGACTGAGACTGCTGTTGCTCTCTTTGCGCTTGACCTTGATGCTTGCGCATCGTTTGTGTTGAATCGTCGGGCGACAAATCCATTTCTACTTCCATTTCTCCGTCGATTTCCGCATCCATTTCCGCATCCAGTTCCAGTTCGGGCAGACGCAACTCTTCGTCACAGCGATTCTCGACGTCGGTGAATATGCCCGAGGACTCCATGCACGAATCCTCCAGCTGCGGCACCGAGGCACTCGGCTGCATTGTCGGCCCGTACAGCTGGCCATCGATGACCTGGGCACGGCGATCGCCTCGCTGCAGCACATCATCCGCATCGGATTCGGTAAAGAAATCGGAATCGGTCATCGGATCCTGTCGACGCATAGGTGCTGCTCCTCCAGCTGCTGCGGCCGGCAGTGGTGGAAAACTTGGCTGTCGACTGACGCGACCCAAATGTGGTCCATTGCTGGGCGAATGATCGCAGGCGGCGCCACGTGAGGCGGGACGCGACATTTCGCCATCGCCTTGGTAGCCAGTGTCCAGGCTGGTCACACTGGTTACGCTGGTAATGAAACTGTTGCTCAGCTTGGGATTCGTTTGCGGATTGGCGACGCTTGTTGCAATTGCACTGGCTGCAATGGGAGCAACTGCAGCAGCTGCAGCAGCAGCAGCAGCAACTGCAGCTGGTGCCGCCAAATCAATCAATAGCTGCGGCTCTATGGGATCCAGTGGCAGCTCCTCCGGCGATGGGGTCTGCTCCAGACGCAGCTGTTGTTGCAGCTGCAAGTGTTGTTGTTGCTGCAAGTGTTGCTGCTGCTGCTGTTGTTGTTGCACATGTTGCTGCTGCTGTTGTTGTTGTTGTTGCTGGGCAGCAGCGAACAACTCCAGCTGATGGTTGAGGTTGGGATTGGAATTGGGCTGCTGCTGTGAGGACGAGTCGAGGAACTCCTTCATTTGATCGGGCGTCAAAATGCCCAAACTCTCATCCAAATCGAAACTGTGCTGCTTCTTCAGCAACTGTTGCTGTTGCAACTGCAACAATTGTTGCTGCGAACTCGAACACGAATTGTTCACCAGCTCAATGGACAAATCCAACGAACTATCCGGCAAATCCAGACCAAAGCTATAGCGTTGTTGCTGTTGCCGCTTGAGTGTGGCATCCATGTGGAGCTGCGTGTCGCCATCGGGTGTCCTTGTGGGCAGGACGAGATCACTGCGCGCCGACTTGAGCAGCGGGGAGAGCAAATGCACTGGAACGGGCGTCTGCTGGTGGTAACAACGTGCTCCATGCGGCGTTGTCGTTGCTGACTGCGGCGTCAGATTTAACAACGAATGTTGAGCAGCCATCGATCGTCTCGTTCCAGACAATCGCTGTTGTTGTTGTTGCGGCGACTGTTCCAGCAACTCCCGCGTCAGATTCAACAGTTGTATATGCTGTGCCGGCGACTGGATGCCACTCAAGTCCAGCAGTCTTTCCGTATTTAGTGTTGAGTTCAGCGGCAGCTTCATGTGACTCTTGTCCGGCGCCAGCGCCGTTAGTGTCACATCCAATTCATCGGATTCGGGTGGCAATTCCAGACCGGAGGGCATCGACATGTGCTCCAGCAGCGGCAACTGATCCATGCTCTTGGTCAGGTCCAGGGTCTGCTGCAGACTCATCGGCTTATTAATTTCGGGCGTTAGGGTCTCATTTAAATTGACATTGGTTTTGTCTTTCGCTGAGATATAAGTGGCATCCATGGGATCCGCTTGGTCAGCGCTGGGCGAGGGAATTATGGGTCGCGTGCGATCCGCTCGAGGGTCACACAAGATTTGAGTGGCATCCATTGGCTGCTGCGTTGACTTGCAGCAGCTGGCAGAGATGACAAGATGAGTGCGATCCTTGCGAATGCCGCTGACATCGGTCACGATTTGTGTGGCATCCGCCGCTAATCCTTGAGGACTCATCAGCTGCTCCTGCTCCTGCTCCAGCTGCTGCTGCTGCTGGTTATGCGATGAGTCAAGAATAGGACGCGTGCGATTTAAGCCAACGTTTGTTGCATCCATATCCACGGTGCGTCTAAGGCCAATGCAGGAGAGCCGGGTATGCTCCAGTTGCCCAAGATGTGGAGACGATTGCTCCTCCAGCTCCTGCTGTTGATGCTTGTGCTTCTCCTCGTCGCAGACAAAGGTCTCGGACCGCATCAGGGACATGGGTGTGCTGCTGGTCAACTGTTTGGGCGCTGGCAGCGGTGTTTGTGGCAGCGAACTGGTCATCAACTTGGAGGCAGTTACTCCACCCACTGCTGCTACTGCTGGAGCTGTCAACTTGCTCGGATTAAAGTACTTTTTGAAGACGCTGCTCGTCCACTTTGCCTTCACATGCCCCCCAGCATTATTTAGCGGCTCACCGGAAGCGCTCTTCTTGATGCTGGCCTCCACGTCGTGCATTGGCGCCGCCGTTGGATGATAGGAGCTGATTGGACGCGATGATTTATTATTGTTGCTGCTGGTGGGCAATGCGGGCTTGCGAAAGATTTGTGTGCTGCTTTTTGTTGCAACGGGTGGGCGTATGTGGGAGGTAGAGGTGGAGGAGGAGCCGCCCCAACCGAAACTGCCAGGCGCTGGTATCCGTGAGATGCCATCCAGGCGCGATATGCGCGACGCTGCCGAATCCTGCAAGACAGCAAGCGAAAAATAAATAAATTGTCGAAATTTTTGTGGCCTTATTGAGGCAACCACAGAAAAAATGGCATACCGAAGACTGGAGACCCTTACAGACCTATCGGCAAGTCTCATTTTCAATGGGAGCTATATGATATGCCGTCTTCGACAAGTGACTGTGCCTGCCGCTAAGACAGATATATCAACCAAGTTCCATCAAGATCATCAAGCTTTAAAACAGGCAGACGAACTTAACGACGGACAGATCGACATGGTTATATAGACCCGGCTCGTTATGTTGATCAAGAATATTATTACAATGATTACAATTCGTCTATGCACCAAATTATCAAACAATTATTTATTTGAATTCAATCATTTCAATTTACTAATTTCAAAGTTCTTTTTTTAAATCAAAGAAATTATTAAAAAATAAACCTCATTTCTGGTTTGAAGATTTGTATAAAGTAGATATTTATGTATACTTATAGTAGACATTATTTAAAATTATAATTAAACAAATTATAATAAAACAAACTTCAATTTAAATATGTATTCAATTTCATTTAAATATTAAAATTAATATTAATATATGAATAAAATCTGAAGCATATCTATACTTTATATATATTCTAATTAACATTTTAACAGTGCACACCAAAAGTGTAATCAACATCAAATTTCTGTTATCTATTTATCTGCTTGGCGAGAAGAGTATAAAAATCCGTAAAAATTACTCAACAGATTGCGACAGCTGTCGCCTGACCTAAGACTTAAGACCCAAGACCCACTGCTCACCCCACCACCTCCAACCTATCCCCCTTCTATCCGTTGTTAAAAAAGTGCGTAGTTATTTTTCACCCTGACGCCAACTGGTCTGATCTACTCATCCTCTCAGGCTCTCCCTCGGCGTACGTGCTGAGACTTTGTTTTTTTTTGGCAGGCGCCACCCTGGAATGTAGTTCATTGGGGCGTTTTCACTTGGCACCAGTTCAACGCACTTTAAAACAGGGTAACTAAAAGCGAGGACGGCGGTAGAGAAGGGTGGCTCTGATGTCATCATCAGAGTATGCAGTTAAAGGAGAGGTCACATCATTTGCATACCCCTTAGCTAAGCTTCTTTTAAGGGGTATATTGCAAACAATTAACTGACCATATTTTTGTTTAGTATATTCTGTAATATTGTTTATAATATTATTTTAATCATTTTAACTTTTCTAAAATGTCTTTTCAATATTACTGGGTATCTAATTAGTCAACCATTCTTTCAGTTTGTCAACCCGCTTTTCTGTGGGGTGGTTTACTGACAAGCTAAAGCATAGAGCTAATTGCAGTCAAATATAATTAAATAGGGGGCGAGTTTGCCAACTGCTTTGCGCTGTTCTTTATGAAATTCGACGTGACTCGACTGATATCCAGATAATACCTACTATATATATGCTATCATATAATTATTTTATTGCAATTAGAGCAGAGTGTGCGTGTGTGAGGATGAATGCTAATTACATTAGAAGAGTTATGTAGTTTGTGGTTCAGATAATTGTTACATCTATGGAAAAGTTTTAACCGCCATCAAAATATATAATTTGGGTTCCCACTGAGAAAGTTCAGCTGTTATTTTATATAATTTATTCTCATATTGTAGAATGTGTGTATTAAAAGAAAAACTATGTAAAGTTTCAACTTAAATTCTTTTTTAACTAAATCTTCAAACCTATTTTTCTGTTTAGAATTCACAAGTTTTTTTAGCAAGTTTTGTTGTAAGTTTTAACTTCTTTCAAAACTATTTTTCTACATCATTTTTCGCTTTCCTTCTTAGAATTCCCAAGCTGGTTTAGCAAACATAAAGCATATTTTATGAAGTCAAGAAATTATAACTTCTATTCAAATTCTATGCATTTCTAAAGCAAAAACTATCTACTTACTATCTAGTTTCAACTTAACTTTTCATACACCTTTTAACTTTCTTCTTCATGTATTTTTTCTTGGTATTTCCAAGTTGGTTTTGTAAACACAAACTTAACAAATTTAATGCCCTAACAGTAGAGTATGCACAGGCAAACAGAAACTTTGCAGGCCTTATCGCTTTTGGGCCGACAAGAAAAGTTTTGGCCACACATCTCCTCCGACTGAATACAAGCCGTATTATTAAATGTACACACCCAAACGCAGTTTACATAGCTGCCTTAATCGAAAATGCAATATTGAGCGCACAGACAAGTTAAACAAGCAACTCCCACAACCCCCCCCCCCCCCCGCGGTGGAAAGCCAACGCAAATGTCCTTGAACTTTTTTTTGAGCTGCCATAGAAAACGTGAAAAAGTTTTACAGCGAAACTCAGCTTGCCACACACAGGATCCACATTCGCATTCAGCTCAATGATTGTTATCACGCTGCACAAAGTTCGCGCAGGCGAAACATGGGGCGTGGCGGGTCTAAGTGGGGTTGTGGTAAACAGCCACAGGAGGTGGGTCTCAAATTGCTCATTTCGCTTACAAGTCAGCAGACAAGCATATGTGCCCCATAATTATTGCAACATGACACGCAGCATGGCCACTCTGCTCGAGGTTCATAAAATGTCATCGATAAGAGCCTCGCGGGAATTGCCATAATGAAGGATTTCTTTCATTATTTTACACAGCCCTAGGCAAAAGAGATAAATGTATAGACATATATATATATATATATATATATATATATATATATAGCCCACAGGGCGACTGTGCAAGGCTATCATAAATTTCTGATTAATCTGTGCATTTTTAAGCAGCTGTCGGGCAATGGATATGTTTTTTATTGCATGGCGTAAGGTCAATTTCAGAGTTATTAAACTCAAAGAAAAACGCTCGAAATAAATAAAATTTATATTCTTAATTTTGTGTATTAAAATACTTTGCATGATAAGGCACAAGAGAAAATTATGCAGTCGAAATAATTTTAAACCAGCGTAAAACCAGCTGATTGCAAGTGGCAAAAGGCCTGCTTTGTGGATATTGTTGTTTAGATATACAGAAAAGTTTTATTCCTTTGTGGCGCAATCAAAATATGTAATTAGTTTTACGACCGACAAAGTTTAACTGTTATTTTATGTTAGTTATACTTAGAAAATTAACATTCATGTTTTATATTTAGTAAAGTAAAAACTTTATAGACAGCAGTGAGTTGGCTCGCCTCGACAATTGAAAAATCGATTTCGACTTTTTAAGTTTTAAGACTCGATCTTTAAAAATATAACTTTTATAAGTTTTCAAAAATTAAAGCTTTTTCGGAAGGAATTATTGAATCTATCTATATATTTTGATAACACGAGTTCCAACATTTGCCGTTCTTTGTAGGACATCACCAGCAATCAACGAACCAAGTTTGGTTGCTCAAAACCAATATAGACACTCCTTTTATTCATAATATTATTCTGCGCAATAATCCAGAATCCAATTAAATTGCATACTTTGAAGCAACGCCAAAATAATTCAAGCGCCACTCCAAAAAATATGCTGCACTTAATTTGATAGCCGAAAACAGCAGATTTAAAGCGAAGCATAATATTTGACAGCCTTAACGTATTTAACGAGATAACCTTGAGTTTAGAGTGCGGTTTACCAGATACTATCTGGCTGTCAGCAGCGTTTCCCTCAATTACAAAGTTCGTCCTTTTAATTTCCCAGCCCAACCTCTTAAACTGTTCAAATGAACTCACAATTTATTAGTCGCTTAATCAAGACGGGAGAACCCTTCTCAATTTTCTTGATTTTTTGTCCCAAAATTTGTTATCTGGGCCACAATATTTGTGGCAACAATACGACAATATAAAAATATTTGTACCGCTGTCGAGCAAACGCCAATTGAAAAGGAGACAAAAAGCAAAATCAAGAAGGAAATAAAGCAGAAAAAAAAATAAAGGGAAACGCAGCACGCAGCGAGTAAAACACAAATGCGGAATTATTGTCATAACGGTGCACAGGAAGCCAAAAAGCGGATAAAAGGAAAGCAATGTCAAACATAAAAAGACAAAAAACAATAAAAAATACACGAAGCAAACAGAGGGTGGCTATGACAGTGTACACTGCGAGGGGGGCGCACTGTACTAAAAATTCTGTTATATGGGTTAAGCGCCAACGCGAGTCCTAAGCGGGGCGAACGGAGAGCAGGGGTGGGAGAGGGAGAGAGGGGAGAGGAAAGAGACAAACGGAACTGTATAAAATATATCGATTTATGGGGAAACAGACAGATTTGAGAGAGGTAATCGGGGGTGCATCGGTTATATATATAGGGGTAGGTATTAATAGCATTTAACGGGGGGCTTCTAGACTGAGTACAGTTTCGGTTAGTATAATGCATAAATTCAAAGAGTTCCCATCTGAGTCTGTCTGTGTGCGTGTGTGTAAAATGGCTTGTGCAAGCATGTTTTGCTTTGACCAATCGATAACGATTGTCGAGCTTAAGTGGAACGCATTACTTACGAACAATAACTGTCAATTATGAATCACTGCATTCATATCGATTGTTCAGTCAAAGAGTCACTGAGAACATTATATTCCATGTTTATCTATTCATTGCTTTCATTCATTTCTTATGCTTTTCATGCGACCACGAAACTTTCGTCCTTCTTAACAAGGCTCTTTTGTCGAGCAAGACTTTTGACCTGGTTGATTTTTATTTCGATTGCAAATGTGATTTCGAGCCCAAATTCAAGTCAAAATTATACTCCCAAAAAACTTTAAAAACTTACAAATCTAATCAATTTTACAAAAAATAAGGCTTTCTAATCATAGTTTGAGACCGGCCAGAATGGCTAAATTTATAAACGCAGCTGGCTGGTCAAATCTGCGACTTTTTGAGGTTATTAATAGACGAGTGTAGGAGAAATCTACCCCAGATCCCATATGGCATCACAACCGTTTTAACCTAACCTAACCTAAACATAGTTTGGCTTCTAGATTTAAAACTGCAATTAATGTTGGAATTCCAACTCTGACTCTATTTCCATGTTCAAATTATACTCCCAAAAAGTGCTTTTGGCGACGTGTCCAAACTTTTCATGACCATAACTTTGATATTCTAGCTCCAAATTCATGTCATAATACTCAGCCATTACTTTGTCAAAAGTTGACAGATTTTTAAAAACTAGGACTTGTTAATTATGGTTTGATCTCTAGAAAGTTGTAAACGTGATTCTGACTCGACAGTCATATTAAATTTATATCCCTCAAAGAGTGCTTCTGGAAGCTAGACAATATTTTCCTTCCAAAAACGTTGACTTCTAATAAAACTGCATTTAAAGTTGCATACACGATTCTGACGCGAAATTCATGTTAAAATTGGCTATAAAGTCTCACGAAGAGTGCATTTAAGAGCTTGTAATTCAGTTCTGGCCATTTTAAATTGGACATCTGCTCCGAAGCCGACTTTTACATCTTGTCAGTCTGTTTTTTGCAAACAGCTCAATCAAGTAAACTGTTTTACTTGGCTTCTCCACCAGGACGACTGCAGACATTATCACAAGCCATTTGCTCGTATCAATCAACGTCTCTAAGCGGCTTACTTTGGCAGCCATTCGCAAAACGGACAACCTGTGAAACTGGCCAACATTCAAGAAATACGACGGGAAATGAAGCAGAAACCGGAAGGAGCCATCAAACAGCTACTGGCTTATATAAAAAAAAAGACTTCAGCAGAAGTTGCATAAAATTTAACTATTCATAAAATGACAGCGTGCTTAAATAGATTGTGTTCTGGTAATCAAAATGCAAATTATTTCAAGAATTTTGACAAATTCTGGATCTTAGTTTGCTGCGCAACTGCTAAAAATAATTCAAAACATATTCTTTTAATACGCAACAGCGTCTCCAGCCAAGATGTCAATAAATTGCAAAGTCTGCGACAATATTTTTAATATTGCGCAGTTTATGTGTGTGTGTGTGTGTGTCTGCGTGTGTGTGTTAGACAGAAGCACAATGCTCTGTATTGAGAGCATAGAGTGGTTATACAAGACTAAAAGGCATACAAAATATGTCTATCTTTATTATAATAGGAGAAACATCTGAGCACAATCAGAGTGAAACCTTCAAAATACCAAAACAATGTTATTATGGAAATTACATGATATATGATATAGTAGCCCGATTAAAATGACTTGTTTGCTTAATTGTGAGAGACTTAAAAGTAAGTTTTGATTGCATATCATCAACAGGAAAAGAGAAAAACAAAAATGGCTCCTTTAAAAGAAAGACGAAAAAATCCATATTTTTGCCAAATACACCAGCTTACACACTTTTTACAGGGTAATTCATAGTTACATTTTTCGCCTAATGCTATTTTACGCAACACATGCTGCGCTGTGTGTCTGTGTATTTTTTGCGTGTGTATAAAAAAGAGCGCCTTGCTTTATATATCTTTTTCTCAAGAGGGCAATAATTTACGAACAATTTCGCAGTGGTGCGTAAAATTAAAGCATTTTTATTGCGCCTCGGCTCTGAGATGCGGGCTCCGAGACATATGTCTAGGTCTGGGCCAGAAAGAGCCACGAGCTATGCGATATGCGATATGCTGTCAGCCAGACAATTAATGTTAGCGAGCTAAGCTGGACATATATATTTTACACTCGATATAGTCAGTCTGTGCCCAGTTGGAGACTTGTTGGACCAAACTAATTTATGTGCATCATCTGTGGCACAGTTGAAACTCGAGCAGCTTCCTCGAGCAGCAGTTAAGCCAGCAGATAAATGCGAACTAGTTTCAAGTCAGCTGCGAGAAGAAGACGAAGGATTTATCCTACAGCAGGATATTTTGCCACATTTTGCCTGCTGTTACCAGAACAAGAACAAAAAAATCACTGCATATTTCTAAGCGCAGATTAAAAGGCGACCTCCTATGGCAAAAGGGCGCAGTCAGCGAAAAACAAAAACGTAGAAAAACATAATGAAAAAAGTCAAGAAAAACAAAGCAGAGATATTATTTTCGATATGCTGATATGTTTAATACCCTTTAAAATATAAAAATATATTATTCTATGGAAGTTTTAATGCCTGTATAACTTTCAGAAAATCTCGATTAAAATGAAACACAATTATGGTGTTTCAATGAATCGATTCTAAAAAGAGTCGATAAATTTCTAAAAACAAGCTTTAATGCAATAACTAAAGGAATATGTTTTATCAGGCTATTAAACTGAATCGTAAAAAGTATAACTTCAGTTCCGATTCTGAATCGCAATCGGTACGCCTAATCTATATTAATAACTCTAGCAAACACGAAAAAATAGAGTACACAAAGAATACAATAAAAGTTAACCACTCGCAAGGCAAGCAAAGTTCACAACAAAAGGCAAATGAAGCCACGACAACAACAACAACAACAAGAACAAAACAATAAAAGGAAAAACATTTGCCATTTTAATTTGTATTGTGAAAACTGCGGTGTGTTTTGCGAGCGGGTGCGGTATGGAGTAAAAAACATCAGTTGTCGAAATAAAAACCCCCATTTGGGTGTTTATATAAATGAGTATCTTACTATTTCCTCAAGGATTCCCATTTTGGCGCGTGTGTGATTTGGCTTGCGTTCTATTTAATGGTCCCTTAACTGGAAAATTCAGTGCGGAATTAATGTGTGGAAATATTGGAGCAGCACGTGCGACACGTTTGGGCTTAGACTGGCTTAATCTGCATAAAGCATGTGTTTCGATGTCAGTATTTACGTATGAGTAACAGCGGTAATTAAGAGGCAACTCTGAAGATTCGTTGGAAACCGGTAAGCCGATTAGCAGCGCTTTTCGGATTATATATTAAATGTAAAGAACGAATAAAAATTGTCAATTAAATGTGGGGCTCTATTTATGATTTGAGAAAACTGTAAATAAAACCACAATATTTAAGAGTAATCAAAATTCCCCAATTAAAATGAGGACCTTCAGAATTTCTCGATTCAATGACAGGAAATCAAAAATAAACCGAAATTATCTGATTGACATTTAGTACCAGAATCGGAACCAACATTAAATTGATTTCGATTCCCGCTTTTAAAATCGACTCAAAGAAAATAGGAAAACAAAGTAGAGAATATTATTTTAAAGAAAGTTAGAAAAATTACTTTTTGACTAAGAAATAGAGTTATAACTCCTAAATAGTAGTGCACATTTGTCCATTTGTGAAGATGAGATGAGCAGACAATTGACAGCATACTGATTCTTGGCCTGAAAATAGAGATGAATTCCAAAATTTGCAGTTTATCAGTTTGGTCGAGTGTAGTGCATGACAAGTAGTTGCCACTCTTCATTCGAGCTGCCAGCAACATGGTGCATGAAGGATATGCTATTTGGTATGTGCAACTTGCTTTGCGAACGAATATTCAAGTAATTTATCATGCCCCAGAGAATCGAGATGGAGCCATAGAGGACATTTATCAAATGGCAGCCTTGTGCAACACCAAGAGCAAGAGAAACGTGCAGCATGATCCAACTTCTTACTAACTCTTTTTCCTCAGTCTTTTGCTGTATTTGGAGTATTTTCCTACAGAAGAGTTGAGGCCAAAACTAATTTTATGTAATGTAAATCGTTCGTTGCGAGAATGAGAATGATGAGTCCCTTCTGTCTCTCACACCTAATGCACATTTTCAACAGGGGCATGCCCCAACCCCCACCCCAAAACCAATTTTCTAAATTGCAATAGCAATTGCAATTGATTTGCAAGCGTGCATTTTAAAGCAGACAAGACGCAAAAATATAATCAACTTGGGGCTATGGAACGATGAAGGTCACAAAAATATTGCCATGAAGCGGACAACAATTGCACAAATATATATATATGTATATATATATATATATGTATAGTAAAAAGTTCTGTTCCATTTTGGTAAGACTCCAGGACGATGTCGATGATAGACACAATTGAAACTACAGATAATTAACCAGCTGCTCTTCTTGAAACATGAACTTTGAGAGGAACCCAAAAAGAAAATGAGAGAGTCAAAAACTCAAATAGAACTAACCGCAAACATTACTACAAATGTGGTTGCTGTTTACAAAGAGGAGCTTTTGAAAAATGTTGCAAGCTCGTTTTCAAAAGCATTTCATTTCATGTAAACCAAAATCTGACACGGGCGACCAACCGACTGTTTTCCAGCAAATAAACCACATATGTGTAGGATGCACAATGTGAATTACGAAATCCGAGAAAACCACAACAACTGAAATTGCAGACAATTACACACAGGCACACAGACACACACAAGCAAACACACGCACACACACAAATATTGCTAATGGCCTGAAATGCAACATAAAAGCAACAATAACAGTAACAAACATGAACATGGCTAACATTGCTGCCAGAGACAATAAACAAAGCCACAAAATGTTTAGCAGCTTCATTATTGTCAACAGTTTTTATCCTGGCCTGTGGTACTAAATTACCATTTTGGCAATTTGCAAATATTGCCGACTGCAAATTTAAATGTAAATTTTGCTATTGATGCTTCTAATGGTGGTGCCTCGTTGTCAAAGCCACAACTGCGATAATGCGCCTAGTATATATTTTATCCATTAATTATAATACAATAATGACTTTAATGTCATATTTGATAATCTGTTTATTTACTTATGTGTCCAACTCGCTTGTTTGCAGCAAATTAAACACATTTTTGATAAATTCGATTATTGGCTTAGTAATCCAAAAAATGTTTGATTATCATTAAGTGACAGCGAGATGTATCTCAGAACCCATCAAACGATTAGATAACATAAAGAAATATCTTTCTAATCGAGTACACTTTGGCATCATATTGATCATCTTTTAAACAATTTCTGCAAAATATATCGAGAAAATCGAGAGAAAATCTTATTTTCACACAATCAACTCTCTTTAGCATTTCTTGCAAAGCCTTTCATTCATCAGCTTCTTGCAAGTCTTATTCCTTTCAACGCCTGTTAGATACGTAATCAACTAAATTATTTAAGCCCACATGCACTTTTCTATAGACAGTTCTTTGCATTCTGGCTGCCACACGAATTTTGTGTGCTATTGCATTTTCAACATCATATGGCAATTGAAATCAAATTTTGCAGCACTCGAGTGGCTTCCCGAGAATGGGAAAAACAAAATCAAAAAGAAAACCAAACAACAAGCACAGAGCAATGTCCATTTTGGCTCTCTGACTCTCTGAAGTGAGTGCTGCAACACTTTGAAAAACATTATTTTTCGCTCGTTACTCAATTTTTTATTTTTGTTGCTTTCTTTTGGTTGCTCGTGTCGCTGACAGTTTGAAAGAGGGGCCAACAACTGCCAGTCGATAGTTGACCCAAATCCAGCAACTTACCCCCATACAAAGAAAATGGGACAAAAAAAAAGGAGAGAAAGAAAATGGGTAAGTTAGAGAACCCCCATGAGAAATTTGCTGACTGGCACGTACACATCAAAACATGCTGCCCTACACTGGGAAAAAACCAAATTACGCACAATTTGGAAAAGCGCTTTGCTCGATTAAAGAACTAGATAACATAATATTAAGCAACTAACTCCCCAAGCGTCCAACACGAAAGTCCACGAGACAAGCCGATGTGAGAGTCTATAACAGCTGGAGACAACAATTTTGGAATATAAATCACGATACACAGACAAATTTAATTTAATTTTTCCTGGCTTTAAAAGAGTCTGCTTTTTTCATATTGCTGCTGCTGCAAACATTTTTCAGGGCGTATAACAAAAAAGTATGCAACTCTTTATCATTCTGCATTTTTTCTTTACTTATCCCCTTTTTTCTCCCACTTTTGTTTTTTTTTTTTTTGGTTCGTTTGTTATTCTGCAGTGCAGCATATGCAACTGTCAAGTGGGGGTAGCAAAAACCAGAACAACAACAACAACAACAGCAGCAACAGTAACTGTTTCATCTATCAAATTTGTAGCTCAATATATAACCCATGTGGGATAACAAACGGGACGTAACGACGGACAACTGCGGGTTTTATGTGACATTGTTTACCTATGCCAACAACAACTGCAACAACAACTATAATAACAACAATCAACATGATTTACGTTTGAGTTGTGCGCGCTTCTCAAAAACAATATCATTTAATTTCAACGTCAGACCAGGCTAAAGAGAAATGTTCGTTGTCAAACGTGTCGCATGAGCAATGTGTGTAAACATTCGTATTTCGTATATTCCGCATACGCCTCGTGTGTCACTTGGCATTAGTGCTGAATGTGCTCTGATCTATTTCGACAGTTTTCCGCATATTGTGTAAATACTTTTGGTAAAAAAAAGGACGGGCAAATAATTGAAAATTTAAATTTAATGGAAGCATTTACAACAAAATCACCAAATCCTTATCAGGTAGATTTTTGCTTGTATTGTATTTTCAAATAACCAAAAACAATATTTCAGAGCTATTTTCTTTAATGTTCTTTTGCACTGATTTATAGAAAGTCAACTCTAAAAAAAGTAATCTCAAAAATCTTCGCTCGAACTGTGCAGATTGTCGTATTCTGCAGCAATCAGAAGGCCGATGTCCAAAAAAGTAGATTGCCGCATTGCAAATGCAGTTCGCATAGTTTGTCTGCCACTTTGAACTTTCCAACAAAGTTGTGCAACGCAACCTTAACGAGGCGAACGGAGCTGGGCTCTGGAAACTTGTGGATAGTTTGAGAAGATGCTGGCAGTTGAACTCCGACAACAACAACAAAAATGCTGTGTGTGAATAACGATTGACATTAAGTCCCGCAAAACAAAATGTAGCCAGCCAAATTGTATGAGAATTAGCTCCGATTAATAGTATGTATAAAATTGTAAAATTTACCCACTCATACATGCATGGAAGTGTAGTTAATTGCTCTCGAAATGTGCTCAAATGTTGTAATTATTTTAAAGCGATGCTTCAGAGTTTTTTCATGTGAGAAACTTAATTAACAAGCATGTTGGCTACAGTGATAAAAAAATATTATGTACATTTTTATACTCGGAACCCATTAGAAATGGGTAAACGAGGTATAATAATCTTATGTAGAAGTATGTAACAGTTAAATAGATACAATCTTCCCATTTATGTATAATATCTGCAGACATATTTTTGATGAGCTGTAACTGTTTCAAATTAAATAAAATACCATCAGCGGGCCTAGCAGCGGAATTGAGGGCATCTGCTAGTCGATCTCTGTCAACTAGAGCATTCCAACTTGTTTAAAATATTTTATTTTGTATATTATTTAGTTTAGTTTGTACTCTTTTGAAAATGCTGCGAGATAAATTCGCATGTATGTAGCTGGAGAGCACATGTTAGCATAGTTTTGTGAAGGACGCGCCTTTCTTATGTTGTGGAAAAATACAGAAGGCAAGCGGGGGTGACACAGGATGTTCGGCTGTCTTAGTGTACGCTCAAGCATAAAGCCAGACACGAAACAGTCGCCTCCGTTTGGCTGTGGTAGTGATGAGCAGATGGGCGGATCGGGGCAAGAGGGGCAACCGACAAGGAATATACCTAAAACAAAAGTTTCGAAACGTCAAACGTTTTGTAGTCAACGAACATTTTTTTCCTTTAGCTTTTAGATTTTGCTTTTGGCATTTTCCCTCTGCTCTTGTGTCAATTATGCAGCTTGAATAAAGCAACAGCAACAGCAGCAAACTAAAATGGAAGGAAGCAAATAGAGGGCGAAGGTCGTTTACATAAGCTCTCAAAAGTATGCTAGACATATCTATATATGTATAAGCCAATATATGTACATATATATATCTGCATAACGTACTCTCTTCGACTGGCATTTTTATTAGGGTGAACTCTTCGTTATATCCTGTTAGAGAGCGTATCATAAAGTCAGGATACTTTAGATAAGATGCACAAATAAGGCAATAAAAACTTACAACATTATTTTGAGTGCACTTTTAAGCGCAGCACAGAAAAGTGGAATTCACATATTTCTTGAAAATTTCTTCGTAAGTGATATTTAAATTATGAATTTAGTTTAGTTTATTCAGTTGCTCGAGCAACAATTGTTAAAACAATTTCAATAAAAGTTGATATATTTGAACAAATAGAGGTCATCTTCAAGTCGTTCAACTTTTAGTCAAGCGCACTCAGTTCAAATATGGTTGTACAAATATGATTATATATATTTACATAAAGTGTGCAAATTGAATTTTTTTGATATCCAATGCCCTTTTATATATTTATTTATGTTAATCCCTATGCATTCAAATCTCAGCTACTAAAAACGGAATATACATTTATGAAGAGTGTTCTCAAAGGTCAAATTGTTTCTTTTATTATCCAAATAAAACAGATACCAAGAACAACTCTACAGGGAATATATAAATTCCCTAAATCCACTTGCATACAAAATACGCTTAGATTATTATTTTTGTTTCAAATTCAGCATTTCAACTTTAGTAACTTTTATTTCTTTAATTGAATTGAACTAATTATAGCCGAAATTAAGGCTTTAAGTGAAGCTTCAATGATAGCTGGAATAATTATGTATTTATTATAAGCTTTTCTTTTCTTAATATATCTAATGATAGAACTAATTTCAGCCTTAATTAAAGCTCCACCTTAAGCTTTAATTGTTGCTTTACCTAAAGTTAACTTGAGCTTTGCTTATAGCATGAATTTGATGGGTCCAATTATAGATTTACCGTGAATTTCAATGGTTTAACTTAATGTTGCCTTCTTTTAAGGATTGCTTTAGTGATATTTTTAATGACAGCTTTAAAGCTAAAAATGTTTCGATGCACAACAGTATATTCTACATGCTTAACTATGCACACCAAGGATAAAACTTCATGACCATATAATTATGTGCATATCATTTGACTGCAAGGGCATGCAAATTTTCTATTCATTAGAGCGTTGTGGTTTCTTTTTTGCTTCCCACATATAGCCCGCAACTTCCATAGAGTTGACTGGCCTCCATGTGCCACATTTGCTCCTCTCCACTGCAACTGCCTCGCATCCACGCTGCCACAAATAATATGCAAAGTCTATTAAAAAAGTGTGCCCGAGTCGTGTGTCAGCACCTCAGCAATGGGTGTTAAAAAAAATAAGTGTATGCTTATAACAAAGCCAACCAGACTTGTGAAGTACCAGCAAAAAAGAATAGTAACAAGATGTTCACTTGAAGAAGCTACATAACAACAAAAGTTTACCATGAATTAATTCTTATTATTATTCTTAGAATAAAAATCTTACTTTAAGTATAGAGTAGACACATTGTATAATTTTAGTAAGGGTATGACAATGACGAAGCGCATGAAATGTGTGCCGCAAGGAAGCAAATACAACACACACACACATAAACCATTAGAGCCCTTACTTTCTCACACTCTTTACACACTTTGACACCCATAACGTTTTGTGCAACGCCACCTGGCGGGCAAGTCATTAAGTGAGCTTGTTTTGTGCTGATTTGTGACGATGCCTCCTCCTCTGCGGATGCAGAGACAGGGATAGGGCATAGGCAGCAACAGCAGCAGGAGGCCATAAAAATGCCAACACTACCTAAACTAAACACACACAACAAATACACACACACACACACACACACACACACACACACACACACAAGCAGCTATAATTATAACGGGCATTAAAACGACCCCAAACGAAGCCAGAGTTGCCAGAGTGTGTTATGAGTGCAAGCAACTAGTGAAAATAAATGCCACTAATTTTAGTTTTATTTTGTACACCCTTCTAGGAGGCAGCTAGGAATCCATAAAATAGCAACAGTTCAATTAGATATATATATCATAATTTTATATATATATAATTCTAATAAATGCGAATTACTGTAAGCTAACCCTAATTGAGAAGCTAAATTTATGAAAAATTTGTTATACACAAAAAAAAGGGAATTTATTATATGTCAAAAATCGGGAAAAATAAACCCAACTCAATAATTACGAGTCTTTAATTAAGCTATCAGCATTTAACAGACATATCATTTAAAGTTTTCATAAAACTGATTGAGCTGTATAAGGAACCCAAATCAGAATAAGGTGTACATTTTGATAATGTCTACGAAGGGTGTTTGACTTTGGGCAAAACCCAAAGAAAACTCTTCTTTCTCCGACACAACTTTTTAGCACTTACTTTTTATGCGAAAATATAACTAACGAAATGGCTAAGCAGAGGGCGAGTCCCAAGTCAGCAGTCAGCGGTTGCAAATTCATTTTGTTGTTTCCGGGCCAACCCCAAAACACAGTTACTTTACATCTAAAGGTGTGTGTGTGTGTGTGTGTGTGTGCGGGTGTTTTGTGTGTATGCACACCATTGTGGTTAACTAAAACAAAAGTCAAAACTAACACACACTGAACAGCTACACTTAACCACATTTATACGTAAATATATCTATATATATATATATATATATATATTGTGCCGACCTCAGTTGTGCCAGCCAGTTTACCCGATTCGGTTTGCCGCTCGGTTTGCAACCTGTTTGCAACCCCCATTCAGAGACCCTACACACAAAATGAAACCTACTTTACAATTGTAGCCCCTAGAAATGCTCTTCATGCATTTCCTGCATTTTAGACGCGTTTCCACAGTTTAATACCCTGTAAACGTGTGTAACAGGCATACAGTATGTTTCAACTAGGCCTCTTATTGATCAACTTTAAATCGCATAAGAATCAAGTATTTAACCAAAACAATCTTGCAAGTTCAACAAACTACTATCAATCAATTCCTTATAATATTATTGTACATAACAATAAAAGAATATCGTCTTAATTTTAATTGATTTAATGTGCATTGAACAGGGTATCTGCCAGTCAAACACTGTCGACTCGAGCAATTTAACTTCTTTTATGTTGCGCCTTTTGTTTTCTCATATTTTTTTCATTTCGGGCTTGCATCGCGTGCAAAGAGCGCATTACAAATTTCATTGTTGCTGCCTTCGCCTGGCTTTGCTGTTGCTGTTTTGTGGTAATATGGGCATCAAATTGGGTTAGTAGTAAATTCTCGTGTTTGTTTTCACTATCTTTCAATGGGCTGCGGAAAGCAGCAACAACAACATCAACAACAACAATAAATTGCATGCAAATTCTTTTCTTCTATCCTTTTATTATATTTTTTTGGGTTCTGTTCAAGTGCATTTTCCGGGCTGCATACTTTTAGGCGTTAGCTGAAGAGTTTTTCATTAAATAATTAATTGCATACAACTTCAATTAACAACGCATAAGCTGACATATTAAATATTTTAAAGCTGCATTATTTACTCGATTAAAATGCAATTAATTAAGCATTTGGCAAGGAATTTGCAGCGGATTATGTGCAACACATGTGGAATTTGGAATTTGCTAGTCAAAAATGAACAATGCAGCTTACTTTAACAATTATACAATAATCCCGAATAGTTAATACAAATAATTCTTATACCAGCTTGCATGCATTAAGAGTTGACTTCTTTTAGTGTTTTTCTTTTTACTATCCATCTATCTGCAATCACAGCTGCATCGAGTGACTAGCAAAGCCAAGTTTTACCCATAGCGCGGCTTTCCTAATGTTGCACGGAACATTTCTGCGGGTCATAAAAACTTATCACCCACCTGCTCACACACACACACACAATATATATAGGCAGCTCTGACTGGCACAAACACACACAATCTATATCCGAGCAGCTCGAACTAAAGCCGATTTGAAACAAATTAACCGCACAGCCGTCAGTCGTCACACGGATTTAAGTGCAACGCTCGGTTAGCTGGCAATTTTCCAGGCAAAGGCAACAACTGAAAAGCAAACTGGACACCTGGACACCTCGAGGTTATATGTTCCATTGCTTCCCACTCACAATACACTCACTGCCCACCCACTTTTTAGAGCAGGCGGACAGTCGACTGACTGCTTTTGCACACAGCTGACGACAGACGCTTAATTTTCAATTACGAAACACACACATGCCCCCAAAGTGCAAATGGAATGGGGGGTGCTAAACGTAATGATTTCATATGTTGGCCATTTTACACAGACACACCCTCTCTTATGTAACTACCACATGCCCCTATAAACCTATACATATATAAATATATATATATAAATATGTATAAGCATCATCATTGGCAACACGTTTTTACACCTTGTGCTACACGTTTTTATTTAATTTGCTGCACATTCTACGACGCAACGCAATCAATTCCATATTATATACATATATATATATATATATGTATAGTCCGGATATTAAGCTGGCCTGGCTACAAAAAGGAAAGAAGAAAAAAGGATATGCACGGGCGTAGTCAACGCTTATCAGCCGAAGGGCGTCTATTGGAAATCAAAAGTAAAATAATAATTGAAATATGTTTGTCGCTGGCTGCAATTCAAGTGTTTTTTTTTCGTATTTTTTAGATAATATATTCAATAATGGACGTAATAGTAATAATGGAAACAGCGAATAATGCGCTCCTCAAACTAATTAAGTAGCTCATTAAAACATAAATGAACTTTCCAATTGCGTGTATTTATTATGCACAAAAAGGTAAACATATTTCAAATAATTAACATTATATTTTATTGACAATCATCCGCAAATGCAAATTAATATTTAATGCGTATTTTATGGCATCCATTTAACTAAATTGCAGGTGTTTGCGCAAAGTGCACAATCAGCATAAACAATGCGAAAATTCAATCAGAAATTGATTCAAAATTGTCGCGATAAACGGGGCTCAAATAAAACGAAGAGGAATATAAAAAAGAAATTTATTTATATTAAAGTTGGTTCGCTTTGGAGGCCACCTAATAATTGAATTATATATTGAATATGGACGAGGAAATGAAGAAAGCTGAAAAAACCAACCCCAACCCCAATCGTAAACACGATTATTGTGAAGTCAACTGGAACTGGGCATGGGTTGAGAGTGGAGAGATGGAGAGATGGAGAGATAGAGAGATAGAGAGGACCACGAAGGAGTATAAATATTTGATTTAAACTTGGTGACTGTGAAATCTTTGTGCTACTTAAGCAAAGCTTACGTCCCATTTTCTTTTATTTCTGCCACTTTAACTTGCTGCAGCATTTTATTTGAGTTTCCCTTTTAGAAACCGCTCACTTATCGGATTAAACCTGGCACTGAGTTTGGCCTGTAGAATATCTATCTTAGGCACGACCTCGATTACATTCCCTTAGAGGCTGTACTCGGCTTACTGGCATCCCCAAAGCTTTACAAACTGAAATACCCTCGACGAGTTATAAGCATTTCAATCAAAATCGATAATATAAATGATGCTTCATTAAAATCCTAATTAAAAGAGTACCATAAAGTTCCAGAGTGCTCTTTCCCATATTTGCTAGTAGAAGGCTTAACAATTCGTATGCCCAACTAGTTTCTCAAATGTAACATCACAAATTAGTTATTTGGGCGACACATTCTTCGCATTTTTTGTTATTTTGTTTTTTGTTGTGCGCTTGCAAGTAATTTTTAATTTGGAAATTCCTTGAGTAGCGAACGTGGCAGGCACACACGAAACAAAACGTGACACACCGGCTGCAACTTTGCCCCATGCCTGTCTGCCTACAGTCACATGTATGCAACACAGACATAAACAACACACACACACACATGCACAGATGCCTGCACACATGTGTGAGACACAACCGCAGCGCCGCACAGCGCCGTTGCAAGTATCTTGAGCTAATTTCATTAAATATTCATGGCCATGGCAAACAGGCAACAACAATAGGGACCAACAAAGAAAAACATGTAAAAAAAAAGAGAACTCTCGCAAATGCAGCAACGACAAAGTCGATTGGCTGCAGTGGCGCCTCCTTTCGATGCACTCACCAAAAAAATGAGTGAAAAAAACCCATTTATAGCTAGAGAACCGAATCGAAAACGGAACCGTAGCTTTAGCGATTGACATTCAACATTTTTTAAGAATCATTTAGAAGAATTTGTATTGTAAGTTCATAATTATTTTTCTAAGAAATAAAACGAACTGTTTTTGGTCTCAAAGTAATCTTAATTCTGCAAGCTATTGTGTAAATATTATTCCAAAAATTAAATGCTTTTTTCGCCTCTCATCTTTTACGGTTTGACACCCCCTGAAAAAAAAGATCTCTTCCAATCCTTTGATTATATATTTTTCTCAGTGTACCACAATGCTGCCTCCATGCACAAAATGTCGCTGGCTCTCAGCAATTTTTAGCTTGCTAGAAAAGTTGGCAAATGTTCGACAAGCACACACACACACGCACTCACACACACACACACATGAATGGCCATTGTAATACTTGTGTTAGTTTAGGCGCAGACACACAGCAGCACAAGAAGCAGCAGCAGCTGCCACTGACAAATTATCATTTAATCATTTGGCAGTTTAGTTCACTTTTTTCTGAGCTCTCTTGTTCCATGGGCTCAAAGGTTCAAGGCCTTTGAATTGAGTCTGCTCTTAGCTGATGATTAACTATTGATTGATGGGTCTACAGACTATGCATACGTCACTACATCAATAGCTACAAAAAGAAACACATAAGCTAATTGCCTTTTTTATGGGGCTTGATAAATGATTTTTAGCTCTTGGTTGCAATTTGCTCAACATTTTACAAAATTAATTGAATTATTGTGGTTGTCAAAATAATAAAAAAAAAAAACTTAACAAATAAACATACACTGATAAATATTTGTGCGTAATTTGCAAACAAACATAATTTAATAAGTAAATAAACATAATAAAATAAATAAATCAAATAACTAAATAGTAAACCAAATATTTCAATCTAAGTTGAAGTCTTAGTCTTCATTAGTCTTAATTTTTTGGATTAAAGTGTACTTTAAAAATGCTAAAAAACCTGACTCGAGTCCACAAAGGATGGTTTTTAGCCGTCTGTGGTTTGCACAGTTGCAGCTGCTGCATAAATAAAACTGACGCAGATAAAACTGGCCCACGGTGCGACTGTCTGTCTGCTAGTTTTACATTATTTTATTTTTTGTATTTTTTGGTTTATTTGCGCGATGTCCTTTTGGCCAGCCGCCCATAAAAAGACAAGGCAAGTAAACAAAAGTATAAAAAACAAAAATGCCGACCAGACAAGTTGGAAATTATAAATGTAACTGCTCATTTGGCTGGTAAAAAAAAACCTTATAGACAGCATTGGAAGTAAAATCTATCAAAGTAGTTGAAATTAAAATGTCGTATTTCAAGCAAACTTTGAGAAACCTTTGAAATTAAGTTGAATTAAATTATTAAAAATTATAAATTAAATTGCAGTTTAAAGACAGTTTTAAAAATATTCATTTTAATATTAATTACTTATGAACTTTCTGATTTCTACTGAAATGCAATTATATCAAAAGATAAATATTGAATTCATTTAAATTCAGCACAGCGATAAACGCACCAATTAAATATATCAAAATGATTCGCAAAAATGCGGTTGGTGATATTTATATCATTTTGCGTTTATGTTTGTTGCAAGCACACACAAGTGCAACAAATATGTATACTCACCTTCCTTTCTGTGGTGCATGTGCATTTTCAGTGGAGCGTAACATTCATCGATACATATTCATAAGCCCCAAAAAGGCAACAGAGAAAAAGAGAGCGAAAGAGTGAGACACAGAGAGAGAGAGAGAGAGAGAGAGAGATGGACCAGGAGGCGTTGCGAATTCTGCGTTTATTCAGTCAATACAAAAATCGAAATGCTGGCGGCATCATAAATCATAGATGCGTGGAATGGAGATGAGTCGATGGTGGCAAGTAGGTGTGCCCCATATCAACATAGCCAGCAGACAGCAGGGTGCCCACAATTGAAACAGATGCTGCCCCTAAAAGCATGCTACAACTGAAATATAGTTGCATAGTGGATTTTATGCCTTTTTTGTAGAGTGGCTTAACGACTCTTTAAAGCTTGTGCAGAATTTTGAGCGTTTGTTTTATGCGAGTTTGCCAATACCAAAGATTAAATGCCCAATGTGCATTAGCATAATTAAAAATGTGTGCTAAGGCTGATGGATTTGGATGGATGAATAAAGTTAATAATAAATACTTGCGTATTGAATGGAAAGGCAAAAAGTTATTCTTTCTATCTCTCTCACACTCAATATACACATATATGCAGACATTTCTCAGTCCTTCTGTGTGTCTCTCTTTTTCTCTCTGGTTCTATCTCTCTTTAGCTCTATATATCTCAGTCTACCTCTCTCGCTCTATCTGTTTACATTATTCTCCCTATCTACATGGCTCTTACCATCTCTCTCTCTCTATTTGACTAAAGATAATCTCTCTATCTCTAAGTATATCTCTCTATCTCTCTGTGTCTCTGTCTATATTTTTATTACTGCATCTCTCGCTATACCTATACCTGTATCTATATTTCTTTCCAACTATCCACATCTTTTTTCGATTTCTCAGTATCCCCTTCTCTCACTCTCTCTACTCGTCTGCCTTCCTCAGACTTTTCCCTCTCTCTTCCATCACCTGCATTCAATCCAATGAAAAGCCCATTATTTAAATAGTGTTGTTAAACCCAACAAGAAAATCCAGTCGTTTTCCGAAACCGCACGCAATCACGTTTTCCGGCCATAAAACACTAAGCGGATATTTCGTATTTAACAAATCGGGCCAAGCGCACCATTTTTGGCCAAGTGCAACCCCAGAAATGGCCGACTACTTTTCATGTATATGTGTGTTCAGTACTTGAGATCATTTTTCGTTGGCACATGCCACAAAAATGAGCCACATATTTCAGACAATTTCGCTCATGCATTTTTGATAGGAGTGTGTGTGGCTGGCTGGGTGTGTGTGTGTGTGTGTGTGTGTGCGTGTGTGTGGGTGGGTGTGAGTGTGGCAGAGTGAGTGCTTGGGTTGAGTGCACGAGGCTCTTACCAGTCGCGTGCCTATTTAATTTCTCTTGTCTATGTATATAAATATTTTATATATCTTTTCTCGGATAAATTACCTTATTCGCGTCACTTGTCTTTGAGCCAAAGTTGCCTTATTTGTATGTGCCACGCCTCACTTTTATACATGAATATAATTTTATTGCGTTTGCATTTGGCGTTGTTTCATTTTTTTATGTTATGCTTATGGCATCTCGCATAAAAATTCTGATTTTCCACTCAGGCAGCTGGCAAATGTTTTTTCAAGCTGCTCCCCAGCAAATATCCGTGGCCAACAGCTTGGCCTATAAAAACAATAGCGACAACAATAACAATAACAACAACAAGAACGACTAAACGAAAGTTTTTATATTATTTTAAATATATATCTCTTATATGCACCCAGCTCAGACTTGATATATATTTATTTTTATATGTATATAATCAGGCGTAGGCGTATCTAGAGCGTTTTGTCCTTGAAACGCGACTTGCTAACGGCATTCAAATACAAAATGCAAGCCAATTGGATACTCCTGAAGTAACTGAAGGGAAGAGATAACTTAAAGAAACGAGACTAACTGAAAATACTAAAGGAAATAATAATCTAATTACTTGGACAAGTCTTTAATCTAACTGACATCTGGAATTCGTGATAAGAAAATTATTTCACTTCGAAATTCCAATTTATTGCACTAATGTATAAGGAAAATAATACCAGATCTATTGCAATATGGATTACATTTTATACCAAAAACAGAACTAGAACTATCAAAGCAGCATGTCAATTTGGAACCATTAACCGATTGATTTGAAATACTGGAACCGGTGTCAAAGTCGAAATCGAACCAGTAAACTGAACTGATATTATTAACCCAAATAGTATAAGGGGTAAAATCAAGGGTTCAATACGAAACCGAATACCGAAAATAATTTAGAAAAAATGGATTATATTTACCAACACTTCACTTATCATTACCGTAGTTCGTTCAGTTTGACGAAAGATTCAAATAGTTTCTGATATAAAAACGATAATTGCGATAAGTCGATTAAATTTGCCGCTGGCAAATCGATAAGCTAAACAATCGCTGATAACCTAAATTTCCCGTAAGGCTGCATCAAACCCAATGCTGATAAAGTCTACAGGGTATACGAAAAAATCAAGAGCTGCACTCAATGACGCTGCACTTTTATTGTGCGCCCTTCCGCGACAAGCCTTATAATCAACATCATCATCAGCATCATCAACGTCATCAACAACAAACAGCGGCGGCCTCCTTTTGTCGTCTCAACTGTGCTTACCCCCTCCACTACCCCCTATCGCCTACCCCTTACCACTCCACAACATTTCCATTCTTTTGTGTGTGTAACATTTTATTTCACTCTCTTATACAATTGTCGGTTGTGGCTTTTTTTGTGTGTGTGTCAACAACAGCAAAAGAAGAAGCAGAAACAGAAGCAGCTCCTGCTGCCACTGCTGCAAGTGCAAGGATAATAACAAGGAGCAGCAGCAGCAGCAGCAGCCCAGTGACATTTTATAAAATATATTATCCCAAGTGTGGAACTTAGTAAATAGAAAAGGCCATGTTTATTTTTCATAGTACACAATTGATATATTCTCGACATTATTCTTGGGTTAAACACACACACATTTGTTGGGCATGCTTTAAATAATTTATAGCTGCAAGAGTTCTAGATTTGAGATGTTTTTATGGTTATTGCGATTGTAGAAAAGACAAAGATTGATATTCCTTATAAGCATAGCAAATCCAATTTTTACGAAGGAGATATTAATGAAAAGAAATTAAAACTGTAAACAAATGAAAATATTTTAGTTTGATTTAAAGTCATTTTTCTTTTTCATTTTTCCCAGAAAAGTTCTAAGAATTCGTTTACATTTTGTTTGTTTGCAAACATCAGATATTTTTCCACGGAAAATGCTTGGAATAAGACCGGAAACAAGATATATGAAAGTAATCAAAGACGCACAAGACGAAGACAAATCCAAGCACATCAAAAACATTAAAGTGTCCGATTCCCCATAGCAATTTCTTTAACCCCGTATTTATTTTTTAGTTTTTCCACTCACACACAAACACAGAGAAATTCTTTAGTCCGCCCACTCGTTAGTCGAAACATTTGTTGCCAATTTTACACGCCATAAAAATCGCACCTTTCCCTCGGGGGAAAAACCAAACTCAAGAAATCAATGTCTACTCATCCCCCTCACACCCTCACACACATGAAAGAACCCACAAATATGCATAATTTATACGGAACACAAGAGAAAATCAACTCAGACACACACACACAAGTAAAGTCCTGCGGTAGTGGCGAATGCGTGTGCTAGAATAGGACAACAAATGGAGTGATGTGCGCTAAAGGAGCACAGCGCATAAATAAATAATTTTCTAATGAAATTAAAAGCTTTGCTTACCTTTGACATAATTTGTTTGTTTCTTGCTGTTGTTGTTGTTGTTGTAGCTGCTGCTGCTGCTGCTAATAGGCTCACAAAATTCGCCTGTGAGAAGTTTGCATGAAAGGCAAAAGCAAAAAAAAAAGCCGTCGGCCGAGCTTGCGGAGCTTTTGTTGTTGTTGTTTTTTCGGCTCTGCTGCTGCTGCTGCTGCGGTTGACGTGCGCTGTCGTCTTTGAAGTACTTTTCCAGTCACTGCGCTTGTAGATGCTTGGCGCCAGCAAAATAAACAGTAATAGGCACACACACAGCACTAAATATTTTGTTTTTGGTTAATGATCAATAATTTGTGTAAAATGGAGCGACGTTTATTTTTATTTTTTGTTGTTGCTTTAACTTATTAATTTACTCAAGCACGCTGAGTTTGCGCCATTTTTTGTAACGGTAAAATCCTCATGGCACATTCACATACACACACACATGCACTCACATTCACATACACACACACGCGCACGGAATGTAGGTAAGCAAAAGCCAAAAAAAAAAAGAGCCGAACAATTAATTTTATTTGCTTATTACTTAGTTAGATTAAATTTGATGTTGGCAATAAATTCTTATTGATTTTTTTTTGGCGCGTTCATTTTTCTTATTTTATCTCGGCTGGTGAAAGATATTTTGAACGATTTTCCGTTGCGCGCACGCAAACACACCCGACTCAAAGAACGATTTACCGGAAACTGAAGTTGACTCTGAAAGAGAGGCCTGATTTTGGCAGAGAGCTACAGTACACTTTTTTCGGAAACATCGATATTGTGCTAAATTTGCCCAACGAAAATACTAAATGCTCAGTTAAAATACCATAAGGGAATACGATTAGGTAGTTTGAATTAATGTCCTGAAACATATGTGAAATATGTTCCAAAACTACAATTTATGGCAGTTATAGTTAATCAACCAATATTTCTGTAGGAAAATTTACTCGATATCGATTGCATTCAAATTTGAGCGCCTTGCGGGCATTTGTAATTAAGGCAAACGGTCACACTACCAGCGACAAGCAATGAAATGCCTCAAAAAATGATTTGATGCGAGAGGAGAGCTTCTTTATAATTTTATATTCATAGATATTACAATTAAAGCCGTTGTATTTACTAAATGTTGAGCCGCAGACCAACTGACAGCACTGTCCGCTTAACGCACTGGTACCCAACTTTCCAAGACATCGCCGTACTTCTTACGATCTGGAAGACAAGTAGAATTAGAGCACAACCAATCGGAGAGTGAACAGAATTGCCAGGCGCCTGAAAACTCACCAGTAATGGGAAAATCGTCGGGATGCAATTCAACATAGTGCCGCAAGACAGCATCGCGCTTTGCCAGATAAGCGTCACGCTTCTGGTCGAGAAAGGCACCAATGCCGCCGCCAAGCAGCGTAAACGCAATGTGTTTCTGAATGCCTGCAATTGCAATTGTGGTAATGAAAACTATTCCAACAAACAATGTTACGTCACAGCACTTACCAGAGAAAATGGGCTTACGGAAGCCCCAGTTGACAAACATTGCAATGCCAAAGCCGGCCAAAGAACCAGCCATCGGATTCCATATCGGAGACAAAAATGTGGGCTGGCGAGTGCCTTTATTTGTCAATATTTCCAAGGGATCGTTCACTGCCGATTGCTGCATGTTGACAAATTCTAGCAACCAAACCAAATGTGACCAAAATATAAACTGAATGCCGAGAGCGAGATAGCCATCAGCTGTTTATCGAGTGCACAACACGAACGATATATATCGATGACAGTGCGCGCTAATCAGCGTTGCCAGAAGTGGCGATAATAATAAGCTTTGCCAAGTGTTTTTTTTTGTTTCTTTATTTTACGTTAAGTTTTCAAAAATTGTTTTACAATAGTATTTTGTTGTTGTGGTTGTTGTTGTTGTTTAGTACACAATTACATTAAACGACGCTGCACTAAGCAAGCAAAAGGCAATTCAAAATGTGTGAGTGTGTGTGTGTGTATTTGTTCCTGCTAAAAACTGTAAACTTTAAGGCAAATATTTGTAACTTTTTTTTTTGTTCGTTTTCAAGACATTTCTAAATAAAAATTAGCTTGTCTGGTTTTTGTTTTATGTTTTTTGTCAATAGTACACATTAATTAGACACACATGGAAAGCGCAATCAAAAATGTGTTTAGGCACAATCATTACACAATATTTCTCATAAGGCTAGTGTCCTGCATTTAAGCCATTAATTTACAGCTTATGTATTATATATAATATATATATATATATATAAATTATATCTATAGGTAGTTTGAAGGCAAAACTGTATTTGTGTTTTTTTTTTATTTCAGAAAATGATTCGACATTAGAGCTACTTATACAAAATATTTCGGCACAAATTTCTTGCTTTAAACAATAATAAAAAATCCCGTGTTTTTTTCAAAAAACCAGCGAAAAAAATGTAACTGAAAATGTAACCAAAAAGCAAACTAAAAGTAGGAAATAAAGAAACTTAACTAAACCAGTATGATTAAAATTAAACTGTAGTTTTTTTCGTTTTCATTTTTTTTTTTTCGTTTTTGTTACTCAAATTGTACTTAAACATAAACAAGATCATCAATTAGTTAAGCGTAACTTTTGTGTTGTGTTTTTTGTTGTTGTTGTTGTTTGTTTTTAAGAAATGTATTGCATAAAAGTTGTTTAAAACTTGCCCTACATAAGTATGCTTTACTATATATATATACATATGTATATATATATATTGTGTATATAAATATTTATGTATTTTGTTTGTTTTACTGTTTCTGCGCTATTCTTTGAAAGCAATTCGCAATGACACATAAAGTAGCACTTGAAATAGACTTGAACAACATTTGCCAATGGGCATATATCATTTATAATTATAATAGTACATAAATTTTTCTTCTTTTTTTTTTGTTTTTTTTTTTTTTTATATATAGTTCGAATTGAAGTTTAGTTTTCATAATTATAACTCGCTTTTATTTGTTTGTTGTTTTTCTTGCATAAGGAATGACATTCGCGTAGAAAATCATATGTTTAAAGTTTAAACTATAAAATAGATAAGTATGTTTAATGGGGGGCGAGAGGCGGGTTGAGTAGCTGTCTAAAATATATATATATATGTGTATATATATATAACTATGTATACATATTTATTTATTTTTTTTGTTGTTTTTGTTTTTCATTTATATATAAGGCATATTACACAAAGCACACGATGGTCTCCCTCTTTCTCTCGCTCCGTCTCTGATTAGAAAAGCTGATCTGATCTGCGAGGAGTTTGTGTGTTTTTTGTTGGTTTGTTTTTTTTTTTTGTTTTTTTTTAGTTTTTTGTTTCATTTTTAATCGATTTGTTGAATTAGTTTTGCTTAATTTTTGTTTGTCTTTGCTTAGGATACGGAGCTGATTGCATTATGCGGCGAGCCCATCTGGGTGAGCACCTTGTCCAGCCACTGGAGCGGCCCATGCAAATGTATCTCGATCCAGCAGGGCGTCGAGGTCACATCCTGTCTATGGTATTCGGCGCCCCAGCCCTTGACGAACGACATGCGAATCGTGCACATTTTGGTCAGCTCATAGACGGCCTCGAAGCCATTGTTCACCGATTGCGATAAGAGTTGAGCAAATTCCTGATTGTTGAAGATCTTTAGCGAGCAGCCGGGCGGTATTTTACACACAGTGCTCGGATGGAAGCCGTGATGATAATTGCAATTGCGCGACTGCACAAATATGGCGGAATCGGACAAACATTCGGCATACACCTCCCCAGTAACATAGTACAAATGAACGCCTTTACCTAAAAAAGAAACCCAAGACAGAATATTAATAATCGTATATGGTACAGAATATATATATATATATACATCTTACATATAATAACTATAGAAAAAGTGCAAAGCAGCTACAAGTATAATAAATCATGTTCTTTATACTGACTTAAAAATAGCTTATCAAACATCCAAAATATATAAATATATAAGCCAATTTACTTAATGGAATAATAGCAACTCAAATAGCAAATATGCGCCCCTCTGAGCCTGTTGAATCTTTGTAGAGTTAAAGTTAAAGTTAAAGAGTTGATTAGATGTTTCCCTAGGGAAACTTCTCCTTCTGCTCCTGGCTAAGACGAACTCATTCGGCTATTATTGAGCATTATAGTTAAACTGGCGGCTTCCCATTAAATAGCCAACCGACCGCCACATTATGTTTCCAGGATTAGTACTCACCTATATGACGGCGTGTATTTTCAATGGTACTGTTGCGATTCACATTGCTCAGCTGGCCGAGGCAGCAGCGATCGGAGTTGTTCGATGGATTCGTGAAGCCATCGACAATGACCGAATTGTTGTTGCAGTGAAAGACTTCGCCGACGCGACAGTTGAGCTCATAATAGGCAATGGATGCCCAAAATGCTGGCTCCGAGTAGCTAACCTGGGCAACGTCGCCCATTTGGGCGTCGAGCATTTGTGTGCCATCGTTTGGATTGTTCGAATTGCCATCCTCCGAGGGGCTGTAGGCGGGTGGCGGTGTGCCCGCCAAACTGTCATACGGTGAATTTGGATTGGAGTTAACCGAACTGGGGCTGCTCACCGATGTGTTGCTATTGCTGAGACTGTGCGAATTGAAGCCACTGTTCGAGTAGCTAACATTGTGCGGCATACTCGGCTCGGCCATCTGATTGAACTGCAGCATCGAATGGCCCGGGGCAAATTCTGAGTGCCGTGGCACCAGCACTGGCGGCAGCACCGGACTCTCCACCCGCTTATAGTGATACGGATTGATGCACACCTCCTTCTGTTTGGCGCTAAACGGGAATTGGCATAATTCGAGCGGTTTCAGTTCATGATGCGACTGCAGATCGGGCCAGCGCCAAACCCGACAATAAATCACATGCGGCAGACCCTTCCGATGAGATACCTACAACAGACAGATAGATTGGGGGAAGTTAGTAAATGTGTATCAAAGGAATCAACTACAACTACCCATTTGCAAGAATATTGTAGTTGTATTCCACTAAAACTAAAAACATTATTTATTAATTGAATACATCTTATCTTAAATTGTGCAAACTTTAGTAAATAATGGTAAAATGCTAAGCTTAAACAAATCAAAATGATTACTGCCATAAACTTGGCCAAAACTAGGGCTTTTTTAGATCGTGGTTTCACTTCTAGATTATAACTGCATTTAAAGTTAGCAACGCGTTCATTTAAAAGATATAAAAGAGACGGATGAAACCTTGCCACAACCAAAATGTATTCAAAAATTGACAGATTTTCAAAAACCAGCTGCAAAAAACGCTTTCAAATCTTTCCAGAACTGTAACTTTGTCAAAACTGATCGGATTTTTAAAAGCCAGGACATTTTGATCACTGTTTGACATCTACAATAATTGTACATTTGAAGTTGAGTACGCGATTCTGACTCGCTTTCCATGCTAAAATTTATACTTCCAAAAAGTGCTTTTGGCGACGGATCAAAAGTGATCAGTCATTTTCAAAAACTAGGAAATTGGTTTGGCAATGGTTTTAATTCGAGATTAAAACTGCATTTGAGGAAGGCGCTTTCGACAGGCGAAACTTCTCAGTGCCATAACTCTGGTAAAACTGAGCCGACTTTGAAAAACCCAAGCTTTTTGAGCGTGCCTTGAACTCAATTTGAATATTTAATTTAAAGTTCGCTTTTTGTTGAGTTATTGTTTACCTGTAATCTTCCGTCTAGGGAGCGTGGAATTGTCACACACTTGGATGGCTGTCCGGGGCAGGAGAGAGCACGTTCGAGTTCCTCGATGGCGCCTTTGCGCTTCTTTAGCTTCTTGACCAAACTGTCGACGGCCTTCTCGGCCCATTTCTCCTCCTCGTCGCCCTGTTTCCAGCCGAGTAGCTTTTTAACGGCCGGCGATTGGAATGAGAATAATGTGCCCAATGTTGTGATGGCGCTGCTTGTATTTGATTCCACATCATCGGTGTCCATTCTGTTATTATTGTGGCTGTTGTTGTTATTGTTACTGCTACTGCTGCTGCAGTGTATGTTGCTGTTGTTGTTGTTGCTGCTGCTGCTGTTGTTGTGATTGTTGTTGCCGCTGTGTGTATTGTTGTTGTTGTTGTTGTTGTGGCTGCTGGGTGGAGTTACCCGATAACCGGTATAGCTATCGACGGGCGGATAGTCTATGGAATAAACCAATGCAAATGCATATAGAAATAAATCATAAATATATACACAAATATATAAATATATAAAAAAAATATATATATATATATATATATATGCAAACATCAATATCAATACAAGCTGCGATTAGATTGGATTTAAGCAACGCCCACAAGCAATAATAATTATATAAACAAATAGAAACTTGGCCATTTGCCCAGCTTCAAATGAAGTCGTCGTCGTCGTCGTCGTCGACGTCTGTTTGTTTTAGGGGGCGAGACGGGATGTGGGGGGAGGGTCTTTAAATGGGATATTTAAATTGTTGTTGCTGCTGCTGCACACAAATCATGCTTGACTCCTCCCCCTTTTGGCTATGCGGCTCAAGGTCGCCGCCCATTGCATGCAAATCATACAACAAAAAAAAAAACCAAACAAAATTCAATTGAGAAGAACAAATACTTAAAAAAAAAAAAGCGGAGATACCATCGATATAAAACCATCTACAAGATGAATTCTCTAAAAGTTGAACTGATACCAATCTTCTGACCTCAGCTGTAAGTGTGTCTAGGTTTATCTTGCAGTCATTGGTTTATTGGTATATGTTTTCAACAGTATTCTGATTTTGATTTGAAACCAACTATTTTGAAATTTCACTTCCTCAATAACAAGTCAACTTATAGTGGATATTAAATATATTAAGTGTCAATAAATATTTGTGAAAGTTGCCGTTAAAATAAAGAAAGAATTTATTAGCTAGGCCTACTAGAAACTTAATCATTTAAAGTAGCTTTATGCTTATACATTTGAAAAGAAAAGCATGATTAATTTGAGTAGAAGAATACCCCAAATAAATCTATGTAAATATATGTGTCCACATATTTAGGCATATCTTAAACATCGCCTTAAATTATTAATCATTCAGCTCAGCAATATTAGTTAATAATTTATTATTGAGCGCTGTCCATTGTTGTGAAGCTCACTGAGTCACTTTGCTGTTCATTCACAAATGAATTTTAATTTTATGCCTGAGAAATGCCAGTTTTGTGGCCATCTTCGGGTAATGACGCTAATCGTTCAACTTTGCTGATGACTCATTGCAATACTCCACAAACCAAATAAATTATTTGTTTATTAACAAGCTAATGCAAAAGTCCCCGTCGTGTCTATTGAATACTTGCAATTGTTTGCAAAATGTAAGACAAGTGTATTTCTTGGTAACATGTACATAAAGATAAGATACATTTTTATTCTGCGAATTTGTCAACGTTAGTCAAACAGTAAAATTATTAATATTTCTCATAGAAGATAGTTTTCTTGTTCATGAAATTGAGAGTTTAAAAGGATAAAGCAAATCTTTCGAATACAACAGATTTTAGCATAAATATTCTAGCATTTAGAAGCCCAAAGTCTTCTCTAACCCCACAAAGTATATATATTCTTGATGAGCATTTTCCATAGCCAAGTCATGTAATTTGGGATCGTATAACGAAAATCACGAAATGTGCGTGTCAATAAACACCAAGTCGTTGTTCTTATTATTATTAAATTCTTTTTAACTGTCTCCACACCGTTGGTTTTGCAGCACAATGAATAGGCGATTAGATCTACATAGACCTCATAATTAGTACATTAAAGCGATAATATCAAAATGTGCAACCTGTCAACCACCACCTAAGTGCAATCAAGACTCTGTGTCTCTGCCCCTTCTTCTCCTTGCCCAGATTGCGCTTCATAGACCATTAATGTTAACGGTAAAGACAACAATTCAATTTGAATTATGACACTTCAATGTGAACTACATTTCTCACAGAGAAAGAGAGAGAAAGAGAGAAAATTCACACTCTTTCTCTGCATATCTTAAACACTTGTCTGCGTCGAGTGTGAAAAATCAAATTGAATGAAAATATGTTGTAGCAATTAATTTCGTGGAGGGGCAATTGGGAGCCAAATTCAAATCCAATTTCAAAAGCAATTAAACGCTGACAATAAATCAACAAGTGCAACACTTGGAGACACCTCCAAACACGCCTGCCAAACACACACACACACATCAGACACTTGTAAATTTGTTTTTGGCCAAATTAGCCGCAGCGTGAATTAATTTTCAGCAATTTTTGACAGCCTACGCGGGGCGTTGTCTGATTTTTGTTTTGTTTTTGTTTTTGTGGTCTTTCTGTTGACAATTTGTTTGCTGGCAGCCGCCCCAAAAAATATTCTACCGACCTCAGGCACAACACTTGGCCGGGTATATGCCACATGCCCCCCCCCCCCCCCTAATAACCCTCCCAAGCAAGCACTGTTAAATATTTGAGCAGCTGGCAAACAAGCGTTAAACTTTAATTGCAACTCGATTGATTTTTGGGCTGAGCATTCAAAAGTTGTTGTTATAATAATGCCCCGAGGCTCCCCAAATTCAACAGCTTGTTGTTTTGCAGGTGGGGGCTTTGACTTATTGACATTGATGATATTGCCTTATGGCATTTTCATAAGAACTGCCAACAAACCCAGCTGCTTATCTTATTAAAGGGTTTAGATTTGGTTGGGTAAATAAACAAATACAAAATAACAAGACATTATTTGCTTATTTGCGAGGTAAATAAACTATAAATTTAGGGTAAAAAAAATATTTTAAAATTAGTGCGTCATTAAATATTGAAGAAAGCTTACTCTTTGTAAATGGCTTAAAGCTGAAGTTCATTGGAAATTAAGCAAACTAATAAATCGCCAAGCGTTTTCAGTTAAAGTAAGCGCCTCTTTGTTCGACTGGAATAATTGATTTCCTTTAAAGTCTCTTACAAATTTTACAACACTTTTTATTCGATTAAAGTCTGGCAATTTCACAAACGATTGCGATTGCGATTGCGACTACAATTAAATAGCAATAAACGTAAACTTCAATTACAAATTAAGTCCGTCTGATCGATTAAATGCGTGACAGCAACCAGAGAGCGAGACAGGGAGAGAGAGAGAGAGGGAGAGAAAAAGAGGGGCAATTCCAATCCGCCCGAACTGTCGCAGATTCTTCCAGGAAACAACAACAATAGACCATCTCATAACTCAAGCGATCCCCTTTCAAAAGAAGAGCAAAAGGAGAAGGAAGGCGCAAAAGCAGAAGCCAAAAGGAATCACTCACGTATTGCAGGCACGCATTCGCGCATGCGTATCATATAATTCCAATCAATAATCAATCATAAATGCGGCAATGACAATAAAGCGTAAATCAAAGAGCATCAGGTAAAGCAACAGTAGCCACCAGGAGAGCGAAAGAGAGAGAGTGATAGTGGAAGGGGTGCGTGTGAGGGGGACAGAGTAAAGTCAAACTTATCGCTGCGCTTCCGTTGCCGTTGAGAAAATGTCAAAAAGGGAGACGAGGACTTCGCTGTTCGTGTGTAAATGTAAATTTGTGTGTGTGTGTATGTGTGTGTGTATGCGCGTATGTGTGTGCGCGTCTGTGTGCGTGTGGGGACATGTGTTTAAAAATAAACAAAAAAGCAATGAAGATAAACTACAAGCCTAAAACTCCAGCAAAGAGTTTGATTTAGTTGAGAAAATCAAGAAATCAAACAACAACAATAACATGTAAGAATGCTCTAGTTGAGAGAGAGAATGCTCGCCGAGCAGATACCCTGCTAATAATGATACTGTAAATATCCCAAAAACCAATTTATAAGAATATGATAAAAAAATTTTTAACTATGTTAGTCTTACAACACCCGTTTTAACATATTTTTAAAGAGCTTACGAAAATCAATATAAAACACATACACATGTTTGTAGAATGGAGAGAAAGAGTGCTGGGAAGAATGGTTCACGGCTCTTCTTCGCGATGGATGTCGACGACGGTGATTTCTGCTGCTGCAAATTGTTGTTGTCGTCTCTTTGCCTTGTGTTGACGTTTATATGGCAAAGATTGCAGATATTATGTTATTTATTTATACTACAAGGCACACACACACACGCAGCGCTGCAGCGGCACAAATCAAAAATCAGCATCAAAATAATGTTATTCGAGACCCTCCACAAAGGCAGCCGCAATTTCAATTTCAATTTCAATTACAACAACAACAAATTGCAATTTATTCGCGAACTGCAGCAAACGAGTTCAATTTTGCGCTTAGCACGCATTAGGTTTATTATTTAATTTTAATATTATTGTTTATAAATAATAAATTATTTGCGTAAATATTTGCATAAATCCCATTCAAAATTTGAAACGAGTCAGGAACAAGCGCGACACCAACAAAAACACAACTGCACGAAGCGAACGATCAGCGACGAATGAGTGAAGCGAACGAACGAGCAGCAAGCGAACCAGTTGGGAACGAAGTGTGCGACGAGAGAGTAGAGTGAGAGAAAGAGAGCGAGCGCCACCAGCAAGGAGCAACAAAAAAAACTCTAGCAGGCCAAAAATAAGAGCAGCTCACGCTATCGATATATTTTCGTACATATGCGTTACGATTTTTCTGATGTACTTTATTATTCAATGCACAAATTTGAATTACTTTCCAATAGGTCAACGATAGTTTGTTGGCTTGTGTAGCCCTGGTTTGGACTAACTGCTGATTGATGCTTTGTGATTTGCCTGCCTGCCCCCTTGTGTGTAAAAAAAAACCACAAACAACAACAATAACACAAGCAACCAAGCACAAACCGCGTTGCACACACAAAAAATTTACTTTAAACAAATCAAATGTTCTCTCTATCTGCACGTGAACGCAAACGTGTGGGCTGCAATCAAACTGTAAATGCAGCAAGTGCATGTGGAATGATGCAGAGGGAAGAAAAGCAAAAAAACAAAAGTGAAAAAAATAAACGCTCAAATCTATCAAACAAAATTCTTGCATGGCTCGCGTTGCCAACTAACTGACTAACTCTACGGTCAAATTGCATTTTTGGTGTTGCCAGATGTGTGTGTTTGTTTGTTTGCCTGTGTGTGTAGAGTGGGCGCCACTTTTAATATTGCCCAGTTTTTATTGCGTGTTTAACACTACTAAACGCGAATTTATTGCCACCATGGGCAACATAACGCAGTTGTCGTAAAAAAACAAAAATAGTTGCTGAAGCGCAACCCCTAAACAAATAAAAACAACAATAGCAGCAGCAGCAACAAACATAAACAACCATAAAATGTATGCATGCATGCAAATTGTATATACATATGCAATATGCTCTCTCCTACTCTCTCTCTCTCTCTCTCTCCCCCACTCTCTCATGCCCACTGCGCACGTGCCAAAAGTGAACAGAAAAAGGAGGGAAAAATCCTTTTGCAGTCACACACAAAAAAATATTAAGTCAATTCTAATTACAAATAATTGACGCGTTAATTGCTAAAACGCACGCATACCGGTCGCCCTTCTAATGTAATTGAGCTGTCAACGGTATACAAAGGATAAGCACAACAAAAGAAACCACAACACTTAGCAACCCTAAAGCAACTGACAGCGTTGCCAACTGGCAACATTGTGGTAGGTTCGTGTTAACACACCATACTAATGTAATTGTTGCCAATTTCTTTTTTCACCCGTTACATCTAACAATTTTTTTCTTTTCTGTTTACAAATAGAGTTGATATGTAGGCTTTAAGAAAACACTATCAAGAAAATACTATAATTTTAGTCAAGAAAAAACGCTGCTCTTAAGTATTTGTTCACACAGGCTACAATTCAACCAGTTTTGGTTCTTATGATTTCAGGCACAGTTCGAATTTGAATTCTTAAATGGACCAAAATCATTCTTAAGAAAAGAACTATATTGTATCAAGTACTAATTACTCAAGATTTCTATTGCAATACAAAAAAGTTGCAGATTGTATTACTCAATTTCAATCTCGTCTCTTACTCACTGCTTCTTAACCCATTTACCTTTTAATAATTTTAGATCACAAATTAATGAATTTAAATTTGTAAGTTTTTCTGTCAATAGCTTTGACATATTAAGCTACCAAATGTTCTTTCAAAACTTTTTTCAAGAACCCCAAAAACCTTAACCTTCGAGTGAATACGAATAATTTCAAGAACGTAAACAACAAAAGTCTGCTGCCTTTAAATCGCCCTAAAAATCACATTTGCTTGATGAAAATATTTCAATTACGTTTTGCTTATGTTTGCAAAATGAAATACGCAAAAAACACATGTGCCAAAAGTGAGCTTGCAGCAATTGTTGTTGTTGTTGTTGCAGCAGCAGCGGCAGCGATTGTTGTTGTTCTTGTCGTTGTTTGGTGCTACTGGAAAAAAAGGCGTCGCCAGGCGTAAGCGTTCAGTTCAGCGCCATGCAACAATTGTTGCATGTTCGGCTGCCAATCAATGCCAATGACTGACGCAGTAACCAGCGACCACCATCGCACATCGCACACACACACACTGCAGTGTTGCATGCCACTAGCAGCAACAGCAGCATCAGCATCCAGTCGCCTAAATAGCCCATAAATATGTGGAGTATGCGAGAGGCACTGCCTGCTGCTGCAACTGAATGCAACTGCAACTTGCTTGGGGGTTAAACGTGGCCGCGCTTTGTGGCGCCTAATGCGTGCGCCAAAACAAAACGCAAAGAATTCTTAGAAAAGCGTCGCCAGAGAGTGTGTGAGGGAGATGATGGAGAGGGGAGCCGAAGTAGGAGTAGAACATGCGAGTCCATAGCGGATTAAATGGTACAAACATGGCTAATTACATGTATTTAACACACACACACACACACACACACACCAACAACAACAACAACATCCAGACGTTGTCGGTGCGTTTGCCTGTTGCTGTTGCAGTTGCAGCAGCAGTTGGCAACGCGACGCAAACAACTGCCAATGACAAGTACAACAATTATGGTCAAAAGCGGCAGCAAAAGCGTTGTCACTAAACACAACAGCAACAACAACAATCGCAGCAACAACAGAAACAACAACAGCTCTCAAGAATTGCTCATCATGATGATGTTCATTATGCGTATTTTGCGCTACACACAGAACCGAGAAACCAGGGTTGCGTAACTACTTCGATAACACAAAAACTATTTTGAGGTGATTCTCGAATCTGACTGGAGAACATAAAACCATGTTTATCGCATAAATGATCGACTAAAACTGGATACAATCGCTGTGTGGATTTCTAATTGAAAATATTACTCATTTAAGTTGGAACCTATGTTTCCAATCCGATCTGAATGAAATTTTCACATTTGATAAATAACAACTAAGTTTAGTTAAGGGCTATATCCTTGCAATTGTGTCTTTTATTACTATCGGAAATCGGTTGTATCGATATTTGCAAATCGGAAACAGTTATCGATTAAATTAAATAAACTCTCATACTCTGTGATCTCTCTCTAGATCGACTCGGTGGTTGATGCTGATAATGAATATAGATAATTTATGGGGTCTGAGATGCTTCCTACTGCCGCGGACATAATTTTGCACAATCCCCTTTTTTTTACCGATTTTTAATGGGTTTCAATTGCAATCCACAATAAGTTAGCTAATTTCGCATGCACGTTTTAGACGTTAGCCAACCCTGGACATTCAGCGCGATTAAAATAGGAGCGGCTATTTTGCAGCGTCTTCCTATGCCGTTTTGCAACCTTCCCGTCGCCCCCTCTCTGCCCACAAGACACACACACACACACACCAACCACTGAGCATTGTCAATGCATTTATTTATTAGATTTTAAATGCAATAATTATTAGTTTTATATGGACAGTGAAGCGCCAGGCAGCGTCAAGTGTGCGTGGCGCGATCTGAATACAAATAACAAATGGCAACAGCAACAGCAACAACAACACAACAACAATAACACAAACAAGACACATAATACACGATGCGAGAGACACCAAAATGTGTGCGTTGTAACAACAACAGCAGCAACAACAACGTCCACTTGTGTGGCGCTGCCCCCGAGTTGCATTTAATATGCAAACGTCGACTCTGCCTTGCAACAGTAGCTGCCAAACTGTAAACTCAACTGACATGCGTGTGTGTGTGTGTGTGTGCTGGTGTGTGTGTGTGTGGGTGTTGGTTTCAATTACCCCGGAGTCGACTGCAGACTTTCCACTGCGCAGCACAGCGAATCGACTCTTGACACTTTAGCGACAGAGATTTATTCGCGGTAATTTCCCACTTTATTACAGTTTAAAGTTGCGTTTTCATAAGTTTTTCTCAGTCGCAGTTTTCCCTCCCTTACCGCAACTCGCCTCCTCTCTTTTTTAATGCTGCCATTTGCATCAATTTGGCTCATTGACTAACGACCATCGTTCGCTGCATAAAAACAATGCTAAAATTGAAGAATGGAAGTTTTCCACATGGTAAAAATGCACACTTCTCTTGCTCTAGTTGTGGGTGGGTGTTGTGTGTTTTAAGCATTGATTTACAGCTGGAAGAGCTCGAGAGACACACGGACAAGTTGGAGTTGTCTGTGGTCTACTTCTGGGTTGTTTAGTGTTTAACTGAATATAATTATCGACTAAGCTTAATAAAATGGTTCTTTAAAAAATGTTGTTTATGATTCTGTTGCGGATTAATAAAAGTAGCTCGATAAAAGTTATGATTTTCTCAACTTTTTGTCCGTATTCGGGTCAGCAATGGTACTAAATGAATGATATAGTTGCCCGTAACTTGTGAAATTTGATTTTTAATCGATAAAATGCACTTGTATTTTTCAATCTGCTGAACTTTTGAAATTTTGTTATATTGATCATTTAATTAAAATAATAGTAATAATAATAATAATGTAATATTGTTTACCGTAAAAGGTTCCTTCTTTTTTCGATTTTAGGCGAACTTTTGAAACTATCTGGCTTAGCGGATAGCTTTAACTATTTAGCTTTTGTGCACAACTGTACTGCTAACTACACCAACACTAAGTAGTCAATAAGAAACAAAATATTGCTATATAATGGGCACAAATCAGTAGTCCATATATTCCATGTAATATCAAATCGAGTTAGCTTTTGTTACATATTATTTCAACGCTGACGCAACTGGAAATCGACATTTTGCAAGCCATTTTTCTTAACTCGCGCGACTAATAAATCATGTGCCATGACTAATAAATCATTTTAAGAACTGTAAGAACTTTTAACTATTGAAAAATAAGTGAGCTGTTGCGTTTTTAGTCCCTCTCCCTCGACGCCTTCGATTTGACCCAATCTTGCCTCGAGTAGTTTCCAAATCATCAACTCCCACGCCACCAAAACAAAAAACCTACGTTCCTTTTTGTTTTTGCGTCTCGAAACGGTTATTCTAATTTATGTTGCATATTGTTTATATATGTACACACATACAGTGATGCCCATAAAAATAACTCTGGATTCTGCGTATTTAAGGTGACCATCAAATGCATCCAATACATTGTCCACAAATCACGTGGAGGGGTCTCTTTTAAGTCGGTATTAAACCGGAAATTCAGAGCCGGAAATTAAACATTTTTGAAGAATCAGTTAACCGATATTATTCGTCCACATAGCATCATAATTTAACCGAATAAGGAAACAAAATTTGAGAACCATTTCACAATCAAAACATTTACACTTTACGTATCGGAACCGGAACGGGAACCAAACTACTATTCGGTTTTACAGCCTAGTTTTAGACTTGAAATTCCATGTCTGAAACCAAATAAACTAAAAACGAAGAAGTTTTCGTTGGTTGTAGCTTAGGATTTGTGCATCGACGATGGTCTTGAACTGACCGAGATATATATTTACAGTAAATATTCGTTCTTTTTGGATTTGTCATTATTTTTTATTAAGTGCACTGCTATTTATATACAGCCACATTTCGCCAAAATTCTATACAAAATCCAGAAAATCGAAAATAATCTTTTTCCTTTTGTTCTGCGCCTAAGAAGAGTTATCCCCAGAACAAAGAAAGCTTGTAATTTGATGGTATTTTCGCAACCGCAGCTGTAGATATGTAAAGTTCGACAGAGCTGCACACAGTTGGGCTGATTGGGCAATTCACAATTTGCCAGGCGAACGAAAATTAAGTGCGCAAAGTCGATATTTCAATTTCGGGGGGCAGCAACAAAAACAAAAACAAAAACAGAAAACTAAATAATTTGCATATGAAGTGGTGCATGCCGCAGCATGTTGCATGATTATTATTAACTAGCTAACCAGCTGAGAAGGCGGCCGAACACACGGCCTACGCATCAGGTTGTTGCAAGCTAGCTTGTTGCCGCAAAAAGCTGGCAATTTTAACGACTTTTAGCTGCAAGTTTTTTGTAAATGAGTCTGTGGCTAAATAATTATGTTATTAATTGGATTTATGCGCAAATTCTGTGTGTATGTGTGTGTGTGTATGTGCAACACATGCCACAGAATAAAAAATAAAGCGAAATACAATCAACAAGCCGCATACAAATTTGCATGTTGATCTCTAAGCCCTGAGTCGCAATTGTTGTTAATCCCGTTGCTTCATGACTTTATGGCTTTGGGGGCGAGGTTCTTATCGCTGCACAACTATTTTTGGATCTATCGAAAGCGTGATTTACGCTTTTTTTTTTGTTTTACTTTATTTCCAGCTAGATAAATGTATTTTTTCTCTATTTTTTGCCAGTGGGCGTCCCTCTTGTTCATTTTTTGATATCCCCATATAAATATTTAATTTTTTTCTTTTTTTTTCTGTTGCTACTCTTGATTTTCTTGTCGCGATAATCCCGGCAATGGTAATAAAAAAACTTAAAACCCAAACAGCAAACAGCAAACAGTAAACAAAAAATGAGGCAAAAAAAAATTTAAACAAATTGTCAACACGCATTTGAACTTATTTTTAGATACCCGTGGAAATCGGATTTAGTTTTATTTTTTATTATTATTATTATGAGTGTGATTATTGTGTTATAGACTGGCAACAACTTAATTAAGTGCCTGGATACCCAAGATGCTTATCTTATGTCGCACAAAGACAACTGAGACCCCAAGTTAAATTCAAGCATAAAAAATAAATAAATACTCTTGCAGAGGGTTTTAGAAAATGGATCACAAGGTGTGTTCGACTTTGAATAGTATTTTTTAATTTTCAAAAAATATAATTAAATTGCTAAATTAAAAAAAAATAGGGATATTTATGTAGATTAAGATTTTCCATTTCAGTGCAGTTATCAACCAATTATATAAAATTAGTTGAGTTATATTTGGCGAGCGATCACTGTACATAAAATAGGTGCTGCTGTTTTAGGGCATATTAATGCTTACCTGATTTACTTTCAGGCACGTTTAGCAATAATCTCACCGCATGTGAGAAGCTCTTATCAGCTGAATGAATCGTCTAGTCTGGCATCAGATACTGTGGCAGAGGCAGCTTTAAAGCGTTTGCATTGCGATGATGCAGCAAGTTTAAATTGCAGGAGCTTTTATACCCCCACTCTCTCTCTCTCTCTAGTATGCAATGCTATGCTCACTTGGCCAACAGCAACAATAACAATAACAACAACAATAATAACAATAGGAGAGATGTAAGTAGTTGCCATATCGCACAAAAGTTGAGAACATACACAACGAACCGCAAAATACGTAGAAAAACCACTGAAAAAATCAACACACCCACAACAAGGAAAAAAGTTGCGATTGTGTGCGTGTGTATATAGATTTGAGTACACGTCTTGGGTTGCGCTTCAGTTACCTTCGACAAAGGAAAGCAGCGACGCTGACGCTGACGCTAACGTTGACCGCGACTGAGCGGTGTCTAACGGCGCAAAGAAGTCAATTCTTTATATTTTATACATGAGCAGACAGTGGCGTAGTGAGTGGAAATCCCAAAGAAAGAACAAAGGCTATTCAAGTTCATAAAACCTGTAAACAATTAAGTTACAATAAAAGTGGGTGCCTTGTGAAAATTGGGAGTACAATATATGCATATGCTCTATAAATATTATGTTGAAAATATCAATATCTATTTTGCTGCAACATCGGAAAGTTATATTTGAAAAAAAAAGAAATTCGGATTTGTTTTATTTTGGTATTCAGCATGATTTAATAGAAGCAACATTTGGCCTTACAAATCAATGATTTAAATGTACCCAAAATGCAATATATCTACAAATGTGAAATGGCATCAGGCCCAAGACACAATTTATGGCTCTGCTTTTGGAGGTCGCACCCAATGACCCCTGCCTAGATACGCCACTGTGAAAACACACATGTAATCCTAGGCGAGTGTGCCGCCCCCCACAAAACTTCTGCTGCTGCTTTTGTCGCTGTTTGAAAGGTTTGCGCGCGCGCTTTGCTGATAACAACAACATCAACAACGACGCACAGTGGGCACCACACACCAAAAAACTTTACAAAGATAATTTTGAACTGAATAAATGCAACTCAATAAGTTTGACTAATCCATTCAAAATTAATCTTATAGTCTTAAGTTCGCAAATGCTAAACAAAATTGTTATACAAATATATGCTCTGCTTCTAATTCGTGTGGAATTCATAAAATCCTATCTTGGAAATTCTTCCCTCACAGGCTTTTTAAATTGTGAAGATTATCATTTCTTTGGGAGATATGATTTTGAAGAAAGGAAAATTCAGAAGGCTCCACTGTTGCATAGATAAGCGCGTACACACACACACACACGCACACGCAGTATAAATGCAGCTGTGTAGGTGCATAGAAAAAGAGTACAAAGTGAAGGTGTGTGATTAAATTGATAACAGAGCATTTTTAGTTGCTTTATTTTGTGTGATAACAGTTTGTTTGAGCAGAGCGTATCCAGTTCACTGTCTGACTCATTGATTTAATAACGGTTCGAAGGTTCGCCTTTATATTTATTAATCAAATGAATTTTTTTTTTTGCTGTGACTAACTCAAATCAGAAGCAGGGCCTAAATTACCACCCACCAGTGCCTCTCCCCCTGCACAGTGGTAATCCGCACCTGTGCTGGGCAGCATTCAAGTGGATTGTGTGGTTCAAAGTGAACGAGAACGAGAGCAGCAGCGGCAGCAGCAGATGAGAAGATGTCTGAAATATTTGTGTGCACGCCGCAGCAGCAGATAAGCGACATTTCAAGTATTTTCAAAACATAATAAAAATTTGATTTTATTGTGTGTATTTTTATAATTGTTTTCAACGTTTCTTTTCTTTTTTTTTTTTTAGTTCAATTAATGGCGCGCGCAGCACAAAACACATATGTATATATATACACACACATACACGAGCACACACATATTGCAGCATAAAACTGGCGAGAGGCTGAGAATAAAACTGTAATCGTAATCCCTGCAGAGCAAGAGTAACAGCCGCAGCAGTTCAATTAATGGCGCGCGCAGCACAAAACACATATGTATATATATACACACACATACACGAGCACACACATATTGCAGCATAAAACTGGCGAGAGGCTGAGAATAAAACTGTAATCGTAATCCCTGCAGAGCAAGAGTAACAGCCGCAGCAGCATCAGCAGCATATACAACACCAATAACAACAACAACAACAACAGCGACGCCAGCCAAGTCTCTTTCGGCAGCAGCGCGCAGCGAATAAGTAGTGTAGTATGAGAAGAAAAAAATTTTCTTTCAACCAAACGTAATTGCACTGACTACTGTGCTCAGATTTGCAATGGAAATGCACATAAAACTGTTTGAATGCTACTCACGCGTACAATTGAACACTTGTGGTCCGTTTCTGTGGCCAGTTTGTTTACTTTAATGCGCCATAAGTATGTAAAATTTGTTATTTATTTTAAATTGTTTATCATAGGAACTGCACACACGACGACGACAACGACAACGACGACGACGACAAACGACCGACGACAGACACGAAGTGTGTACAACACGAACTAGCTACAACAGCAGCGTTTTGCAACACTAACGCGCTGCCAACTGCTCTTTGCTAGAAAATTAATAAATGCTTTTCAAATAATTGGCATTAATTTCTAAATAAATATTAAATGTATAAATCACTGTGCTTATACAATTATGATAATGATCATTGCATAAATCGATTGTTATCGCGATTCAGTTTTTAAGCGATACGCTGGCAACGCCAACAGCTGTCTTGCTAGAGATGGGAAAAATTTTAATTTTGATTTGTGGCATTTTAAAGTGCGTAAATTGTTTGTACTTGTTAACATGTTAAGAATAACACAAATCCAAGCGCATATTCATGTAAATACTTTTGGCATTGCTACAAAAAAGTTTCACAAAAACTCAAAGCCATAATCAGTTCACATTTCAATTCTCTCTCAATAACGGATGAAATTTCATATTAAGTCTTGTGATTTATATATATCGATAGTATATCAATATCGATAGTTCTGCATTGCGTTGCAGAGCAGCAGCAGCGCAGCATCGGCAGCAGCAAATTCCGGCTTTTGTTTTGCAAATTCGCGATTGCATTTTTTGTTGTTAAACGCTTAAATCAATAATTTAAACAAGATGCAAGAGTGTCCCTACGGCGAGAAATGTTACCGCAAGAATCCCATACACTTTGGCGAATATTCACATCCGCATCGTAAATAAAAACCAAAACAATTGCAAAATTACATTTTGTTTACTAAATTATTTTGTAATTATAGTGGATGCAATTTATGCCCAGGGCACCAAGTCGAGCAGCAATCAATATGATATACCCGCCAAGTATTCCAGTGAGCTGATAAATATACAGCTGAAACTGCTGGAGAAACTGTTCCCCCAGCCGGCTGGCAATACAGATGATGCTGCTCCCGCATCCGTGCCGACAGCAGCTGCTGTTGTTCCTGCTGCAAAACCAGTGAAAAAGCAACCACCTGCAGCTGCATCCAACAGCACTGCCAGCACTAGCCGGGATGCAGCAGCAGCAGGAGCAGCAATTGCTGAAAAAGACACCTCAAATCTGGCCAAGAAACAAAAGTTAAATGCACGAAACATACGCGACTACATTCCCGTTGTGATGGAAAGGGGCAAAATGGCACAGAAATTGGAGCGTGCAGCGCCTTATAATATGTTCCTTACGGCCATCACAGACTCAAAGGCGACTCACGGGGAGCCATTGACTGTCACACTGCAAGAGATACTTGATGAGAGTCTAGGCGAGATTGAGTCAACTGTTCAAATCAATTTTATGATCGACATTGGCTGGCTGCTGGGTCACTATTATTTTGCGGGCATACTGTGAGTTAATCGTGCTACAGTGTTCGCTCGTTAAGTGAAACTAATTGAAATGAAAGTAAATACTAATAATACATATATCTTCCATCTCAATACGATCTTTGCAGGGACAAACCCCTGCTTGTGCTCTATGGCGATGAATCGCCGGAGCTGTTGGGCATTGGCAAATTTAAGCCACAGGTTACAGCCGTTAGGGTGAAAATGCCAACACCGTTTGCCACATCGCACACAAAAATGATGCTGCTCGGCTATGTGGATGGCTCGATGCGAGTTGTCATCTCCACAGCGAATTTGTACGAGGACGATTGGCATAATCGCACCCAGGGCTTATGGATTAGCCCGCGATTGCCCGCTCTGGCCGAGGACGCGGACACAGCAGCAGGCGAGAGTGCCACTGGTTTCAAGCAGGATCTAATGCTGTATCTGGTCGAGTACAAGTTGTCACAGCTCCAGCCTTGGATTGCACGCATACGCAAAAGTGATTTCAGTGCCGTTAAGTGAGTAGAAAAAGATTTAAAATATTAAATTAGATTATTCAACATTCAGACTTGATTATATCCCATTTATATAAAAGCTGGGCTTCATCTTCCTTCCTTCCCTTCACACTGTTAATAATGTATTCCCTTAAAGGTTCAGAGACCTCTTCTATTTTTCCCATTTCAAATGAGTTCAGTGTATAATAATTTGAATTCTCTCACACTTTTAAGAATTGATTCGCTTGTAACTACCTTATGGGTTCAGGGACTCCTCCTCTTTATCCATTTCATTTCATTATTCTCTCAATCACATTTAGTGTCTTCTTAATTGGCTCCGTGCCTGGTGGTCATCGGGAGGGCGCTGTGCGTGGTCATCCCTGGGGCTGTGCACGTCTCGGTTCGTTGCTGGCCAAGCATGCGACGCCCGTGGAGGATCGCATTCCAGTTGTGTGTCAGAGCTCCAGTATTGGCAGTCTGGGCGCCAATGTGCAAGCCTGGATACAGCAGGATTTTGTCAGCAATTTACGCAAGGATTCGACACCGTTGGGCCGGCTGCGTCAATTGCCACCATTTAAGATGATCTATCCGAGCTTTGGCAATGTGTCGCGCAGTCACGACGGCATGTTGGGCGGCGGTTGTCTGCCCTATGGCCGCAACACAAACGACAAACAGCCGTGGCTTAAGGCACACCTGCAACAATGGAAATCCGGGGATCGCCATCGGTCGCAGGCCATGCCGCACATTAAGAGCTATACACGTTTCAATCTGGAGGAGCAGTGCGTTTATTGGTTTGTGCTGACCTCGGCGAATCTATCGAAGGCCGCCTGGGGCTCATTTAACAAGAATCCGAATATTCAGCCATGTTTGCGGATTGCCAACTACGAGGCAGGCGTCCTCTTTCTGCCCAGATTTGTGGTGAGTTTGAGTTCGCCTTGAGTTTGGCTGGTTAATAATTTGACTTCTACAATTGCAGACTGGCGAGGAGACTTTTCCCCTGGGTAATTCACGGAATGGTGTTCCAGCTTTTCCCTTGCCGTACGATGTACCATTGACTCCATATGGAGCTGATGATAAGCCCTTCCTAATGGATTATCTGCAGGGTTGAATAGCATTAAATATATTGTGTTCATTAAATCCACTTACATCTCATATTTTTTTATTTTTGAATGCTTTGTTCATAAATTTTTTATTTTAACTTGTTAGTTTTTTATTGAAAAATTCGAAATTCCCGCCAAACTGGCGTTTTCAATGGTATGCAAATTATTACGCTGAATTGCAAGTAGAGCCCTCCCCAACAAAAGTTGGAGTTCTAAAGGAAAAACCTTCTGGGATTCGCCGAAGAGTCGTTGTATGTAATTTTCGCAAATAAAACAAAATCACAGATTCATAAATCTGTTCAGCGTAACGTGCCAAAATGAGTACTGTTAGCTGTAAGCTATCGATACCACTTCCATATGAGCGTTGCCGTTCGATAATTAGAAAGGCCATCAACTTTCTAATTAGACATTCTGTTATTGCTACATAATTATACAAAGTTCATATTAATAATAATATTATTATTAAATACCAATTTCGAACAGCCGTTAAGTCGCTGTTAGATGCAGTACTTACAGCTAATAAACAGCTGTTAATTTGAACTTTCTGACTTACTTATTGTTTTATCTGTCAAATTTCCTATAATTCACCCCCAAAAATTGTTGTCAGTACATTTACCCGTTTTTTATATTTTTTTTTTTTTGGCAAAACAAATTTAAATTGAAAATTTGAAATGTAATTTTCGAAACCGAATAATGACAGGTCAAATTTTGGTGTCTCACTGTTAAATAACAGTGCAGAAAAATGTTAAGTTGTTGGATGCCAAAAAACATATGTTAGATGAACGACAATCAGGGGTTCCGTTCGTTCAGTTTATTTAGTGGGTCTTGGTCGTGCAAATAATAAATTTGCCAAATATAAATTATATTCAACTTTATTTACTACTATTCAACAATAGCAGGCGATCGTAAGCAGGGTGAAAAACGCCAACAACAACAAGAACCAACCAACGTCGACGACGACTAACACGACGACAACAGACACAACAGCAACAACAACAAAAACAACACCTGATGCAAAATGGAGGCGGAGGGTCTGACAAATGAACAAACGGATAAGGTGCTCCAATTTCAGGACTTGACTGGCATCGAGGATATGAACATATGTCGCGACATACTCATACGCCATCAATGGGATCTCGAGGTAAAAACACAAACACACACATCATTTATAATTAATTAATGTATACACATTGAAAAAATCGTGACCTTTTTTGTAGGTGGCTTTCCAGGAACAGATGAACATACGCGAGGGGCGTCCCACAATGCTAACAGCATCGTCCGATGTGCGTGCACCGACCGTCATCAATGATCGTTTCCTGCAACAGATCTACTCAGCGAACATGCCCGGCGGCCGAATAGCGAGGCGGGTACGGTCCAATGCCGAGCCAATGCCGCGCAGTCTTACCGGCATCTTAGGCTATGTGATCAATTTTGTGTTCCAATATTTCTACTCAACACTGTCGGGCATTGTGCGTGCATTTATCAACATTGGCGGCGGCAATGAGCCGCGTCTCGTCACAGATCCACTCGCCGATGTGATGAAATTTATACGCGAGTATTACGAAAGATATCCGGAGCATCCGGTATTCTATCAGGGCACCTATGCCCAGGCCCTGAACGATGCCAAGCAGGAGTTGCGCTTTCTGCTCGTCTATCTGCACAAGGATCCCAGCCGCAATCCAGATGTTGAATCGTTTTGCCGTGAAACCCTCTCCTCGAGATCGGTCATCGATTATATTAACGCCAATACGTTGCTTTGGGGCTGTGATGTCTCCACGCCGGAGGGCTATCGGGTGATGCAATCGATAACGGTGCGCACCTATCCACTGATGGTGATGATTAGTCTGCGGGCGAATCGAATGATTATCGTTGGCAGTTTCGAGGGCGATTGCACGGCGGAGGAGCTGCTGCGACGCCTCCAATCGGTCATCTCGGCAAACGAGGTGTGGCTGAGTCAGGCGCGTGCCGATCGCTTGGAGCGCAATTTCACACAGACCCTGCGACGCCAACAGGATGAGGCCTACGAGCAGAGTCTGCTTGCTGACGAGGAGAAGGAGCGTCAGCGTCAACGCGAACGCGACGTCGCCCGGCAACTGATCGCGGCCGAGGAGCAGGCCCGCCGTGATATCGAATTGCGGAAGGAGGAGATTGCTCGACTCAAAATTGAGCTGGTCAATCTGGTGCCGAGCGAACCGGCTGTCAATGCCGAGGATGCCATTGCCGTTGTATTTAAGCTGCCCAGCGGCACGCGTCTCGAACGGCGCTTTCAGCAAACAAATTCCATTTTGGTAAATGATCCATTCTCATTTTTAAACACAATATACGATATAATATGTCTCTTTTCAGGATGTATACCATTTCCTGTTCTGCCATCCCGAATCGCCGGATGAATTCGAAATCACAACGAATTTTCCCAAGCGTGTTTTATATTCCAAGGCAGCGGTGGATGCCGCCGAGGGATCGGCAAATGAGATCGTTAATAAAACCCTTAAGGAAGTTGGCCTGAAGAATCGAGAGGTGCTCTTTGTCAATGATCTGGAGGCGTAACCAAGTTCTACCACCAAAATAGAATTGAAGCAACACCCAAGCAAAATAAAAACGATAAACATTGTGTTACCAACTAAACAAAAACTAAAAACAAAACAAAAAAATCAAAAAATGCATTACCAAAAAACTTGAACCAAGTTTGAAGGAAGAGTAGTCGGTAGTCGGTAGTCCTTACGTCCAAAACTAATGTGGCTGTAGTTGGGAGGTTAAAAACACATACAAGAAATATTCCTAACTGATTCATGAATATAGTAACATTATTGTTTAACAATCTTTATTTTTAATTTTCGTCTAACGGTTCCCATTTAACACCAAACCAAAACTCTCATTTCCAATTCCTTTTCATTACCAATTTGTAGGTTTCCATTTTTTTTTTCTTTTTTACCACATTGTTGCTTTAGCTGTACTTATTTTTGAATAATTTAATTTTACAATTTAATTAGAAATGAAGGCAGTTTTAATGACTAAATACAAACAAAAAAAAAATTGTCGAAAATAATTACAAACATTTTTTATCGCATAATAAACAAGAATTAGTTGAATATCCTTTGGATTTTAGTGCGCAATTTCAATAATTATTGTGCGTGCTTGGGACATGGACCAATGCGTTGACCCACCCCTGGCAACGCCCTTTGCTCGAAAAGTTTCTAAATTCAAATTATATTTGTGCTCTCTCAATCTTTACGTGTCAAATCAGTGCAATCAAATTGAGTTTCTTAGTTTAAAAAAATCGATACAAGCATCGATAGGCTGGCATGCAATCAATGTGCGGCACAGGGTGAGTCACGCTTGCATATATCAGCATGAGTCAACTTGTGTAAAGTACTACTTATTAAACTTCAGCCAGCCACACACACATAATTTACGCGAAAAACATCAAGATTTACACTGGACGTAAAATACGGTGACAGTGACAGCGACGAGAATTCCACTTGGCATTGTACGGACGAGCGTGCACGTCTCTTGCCACGCCGAGAATCGAGTAGTTTCCGATTGCGGTCGAAGCTAGGGCAGCTGGCGTCTCAGCTGTTTGACACACAGGAATTGACGCATCAATTAACGCGTGGACAACGCCAGAACTTCAGCTATCAAAAGCTAAGCACTAAACACCCAAAACTCAACACTAAACACTCAAGAACAATAATGTCGTCGACACCAACAACATCTTCCGCCGTTGGCGATGCGGCTGCAGCGCTGTCGGGAAATCTACAATTGCCACCGTTGCGTACTTTGGATGATTTTGTGCTGGGCTCGGCGCGTTTCCAGTTGCCCAATCTGAAGGATTTCGACAAGTGGGGCAATCGTGTGGTCAAGAATCTGCTGTACTATCAGACCAATTATTTTCTTGTCTTTCTGGCCATCTATGTGATAATGATTGCCTTCAATCCGACGAAAATCATCAGTGGTCTGGTCGTTCAAGCCTTGATCATCGCCGTCATTTGGCAATTCTTTAGCAGCAAATCAAAGAATAATTTCATCGCCAGTCGCCTAACCGGTGGCAATCAGATCTTGGCCGAACAGAATGCCCAGCAGAAGTGGTATATTCTGGCGGGTGCATTGCTAACCGGCTATCTATTTCTGCACATGATTAGCGCCGTTTTGTTGACCGCTTTCACTTTGCTGCTACCCATTTCGGTGACATTTATCCATGCCTCGCTGCGTCTGCGCAACATGAAGAACAAACTGGCAAATACCATCGAGAGCTTTGGCCCCTCCACGCCAATGGGCTCCTTTTTGGATGCACTCAACGTCCGTGCCGACGGAGTCATCAATTGAATTGAGATTCGATACGGGCCCATAGCTAAAAGCGTCCGTCTCATTGCTGGCCATGTTTGACAAATATCTCGATTCTTTGTTTGGTAATTGTTATGTGTAATGCTGATTAAAGATGCTTCTTCAAGTCCAGACACTGTATTACCTTATGCATAATTTGATCCTCCAATTTTCAATATAATTTGTAATTTGTATTACCAATGTATTTGTGCGATTATAAATATTAAAAATAAAGTTCTCCCTTTTAAAGTATATCGTTAAAAATAGAGACAAGATTTGTTTGATTGTTGTTGCAGTTTGGTTTGGTGAAAAGAACAATACAATAAAATTATAAATTTTGAGATCATAATTTATAAATTTAATCAGTCCACTCAGCGCTATCAACGAGCGCTTCAAATGTGTTCGACTCCGGGTTGCAGGCCATAATTCTGCTCATAAGTTCACGCAATTCCATTGTGGCATTTCTATCAACTGCCGGCTGTTGTACGCCGGATAGCCAGGCACGGGGCACTTGACGTGTGGTGGAGGTCAGGGGCAACTCTGTCAAATAGCTGGCTGGCGCATAGTTTTCATCGTGCAGCTTGACAAAGTTATGCAAGACGACGGCGGCTTTGACGATCTTCTCCGCTTTGCTTGGACTCTGACGCAGTGGTTGCGCAAGGACACGCCAACGTGACATCAACACACTGAGCGCTTTATCGATGCTGCCGGCGAGAGCACGAGACAGAAGTCGATTGAAATTCATCTGATTTTCATCCAGTTGCTGCGCTGTATAAGGTGTGATTAATTGCTCGCTTGGAAACATGGTATTTGCTATGAAGCTATAGCCACAACTGGTATGCGGCTCTCCACCCGGCAATGGCTTCGCCGGCAGAAGATGCGTCCATTCTCGATTGAGTAACTGTGAGCCGAAATTCTGATGCCAATCGAGCTGATTGTTGATGGGATCCGTTACTGTGGCAATATCAATACTGATAAAGTTCAAATTTGCATCGCAGCTGGCCAGCAGTACAATATCATTTTCACTCTTATACGATATGTCTAGCAGCGTGGCCTCCACGGCGCCCAAACAATGTGGCACTTGCCACTCCTCCTGATATCCTGCCACAATACGTTTCCAATCGTCGACTGCGGGCTGTGGCAGAAAGGCGGGCGCCAGCGTGTTCCAAAGCACTTCGATCGTATCTTGTATAATGGCACGCACTGTGGAGCTGCCCATTTTGAATGCCTTTGATAAGTCCAGGATGGGCTCCGCATTGGATAAGTACCTGGATTTAAGTCAAGAATTTCACCATTTATATTAAATTCAAATATGAGCAGAGATACAAACAAGGTGGCAACACTGAAAGGATAATTAGCTTTGTTATCGACAACATTGGTAAAGTTGACAGCACGAAGTTGACTGCTCATTAAATGATTCATTTCCATTTTGAGTAAATTTTAAATTGCCAGCTTTTAATGAATCATATTTATAATTTCAACTCACATTAGCGTCAGAAAGAGTCGACACTCGGGCAGAATGGGCCGACGTATGGAGTTCTTATTCAGTTGCTCGCCCACCAAACTGAAGAGCATATCGAAGACCTGCGGCGTCATTCCGGTGCGGCTGCGAAACTCATCAAGCTGATGAAAAGTGGTGGCAAACAGTCCATCAACATCGCGACTAAGATTCTCCTGCTTTACCCAAATCCGGCGATTGCCGACTTCATCAGTTTGACCTGTCCGCTTAATAGTTCGTCTCCTTTTTCCGGGCGGCGAATCATTTGCTGTTTGTATTGTATTTGGCGTATTTGCTGCAGTTGACAAGTCAGCCAGAGTCTTTAGCGCATTATAAGCTAAGGGCACAATTTGTTGTAGCCACTGGAGTTCTTTTACATCGTTCATTCTTGATCAGAATTAAATTCTGCGCGCAGCCAACATCAAAGTGTATTCACAGTGGTATTCCGCCTAGAATTGATTTCGATTAAGTTATCGATATTTAATCAGCTGGCCAAACAAATACAAAATCTGTTTACGATTGCTAATTGCATTTTAACTGCATTTATCCCGGCTGCAACTTTTAGCTTTTCTTTTTATGCAGTGTATGTCACAAAATAAACATTTTTATGTTAAATATTGTTGCAATTCTTTCAATTTATCGCTTAGTTGCCGCACAGCTGTTGTCGCTGCAGTCGCACTCATTGATCGAGATAGCGCTCAGTGAATGGACCATTTTACGGGATCTCTACGCCCACAAAAGATTTGACTCGACCGGATATGCATTGATAGACAACTACATTAAATGGAAAGCCAAAGAACCAGAGCTTGATATTCAATGTTTGTCCCTCGACGGTGACTGGCAAAGCGATGGCACATTTCTAATGATTGTACATAAAAAATATATTCATAAGAGTGCAGATAAGATTCGTCTAAAATACTCGAATAACAAGGAGTTTTGCTCTTTTTTAGATAACAAATGACAACCAGCAAAAAACAGTATTTTTCAACACACTCAGCGATAATCTGGAGCGTTTAACAAATGCACTACTCTGTTTGGCATCCAATTCCAGCGTCCATGTGCTGCATGATTATGGCGAGCGTCTGGTGCCAGCAGTCGATGCCTATATAAAGAATGTGGTGAACGGTAAGGTGGAGACAACCCAAACAGCCTGGTACAGTGCCAGTAAAGAACTTGTTGCCACATTTTCTGTAGAGTACGATAGTAAATTTGTGCAATTATGAAGATATAATTAAGACGTGTATTTCCTAGGCCACCTGTTGGCATCGAGTTGCGCAGCTTGGACCCCAAAGATGCTGCAACAATAAATGAGAGCTGGCCACATGGTAGCCCAGATTCTCTGAAGTTTGTCAAACGTTTGATAGACTATAATCTTTCAGTTGGCGCCTATGATGAGCAGGGAAAACTAAAAGCCTGGTGCTTGAGGTGATTTTAGTAATATGCCTAAATATAGATTTGATACTTAAGGCATTTATTAATTGCAGACTGCCAATTGGTGCACTGGGCTTGCTGCAAGTCCTGGAAACCCACAAGCGCCTTGGCCTGGGCAGTCTAATGGTGCGCTATTTGTCCAGGAAGATCTCCGACTTGGGTGATGAAGTCCTGGCTCCTGTTGTCACAGAGAATACGGCGTCGCGTAAAATGTTTGAGAAGCTGGGCTTTCAGAAAATTGACAATGTTTATTGGACTGAAAAATTGGCATAGCTTATAGAAGACTCTATGTACATAAATCAATTTCACAGAAAATGTTTTGCAAATCGCTGGCGTTACTTGTGCGATTTTGTATTTGAAAATGTCCCAAGTACAAAAATACCTACGTGTGTCAAAAATATCACAACAGCAATTTGTTTGCGACGGCGAAAAAGTAATTATAGTATTTGCAGAATGATGTTCAGTGTTCATACTTGGTGTATTTTCGGCGCTCGCTACGCACAAGCATTGTGCAAAACAAGTGAGAACATTGCTGTGGGGCATAGACGACTGCAGAACACAGTGTAATTAGATTGAGGACCTGTTCTCAAGCAAGTAATCTTCTTAGCTGAGTGTAGGCATGCTTTGAGAATTGAAAAGGGCCGTCATTAATATTCGTTTAAGCTATATTTTTTTAGTGTGTGAAGCTCTTGAGCTGTGCTAGATAGTAGAAGAATGTATTAAGAAGATACCTCCCAAACTAGGTAACATTAACGCTAAAATATGTATAGGCTTCGGCCAATTCTATGAGATACGATCCAAGTCTGATGAGTGTGTTAAAAAAAAGCGTACTTCAATGCGGGCGGACAGCATGACGCACATTGCAACAAAACAATGTACCCTTATATACCATCGATCTAAGAGTATAAAAATAGCGCAGTTACGCGTAGACATTTCATTGTCCATGGCCTTGAAGGAACTTTCCACCTTAAGCATTTGCAGTCCCATACACAATACACATAAAACGTTACATAAGTTATTTTTAAAATGATTTAGCAGTGCTCGATTTAGATGGCATTCGGATCTAGATCTCGCGTCCACTCGACCACTCAAAAATATATATAAAATAATCAATAAAGTATTTTCATTTCTCACAAAATGTTCGAATTGGTCCGTGAATATTGGCCGTTGCTAAGGGATTTATATGAAAACGATCGTACAAATGTCACCGGTTACGATTTAATCAATTCTTTTATCTATGCAAAAAATGTCAAAATTTTCACCACCGACGATAATTGGTTGGAGCATGGTAGTTTTGTGCTAATTGTTAGTAAAAAAAAAAAAAATTAATTATCAATATGGAATTGTGGAATTAAATACAGTGTGTATGTCTTACAGCATAGTACTGAGCATAAGGCGGACGTCTATCTGAATACGTTAAATGGAAATCTGATTGATTTGCAAAATCTGCTCAGCGATTTACAATTGACAGCTCGGCATTGGCTTTGCGGCTATCGACAGCTTTTGAAGAATGTTGTCATACAATATTGTGTGGATAGGAATTTGAATCTAAAGAAATTGGACTATCTGGAAACATTTGTATATCATTTGCCACAGGCGGCAATTCAATCACTTGATTACCGGTAAGATTTGAATTTTGGTTTACTTTCCAAGCGTGCCTTTTACTTAAACGCTTTTCAGCTCGATTGCAGATATTAGCTTTGGCCCCCTGCACATCGAACACGCAGCTCTAGTGGATGAGCACTGGCCATATCGGTCAAGTGATTCGTTGGCGTTGATAAGAAGTCGAATTCGACACAATATCAGTGTGGGTGCCTTTGATGGCGATGGACATTTGTTGGCGTGGTGCTTGAGGTGGTTTATATTTGCATATTTCGAATTTAATTTCTATATTTAAACTAATTGGGTCATTGATCCCATTGATAGATCTATTCATGGCACTCTGAGTAATTTGCATGTTTTGACATCTCATCGGCGTCTTGGACTCGCTTCGGTGCTGGTGCGTCTTATGGCTCAGGAAATTGCAGCAAGTGGAGCTGAGGTTTTGGCCACAATTGCCTTTGACAATGACATATCACAGAAGTTTTTTGAAAAACTGGGATTCAAGCATATTGATGATATCTATTACACCATGGTTCCGACCTAATAATCAAACAGCAATTGCATTTATATACATATACATATACATATACATATACATATTTAAATGATTTAAAGATTTAATTATCATTTATTTGGCTTCATAAACTTTGTGGGTAAATTTGTCAAATATATCATTTTAGAGAATATCTAAAAAATAAGCATTTAAAACTCTGCTAAAGACATGGAAATTATTAGTTTAATACATAATTGTGCAAGCTTATCTAATCCACGACCCCGGAACAATTGTTCCATTCTCTTGATAGCAATTCCCATAAACCTCCAACAACAAAAAACAAAAAAATAGATGTATCAAATATATACTTGTGTGAATTAAAAATGTAAGAGCTCGACTAGGAGATACCCTGGACCCAAGTATTCTCATAAATTGTAAGTTGTCTTAGATATTTAAGCCAACCCACTGAAAACTGTTATAATGTTAAAATTTAATTTGGCAAATAATAATGTACGATATCCGTTCGTGTTTCTCAACAGACACTTATATAATTTGTATTATACTGTGTAATTTTAAAGCTTAAAGTCTCCATATCTCATATATTCTGTGAGGAAAACAGGCGGACATTACTTAATCGAATCGACTGTTGAACCTGATCAAGAATACATATATACCGGTCGGCTGCATACCTATTAACAATTTTAATATACCCCTTTTAACCATTTTAACTACAGGGTGTACAAAACGTGCTGACACATGCAATTGCAATAAAGACAGTTTCTCTACAGACTCTCTTTAATGTGACGTGGGCTTTTACGAGTGTTGGTAGACTACAAAGAGAGTAAAATTCTCATATCACAATTCGCGGAATTCAGTTGCTTTGCGGCAGTGGACGAGGACGGATATGTCGCTGTTGCAGTTTAATTCACACTCTCTTGTCGAGATAAGGCCCAGCGAGTGGCAAGCTCTACTCGATCTCTATACCCAGAAAAGAAGAGAATCTACGGGATATAATTTGATAAATAACTATATCAAGTGGATAGCTCAAGATCCCCAGTTAGATATCAAGTGTTTTTCCTTAGATGGCGATTGGAAAAACGATGGCACTTTTCTTATAAGTGTAAGTAGAATAGATGTTATCTATAATTGACTACTTATTTTATAAAATATGTCTTCTGACTGCAGGTAAACAATGGGGCAGCTCTGAGGGAAGCCTACTTTAATACACTGAGCGATAATCTGGAACGTTTGACACATGCACTTCTCTGCTTAACATCTCAATCAAATGCTTATTTGCTCGCTGCTTATGGGGAGCGTCTTATTCCAGCTGTATCTGAATACAAAAAGAAATTTGAGAAAACAAACACGACCCAAACAGCTTGGTACGCTGCCAGCAAAGAACTTGTTGCTACATTTTCAACAGAGTACGTTGAAAATATATATAAATATATGTAAAATTGTATTTAAATATTATATGCTTCAGACCACCAGCCGGCATCGAGTTGCGCAGCTTACAGATTAAGGATGCGCCAACCATAAATGAAATCTGGCCACATCGTTCCCCGGGTTCAGTGGAGTTTGTCAAACGATTAATTCGACACAATGTTTCCGTTGGAGCCTATGATGAGGAGGGAAAATTAATAGCCTGGTGCTTAAGGTAAATTCAGTAGTATATCCAATAATATATTAATATATATGTATAATATAATAATATATATATTTGATTCAATTACAGACTACCAATTGGTGCACTGGGCTTGCTGCAAGTCCTGGAAACCCACAAGCGTCTTGGCCTGGGCAGTCTAATGGTGCGCTATTTGTCCAAGGAAGATCTCCGACTTGGGTGATGAAGTCATGGCTCCTGTTGTCACAGAGAATACGGCGTCGCGTAAAATGTTTGAGAAGCTGGGCTTTCAGAAAATTGATAACGTTTATTGGACTTGGTGATGAACGAGTTGTATCAAAAGAAAGATCTCTAGAAAACTGTGACTTCTTTGGCTTTAGATTCCAGGGGTTTGGTTCCATGTGTCTCAATATAAATGAATTTTAATAAGTTCGGTTATAAAATATGACAAATAAAGTGAGAAGAATGTTGTGGTTGAGAGAGCTCAACTATGATATTAAATAATCCTAGTAGTTTTAATTATACAATATATATTCATCAGTATTTACCTCAATACTTACATTTAATAGATTTTATTATCATTTCTGAGGATCCGTAAGTCTGCTGGACTGGTGAAATAAGTGAAATGGTTTTGGAATAGCCATGAAAATGTTTGAACAAAAATTGTTATAATTAAATTGGAAATAGAAGTAGAGTTAAAGAGCTGCTGAGATAATATATGGCAAACTAATTTAATATACAAAAAAAAAAACTAATACCTGGTTCTACTGATAGTGAATGTAAACGTGTTAAGCACTATCAGCTGAGAAATAAAACGAGCAACACTGTAAAAGTAATTGAGATAGTCTCTGGTAGACTCTATTAAATGTGAGCGAGTGCAAAATAAATACAAAGTTGTTAGTTGTTTGTTAATATACATTTCTAAAACCATAAAGCGAGGGCGTGTTTAAATAAACCAAGAAAGATCTCGACTGGGGGATACCCTGAACATTGTATTAAAATATTATTATTTATATATATATTTATGATTATTATTCATCCGTGTAGCAGCTATGTCAACGTATATTCATTTCGAAATTATACATTTTACTGCAATTAGAAATCCATTTGTATCGATATTCGCTAGATCTAACTTGATATACGAAACCTTTAATTCAGACCAGTGTTCTACAAAAATGCACTCAAAATTGTATGCGAAAGATTCACCAACACTAAAAACGAAGAGAATTGAACTTGAGTGAAGTTCGAATTGACACACACATTGGCTGCATGTGCATGTGTGTGTGTAGCTGTGTGTTTCCATTGAGCAGAAAGAAGACGCCATACTTCATCATCTTCGTTATGTGTCTATCTTTCCCTCTCTTTCTTGCGATAATCAAAGAGCTGCTGCACTCAGCATTTTGAAAGACATGCAATGCATTAATTCACTCGAAGAATTCATTAGCTCAAATTCACACAAATTCATTTCGTGTTGGGCCGTGCATTGTACTAATTCAAGGTCATTTAATTGTACTCAACTTATCTTTATTGAAACCTTCCCGCTCTCGTTCAACACAGGGTGGCCAGAATTTAGTTTAGCGGCCGACTCTCTTAAATGTGAGACAAGGCAATTCTGAGTCTTGGCAGGGTACGAAGAGAAACAAGTCCCAATTCGGACTTCAGTTGTTTTGTGGCATCGTAAGGCGGCTGACATGTCGCTGCTGCAATTTAATACACATTCTCTTGTCGAGATAAGGCTCAGCAAGTGGCAAGCTCTACTCGATCTCTATACCCAGAAAAGAAGAGAATCTACGGGATATAATTTGATAAATAACTATATCAAGTGGATAGCTCAAGATCCCCAGTTAGATATCAAGTGTTTTTCCTTAGATGGCGATTGGGAAAACGATGGCACTTTTCTTATAAGTGTAAGTAGAATAGATGTCTAGAATTGTCTGCTTATTTTATAAAAAATGACTTCTGATTGCAGGTAAACTATGGGGCTGCTCTGAGGGAAGCCTACTTTAATACACTGAGCGATAATCTGGAACGTTTGACAAATGCACTTCTCTGCTTAACATCTCAATCAAATGCTTATTTGCTCGCTGCTTATGGGGAGCGTCTTATTCCAGCTGTATCTGAATACAAAAAGAAATTTGAGAAAACAAACACGACCCAAACAGCTTGGTACGCTGCCAGCAAAGAACTTGTTGCTACATTTTCAACAGAGTACGTTGAAAATATATATAAATATATGTAAAATTGTATTTAAATATTATATGCTTCAGACCACCAGCCGGCATCGAGTTGCGCAGCTTACAGATTAAGGATGCGCCAACCATAAATGAAATCTGGCCACATCGTTCCCCGGGTTCAGTGGAGTTTGTCAAACGATTAATTCGACACAATGTTTCCGTTGGAGCCTATGATGAGGAGGGAAAATTAATAGCCTGGTGCTTAAGGTAAATTCAGTAGTATATCCAATAATATATTAATATATATGTATAATATAATAATATATATATTTGATTCAATTACAGACTACCAATTGGTGCACTGGGCTTGCTGCAAGTCCTGGAAACCCACAAGCGTCTTGGCCTGGGCAGTCTAATGGTGCGCTATTTGTCCAGGAAGATCTCCGACTTGGGTGATGAAGTCATGGCTCCTGTTGTCACAGAGAACACGGCGTCGCGTAAAATGTTTGAGAAGCTGGGCTTTCAGAAAATTGATAACGTTTATTGGACTTGGTGATGAACGAGTTGTATCAAAAGAAAGATCTCTAGAAAACTGTGACTTCTTTGGCTTTAGATTCCAGGGGTTTGGTTCCATGTGTCTCAATATAAATGAATTTTAATAAGTTCGGTTATAAAATATGACAAATAAAGTGAGAAGAATGTTGTGGTTGAGAGAGCTCAACTATGATATTAAATAATCCTAGTAGTTTTACTTCTACAATATATATTCATCAGTATTTACCTCAATACTTACATTTAATAGATTTTATTATCATTTCTGAGGATCCGTAAGTCTGCTGGACTGGTGAAATAATTGAAATTGTTTTGGAATAGCCATGAAAATGTATGAACAAAAATTGTTCTAATTAATTTGGAAATAGAAGTAGAGTTAGAGAACTGCTGAGATAATATATGGCAAACTAATTTAATATACGAAAAAAAAAACTAATACCTGGTTCTACTGATAGTGAATGTAAACGTGTTAAGCACTATCAGCTGAGAAATAAAATGAGCAACACTGTAAAAATAATTGAGATAGTCTCTGGTAGACTCTATTAAATGTGAGCGAGTGCAAAATAAATACAAAGTTGATAGTTGTTTTGTTAATATACATTTCTAAAACCACAAAGCGAGGGCGTGTTTAAATAAAACAAGAAAGATCTCGACTGGCGGATACCCTGAACATTGTATTAAAATATTATTATTTATATATATATTTATGATTATTATTCATCCGTGTAGCAGCTATGCCAACGTATATTCATTTCGAAATTATACATTTTACTGCAATTAGAAATCCATTTGTATCGATATTCGCTTGATCTAACTTGATACACGAAACCTTTAATTCAGACCAGTGTTCTACAAAAATGCACTCAAAATTGTATGCGAAAGATTCACAACACTAAAAACGAAGAGAATTGAACTTGAGTGAAGTTCGAATTGACACACACATTGGCTGCATGTGCATGTGTGTGTAGCTGTGTGTTTCCATTGAGCAGAAAGAAGACGCCATACTTCATCATCTTCGTTATGTGTCTATCTTTTCCTCTCTTTCTTGCGATAATCAAAGAGCTGCTGCACTCAGCATTTTGAAAGACATGCAATGCATTAATTCACTCGAAGAATTCATTAGCTTAAATTCACATAAATTCATTTCGTGTTGGGCCGTGCATTGTACTAATTCAAGGTCATTTAATTGTACTCAACTTATCTTTATTGAAACCTTCCCGCTCTCGTCCAACACAGGGTGGACAGAATTTAGTTTAGCGACCGACTCTCTTAAATGTGAGACAAGGCATTTCTGAGTCTTTGCAGGGTACGAAGAGAAACAAGTCCCAATTCGGACTTCAGTTGTTTTGTGGCATCGTAAGGCGGCTGACATGTCGCTGCTGCAATTTAATTCACACTCTCTTGTCGAGATAAGGCCCAGCGAGTGGCAAGCTCTACTCGATCTCTATACCCAGAAAAGAAGAGAATCTACGGGATATAATTTGATAAATAACTATATCAAGTGGATAGCTCAAGATCCCCAGTTAGATATCAAGTGTTTTTCCTTAGATGGCGATTGGAAAAACGATGGCACTTTTCTTATAAGTGTAAGTAGAATAGATGTCTAGAATTGTCTGCTTATTTTATAAAAAATGACTTCTGATTGCAGGTAAACTATGGAGCTGCTCTGAGGGAAGCCTACTTTAACACACTAAGCGATAATCTGGAACGTTTGACAAATGCACTTCTCTGCTTAACATCTGAATCAAATGCTTATTTGCTCGCTGCTTATGGGGAGCGTCTTATTCCAGCTGTATCTGAATACAGAAAGAAATTTAGGAATCCAAGCACAAATCAAACAGCTTTATACAGTGCCAGCAGAGAACTTGTTGCCACATTTTCAACGGAGTATGTTACTTTAATTGAGAAATGGCAGTAGCTCTTTTTAAATTGTGGTTTACATGCACCAGGGCACCAGCTGGCATCGAGTTGCGCAGCTTACAGATTAAGGATGCGCCAACCATAAATGAAATCTGGCCACATCGTTCCCCGGGTTCTGTGGAATATGTTAAACGATTAATTCGACACAATGTTTCCGTTGGAGCCTATGATGAGGAGGGAAAACTAATAGCCTGGTGCTTAAGGTAAATTCAGTAGTATATCCAATAATATATTAATATATGTATAATATAATAATATATATATTTGATTCAATTGCAGACAACCAATTGGTGCACTGAGCTTGCTGCAAGTCCTGGAAACCCACAAGCGCCTTGGCCTGGGCAGTCTAATGGTGCGCTATTTGTCCAGGAAGATCTCCGACTTGGGTGATGAAGTCCTGGCTCCTGTTGTCACAGAGAACACGGCGTCGCGTAAAATGTTTGAGAAGCTGGGCTTTCAGAAAATTGATAACGTTTATTGGACTTGGTAGCTAACTTTATATTCAAGTAGCATAAAAAAAAACTTGGCTGTTTCTACATTATAAGGCTTTACTTGCAGAGTTCTCATTATGTTTTCAAATATATATATTCTGATATCAAAATAAACAAGTTTAATGAGCCCATAATTTTTTATAAAATACTACAAAAATAAGGACAGAAATGCCCAAGTGCCCAAGTCTTTTCTACTTTTCTATTATAAGTCATTCGTGTCTTAGATACTTAAACCAACACGTTGAAAAATAGTGCTTTAAAATTTAAATGTAGTATTATTCTAGAGGCCAAACCATGACCGGAAAACCATTGCTTGTGAAAATCGGCACAGCTTTGACAATTGTATGGCTGTAAACATTTGTAAGCCGTATCTAAAAGAGTTTTATTTTGTTGGGGGAATCGTTAATATAAATTTAGTATCATTTAAATATGCATTTTGTATGTCTGAGTTTTGGAAAAGAACAAGATCTAAGAAATGGGAATAAAAAATAAAACAAATACCTCGATTCTTTATCATGCAAGTAAATACGTCAGTTGACTTGACGGGGAAACACCCGCAACACAACAACAAACTTTCCCAATGTCTATGCTTATGACAAATCCGTCAAGTATATAATCTGAACAGTCAATAAATCAAACGATAGTATTTAAATGCACCAACCATTTAGTGGAGAACAGAGCACGTCTGTCTACGCGACTGAATATCTCATGAATATTAATGTATATTTGCTCAAATAGTTATAACCCGAAAGAAACATCAAGCAGACGAACACATCTCAATGTCAAAATTCTCGGCACACACTCACTCAACTCAACTCAAATTTCAAGAGCGACTCATGACAATCAACTTGAAATCCACACATACATTCATATATCCGTATAAATCAAATTATCGCTGTTATAATTAGAACTGAGAGGAATCGAAACTAGTTGACCAGTTGACTGATCCAGCTTTATACGCAAGTGGTTCAACTATTTGAGTGTGCGAGCTATTCGAGTGCTGCAGCCAAATGTAAACAAAACCGGGGTATAACCCAGCTGCAATAAGTCAACCCCCCCTTCTGCCTAGCAGCCCCGTTCAATTGTAATTAATGATGAACACGTCAAACGCGTTGCTCTCCCGACCCAGCACAGAGCGGAGAGCGACGACAGCTGCGAGATCTGCTGAATGGAGCCTGACTCAGATCGGAATTGAGTTAGGTGAGATGAGATGAGTACACTTAAAAAAACCAAGGGCTAATTGATAAACTGATCTACATCTACATCTATATATATATCTCTCTATCTACATCGATATCTTTATCAATATCTATATTTATATACAAATTAAGAAATTAATCCAATATATTTTCCAGTGAAATTGAAGCACAAATTTTAATTTGTAACAAAATTTTTAGCTACAACTTATTTGTGTACCTTTAAAATTGGGAAATTTGTACAAAATGATGTTTAAGACTTAAGAGAGCATCTCTGACCTCATAAATTATATATTCTTAATCAGCATCAAAAGCAAACTACTATTTATTTTAAAACTGGTTTCAGGTCATCTTCAAGTCGAACTGTCTCGACTAGTACATTTCTATTAAATTTCAATTAACTTTTGTCCTTTTGATTGCATAATTGTCAAGCTAATTTTTTATACTATTTAAAGTGTTCGGAAATGAATTTTAAACATGCATTGTTTTCCTGTGCAGTGCTAATTTTCTGGTTGTTGTTTTTCCAAAAAAGCATATAGTTTTTGTTTCGCTAACCAGTAGCAGGCCAAAAATCACTCAACCATAACCGATTCTTTTTTTTATTGTAAATTGCTAAATCATAGTAAATTTTCACAATTCGACATAAATTTCTAATTTTTTTTACAACCTTTAGTCAATTTAAACGATTTCAAAACATGTCGTTTATTTAATATAAAGAGAAATATAACATTTGTATGTTTTACTATTTGAAATTATTATAAACTCAACAGAAATTTTATTAGATTTTTTGATCATCTACAGACACCGTGTCCAGTTGGCAACTACCAACTTTTTGGCTGAGTGTAGTCGAGTTGATAACGAGTTTTTTTCGCATCAACTTATAAAATGAAGTGCGCGAAGCGTGACAAGCTCAGTTTAACACCAGGCTTAAAGGCGTTCTCATCGCGTGTCGTTTCAATACACACACACACACACACACACACATATATATATATATATATTTCAATATATATGTGTATATATATATATATAAGTTTGTGTATTGTATAAAAGAAAATAGTCATATTTACAGCTGAAAGATAAGCATTAAATACAAAATAATTAAATGTCGCGTTCGTTGTGCTGTGGCTTTATGGCCTTCGCCTGCCTGTTTTCCATTGGGAATTCCGATCTGGGTCTGCATCGTGATATACGCAATCCCGACAATCCAGAAGTACAGGAATATAATCAGATGCAGCAACGCTTCCAGAGTGCCCAAGCATCTCTACCCACAAGGCCTCCACTGGCATCTCCTGCCCTTGTTGCCGGAGTGAGGCCATACAGTAGCACAACACCTCAACCTCGTCCTCTTTTTGCACCTCTTGCTGCTGCTGCTGCTGATGCTCCTGTTCCTATTGCTCCTTCTTATGCTGTTCCATATAGGACACCGCCTGGAGCGGTGGATGTTCGTGCTTCCGATGATATTGCTCGCAATATTTTGACCTTTACCCACCAGCTAGCCAATCAGATCAATGAGAATTATCGCAAAACAACAATATTCTCGCCACTGAGCATTGTGTCCGCACTGGCGCTACTACTGCTCGGCGCCAAGGGACGCAGTTACTCCGAACTGGCGGCAGTTTTCGGCCAAAACGATGTAATTCAATTGCATGAACAATTCGGTCTGATGGTCAACGATGTGCAGCAGCCAACAATCAAGACAACTTCACCATTGCGTCAATTGGATGAATGGCATTATAATATACGCCGGAGCCTGAGGAACTATCCCAAGAATCGCAATGCGCCACATGAGCTGCATGTGGCAAATGGACTGTTTGTGCAACAGGGATACAGTCTCAATCCCGACTACAGGTGAGCAAATTTTGCACAAATTTCAATTTCTACAAAGAAGTCATTGCAATTGGAAGCACAATTAATATGAAAATTGTTATCAGTACGTGTAGCGTGTAGCTTATATTAAATAAACTAATTATAATATTCAAAGCTGATTATAGAAAAAAAAATACCTACTCACTGCGCTTCATATTTTTTAAATAAATAAAAATTTTAAAATCAGCGATGGAATTATATTTAACTCGCATGGTTTCCGTTTCAAGTATATAATTATTTATTGATCTGATTGAGCAGCTGAGAGAATAAAGCTGATTTCGCTTTTAATTGGAATGATAACTTTACAACTCAAGCGGTATTGTAATAGTTATTGTCTTTTATATAATGGTAATATTAGTCACATTTTAGAAAACTAATAATGAAATTAAAACTTCTGCATTACAATTTACTAATTCAATTTGATAATTCTATTCTCTCGCAGACAAGCTATTTACGAAGTCTACAATTCGGATGTGAAAATACTTGATTTTGAGAATAATCCAACGTTGGCAAAGAATATGATTAACGCCTGGGTATCGAAGCATACAAGGGGCAAAATTGATAATATCATTGCCGACGAATTGCCGCACACGACACGAATGATAATGGCGAATGCATTGTACTTTAAGGCCATGTGGGAGATTGATTTCATTGGTGGCAGCACCAGAGTTGAGGATTTCTATCCCAATGGTGAGGGCACCCAGCCAAGGATACCCGTCGAAATGATGGTCGGTGCTGGATCATTTCCCTACTATGAGGACGTGCAGTTGAACTGCCGCATCATTGGTCTGCCCTATCATGGCAATCTGACGACCATGTATATCATTCAACCCATGCGCTCATCTGTCGAACAGTTGTCGTATCTGCAGCAGAGTCTAACTGCCGATACCATTGAGCAGATGATTAGACAAATGGTTCGACGATCGATTATTGTGGCATTCCCCAAGCTGCACATTACCGAATCCCTGAAATTACACCGTTTGCTGCAACGCATCGGACTCGCCGGCATCTTTATGGGTGCCCAAAGTGATTTTGCCCTAATTGGCAATGAAGCATCGAAGACACCTGCTTATTCCACTGTCAATTCGGGTTTGAGTAGCCTCGAGAATCTGAATGCGCAACGTCGGGCGGCAATGCAACCGAATCAATTGCCGACACCACCCTCGGAACTGATGGTCGCTGATATTCTTCATAAGGTGGACTTTATCGTCAATGAACAGGGAACTGAGGCAGCTGCCGCATCGGCGGCAGTACTGAAAAAATCCGGCCCAGATGTGCTATTCCGTGCGGAGACACCATTTATAGTGCTGGTGCGTAGCGATCTAACAAAGCTGCCATTATTCTATGGCATCATCAATGAGCCGCCCGCAGCATCACCATCAACATATAGAAATATTTAATTAATTTTCACATAATTTTAATCAATTTAAGTATAGTTTAGCATTCGATTTGTATTTATAGAATTTCTATTTTGTAATTGTTGTTGTTAGTGACCTTTCCATTCTATATGTATATATATATTTACATGTATAATTGTAGCGAACAAAATCAAGTGTCAATTTGTGAGACATCTACATTTTTACATTAATTAATAATATTGTTAATACATATATAACTATGCATGTGTTAAACAATCTACTTAGTGTACACATTTAAAAAGGTCCTATTAATATAACAAATAAAAGAGAATTTTTTTAAAGAAGTGCTAAAGATAAAAAAAGTTTATTCATGATTAAAGACGCATTTCTAATGAATTTCTACAAAAGTACTTTATCATAGGCAATATTTGAAAACAGCGCTTCAGCCATTATTTTAGTTTTCGATTAAAGTATCGATAACATTTGCACAAAATATGAATGACAACATTGCCAGCCCTGACAAACAGCGGATAACAAACAGCTGATAGTACAAAACAAAGATTCGCCAAGTACTAAGTACTAAGTACAAATTTAGCCCAGTTATAAATTCCCTTGTCAATAACAAGGCCAAAATGATGTCATTACCCGACTCGGACTCTGAGGACGAATTGCCGCCTGGCTGGGAAGAGCGTGCCACAGACGATGGCGCCGTTTGCTATGTGAAGTAAGCAAAAAGTGAAGTTTGCCTTGCCATTAGAAAATGCCTCTATTTTCATATGCAGTCAACAATCAAAAGTGTCGCAGTGGACGCATCCAAGAACGGGACGCTCGAAGCGCATCACCGGCGAGCTGCCGCTGGGCTGGGAGAAGTACTACGATGAGCAGAGCAAACGTCAAATGTTCCTCAACAAGGAGACGCAGCAGCGCACAAACATTGATCCTCGGCTGGCATTTGCCGTTGAAGAACCGACGCTGAATGTGGCTCAAGTGCGTCAGAGATTTGATTCGAACAGCCGAGCATTACAAGTGTTGCATGGCAAGGATTTGCATGGCCGTCTAGCATTGATTACGGGCGCCAACTGTGGCATTGGCTTTGAAACTGCACGCTCATTGGCCCTCCATGGCTGCGAGATCATCTTTGCCTGTCGTAATCTGTCAGCCGCCCAGGAGGCCATTGAACGCATCGCTGTGGAACGGCCTGCAGCACGTGCTAGGTGTCGTTCCGTTTCATTAGACTTGGCTTCGCTGCGCGCTGTTCAGCAATTTGTGGCTCAGATCAAGCAGAGCGTTAGGTGAGCGGAAATATAAGTTAGAATCGGGCATATATAAATTTAGAATATATAAATTGAACGATGATCAATGATATGCAATCGTACTTTCTAATTTCTTTTTATTAAATAGCCTAAGCTTAACACTTTTAAGTCTTGAAATTGGCTTCACCAACAGTCATTACCATCATTAATTTTTTAATTGCCATCAAGGAATGATCTCTCTAATCGCCGTTCTATACCCATTTTTGCAGCTACATTGATTATCTTATATTGAATGCGGGCGTTTTTGGCTTACCCTATACGAAAACCGTTGATGGTCTCGAAACAACATTCCAAGTGTCGCATCTATCGCATTTCTATCTAACATTGCAATTGGAATCGCTTTTTGATCACAGGACACGCATTGTGGTCGTCTCCTCGGAATCGCACAGGTAAATTACGGCTAATCAATCGCATCGTTTTTCTAAACGAATTTGTCACTGGGTCAACTTTTATGGACGCCACTGTAGCTTGTAAACAAACTGCATGTGGCATTATATCGTTTTAGCAAGTTTATTGCACTTATTGCTTGGACTTTGGTCAGAGACTCGGTTTTTCTTTTAATTTTATTTGCATTGCGTTGGCGTCGATGCGTTTGCAGGCTAAAAACTATTAATAGTTCCAATGCGACAATGTACAGTCAAAATACCTGTGGCTGCCTTGTAGACCGGTTTGAAATTGTGTGTAACAACCAAATTGTCTAGTTTTGGCTTATACAACTAAGCAGACGACAATAGAATAGAGACGTCAAATCGATAAAACAACCGACTGTTTGGGTGTATTTCTCTTCCGGTCCGGATGCTGAGAGCAGAGCGTGGACCCTATTACAACGAAACCAAAAATTTTGCAGGTTTAGTTGTGTCTAGCAGCAAACGTAGTTAATTATTTGGCCTTGACCTTGATCTTGCCTTCGTTGCAAGATAATCTCTATTATAATGGAGACCCGATCACCTTATGAGTGAGTATACGTGCATGGATGCGAGCAGGCACCGACTTTTTGTACTCTATCTTTTCGAGTGCAATACAAACAAGCAGACAGAGTGTTCAAGTTGGAGTGCTACGACCAATAGGAGGCTATGGAATCGAACAAATCGGTTATCGGTTGGTAGGATGGCAGACTATTTAACTTCTTAATAACACACATATTTTAAGAAATCATAAAGAGGAATCTAATTTAAAAGTTGTTAAGCTAACATTGGCATAATTACTCAAATCTAGGACAAATCCAGAAAGGGTATCACTGTCCTCGACATGCGAAATTGCTTATTCGAAAAGCCGTCGGCACACTATAGCATATTCCCGTTAATACCCATCTTTGTATGTATGCGTGACAAACCCTAGGCACTATTCTACAAAACTGGTCAACAATTAAACTACCCCACTCTTCAAAGGGATACTTAGCAGGCCCAAAAACTTGTACACGTAAAGAGGACTGAGCGTTGCTGTTATCTTCAGACACATTCATGAGCCTATAGGAACTAGTAGAAAAAAATTGGTTCCTACTAGCACCCATACACGTAAACTCTGGGATGGGTCTCTACTCTACCATTGAACATGACGCAGCGAAAGCAAGCCAAATAATGAATTCGCTGCTCGCAGCACTAAATTGCAAAACTTTCGACGCGTTGCCTTCGGGTTCACGCTCGTCCCTCAGCACCCGACCCGAAGCTCAGTTGATCTGACAGAAATGTACTCAAATCAATCAGATTTGTCATATAGTCTGCATTTTTTTTTACAATTTGACGCTTCTATATATTGCCTGCTTAGTGATTATATCTATTAAAAAAAACGGTGCAAGTTGAGTTTATCGTTGCATATTTCCGTTTAATTAATTGATTAAATGAGATTATGCAAAAATAAAAGGAAATAAACTTAAACAAAACAAATGTGTTGTTTGCCTAGTGGCATTATCAATAAAACTGTAGACAATTAAATTTTTTGGTTATTTGGTTTTTATTTTTGTAACCATGATAACTCCTCAAACTCTACCTTCTGTTTAATATACCAAGGTTATAAACAATTGAACTCACACACACATACTCGCCTACAAATACATACATACATAGAGATCTTATTACATTTTGTGCTGCGCAATACGTCACAAATTGGCCCCTACAAGTTTAACTCGCATATTGCTGTGCATTTTTACATTTGTGTATGTGTGTGTTTGAAAACATACATTTTTATTGGTTGTTGTTGTTTAGTTACTAGTTCCGGTTTATATAGGGATTTATTGTTGATCAGTACAATTGTGTACGTACATATGCATTAATACACCACACAAACCACCGGCAATATCAGTTGTGAAGCCACAAGCGGAATATAGTCGATTCACGTGCTGCTCGCACGAGCACGGTGGTACAACGCACTTTTGGCTGCTTGCCAGCGTAACGTTTTGATAAATCAACGTCTCGGCACACTGTGCGTTTTAACACACATATGTACATCAATCAACGAAGACTCGCGTGAAACAACGGAATAAAGCATAAAGCGTAATTGAAGTCAAGTTGCTGTGCGTTGTTCTTGTATTTTTGAAAATGGTTGGTTTTTTCAGCTGTATGTTTCACTTGCTGCTTCTGCGTTCGTTGTTTAGCTCACGTACCACATTTTCGTTACCAACGACTGCTTTAAAGTATCTCTGTATCTCGTGGATGCATGCACCAAAAGTCGCGTGCGCCAGCATGTTACTAGCTAAAAGTCATGTATGCCAGCAGCGGTCTGTGTTGTGTGTGTGTGTGTGTGTGCGTGTGTGTGTGTACGGACCCCAAATATGTATGTGTGTATGCTTGACGGATGATGAATTGGGGTCAAAGCAACTATGCGATAATTGATAGACAGGGCGTTGCATCTATCTTATATGGATACTATTAGGCATGGGAAATCATTTCAAATTCACTTCAAATGTTTGCTAAGATTAACAATGGCCAGTGAAAATACGTGTGAATCATAAACAATAATTGATGATATAGACTTGACATAAATAGAAATAAAACACTTTTTGCAAATATTGGGAATACGCAGTATTTGCCGGTTTCTATGAAAAAAAAAAAGAAACAAGAAAATGGTTAAACTGAATTATTCTTTACACTTCTATTTCCTTTTTTTTGCAACCTTAGGCAATAATACTTGTAAATGCTATTTACATATTCATACACACATCAAACGGATCGACAATAATAAAATTGAAAACAAATCCAAAGTCCAAAAAATTGCGCGCTTTGATTTGTAACTCAAAATATTTCGGCATTTACAACCTACGCATGCGCTACAATACAAAGTATATCTTGACTCATGTGCCTTGTTTTGTTGTACAATGGCGTTGTCTGCCTTGTTCTAGGGCTCTTTTGTTTTTAGTGTTGTTGTTGCTTTTTTTTTGTTTTGCGCCTGGGTAGGCGCCCTGCTCACAGTCATGGCCTGTCTGTTCTGACTTTTGTCATGGTTTCGATGCTTGCATCTCATTAACGAGCATTGAACGCTGCTCCGATAGCAACAACAGCAACAACAACGGCAACAAGAATGGCACAGCCAATCAAGACTCGTTTGTGGGTGCAAAGTCCACAATGGCTTTGACTGGAATGATGATGCTACAGTGGTCGTTGGCAAACGAGAATTCTCTGTGTTAATTGAAGCGTTTCTTATTTATTTGTTGATATCCAAATTTAAATGTTAATGTTTAAACTACAAATAAATCTTCTGAAAATTAAACAAAAATGAATTCTCTCCAATTAAAGTTGAAATCTAATGTGCTGAAGTTTTGAAGTGTTTCTTATTTATTTGAGAAATATGCAAAATTACAATTAATTTCTAAACATAGATGTTGATAAAAAATTTCAAAAGCAAAAGTGGTAAAAAAGGAATATTAATTTAAATTAAAATTCGAATTTAATCGAATCGAATTTGCTAAAGTTCTAAACACTGTTCATATTATGTTTGTAAGCCGGCTATGCAAAGCAGATGAAAGCAAGACAAAACAAAACAGTAAAGAAAAGTGGAAAGACGACAATAAACAGCAAGGAACAAGAAATATGGAAAAATAACTGCGTCGTGGTTTAAACTTGAATTTCCCTCAACTCCCCTTGTCCTAACTTTCCAACCAATCCACAGAACTGCCAATTTGCCGGCGGATAATCTAACGGTGCAGCATTTATCGCCGCCAGCAGAGAAATATTGGAGTATGATCGCCTACAGCAATGCCAAGCTGTGCAATATACTATTCGCACAGGAGTTGGCCCAAGTGAGTAATATATCTATACATATACACATAAACTGTACGTGTCAAATTGGTATTTTTGTGGTTTTGTTGCAGCGCTGGAAACAACGTGGTATTTCGGTATTCTCGCTGCATCCCGGCAATATGGTTCCGACGGAGCTGTCGCGTAATTATTGGTTTTATCGCCTCATCTTTGCGATTGTGCGTCCCTTCACCAAGTCACTGGTGAGTCAGTCAATCAGTCCAAGACTTTGACCAATATATATTTATAATGATTCTCCCCCTCTGGCAGCAACAAGCGGCTGCCACAACAATCTACTGTGCAACGGCCAATGAGTTGACGGGTCTGTCGGGATTGTATTTTAACAACTGTTACTTTTGTGAGCCCAGCAAGCTGGCCAAGAGTGAGCCGCTGCAGCAGCAATTGTGGACGCACAGCGAGCGCTTAATCAGCGACCTAATCACAACAAACAATTAATGTGCAATTATGTATGGCTTGGTTTCGCTTAATATTTCTATTTATACATTTTATAATTATGCATTTAGTATACAAATTGTGTTTTTTTGATTTTTGTTTTGGCCTTAAATCTAACATTTGACAAAATAGCATCCTACGATCTACGATCTAAACAGGCACAGATCGAATTTTTTTGGGGATTGATAGGGGGAGCTGACTAGAAATCTGAGACACGACCCTTGCGCTCCCAGTCACCGTAGCGTGTCGGCTCCGGTCCGGCGGGGCCGCCAATTTCGCCTGTATACGGATTTGTTTGATTTGGCCAGGGCTTCAGCGGCTCCGTCTCCTGATATGGATGACGTGAGAATTCATCCAGTTTGCCCAACGGTGTCTTCGCGCGCAGCTTCTTCTGAAAGGCCATCAATTTCTCGGATGGTGTTTTCTTCATCTCCTTAATCTCCACAACACTATCGTTGCCACCTACCGCTGACCGCCAGGCGCTGCTTGTCGATAAATAGCTCACTGAAGAAGACAAGGATTACGATTGTAATTAGAATTTATATTTCACACACTTTCCACACACACACACACACCTTGTTTGCCCATTTGCGGCAACGAGCGCAGCGTTTGTTTTGTCACCGACTGCATTTTGATTCAAAAAGTTAAAGTCTGCTCTTATTTGAATGTACCGGTGTAATTAAATTGCGTTTTATAATACTTTATTATTTGTTGACTGTTGTTTACGAAGATCTCGCGATGTTGTCACTTGTGCAGCTCTTGCACGTTTGTGGCAACTGAGCGGCTGCCTCTTGTTTATATACGCGATCTTTTTTGGCGACAGAGCGACGCTGCTGCCTTTATTTTGCGTGCCTCGATTGCGTTGAAAGTCGCACGTTCGGTTTCTTGCTGCTTTCGTTGCGGGGCCTGTTACGTATTATTGCACTTCTCGTTCGCCTCAGAATTATCGATAACAATATTATCGGTTTTTGCACGAAACTACGTAATGAATGATACAAAGTTGCACAACTGTTGCTGGCTTGCTCTAATTATTTGTCTAAAAAATATATTCAAAATAAAATGTATATAGTTAATTATCAAATGGCATCATTACGAATATCCAAATTGGCGAAATCTTCTTTGACATAACCTGCTGAAATATCGATTCTTAGTTGGTCATCGATATGCTTGAACGATACTAAAAAGCAATTGTTGGTGTTGCATTGTACTTTTTTTTGTATATTTCTACGTGTTAAATTTGTTTTTCTTTTAGTTTGTTGTAATGTTGCCGAAGACCCCGAAACCAGCAATTTGGAGATTCATCAAGGGTAGCGCCAAGACACTCTTCGTGTTGGAAGCCGTCTGCTTTGCAGCCAGCTACGGACTCTACTACCGCATGAACACAGACCAAGGTGAGTGTCCAGTGTTTGTCACGCTTTGAGCTTTATATAAGTTATTCACTCTTCACTCATTGCATTTTCTCTGTGCAGATTTTCGCCGGTACGTCAACGAGAAATATCCCTACGCTCTTGAGTATTACTACAAAATTGGTGAGCTTGTTGGCGATAATACAGTGAGAGAAACAGACGCAAATTACTGGAGCTCAACGGCGGCGCAATTCGGCAAGAAGCAATAGTAGAAAAAAGACTTAATTATCGATGGCCAGCAATCCGTATGTGAAATCTGTCCTATTGCTGGTTGGCGCCGGTGGACTTGGCTACGCATTGATGCTGCTCACCGAACCCAATGCGGAGAAGATCGAACGCATTAAGGCATCGGCAAGGGGCCCCCGACAATTCAACGCTGATGATGAGAAGAAAGCGCTCTTCATGAAAAAGTTGCAGGAGGCTGCGATAAATAGTACTCCAATTTATCGACAAACACCAACGGCTGCCGATAAAAAAGAAAACTAGTCTTAATTTCTATACATAATCTGTTGCATCGCATGTTGTTATATAAATATAGGTTTTTACTATAAAATATGAGATGGGCAAAGCGACTACTATTGTGGCCTTTCGTTTTTCAGTTTGTAAATTTCATTGTTACTGCAATATTTTATAGTCTACTTTTTACAGTTATCATTCTTTTCGTTTTGCGAATTGCTCTATACAAAGAAAAAAAGAAAAAACAACAATCGTGCGCATTTATCATGGAAACGATATTTGTGCAAGAATCGATATCATAACATCGATATATTTTACCGTTTAAACAACATCTCACGACTAAATAAAAGAAATAAACACAAAATTTGGCTATAACACCATGTCCATTGATAATGTGCCATTGTTAAGAGGAGATACGCACCGACCATCGGCCGTGCAATTTGGTGCCAACAAAGAATTCCACACACGCAGCCAGCAGCAGGAGTTGGAGCGCAGCGCATTTCTTGGCACTGAGAGACGCCCGTGGATGCAGGCAAAGCCCAGACCCAAAACGCACAAGGAGCGCGAGGCAATAATGGCATTGCTGGCCACATCGAGCGTCAGCAGAGACAATGAGGCCAAGCTCAGTATTGAGGAGAATATCAGTTTCGGTGACTTGGCATCGCTGACGGCTGAAGATCTCAAGTTGTTTGGTTTTACAGCGATGAGCGAGCGCAATGATTTGATTAAATTGTTTGCACAAATGCCCAATCAGGATCCCAGCTACGATGACATTTGCAATACGAATGCAGCCGCAGGCTACAACAATCAAATTGTTGGCAATGCGGCAAATCATCTTCAATATTTGCGCTCCTCGCTGGCGGCTACCAATTATAAGCTGCAGGTGATGCCACCCGAAGATGTTATTGTGGGCGATAAGCGCTATGCGAGTCGCTTTGCCCTGGAAGCCTTAAGCAGCGTCCAGTCCGTCTCAGATGAGTTAATCAAGGATTTGCGCAAGCTGGAGAAGCTGGCCAGCAAGCGATCAGGCGATCAGCCACCAGGCAATGCAAAAGCAGCCAAGAAGGTACAATATAAATCGTAAAACAATAAAAATATACGAAAATGAATCATTCATTCATTAATTTTTTACTTGACAGCGAAATTTAAAGATCTTTTACTACACAGCGCTGGTATTGGGAAGCGCTTGCGCCTGGTGGTGGTGGTGGTCCAAGCGCAATTACAGTCCAAGTCTACAGAATATTGCCCTCAAAATCTAAATCGAAATCATTCCCAGCCACACAAAAATATTGGCCACCAAAATGCATTTGAATTATCGAAATTATCAGACTGTAAGCATTCCATAAGAAGGAAAAATTATATTTTATGTTCTCCAAATGTAATATTAAGAATTATTCAAAGCAATCAAATTTGTGCTTAAGGCTGCCAAATCTGTTTAGTTTATAATTTTCAGTTCAGCACTCGATACAAAAGCAAATTTATGGCTTAAGTGCAAAGTTTGTGTTATTAAGTTTGTCACAGTGAAATCTCTATAAAATACTCCAATACACATAGACATAGTTATACAATTGAAATAAAACATTTACTTTTTTAAGTTATGCTACATGGTCTTGACTTCCTCAGCAAGAAGCAGAAATGCCAAATTTAAATAAGCGTCGACATGATCCGGGAATTCCCAGGCTGTGGTATACGCAACAAGATCACTTCTTTGGGTGCAGTGTGCTATATTTTCTGCAAAATATAGATTGATGATATATATATATATAATGAACTTATACGCATGTAAATCAGTTACTATCTTTGAGATTCTAAGCAAGGCCTCAATTTTGGAACATAAATACCTAACCCTCTATCAATATCGATTTCCAACTCCACACTTTTGTGGGAATATTAATTATGGTGTGTAGGGGTTGTTGTATGACATAAATAGATGAAGCCGATTTAGTTAAGTAGGTACAAATGCATAAGTCAATAAGTAGGATATCTCCCAGCTGGGCACTCTCAACTATTCAACTTACGCATCACATCCTGTTTGACTAGCGATTCCTGTTCGTATCGCTGCAATAGCAGCTCGGTGAATAAAACAAACTGTGTCAGTTTCCAGGTGCGATAAAAAATCACATTTGATTCGGCGCCAGACAGTTGGCTTAAGGAACGCAATTTTCGTAAGATCTCGCGAGTGTTCTTGCAAATATCCACAAATATGGTTGCGATAATGGAAAGCTTGTCGCAGGGTGCGTGAAGATCATCGGGATAATTGCCGCTCTCCTCGTCGCCCTTTTCTGGGCAACGCGTCTTCTTTGCTTCGATGGCATAGCACAAGGCGGTGCCGCGCTGTTGAGCTAGTTGCCATTTGGCATAGTTACTCTGTAGATCCTTGATCAGCGCTTCCAGTCGAGCCTTGCACGTGGCCAAGTTGGCACCATATTTTATCGGAGATTGCAAACGCTGGCTATCAACTAAATAATATTTTTAATAAGCTTAAGTCATTGAGACACACACACTTACAGCGCACGGGAGTTAGGGAGGTGTTCAAACTGTCCATTTTCCAAGACAGCCAATTGTTATAAACACAAATCACAGCATGTTTAACAATTTAACGAATTTGGAATCAAAACAAAAGCAATAACTTAATGCAATTTAATGACTATCGATATTTGATTTATTGAGAACAAACCGATACTTATCACATCACTTATAACAAATTAAATAGCTACAGACTGCTGAAATTAATAGCTCTGAGCAGGTGGGACTAAATCTTTGACAACATCACACAGCATACACACTATTCACAACAACACACAAAAGTGTGTTTATTTATATATAACTCATGAAAGTTATAAAAACGTTTCGTTGAAACACAAAAGTCTACAACTGGCGCCATCTAGCTCTCATGATCGATATCGCAGTAACTATCGATAGACATCAGACACGCACTAACACAAGCAGACTCTCAAAAAAAGTGCCGGTCATTACTAGCAGACGTTTCCAAAAAAAATATTCGGTCGGAATTTGTCGAGTGCTGCTGAACAAATATTCAATTTTTTCTTCAAAATGTCAATCTGGACACCATTGGAATCTAACCCAGAGGTGAGAGCTTGTCGAAGCTAAACGAAATTCGTTGTCCCCAAGGCGAGCAGCAATGCAACCATTAAAAAAACTTGAAAATTAAAAACGACGCCATTATGTCGATGTCCCGTTACATTTGCTATTCCCATTCCAGGTGCTGACCAAATACATACACAAGCTGGGCGTGTCGTCGTCCTGGTCGGTAATTGACGTCATCGGTCTGGATGATGAGTTGCTCGCAATGTTGCCAATGCCCGTTAAGGCACTCGTCCTCCTCTTTCCCATCAGCCAAAAGGTAATTTGCAATTGTTTTTTTATTTTATATTTGCAATTGAATGCGTTACAGTTAAATGATGTTTGGTTGTACACAGTATGAAGAGTTTTGCGCTGAGGAACAGAAACGCATAATTGCTGGCGCTGAACCGGAAAAGCATCCGGATGATCTCTTCTATATGCGTCAATTCACCCATAATGCCTGTGGCACCGTTGCCCTCATCCACAGTGTGGCCAACAATAAAGAGTAAGTAACTGTAAATCAAATGATTGCTCACAAATTGAAGTCTCGAACAGAAATAAAAAATGTTGCATATTTTATTTGATTTGTTAGAAAAATATTTTTGTTTTTGCCATTTACCAAATTTTCAGATATTTACATAACTTTTTAAAATGCTCGAAAATTAGTATTTTATGATCGTTAACTTGTTCGTTTATCAAGTTTAAAATCGAATTTTTCCATTTAGTCTTTTATGCTGATATTTTCTAGTTAAAATTGTAATGAATTTGAAAAACAACTGCGAATGAATCTTCTTAAAATTGAGCGATCAACATTTTCAACTAATTTACCTTTTGTATGCATAATACTACAGCATTGCTATCGCTGATGGTGTGCTGAAGTCTTTCCTGGATAATGGACTTGCCTTATCGCCGGAGGAACGCGGTCATGCCTTGGAGAAAGACAAGGCCTTCACCGAGGACCATCAGAAGCTGGCCCTGGAGGGACAAACCGATGCAGCCGCCTATGAGAAAGTGATTCATCATTTCATTGCACTTGTCAACAAGGAGGATACCTTATACGAGCTGGATGGCCGCAAATCGTATCCCGTAAGTCATGGCAAGACATCGGCGGAGACCTTTGTGCGTGATGCCGCCAAGGTGTGTAAGGAGTTCATGGCACGGGATCCGGATGAATTGCGTTTTACAGTCTTGGCTCTGGCTGCCACCGAAGCATAAATTATTTATATATACTAAATATTTGTATGATCTCTGATCAAAATATACACCTATTAACGCATTTGTAAGGCCAATGAGCAGCGCTTGAAGATTCGCTCGTGGCCATATTAACCCGCCCAAAATTGTCATTATTATTATCGCTTATTCATATAATTTTGTTTCGAAAGATATAAAAAAAAAACTTCGCATTAAATGCTTGAGAACTGAATATGTATAATCAACCAACAGTTCTTTTATATATATATATATATATATATCCTGAAAGGGTTAAGGATGTTCAGATATGGTATATTGAAGATATATAAATTTTTGTGACAGGAACTGACACCAAATTCTTATTACCAAAGATGGAAAGACCAATAGAAGCCTTGATTTGATGTTGTAGTTATATTTATAAAATATTCTCTTAATGAGGACAATAATGTCTTACATAAAATATGTATGAGTTTTCTCCGGAAGCCGATTAAATTAGATTGCTGGACTAAAAGATAATTATTTCATTGCGATTTAAAGAAATATTGCTTAAATGTTCTACACCGTTCAACTTGTTTTTTTCAATTAAGCTTTCCGATAATTTTCAAATTAAAAATAAAATAAATTCCCAATATGAGTAAAAATTGTCTATCATAGAAAATTTTCAACTCTAACTTAGTAGGGAATGTAAGTAGAATACTGAGATAGAGATAAAAAGAATAATGTATGTATATGTAAATAATATAAATATTGACAACGTTGCAATCAAGATAATAAGTCTTCCACAAGTATATACATATGTGTGCGGTTTATTAGATGCAGGGTAACTGACTAGTCGAGCACTCATGCCTCGACCGTGTCTTGCTGCTTGTTAATTGCGCATGCTCCGAAATTAGTTATGCTCCACGTAACTGTTTGACAGTTGCACTGTGACCAACCACTTGGTGTGGTTGCTTATCCTTTTTTTTTTGTTTCACGAACAATTCTAGAAATTGTGGATTTCTAAGGATTCGCGCAAGAAGACGAGACCCCAACCAGACCCTCCAGTGTGCCGCAAAAGGAAATATATATATTCAAATATATTTATTTGTACATTTGGGCGTTATCGCTGCCCGGACGTAATAATGAAGCTGCTGCTCAAGGAACTGACGCGTTTCACGACGCAGCCACGAACCTTCTATTGCTACATGTTCCTCAGCATTTGGATATTTCTGCTTATAGCTGGTGAGTTGATCAATATGGAGCATATCTTCCACATCTATCAAGTAAAGCCCAAATGTTTATTTCTGTGGCAGGCATGTATCGCTACATGGGCAACGCTGAACACAATGCCAGTCCGGGCAGCGGCGGTGGCAACTATAATCTCAACACGGGCACAGCCAGCTCGGATGCAAGTGAATTCGCGTCGAGTGCTCAGCGTTTCGCACAGTATCGGGAACGCTGTGCGCCGCTGGCACAGCTCACTCGAGTGGATGATGGTGGCATGCTGGAGGGCTGGAAGCTGCAGGGGGTCCTGCTCGTCATCAGGCATGGCGATCGTGGTGCAATGTCGCATGTCCATGCTGGTGGCATCAATTGTGGTGTGAATGCCGATGGCGACAGTTTGGTCAATAGGTAAAGATGCATTCGACCACCAACTCTGTGATTTTGAAACATTTTTCTGGCAGATATCGCAGCTTTTTGCACAACTCCAGCAGCTCCGCATCGGGCTCAAATCACATGTACTGGAGCAAGGTGGGTCCGTTTCACGGATTTCCCCTACTACCAGCCACGGACCGCGGCTGTCCTTTGGGCCAACTCACCTACAAGTAAGTGGCCTTATATTTATATCCTTGAAGGGGTAGAACAAATCTCTGAACCCCATTTACTATATATATTCTCGATCAGCATCATTTGTCTATTTGTGTCTATGCGATCTAATCCCTCAATTCCTTAAGCTATCCTGATCACTTGGAACTTGGAATATATCCAAACTTTCGCTGTAGCCAGCACATATCGCAATACTACATCATGTGGCTGCCATAGGAACAGTCACTCGAATGAGGTGTGCTTGTCTAAACTTTATTTTTATTTACCAATATATCAGAACCAAACTCACTCTGGATTCAGGGTACATTCTCATCGCATTTAGGCAAGCTAGTGCACTTATTGATTTAACCATGGGTGTACATGGGTGTATGCAGAAATATTTCTTAAGTTTCAACACACATCCTCAATTTGCAGAGGGATTGCTCAACTGTTGCACGTGGGCGACATACTGCACCAGATCTATGCACATCCGTTGGGACTGCTCCTCAAGCCGAATTCAGTGCGAGGAGGAGGAGCACTGGAGACGACGCCACATACGCTGCTCAATTCGGATGAGGTGGTTGTGTTCACTACGCGTTATCGTCGCACCTTTCAATCGGCGCTGGCGTTGCTCTTTGCCCTGTTGCCGGCGGAGAAGTGGTTGGCGCTGAATGTGAGGGAATCGCATAGCATGGCCTTCTGCTTTGGTGACTGCAGCTGCGCCCAGTCGATGGTGTTGAGGAAGCGGCTGATGCAGCTGGCGGATCGTCAGTTGTTGCAACGTCCCGATGTGCTGGCCGTGATGCAATGGATTGGTGGCACGCTGCTGCAACATGCGCCCACTGAGGGTGGCGTAACGAATCCCTTCGAGGTGGTGGATGCCATGTTAACGGTGCTGTGCCATGAGGCGACAACGCTACCTTGTCGACGACGCAATGGCAGCCAGATGAGAGAGGCGAGCACCAGGAATCAGGATCTCATTGATGTCATCAATATTGATCAGGATGAGACGGCTGGCAATGCGCCACAAGCGGCTGCTGCTGCTGCTGCTGCTGATGATGATGCTGCTGGTGCTGGTGCTGCTGCACCCGCAGCGGATGCAATTGCTCCACCCAATGATGAACAGCAGCAGGAGTCGGATGGATGTGTGGAGGCATTGCATGTGGATGCACTCATGTCCTTTGCCGATGAGCTCTCGCTGCGCAGCGCTCGTCATGTCTACTACAAGCGTTCCGGTTTACTGCGCGCCTATGGCATGATCCGACATATTGTTGGCTATATGCTGAAGATGATCTCCGGTGATCGGACGAAATTTGTGCTCTATTCCGGACACGATTGCACCATGCAATATCTGACCGCAGCACTGGGCATACAAAATGCACAGGGACAAACCATTCCATATGCCTCGAGGTTGGCCTTTGAAGTCTATCGCAGCGAGGCGCATACGGATTATTATTTTCGTGTCGTCTACAATGGCCGGGATGTCACCCAGCAGATCGAGTTCTGTGAGGGTGGCAAGAGTTTGCGTGTGACGCGCGATAGTCGCGGCAACAAGGCCGACCTGTGCCCCATTGAGAATATCATTCGGTTCCTGCACGAGGACTACTTTGGCCCATTGAATGCGACCAATTTCAAAGAGGCCTGCGCAGCATCTATTGGCAGCCCAGCCAAGGCGAACGACTTCTAACAGTTCCATCTCTCTCCACGCACTTTGTCAACTGTGATAAGTAATAGCTAAGGCGTAAGCCATGAGCCTGTCAAGCATATACAAAATAACATTTTTCATATAATCTAGCTTGATTTTATGGAATTGGAATTGGGCACATGCATATAAGTACATACCCAACTACATACAAATACACATACATATATACATACATATATACATACATATACACATACATATACACATACATATAGATGCATAATTAGCCGAACTTCAGCTAAATCGTACGAAGTTTGTATTTGTATTTTAATAGACATTTAAGATCCGTAAATCGATACATATCAGCGATGGCTTCCAATCCAACGCAATCGTTTTCTTATCCTTTATCCTTTGGCTAAGATCTTCAGGCGAGTTCATCTACTCCTTGGAAAACCTTACATATCAGCAGCATACATATATACATACAACATTAAGTTACGTATTTCAATAAATTTTGTCCCAAACGAACAAAATAAGTGTTTAATTGAATTGATTACAGAATTTGTGACATTTAATTAATCATGTACAAATTAGATACATTTTGTTAAAAATATATTCCAATGACTTGAAAGCAAAATGCTGGCGTCTTTTTATTGTTCATAAATTAGTTATTAGTCAATGTGTTTTAGGTTTATGTATGAACATAATGGATTTGATGGTGGTCCAATTGTTGCCAATTGTTTATGTTGATGCCGACGAGTTGTTCAAAAAGATCTTTGCTGAGAATGATAAAAGCGCTTCTTTAATACCAATTAATTGTTATCCAATATTTCATTTCTCTCATACTGAATCATGCTGAATTTGGTTATAAATAATTGCTGCGGCAAACGCAAAGAGAGTAAAGATAGCAGCATTAAATTCAAATGTACGTTGGAGGGGGAGGTATCCAAAAGATTTACATACTTTCCTGGACCTGCAAAGTAATTAGATTAGATAACTCTGGAGATGGATAATTGCAATTTAATAATTAATTTAAAACAAAACATAATACAAATTTGTAGCGAACTTTTTTATAATTTAGGCTATATGCTGACTAATTTTATAGAACAGATGTTCGAAGTTGAAAATATATTTGTTTATTTTTTAAATTCAAATTAAAAGTTGAATGTTAAATATTAATATATTTTACTTGAATGTGCACGAAGTTAAAAACATATTTGTTTATTTTTTAATTCAAATAAAAATGGAATGTTAAATATTTATATATTTCAATGAACTTATTTTATTATTGTTTGTATATTCAATACAATATATAACAAAAATGCAACTGATTAAATAAAAAAATGCACAAAAATAAATAATTCAATGCCATCTTTAAAATTCCTTTAAAAATACAATGTTTGACAAATAAACGCCGTTAACATCTGTGTGGATTTACCCAAACCGTTGCGAGTGTTTTTCAAAATTTGAGATGCTATAAAAGCGCACCCAACTCGATCAATTCATATCATTCTCGAGTTAACAACGTTACCAAATAACACTTCAACTAAGATGGGAACCCAAACCGTAATTTTGAGCTGTGCTTTTCTGGCGATCCTTGTTGCCTGTCTACCATCGGGAGTTGCTGCGCAATCTCCGATTGAGTGCTTAACAGCGCGTTTGACGGCGTTGGGCTGTTCGTCCGGCTTGATAGGGTCATTGGTTGGACTGCCGGTGATCCTGCTACTTGGCATTGGATTGTGCATAGTGACTTGCCTCCTCCCTTTGTGCTTAATACCGTAAATAACTTATATTAGCATCGACTAATGTTTTTAATAAATAAATGTGAACATTCAAAAAAATTTTTAGTTTCTCTTCTTAGCGATATCTTTCAAACTTCATTTGTTCTACAGTTGGAAAGAAAAAACAAGTGAGTATATTACAGTTACACAGGCGTAACCGACTGCGGAACACTCTGATATCAGAGTTATACTTACAAAGACATTCAGTGGGTGGTGTGTGCCTCTTCCAATTTTGATAATTGCCCAAGATATTGGCTCCTCTGATTTTTGGGACTCATCAAAGGGTGTTACTAGTAATATTCATTTAAAATTTGATGAATGCTTGTATCGATTTACACCCCCAGGTAGCATTAAATGTCACCATACAATTTTAAATTTAAATCGATATTTAAAGGGAGTTTCCGTTAATATGTCTTTGACGCACATAGCTAACAACCTACCAACCAAATTGTGGGAGATATGTGGTTTTTATCGATTTATGATTATCAATTTTATCAATTTTGGTCATAGCACCAAAATTATACCTCCTCTATTAGATTTTAAATATTATTATCATGAAATTTCTTTCTCTTTCTTGTCTATGTTGTATAAATAAAAATCTAAAATAATAATAAAAACAAAAAACATACAAATCAGTACAGTACAAATCGATTTTCGATAACAATAAAGCCCAAATTTTCCATTTTTATTTCAGTGCTTTTAATCAAATTGCAGATCTGCTCCCAATTTTCTACAAAGTGTTGAGTCGTCAGAAATAATTTAATACAAAATCGAATGACAGAAATAAAGTTTAATTACAAATTAATATCATTAGGCCAAAGCAGTCAAATTCTCTATTAAAAGACAATAGTCATAAATATTTGATATATCTTTCGTGCATATTTAATTGCATATTTTTTAAATTTTTTCAGGCATACTTTAGGGCTTATTAGTTACAGTTGATACATGCCACGCAATTTTAGAGCTCGAACTATCAAAGCTTGGAAGGCAGAGTACTTGGTTACCTCCTTCTAAACATTGGTCTGAAAATCTCTTGTCAAAGCACACATGTAACTACAAAACACCATAATGTGCTATAATAACTGTACAATACATTTTCATTATAGCACACGCACCTCTTTAATTACTGCTCTGGCAGCCAAACGGCGACTGACTACAAGATTGTGCAATGCAATTTGCAATTTTACTGTTGACTTCACTTGAACGTGTGTGTATGTGTGTGTGTGGGTGAGTGTTTTTTTTTTTTTTTTTTTGGTTACGTACTGCAGGTGAGGTGAGAATCTCCTATATACAGATGCAGAAGGCTCGGTGCAACTGCACCCCACACACACACCCGCGAATGTAAAGTGTTACTCTCCTATGATGAGCTGGCGGACATCTTTCCCGTGTGACGGAGATTCCGTCATGTAGCGTACCGTACCAAGGACTCTGACACTGTAGTGTCCCTGTACCTCACGCAATGGTACATCACGTGCTCCGAATCCTACTTCCGCGATGGGCAAGTCGGGCACTCCTCCCTGACCTGAAAGAAATTGGGTTAGATGGTAAGCCAACTCACATGTTTTCCTCTGGATCCATTCCTCTATATCAGTCGATAGGTCGACTTTCCTCTGCAGGCTGCGCCCCACCTCGTCTGACATGCGGCAATCGACCTTTCCCCCGCCGATCGTCTAATCTCGGCTATCGAAACTGTGCCCTCCTGGGAGTTTCTCCTTGCTCTCATGAGCTTCATCTCACTGGCCGGAATGTCGAGTGGAAGCATTCCGGCTAGGACTACTGCCGCTTCATCCGAAGCTGTGCGGAAGCCCGAGATCATTCGCAGCGTGCTCAGACATACTCTACGTGGGCCTGTTGTCGAGTAGGACTCCAAGGTACTTTGTGGACTCCTTCGAGGTTATAGTGACGTCGTTGACTTTCACTTTTATCTACTCTATCACTTTGCAGCTCGTGATGAGTACTGCCTCCGCATCTTTCATCCACTGGGCTATTTTTTGCACAGCTACTCTATTTCCTTTGCAACAACTACTAGCGCCAGATCGGTAGTTGTAGTCTAAGCACTCCATCATACATTACATTCCACAGGAGTGGCCCTAGGACCCATCCCTGAGGTACGCCTGCCGTGATGTTGTGCCAGATTGCATGACACTTTCCGAAAGGTAGCTCGAGACTATGATAGATATGTAATCTGGGATTCCTATACTGTCTAGTGCTCTCATAATATGCGTCCAGCTCCCTGAGTTGAGGGCATTTCATATAACCAACGTTAACCTTATCACCCCATCTCCATCGGGTTCCTTCTATGGATTTTTTTGCGGTATTCACAACTGCTTGGATTGTTTCCATTATAGACCGACCTTTTCGGAAGCCATATTGTGCATCTGGGAGCGCTTTTTTCTCTTCCGGCATGCTCACTAGCCTGTTGTACACTATTTCTAGTATTTTTCCCGTCGTATTCAGGAGGGAGCGGACCTCCGCTTGTTTGCCTAGTGCCTCGCCGACCATGCTACTAAACGAGGAGACGAGACCCCAACCAGACCCTCCAGTGTGCCGCAACAGGATATATATATTCAAATATATTTATTTGTACATTTGGGCGTTATCGCTGCCCGGACGTAATAATGAAGCTGCTGCTCAAGGAACTGACGCGTTTCACGACGCAACCGCGAACCTTCTATTGCTACATGTTCCTCAGCATTTGGATATTTCTGCTTATAGCTGGTGAGTTGATCAATATGGAGCATATCTTCCACATCTATCAAGTAAAGCCCAAATGTTTATTTCTGTGGCAGGCATGTATCGCTACATGGGCAATGCTGAACACAATGCCAGTCCGGGCAGCGGCGGTGGCAACTATAATCTCAACACGGGCACAGCCAGCTCGGATGCAAGTGAATTCGCGTCGAGTGCTCAGCGTTTCGTACAGTATCGGGAACGCTGTGCGCCGCTGGCACAGCTTCCTCGAGTGGATGATGGTGGCATGCTGGAGGGCTGGAAGCTGCAGGGGGTCCTGCTCGTCATCAGGCATGGCGATCGTGGTGCAATGTCGCATGTCCATGCTGGTGGCATCAATTGTGGTGTGAATGCCGATGGCGACAGTTTGGTCAATAGGTAAAGATGCATTCGACCGCCAACTCTGTGATTTTGAAACATTTTTCTGGCAGATATCGCAGCTTTTTGCACAACTCCAGCAGCTCCGCATCGGGCTCAAATCACATGTACTGGAGCAAGGTGGGTCCGTTTCACGGATTTCCCCTATTACCAGCCACGGACCGCGGCTGTCCTTTGGGCCAACTCACCTACAAGTAAGTGGCCTGAACTAGAAATCATCCTTATATTTATATCCTTGAAGGGGTAGAACAAATCTCTGAACCCCATTAACTATATATATTCTCGATCAGCATCATTTGTCTATTTATGTCTATGCGATCTAATCCCTCAATTCCTTGGTTATAAATAATTGCTGCGGCCAACACAAAGAGAGTAAAGATAGCAGCATTAAATTCAAATGTACGTTGGAGGGGGAGGTATCCAAAAGATTTACATACTTTCCTGGACCTGCAAAGTAATTAGATTAGATAACTGTGGAGATGAATAATTGCAGTTTAATAATTAATTTAAAACAAAACATAATACAAATTTGTAGCGAACTTTTTTATAATTTAGGCTTTATGCTGACTAATTTTAGAGAACAGATGTTCGAAGTTGAAAATATATTTGTTTATTTTTTAAATTCAAATTAAAAGTTGAATGTTAAATATTAATATATTTTACTTGAATGTGCACGAAGTTAAAAACATATTTGTTTATTTTTTAATTCAAATAAAAATGGAATGTTAAATATTTATATATTTCAATGAACTTATTTTATTATTGTTTGTATATTCAATACAATATATAACAAAAATGCAACTGATTAAATAAAAAAATGCACAAAAATAAATAATTCAATGCCATCTTTAAAATTCCTTTAAAAATACAATGTTTGACAAATAAACGCCGTTAACATCTGTGTGGATTTACCCAAACCGTTGCGAGTGTTTTTCAAAATTTGAGATGCTATAAAAGCGCACCCAACTCGATCAATTCATATCATTCTCGAGTTAACAACGTTACCAAATAACACTTCAACTAAGATGGGAACCCAAACCGTAATTTTGAGCTGTGCTTTTCTGGCGATCCTTGTTGCCTGTCTACCATCGGGAGTTGCTGCGCAATCTCCGATTGATTGCTTAACATCGCTTGCATTAGGTTTGACGTCGTTGGGCTGTTCGCCCAGCTTGATAGGGTTATTGTGTGGACTGCCGGTGGCCCTGCTACTTGCCATTGGAGTGGCCATAGTGATTTGCCTCCTCCCTTTGTGCGTAATACCGTAAATAACTTATATTAGCATCGACTAATATTTTTAATAAATAAATGTGAACATTCAAAAAAATTTGTAGTTTCTCTTCTTAGCGATATCTTTCAAACTTCATTTGTTCTACAGTTGGAAAGAAAAAACAAGTGAGTATATTACAGTTACACAGGCGTAACCGACTGCGGAACACTCTGATATCAGAGTTATACTTACAAAGACATTCAGTGGGTGGTGTGTGCCTCTTCCAATTTTGATAATTGCCCAAGATATTGGCTCCTCTGATTTTTGGGACTCATCAAAGGGTGTTACTAGTAATATTCATTTAAAATTTGATGAATGCTTGTATCGATTTACACCCCCAGGTAGCATTAAATGTCACCATACAATTTTAAATTTAAATCGATATTTAAAGGGAGTTTCCGTTAATATGTCTTTGACGCACATAGCTAACAACCTACCAACCAAATTGTGGGAGATATGTGGTTTTTATCGATTTATGATTATCAATTTTATCAATTTTGGTCATAGCACCAAAATTATACCTCCTCTATTAGATTTTAAATATTATTATCATGAAATTTCTTTCTCTTTCTTGTCTATGTTGTATAAATAAAAATCTAAAATAATAATAAAAACAAAAAACATACAAATCAGTACAGTACAAATCGATTTTCGATAACAATAAAGCCCAAATTTTCCATTTTTATTTCAGTGCTTTTAATCAAATTGCAGATCTGCTCCCAATTTTCTACAAAGTGTTGAGTCGTCAGAAATAATTTAATACAAAATCGAATGACAGAAATAAAGTTTAATTACAAATTAATATCATTAGGCCAAAGCAGTCAAATTCTCTATTAAAAGACAATAGTCATAAATATTTGATATATCTTTCGTGCATATTTAATTGCATATTTTTTAAATTTTTTCAGGCATACTTTAGGGCTTATTAGTTACAGTTGATACATGCCACGCAATTTTAGAGCTCGAACTATCAAAGCTTGGAAGGCAGAGTACTTGGTTACCTCCTTCTAAACATTGGTCTGAAAATCTCTTGTCAAAGCACACATGTAACTACAAAACACCATAATGTGCTATAATAACTGTACAATACATTTTCATTATAGCACACGCACCTCTTTAATTACTGCTCTGGCAGCCAAACGGCGACTGACTACAAGATTGTGCAATGCAATTTGCAATTTTACTGTTGACTTCACTTGAACGTGTGTGTATGTGTGTGTGTGTGTGTGAGTGTTTTTGTTTTTTTTTTTTGGTTACGTACTGCAGGTGAGGTGAGAATCTCCTATATACAGATGCAGAAGGCTCGGTGCAACTGCACCCCACACACACACCCGCGAATGTAAAGTGTTACTCTCCTATGATGAGCTGGCGGACATCTTTCCCGTGTGACGGAGATTCCGTCATGTAGCGTACCGTACCAAGGACTCTGACACTGTAGTGTCCCTGTACCTCACGCAATGGTACATCACGTGCTCCGAATCCTACTTCCGCGATGGGCAAGTCGGTCACTCCTCCCTGACCTGAAAGAAATTGGGTTAGATGGTAATCCAACTCACCTGTTTTCCTCTGGATCCATTCCTCTGTATCAGCCGATAGGTCGATTTTCCTCTGCAGGCTGCGCCCCACCTCGTCTGACATGCGGCAATCGACCTTTCCCCCGCCGATCGTCTAATCTCGGCTATCGAAACTGTGCCCTCCTGGGAGTTTCTCCTTGCTCTCATGAGCTTCATCTCACTGGCCGGAATGTCGAGTGGAAGCATTCCGGCTAGGACTACTGCCGCTTTATCCGAAACTGTGCGGAAGCCCGAGATCATTCGCAGCGTGCTCAGACATACTCTACGTGGGCCTGTTGTCGAGTAGGACTCCAAGGTACTTTGTGGACTCCTTCGAGGTTATAGTGACGTCGTTGACTTTCACTTTTATCTACTCTATCACTTTGCAGCTCGTGATGAGTACTGCCTCCGCATCTTTCATCCACTGGGCTATTTTTTGCACAGCTACTCTATTTCCTTTGCAACAACTACTAGCGCCAGATCGGTAGTTGTAGTCTAAGCACTCCATCATACATTACATTCCACAGGAGTGGCCCTAGGACCCATCCCTGAGGTACGCCTGCCGTGATGTTGTGCCAGATTACAGGACACTTTCCGAAAGGTAGCTCGAGACTATGATAGATATGTAATCTGGGATTCCTATACTGTCTAGTGCTCTCATAATATGCGTCCAGCTCCCTGAGTTGAGGGCATTTCAAATAACCAACGTTAACCTTATCACCCCATCTCCATCGGGTTCCTTCTATGGATTTTTTTGCGGTATTCACAACTGCTTGGATTGCTTCCATTATAGACCGACCTTTTCGGAAGCCATATTGTGCATCTGGGAGCGCTTTTTTCTCTTCCGGCATGCTCACTAGCCTGTTGTACACTATTTCTAGTATTTTTCCCGTCGTATTTAGGAGGGAGCGGACCTCCGCTTGTTTGCCTAGTGCCTCGCCGACCATGCTACTAAACGAGGAGACGAGACCCCAACCAGACCCTCCAGTGTGCCGCAACAGGATATATATATTCAAATATATTTATTTGTACATTTGGGCGTTATCGCTGCCCGAACGTAATAATGAAGCTGCTGCTCAAGGAGTGACGCGTTTCACGACGCAACCGCGAACCTTCTATTGCTACATGTTCCTCAGCATTTGGATATTTCTGCTTATAGCTGGTGAGTTGATCAATATGGAGCATATCTTCCACATCTATCAAGTAAAGCCCAAATGTTTCTCGGATGCAAGTGAATTCGCGTCGAGTGCTCAGCGTTTCGCACAGTATCGGGAACGCTGTGCGCCGCTGGCACAGCTCACTCGAGTGGATGATGGTGGCATGCTGGAGGGCTGGAAGCTGCAGGGGGTCCTGCTCGTCATCAGGCATAGCAATCGTGGTGCAATGTCGCATGTCCATGCTGGTGGCATCAATTGTGGTGTGAATGCCGATGGCGACAGTTTGGTCAATAGGTAAAGATGCATTCGACCGCCAACTCTGTGATTTTGAAACATTTTTCTGGCAGATATCGCAGCTTTTTGCACAACTCCAGCAGCTCCGCATCGGGCTCAAATCACATGTACTGGAGCAAGGTGGGTCCGTTTCACGGATTTCCCCTATTACCAGCCACGGACCGCGGCTGTCCTTTGGGCCAACTCACCTACAAGTAAGTGGCCTGAACTAGAAATCATCCTTATATTTATATCCTTGAAGGGGTAGAACAAATCTCTGAACCCCATTAACTATATATATTCTCGATCAGCATCATTTGTCTATTTATGTCTATGCGATCTAATCCCTCAATTCCTTGGTTATAAATAATTGCTGCGGCCAACACAAAGAGAGTAAAGATAGCAGCATTAAATTCAAATGTACGTTGGAGGGGGAGGTATCCAAAAGATTTACATACTTTCCTGGACCTGCAAAGTAATTAGATTAGATAACTGTGGAGATGAATAATTGCAGTTTAATAATTAATTTAAAACAAAACATAATACAAATTTGTAGCGAACTTTTTTATAATTTAGGCTTTATGCTGACTAATTTTAGAGAACAGATGTTCGAAGTTGAAAATATATTTGTTTATTTTTTAAATTCAAATTAAAAGTTGAATGTTAAATATTAATATATTTTACTTGAATGTGCACGAAGTTAAAAACATATTTGTTTATTTTTTAATTCAAATAAAAATGGAATGTTAAATATTTATATATTTCAATGAACTTATTTTATTATTGTTTGTATATTCAATACAATATATAACAAAAATGCAACTGATTAAATAAAAAAATGCACAAAAATAAATAATTCAATGCCATCTTTAAAATTCCTTTAAAAATACAATGTTTGACAAATAAACGCCGTTAACATCTGTGTGGATTTACCCAAACCGTTGCGAGTGTTTTTCAAAATTTGAGATGCTATAAAAGCGCACCCAACTCGATCAATTCATATCATTCTCGAGTTAACAACGTTACCAAATAACACTTCAACTAAGATGGGAACCCAAACCGTAATTTTGAGCTGTGCTTTTCTGGCGATCCTTGTTGCCTGTCTACCATCGGGAGTTGCTGCGCAATCTCCGATTGAGTGCTTAACAGCGCGTTTGACGGCGTTGGGCTGTTCGTCCGGCTTGATAGGGTCATTGGTTGGACTGCCGGTGATCCTGCTACTTGGCATTGGATTGTGCATAGTGACTTGCCTCCTCCCTTTGTGCTTAATACCGTAAATAACTTATATTAGCATCGACTAATGTTTTTAATAAATAAATGTGAACATTCAAAAAAATTTTTAGTTTCTCTTCTTAGCGATATCTTTCAAACTTCATTTGTTCTACAGTTGGAAATAAAAAACAAGTGAGTACATTACAGTTACACAGGCGTAACCGAATGCGGAACACTCTGATATCAGAGTTATACTTACAAAGACATTCAGTGGGTGGTGTGTGCCTCTTCCAATTTTGATAATTGCCCAAGATATTGGCTCCTCTGATTTTTGGGACTCATCAAAGGGTGTTACTAGTAATATTCATTTAAAATTTGATGAATGCTTGTATCGATTTACACCCCCAGGTAGCATTAAATGTCACCATACAATTTTAAATTTAAATCGATATTTAAAGGGAGTTTCCGTTAATATGTCTTTGACGCACATAGCTAACAACCTACCAACCAAATTGTGGGAGATATGTGGTTTTTATCGATTTATGATTATCAATTTTATCAATTTTGGTCATAGCACCAAAATTATACCTCCTCTATTAGATTTTAAATATTATTATCATGAAATTTCTTTCTCTTTCTTGTCTATGTTGTATAAATAAAAATCTAAAATAATAATAAAAACAAAAAACATACAAATCAGTACAGTACAAATCGATTTTCGATAACAATAAAGCCCAAATTTTCCATTTTTATTTCAGTGCTTTTAATCAAATTGCAGATCTGCTCCCAATTTTCTACAAAGTGTTGAGTCGTCAGAAATAATTTAATACAAAATCGAATGACAGAAATAAAGTTTAATTACAAATTAATATCATTAGGCCAAAGCAGTCAAATTCTCTATTAAAAGACAATAGTCATAAATATTTGATATATCTTTCGTGCATATTTAATTGCATATTTTTTAAATTTTTTCAGGCATACTTTAGGGCTTATTAGTTACAGTTGATACATGCCACGCAATTTTAGAGCTCGAACTATCAAAGCTTGGAAGGCAGAGTACTTGGTTACCTCCTTCTAAACATTGGTCTGAAAATCTCTTGTCAAAGCACACATGTAACTACAAAACACCATAATGTGCTATAATAACTGTACAATACATTTTCATTATAGCACACGCACCTCTTTAATTACTGCTCTGGCAGCCAAACGGCGACTGACTACAAGATTGTGCAATGCAATTTGCAATTTTACTGTTGACTTCACTTGAACGTGTGTGTATGTGTGTGTGTGTGTGTGAGTGTTTTTGTTTTTTTTTTTTTGGTTACGTACTGCAGGTGAGGTGAGAATCTCCTATATACAGATGCAGAAGGCTCGGTGCAACTGCACCCCACACACACACCCGCGAATGTAAAGTGTTACTCTCCTATGATGAGCTGGCGGACATCTTTCCCGTGTGACGGAGATTCCGTCATGTAGCGTACCGTACCAAGGACTCTGACACTGTAGTGTCCCTGTACCTCACGCAATGGTACATCACGTGCTCCGAATCCTACTTCCGCGATGGGCAAGTCGGGCACTCCTCCCTGACCTGAAAGAAATTGGGTTAGATGGTAAGCCAACTCACATGTTTTCCTCTGGATCCATTCCTCTATATCAGTCGATAGGTCGACTTTCCTCTGCAGGCTGCGCCCCACCTCGTCTGACATGCGGCAATCGACCTTTCCCCCGCCGATCGTCTAATCTCGGCTATCGAAACTGTGCCCTCCTGGGAGTTTCTCCTTGCTCTCATGAGCTTCATCTCACTGGCCGGAATGTCGAGTGGAAGCATTCCGGCTAGGACTACTGCCGCTTTATCCGAAACTGTGCGGAAGCCCGAGATCATTCGCAGCGTGCTCAGACATACTCTACGTGGGCCTGTTGTCGAGTAGGACTCCAAGGTACTTTGTGGACTCCTTCGAGGTTATAGTGACGTCGTTGACTTTCACTTTTATCTACTCTATCACTTTGCAGCTCGTGATGAGTACTGCCTCCGCATCTTTCATCCACTGGGCTATTTTTTGCACAGCTACTCTATTTCCTTTGCAACAACTACTAGCGCCAGATCGGTAGTTGTAGTCTAAGCACTCCATCATACATTACATTCCACAGGAGTGGCCCTAGGACCCATCCCTGAGGTACGCCTGCCGTGATGTTGTGCCAGATTACAGGACACTTTCCGAAAGGTAGCTCGAGACTATGATAGATATGTAATCTGGGATTCCTATACTGTCTAGTGCTCTCATAATATGCGTCCAGCTCCCTGAGTTGAGGGCATTTCATATAACCAACGTTAACCTTATCACCCCATCTCCATCGGGTTCCTTCTATGGATTTTTTTGCGGTATTCACAACTGCTTGGATTGTTTCCATTATAGACCGACCTTTTCGGAAGCCATATTGTGCATCTGGGAGCGCTTTTTTCTCTTCCGGCATGCTCACTAGCCTGTTGTACACTATTTCTAGTATTTTTCCCGTCGTATTTAGGAGGGAGCGGACCTCCGCTTGTTTGCCTAGTGCCTCGCCGACCATGCTACTAAACGAGGAGACGAGACCCCAACCAGACCCTCCAGTGTGCCGCAACAGGATATATATATTCAAATATATTTATTTGTACATTTGGGCGTTATCGCTGCCCGAACGTAATAATGAAGCTGCTGCTCAAGGAGTGACGCGTTTCACGACGCAACCGCGAACCTTCTATTGCTACATGTTCCTCAGCATTTGGATATTTCTGCTTATAGCTGGTGAGTTGATCAATATGGAGCATATCTTCCACATCTATCAAGTAAAGCCCAAATGTTTATTTCTGTGGCAGGCATGTATCGCTACATGGGCAATGCTGAACACAATGCCAGTCCGGGCAGCGGCGGTGGCAACTATAATCTCAACACGGGCACAGCCAGCTCGGATGCAAGTGAATTCGCGTCGAGTGCTCAGCGTTTCGTACAGTATCGGGAACGCTGTGCGCCGCTGGCACAGCTTCCTCGAGTGGATGATGGTGGCATGCTGGAGGGCTGGAAGCTGCAGGGGGTCCTGCTCGTCATCAGGCATGGCGATCGTGGTGCAATGTCGCATGTCCATGCTGGTGGCATCAATTGTGGTGTGAATGCCGATGGCGACAGTTTGGTCAATAGGTAAAGATGCATTCGACCGCCAACTCTGTGATTTTGAAACATTTTTCTGGCAGATATCGCAGCTTTTTGCACAACTCCAGCAGCTCCGCATCGGGCTCAAATCACATGTACTGGAGCAAGGTGGGTCCGTTTCACGGATTTCCCCTACTACCAGCCACGGACCGCGGCTGTCCTTTGGGCCAACTCACCTACAAGTAAGTGGCCTGAACTAGAAATCATCCTTATATTTATATCCTTGAAGGGGTAGAACAAATCTCTGAACCCCATTAACTATATATATTCTCGATCAGCATCATTTGTCTATTTATGTCTATGCGATCTAATCCCTCAATTCCTTGGTTATAAATAATTGCTGCGGCCAACACAAAGAGAGTAAAGATAGCAGCATTAAATTCAAATGTACGTTGGAGGGGGAGGTATCCAAAAGATTTACATACTTTCCTGGACCTGCAAAGTAATTAGATTAGATAACTGTGGAGATGAATAATTGCAGTTTAATAATTAATTTAAAACAAAACATAATACAAATTTGTAGCGAACTTTTTTATAATTTAGGCTTTATGCTGACTAATTTTAGAGAACAGATGTTCGAAGTTGAAAATATATTTGTTTATTTTTTAAATTCAAATTAAAAGTTGAATGTTAAATATTAATATATTTTACTTGAATGTGCACGAAGTTAAAAACATATTTGTTTATTTTTTAATTCAAATAAAAATGGAATGTTAAATATTTATATATTTCAATGAACTTATTTTATTATTGTTTGTATATTCAATACAATATATAACAAAAATGCAACTGATTAAATAAAAAAATGCACAAAAATAAATAATTCAATGCCATCTTTAAAATTCCTTTAAAAATACAATGTTTGACAAATAAACGCCGTTAACATCTGTGTGGATTTACCCAAACCGTTGCGAGTGTTTTTCAAAATTTGAGATGCTATAAAAGCGCACCCAACTCGATCAATTCATATCATTCTCGAGTTAACAACGTTACCAAATAACACTTCAACTAAGATGGGAACCCAAACCGTAATTTTGAGCTGTGCTTTTCTGGCGATCCTTGTTGCCTGTCTACCATCGGGAGTTGCTGCGCAATCTCCGATTGAGTGCTTAACAGCGCGTTTGACGGCGTTGGGCTGTTCGTCCGGCTTGATAGGGTCATTGGTTGGACTGCCGGTGATCCTGCTACTTGGCATTGGATTGTGCATAGTGACTTGCCTCCTCCCTTTGTGCTTAATACCGTAAATAACTTATATTAGCATCGACTAATGTTTTTAATAAATAAATGTGAACATTCAAAAAAATTTGTAGTTTCTCTTCTTAGCGATATCTTTCAAACTTCATTTGTTCTACAGTTGGAAAGAAAAAACAAGTGAGTATATTACAGTTACACAGGCGTAACCGACTGCGGAACACTCTGATATCAGAGTTATACTTACAAAGACATTCAGTGGGTGGTGTGTGCCTCTTCCAATTTTGATAATTGCCCAAGATATTGGCTCCTCTGATTTTTGGGACTCATCAAAGGGTGTTACTAGTAATATTCATTTAAAATTTGATGAATGCTTGTATCGATTTACACCCCCAGGTAGCATTAAATGTCACCATACAATTTTAAATTTAAATCGATATTTAAAGGGAGTTTCCGTTAATATGTCTTTGACGCACATAGCTAACAACCTACCAACCAAATTGTGGGAGATATGTGGTTTTTATCGATTTATGATTATCAATTTTATCAATTTTGGTCATAGCACCAAAATTATACCTCCTCTATTAGATTTTAAATATTATTATCATGAAATTTCTTTCTCTTTCTTGTCTATGTTGTATAAATAAAAATCTAAAATAATAATAAAAACAAAAAACATACAAATCAGTACAGTACAAATCGATTTTCGATAACAATAAAGCCCAAATTTTCCATTTTTATTTCAGTGCTTTTAATCAAATTGCAGATCTGCTCCCAATTTTCTACAAAGTGTTGAGTCGTCAGAAATAATTTAATACAAAATCGAATGACAGAAATAAAGTTTAATTACAAATTAATATCATTAGGCCAAAGCAGTCAAATTCTCTATTAAAAGACAATAGTCATAAATATTTGATATATCTTTCGTGCATATTTAATTGCATATTTTTTAAATTTTTTCAGGCATACTTTAGGGCTTATTAGTTACAGTTGATACATGCCACGCAATTTTAGAGCTCGAACTATCAAAGCTTGGAAGGCAGAGTACTTGGTTACCTCCTTCTAAACATTGGTCTGAAAATCTCTTGTCAAAGCACACATGTAACTACAAAACACCATAATGTGCTATAATAACTGTACAATACATTTTCATTATAGCACACGCACCTCTTTAATTACTGCTCTGGCAGCCAAACGGCGACTGACTACAAGATTGTGCAATGCAATTTGCAATTTTACTGTTGACTTCACTTGAACGTGTGTGTATGTGTGTGTGTGTGTGTGAGTGTTTTTGTTTTTTTTTTTGGTTACGTACTGCAGGTGAGGTGAGAATCTCCTATATACAGATGCAGAAGGCTCGGTGCAACTGCACCCCACACACACACCCGCGAATGTAAAGTGTTACTCTCCTATGATGAGCTGGCGGACATCTTTCCCGTGTCACGGAGATTCCGTCATGTAGCGTACCGTACCAAGGACTCTGACACTGTAGTGTCCCTGTACCTCACGCAATGGTACATCACGTGTTCCGGATCCTGCTTCCGCGATGGGCAAGTCGGGCACTCCTCCCTGACCTGAAAGAAATTGGGTTAGATGGTAGGCCAACTCACATGTTTTCCTCTGGATCCATTCCTCTATATCAGCCGATAGGTCGACTTTCCTCTGCAGGCTGCGCCCCACCTCGTCTGACATGCGGCAATCGACCTTTCCCCCGCCGATCGTCTAATCTCGGCTATCGAAACTGTGCCCTCCTGGGAGTTTCTCCTTGCTCTCATGAGCTTCATCTCACTGGCCGGAATGTCGAGTGGAAGCATTCCGGCTAGGACTACTGCCGCTTTATCCGAAACTGTGCGGAAGCCCGAGATCATTCGCAGCGTGCTCAGACATACTCTACGTGGGCCTGTTGTCGAGTAGGATTCCAAGGTACTTTGTGGACTCCTTCGAGGTTATAGTGACGTCGTTGACTTTCACTTTTATCTACTCTATCACTTTGCAGCTCGTGATGAGTACTGCCTCCGCATCTTTCATCCACTGGGCTATTTTTTGCACAGCTACTCTATTTCCTTTGCAACAACTACTAGCGCCAGATCGGTAGTTGTAGTCTAAGCACTCCATCATACATTACATTCCACAGGAGTGGCCCTAGGACCCATCCCTGAGGTACGCCTGCCGTGATGTTGTGCCAGATTACAGGACACTTTCCGAAAGGTAGCTCGAGACTATGATAGATATGTAATCTGGGATTCCTATACTGTCTAGTGCTCTCATAATATGCGTCCAGCTCCCTGAGTTGAGGGCATTTCATATAACCAACGTTAACCTTATCACCCCATCTCCATCGGGTTCCTTCTATGGATTTTTTTGCGGTATTCACAACTGCTTGGATTGTTTCCATTATAGACCGACCTTTTCGGAAGCCATATTGTGCATCTGGGAGCGCTTTTTTCTCTTCCGGCATGCTCACTAGCCTGTTGTACACTATTTCTAGTATTTTTCCCGTCGTATTCAGGAGGGAGCGGACCTCCGCTTGTTTGCCTAGTGCCTCGCCGACCATGCTACTAAACGAGGAGACGAGACCCCAACCAGACCCTCCAGTGTGCCGCAACAGGATATATATATTCAAATATATTTATTTGTACATTTGGGCGTTATCGCTGCCCGGACGTAATAATGAAGCTGCTGCTCAAGGAACTGACGCGTTTCACGACGCAACCGCGAACCTTCTATTGCTACATGTTCCTCAGCATTTGGATATTTCTGCTTATAGCTGGTGAGTTGATCAATATGGAGCATATCTTCCACATCTATCAAGTAAAGCCCAAATGTTTATTTCTGTGGCAGGCATGTATCGCTACATGGGCAATGCTGAACACAATGCCAGTCCGGGCAGCGGCGGTGGCAACTATAATCTCAACACGGGCACAGCCAGCTCGGATGCAAGTGAATTCGCGTCGAGTGCTCAGCGTTTCGTACAGTATCGGGAACGCTGTGCGCCGCTGGCACAGCTTCCTCGAGTGGATGATGGTGGCATGCTGGAGGGCTGGAAGCTGCAGGGGGTCCTGCTCGTCATCAGGCATGGCGATCGTGGTGCAATGTCGCATGTCCATGCTGGTGGCATCAATTGTGGTGTGAATGCCGATGGCGACAGTTTGGTCAATAGGTAAAGATGCATTCGACCGCCAACTCTGTGATTTTGAAACATTTTTCTGGCAGATATCGCAGCTTTTTGCACAACTCCAGCAGCTCCGCATCGGGCTCAAATCACATGTACTGGAGCAAGGTGGGTCCGTTTCACGGATTTCCCCTACTACCAGCCACGGACCGCGGCTGTCCTTTGGGCCAACTCACCTACAAGTAAGTGGCCTGAACTAGAAATCATCCTTATATTTATATCCTTGAAGGGGTAGAACAAATCTCTGAACCCCATTAACTATATATATTCTCGATCAGCATCATTTGTCTATTTATGTCTATGCGATCTAATCCCTCAATTCCTTGGTTATAAATAATTGCTGCGGCCAACACAAAGAGAGTAAAGATAGCAGCATTATATTCAAATGTTTCCTGGACCTGCAAAGTAATTAGATTAGATAACTCTGGAGATGGATAATTGCAGTTTAATAATTAATTTAAAACAAAACATAATACAAATTTGTAGCGAACTTTTTTATAATTTAGGCTATATATGCTGACTAATTTTATAGAACAGATGGTCGAAGTTGAAAACATATTTGTTTATTTTTTAAATTCAAATTAAAAGTTGAATGTTAAATATTAATATATTTTACTTGAATGTGTGTGAAGTTGAAAACATATTTGTTTATTTATTTATTTTATTTTATTTAATTTTTATGTAGCAATTTATTTAAACATTAATCAACCTATTGAAAGGCTATAAAACATTGATTTGTAAAGGTATGAATGAAAAATAGCAGTGAATTCAAATCTACAACATTAACATAGAATTGGTTTTAGCAGATAATAAAGAACATTAAATATTACATTTGTAGCACATTAATTTAACGCCCAACAGTCCAGAGATCGCTGGTGTGGAGGCGCTTCAACCTTCTGCGCGTTGTATTTGACCCAAGTGTGCAAGCCAAAGGGTTGACGTGGTTATGCAACCGGTCATTATACCGACTCGTAAGTCGGTTAATTTGTTGTGTGACTGTCGGTAGAGCGAAGTCGTTGTGCAGCGTCCTGTTACTCACGTATGGTGGAGCACCAGAGATGTCTCTGAGCACCTTGTTCTACAAGACTTGAATTTGGTTTATCCAAGATTTTGCAGCTGTGCCCCAAAATGGAATCCCATATGTCCATATGGAGACGATGCTGCTCCTGTACACCAGCAGCTTGTTGCTCAAGCTGAGTTTGCTAGATGGCCTCAACAACCAGTTGAGTTTCGTTTTTTATGGATGTGTTTGCGCCAGGTAAATTTCCTGTCCAGATACATTCTCAGGTAGCAAACATGGTTCTCCTGAGGTATACGAACAGTTGGACATGCCTGAAGCCAAACTGATGATCAGGAATGGCTGTCTGGAAGCCACTTATTGCCGACAATCTTCCCAGAAATATTTTTTCAAATATCTTGGAGAAAGTGGACAGCAAGCTTAGCGGTCGATATGACGAGACAAGATTATCCGGCTTGCCAGGTTTCGGAATCATCGCAATCACAGCGCACTTCCACGGAGTGGGAAAGTGGTGGATGCGAACCATGGAGTTAAAAAGTAGCACCAAGAACATCACTCCCTTCTCTGGGAGGGCCTTAGCAACTCTGCCGTCAATGCCATCATAGCCAGGGGCCTTAGTGGACTTAAGCCTGCGAATCTGTAAGCGGACCTCACCAGGGGCGATAGGTGTGATCGGTTGTACAGAATCGTGTTTATTTTTTAATTCAAATAAAAATGGAATATTGAATATTTATATATTTTAATGAACTGAATATTGTTTTAAATGTAACAATATACAATACAATATTTAACAGAAATGCAACTGATTAAATAAAAAATGCACAAAAATAAATAATTCAATGCCATCTTTAAAATTCCTTTAAAAATATAATGTTTGACAAATAAACGCCGTTAACATCTGTGTGGATTTACCCAAACCGTTGCGAGTGTTTTTCAAAACTTGAGATGCTATAAAAGCGCACCCAACTCGATCAATTCATATCATTCTCGAGTTAACAACGTTACCAAATAACACTTCAACTAAGATGAGAACCCAAACCGTAATTTTGAGCTGTGCTCTTCTGGCGATCCTTGTTGCCTATATTCCATCGGGAGATGCTCAGTCAAATCCGCAGGATTGCTTAAAATTGCTTACATCGAGTTTGACGGCGTTGGGCTGTTCGCCCCTCTTGATAGGGTCATTGTGTGGACAGCCGTTGACCATGCTAATTGCCATTGGAGTGGCCATAGTGTCTTGCCTCCTCCCTTCGTTGCCTTGTATGCAGGGTGGTCTGCCTGCGGTTGGTGAGGGATCTGCTCCTGCCGTGGGTGGGTTGGATGCGTCTCCGTCGTCGACTTCGGGGAGTGTGGCGAGGATTGTGGCGGTGATTGGGGCGGTGGTTGATGTGCAGTTTGGTGAGCAGGATCCCGCGATATTAGACCTAGGTCAAGTACCGTAAATAACTTATATTAGCATCGACTAATGTTTTTAATAAATAAATGTGAACATTCAAAAAAATTGGTAGTTTCTCTTCTTAGCGATATTTTTCAAACTTCATTTGTTCTACAGTTGGAAAGAAAAAACAAGTGAGTATATTACAGTTACACAGGCGTAACCGACTGCGGAACACTCTGATATCAGAGTTATACTTACAAAGACATTCAGTGGGTGGTGTGTGCCTCTTCCAATTTTGATAATTGCCCAAGATATTGGCTCCTCTGATTTTTGGGACTCATCAAAGGGTGTTACTAGTAATATTCATTTAAAATTTGATGAATGCTTGTATCGATTTACACCCCCAGGTAGCATTAAATGTCACCATACAATTTTAAATTTAAATCGATATTTAAAGGGAGTTTCCGTTAATATGTCTTTGACGGACATCGCTAGCAACCTACCAACCAAATAGTCACCACAGGTGGCTATAGATTTAAAATTGTGGGAGATATGTGGTTTTTATCGATTTACGATTATCAATTTTGTCAATTTTGGTCATAGCACCGAAATTATACCTCCTCTATTAGATTTTAAATATTATTATCATGAAATTTCTTTCTCTTTCTTGTCAATGTATCGCTAAAATGTTGTATAAATAAAAATATAAAATAAAAATAAAAACAAAACACATACAAATCAGTACAGTACAAATCGATTTTCGATAACAATAAAGCCAAAATTTTCAATTTTTAAAAAGTGTTGAGTCGTCAGAAATAATTTCATACAAAATCGAATTAAAGATATAAAGTTTGATTACAAATTAATATCGCTAGCCCAAAGCAGTCAAATTCTCTATTAAAAGACAATAGTCATAAATATTTGATATATCTTTCGTGCATATTTAATTGCATATTTTTTAAATTTTTTCAGGCATACTTTAGGGCTTATTAGTTACAGTTGATACATGCCACGCAATTTTAGAGCTCGAACTATCAAAGCTTGGAAGGCAGAGTACTTGGTTACCTCCTTCTAAACATTGGTCTGAAAATCTCTTGTCAAAGCACACATGTAACTACAAAACACCATAATGTGCTATAATAACTGTACAATACATTTTCATTATAGCACACGCACCTCTTTAATTACTGCTCTGGCAGCCAAACGCCGACTGACTACAAGATTGTGCAATGCAATTTGCAATTTTACTGTTGACTGCACTTGAACGTGTGTGTGTGTTGTTTGTGTGTTATTTGTGTGTGTGTGTGTGTGATTGGTAGGGGGATAGGAGGTGTGTACAGCACACACTCGCGTGCTCAAGCACAAACGATGAGCAGCAGTTTCAAAGAGTGATAAAGCAAACGAGAGCAAAGACCCCCGCCAAAGGCACAAAAAGAACAAAGTACAAAACGAGAAAAAGCAAAAAAAGAAGAAAACAAAAAAAATTAAAATAAAAGGCAAATTGCGTTGCGTTGCGTTGACGTCGACTGCGCCAGACTGGAGTGTGGAGCCATTATTACTTATCTGTGTGCCTTGCGGCGGGGAGTGGACAGTGGAGGAGCTCGCGCGCAAGTAACGCGGCGCACTCACTCACACACACACACACATACACACTGACAGACACTCTCACACACAGACACAGAGTGATGAGTGCAAAGGCTGTGGGGTGGGGAGGGCGGTGTTAGTCAGCGAGCGCGCAATGAGTGTGTACAGAGACCGGAGCCGTCGATTGTACAGCGATTGTAATGTAAAATCGACGCTCTGCTCTGTGCTGAGAGCCTGTTGACATTCAGTACATTTTGTTACTTTTGTGCACGCAGCTGGCGACGGCGACGATGATGATGGCGCGCTCAAAGAACCCCCCAGTCCCAGGCTAGGCCAGACCAGGCGACGAGCTGAGTTTCACGTGACGCCCGCGACAGCCGTAAAAAAGGAGCAACTTAAAAAATAAATAAAAATAAAAAAACATGTGTTGTAACTGGGCCTCACTTGCTCGCATTGGTTGTGCTTGCTGTAAAAAAAAAACTGTAAAGCGCCGTTTGCCATCCACCATATTACAATGTAAACCACATCCACGTAATTTCACGTTGTTGTCGTCGTCGTAATGCTTTATGCCAGCCCTGGGGCAGACGTCGCTCGCATGGTGCATGGTTGTGTTACATTGGGAAAAGGAGCCCAGAACGCGTAGACGCGTTGCACTTTGTGCAAAAACAACAAGTCATTTTGCTATACAAATCTAATGTGATCGACTGTATGATACCCTGTGATGAACAATGTTTCGAAATTATACATACCTATTCGGAAATTAGAAAAACTTCACTTGGAAAAACCGTTTGCAATCGGGTTTAATTTTTTTTAAACGTAATTTTGTAAATCATAGTCATATATTTTTAGCTTTTTGTGTCTCAAATTTACAGAAATTTAATCGAAATCAAAGCATTTCTCTTTGATAGATAGTTATGTAGAATTTTATAATAACGTTTGTTTTTGCTTTTGCAAGATCAAAGTGGAGTAGGTTATTATGAAGTTAAATTGAAAATGTAAAATATCAAAATTGTACAAATTTTGAATTAAAACTTGATTTGTTTGACTGGAGCACTGTTATTCCCATTTTGAAATGTTGTATGCCAGAAAACAGGGTATAAGAGCAAACGTCTGAGAAAAAAAAACTCACACACACAAATAAATTATTTTTTTTGGTTTACATATGTGTGTGTATGAGTGTGTGTGTATGTGAAAGAGAATGAGAGAGTTGGGCGGGGCAGGTGCGCGCCCGCCTACCTGACGGGCAGCATCGCAGCGCAGCGAATGTGCAGTGAATGGCATTTAATGTGAGCATCTCTCCGATGGGGGCTGGCAACGTCATTGCGCTCAATTTGCTGCACGCCGTTGTCAATGCCTTCGTCTCTTTCGTTGTGTGTGTGTATGTGTGCAAATTGCTTGCTTCGCTTGCCGTGTGTGAGTGGGCTTGTGAGTGTGTGTGTGTGTGCACAGCCAAAAAGTGCATTTCGGATCCACAAAAATGCAGCTCCCTCTCCCACAGCATTGTGTTTGTGTTTGTTTGTGTGAAGTCGAGTGCATTTGCGCAGGCACAGTGACACGGAGTTGGATATGTATTTTAAGAAATGCGACTAATATGCTATATTTCAATATATATTTGTAATATATTTATTTATTATAATATTATTACAATCACATGCTTGCAACGACTAAATGTTATTAAATAAAACACAATTGTACAATTGATGCTGTTTGGCGCCACTGTTAACAACACTCAACTGCATTGTGCTTCTGCATTATTTTTCTGTGTTTCGTGAGCGGACAGAGAGAGAGAACGTAAAGAGCTGCATTGCGCACCAATACAAACGCAAGTGCGTCTCCCAATTGGCTCTGGCGAGTGCAACAATAGCAACAACAACAACAATGCGCTCATATGCATTTAGAACGGGGGGAACCGGTGGAGGCCAGCAATAAGAAATACAAAAAGAAACAAATAGAGTTTTGTTGTTGTGTGTCTCTCTCCCTCTCTCTCTCTCTCTCTCTTTTTCTCTCTGTGTGTTTCTCTCTTTCGTCGAGCTGTATGCATTTTTGTGTTACAAATGTCGGCATCTGCTGTTCGCTTAATGCTGCGTCTCTGTTACAAAATATTGGCGAAGAAAAATCATACAACGTTTTTTTTCAAACTTTTTTCAACCATTTTTCATCGGTACGCAAACATTGCTGTGTGTGTGTGTGCCAGTACGTGTGCGTGTGTGTTTGTGTGTGTATATGTGTGTGCCAATACGGGGAGCACTTAAAGCAACCAATCCGTCTAGCTTATGTGCGCATTTTAGGCATGATAGTGCGCTCCTAGGCAAAGCTGTATAACTATTTTTTTTTTCCTAATTCGTTTTTGGGGAAAGCGTGTACACAGGATTTTTCATTTTCATCTAACTAGCAATAGAGAGAGAGAGAGAGAGAGAGAGCGATAGAGAGAGAGAGGCAGACGGACAAGTAGCTATCGTTGGTCTATGCGGTCTGCGTCTCTGGGGCCATCTAATAGAAAACCAAGAGTTTTCCAAGCAGTCGTCAAACTAGGCTCCAATCCCCAACCAACCATTCAACGGCGGGGCAGATGGATGCACTTTTCAAATGAGCATGCAAGTGTGGTGAAGTGGGAGGGGGAAGGCGACGCAAGCAACGTTGTCTTCATACAGTTTTCCGCGCAAACAGCTCAACGAACGGAGGAGCTGCATCGTCACACATACACACACACAAACACACACAGACACACACATGCAAGCACATAGAGCTGTAGATAGCCTCAACTGAGCGGGCATAGAGAGCGAGAGAGGAAGAGGGAGAGGAAGAGGGAGAGGGCAATAGCTGCAGCTAGAAGAAATTGCAAAGACGCAACGTCGTAATTGCACCTCAGAGCAGAGCAGAGCAGAGCAGACCAGACCAGAGCAGAGCAGAGAGCGTCAAAGCGTACAAATTAAAAAAGGAGGGGTTGGCGTTAGGGGGTGCTTTAGTGCTGGGCGGTGCCCATAAGTTGGTACATATATTTAGCAAGTACCTACAAGTACACAAGTAGTTGCTTACATTCCTCATTCCGTGTAAGTGGAAATGGAAGTGAGGTGGAATTGCATTCAGCAACAAAATGTTAAAACAGCTGGCAACGCTCAACCAGCAAGCTCCAAACTAAACTAGAAAGAAAGAGAGAGAATTGGAGAGAGATAGAGATGGAGAGAGTGAGAGAGTGAGGGGAAAAATTGAATGGCAAAGAAATGCATGCTGATCAGAATTATATACGTCTTATATTATATACGTATACGAATTATTGACGTCTTCTACGACAAGTTTCACACTTTATTTCAAATTTTCTAATGCCATTTTGTCAAACAAAAACCGCCGCTTATCGAATATTAATATTTATATATGTATATTAACCATACCGTTTTTACTCGCTTAATAGCTGAACCGAACCGATACTAAAAGCAAAACATGTTAATTGTAGTTTATAATTAAACTGTAAGTTTTACATTTTGAAGGGCAAATTGGCTGTAAGCCGACCACAGATCATGGGTAAATCTTAGGAGATCTACGTAGCCCCTTTGCTAGCCGCTGTAAATGTGGATTCCATTGAGAAGTGTTTCTCCAAGGTTCACAGCGGTTTCCCCGCACTTTTGGTACACCTAATGATCGTTTTCTGTGGTTTTCCGCAAAGGAGCTGATCCTTCCAAAGACAATCAGTAGCTATCTGAACAGTTAAAAAAGATACAACGATCACATGCTGATGCAAGGGATAACAAAAAAAAACCAATTATTTCATTAAAAGAATCCTTAATTACGGTATAGTTTTATAGGGAATGATAGCAATCTCTTGGTGAATGTACAGATGTATACAGAGATTTGGAAGACGTCAGGAGGGCTAAAGAAGGCTCCACTTAGTTTGCAGATTTTGAAAAAAGTATTTTCGGATTCTGAGAAGTGTTCAAATAAGTTTTGGGCGAAAAAGTGAATTTTTGATTATAATTAATATTTGTAGCTATGCCAGAGTGGAATTTCTAGTTATTATTTCAAGGCATTTTTTGTTTTTAAATGAGCTTCACGACAAGTTATTGAAGTAATCACTTAAAAGATGTGAGTCTACGAATAATGTTGAAATATTAATGTAAAAATGTAACATAATTAATTTTCCCATTCACAGCCGTGTTCAAGTTATATTTATATTGAGCTCAAAGTTGACAACTGGACAAAAATGCAAAAAAAAATTAAATTAAATTAAATTAAAAGTTAAAAAAAATTACAATATTTCATAAAAATCAAATATCGACAAAACTGTTAATGCAACAAGCTCACACATACACACACACACACACATATATATATATATACCCCGCCTTGCAGCCAAAAAGTAAAGGAGCATATTATTGTTGCGCTGGCACAGAGTGCAATGCACTGAACTCCGAGTACATTGCCCCAAAAGCAGCGATTCATACACACACACACAAATATAAAAACACACAAACATATACAGAGAGCGAGAGAGAACAAGCACATAAACGGTCACACTCATTCGCTTACAAGCATACGGATAACAGATAACAGACACAGGCATATAATAATAACAAAAATGCACACACACACATACATTAACAGCTAGCCAGCAGTTAAATGACCTTCGCATGTGCCATCCCGCTCGCACACAAGTATCGAGCATTGACGTAACGTGTACGCGAACTGTTAGCCAATTGCTGTGCGCCTATTGAATTAACATCGCATGACGCAAAGTTCGCGGAACGTACATTTTTCACGCAGCAGCACTACTAGCAGCAGAAGCGGCAGAAGCAGCAGAAGCAGCAGCGACGACAGCAGCAGCGGTCGCATTTTTACCGTTTGAACGCCGGCTGGCGTTGTTAACATAGAAAATCGTTAGAAATGTGCTCAGCAGCTACCAAGTTTTCATAGAAATAGCAAAAACCTGGCCGCAAACTTTACACCCAAAAATAATCCAAGCGAACTGGGCCGAGCTGGGGGAGCTGTTGCAGCTTGAAGCCGGAGCTGGAGCTGGAGCCGGAGCTGGAGCTGAGCTGGAACTGGGCTACACACAACACACACACACACTGACACAGTTAATAACATTTGTAGGGGGGATCACTGTAAAATTAACATGACAACGAGCGTTTTTTGCCCATTATTCGAAATTACAAAATTTGAAAATGCTTCTTGTGTTTTGTTGTTGTTGTTTTTGTTTTGGCTTTCGCTTTTGCTTTCGTTTGGCATTTCTTGGAGCCTGTTCGTTTATATTTTAAACATACAAACGAAATAATGGCACAAATAATGCCCACAAAACTGTACGCCGATTTTTGCAGTGTGTGTGTGTGTGTGTGTGTGTGTGTGTGTGGCCATAATACATACAAATAAATAAAATAATATTATAAGCGGCGCTTGCCTGTAATTTGATTTGGCTGGGGTTAAACAAGGTTTTATTTTCATTTTTTATAAATTTTTTGTTTTCTTTTTTTTTTGTGGCACGCCTTCTAAAATTATAATTTATTATTATTATATTTCGTTTGCTTAATTACACCAGGAAAACAGAAGTTGCACAGTTGCGAGCAAGTGACACAATAACAATAACAATAACAACAAACGGCATACAACAGGCTAGACAACAACAGGGTGGCAGATCCACCACAGTGTTGCTCTCCCCAACACCGTCCCACTACTCCCCCTCCCCCATCAAGCCAAACGGTGTTGGGTCTGTGCTTGAGCAAAAAATCGAAAAAGATGGCTACTAACAGCGCGGGCTAACAGAAAATGTAGCTAAACGGCCGACGTGTGTGTTGGGGAACTTGCTTGCAATTGGGGAACACACACACACACACACACACACTCACACACACACAAAAAGGGGGGCCTGGCATTGCCCCCCATTGACTCACTGGGCTGACGACTCTCCGCTGAAAAGGGGCATTGCCACCAACAAAACAAAAAAAGACCTTCTCAAGGCTGGCAGCAGCAGCAGCAAAGCGCACACACGCCGACATGGGGAAGTCTTGACTACAGTAACAGGCGATCAGCAAACAGCAGCTGGCCCCAAGCCCCCAAACAAGTGCGACCGACGCGTTGCCCCTCGCTGCCACTGCCGCTGCCACTTGCCTCTCTATGTCTCTTGTTTTGTGTGTGTGCGTCTGTGTGCGTCGCCTCCCCGTGCATCGCGCGAAATCAGTGGCAGTGGCACAGAGCTATAAAGATTAACATGCTATCTGGAGTAGTCCACGGGCTGCAAACAAATCATAATTGAATGAATCATTGAAATGATTTATATTGAATGATGACAATAATAATTGAGGATGATTGATTTTAGCTTTAAGTTATCCCCTTCGAATCATGATCCATCAAACCAAAATTGGAATCGGAATCGACCGATTAAAATTTCGTATTTCGTAATATAATTGCGTTAAATCAAAACCATTATGGATCGTTTATCACACAGTTTTGAGAACAAATGGTTACTTAAATAGTAGGCTACAAAATATATATATATATATATATAGGGAACCACCTTTAAATAGCGGTATTTCTTGGCTTCACCCACTCACCAACTCACCCACTTATTGGTACCGGAGTATTCAGTATTCTTTCTTTATTTATTTTTACTGCTCCGCAGGAGGTGGAGGAGACACACCTAAAATCCGAATTAATTCAGTTCACTCCCAAGCAATATTCCCCATAACTAACAAGCCATGACTAGCATTCGACAGAAGAGCACAGATCAGGATTACGGGCTGGGTTCTTATCTTAGCTGAAGTGTTATTTTGATTTCACGTTGGTAACTCGAGAATGATATGAATGAACTTTGAAAAATACTCGCAACTCGTTGGGTAAGTCCACACAGATGTTAACGGTGTTTATTTATCAAAACATTGCATTTTTTTTTTTTTGTTTAATCAGTTGCCAACAAACAATGGACAATTAAATAAATATTATTATTAAACTTGTTGCTATATATTGTATTGTATACCTGTTCTATAATAATTTTGAAAAAATGAATCATCTTTTGCTTGATTCTGATTTTGATCTTAATTTCATCAAAAAAAAATTATATTATAAATATTATATAGTATTCAACATAGAAATCTTCGTTGCATTTCATACTTTCTAAAAATCGCAACACTTAAAATCGATTATCAATAAAACAATTCTCAAACATTCTGTCGAATTTGTTAACCCTGATCCTTTAGTTACAGTACTAAAATCCTTTGCTCGCACGCCTCTGTTCCATGTCTAACAATACCGAATGCAATTGCCGAAATGTTCCCCAACATGTTATCGACATCCCATCTGCCAAATAGCTGTAGCCCCCTCCCACTCCCCCCCTCCCACATCCCCTCCACACACGCAGCTTGGCAGCTTAAAAAGTGATAGAAATTAAGGGTGGCGGAGGAGGGGTGGGTGGGGATTGAGCAGACTGCAGAATCGAATCGAAAAATAATCAGAGGGGGGGCCAAAGGACACTTTCATTTCGTGCCAAACGAGAGAGTAAACAATTTTTAGTGAAATTTTCGAATAGGCGAACAGCAAATTTGTAGGGCGTACGCTGCCGAGCCGATGATGATGATGATGATGATACAAATATATACACACATACACACACATGCTGTACACACAGCAAACAGCTACGTATGCGCCCGCCCCATTTACTTTTTGTAGTTTTTTATTTGCGCGCTCAACTGTTCTAAATGATGACGGGAGCAGCAGCAGGCAGCAGGCAGCAAGCAGGCAGCAAGCACAGCCACTTAGATGATAAAAAAAAATAAAGGCACAAACAGCGCACACATAATACAAAGCACACACGCACGCACACAATCAGCGCAAAAAAGGTGGGTTCTGAGCAGGCGGAGCGGCGCGGCGGGAGGAGGAGGACGCTTGGGGTTCGGGTCACACACACACACACACACACACAGACGACATTGACTTTGAAACACATTTGACAACAGCAAAAACAAAAACAGCAACAAATAAAAATAAAACAAAACTCGTGATCGCAACAGCAAACGAAAACAGACGAGAGAGAAGAGAAGAAGAGAGAACAATATTTGGTTGTGGAGCGGATTGGGGGTGGGGAGGGAGTGTGGTGTGTTTATGTGCGCAAGCTTGTTGTCAGAGCAAACATTTGAGTGAGTTCTCGCTCTCGCATGTGCAAAGTACTAATTAGCATTTGAGGTAAGCTACACGAAACGAAACGAAACGGAACACACAAATATATAACAGAGACAGCCAACTGTCTCGCTCTAACACACAGCGCAGCAGAGGAAAAGCAACGACAACATCTAATTCACCTCAGAGCTGAAAAAAAAAAACAAAAAAAAACAAACAAAAAACACAACAATAAATGTTAAAGAGGTAATGAACTCACCGAAGCGGCATTTGTATGTGTGTGCCAAGCGGGCGCGTGTGTGTGTGTGTGTGTGTTTGTTTTTATTTATTTCATTGCCAAGGTAACCGCAGACACACATACGCACACACACACGCGCGCGCACACGCGCACACACATTCACAGCGCTCAAGCATTCGAATCGCAATCACATTCACAGTGGTTGATTGTGCTCTGTTGTGGGCGCCCAGCAACCTGCTGCCCATTTCTGCGTCACTGTTACCGTTAAAACTTAAACTTAAAACAGTTCAAACATTTTTTACAACATGCAATTCAAGTAAGCCAAATCCGAACAGCGCACAACGTACACCGAACGTTCACCGTTCGAACGGTTGTGGCAACAACGGCCGAGTGCCTTTGAGTCAATTGGCCAGGAAATCATAGATACAAAGAACCACAATAACTTGCCCAAAACATTTTAGCCAGTTTTTTTTTTCTTTTTTGTTTTTGGGCGTGCACTAGGTCAACAAAACAATTGGCACTTGAGCCACTTTCAGTATAAAAAAAGGGGTTTAGCTGTATTTTTGAGTGTAGTGGGAATAAGTAAATTGAATCACTCAAAGCGAATAGTTTGAAATTGTTTTCACTCATTGTGAACGCAGACAGACCTTCACGACATCCATGACCGCCAATACCAGCAAGTCCGCAGCAGCCTTCATAGCGGCTTCAACGCCAATAGCACCTTCCGATAGAATACAGGTAACGTGGATCGCCAGACAGCACAGGGTTTTGTAGCCTTGGTAAATATGAATTGAACGAGTGGGTGCAAATTTTGGAAAACACTCGCAACGCTTTGGGTAAGTCTACACAGCAACTATTCAATCTTAGAGGCACACACCACCCACTGAATTTCTTTGTTAGTATAACTCTGATATCAGAGTATTCCGCAGTCGGTTACGCCTGTGTAACTGTAATGTACTCACTTGTTTTTTCTTTCCAACTGTAGAACAAATGAAGTTTGAAAGATATCGCTAAGAAGAGAAACTACAAATTTTTTTTAATGTACACATTTATTTATTAGAAATATTAGTCGATGCTAATATAAGTTATTTACGGTATAACGCACAAAGGGAGGAGGCAAGTCACTATGCACAATCCAATGCCAAGTAGCAGGATCACCGGCAGTCCAATCAATGACCCTATCAAGCCGGACGAACAGCCCAACGACGTCAAACGCGCTGTTAAGCACTCAATCGGAGATTGCGCAGCAACTCCCGATGGTAGACAGGCAACAAGGATCGCCAGAAAAGCACAGCTCAAAATTACGGTTTGGGTTCCCATCTTAGTTGAAGTGTTATTTGGTAACGTTGTTAACTCGAGAATGATATGAATTGATCGAATTGGGTGCGCTTTTATAGCATCTCAAATTTTGAAAAACACTCGCAACGGTTTGGGTAAATCCACACAGATGTTAACGGCGTTTATTTGTCAAACATTGTATTTTTAAAGGAATTTTAAAGATGACATTGAATTATTTACTTTTGTGCATTTTTTTATTTAATCAGTTGCATTTTTGTTATATATTGTATTGTATATTGATACAAAACTAAAAAAAAATCGACAAGCATTTAAAACAATATTCAGTTCATTAAAATATATTAATATTTAAAATTCAACTTTTTATTTGACTTTAAAAAATAAACAAATATGTTTTCAACTTCGAACATCTGTTCTATAAAATTAGTCAGCATAAAGCCTTAATTATAAAAAAGTTCGCTACAAATTTGTATTATGTTTTGTTTTAAATTAATTATTAAATTGCAATTATCCATCTCCAGAGTTATCTAATCTAATTACTTTGCAGGTCCAGGAAAGTATGTAAATCTTTTGGATACCTCCCCCTCCAACGTACATTTGAATTTAATGCTGCTATCTTTACTCTCTTTGTGTTGGCCGCAGCAATTATTTATAATCAAATTCAGCATGATTCAGTATGAGAGAAATGAAATATTGGATAACAATTAATTGGTATTAAAGAAGCGCTTTTATCATTCTCAGCAAATATCTTTTTGAACAACTCGTCGGCATCAACATAAACAATTGGACCACCATCACATCCATTATGTTCATACATAAACCTAAAACACATTGACTAATAACTAATTTATGAACAATAAAAAGACGCCAGCATTTTGCTTTCAAGTCATTGGAATATATTTTTAACAAAATGTATCTAATTTGTACATGATTAATTAAATGTCACAAATTCTGTAATCAATTCAATTAAACACTTATTTTGTTCGTTTGGGACAAAATTTATTGAAATACTTAACTGCGGAATAACATACATATATTGTATGTATATATGTATGTATATTTATCTGTGTGCTGCTGATATGTAAGGTTTTCCAAGGAGTAGATGAACTCGCCTGAAGATCTTAGCCAAAGGATAAAGGATAAGAAAACGATTGCGTTGGATTGGAAGCCATCGCTGATATGTATCGATTTACGGATCTTAAATGTCTATTAAAATACAAATACAAACTTCGTACGATTTAGCTGAAGTTCGGCTAATTATGCATCTATATGTATGTATATATGTATGTGTATATGTATGTATATATGTATGTGTATTTGTATGTAGTTGGGTATGTACTTATATGCATGTGCCCAATTCCAATTCCATAAAATCAAGCTAGATTATATGAAAAATGTTATTTTGTATATGCTTGATAGACTCATGGCTTACGCCTTAGCTGCTACTTATCACAGTTGACAAAGTGCGTGGAGAGAGATGGAACTTTTAGAAGTTCCAATTTCTGAAAAATTATCTATATATTCATCAATTTATAGGGAGAACTTAAAATAAAGAATATTCTTAGGAAATCCTTAACCAATATTAAACAATCGTAGTTTGTTTTTCGTCCGTCCTCCATTAAGATCATGCTTAGAAATACAACTCAATATTAAACATGGCAAATAATTAGTTATTGAATGGGTAACCAAATAATACTCGATTTATTTGCTAAGCTAAAGCAAAAATGCAGCAAAGTGAGTTATGTTTTCAATAAATTGCCAAATTAAACACATACTGATATTAATTATTGATAATTTTTTGCGCATTCATAACAAATTTGAAAAGTGTTGGGGGAATACATATAAATACATAATATGCCACTTAAAACAAACTTAAAACAACATATTAGTTTCAGCACGCATCCTAGCAACAGCCACAAAAGAGGAAAAAACTGGATGCAACTCAAGCGGTTCAGCTGGCGGTTAGGAGTAGATTTTTGTTTATTTTGTGTGTGGTTTCCCACTCAGTGCGAGCACTCGACGGCGAGTACACGAGTGCGAGTACGAGTGCGGTACGAGTACACGAGCGAGCGAGTGAGTGAATAGTGTGAATGCGTTATATTCGTAGCGGTTTTGTGAATTTTTCAACAGGCGCTCAGCGTCGAGCAGCAAGCGCAAACTGCGTCTTTTCATTCGCCCAGCAATTGTGAATGCCCAGCCAATGCTTGCTTTAGCAGTGCGAGCGAGACAACTATATGCTGCACATATATATATATGGGCTGCTCGTGCTGATGTTTGTTTATTGAGTTCTCGCTGCTGTTGGGCTCGGTGGCGATGGCGATGGCGATGCTGGCCGCCGTTGCTGGGCGCCTGTTAACTGTTTTAGTTAAAGAGCAATCCATTTTGTTTTGCGAAAAGGAAAAGGAGTAGACGAAACTCGCGCAGTTGCTGCTGCTGCTGCTTCTTCTTTTCAAGCAAACTGTCGGCGAGTGAGCAAAAAAAGTAGAAGAAGAAGAACATTGCAGTCGCAAAGGAAGTTTTTGTTGTTGTTGTGTTTGTTGCTAATTAGAGTTATCTGAGATGAGCTAGTTTAAGTGACTAAATTAGTTTAAACGCATACGTTAAACATTAAACGTTAAGCTTTGCCACTTAGCTGCCTCTGAAAAACGCAATTATTCACTTTCAACATCGGCAACACGTCTTTTAAGCTTTAAGCGCATCGAAATTTAGACTTTGCCAAAGTTTTAAAAGCTAAAACAACAAAATGTCGATTTTGCTGTTGTTATTGTTGCTGTCGCTGTTGTTAGTGCTAAAGCTTATATTAATAAAATGCATAAATTATATTAAATACTTAAATAAAAGCATTTTAAAAATATATCATTTAAATTATAATTTAAAATGCGCAAATTTTGTAGAGCGGTTTTTCCATTTTTATATTTTTGAAGCTCGCTTAAAAGAACTTTTTGCTGCTCAGCGACTCTGTAAATAAGCTCGGGTTTTGAGGCCGGGATTGTTTGTTGTTGTTGTGGCATATATGCACACACACACACACACAAATACATACGGAAATAAGGCCTACGTTTTGGCTTTCTGATGAAACTTGCAATCTGCCAAGCACAGAAAAGCATTATTAGTGCTTTCAACACAACCTGCACTGTGTGTGTACCTGTGTGTGTGTGTTTGTGTGTGTGTTTAATAAGTAGGTTGACGTGCTTTTTATTTAACAGAGTAAAGTATCTACGAAACAAAAACACATATATAAAATTAATAAGTCAACGAAACAAATCATAAGCAATAAAATTTTGGGCACCCTGATTTGGGATTGTGAATATTCATTTTCTTTTAAATAATAATATTTAATATTAAATTATAAACATCATTAAACATTAGTTTCAAATCTTAACCAACTTTTTGATTGAGGAGATCGAATTTTAAGTTGTGCACACAATAAAGGAAAATTAGAAATACAAATAAATAAAAACAAAACCTGCGTAATGAAATAAAGCAAACAAATTTTGGAATGTATAACAATTAAATATGTTTTTATATATAAATATTATTTATCAGAAATTAATTTTAAATGCTTTATCAACTTTTTTCTTTTCATATTTTTAATTTACTAATTGAATAAAATAAATAAATAAAGAGACAAATGTTAAGCACAATGTTTAAGATTTGTGCAAATTTTAATTTCAAATACATGAAACTGAATGAAATAAAGCAAACAAATATTTGAATATATTTCACAATTAATATATGTATATATATACATATATATATATTTTATATTATTAAGTCATCAATCAAAGATCGATTTTAAGCAAGTGGATCGCAGCCATTTCAACTATTCATTTTTTTTTCCACAATTATTTGGCCCTTTTTCCATGTTGAGCAAGCTAAGCAAAAAGCGTTTTTGAATAAAGTTCTTCTCTGAAAATCATAAACCTGAAAACTTTTACTCACACACACAGATGCCAAAAAAATATATATGCAAACCTCGGGCAGCTTACGAAAGAAGCTTAAGTCAAGAACTTAAAATATTTAGCTAAAACTTTTTTTGAACGCTACCGCGCGCCAGAGCGAGCGAGCGAGAGAAAGAGAGAGAGACAGAGAGAAAGAACGCGTCCAATAATGCGAAGGGTGTCGGCGGTGGTTTGTGGAGGGGCTGCGGGGGTGCGGGGGGTGGAAGCACTGCAAGAGCATTCAAAGAAGAATCGGCACAAGTTTTATGTCACAGGCAATAAAAGCACTCGGCAGCAGCGATGAACTTGGCAGATTTAACTTTTTTCAAGTTTCGGAAAACCAAAGTTGCGCTGCCAGCAGCGCAGTCGCCGACGCCGTCGCCGTCGCAATGCGCAACTTTGGCAAGTTAAATGTTGTTGTTTTTGTATTTTGGAAGCTACAGATTTTGAAAGTTCTTGTACTGGGAGCTAAAAATCGACAAAGGCTTTAGCAGGGCGATATCTGAGGTGTGTCTGTGTGTGTGTGTTTTAAAACCTATATATGTATGTGCACATATACAGCTTGTGGGCAACGGAGACGCAAGCGGGCAGCTGCAAGCGATCCGCTATTCGAGCCAGCGTAAGCGTTTTTATTATGTTTCTTTTTTCACTTGTTTTTGGCGAGAGCTTAAACAGCTTTTGCCTTTTATTATAATTTGTGTTTTATAAGAATGCGCCCAGAAATTCCGTTGTATTTTCAAAAGTTTCTTGTGTGCAAAACGGCAAAATTCGGGGTTCTGGCGCGACTTCGTTGTGTCTACAAACTCTTCTTTTTTTTCTTTCTTTCGGTTTTTTTTCTTTTAGTTTTCGACTTGGTTTGCGCGCACACACGACGACGACGAAAATTGCACAACTCATTCGGTGTAGAATTATTGTAATCCCCACCAGGCGTCCAAAATCGGCCAGCAGATGCTGCTTCGGAGTGCTTTTGCAGCAGCGCAACGCTGTTGTGTGCTGGGCGCGCGTGCAAGCGAGACAACCATAGTGGCTAGTGCTTTGGCGCGTGCATGTGCCTCTCTCGCTCACTCGCTCTCGGCCGCAGTCGCAATCGTTGTGAGTGCAGAAAACGCGTTCCACTGCCAGCTTTTGCTGGGCGCCCGTTGAAAAATTCACAAAAAGCCAAAATAGCGCGAACAAAATCGAAAATCTGACGTTCACAGCGTCCCTCGGTGGTCGTTCACAGTGGGCGCCAGAATTTGAATCGCGACGCGCCAACGGCCACAATATTTTTGAATGCCACTTTGGCTGCGCGCATTTTTGAAAATTGCAGCGAGGTGGCAGCACTCACGCTGGCAACTGCATTCGGTAAAAAAATCAAACATCTGTGCAAAATTTCTATTTTTAACCGTTTTGTATTAGCAAACATCAGCAAATTGCAGCACAAGAATTTGCGCATCTTAAAAGAGTCAAAGTAAGTTAATTATTTTCGTTATTTTTAAACAAAGGCAAAAAAGGCACAACTACTGCGATTCGTAATTGTGAGAACTTATAGTTGGTCTTGGACTTTGTTTGGCACTCGTTTGAATTTTTGCATTTACTGTATTTGCAGCAATTACATAACAACAATTATCAACTATGGCGTTACCTGAGGGACTAGCTGGCAAAATGAAGACTTTCCAGGCATGTTTTAAAATTATTATGATAAACTGAAAACATTGAAAATTTATTGAAGTTGTGCAAAAGTATGTAACAGGCAGAATTAAGCACCTCTGATCCCATAAAGTACATATATTCTTGATCAGGATCAACAGTCGCGTCGATTTAGTCGAGTCCGTCTGTCCGTCTGTGAGAACAGATCAAGTTTATTGGATTGATAAGTGCCTCCGTTTCGTAAAAATTATCGTATTAATCTATAATGTATATAATATGTGTAATAGCTACGTTCAGGGTAACTGCTTCAACTTCAACTTGTTTAAATATTACAACTCTGATATGCATACTTTACTTGCAGGCTGTGAATGATCTGCCCGTGTTCCTCAAGGGTGGACCCGTTGATAAGGCTCTATTTGGCATAACTGCAGCACTGTGTGGTGTGGGCTTATTGAGCATTGCACACATGATCTACACAATGGGTTTCTCCAAGAAGAAGGCCTAAGCGATGGTTTCCCGTTCACAGTAAACGGTTAATATATATATGACTTAATTAAAAGTGCAATAAATATCAATAAACATACCAATGCAATTATTTATTTGAATTTGGCGCGAAAGAACAGCAGCGACCGGTTGCAGTTCAGCGCAGTGTTGAGTAATGCTGCAATGCGGCCACACTGTATGTTTCATAACAGCTGATTGATTGCCCCGTGCATGTTAACCTGTGAATGGTCAGACGCAACAAAGCAATTCTTGGGTTGGCGTTGAAAACAGTTAACAAAATATACAAAAATAAAATCACTGCAAATGGAGCCAAATGATGAAGTTGTAGAGCGCCAGAAGCTGGTACCAAACGATGTTGAGACCGAGGAGGAAGCGAAATCAGCTCAAACACCTGCCACGCCCGTCGCCGTGCCAAAGATCAATGTAAATTGCCCCCAAAAAACCCCTTTCCACATTATTGTGACAAAGATTTGTTTATGGCACAGATAAAAGGCATATCCAGCGGGGAAACGACGCGTAGCCGCAATTCGGCATCCTGTTCCATTGAGCGCACCATATCCGAGAAGGGACAGGGCCAGGGACAGGGACAACAGCAGCAGCAGCAACAATCGGCCAAACCAACACTGCAATATGTAAACGAGCGACGACCACGCCCACATGCCCAGAACAACGCCTCCGCCGATGAACGTTTCGAGTTCAAAACACGTCCCCGCAAATTGCTCAAAGGTAAAGCGCAACGAGCTGAATATAATACGATGGTTTTTTTTTGTTTTTTTACCACATTATAGTTGCTGTGAACGTTGCAAGCAGCTTGTCTCTATTTCTGTCGGCGACGCGACAGCCTACATGAGTCAAACATGGCCGTGACGCACTTCTGGCCATATGTTGCCCACATTACACTTTCACACACTCGCACTCACACTCACACACACTTGCACAAATTCCAAGCAGTTATAATTTAAATAATTGAAATTATATTTACCATATTTGGCTTGTGTCCGCTCTTTTGGCCATTTATAAGTGGGCTAACATGGAACTTTAACTGCTGTCGCTTTCAGGCTTTCTTTTCACTTGTGATTTTAGATTACAACTCTTTTTTTGTGCAAACGCATTTTGTTCTATTTGTATAAGTTTTAAGTGCGTTTAATGTTGGTGGAAATATTGGAAAAATTATTAAAGTTTTAGGCCTAACTGTGAGAGATTTTATATATGTAAAAGCTTCTTGTTATGCTAACTTATTCTTAATTGTATTTAGTTATTATTCTTCATATTGTTTGTTGCATTTTTGTGATCGGTAAAAGTCGTTTGTGGCGCGTTGCTTATTTTATTACTTTTAAATTCTTTATTATTGTAAGGCATCGAATGCTTCGAAATGTTTAACATTTTTCGATATAAATTGGTAATTATTTGTCTCCAGATTAAGTCAGTTGTTGTCGCTTCAAAAAGGTCACTTTTCTGATTCGCAGTGTGTGTTGTAGTATTTAAACTGACTTGTTTTTAGTTATTAATTTTGTATACCTGTTTACCAGTTTAGGTTTTTCAGAAAGTATCGTTTAAATAAGTAATGACAGAAAGTTGCTTGTATATCTAGTTTATTTTTTATATTTAAACTGACTTAGTTTTTAATTTTGTATACCCTACATATTTGTTTATGATTTTGTGTAACACCCTATTTTTTTTTTGTTGATTTTTATTTTTCATTTCATGATTTTGAATGAATTGTTGGGTGCAGATGGCAATCAAGTGGAGCCGACGCACAGCAGGGAGCACAGCTTGAATAGCATAACGCTGATAAGCAGTGAGTGGCTATCGCCAGAACCCAACAACACCAGCACAACCACAGCCAACAATAACAACAACAACAACAACAATGATAGCACAAAACCCAATCACAACAACAATAACAACAACAATATAAAGCCGCCGTTGCAGTTGCAAGCTGCAGATGCCGATGCAACCGTTCACAGCAACGAATTCGACGATCGCCCGATTAAACATCATTCCTTTGTCTCCGAAGTGCCCGATGTGAAGCATATGGAACGTGCCCTGCTCGGTCTGCTCGATGACTTCCATTCCGGCAAGCTAAAGGCATTTGGTTTGTAGATTGGTATCCCTTATATGTATGACATCATAAGCAACAATATATTTGTGTTGTGCAGGCTCTGGTTGCACCATGGATCAGATGACCAAGATACGGGAACAGCAGGAGAGTTTGGCTAAATTGCATTTCGAACTGGCCGCCGCCGAGGAAGATTCCTTGGAGCATGGCAACGAGTTCAATACGAACCGGGCCCAGGAGAATATGCTGCAACTGATGCAGCGCCTGGAACAATTGTCCATCTCCATTGAGCAATTGCAGACAAGTCACACGGGTCTCTGAGATTTGGCGATGATGCAGGCGACCACGTTAAATGATCGCCTGCTACTGCTGCTGCTCTGAGCCAAGATCAGCTCGAAGACGACAATGTTCGCCACAGAACTCATCTGTATATAAAACTAAGTTTTTACGTTTAACTTGTAAGGTTTTTTCGATAAGCTTCCAGTTTCAATACCGTGTTAAGTTAGTGTTGCAATCTTGGCTCGACATGGTTAAGTGCACATACCTCTATATATAATTATATATACATACTTACCTATCCATATGTATATTTATATATATATATATACTTTAGCATAGTGTAGTTGAATAGTTTACTCTTTGGACAGTGCCAATATCGGAGCACTTCAGTAACTACTCCCATAGCTTATTTGATTTTCCACTGACTAGCTTGGAACTTTGAACTAACAACAATGTTTTATTAATTATTGTTTGTTATAGTTATTTGCAATATAAACTGATTAAAAAAGTTATAAATTTTATATAACGGAACTTGTAAGAAAAATGTGCATTATTTTTCTGATCTGATAACGATGATTGAAGAGAAATCGATGAGTGCAAGACGATTTTAAAGGTTGAAATGTTTATAGATTTGTGGTCAGCTCCTTCAAAGATCACCACGTAAAAATCGAAATCCTCCACAGTTTTTGAAATAAACCAAATTTGCCAGATCTGCCCTTGAAAATAGCGAAAAACAGCAAAGTATTCCGTAATCGGTCTCCCCCGACAACAACTCGGTTTCTATAGTATACATTCTTTTCGATTGGAAAATATATTGCAATACTTTGAATCAAGAACCTACGAAATCGATCTATTTTGTAATTCATTATTTAGAACTTTCATTCTAATTTTTTAGAACTTTTAAGAACTAGAAACACAATTTTGAATGCCTTTAAGAATGCTATTCAAGTCGCTTTGAATATAGAAATTTCGAAAAATGTAAAAAGTTTGCTCTTAAGAAATCCTAATTCTAGAATATAGTATATATAATAGCACCAACTACTTTGTGTACTTTCCCAACAAAAAAAAAAAAACAAATTCAGTTTACAGGAAATGATTGAATCTATTCCAATATATCCCATATTCAAGTGTTGTCAGCATTTCGAATTATAAGCAGACTAAAACCACAAACTTTTCGCATGTATATCTGTAGAAGATCCTTGAGCTATGCTACTATGTAAATCTGTCAATGCTTTGGCTCATCAGCTTCTTCCCTTCACCCCTTTGGTAATTCCGATGCCAAATGCCCATAAACAATAAGTTCATCCGGCTTGGCGGCCTTTCAGCCAAACAGAGACAAAAATGCCCATTTTAGATTCTTTGGCCACCGTTGAGTGGAATTCCGTTGTGCATGCACAATTTGTTGTTATTGTTATAATGATATGGGTATTGTTTATAGTTCTTGTTGTTGTTGTTGTTGTTGCCGTTGTTGTTGTTGTTGCAACCTTTGGACAAGTGCATTCGTACATAGGAAATTTGTGTTTGTCGCTTAATTTGTGCATTTGTATTCAGTTGGTGTCCACTTCACTTGGACTTGTCATCATCATCATCATCATTACGGTCACCATCATCATCGACATCATTATCCCCATCTGTTGTTGCTTCTTGTTGTTCTTATTCTTCAACTTGTTGTATTTTTGTGATCGGTAAAAGTAATTTGTGGCGCGTTCTTTCTTTTTATTTTTTTCTTTTTCATGTTCTGTTTAAATCCGGGTTTCAAGTGACAAGAAGCAGACACTGAGCGAAATTCGATGATCAAGTTTATGAAATGGTTTCTATCAATTTCGATAGTTACAAGTTAATATGCGCTTTGACTTTGATGTCCTTTTCAGGATTTCAGAATTCAGTCATGACTTTCAACAGGGCTTCGGGTTGTGAAACTGCTTTTAATTAAATTAAATTAGAATACAATTAATTCCATCTTATGGATGGTATTCGGGGAGATAACAAAATGTATTTGAAGTTGGGCATCAATATACCAAGCAGTATGAAGCAAAAAACAACTGTTTAAAATCCCTTTTTATAAGTTAAGTTTCCACGACTTGTCTTATTCAAGGCAAAGCCAAAGAACTCTGGTTAGCTTCGTATTGCTTCATTTTTGTGCAGTGTATTTGTTCACTTGTTGTTATTGTTATTGTCGCCAGTCTTTCCCTTTGCGTGCTGCGGTCAGAAAACTCTGTTTCTGTTTCTGCTTCGGCTTCGGCTTCGGCTTCAGCTACGGTTTCAGTTTGGACATCAAACTTCAACTTTGTCTTTGGGGTTTTTGGGATTGGGGATTGGGGGATTCGGGATTGGAGTTAGCGGTTTGGTGCATTCCAGCCTTGTGTCGAACATCATTTGCGTCAAATGAAGAAATAAACGCTTTGACCGGCGCATCCGCCATGCTGCATACAAATGCAAGCAGCCGTTTACCTGTTGAGGCACTCCACACACTGAGAGAAATTATGGACTAGATGATGCGCACATGAGAAGTACAAATCTTCTCAAAAGCCAGATATGTTGTATAAACTTGAACAAGAGACTGAAATTCTTTTCACAAATGCCATTTTGTAATAGTGAAATTTTTAAATGTAAGACGGCTTTGGGTTAGTTAATTGGCGGTTCATTTGCGGTTCCTTTAAACTTATTGAGGAACGATTTATAATTTTCTTAAAGTGTATATATGTATGTATGGATATGTATGTGTGTGTGTGCATTTATTCCACACCCACACCGGTGGCACTTCCATTTGTCCGGCGTTCCATCACGCGCCTGATTTTACACTGGGAGCACTGTCGAAAAGGGTCGCCACAAACGGGAATGAGGGAATTTCCGAGGCGGTGCCAAGCCCTAGAAAAACCAGCAACAACAACAACAATAAGAAGTGAACGCTGGGTGCAACAACAGCTCAACTTGAAACAGGGATCGGCTGCAGTTGCACTTGGAGTTGGAGTAGCAAAGGGGCTTAGAGAATGGTGGGAATATGGAGGGGGACAAGTTGTGTGTCGTCAGTTCATCGAATCGAGTGTTATGTAAAATGAAGAGAAGTCATTAATATGTGACCCGCATATCAAATTTCGTTTGAAGCGAAACGAATTGAACCTTTTTGGTCTCTTTGGTCACATGAGAATTTGATGAACTGCCAACTGACAATGTGTCGTTGATACCTGTCTGTAAGGCACACCCCCCCCCCCCTCTCCCTGCACCAACTGTTGAGCGGATCACTTGTTGCCATCAGCCATGTTAAACATTGGCCATTTGGTCATTGGCCATTGGCCATTCGGCCATTTGATATGCCGTCAGCCACTTGATGTTTATGAACTCTCTGCCTCGAGAGGTCATTTAAACGGCAAAGGCCAAAAATCAACTGCAGTCTGTGTCTCACTTACATAGTTGCTAAGAGACTACCTCTGTCTCTCTCTCTCTCACTTTCTCTATCTCTCTCTGCTTCTCCGTTTCGATCTCAGCATGGGTCCCACGAGACCCTTAATCCTTTTAATACCCTGTTGCATATTCATTGCGGACGAAATCCTGATCAAAGAAATGAAACATAAGAATCATATCAATAATATACCCAGATTTATTTATTTATTATATATTACATGATTTCTTTCATTCTATATTTTTTACTTTAATTCGTAAATTTGATTTTAAATTTTTATTTATGAAATATATTTTAAGAACTGTTGACTCTTTTTCACATTATACAAATAAATAATTAAAGATATCTTTGTCAAAATTACAGCATTTTTCATGGTCATATTTTGATCTCTAGATTCACTCTGCATTTCAAATCAATACACAGAGATTTCTAAATTCAAAATCAAGATTTTTATAGGTCACAAATAATGAACAAAAACAGCTCAAGCAAAAAAAATATTGACTTAGACAATATTATCTGAGCTTAAACAATTCCTAGCTGATTACAGGGTATCAGCTAGTCACACACGAGTAAAATAGAACACGCTCGACTCGTTTTTTTTTTTGTAGCAGGCAGTGAACCAGCCCAACCAACCCGACCAACCGTCAGCCAACCACCCACAAGTGCACGCAGACACAAAGAGTCGCCCAGAGCAGAGCGAGGGGAGAGGCTGTCAGCGGAAATTACGTTGCTGATGACAGAGCAAAAGCGGAAGAGCACGCAGAGCTCTCGCTGGGACCAGGACAGCCACACACAATGGCAGGGCGGGGTGGCGGAGCGGACATGCCACCCAATCCGTCCCAGCCTCCCCTGCGGCGCATCCACTACTTCTCGACCGTTACAGGAAGTGCGACAAAATTCAAAACGTACTCTGCAGTCGAGCATCCTGCTGCGGAAGCCCGGAAAAGCAAAGGGGGTGAATGCCAAAGGCGGAAGGAGGGAGGAGGGTGCGGGGGGAAGTGAGGTGCTGCTGCTGACTGACTGACAGTCGGACTGGCAACTGGGCTGGCATAAATGTGCACACGGCAAAAGTTGCGAATGCTCCGCTGCTGCTGCTGCTGTTGCTGCTGCTGCTGCTGCTGCGCCTAAAAGAGGAAGTGTGTCGGGTAGTCGGGTGGCTGGTGAACTCCCACGTAGAGATGAGCTCGTGTCGTGCTGAGAGAGATTTCCCATTCAGCACAATAGCATTGCGTCAATGAAAATCAGGTCACATAAGAGTGATCCAGAAGATTGTGGATAGTCTTAAAAGGTTCCTCTTTGCTAAAAAATTAGGCAAGTCAAAACTAGTTTTTGTTTAAGGAAATTTTCTCAAAAATATTCAAGTTTTCTTCAGATAGAATTTTGCTACCCTTTTCACACAAGTATTAATTCAACAACATTCAAAAAATCGAAAGCATCTTTTAATATTTAATACTCGCAGCACTTCTTGGAATATTATTCGATTCGGTTTAAAATTTTGAAAAAATATTGTGCAAATAAAATAGTATATAAAATTGTTATTCATTTTGAGATGAACAATGATGAATAATTAAAATTTTTCCAGCATTTTCTGGTAAATACTTTCAAGTTCAAAAACTATAAATTTGCATATTTATCATATGTTTCTCAGTAATAACTGCTCCTTGTGTGGAACATTTGTGGGTCATGTTCTGTTGCACACGAATCCTGGCCACGCACCCATCTCAAAGGGCCTGCGCCATGTTATCCCCCAGAGAGATAACGAGTGAGAGGCGGGCGGAGGGTGGAGGGTGGATGGGGGCGCGCACAACAGAAACGTTGTTGGCGAGGCGAGGGCGACGTACTTTATTTCCTGTAAATGTCCTCGAAAATATGAACATTATATCCCGGAAACGGAAGCAGCAGCAGCATTTGCAAGGAAGCGTCAGCCAGGCAGGCCGAACTGAACTGAACTGAACCGAACTGAACGGACTGAGAGGCAGGCAGGCAGGCAGGTCGTTTGTGACAGCGACTCCTTCTGCGACAGCCATTTGCCTAAAGGGGGCGGGGCGATGGGTCCTGATTAAAGTGGGTAAACAAACTGACTGAAATGTATAAGCAAACAAAACCACCCACACACCACACACACGAACACAATGCGAGGAGACCAGTGAGAGACGTCTTTCTGAGTGGTAACGTCTTTACATCCTGCGGGAAGCGTTACGTAGTCGAAGGTGGGCTCGCTCTCCAGCTCGTTCTCGCTCTCTTAGCTGCCGGCATTTGTGTTCAGGCTCTCAGGCATCCTGCGGCTGGTTGGGTGGCTGGGAGGGGTGGGGGGGATATAGAAAAACCTTTACATTTATAGGAAATGACGGAAGCAGCTTCAGCTCCGGCTGCTTTGGCAGGAAATCATCGTCGTGGACGTAAATTAAATTCCATGCAAAGTTAATTTTGAATCGAATCCCCATCCTCCCACTCTCGAACACCCCCCACCCCCCTCCCCAACCCCTTTGTTACACACTTGCCGCACACACTATTTCCGCATCTTGGAAGCAAAACATTTGTGGAGCCAACGATATGTGCGCAAGTTTTTCAATATCCTTCAAGTGGTTGGGGGAGTTGCGGGGGATTGTTGAGGGACCATTGCCCATATATATAATGCTGGGCTTACATTTCCGTCGCTAGCTGAGTGTAAAGCTTTAGTTATTAAGATATTTACGCTAGCCAAGATAGAAACTGGCATTTTAATCGAAGTCAAATGAATGATTATCATTTTAAATAGAAGTTTAAATCTAAAACTTTCAAAAATCCAATCGCTGATTCCTATGTCAGCTATATAACTTATTAGTCTGCTGTTAATAATATAATATATATATAATCATCAATAATATATATATAAAATCAATATATTTATACTTAATGGGATTTGGAGACCTCCGAAAATGAGAATATGTTTATTGGATTGGGTTATGCAAGAACTCAATCAAAAATAAGTGAATTTTTTAATGGTTTCTAAAACAGATCGGACTTTCAAGAACAACATCTAAATAAATATTTTTGTCTGATATTTTTGATATATTTAATTTGTTGTATTTAATGAGTTCATAGAACAAATATTTAAATATTTATTTGTTTGCTAAATTGAACTGGTCAATTGAATCAACAGCTCAACTTTTCTCACACACATTATGAACTGACAATCTCCCACTCTATCTCTCTCTATATATCGCTGTCTCTCTCTCACACACTCTCGCTGTCACACATTCTCTGGCCGAAAAAAAATTCCATTTAATATTAATGAGGAAGCATTGTAAGCTCTCGTCTGAGACAGCAGATATGCACTCAATCGGATCAGTTACATGCTGAGCCGGGTGGCTTTTAACTCTTACGTTTCTTACGGTTTTTTTTTTTTGCCCACCCACACACACCTACACACACACAGACACACAGACACTCAGACACTGACTAATACACACATATATAGCATATTCACATGCCGCACTTTTGGTTATTAACTTTCAAGCAAGTTGGTTATAACAGTTATAAATTGATTGAGGCATATTGCCAACATATCTCGCCGATTATATAACTTCCTCAAGCAGCACACAACACACACACACACACACACAAACCTCTCCAGACAGCCTCGACTCTAGACCCAGTACCCAGACCCAGTCCCAAGCCAGACGTTAAGTAAAAAAAAAGTGTTACAAACACGCTACCGACTAATGACGAACCGGCAACCAGACGAGGCTTAAAGAGATACCCGAAACCAAGACCCAGACGGAGATGGAGATGGAGAGACCAAAAAACCACCAAACGACATCGACACCACCACCAACAGCATAAATACTAACAGCAGCAACCAACACCACCAGCGACACCCACTGCCTTACATTCATAATCTATTAAAAATAAAAACAATGCCGAGGAGCCAAACAGCATCCGGATTTGTAATGCCAAAAACCAAAGCGAAATAGAAAAAAAACAAGTCGAAAGTGCACGACTCGCCAATACCCTGTAGTGCTTCACATTCTTCGGATATGTGTACATATTAACAAATCTACATTTGATCGATTTGTTTAAGCTGCCATCGAAGTTAGGTGAGTAAAGATGTCTTTGTCTACAACCTTAAGAGAAATCGATAACATCGATAGGTGCATATCGATAAAACCATGTAAATGTCACAATTTTAAAGCGGCAGTCAAGAAACTTGGAATTTTGCTGGTGACTTCCTTCAAATATCGCCAAATATCATTTTAAAAAAAATCCATATTTATTATTTTCTGAAGTAATCAAAAATCGTCAACAATCACGGGTCGTTATCAGAAATCTTTAATAGACAAGCATGTTGTCTATAAAAAAAAAAATCGTTCATTCGATATCGATTTTTATCGATGACTCTATTAGCCTCTATCGACATGTCTCTTCGAACTGTTCACGAATCTATACTATACTAAGTGAAGTTAGGCATGCCTTTCTTTGGCTGTTACATAAATAGAAACAACAACAAAATGCCCCATTTTCACACATAAGAAATGAGGTGCAGGGTATTAAAGAGTAAACAAAGCAAGAAATGAAAAAGAAGAGAAGAGAAAAGAAAGAAGAGCAGAAGAATTCAGGTTTACAATGCGGTAATGCACACACAGAGCATTCATTGCATTGGCAAAAGTTGCCAGGTTGCCAAGTTGGTAAGTCGGTAAAGTCGGTAAAGTTGGCAAAGTTGGCTAAGATTGCAGAGTTGGCTGTTAACCTGTCCGCAGACTCTTCACGCTGGACCCAAGAAACTTTGCGACAGTGGGTCGCGCATGCGCCATAAATGGGTGGGCAGCAGCTACAAGAAGTTGCACATGGAGCAGCACATTGGGGAGAAAGAGAGAGGTGGAGTAGCAGGATGAGGAAGAGTAGGAAAAGGAGGAGGAGGAGAAGGTGCGGAGCTGGAGCTACTGTGCCAGTGTTCCACATTTCGCATACGGAAATCTGCGGCATGCCAGGTCTTAGGCCGAGACTGAGACTGCTGAGACTGATGCTGAGGTTGTCGACCATGGGCGTAGTCAGGATCGTAGCTAGGGCGGGAAAGGGAGTTGCAAAGATGCATTCCTCAAAAAAAAACAAAATTCTTAAGGTATAAAAGGTATAAAGATAAAGTTTCATTTTCCAATCAATTAATTAATTAATAATTCATTAAAAAGATAATTTTGAATCAAATAATCAAACAAATAATTTATATTTTTCTTGAGCTATGGGATATATTTGAGTTCCATTTTTTACTTAAAGACAAAAACTAATAAATCCGAAACTAAGTTTAATTTTTTACACACACATTTTTAAATCAATCAATTAATTTTTGTATTTCATTTACATATATTTTAAATATTGTATAAATATTTTCTGTTAATTAAAATTCTGCAAAAGATGAAAAATATTTTTATTTTTATTTTCTGCTAATTAATATTTGTGTAAAGTACCAAAAATATTTAGATAAAATTCTTTTCGCTTTTTATGCTAAATTTCGTTCTATATTCGTAAGTTATTTAAAAAGACAATTGTCCATTTTATTCTATCCCCTTCTGGCTACGTTCGTGGCGAAGACTAAAGACGGAGTCGGAGCTTTAGCCATGACGACAGGTGAGGGTCCGGTTCGGTTTCTCACCAATCGAGTGACCTCCTCTCTCCTATCTCGCTCTCTCTCTCTCTCTCTGGAGTTCGTCCCGCTTTTAGTCTGTTTCCTGCTTTTGCTTCGCGTCTTTTGCGGTTCTCGCACAACTTTCACCTTTCACGTAATCTTTGGCCACAGCTTCAGCTTGAGCTTCAGCTCTGGCTTCGACTTCAACCTGAGCACCAGGCTGCGCCCAGGCAAAAGATCTTCACAGCTCTAAGCCTGAGATTCGCTTATTGTTTTTTGTTTTTTTTTTTTTTTGCCACTTTGCCAGCCGGCTCTTGGAAAGGGGGCTGGGCGAGTGTGATGAGGATGTCTGCACTCTGTTTATGGTCTAGCATCTAGCGGTACATTGGCCGTTTGCCAATTCCAACGGTTGTGATTGAAGTCGGCTCTGTGATTTGGCACAAATTACATATACCCATACCCATACCCATATCTCCACATCACCATATCCCATATCCATTTGTATCCATAGGCAGTTGGACAACTTCTGCAGGCAGGTGTAATAATCATGGGGAGTGGTTCATTGATTATAAACTCTCGGATATATGATAACCACAGTGTCTACCTCGCTAGAATCGTGTATCTACTCCTATCTTAAATTAAGTACAGTAATATTACTAAGGGGAATACAATTTACACGAGCAGTTTTCCATTGGAAAGTGTATGTTATAGAAGACCAATGTTGATAAATGTTGTCTTGTCCAAGTGTTAGATGCAGCATAATAATAGGCAGAATTAAGTGAATGTGGTTTGGATATTCGTATAATTGTTGCTATGACAGGTCTATGATAGATAGATCAAAACCGGAAGGCTCCGTCATAGGTGCTGTCTGCTGCAAAATGACGCATATATTCCAAGTTCCTTCAAGATAGTTTCACTGGGCGCTCAGTTCACAAAGGTATATACACCTTTTGGTATCCGAGACGTGACTATATCAACTCGACTAATCAGGCATAAATTTGCTCTTTCGGATCGGAACTTTCTGTCTAACAAAATTCACTACAATTATTATAAAACCCTCTACAAGGTTATACAAATATTTTAACTGTCTTTCTTTTTATATTGTAACATAATCAACAATATGAAAATCATGTTAGCTGGTTTCCTTGCCGGGTTCATATACAGGCATAAACTTTATAAGTAAAAGCCTAAATACAGCATAATAATTCGAATTATATTTTACTATAATAAGGGTATATTAATACAATTGTTTAATTGTAGACATTTTTACTTTTACAATGCGTAGTATAAAGTTTTTCATATTTGATTCTACAACTTTTAGAATTTTGCAAGAGTCCGTCTCTAAGTGCTATGTCCTCAAGGCAAGCTTCAGATTATTTTCCTTTATTTCTTTTTCCCATTCACCCATGAGTCAATCGGAGAATCAGATAAATTTTACTATCAATCTAATAGGCTTTCACATAATAAAGGTTTCCATAATCAAGTAACATCTTAATGGCAAACTCAACCGATTTTCCGGCTAATAAAAAGTGTGAATTTTTGATTGCACTTCAGCGAGATAGTTTTCCAGCTGTTTCAGCTGTGTGAATTTTCAACAAACTGGCCACGAAAATGTCCAAAACGGTTGTCTCATAAAAATACGAGTTTTATGTGCGTTCCAAATGCATTTCCTTTGTCACTTTGAAGACGATCCCATGTGTGTTTTGTTAACCATACAGGATGACTTCCTTTCGGGCAGCAGCCGTTCTCTCAGTTCCCAGGCATTTTTAACAACCTGCCGCTTGACGGCGATGCTCGACTTGATGTCGATGCTGCAATTAATTACACAGCATTTTCCATTTTCAAGTGTGCAATCACTTGTCCCACTCTCCATCTCTCCATCTCTCTCTCTTTCTCTCATTTCCACGCTTCAATCTTTTGCGGGCTCGTCATCTTTGTTGTTCTGCTCTTAAACGTTTTCCAAGAAACGCAGCCAATGGCATAGACCGAAAACAAAGATCGAGATCGAGATCGAGCGATCTCGAGGCACATTTCTTGTAGTTAGAGCCTTCTGCTCAGCGGATGTGGCGCACATTTTCCAAGCCACTCTCCGCCTGCTGCCTGCCGCCTGCCTGCCTTTCGACCTGCTTATGAGTGTGCCTCAATCTGCGGCAGTGTTGCCAACCCCGACAATTTCCCGCTAAATCTAGCTTCTTTAATAATATGTTACTCAGATTTTTCATAACTTTTTAATAATCTACATATTTAAGGTTGATTTATGTTTAGTTTAAAACCTATTAAGTTTGACAGCTTGAACCTGCTTTTAAATAATTTAATTTTGAAAGTCACTGCATATTGCTAATTGTATTGTTTATTTTATATTGATATATACAACAAGATTTAATTTTTAGTCTTGCTTCAGCGAATCAAACCAATGCAGAAATGCAGAACTTGAACCACAAGCGAAATTCAACATTTTTCTTAGTAATCAGTTCCACGATATATATTACTATATTATTATTGCAACCAAACAAAATTGTAACCAATTCATAACACTTTAACACTATACGATCCGATCCACATTGTCACTTTAAAAATCCTTTAAACTTAAATGTTCTTTCTTAGAGAAATCTGTTTTAAATTATTCGGTGTTTTTGAAAACTCTCGAAAATAGTAACTTCAAAGAATTAATTTTAATAAATTATTATACATAATCTTTAATTTTGTAATGCATATTTAAATGAGTAATTTTTCGCGTTTTTCATAAAACAAATACTTATGCCAAAATGGAGAATTATTAGCTCTAAAGGCGAAGTTTTTTTATTCACTGAATCAACTAAATAGCACAGACTTTTTGCACTACTTTATCTCCCAAAAAGTAGCTATATTTTTAACTTGGCTTCTTTTTTGGCTATTTTACTGTCTATTGAGACCTATTCCTGTTCATCACTGCAGAGTGCGTGTGAGTTTCTAGCTTTAACTCCGCCCTAACCCCGAGGCGGCAACAACTTTAACTACAGATACGTGGCTCATCTGCACACTCAATGTGTGTCTGTGTGTGTGTGTGTGTGTGTGTGTGTGTGTATCAGTGATATTTAATTGATAAAATTTCACATTCCACAGCATGGGCAACAGATGAAGCCACAGCAGCGCACACACTCTGCTTATCCTGGAGGCATCGATGAGGATTGCTGCCTCGATCGCAGCTTGGAATGTTGCTTCGATCTGCCATATCGATATACTCGTTGTACTCCACTCAGTTGCACAATGCACTCGTCTCGCATGAAATATGAAACCTTTCCCAACATGTCTGTGTGTGTGTGTGTGTGTTCATCTGTGGTAAAGGAACCTGCTCTCCTGGTGTAAAACACTTGTGGAGAATCAGTCAGTTTTCAACCCCTAAGTGCAGACATTTTTTTCTATACCCTTTAAACTGGGTTGTATGGGGTATCTTGAAAGTGTACAAGTCAACTAGGCTGGTCATATTTGGTTTAAGAATTTGTCTATCAAATTTATTGCATTTGATATGCGTTTACCTAATATCGATACAAATCGATTAACGATAGCAATTAATGTCACAGCTTTTCAATTTAGTATAACTGCAACATGAAATTATAACTGTATATTCTGTATTATACGGAAATTATATTCAGATCGACTTAGAAGCAGAGAAGTTATTAAAGTTATCATTTAATCATATTGCAGCCATGCAACATGATTAGTTGCATATCTAATTACGACGAGTATAGGGTATCTGCAAGTCGAGCTCTCTCTACGTATTCTTCTGTTGTGTTGCTTTGTGTTCTGCTTGGATGCATTTTTGCTGTCTCGTTTTCGTTTCATTTCGTTTGGCTTGGTTTGGTTTGGTTTTTGGGCGCTAAATTAGAACACGAAACTCACAAGTCGCATTCCGGGCACCACTGGCATAATCCTGGCCAGAGGGCGATCATCGATTTGTAGGCGATCGGGTCTTTGATTTTGGATCGGTGTGTTTTTCCCGTTCTTACTTTGCTCTTTTGTTCTTCTTCGATGAGTTTGTGTTTTGTGTTGCGTTGCTTCAGGCACTGATCCTGGTTCCTGTGATCGTTTCCCACGGTTTCTTCTTTCCTTGCTTGCTCGCTCGTTTCGTTGCACATTGTATACAATCATATCCTGCACACACACCCAGCTGATCCTCTGGGCAACTGTCAAAAGGGTCTTTCAATTAGTCATTGTTGCCAGGAGGGAATGTGTAACAATTAGGCTAACCAGGATCTGCACTTAATATCCTTTCCCATCTAATTGCTTTTCGTGTAACTCGAGTTTTCTTAATGTTTTTCATTCTTTTTTTGTAGGTGGCTCGCATCGATTTTGTGCTCAAGGCGGTCGTAGGATGTAGTCCAACTAATCCAGAAACACCCCCTCAGCGTATAATGAGTTGATATAATTGGAAAAATAGTTTCCATTCAATATTCATTAGGCCAAAATTCACTTTCTTTAATAATTTAATTTGATATAATAATACTAATTAGGGAATAAAGACACTTGTCCAAAATTGGATCAATAAAATAAATCGATTGTGGTTGATTCGAATTTATTTATAGGAGTAGAAATAAAAAAAAAGGTATATTTGGAATCAGTTCTCAAGTTTCCATTGTCATAACTCTGACAAAACTGAACTTATTTTCATAATCAATTCAGTTTTAATATTGGTTTATCTAGATTAAAATTTCATTCAAATTTTTAACAACGATTTCTTATTGAAATTATGAAAATTCGATGTTTTGAAAATTGAAAATCGTAAAATTCTATATTCCTGCCAATGCTTTATAGCCGTTCAACATTTTGATAATTGTTGCATATATAAAAAAAAAATAAATCAAATGAAAAGTTAAAAAAATTCTACCTGAAAAAATCCACTTGGGAATGGTTTCAAACTTATTTATTGTCAAAGTTGAACATTTTTTGGAATTTCAAGGATCTTTTTTGATTATTAGATTTATGAAATTTGCAAAGCAAAGTTTTAAGATTATTTTCTTTTGTTTCAAGCATCTTAATTATTGTGAATTTAAGGACTCTTTAGAACAATTGATATCAAAGATGGTTTTAATTAATTAATTGATATACACTAATTGACTTGCCATAATATTGAGCACATTTTCAATTGCATTCCATTCGAATGGCGCTCCAGACAAACTGGGAACAAACCTATATACATATATGGATCTATATACATATAGGTCTATATGCATATGTATATTTAGTGCTGTGTCATGCCTCCCTTTTGGCCGCCCTTTTGCCCGCATTTTAGTGCTAATAATTTTGTGCGGCGCGATTGGCAAATGACCAAAAAGTAAAGCGTCTGGAAGACTTCCGCATCGGGACGCGTTCGCATTTGCCGGGGCCGAGTGATATCTATTTATGGATGCCGACGTATGCGAGTCTCTCCCTCTCCCTCTCCCTCTTTCTCTACCTCTATATGTCTCTCTATCTCTCGCTCTCTCCATCTGACATTATATAGGACAGGGGATTCGCAGGGCGTTCATAAAAAACACAAACAAAATAAAATACAAATATGAAAACGGTTTTGTGTCTGGGCTGCTTACGATGTGTGTGTGTCAAGTGTGTGTGTGTGTGTGTGTGTAAGAAAGAAAGAGCGAACTCTGGACACTAGATGAGATATATATTCTATTTTAATGTGTTATCTGCACTTGGGCATCGAACTTGCGACGTGCCATGCCACAGACGAAAACTCAGATTGACGGCGGCAGGTTGCAAGCACGCACACACACACACATACACACACACACCCATACACCACATTCAAATGCAAATGCATAAACAATTTCAAGAAAATTAAGTAAGTTGATTCGGCGTCATCTGCCACCTACGACCTACACACACACACACACACACACACACACCCACAACGCCCACACAGCCCTCCGCACTCTAGCGAAGCAACAAAAATGTTGCTGATCGCAAAAAATAATGTTGATTGGCTCAATTGGACGACTATTTGAACTCTGAACTGCCGCACAACAATCCTTCTTTCCCACTGCCACCCTCTCTCTCTCTCTCTCTCTCTCTCTCTCTCTCTCTCTCTCTCTCTCTCTCTCTCTCTCTCGTCTCTTCCTTTGCGCTTAACTGTCTCGCACTTTGCTTATTCCAATGACTGCCCGCTGCTCTGTGCTAGAGATGTGCGCGTGACGAAATTAATTTAAGCTACAGATAAATTATTAATAATAACAAACTTTTTTAATCTTTTTTTTAATATCGTTAGACCTATTCCAAATTTATAGAATGTTTCCTGACAATCAATTAGTTTTAAAAATCATAAAGTGTATTTTAACTTTCATTTCTGCTTCTTAAAAATATATATACACATATACATATTAAAATAATCTATTTTATAGCTTATTAATATTAATTGACTTAGTTTTCAATCGAGCATAATTCAAATTCACGTTTAAGTACTCTTGCGTGCTCGTGTCACGAATGAAAAACACGACAAGTGCGCATCTCTTATTTGTACGCACTTACTACAGCCACAACTACAACTACTAATTTGGGCCACTAGCCGCAATCTGGTGGGGAAGTGGGGGCAGTGGAAATGACGGCGTCTCGATCGCTGCCGTTTATGGTCATTTGACTTCAAATGTCAACGATGTTTAGGGAAACTGGTTAACGAACTCACAAAATAAAATAAAAACACAGTAGAAGAAGCAAAACATAAAATAAAATACTAATAAAAACTCAAGCGGATGCAGTGCAACGCAGTTGAGCGCATCTTTCAGTCTTCTTTTATGGCAACCTGTCGCCCCCCCCTCCACTCCTACCCTACTCTTTCACTCCCACTCGCTCACTCGCTCTCTCTTTCTCACTCTCTTGCGATGTCTACTGCTAATTTATGTAGGAAAAGGCAAGAGTTTCAAAAGACTCGCGAAGCGGAAATGTCGCGCTGCACCTACCAATATCGAAACGGTGAAACGGTAATTAAAGTTTGGCTCGACTGGTTTCTAGGGTTCGAAAAAAATTAGATCGAAATAATAGAGAGAGAGAGAGAGAGAGAGAGACAGACAGAGGCCCTCCTTTGATTAGCTCATCGATAAACGATTGTAGCAATTTTTATCGCTGCGCTGATTAACAAGTCAATCTGCGCCCCCAACAAAAAACGCCCACACGATGAAATAAATATGTACATTTATAATTTTTCTTTTTGGTTGATTTGAACAAGGCAAAACACCAAACGAATATATTCGTTTCTCATAATTATGCACTTTATTGTCTTTACCCATCGATCAACTGCCATTTACATATTTGAAATCAGCAGCGAAAAAATATTTTGATTTTCAAAAAAAAAAAGAACCCCACATCAAATATATAAAATATGTGTGTGTGTGTAGCAAAAACACAATAAAAGGAAATAAACAACGTGCAAGTATTCGGAAATAGTAATATATAAAAGAAAAAGAACAAGAATAGCTGACAATCAAATAATAAATTTAAATTTCTTTATTTCTCTTTGCACAGCGGCACACTGATTTTGTACACTCTTAAATTCACGCGCTCACTCTCTCGCTCTCGCTCACTCTCTTATTTACGCAAATACGCATGCTCTCTTCGGGTGCGCGCGCGGTCTCAGTTATCGTCATTTGCTTTGTTTATTTCTTACTCGCATGTTTTGAGTCAAAACGTAAGAAACTTTCGTGGTGAGCGGACGTGTTGCTGCGGAACAAAAAAAATACAAAATACAAAAAATTTGTTGTACAATAATTATAATTCCGAATTGTAATTGTGCAAAAATATTCTAAACAAAAATATTGAATTTGATTCAATGAGCGCGCAGCTAAAAGTTAAACAAGTGCAGCAGCAACAACAACAATCATAATTCTTAAGTTGAATTTTTATTGCTTGTCAAAATCAAAACAAGAAAGCAACAAAAGCGAAAAAGAAAAAGCCGCCGACGACGAGGAGAAGCGAGTATCAAAGCATAGAATCGCCAAATAACTGTGCATGCAAAGTTTTGCTTGTTGCGGCTGTTTTTGCAAAAATACGAAATAAAGAAATAAACAAAAATTAGGCGAACACAGAGCGCAACAAAAAACAACAACAACAAAAGTTCTTCGCAAGTGCAGTGTGCAAGCAAAAGTGAAAAGTGTTTGCGTGTGTGTGTGTATGTGTGTGTGTATGTGTGTGTGTGTGTGTAACGCGTGTACAAAAGGGCCAAAGCAAAGAAGAAGAACAACAACAAGCACAAGTGCATCGTCTCTCTGTATGTGTGTGTGTGTTTGTATGTGTGCTTAAGGCAGGAAGTACTTTGAGCAGCCCCCACCCTCGTCCCCCCACCACTTGTGTGTTTTGTTCTCTTTTCGCGCTGACATTCGCTTTGCAATGGCAACCAAGAAAAATCACAGAAAACAATTTTGAGAAAAACGAAATAACGCAACGGTCAACATAAGGATTAACGCAACGTAAAGACTTGCACTGCGCACCGCTGCCCCGTCTGTTCCACAATGTGGCCACTTGACGCGTCGCAGTAGCATCGGACGTCGACGCCGACGGCAGAGAACCAGGAAACAGCAACAAAGTGCACGCATTACGTCGCGTGACGTTAGGCTTACGTTACGTAGTAGTAGTGCTGCAGTTGTCGCAAAGCGAACACCAACAGCATTAAGTAACACAATAACAATAACAACAACAGCAATAATAATACCAGCGACGTATTCTGGATCTGGACAACATATCCGCTTCCGCGTTGCCGCTAAAAGCTTAAAGCTTTAAGAACAGCGACACAACGAGTATTACAACAACAGCAAAAGCAACATAACGGCACAGTGGAGCAAAAGCAAACAGGTAAGCACTGAATTTGTTATGTTATTATCATTTTTAGAATTAGTGCAAACAATTTTATTTGCTTGATATTCTTTCGCGGCATATTTTAAATCGCTTTCTTAAGCAAATATCGATTAGTGCAAATCATTTCGTATTTGTTTTTATTTTGCACAATATTTTTTGTGACATATTTTAAGCCGTTGATTTGTGCCACATAAATATCAGACATAATATATTTAGTTATTTTTTTGTTGTTGTTTTTAAGCGAATACCCCTAAACCATTCAGTTGAACACGTTCCACTTGTATTTTTGTGACCTTCTGCTGTGTTGTGTAGCATATGTTTAATATATCGTATCACATCGAAGATGAAACATAAATCTTCGTTTTTCACCCATCCGCCAAGTTGATAAATGTTAACGTTAATCTTCATATTTTGAATTGTATGCGTTTTGATTTTTGTTTCTGTTGCTGTTTGCTGTTTCTGTCATGTTCTGACATTCTGTACTCAACAACACAAAATTTACAACATTTTCTCCCACCTTCGGGGGCAACCAATAATAATTCCCCCCATCCAGATAAATGCACGCGTTCTTGTTTTTAATCACTTTACAACACTAGAGCGCCTAATTTTTATCTCGTCTATTTTTGGTTGTCGCATTTGCTGACAAAGAGAACACAACATATAATTAAAGCAAAAAAAAAAGATCGAAAATTTCACCTATTAATAAATACAAAGCATCCAATTTGGAAAACTAGATAAGAAAGAACATTTTTATCTATATTTCAATTATATTATTATTAATAAATTGAGATGAAAGCGATTTTAGCTGAGATAAAGCAGAAAGCAAATGCACTGTTTTTGTTTTCAGTGTAATCAGCAAAAATATATTAAAATTTATTAAAATCCTAATTTGCTTGAGAAAATAGTCTAATAAATATAATATATTTTTAATCTGTGTTATTTTGAATTAAATAATTTCTTTAAAATGCAAATTTGCTTAGTAATGCAGATAACATAAACGATACAAATATGATTAAATTAAGAATTATATATTCACACACAATAAACAGGAATTTTAAATGTCGAACAAATTTTTTCTCTCTAATTTCTGCCTAGCTTCAAATGCCGAGCAACCACTGTACCTAAACTAACTGTCGATAAGAAGAAGAAAAGACATTAATTTGCATTAGCCCGTTGCATCATAATCATTATAAAATTATTCTACAGCTAATTATAAAATTTGTTGAACTGAATCGAAGGCAATAATCAGTTAACTCAAACTCAAAACTCAACTTGGCTCCTTTTTTTTTTCTCTTGCATTTGTTCTTTTTATTTAGTTTGGTTCGACGCTTCTCTTGTTGCATGCACTTTTTTCTATGGAAGTGTAACAAAAGCGGAGCGTTAAGCTCCAATTGGATTTGGCGCATATTTTTCATTATTTTTTTTTTTGGCTGTTGTGTTTTTTCTTCTGCAACGTACGCGTCAGCGAAATCTTATCGCTGCTGCCGCCGCTGCTCTGCTGCTGCTGTTGCTGCTGCTACAGCAGAATATTGTGTTTATTTGTACACAGCCTGCTGCCACTGCCTCAGTCGACGTCGACGTCGCTGCTGCTGCTGCTGAACGAATCGACGAACAGTTCCTGCTTCTGGTTTACCTATAAACACACACACAAACAAGCACACACGAAAAAAGCTCTCTGAAATCTCTTCTGGGCACACCTGATCATGTCTTTCCCCCACCCCACCCTCCCTCGATGCACCCTTTACGTAGAGCAAAGATTTTCGTCAATAAATTTGATTATATGTGTGTGCGTGTGTGTGTTTGTGTGTGTGTGCGTTTTTATTTATTTAACATGTTCGACTCTCCTCCAATTAGCGAAAAACGAAACAAATCGTAGAAATATGTCGACACACACACAAATACACACACATAGACACACACATGTACGTTAACCAATACAACAAAAATAAACAGACATCTTTCCAGTTCAAGCAGCGATTTTTTTTTATGGATTTCTAGCTGTTGTATGCAGAGAGCCGTTAACTTTCCTGGTTCTGTCTGTCAGTCAGTCAGTCTGTCTGTGTGTCTGTTTGTATGTGTCTGTGGGGCAGCAAAAAGCCAAGCGTAAATACAATAAATTAAATTCACTTCCGCATTGCGCGCTCCACAAAACGACGTAACGGGTGAGTGTGTGTGGCAACGTAAGAGACGGTGCGACGCGAGGCGACGCTTTAACGTAAGAGCAGCAAGAGCGAAAAGTGTACGGAAGCAAAAGCAAAAGAGAGCGGCAGCGACGACGTCGACGACGATCTGTCGGGTCAGCAGCATGGCAATTGGGGAAACACACTCACACAATCGAATATATATATATATATATGTGTGTGTGTATGCTAGAGCAAACAGGTATAAAAAGTGTTCATCGCAGCAGCAGGTAGAAGAGGAAGAAGAAAAGGCGAAGGCATCATCAGCAGCAGCAGCCTAATAAAAGAAAGAGGAAGAAAATGCCCAAGTAACAGTCATATAATAATGTAAAGTAAAGCATTGTGTTGTGACTCTTGCTCTTTTGCTCTCTGCTCTCTTTTTAATAAAAGGGCTGCTCAATATATGTATGGCAATGTGTGTGTGTGTATGTGTGCATTGAGGCTGGGCTGCTGTCTCAGCAATCTTTCTTCTTCTGCTTCGTCTGCTTCTGCTTCTTCTTTTTGTTTTTATTTAGTACTCAACGATCTTTTTGAGTCACACTCGCCGCAAGTGCATTGAGAATGAGTCGCATTTGTCTTTTGCTTTTGCTCTTTTTACATCTGCTGGCTGCTGCTTCTTTTGTACTTTTTGTTACTATTTATTTTATTTGTTTTTGCGCTTACGCCGATGACTTTTAGTTGTTTCAACTTGCATGCGGAAGTAGCGCACATAGCAATTGCATTTGCTGGCTGCTTCTTGTTGTTGTTGTTTTAGTTTTCTTACTGCGTGTTGTTATCGCTCACACAGAGCGCAAATGTAGCCATTGTTGTTATTGCTCTGTGCTGTGTGCTATGTGCTGTGCTATATTGATGTTTTGCAATGTCTACACACACACACACACACAAACACACGCACGTATTGTGTGAACATTACACAGCTTGGCAGCCACTTGTGTGCAGCCAGCAACAACAACAACAGTAACGACCCATTTTATAGTGCACAAAATCACACACTAACCTGAATTTTGCCATAAATGTTTTTAGTGGCCTCATACAGCTTCCCTCCCCCCCCCCCCATACACACAAATATATTATGTTGTTATTGTTGTTGTTGCTGCATCAAATTCGCAACTGAAGAAAGCATGTGTGTGAGCGTATGTGTGTGTGTGTGTAATCGTCATCTATCTTTCAGCTCTGTTTGGTCGCTTGAAATGATCGTGCGAATTTCGCATTAAGCTTTGCTCACTTTTGCAGCTTATTGCTTATTGGCGCCCATTAAACGGGCAATAAGGGTGCTATAATAATTGTAGAAATTTGTATAAGATAACACCTGATAGTTTATAGCAAGTAAGCAGTTAAGCAAAACAAACAACATATATATCAGGAATTTGGAGTGTTTCAAAAGCGATTATCACTCAAATATGCAGCTACTATCTGTCTTATAAATAAAAGGTACTTTTAAAAAAAACCCACGCAATTTCTGCAATTCTGCACATGTGTTGTTTTTTATGGTGTAATAAATTTGTGTTAGCATTGTTAAAATTTTTGCTATAATGGTTTGATTACGTTCGATTACGATAAACTTGAGATGCTATAGCTTATCGAAGATGCTATAGCTTATACCTTTGCCATTACCAATTACACAATGGCATCAATCACTTTTCACCATGAATTGATCATTTTCCCAGCCTCATAAATGCAATTCAGTTAAGACGCGACTCGACAAGCAATCTGTTGCCATGGCCCAGAGAGAGAGAGAAAGAGAGAGAGAGAGACGAGGCAAGAAAATGGTAAAAAGTTACCTGTTGTGTGAATTATGTTACGAACGTAACGTGTTTCAAAATATAGGAAGTCTTGCTTGACTTATACCGCTGCCACCGACAACACAACAACTGCAACTACAACAACTAAACAACAATAACAACAACAACATCGACTAAATGGCTTTTGAGGTTCAGCTTGGTGTATCTTGGTGGAGCTGGCTTTAACGGTGCCTCGCTGTTGTTGTTGTTGTTGTTGCCTATTATCTAACAGCGCCAAAGAGAAAGAAAGAAACGAAATGTACACAGAAACGAGCAAAGAAACGGCAAGCAATAACGCACAAGAAGTAATAGTGCATGACTATCAGAATACCCTGTAAATTACAATGAATTTCAAATATGTGCTTTGCTGACTCCATTATTAGCAAATGACTTTATTAATTTAAAATAGCTAATATAAATATTATTGGAATAGATGTGATATATATGTTATATCTATTGTGCACCATTCTAAGCCCCTCTTCCATCAACTCTAATTCTTAAACGAATCTTAAAAAGTTGTAAACTACTATACAGAAAAATGTTCTATATAAAAAATTAAAATGAGTTTAACGGTTAAGAAACCATTTTGAATTAATTTCTGTTTTACAAATAAATAGAAAACAAATAATTTTATGTTAATCCTTCAAAACTCAGTTATAAACTCTAAAAATGATTGTGGCAACCAGAAATTAGTAGAATTTTTTGGGAATAAGAATAAATATAATAAGAAAATATGATCTGATTAGTATATTAAGAAAAGATGATCTGAATATTATATTAATGTTACAATAAAACGATCTCAAGGATAGCTCCGATCCATTATTTCTATATCATGGCTCATTTTAGCAACTCCCTCTCTGTCTGCCTGTTACACACATTTGCCATAGTTCATTATACCCTTTCTAGCCATTTATTTTTGTGATGGGTACAAGAAAAGAGCAGACCGCAAACGAAGTTTTCTTTGGCGTGTTGCATTTTGCCATTTTCTTCTTGTTTGTCTGTGGCACATTTTTATTTTCCTTTAGTGGAGTATGTGGCACACATACGAACTGCAACGATCTACCGGCAAAGGGGGTGGGGCAAGGGGCACTGTGTGGCCAAGTGGCAAGAAGTGGAGTAGACTAGTGTTGTAAAAAATAAGAGTCGCTGCTGCTTTTGTTGTTGTTGTTGTTGTTGTCGATGCAACACAATTAGGTAATTTTCTTTCTATTCAGCTGGACAAGTGGGGCGAGGGGTTGGTGGGTGGCAAAGGTGGGGTAGTTATAAGTTAGAGCCGCGTTGCGTGGTTAGACGTAACAGTTTTTTTTTTTTTTTTGGGTGCAACACTCAAACTAAAAACTGATGCCGTAATGCCCAAAAAAAAGGAAGTTGACTGTCACCAAACTATCGCCTATACCTCTAACTCCCCTCTCTTTCCCTCACTCCCCCCTCTCGATCTTTTCCTGGAGTGAATGCAACTAGTTTTGAGTGACAGTTAAATTTTCAAGTACCGTTCCAAGTCAGTCGGAAGAAGATCAGTCTCTGCCGCTGCCGCTGTCACTGTCTCTGTTGTCATTTATGGCTCTCTTAATGCTTATCAGTTCAACTAACTGTCAAAATTCAAGACTACCTAAGCTGCAACTTACCTGTTGCAACAATGCAACACTCTATTCACTGTTCTCGGTTCAACTTGGTTGGTGGTCCCCCTCCCTCCGAACTCGTCTCTCACACACACAAACACACTAATTGTTTCAGCTCGAGTGGTGTGTGCTGTGTGACCTCCTTATCGCAAATGCCTCGCGACCCGATCCGACCCCTGCCACGCCCCTGGACCGCCTCGGCATACCCGCTGACCGCAACGAATTGAACAATGAATACGGCAAAAATGTGCTGTTTTGTTGCTGTTTTTCGTTGGAAAAATCTTAAGCGCTGGCCCAGAGCGGAAGGAAGCGGGCGACTTAATACTTGAGTTTTTCTTTGTGTGGACAACAACACAAACAGATTCAAGTTGAGCTCTCTGCCCTTGAGTCCCTGAGTACTCATCCGACCCGAACCCTCTTGATGCGAACCGTGGGCGGTCCTTCAAAAAAATGGTGCTTTCAAGAAATATAGTTAAATATTTCACTAGACAAACGTTCCTGCATAATTCAGATTTCAACAAGTCGGCAATATTTATTATTATTTATGATTATAACATTGTGATTTCTACACCGAAATTTATTATGACTTTCTAAAATGCCATATTCCATAGAAAAATGTTTGACAAAAATTCGAATTTTTGAAACTGCGACTGCGAAACCAAACGTAATTAAATTGTTTGAATATGAAAATGCAATTTTCTTCCGATCTTAATTACATTTTTACAGATGATCTGTATTAATGCAATGTTTATCACTCTTTATCAGATATTTCTTAACTTTAAAATTATACATTTTGTAAATATCGGAAATCGATATTTGCTAAGCGTGGAAGTTATCGATCACATCAGATAACCCCTATAAGCGTTGGGTAAACGTAAACTTTTATTCTCAAATCTCATTCAATCTCAGCCATTTGTACATGACTAAATCGCCTCGTCTACTAATAAAAAATAAAATAAATATAAATATATATATATATATATATATAATATATTATTGCGAGCAGAGAATCTTTCTTCTGCCTGATATAATATGCCTATGCACAACTGTAATATACCCTTTATTTCGCATCGTATAAACGGCTTCTTTATTTTTATGCAAAACCTTGATAAGCTTTCCAATAATTATTATTATTATAAGTATAATTTTTGTAAAATTATGAAAATTTTCCGAAAAAGCCAAAATTATTTTTACAATGTTATGCATAAAATATATTTATGTTTCCAGTTTTTTTTTTTGGTTCTTTTGTTTTTTTTTTTGGCAATGGCAAATCGTTCATAAATCAATTTGATTTTGGCGCCCGATACCAATTGATAAGAGCGTAAGCGTTACTCCCTATCAATACACACACACACACACATGTTTGTGTGTGTGTGTGTGTGCGTAATCGCTACAATGTGCGATAAGCAAGTCAAGTGGAAATGCTGCAAAACGAACACGGAACGAATATTATTTGTGGAACAACAGAGACAGATAGACAACGGGAGAAAAAGACAGAGAGTGTGTGCGAGCGAGAGATAGAGTGGGGAGGGGTAGGGATGGGGGAAAAGGGGTGCTGCTTGCACCGGTAGGAGTATATAGCTGCCATAGAAGGTGTTTATTTTTGGGAGGACGGTCGTAAAAGAAGAAAGTGAAGAGAACGGGAAGTGGGAAAAGCACAACCGGAAATGACGCCAGTTGGTATTTGTTCTACACTCGCGGGAGTCTAACGAACCAGAGGAGGGCGACGGGGGGGGGGAGAGAGGGTTGTCTGTGTGTGGGTTCTTTAAATGATACGAACTAATCAGAAACGGAATTATTTTTTTTTTATTTCGCTTTTATTGTTGATTTTGTTTTGTTTTTGTTTTGGAATCTTCAATAACCATAACTTATGTGTATTTGTTTATATTGCGCACCACACGCAAATTTTCAATTATTTTTATTACTTTTAAATTGTTTATTTATAGACCGGCCGCCCAAAAGCGCTAAAAACCCCAACAAAAAAAAAACCCAAACAAAAAAAAAACAACATACCAAAAATCGAAAAGAAGGCGTACAAACAATTCTTTTAATCATATCGCAGTTCACAAGTGGAACTTGTATTATTTTGTTATTGGTCCGGCCAATTGTAGAGCTACAAACTACACACAGATTTGGCAACACACACACACGCACACACACACAACTAGGAAGCAATCAAGCATATGACCACTTGAAAAAAAAAACAACAAGAACAGAAACAGAAACTAGTGCAAGTAATCAGTTCAAATATCAGCATTTTCTGATCAATTTCATCAGGTTTATTTGGTATTATGACTATGTCAGGGACATTTTCAGCTTTATTAAGAACAACCACATCTACAAATGAGAAATATACATACGTATATATAATGACTAAAGCTTGATTGCGTCACAAGTTTTGACTGATTAGCGCAAATATTTGACTATGACTTCGATAAGTTAAAGTCGTTAAGTTAATTTAAATTATGACAAAACAAAAAGGGGAAAGGGGAAAGGGGCACAAACAAAAGGAACGTATCGAAATGTTGTTTATTGATAAGAGATAACGGGTTTCAAAGGTTCATCCAGTAGTCATTTTGCTCAAGTTTCAAATTTTATGTTTAATTTGAACTTTAATTTTTATTTATAATAATAATTATATGCCTAATCAGAGTTTGAATCTTTGTCCATGTGTATGAGCTACACACTTCAAATTTACACTACAATCCCTCATATACTGTCGATAACTGTCTCCGATCGATACAAATCGATTGCCGATCACAATAAAAGACACAATTGTGAAGATATAGATATAGGCGTCCAATTTATATAGAATATAACCAGACCTATTACTATTAATTATATGAACTGTAACTACTATGTACATATATACTATATCTACGACTTTAATCTATAACTATAAACTACAACTTGTTAAACAGAAAAGCTTGTTAAAACAAGAACTCATTATTGGATCGATTTAACCTACATATGATAACTATATGCTATAGCTATGTGATACGATCTGGCTGAGTTCGACAGTTAAGCTCCCCTAATGATGCTGATCACGAATTGATTATAACCCTTAGGGGGTCGCAGATGTCGTCCCGCAAGGCGTCACCAACTTAACGACAGAATGAATGGACCCCCAGCCATCGCCCCCTCCTCGTCCAGGGTATCAGAGTGACAGTCTGTAATCTGTGACTCGGACTACGCGCCACTTGTGTACGTCATATGCGGATGCAGTTCTCGATTGCAGCTGTTTCTAGGCAGTCAGTCCGTGCAACTGAAACTGATTTGTTCATTGCACTTACAACAATTGTGGATGTTGGTATTATTATAATAATATTAGTGCATTTCCACATTTGTGTATAGCTGATAGCAGCACTTAATAATAAATCAAAAGGCGACTATCTCCACAGAGAGAGACAGAGAGAAAGGAGTGTTAATACAAATTAACAGTTAAAGTCGAGTGCATTCATCAAAAGCACAAACAGCAACAACAATAATCATAATAATAATGATGATAATTACATGAGGAGAGAGACAGAGACAGAGACAGATAGAGAGAGGGGACGAGAGGGCTCACAAATGATAAGCAGTGAATAATGCCTATAGGGACAATGGCCAAAGTGTTGAACTTATGTCCAAAGTGGAATGCCAGAACGTGGCCAACAAACAGCACCAGCTAATGAGATAAACACGAAGAAAAAGATGCACAATAAACAACCGCAAGTCGCTGCAACTATTGTCTCTATTAGAGAGTCATCATCATTCAGCCCAGCTCAGGCGCAAACTCTTCAGCTCCGCTCCGCTCCGCTCTCTCCTGCATCGTTGCAGCATTTGGCTAAGTTGAAGTTTTTTTTGCCGCAACGCCTGCAGCGACGTGTTTGTCTCATTTGGCATCTGCTAATTATGAATTTTGGCGACAATAGGAAACAGTGGCACTTGCACTTCTGCTTCTTATTCATCTCATCTTTTAGCTAACATCTTGTTCTGCTTCTTGTTCATCTCATCTTGTAGACAAGCCTTTTTTGCATTTGCGCTCCTTAACCACATTTTTGCTACGTGATGTTCGTGTTAATTTTGTTGTTTGTTTTAATTTGTGTTTGCTTTACTTGGAAATTATAACATAATCTGTGTGTCGCCTCAGCTGCACTCAGCAAAATATACATATCCATATATATATATATATATATATATATATATATTATATATAGATATGTACATTTGTTTCTTGGAATGTAAGGAGAATGTTTTTTTGAATACATACATAGAATAAGAATTACTCCATTATTAGTTGGAGAAGATTTATCTTTTAAATATGCGTAGAATAACAATTACTTAATTCTTAGTTAAAAATAGATTCTTTAATATATATATACATATTTGATAAATATATATAAAATACTAATTAATTAATACTGGTTTCAAAATAATTCTTTAAATATACATTGAATAACAAATTCTTGGTTCTTAGCTGCAAGCATATTTATAATAAACCATTTGCCAAAGCAACTTTTTTTTGCCGAGTGTACGTCAGCCAACTTCTCATACACATTTCTACGTTTCCCCATCCGTATCAAGCACCCATCACCCCTTCTCCGCACTCGTTGTGTCTACGTTTGAGCTTCTTGGCAATTGACTCGGGGCTATTGTTGTTGTTTTTTATTGCATTGTTGTTGTTGCTTTTGTTATATATGTATATATATATATATATGTATCATTTGACACTTGGAATTGATGTTGCGGCATTCGCTTGAATTTTTTACTTATGACAAATGTCATCAAAATGTAGAAATTTTAGAACTAAACCCCCCAAAGTTGTTGGCAAATAATATTAATAACTAGACTCAAAACTAACACCAACAATACCTACAGCTACTGAGTGTGTGTGTGTGTGTGTGTGTGTGTGTGTGTGTGAATCAGTTAAATACTCTTTCCAAAAGATGTGTAAATTGTGTTTAATAATAACGAAAGCATGAGAGATCTTTTAATAAAGCTAATTAACTTGAGTAGCACTTGTGAATTGCAATTCTGTCTGAGAAGTAATATTTTTTAATTTATGGAAAGCAGATCGCTTTATGAATTATGACTAAAACTGAGGGAAATAAATTAATGCTATAAACTTTGGTTGAAACACAAAAGCCACAAATTGCATCGGAAACATTGATTACTTATTGTGCTGGGAAAAAATTATAAATAATTCAAAACATTTTATTAACTATGAATAAAAAGTTCATCATTATTTATATATTTTTTCCCAGCTCATAATGCAGACTATATAAGACTCGGTGCTTCCAGGTAAAATTTCAAATTTATGGACGACATACGACTCTGTATTTCTAGTCAAATTTCAATTCAATGACTTGTTGCAAACAAACCGAAGCAAAGATCTGTGTTAAAGATAATATTTGAAAGTTTGGTGAAGATTGTTCACACTTATAGACTCATACTTTCTACACAGTGATTACTTCCGAAAATGGTGGGCTTGTAGAAAAGAGCATATTTAATGAAGATTGATTGCTGTTATATAGTCAAACTTTCGGGGAAGTGATTACTTCCGACAGAAGAGAAGATTATCTAAAAAGATAGATGTGGTTTTATAAACTTTAGTGGAGCTTAAACACATTTCCAAATAACCACAGAATATATTCTGCAATCTATTAAAATTTGTGAATATTTGATAAGATTTTAAAACTGCAAGTTTCTTCAGCAAGAATCAAAATCTTTTCTAAAACATGAGCACAACTTGCAACTGCAACTCCAATAATATTTCCAAAAAGATCGCAATCTGTTGATATGTGTGTTGCAAGACATTATCGTTTGTATAAACCAATTCCCTTTGCAGCCCTTATCGTTTGGCATTGCGTATGTGGAGCATAAATGGAGCTGTTTTTATTCGATGTATTTGTAATGATTGTGTTTCCATTTAATCAATAATTCATGTCTAATGCTTATCGCATGTCAAGACAATGCCCGGTAATTTACTTCCCCTTGATTCTAATATATCTATATATATATTTATATATATATATATATATATATATGTGTGTGTGTGTGTACTATAAAAACATGCGTTTTTATTGCGGTTTTTTTTTAGTGTGTTTTTTGCAATTTCCTGCAACTGCTGCTATCATAGCAAATACTCGCATCTTTGAGAATTTCTCAAATGCCTTGTTTGGTTTTCTGTTCTTGTTGTTTGTTGCTGCTGTTCAACTTCCTTTTCGCATTATCTGAGGAAGTGACTCGATCCAATTATTTGAATTTTTTTCCACAAATGAAACGATTGCTGTTAATCTAGCCAGAACACAAAAGAAATACAAAAAAAAACCTGTGCAGCAATATAGAATCTGAAACTCATCTATATACCCTAACCGTAAGCTCAAGCATAACTAACTACCCTACACACACACACACACACACACACACACACACACACAGAGAACACACACACAGCAAACACACTCCGCCCACAGTAGTTGACTCCTCTATATAGTCAGCAGGCAGCTTGCATGACTTGATTGTGATTATAGATGTCGTTGTTGTCGTTGTTGTTTCGGTTCCACGTCGCCGTCTCTCTGCCTTTTTGTACATCCGCTTCCGCATTTATTAAGTGTCTTTCCAGCGACGCGCAAAATGTTCCACGACGCTCGGCTTAGAACGTTTTTACAATTCAGGTTTTCAAGCCAGCCCAGTCAGATAGTCAGCCCGGCCAGTCAGTTAGCTAGCCAGCTAGCCAGCTATATATGCGGCTTGTTGCCATTTAGCTTCTTTTTTTTCTTTTTTTTTGCTTCTTTCGCATACCCTTTAATCATTAATAGTGCTCATAAAGGGTGTGATAAAGCTGTAAAAGCAAAATGGAATATAGATTATGTCTTTGTTGGACTCTATAAAATATACCATCTGCAAATTATTCGAATTTTGAAAACTATCCTGACAATCCTAAAGACTCACTAATCTCAAGACAAATTTGCATACTGAATGCATTCTTACTTTTAAATATTTCATGAAGATTGTATCATAAATACAAATGTTATTGAAAAATATTCCTCAATCAATAGCTGACTTTAGAAAACTTTAATAATAGTTAGGCCTGTTTAAAAATCGTATTCTAAAACCAACAGTTAATTGAAGGATTTCTTCATAAAAATTTTAAGCATTAAAAGATAACATAAAATATAATATTATTAGATAACATATGAAAATTGCGAAAGAATCTTTTGGCAGAAGATTGGATTTTAGTTTGGATGATACTTAAAGTTGCAGTATTCATGAGAAAATAATATAAACAATGATTGCTAAAGTAGACTATAAACGACTTGAGATTTTCAAAATCTTTTTAAACAAATTAATGTTTAATTAGTTGTGATAAATGAAAATCAAAGGAAACTTGAGTTGTTAACAGAGACTATTAAGTAGTTGAGTTGAGTCCTGAGTTGATTTTTTTTACAGGATATCTATAAGGCTGGCACACTTAGCTAGCGGGCACTTGGTTGTTGTTTCGAGAGCTTTTTGCATTGCTCTCTGTAATTAAGATGCGAGGCGCGATCGTCGTCGACGACGAGCAAAACGAGCAGTGATCAGTGATCAAGCCAAAGTTCTTGCCACGTTCGACTGGCCAGCAGAATATATATACATATATATACATATATATATATATATATATATGGGAATGGGATGTTGGTTAGCTCAGACTCCATGCATGCCTAGATGTGAGCAATGTGTGTGTTGCTTGATTACTAGCGCAAATACTAACTACCGGTTTACCAGATACAGAACCAGATATAGATAGCTTGGATAGCTTGCTCTTGACTCGGATTGGCATGACTTGGTTTTGGTTTTGGTTTTGGTTTTGGTTTTCGCTTCGGATCGGTTTGATTTGGCTCCGTTTGGCGCTTGGCCTGACTTGGTTTGGCTGGATGTTGGCTATGAGCACATCCGTGCTGTGTGTGCTTTGATCTAATTGCCCATTTGCGGCGTTACAGGAAGCTGACTTGCTTGTCAAGATCAATTGGTTTGCTGGCTGGGCACCAAACGACCAACAAGAGGGTGAAGCAAATTGCTTTTTCTTGATCGCTGGTGCCCAGCAGCAGGAAGTCAAGTCCAAAGACAAACCAAATAATAAAAAATAAAAAAAAACATCGAGGGTATCTACACAGGGGGGGGGGGGAGGTGGGTAGTTGGGGTATCTGTTGGTATGTATCTGTAAGTCAGTATCTGTGGCGTATCTATGAGTTACTCTTGTTATCTTATCTACGCATATTTGTTATAAACTTACTGAAAAATGAAAACTCAAGCAAATCGTTAACATTTCGTAATACGTATAAGCATTATAGTGGAAGTGTGGCCTACACACACACACACACACACACACATGCACACACACAGACACAGACAACAACGGAACATGTTGTATTGGGGTCTCTTGTCTATATCTTTGTACGCTATCAAAGCGTCGACAGACAACAAGTAATCCTAGTTTACAAATATCATCACTAGCACCTTGTACACACACGCACACACACACACAGGTAGTGTAGTGTAGTGTAGTGTTGTGTGTGTATGTGTGTGTGTGTGACAAGTGTTGTGTTATTTTATTTTCTTCAATGTGTTTTTTGTCGCTTATCAAAAATCTGTTTGATGGACTAGGTTCAGGGGCGTGTTCTTTTTTTTATTTATTTTTTTTGCTTCCCCTGATTATGCATTATATCGTCGTATAGTAAAAATAGATTGCACCTGTAAAGAAATACCCTAGAATCCTAGAGTCTTAGTAAGATTTGGTAAAATGTAACATTTAATGACAGTCTTTTCAACTATTTATATAATTTTTCTTTACAAACTTTACAGTTGCGTTTATCTTTATGATGGCAAACTTTTAGATAAAATCGTATCAGATTCATATAGCTAGGTCATAGTGGCAACAATCTGACCACAATTGTTTATCTATATATAAAAATCTTTTATTTTAACAATTTTTTGTTTGTTTACGTTTTAAAGACAACAATTTTTTGATGCCTTAAAACTTTTAGAAAACTCTTTGTTAAAATTAGTTGGTTTAAAATTTGTAATATATCACAGCAACAATAAGGAAACAGTTTTTTTTTTAATGAATAATCCATTTTAATTCGTATAGATATGTTAATAATTATTTCTTAACCCGTTTAACTGCCAGAATAATTAATTTTGAGCACCCCAGCATTAACTGTTCTTATTGGTAGCAATGGAATTTTTTAAAGAATTTCTATTTCTTCCTCTTTACAAAATATTTACCCAATTGATCCTGGTTGCGTTGAGTATTCAGCCATTTATGTCAGCAGTGGTCTTCCAAACACGGAAGCAATGCTTACAAGTAAACTCGGCACAATTGAATCGTACTGACCTGAACCTTAACCCGACCCCAACACATACACACACACACACACTCGCACACACACACACACACACACTTGGATGTCTGTTTATGATGCTTGCCAGCTTGCCTTATTAGTTTAGACTAGACTAGGCCGTTGTCAGGCGGCGGGGTGGATAGCGTATAAAGGGGGAAGTTGTTTCCAACAAGAAGAGCAAGTGCGAGAAAATCGCACAAAACTTGGAAACAAACAGTTGCCACTAATTGAGTGTAATGGGCACAAATGATGCGGTTTGCCAAAGACCCCCGCCTGCTCGCCAACTAAAGCTACTCTGGAGTACCATTACCAGACTCGTTGTTGTTGTTGTTGCTGTTGTATGTTGCACATACTATAATATTTACGCGTGGCAATCGAGTACAATTTTTTTTAACTCTTCTCCCCTCCCAAAAAGCGTTTGATGAACTCATCCAGCATCGCATGGAAAATATACTGATTATTGAGGGGTTTTGGTTGGGTGAGGGAGAGAGGGAGCGTGGAGTGAGATAGGCAGTTAGGCAGTTAGGCAGCTACCGTTGATGATGACGATGATGATGATGATGATGATCAGATCTCGCCTGCCTTTATTATACTAAAGCTGCTGTTGTTGTTGATCAAAATCATCATCTTGAAAGGCAGCCAGCTTTGGTTTGCATATTAAAATATACGAAAAGGTTATCGAACGTTTGATATCATTAGGCATTTGTATTCAGCATTCTGTTGTCTGTTGATCTTCGTTTGCTTCTTCTTCGTCATCATCTTCTCTCTGTATCTCCCTGTCTCCATCTCTATCTCTGGCACATATCATTAGAGACACCACAAACCCCCACACATAATAAAAAATAAAAAAAAGACAATAGCAACAGCAACAACAACAACAACCATATAAAAGACATGCGCAAAGCATAAAGATGAACAATGAGGCAGCAGAAAGTCAAAAAGAACGCTTCAAGCTAAAATAAAAGAAAGAAGAAAAAAATCTCTCTAGACAAGCTACAGCTCCACATTAGAACAAACATGCACGTAACGCCTAGACACATACAAAATAACCCCGAACAACACAACAAACACAACAACAACAACAAACCCGATTTCAAACAAAGAAAAACGAACATCATAAAAAGATTTTATGTGTGGAGTTTTTTTTTTGGATTTTTTTTTTTTTTTGGGTTTTGCTTGAGGTCACCGTAAAAAACACACATAAATTTTGGTTTGTTCCCGATCCGATCTTGTCGCGTGATCAACAACTAATAACCCACTACTAAAGTGTGAGCATGTTGCAGCCTTAGCAACAGATCATCATTAGATGATTATTGCGCACCCCAATAACCAAATTTTATGTACCTGACTTGCCAGATACCCTAAATGCATCTACAAATTGTTGTAATTAAATTCGAATTTGCCTTTGTGCATATTTTGTGTGTTTCCACTTAATCATCATATGAGAAATTGTTTTTTAAATAGCTTGCGGTGTTTATTATCTGATCGTTATACATTTTTAAAGAGAATGGGAATTATCATAAGATTAGTGTTTGGTATTCAAGTAAACAATTGCTGCTATTTTTCTGTCGATATTTGTCGATTTGATAAGCATCTAGACAAGTTATTGAGAATGTTGCATTAGATATGCGAGAAATTTTAATTGGGTTTGGTATTCAAGTATACAATACCACATGTCGGGATCTTCAGCGCTTCTAATCCAAGAAAGTAATTTATAAAACTAAGTGGTTGCTATCGATATGTATCGATTAAGTGAGCAGCAAGGGAAGTGTTGAAATTTTCAATACAAATCCCAATCAGCTTTTGATATACAAATAGATTTAAAAAAATAAAAGAAGAAAATCGATATAAAGTGTATTATTAGAATATCAAAAAGCTTGTGAACAACAAGAATTATCTTATCTGAAAGCTGGAAATCGATATTTCTGGATTATTGGAATAACCAAACAGATCTGTTATATTTTTAAGACTGTAAGCCTAAACATCTCAAAGATCGCTGAGCCACAAAATTAATTTCTGCTGCTCAACTTGCCCAAAAGCTTATCTTAATTGCACTTCTCACACTATGCCCTTTTTTTAAATGTTTAAAAAAATAATAAAAAAAACCTATTTTCCACAGAATAGCTTCAGCTGCGCCGCAAGCGATGATCTCTGTTTGTGTTTTTTTTTCGGCCACCTGGTTTGCACGCTTTTGAGCCTTACCTTTACCGCCTTTCTTCTGCTGCTGATGTTGCCTCAGCTGCTGCTGCTGCTGCTGCTGCTGTTGCTGTTGCTGGCTTTGTTGTGTTAGTCGCAAGTGCGTAACGATGATTGATTTGCTGTTTGCTTAAAAAGCGTTAGGCTTTGCTCGCTTGCTTGGATGATCGGTGCGACGTCCGTCAGTCAGTCAGTTTGTCTGTCTTCTGTCGTCTGGGGCTCGTGTGCTCCACAAAAAAGTGCCTACGGCAAACAAATAACAAAAAAACAAGAACAAGAACAAAAACAACAATAACAATAGCAAAAGTGCCGATCTAGACAGAAATTGAACCGTAGACCGTTTGGGGGCTGCTTCTTGTTGTTGCTGCTGCTGCTGTTGTTGTTGTTGCGAACTCGCGAAGAAGAACCCGGAATTGGCGTCTTTTTTTTTCTCTTGTATTTGTGTGTGTGTGTGCGATTCTCTATATACACAATGCATACATGTGATTTATATGCTCAGCAATAGCAATACGCTCACGCGCTTGTTATGCACGATCAGCTCAATGTCTATTTGTATATATATATAAATACATATATATAAATATATATATATATATATATATAAGTTTCTGTACATGTATTTAGCTGGTTAAGATCGAGCGCTATTTCTTACACTGATGGGTGCCAGGGGGGAAGGGGGGAGGAATGGGGAGTTACTACTACGTGTCTTTTGTAGTTGTTGTTGTTTTTTTTTAAATATATGCTTGGCATATGTATATTCTGTATTCTGTATATATAATATATATATATTTATATATATATATATATGTTTTTTTCATTTGCTTTTCTTCTTCTACTCGTGTTGAGCAGTTATAAAGCAAAGCAGGTCGTTGACTTGGTTTTGAATTTTTTGTGCTTATTAATTGAGTATTTGATATGCCGGAATATGGCGAACGATCTAACCAAAGGTATATTAAAACACAATAACACAGAAGTCGCATAGTAATTGGAACTTTAAACTAGTCGCGTGCATTTCTATGCATCTAAATTGCCGATTTGTGGAAGCATTTATTGTTTTTTGACGCAAAATCATTGAATTTTTGTTTTAAAAAATATATATTAACTTTTATATATTTTGAAAGTGATATTTCTCATATATTTGTATATATTTTGGAACACCATAAGAAGTTGAGAAACTATTGTTTGCCTAATTTGAAGTCTTAAACCGAAAAATTTCAATTACCGAGCGTTTGTTGTATTCGATATCTTCGCAGTGATTTACGCCTATTATTTTGTTCTTATTTATTTTTTCTTTGTTAACCTACGCTCTTCGAATTTCATGTTGGGTCTATAAAACAAAGCCACCATATAAGATATTTTAAGGGTTGTTTTTAGATGCTGTGCGAGGGCACTTGAGTGCTGTGTCTGGGCAGATGATAAGAAAGAAGACCTCATAAAAGAGATCAAATGTCAACTGTTGGCACCATATTCTTGTTGTTTTTTTTTAGTATCCCAGCGTATTCGATTCGTGCTCATCCTGCGGGTTTCCAAGAAGTATCTACATCTACAAAGATGTAAGTGCATCCGCAGGTACGCATTTCCTTATTCCCATCCGTTTGCCTCGACGACGACGACTACCTGCTTGTTGCTACTTCATTAACAGCAGCCCCAGGCAGTTGAGAGCGAAAGAGAGAGAGAGAGAAGGAGAGGGAGAGAGCGAACTACATTGATCTCGGCTCATTTGGCATCTCACTCGCTCACTCACTCAGAGTAGTGCATCCCGTGAGCCGAGCACTGAGAGTGGAGGCCGTTAATCTTAATGCGCCGTGGCGGCTGTCGCTTCTGCCTTTTTATGTTATCAGATTTTTCTTATTTTCTTCCCATCGTTGTTCAACTGCGCAGCGGCAGCAGCAGCATCAGCAGCCACTTGATGCACACACACCGGGTGGTTGGCAGGGGTGGGGAGGGAGTTGAGTATGAGAGGGGGCGGGGGGACCCCTGTCGGTTAGGATGTGCCTACGGAAATTACTCATTAACTCTCCACAAAGTAAATGCTGCGATTGCACTTTTAGCGAATCATTGCGAGAGAAATAAAATAATATCCACTTGTCAGTCGCAATGATGGATCAAATGTCTGTCGTGTCTCGTCTTATATGCATGCATATAGAAACAGGTCCGAAGTAGGACTAACAAAGTGCTTACAAATTTATTGTGTACTTGACAGAGAGATAGAGAGTGTTGTTCACATTGTGATTACAAGTATAACATTTATTATGCAAAAAGCTGACTTAGTTTATTATCTGTTGATTTACTACGGATTTCTTAAGTTGCATAAACTAATTGTTTAGTGTTGTTGAAGCTTCGTTCATTAAGTTTACTATTTTATTATTATTATTCATTTATTCGACTACTATTATTTACTTATTGTTTAGTTTAAAGCTTCATTCATTAAGTTTATCGAATCACTTACCGCTATCCATGCCAAATTAAAGTTTTCCATTATTTCCGTTACTGATCAAGTGCTCTAATTATATAGTTAGTTCTAGTTTCCCATTGTCAACAAATTGAAACATTAGTCAATATTGAAATAAAACAAAATTGTGTTTTGTTCCAACATTTGCACACCTACTTCTGTAAAAACAAATAGAAATCTGCTTATTGCAGCACATGATTAATCGATATGGTAAATTGACAGCGTAGTTTCTAATGTATACAGGATGCCCCCTGCCTGATTTTCCATTGGCAATTTCCCATATTTCTAGTCTGGCATTTCCGATCCCACGCCCAGGCCTACCAGCAACACCTCCCCCGCACCCTGCCCCCCTGCTCCATTGTCGCTGTCTGTTCGCTAAAAGCGGAAATCTCTGCACAAGCAAAAAAAATTCTTTCTGCACACAAACACAGACACGCATTCCTTTCTCTCTCTCGCTCACTCCCTCTCTTCCCCCCCACCTTGCTCTCTTCTTTGCTCACTCTCCGCTCTCTCTTGCTGTCTACTCGCTGCAGTTTTCTACAAGTTTTTACCTTCTTCTTATTTGCTGTCTTCGCTGCTACTGCCGCTGCTGTTATTGTTGTTTTGTGATCTCTGCTGCTGCTGGCATTTTTCTAAACTGATCGTTTTATAATTTTCGTTTGTAATTTCCGTTGAAACCGGTTCGCCATCATCCGCATACCTAACTACCTGTGCCTGTTGCCTGTTGTGTTCGTCCCCCTCCTTCGCCCTTCCTCCTCTTGCCATCCCACCCCTTGCTCTGCCTGTTTTGTGTTCGTTCTCCAAGCCGCGCCTCCTTTGCTGCTGCTGCTTCTGTCATCTTCTCTCGCTGAGATTTAGAATACATACATACGCATATGCATTTGGATGTGTGTGTGTGTGTATTTTTATTCTTATTCTTTTTGTATTGCGTGTGCGTCGCCTTTTTGTGTTCTGCTTTTTGGCTTCTTTCACTTTGTTGTTGTTGTTGTTGTTGGTCTGATGATGAACATTCATTTGTCATTTTACTACGTGCCACCGACTGTTTGAATGTTTATTTGTTTGTTTGTTGTTGCCTGCCTGCCCGCTGCCTGTTTGCCTGTCTTTCTGTGTAGAGTAAAATATATCTGTATATAAATTTATTTTAGTCAAATTCAACCATATGTTGTTGCCGCAACCGAAATAACACGTAGGATCATATATATACATATATATATATGTATATATGTACGAGTGTTAGTATGTATATATATATATATAATATAATCAGCAAAGGGCAGCAGCACCTCTGAAACAAAACAAATAGACCCCCTCTAAGTAAAAGACTTGTACACAATAACGCATATATATACATATATATATATGTGTATATGTATAAATACATACATACACACAAATAAACATGTGTACATCCCACAGCGCGGCAAATGATGATCGCCATCATCATCATTATCATATTGCTCATCTGTTTGTTGTTGCTGTTGTTATTGTGCGTCTGTCTTCTCCTACTTCTTGCTCAACAGCAGCAGCAGCAATAACAACAACAACAACACAAGCAAGCAAGCAAGCAATATTTATTGCTCTCGCTCGCTTGCTCGCTCTCATTGCGTCGGCATCTCGCTCGCTCGCTCGTTCGCACGCATTTGTAAGTAAATTTCTTTCGCTCACTTGTTGAAATGCTTCCCGGAGAATGAGGAAGTTTCTGCCTGCTGCTGCTGCTGCTCGCTCTGCTGCTGTGTGAGAGAGCGAGAGATGAGTTAAATTTGTATGTGCACGTGTGCGTGTTTGTATGTCTTGCATATGTCTACGACTGGGATACAGGGTGCTGCTTCTTTGAAAATTGCCTTGCTTTGCTCTCTTTACCCACTGGCGGATTTATTAGTCGTCGTCGTCGTCGTCGTCGTCGTCGTCTCTTTCTCCACTGCTGCTGCTTTTGCTTTGGAAACGGGTTTTGTGTATGGAATGTGCACTTCCGTTTGCTGTTGTTGCTGCTGCTGCTGCTGCTAGCAGTGATATGGCAAGGCAAGCCCAAAAGTCTGAGTGGGGGCAAATTGGGTACGGCTTTCAAAGTTTCCCCTCTGCCGCTGCACACCCCCATCTGCAGCGGCATCAATACATTCGTTTATTTTGAAATCTTACAGCGACTGATCAAAGATGTGTGCAAGTGTGCGTGCTTGCGTGTGTGTGTGTGCTTGTCTCCCATGTGTTGCCGATTTGTATATATACACACACACATACAAACATATACATTGCTTGTCGATGTGTGTGCTTTGTACACATCCGGAATAGTAGCGCAAGCATCGACATCGCCGACGACGCCGACGCGTGTATTTATGGCCATTACCATATTGAGAAATTTTCAATTAAAAAAGCTCAAACGGAATTTGAAATTTGGTATCGATGCTGCCCATTGTGTTATCGACCTGTGCGTGTGTTGTGTGTTTGAATTTTTTTGATGCTGCGCTAATTGTCATCGTAATCGGAACGTAAAACGAAATGGAAACAGATGGAACACGGAACGCTCATAGCGTATGATTTTGTTCGTTCTATGCTGATCGTTTCAGCGGCGGGGGTGTTTTTAGTGTGAAAGAGCGCACAAAGAGAATGAGAACCAGAGCAAATGCCGACTGGCGTGTGTGTGTGTGTGATTTATGTGAGTGTATTGATGCTGACTCATGCTTTGCACGCTTTTGATCTCTTTCTTTCTTTCTCTCTTTCGTCGGATGCGTCGCCTGCGGAGATTATTTGTTTATGAAGAAATTTGATTTGCCTGGAATGCGAATGTTGTCTGTCTGACCGGTAACCAATCGCTCGATCTCTCTCTCCCCTTCTCTCTCTCTCTCTCTCTCTCTCTCTCTCGCTCGCTCGCTCGCTCTCTCTTGCTGCTTAATGTGTTTGCTTGATTTGAATTGAATTCTTTAGATTTATTGATATTTTTATATTTGAAAAATACATTCAAATTTATAAGAACTTAAACTAATAAAAATATTTCTTTTGTTTTTTTCTTTTGTAGATTAAGAACAATCTTTGTGGCTTTCGAAACGGACTCGACTCAAATAGAAATAATTTGCTGTGCGGTTTGTGCATGTATGCAAAATGAAAATGCTTCCAGTACAGCTATCACTGAATCCGCTCAATCCCATCTGGAGCGATGTCATTTGGCGCTGCCCCCCGCCCCCCTCTAGCCAATTGGCCGAACTAAAGACACAGCTGCCGCCCTCGCTGCCCTCCGATCCGCGCCTGTGGAGCCGCGACGATGTCCTCGTCTTCCTGCGCTTCTGTGTGAGGGAATTCGATTTGCCCAAACTCGACTTTGATCTCTTCCAGATGAATGGGAAGGCGCTGTGTTTGCTGACACGCGCCGATTTCGGGCATCGATGTCCCGGCGCCGGCGATGTGCTGCACAATGTGCTCCAAATGCTGATCATCGAATCGCACATGATGCAATGGCATCTGCCCAACAGCCCCGTCACGCCCACCGGCCGATATCCGTTGTCGCCGCACAGCCACCCGCCGACGCCCACCTGGCCGCCGATGAATGTGCCCCAGCTGCTCGATGGCAACAATAGCGGCGGCAGCAACAGCAGCGCCGGCAGCATCAACAGCAGCAACCTCAGCAGCAATCCCTTCCACAGCACCAGCTCAGCAGCAGCAGCAGCCGCCCACATGGCTGCCCATCATTTTATGGCGCCCAATTCGGTGACGTTGAGTCCGCCTCCATCGGTTGACTCCCAGGCGAGCAGTCCGCCCCAGCAGGGGGCCACCTATCAGAATGGATCAACAGCAGCAACGGCAGCAGCAACAACAATTGCTGGCAGCACAACAGGTGTGGCAACAACAACAGCGGCAACAGTTGGTGGCGTGCAGCCAATGAAGGGCATCAGCAGCGCCAGCAGCAATCACAGCGATTCCGATGATGAATACTCCGAGCCCAACAATCACAGCAGCAGCAACGGCAACAACAATTGCAACAGCAACAACGCCAGCAACAATTGCAACAAATTGAGCGCCCTGCCACCGGCGCCGCTCTCCTCCTACGGCACCGGCAGTCCACCGGGCACGCCCATTCACAAGGATCTGAAGCCCACCTGGACGCAACAGATGACCAACAGTTTCGTCAACTCCTGGTCACAACAGCAGCAACAACAGCAGCAACAACAGCAGCAGCAGCAGCAGCAACAACAACAACAACAACAGCAGCAGCAGCAACAGCCACAGAAACTAACGTTGGATAATACGGGCGTGGGCATTCCGCCGGGAGGTGGCTCCATATCGGCCCCAACGACGCCCAGCTATATGTATAAGGCCAAGCGGGAATTCTTTCCAGAGAACTCTGAGCCCAACACAAGTAAGAATGAAACGATTGCTAAAGCAATTGAGAAATACCCAGCTATCGATAAGTAGAAAGCGATAGAATAATATTTGAATAGTTTTTTGAAGAATAGGATTTATGGATAAGGCAAAATGGGATCATTTTCGATTCCCTAATGAATTTCAATCAAGGGAAAGCTAATCTACTTAATTGAGCAGTTATCGATATTTATGTATCGATAGTTTGATATATAAATAGGTTTTTATCTAGTAGAAAATCATTTAATCAAAAATCAGAATTATTTATACATTTCTAAAAGAGAATCGTTTTCGATTCCACAGACAAAGCTCTTTTTGATAAAGTAGAAACGTAGCATTCCAATAAAGTAAGAATCTCTCGATAAATTGAGTAAATGTTTTGATAAGATAATAGATAATAGAATCATTTGCAATTCCTCAACGGAAGTTGCATCCGATAACAAAGACTTTCAGCAGAGATATATTCTCCATTCGAAGGAAAAGAAATCAATTTCTGTCAACTGTTTCAACTGTTTCTGGCCCTAACACATGCTATCAATCGAATTTGGTGTTCCACTTAACTTCCAACTGTTCCACTTAAACTCAAATAGTTATTAAATATTTATTTGTTTCTGGTCACATTAATCTTTAAACTAAATAAATGTTTATAATGAAGAAATTAACAGTTTGGCGTTATTTTGATTTATAATTGAATTGATTGCAGTAGCAGATGTTCCATTACCATTTCGTTTCGTTTCATGATTTGTACTTATGAATCAAATACAAGAGCGAAACTTATCGATAAATATTTTGTTTCATTTATAATGCTAACAAAAAAGGTTTACTATTCTCTCGATTTCTAATTGAATAGATCTGATGTTCCACTACCATTCCGTGTCGTTTCGTGCTTTAACCTTTTTATTATGAATCAGTTAAAAGATGGAAACTTATCGATAAATATTGAGTTTTAAAAAGTGATTTTACAGGGTGTTCAATTTTTAATTCATTTCTCTGGCAATTTGCGCTCTCCAATTGAAAAGTATTATTATACACTATATAATACATATATATATATAATAAAATGCCAAAAACTTATCGATAATTCCTTCTTTCCCAAATTTTGGATTAGATGGCCGCCTGCTGTGGGATTTTCTGCAACAGTTGCTCAATGATCGCAATCAGAAGTACAGCGATTTGATCGCATGGAAATGTCGCGATACTGGCGTCTTTAAGATTGTCGATCCCGCCGGCTTGGCCAAGTTGTGGGGCATCCAGAAGAATCATCTGTCGATGAACTATGACAAAATGTCGCGCGCCTTGCGCTACTATTATCGTGTGAACATCTTGCGTAAGGTGCAAGGCGAACGGCATTGCTACCAGTTTCTGCGCAATCCCACCGAGCTGAAGAACATTAAGAATATATCGCTGCTGCGACAGACGACGCCACAGCCGGGCGCCGGAGCGGGTGGTGGTGGGGGAGTAGGTGGAGTAGCAGGTGCAGCTGGAGCAGCAGCTGTCAATCAACAGGCGCCAGGATCTCCAGCAGCTGTTGGCAATTGGACGCAACAACAACAACAACAACAGCAGCAGCAGCAGCAATCACAACAGCAACAACAACAGCAGCAACAGCAACAACAGCAGCAGCAGCAACAATTACAATTGTCGCCACAACGTCCTGCCTCACGGAATGCGACGGGGCCACCGATGAGCTTACCAACGGCAGCAGCTGTGGCAGCAGCGGCTGCAGCTGCCGCATATGGACCGCAGCCACCGTCGCCGCTATTCATGCAAGCCTTTCACTATCTGTCCGCGAATGCGGCTGCAGTTGCCGCCGCTACGGCACCGCCTCCAAATTCACCTGCCACAGCAGCAGCAGCAGCAGCAGCAGCTGCGTCATCGTCTGTGGACAAATTTCAATTTCATCCGCTGAAGCTGGAGAATGGCGATAACTGCGCCATGGCTGAGGATCTGAAGCCCACCGATCTGAGTGTGAGCAGCAAAACAATATCAACAACAACAGCAACAACAACAGCCAACAGCAACGAGGATTGTTATCCGTAAGTTGCGCCTAGGCACAAAGAAGGCAACTGTTTTGCTAATTTGGCAACTCTTTGCAGGCTCATACGGAATGCGGACGGTCTAACGACAATCAAGCTGATACGCTACCAGGAGCAGCAGCAGGCTCAGGCTCAGGCGTCAGCAGACGCCCAGCAAACAACGGAATCAACGCCCGAGCAGAGCAACGGCAGCAGCAATGCATCCTCACCCAAACCAATGGATGCACTCGATCAGCAACAACAGCAGCAGCAGCAGCAGCAGCAGCAACCACATCCTGTGCCAATGGACAGCGATTGCAATGGCAGCGAGGAGTCGGCATTTAGTCGGCATATGCATCAGTAGTAGTAGTCTGCAATTAGCCAACCAACACAACAACAACACACGCCTCAACACACACACACACCCAACACACATCCAACATTATGACAATCACCCCACAACTTTACCTGAGCAATCAATGCAGCTGCCAACAAAAAATGGGACCAGCATAACAGCAAATAGCATTCAATTAACACACACACACACATACACACACACATACACACACACACCTGTTTGTAAATACCATAAAAACACACAATTAGGAAATAGTTTTTGACTGTCATTTCGAAAAATGTGTGCAACATGCAACAATTTTAATTTAAACATATACAAATAAATAGTAAACATAAATGTCATACAACAAATATGTTATATATGTATATATATATATATATGTTGTATATATATATATATATATGTATATATGTATGTACAGTGATCGCTCGCTAATTGGCACGCTGCACTTGTTAAACTTCCATTTGAATTGTAAATCTGCATTTGAAGCGCCAGAATTTTTGTATTCAGTATATTTTCATCGAGTTTCTCTTCAATTCAATAATGTTGTAAGGAATTTTATAGAATTTCTTTAAATTTAAAATTTCAACGTATTTCAAATCAGTTAAGAAAGCATAAAACAAATATGTTTTTTAAGTTTAAACTTAAGAAGTGCTGTAAAATTCTAGTTTTGCGAGCGAGCGCTGTCTTTAATTAAGTCAATACACACACACACACACATAGTTACATTCATGCAATACACACACACATATATACATACATACACACATAAGCTGTTGTGTGTAATTTGTTTAGATTTAAGTAGTTTTTTGATTGGCGCAGCGCAGCCTTCAACGATTTACAGAGTTATGTGCCAATTTTCTACATAATAAAATGCTAATCTTAACAACAATCATTAAGTTTAAAATCACACACACACACATTTATATATATATATATATAGTTATTCAGATGTAGTTAGCTTGTAAGTGTTGTCACCTTTGAGCTTTACAATGTTGCCTCAACAATGGTTTCAAGTAACATGGAAAACAAAATTGTTAGAAAATCGATCTATACATATATATGTATATATATATATAAATCGACAAAAACAAGAATTTGAAATTGTTAATTATAGTAATATATACAAACACACACACACACACACACAACACACATAAGTTGTACCCATGCAAAAAGTGTTTTAATTCTAAACGCCATTAATTTCATTTCAACAACAAATTAATTGTGATAACTAAGAAAAAGAAAAAAAAAAAAGAAAAAAGGAAAACAGCAATGTAAAAAAAAAAAAAATGAGCCCATAAAAAACTGCAACAGTTTTTCTTCTTCTACTACTATTGTTCTTCCTGTTTTTGGCAAAGCAATTACCAATTATTATTGGCACTTATGCTAGTTATATATATATATATAGATCTATATATATATATAGTAAAAAGAAACATTGGCTTCCATTTATAAAACAACAAATACATAAAAGCTACACACACACATATGGATATACATATGCATATATATGTATTTATATTTATGAATTGTATTTAGTTTAAATATCGTACGAGTTGTCTTTAAGTTTATGTTTAAGGCGAGCAAAAGGTGTTCATTTTTTATAAACAATTTCGTTAGTTTCTCGTAAAACTCTTTGATCTTAAAACAAACAAAAAGAAACAGTTGCAAAACTTGATTGATAGGCTTTTTATTTTTATGATTCTTTTGTACATTTGAAGGCACTTTTATTATTATTATTATTATTATTATTCATAAACAAATACACACACATACATTAAGCATTATAATTATCATACACAAACACATGCAAAACAAAAAAATAAAAAAATACATAGAAATCTGTAATTATTAATTATTAACTAGCGCATATTGCATTATTAAGTACGACACACACACACACATATACATACATATATATATAAAACGATATAATTTGTTTTGTTTTTTTTCGTCTATATTTACCGCATAAGTTTAAACTTTAAACACCGCCAATAGCTAATAATTAGCACTTTAGTGTCGCCACAATACCTGTTCTTCCAATCGAAAAAAACCCTTATCTTTCAATAAATGATACGATATGTATAAAAAAAAAATAATAAGAAAAATAATACACAAAACTGAAACAAATTTATATATGCAATAAATAAATGAAATCAAAACTGAAAATATCAATTAGGCGCTGAAGGATTCTTGGAGCCCTTCAGTTTTTTCTGGAACAGCTGCTGATTGTCCAGAAATACATGATCTATATTGAGTTACGTCTTTGGGTTCTTTTAGAACAACTGCTGAACGTCCAGTAAGGATTCAGATTGGCGAAGGATTCTTGTGTTATTTCTATGTTGCCACTGCTTGCGGCATGTCTTCATCAAGGAACTTTTGTGTTCTTTTAGAACAGCTGCTGATTGTCCAGAAATTCGACAAGGAGGCTTCGCTTCTTTTAGAACAGCTCCTGATTGTCCAGGAATTCGCGTATCATATTGCGACAGGATTTGAGCAGCGCTTTGTTGCACGGCGCTGCTGGCATCGCTTTTAGCTTGGCTTTGATTATGCCTCTGCCACTGCTGCTGGTGCTGCTGCTGCTGCCACTTCCACTGTTGCTTCTGTTGGCAACTGGCGTTGACTTTGCTGGCGTTAAGGAACGTCGTAGCAGATGCTGTGGAATGCTGCGTTTCTTGAGCGGCTGCGCTATGGGATTCACAGCATTGCCACTGCGCACCTGCTCCTTGGGTGTGCATTTGTCCACTTTGACGACGTCGACTTCTGCTGGTGCTGCTTCTCCACCTGTTGGCTGCGTCAACGCCGACGATGACGTCGGCGGCGGCGGTGGTGATGGTGGCATTGTTGTTGCTGTTGTCGTCTGTGCCACATTGCAGCCCACCTTGATGTCGTACTGATAGCGCAGCATTAGCAATGCGGCTGCTGCCTCCAGTTCCAGTGCACCATATGTGATGGCCATGGATTGCAGCTTCTCCTCGGGCTGCACAACGACAACTTTCATGTTACTCTTCATATTGCTGGCTGCTGTTCGACTGTTGAACCACAAAGCTGTGCACTTGGATTTTATAGAAGTTCAAGGATTTACCTGCTCCGCAAAGTATGCAGTTACAGCTGCGATTCTGCTAATCCCTGTGACCCTTAAGCATCAGGCACTTTGGGTTAATTCGCGACAGCTGCAGAAAGAATGGTTACTTGAATTTCTTATCGCAGGCAGCAAAAAGGTGAACGGCTTTTATGGCACAGGTAAAATGCAATAAATATTTATGGAAAGCACCTTGGGAGAAGTTACTTTTGTAGCATAGCATAACATATTTGTATAAACTTTATTTATTGCTATTTATTTACTAACATCAGTCGATACACACAATTAAAAAAAGTAGAAAATAAATTAAACAAAATGAAAAATTTAAATTGAAAATATAATAAATATTTACAAGATTTAAATCTTTAAATGCAAAATGGTACAACATTTGTTGTTGAGTTGGGGAAAACCCAGAAAAAAACGAAACAGAAACCGAAACCGAAACGCTTCATTTTATAATTCTGTAAATCATTGATTATATTTACACAAAGCAGCAATATTTGTTTCTGCTGCATCCAATTGCTGAGCGCAACTTAAGAAAAAGTTCCTTGACTCTGACTAGCCAAATACCGTAATAAAAGTGGAGAGATCCTTTCCCATTTGATGTTGCTGTAAGTGACGCAAGTCTGTAAAGGTCTCAAAATTTCCAAATTAAAGATTTGCTTTTTTTTTAATTTTTCTTAAGTTTTAATGTGTAAAGTGAAAACAACAAATTTGTAATTGGTTGAGCCGCTTTGCGACACTTTACCAATGTGCCAATTTTAAATAAGAATAAAATATCTTTCTATAAAACTTTTGTTATAAAATTTTTGTGTGTAGTGTTTGGAGAATGAAAAATGATTTGTTGTCCTGCGTCGGTCGCCAAACATTGCAAAAAAGGCAACAACAATTGAGGAACATTTTCCATCTTGCTCCTGTTGCCGGTGAGTGCCTTATTTTTGGTTTGATTTAACATTTTAAATGTGATTTCAGCTTGTGTGAATCAGTGCACTGCATCTTATGGGCTAATTTCTAAAAAGAAGATTTCGAAGATCGCATTTTTCTCTCCATTTTTAAGAAAATGGAAAAGTCTCCATTTCTTTTTTACTTACTGCTAATCTTTATAAAAACAAGAAAAGAATTGATTTGTAGTTTCAATGAACAAAGAAAAACTCAATATGAAATTATGCAATGACATGGGATTTAATCAATTTATGGCTTATAATCGGAATATTTGGTCTGCATTTCGTCCAACTTTAGCAGATCATCTGGTTACGGCACAGGTAAAGTCAAATGTGGATCGATGATTTGACTACAAAAAGAAATTAGCTATTTATTCCAAAATAATAAATTTAACACTAAATTTATGCTGCATTGTGCCTTTGTTTTGGTTTTGTGGTCTGAGCCGGTTAAATATATATACATACATACACACATATATATATATACATATGTATATACATATAATCTGAAGACTTGGAACGTTGCTTCGTCAGAAGTGTTTGCGTCAGTGATCAATAAAATACATATTTATACATCATAGTAGAAATTATATCTGGTTTTTTTTGGTCAGACTACGCGTGAATGTCAAACAACTTGGCGACCTCATTGAGATCCTCGTAGTCCGTATTCTGACTGATTATCGTGCGTGCGAGTCCAATGCGATTGAATAGATTCCACAGCAGGATGCCGACAATCTTGTTGTTCTGCAGATAAAAGATGACACCTTTGCCGTAGTTGGGCTCCTCACTGGGATCACAGCTCATTTCGGTTCCATCGCCAATTATCTTCACTCGATCACTCGATGTGGTATCCACCACAGCTTCTGTATGATTCACAGCACGCTTATCGCTGGGGGAGGGCAATGCGAATACGCCAACGGTGGGCAGCGAGGAGTCGACCAGGCCGATGCCTTCGTAACCAATTTCTGGTCCCAAATCCGACCAAAACATGCTCTGATGTTGATATGGTTTCTCTGCAAGTGAAGCGAGTTTTACATAATTATATAATACGAGTCAAATTGGATTGTTTCGGTTGCTTACTCGCTCCGGTCATGTTCTCGCCGGCTAGTCGTCCGGAGACGACAGAATGATCATGATGCTCGACACGCCGACGTCCCAGTAGCGGATCGTAGAAACAGGATGCATCACCGGCCACATAAAGATTGCGACGCGCCTCCAACTCGGCATTGACAACAAAGCCGCCCAGGGTGCGATCCACCTCCAGCTTGGAGGGACCAGCCATTGCCGTATTCGGCGAACAACCGATACAAACAACAACAATGTCCGAGAGCACCGACATCCCATTGTTTAGCTCCAGTTTCAGCTGCGAATCATCTCGTGTCGCCGATTTAATGCTAGCTTCTGGTATAACGCAGACACCTTGTGCCTGCACTTTTTTGGTGGTCCACGTGCTGAGATAATTGGGCAGCACCCGGGACATGTTGCCCTTCTCGGGGAACAGTTGGTAGACCTTGCCGCCATTGTTCTGGCGGGAGTAGTGGGCCAGCGAGCAGGCAAGTTCGCTGCCCACAAAACCATTGCCCACTATCGTTATGGATCGCTTCTCTTTCGCATAGCGACGAAGGCGATCAAAGTCATCGGGGGTGCGATAGACCATGACCTTCTCGCGGACACTGGGCGCCGTATCGTGGAACATGGGCAGATTTTTTGGTGCACAGCCGGTGGCAATGAGGCATACATCGTAACCGATCTGATAGCCGTCGTTCAATGTTGCAATGCGATTCTGTGCATCGATCTTCTTCACGGCAAAACCTTGAGCGACGGCTATGCCGCCGTTTACACTCTCGTCCAGCTTCTCGGGGTCCACAAAGAACTCATCGGGCTCAAAGTACAAGCTGGCCAAGGAGTGCAAAATTTAAGTAAACAATTGAAGACATGATAAAATTCTTCATTTCAAGATTACCTTCGCTCGGAGCCTGTCCATTGCTTGAAGCGATAGTCTTTGATGGGATCTTCATTGGGATTGGGTGTGTACCACAACTCCTTGGAGAGCGGTGGACGCATATACGGCTTGCGGTATTCGTTGCTAATCATCAGCACCTTGGCCCGTGCATCATTCGATTTGATGGCCCGAAATGCAGAGAATGCAGCGGTGCCGCCGCCAACGATTAAATACGGCACATGACTGGGAATCTTATCCGAACTGCTGGGCGCTAAGGTTGCACAGATAAAGCGAGAATACAGGTTAAGAATTAAGTAAGAAACGGTAAGCAGATGTATTAATCTCGATATAGTTAATGATACATCTGTAAAAAATGATGATACTCACTCGTTATTTGACCCGTGAGTTTAGCGCGCCTGAGCGCATCCTCCGGATTGTCGCCGACCTCATCGCCACTGCGCTTCTCGCCACGCGATAGTAGCCAGGCAATCTAAAACACATATATATAGACGATCTTATAGAATATGCATACAAATACATGTATATGTAATCGACATACAAATCCACCCGCGAAAAGTGCAGCGATGGCACCAATGAAGCACTTCATCTTAAGTTGTTCGTATTTTTCTTCAGCTGCTTTTTTTCCATCGCCACCAGTATCACCGCCACCGCTACCGCCAGGAGCACGTCCTCCTCCTACTCCCCCATCATCACTTGAGCCACCAGCAAGTGATTCGCGACGCAATCGCTGAAATTCTGCACATGGATCATGTTCACGTTTTTCACCCTTTTCACGGGACTTTTGATCACATTGCGACGACTTGAGCACATCTTGGGCAGTGGAATTTAGTCGAGTGCTGATATAGCCCTGGAAAAAGAAAAAGATTATCAATTCAAAAGACATCAAAGACGAAATAAAATGGTAATGAACGATGGAAAGGGAAAGTGAGATGAAAGTGCAAATGATACCGCTTGAATTTGTGATTCTTTCGGTGCACCAAAGGATGCATAAGGACTCTGAATGCTGGCGATTGAGTAATCTTGGTGCTGATGTGTCTCATCATAGTCGGGCACAAATTCCACGGTTTTAGCCACTTGTATGCAGGCATTGTGATTTGGATATTTATTGGCTTGCAATTTGGTGCGTGCTTCGAGCGTACGTTTTTTTACCATTTGATATAAGCTGTTGTGTGCCGGCCGATAGTTGACTGCAACTGTAACAACAACAATAACAAATAAAATAGGAATATAAATCAGAAATCATGCCGGGTATTAACAGATCAAATTTAACCTCACTTACCGTTGCCCAGCTGGGGAAGTCTCTGTGCCGTCGGTATTAGCTTTCTGTTGGCCAATATGTGCGCCTGTCGACAGATCTTGAAACACAGGCATCTTACACTCCAAATGCTCATAATACCGTTTCAAAAACAAATCAATGATGAATTATTGTGTGTGACAGGCAGGAAGGCAGGTGTGCAAGAGGGCAGAGGCAACAACAACAACAACGATTTAACACAAATCTCTATGTTGCTTTTTATTTGATTTTTGTTTGTTCTTGTGTAACGAATAAGTATAAACGTGTATGTCTTTGATATTGTTGTTTGTTTTCCTCGTTGAAAGTTGTCCTCGATTTTGTTTGCTAATGTGAATGAATTTTCTGTGAGAATATGACGCGAGTGTATTAACACACATCTATTTTAAATGCGAAATTCGACTTTTAATTTTACATCACAAAAACACACATTCACAATGGAACGCCAACAGCAGCAAAATGGCATTTACTAACACTGTCAAACAGAATGCACAACAACTGTTTAATTTCGTTTAATTGCCCGCCCAATTCAAATCGAACGTGCTGTTAGGCAAGTTAATAAATAAATGTTTATATTTTCCTTTTTTGTGTGTTAACAGTTAAGTTGGAGTATAAATTAAACTGTATTTCTATGTATCTGCTGTGGCAGCAGCTACTTGCTTGCCACTAACTGGCGGCTTGATGCCCATCAAATGGCACAGTTTATTGCGCACCGGACGAATCTCGACCAGTGGCAATGTCCAATCAGTTTCGGATAACATGGCTAGTATGTCATCCATATTCTCCTCGGGTATATCGGTGACATCGCCGTGCAATGCAAGAGCTTCATACAATTTAGTGGCAGCCGTCTTACGCACATGGACATGCTGCAATCCCAGGAATACAGACAATTTGGAGAGGATGCGTTTGCTGAGACGCGGCACCTGAACAAGCTGACAGAAGGTACTAATACTGGTTGCCGTCTTGTACAGTTTCTTATAGCCCTTCACCTCCAGATTGAGCAGACGATAAACGTCCTCGGCAAAGGGATTGTCCGCATCGTGCAGCACTGCATCAATTGTGCCCGAGCCAATGAGTATCTCCAAGAAACTGAGCATTGGATACGTCACACGCTCGTTCAACAGATGAGTCTCAAAGTTCTCCACAATCTCAGCACAGAGACGTGGCACCTCATCCAGATGGATACGCAAAAATTGGAATAGTGCAGTTGAAGCATGTTTGGTCTGAAATCACATAAATGAAATGAACAAATCGAGTTGAGTGTTAATAAAAGTACACCTCACCAGAGATTCAGTTAGTTGGCCAATGCTGGCCGTTAATCCCAGCAGCACACGCCTGGAAAAAATGGGATGTGCGAGCAACTCGCAGAATAGCGGGAATGTGTGATCAGCGAAGAGCCACAGCACAGTCTTATCATCGCTGGGAAAAATCTCCAAGAGTCTGTCATGCGCAGGGATAAATTGTATGGCAGGCTGGGCATGGATCAGGCGACACAAGAGACGACCGGCTAAGCCGCGTGTACGATCAATCTTCTCCACTGCCTGCTGCATGAAACCCAACACAATCCTAGGGACATTGAAAGGGCCATGCATATAGTTGGGACACTCGGTGATTAGCTCGAAGAGCGCATTCATTGCAGCCTCACGCACCCAGGCACCGATGTCGCCACGATTGTCCAGCGTGTACTCATCCAGTGCCAGTAGCAGGCAATCCACCACCTTTCTGAAGTGCGCTTCATTGTCAAATGAATGTTTTTCGCCATCGTAGCCCACGGATTTCACCATCTTGCTGAGGGCACGTACGCTTTGGGCGCGTGCCTCGCTCCATCTGTGGGTCTGGATATTCTCGTGATCGTCGTAGGCAACCTGCGGGATCAGCGCATGTTTCACCAGATTGTCGAGGATTTCAGTAAAATGTGCACGCATCAGGAAGGCGGGCAGCGCGCCCAATGCAGCCAAATAACCCATGCGTATGTGCTCCTCTATAGCGTTGTCGGCACCCCGGAGATAGGCCTTAACGATGAGCTCGTTGTCAGCGCGACGCGACTTCTCGCAATAATAGGCGCCGCTGAGTTCCGCAAATGCATCCACGGCTGATTCGCGTATATTGCTGGACTTAGTCACCAGACAAATGTCGATGACCTGCTGCCAGCTGGCTGTAAGAGAAGGAATACGGATATGCTATTAACTAGAGACTGGTACAGTGATCACTCTGCTAACTGACCCAAGCACTGTGCATTGACTGTCAGCTCGGCGACGCTGCAGTTGCGAATGAAGCTGGTCGTGCAGAGTTTCATCAGTTCGCCACTCATGCCGCGATAGAAACCGCGCTCTAGGAACGTCTGTATCAGATCATTCAGCTCCACCTTACGCTGATCGGATAGAAAGGCGACTGTGTGTGGGTGTGGCAGTGGACCTTCCAGTTCATATCGACGCAATGCAAGCGTAATCTCACCCAGAGCCAGCACAGACCCATGACGAGCGTTCACATCGATTGAGTTAGTTTTAGCCAGGAGCTGAGGCATCACATCACGATCCATATACTTGTAATGGGTACGAAAGGTGAGCTTGTGAAGCGCCTTGGCAGTGAGTTCACGTATCGCCGAGTCCCAGTGGCCCACTTTGCGCTGCACCAGATGATCGATGAGCGGCAGGCGATATGCATCGAACTGGGCAATAAAATCGCTGATATTCAAGTAGGAATTGTGGCGTATGCCCACCGAATAAAAGTCCGTCGTGGTCGAGATCTCAATGCCGAAGGGAAAATTGCCTAAGCGACCGACGCTTTCCTGGAAGGCAGCGGATGCAGCCCGTCGACAATTCACCTCGCGATCAAAGACGGCAACCGTCAGCAAACCTGAAGAGATTTGCTGCACAAAAGGCTTCAGATCGTCGGGGTTGTAGGCACGGGCAAAGGCCCAGCACATGTAGCAGGCGGCATCTCGAATGTGCTGGCCCACGGACATGTAGCCCTTCATCTCGTCGTAGAAGAGCGCCTCCATCAGCCTCGGCACTAGCTTGTGCAGCCGGTAGGGCAATAGGAGTCCCCGCTTCGCCAGCTCAGCGATGGCCAGGCAGCCGCCGTGCCACGCCTCGTGCGGCTCCAACGGTCTAAGTATACTGATGAGCGAGAAAATCACCTCATCGGCCAGCGCCTTGGGCAGCCGATTGGTCACACGGCCCAATCCCTTGGCAGCACTCCAGCGTACATCGTTGCTGCCGCTGCGCAACGCTTGCAGCAGCTCCTCGATCACCTCCTCAATGGCATCAGGCACAATAATCTCCTCGCCGCCAGATCCGTCGCCATCTTCTGCATCCGCATTGCCTGCTCTGGAATCCCCAGCAGCGCTGGCCTGCCCACCCAAATTGGTGGCCAACGAACGGGTGCCTGTTTATGATGGAGATTTACATTAGTATGTCGTATGATTGACTGGCAGATACCATGCACTTTGCTTACCACGCTTGTAGCGCCAGCTGGCGATACGTGGCTTCAGATGCACAAGACCCAGTCTCTGTACATTCTTCACGTAATACTTGTACTTGAGAAAATCGTTGACATCCTTGTAAGGACAGGCGACGATCCACTGCAGCAGCTTATCGGCATACGGCAGCAGATCCTCACGCTTGCCGTGCTTGAGAATGGCGGCAACAGCAGCCAGCTGTCCGAACTTGACCTGCTGAGTGTCCGCCTGATGCTGTGCGATGACCCAGTCGAGAAATGGCTCCAAATAGAGATCCTTAATGTCGCTGCGTACAAAATACTTGGCTGATAAATAGGCAGCCATGTTGCTGCAAGTGTCATTCGTGGAGGCATACAGCTTGCACAGCTCGAAGATGCGTTCCATTTTAGTTATCGCTGGCGGCAAGCTGGCCGAATGATTGTTCAGTTCCACACAGTTGTTGTGAGACGTAGTTGCAGCTGCTGTTGTTCTTGTTTCATAAGCATCCAGGCGAGACATATGAAAGGGATTCATCACTAATATGGACATCCAGAGGAGCAGCATATAGCGGGTCTCCCAATTGCTGAACTCCTTCGGATCCTGCTGACCCAGCAGTTGCAGCACAAACTCCAAATCGGTCAGCTCGTGTGGCATGAACTTGACGAGAACTTTATAGGTGCGCACCTTGGAGATAATATACAAATACTTGAAGGCCGCATCCCGGTCCCCCGCCGGCAAATCAGCCTGGCGTATTTTGTGCAATAGACGTGACAGCATCAGCTCCAGATGTGGATCGAGCAGATGTGGCTGCTCCTGGTAGCGGGTCAATACTTCCGTATATTGCTCAAACTCACGCTCAAACGAGGCTGCCTCTATGGGCTTCATGGTGTCAATCATCTGCAGCACCTGCTCCAATTCGGCAAAGTGCTCCAGCGTATTCGCCGGAAAGTCATCATCCTTGCAATCATCGCTTTGTTGCAACATTCTTGTTTAGTTATTAAATTCTAGATTTTTTCAACAGCCGGCTGTCGTAAGAAAGTATCAAATTCTCGCTTTGTTTTCTTTGTGTTTGTGTGAGTAGTTTTAACAGTTCGCCCCGAAATATGATTCACAGTTTTGAGCCGAGTGTGTTGCACAGCTGATTTGTGCCAGTGTTGGCAAATGACGGTGAATCATTGCCTTACAGCACTACTGTCTGCTGTTACTGCAGCTAATCTTTAATATTTGTATATTTTTTGTTGACAATTTGTTGTATGAATCTAAACGATTTGGGCATGCATCAAAACTGAATGTTGGGCTTAATTTTGCATTGGAAAAGCAGCGGTTGCATTTCGTGTACTTAAATTCGATCAACTCGGAGGAATTTTGGTTTTCTGTTTACACGCGATACAAAAATTATTAAGCGATTAAGTTGAAAATGAAATTGGATAACTTTCGGCTGATCGTTGAAGTTAAAAAGCGTCGTTCTCTGTGGGATTCAACAATGCAGCTGGTCGATCGCAAAGATATCAGCCTCATTCAATGGCAGGAAGTGGCCAACATTATGAATCTGGACGGTGAGGAGTTTTCCTCAATATTAAACTTTTGATTAATTAATAACAATTTGTGTGTGTTGATTTTCAGTGTTGGTGTGCAAGAAAAGGTTTAAGGGATTACGGGACAGCTATCGCTGCGAGATACGGAAAATACAGAAACGCCGCACTGAGAACTCACATTGGCCGTACTTTCGCTCTTTAGAGTTTATGCGTAACATTTTCGATCCGGATAATTTGGTGCCGTTTAAGCCGCAACCCTTTGACATCGATCAGATCGGTGGCGAGCTGGAGCAAAATAATCTCGATAGCTTTATCATCGATGTGGATAATGATGATTCGTTTGATTTTGAGATAATGGGTGATATATTCAAACGAGACCCCTCAGAGCCACATGGCAACGATTCCAGTTCGGAATTGTGTGTAATTAACGGACATCATTTCGATCAGTCAATGCCAATAAACAGATCGGATGTGGAAACATCACCCAGATTGCTATCACCGATACTGCCTAAAGTTCCGCCGGCGAAGAGGGCGCGTCGCCGCCAAACTTCTTCCTCAACGGATGGAACACAATACCAAAATGGTCGCGGTCATGCGAAAAGCCTTAAAGTGTCACCATTGCCTGCCTCCGAGTCCGAATCAGCTATCGCTGCTGATCCGGATCGTTGTTTTCTCGTCAGCCTGCTGCCACATGTGAAGATGTTGACGCCGATGAATAACATGAAGTTTCGCACGGAAGTCACACGATTACTAATGGACCTCAATCAGCCGGACAAGCAACCGATTGCACCGACAGCGATAGCGATGCCAAGACTAATCCCTGCCCCAGCACCAAACCATAGTCATAGCCGTGATCAGGAGACGGATTCCACCAGATATGGGCTGTCGAGCACGTTGCAAGCGGCGAATGCATTTCTAGCGCACAGTTCCATCATCGAGTGCGATGTTAAAATAGAAAACGAGCCTCTGTTCTAGGAGCCGATCAAGAATTTAGCTGTTTATATGTATATTTATATAAGTGCTACATCCAAATTCCAATTTCTATTCAACTCAAACGTTGAAAAGCCCCTCCCCCCTCCCCCTCCTCCCACAAATCCTCCTTTATATGTACATTCTTACAATCATTTCGATTTATTCTCTTACATTCATAGCTCGACTGTACTTGAATAAAAGAGTTTTACATTTCGGTGCATTCATATTCATAGATATAGATTAGGATTTAAAGTATGTCAAGCAAAAACAGTGTTTTTGTCTTTGCATTGCAACAAATTAAAGAGATGCGCTGTGAATGACAGTGTGATATAATATAAAGTATATAGAGTATGTCAAGCAAAAATTGTGTTTGTAATTTTTTGATTTGGCTTAGATTTCAACTTTAAACCGTGCACACATTAAAACATTTAAAGTGCTGCCCCTTCGCTGCGAATGGCAAAGCGAGGCGCTGCACGGTGAGTGGCACATGAGTCAGCTGTTGAATTTTCAAAGAATTGAGTGCTGCTTGGCTGCACGTTGACGTAGAATTTTAACTAGCTGACTGCTGACTGATCTATCATCATTTTGGTGTATTCCGTTGAGTTGTGTGCACACATCTGAAAAATGGGCGATAGTTCGGACGAGGAGTATCTGCACGCCGAATGGGTGCCATATAGCGAGCGTGCCGATTGGGGTGATGTGACGCCACTGCCCCAAGACGATGGCCTCAATCCCGTTGTGGCCATATCGTACCGGCCAAAATGTAAGCAAATGCGAGTTTAGCTGGCATGCTTTCATTCAGCGATTCTTTTGATTTTAGTTCGCGAGGTATTCGACTATATGCGTGCCATTATTGCCCGGGGTGAGAAGTCGCAACGTGCCTTGGATCTGACCACCGAAGCATTGCGTCTCAATCCGGCCAATTATACGGTATGGCAATACAGACGTGACATATTGCGTGAATTGGATGCGAATCTGCAGCATGAACTCGACTACCTGGAGGAGATGATTGGCCAGAATGCAAAGAACTATCAAGTGTGGCATCACAGACGCGTCATCGTTGAAATGATGAACAATGCCCAGTTCGAGCTGGAGCTGACACAAAATGCCCTGGACAACGATGGCAATGCAAAGAACTATCATGCCTGGCAGCATCGCCAGTGGGCCATACGCACCTTTAAGTATGTGCAATGGGTAAACCAAATGTGAGCAAGATTTAAACCTTTATTTTACTTTCCTATATCTGCCCAAACAGTCTGTACGATGACGAGCTGGACTTTGTCGATCGTTTGATTTGCGAGGATCCGCGCAACAATTCGGCCTGGAATCAGCGCTTCTTTGTGGTCAAACATTTCGGCTTTACGCCGGAGGTGATAGAACGGGAACTCGCCTACGCCATGGATCGCATACGTGTGATTAAAAACAACGAAAGTCCCTGGAACTATTTGGTGGGTGTGCTGCGTCAAAGCGAGAGTGGGCAACTGAATAGTAATTCAGCGGTGGTGGCATTCAGCGAGGGATTGTACAACGCCGGCAATCGTTCCCCCTATTTGATGGCATTCCTGATTGATCTATACCAGGAGCAGGCGTTGCAAGATCCCAGTGCCGCCGAGGCGGCACAAAAGGTGAACACAATGTGCCTTGATATGGCCAACAAACATGATGTCATTCGTCGCAAGTATTGGGAATATGTGGCCAATCATCTGAAGACACAGTTAAACAAGCCTTCGCAAACGGAGCAGACTTAAAGAATGCTCCGATTCCTTAACCAGTTTGCCTAGTTTTAAACAATTTACGTACCGCAGACCTTTATACAGAAATACATACCTCCTAAAAGTTAACTAGATATTTTTTTCAAGTGTGTAAAATGCCGCTAAAATGTTTAGACAAATTCTGCATTTCTCAAGGGACTGACATAACAAAATAGTTAGTTACATATGTATCTGAAATTAAGATTTTTCTTAATTTTTTTTTGCCCCAGCTTTAGTTGCCCATCAAAAGTTAGCAAGAACAACTTGTTTATTTTACCACAAGGTTTTAGCGTTTGTTTAACTTTGCGAGTGTTATGTGTTTGTACACGTAAATTTCATTAGCAATCAGCAGTTAAACAGATAACTTTGAGCGCAATTCTGATTGTTATCTCTAAATGCAGTGATAACAATTAGGAATGGTATAGTCCAGAGAGAGAACGCGACTAGCAGATACACTAAACACAAGTTTTAACCTATCTTAGATATTTTTCAATCTTAATGAAATTTGTATGGATTATAAATACTTGTGTCAATATATTTACCTACTCGATATAGAATGATATAACTTTAAAATTTTGGCTTTTATGACGGATCGAAAATCGATTCGAAGATGTTGGGAAAACTTGGAAATTGATCGATTAAGTGAAATAAATATGATATATAAACTGTAGATCGGCAGAAAAAAGGAAACAGCTATATGATCAAGGATATATATACTGTATGGGGTCAGAGATGCTTACTTATGCACAACTTCATTATAAGCATTTAACATATTTCTAATGGATTCCTGGTGATGTACAAAAAAGGCATGAATCATTTCTGCTGTCTCAATATTGTTATTTATTTAATTTTGCTTCTTTCAGCTTTTTTTTAAGTTTTTTTTTTTTAGTTTGAGTACATACAATATAGCAGTTGTAATATATAACGTTTTCATTTTTAAATTTGATTTTCTTGCGTATATATTTTTGGAGTTTTCATAATGGAAATTGAAATTGTTTTTCAATAGGCAAAGGCAAACAGGAGTTGTTGTTGTTGTATTTTTTTGTGTGTATTTTTCTTTTGGTTTATCGGCATTTTAACAATGGGTTTACACATTTCTGCATCTTTCGCGAGTTTAGCCATTTGGTTACCTTTGCATAGTAAGTAAGTACGTACTTAAAATAAAGCAGAAGACATCTTTGGCGTGTTTGGTTTTTAGTTCGGCTAAAAAATATTCTTTTCATATCTGTTTTTTTTTTTTGTTTTTTTTTGGTTTTATGTAGGAGCAAAAATCATTGGAGTACTCTTTTGCATAGTTTTAATAAAATTTCATAATAATAAAATATATATTTGTGTTTTTGTTGTCATTTTTTTTTGGTTTTATGTTTTTTTTTGTCTTTGGGTATATATAAATTTGAAAAAAGCCTATAAATCCAAATGTAGTTAGTACAAGAACATACTTTAAAAATCAAAGCATTATTTCGCCACATGGGCCATGGCTACATGTGTGTGTGTGTATGGATTGTGGAAAATTAGTTTCTTTGCAGAGAAATTAGCTTAGAAAAGTGAAAGCTTTTGCGCACATGGCCCACATCATAAAATATATATATATATATATCTATATATGTTTGGTACCAAAACCGTTTTTATGTTCCAAAAATTTGTTAATTACCTGTTCTGAGTTTGCGTGGAGCCAGAGAGAAGTATTAGAGTTTTCTGTGTGTGTTTTGTGTTAATTTTTTAACAATTTGATATATAAAGTTAATATATATATATATGTATATATATATATATGTGTATATATATATATATATGCTTTTTTTAGTGTGTAATAGTTTTTTATAGTAAATTTATACGCTCCTGTTGTTCGCACTGAGCCTTTTTCATTACAATTGTTGTTGGATTTCATTTTTGTAAAAGCATTTTTAGCAAAAAATTAAAAAGTTTTCATTTTGTTAAATTTCTAAAAATCGGTCCTTCCTAAACAGCGTGTTCCATTAATTATTGTTAAGTACCTTTTACGTTGTTTTCCTCTGTCTTTTTTCCGTTTCTTTCTGTTTTTGTTCTCGTTTTTTTTTTGTTTTTGTTTAGTTCGTTATGTATATAAAATAAATCATTTCTGACTAACATTCATCATTCGATTTTAGCATTTGTTTCGTTTTATCGAAAACACGCTGAGCTTATTTTTGTTTGTGTGTGTGTGTGTGTGTGTGAGTGTGTGAGGAAGCTTCATATACCATCTATAAATATACTCGTACATACATATATGTAAATACTATGTAGATATACTTTTGTTTTTCTTCGATTTTGGTTTTTTTGTTTTATTTTATATAATTGTTAAAAAATTAACGCCACTTGTGCCTTGCTATGTTTTTTTTGTTTTTGTTTCTTTTTTAGCTTTCGTCTTATATGAATAAGTACAATCGACGTCCGACAATCGAGTTTTGAGCCATACTACAAAGTAATAGTATAGTTCGACTTCTCCCCTCCTCCTCCTAAAAGGTGTGCCTAGTTCTAGGTGCTTACAACTTACAGCATACATATATACATGCATATTTGGGTGTGTGAGTGTGTGTGTAGTCTATGCATGTGTATATATGTATGTGTAGCGCTTCCAAATTCAATCTGTAACTCTCTGATTTGATGGCTCTTGGAGCCACCATCTACTTATCCTCCCCGATGCCCTCATCAGTTGTTGTCTTACGCTCTCTAGCCTCTTCGTTGCTGATATCACATTTGTCAGCCAACATATCCTCGATGCCCTCATCGTCCACCGTCTGGCTCTCGCCGGGCACATGCTTTCGCATTGCGACAACAACATTGACAACATTGACAACAACACACTCGCCCTGAGGTAGTGGCGGAAACTTGGCATACGATGCGTTGGGAATGGTGCCAACGGTGCTATCCTCATAGCAATCCGGTGTCATGCGCACCCGGCATGTCTCGTATGCCTTCACGTAGCCCAGTTTCGTATACAGATTACGGGACGCATCATTCTGTGGACGTATCACAACGAAGGGTGTATATCCCCGCTCGATTACGAGCTGAGTCAATGCCTTGGCCAGACGAATGCCATAACTGCAATAGGAATCAGAGAACTTTAATTATTATAGACAGCTGCATTCAGTCAGAAAGCAAAAACGATCTGAAAACTAGCTAATTTTTTCTTGCTTTTATTTATCATTTTTAGATATAAGATGTGATATATGAGTGTAGCTGATGTGGGTGATCAGAAAACTGCAACACTCTCTTACCCCATGCGTCGATAATTTGGACATGTTTGCATCGAGAACATAGCGCCATAGTAAGATTGGACCATCCATGCGGCCAGCTCGTTGGTATCCTTGCGAAAGATACCCAGACCGGGCAGGACACGGACGAGTATATCGAATAGCTTGACACATTCAATCTCATTGGCCGGATATAGATCGTATATGCGCTGAACGTTATCCAATGTCAGCAGCCGCATCTCCGCATCGTCTGGCAATGGGTCTAGCTCCAGTTCCGTATTGAGTTTGTTGCACACATAGATATCACCACTTAGTCGCTCCATCAGACCCATTTTCGAATAGAACTCATCCAGGCGATTCATAATAGCGATGTGCGTAAAGTTCAGGTACAATGGCTTCTGCCAATTTATAAGTACATCTTCGGTGCGCATCAGATCGACATGTTCGACTTGTGCGGATGGACAAAATATGCCAAATGTTTGGTATATATTGTTGTGCGGCTAACAAATAGAATTAAGTTTTTTTTTTATTAAACTATCAAAATATGGATAGAAGCAGACGAATTGATCTTACCGTAAGCGTGCATCCTGGAAAATGGAGTATTATTGGTTTTTCGGGCCAATCTTTAGCAACATAAAATTTAAAATCCCAAATACGATCATTCAGGTACGTTTTAATGGTTTGATGAAACTGCAAATATTATACATTTATTATTAATTTAAATATGAAATATAAAGAACAAATTCTAAATAATAAAGTATATTGCAATAAATGACTGCTTCCTTGTTTCGCAATTAAGCAATATTATGTTAAGGTATACACATATTACCTTAAAATGTTGATATTGTTGCTGTTATGTATCGACTCTTATCGATATTGTGAAAACAGAAGTTATCGATAAAGTGAAGTAAACTCGACTGTTGATCCTGATCAAAAATACATATACCTTATGGGATCAGAGATGCTTCCTTTTGCCAGTTACATACTCTTAACAATTTCATTGTACGCTTTTAACTCATTGCAAATGGGTTCAGGCTATAGGCAACCATGTGGTTAGAAAATTCTTAGCATACTGATTGTGCTTATCAAGGCCAGATGGATGAACAAGGGCGTAGCCAGCTTTTCGCAAGGAGGGTGTCGAATTTTGTAAGGCGGGTTTTTTTCATATATTTGTATCCACAAGACTTTATGTAAAGTTTTTCATTGAGGGAGTGTAGCTGGCTGTCTTCCCCACTACTATTATTTGGGCTACGCCCATGGCACTCTGCTTAATAATTTGCAAGCTATTTGCCCAACTTAAGATTGGTATACACCTCTGTAACACTAAATTAGTTGCTCAACTCCGAAGTGTGTCGTGTTAAGCACACCCCAACAAAATGTTGCATAAAAATCGAAACTTTAAGCAACACCAACATCCATTCTCTTTCTATCTCCCTCTCTCTGTTTATCCCTCTGACTCTCTCCCCCCTCGAAAGAGTACGCCTTGGGCACGTGATGTCGTCTGGAATGGCGTGGCGGAAGGGGTGGGTGCAAGGGGAGGGGGTCGGGGCGAGGGCCATTAAAAATTGAAATGAGTGGAAAAGAGGTCAACAATCAGCGATGGGTCGCTCAGATTGCATGTCTATGCGGTCTACCGGTAGTAGTTGGCCCTGGTAAATAACCCCCCTTCCCGCCACACCCCACAGCCCCCCGTCGCTTTCATTGGTAATTGTTGCTAAAGGGGGCGTGTCTGTCAAGAGAAAGCGAACAGCAGTCTCAATAGCATGCAACTGTAGAGCAACAATATTTATGCACACTTCAAGTGGCAGCAGTTATCGGATAGGTATCTAGGATTATACCAGATGCACACATACCTTTAATGATTCCGGCAGATAGCGTTCTAAAGTTACCAAAATTTCTGGAAGCTCTGATTCATGCACCAAACGAAAGTGTCTACCTTCAGGAATGATTTCCATTTCTGCAAAAGATAAATTCACAAAATAAAAGAGCAGTTAAGAAAAGAGTCTTTTCAGTGTTTCTTATAAATTATGTGATTTATGGTTGTTGCAATCAATAAATATATTTAATATTACTATTTAATATAAACTGTTTATTCTCTAGAGAATAGTAAATGAAATACACATTAATTTATGCATTTTTAAAGGAAATTACATTTGCGATTTAAGCAACTGCAGCAAAAGCATGTGATTATTTCAGGCCTATGTGCTTACATCCATAATTTGGCAACTTTTAATATTCTTAAATGCTGCCCAAGTATGAGTGTAATGGATTTTTATTTATGGATGTCCCCCCGCCCCTCCCATTCTCTCCCGATGCCCTTAACACACCCACACATCTCCCTTGAGTAATCGTCACGTTTTGGCCTCTGTCAAGGCCAAAAAAAAAAAATTGCTTGCGGCAAAAAAAAAGAAGAAAAATGCAAAAATGTGTATGAAATAAAAAAAATCAAGCAAATACTGATGACAGCCACAATGATGTTGATGATGATGATGATGATAATGCTGTTGTTGTTGTCATTTTGGGTGATATATAATATGTATGGGCTGGTATCCGTTGCTGGTCTCCATTGGGTTTCGGAATTACGTATATTTATGTGGCTACATCCGTTATTGAGCCAATTTGCAAGTCATTTTAAGCTTAGGTAATGAGCCATTTCCACAAATAAAAACTTTCTCTCAATTGACTGATTTTACTGGGAATTTAGTACACAGCATGCAGATTTTCTGCACAGTGGAATACTTTAAAATTTGCACAACTTTGTCATTTTGTTCCTTGATTATGTTCTAGACTTATTCTACATAATATTTATTGGACATCATTTGCCGTAGTTTCTATGAAATATCCCGAAACTAAATCGATATTTAATACTAAAAAAAAAACAGAACCAACTTGTGTATAATACTACACTTAAACAAGATTTTCGCTCAAAATTCATGCAATTAGTTCTGCACCAAGAAAATCGCATTTATCAATCTTTTCGCTGCAATAATGCTAAAAATAACAATTCTCTAAAAAAATCTGCAAACGCTGAAAACTGTGCTCTTTAAATAATTGAATTTTTTGTTGTGAAAATTCCACCAATTAAATTCTGCCGAATATAAATTTTCGCAAAAGAAACTTGATGTAATCAATCATAAGCAAAGTGTGGATGGCAAATAGGCAGCAATAAAAAAAATAGTCATCCTGCCAACATTTCTGTGAGTAGACAGCCGAATTCTAGTTTAACATTTTGTCTGTGTTTGTGTCTAGCAAAAATACTGGCTTGGGCTAGACTACTTGGCTGATTGATGATGTGATTGATTGACTAAATGAAGCGAATATTATTATTCGCAGTCATTTTTTTTTGTTTAACTGGGTTACTATGACTATTTATTATAGCTATTTGTGTCGCAGCCAACAAACGCCCCAACATGGCGCAAATATGTATTTGCTAATGCCACATAGCTCAGCTGTATTGCAAATTAGTAGTGGTATTAGTCGTGTACATGCTTTTAGTGTTATATAAGATTATACGGTTGCTACAAGTTTCAGTTAAGAAAGCTTCTTTTAATGAGTGGTTGCTGCTTGATGACTTAATATTCTTAGAATTAGATACACATATTTTTTGATTGAAATCTTACTCACTTAAGCACGATTTTATTTGATTATGGGTATTAGATTATTATTTAAGAAAAGTAAAAAAATAAATCTGTAAGTCTGAATAGAAAATCTTTCTTGATTGTAGTATATACATTTTATTTTTACGATTTTTTTTGCTACAAAAAACAAAAACAATTCTTAAATCAGGGAATCTTCCTAACTGAAAGCAGTTTCCAAATCAAGCATAAAAATCTTGCAAATCTGTCTATTTGAACTGGGTTTCGACGACAAGCACTACATTTTTAAGACTAAGTAAATCTGTCTGTTCAAAAAGGATTTGCAAGTCTAGCATACCATTTTTAAAACTAAGTTACGATTGAATTAAGCCTCTAGGGTTACTTTCCAGAGTATGTATTATGCCAAAAGAGAGTGTGTGGGTTTGATTACTTTAGGACAAGATGTCACTGCGCACACTTACACATCCGGCCGAGACAGGAATGAATCACAAAGGGACTTGTGTATTGGTCATAATGTGCAAAATCAATATTAAGCGTTGCTAATCTGACTGCAGGTACCTAAGCAGAATGCGACACAGAGACTGAGAGTGAGAGAGAGAGAGAGAGAGAGAGAGAGGGAGAGAGAGAGGGAGAGTGGGAGGGAGAGAATGGGAGAGTGGGATTTAGTGGGCTAGTGTTCTAATGCAAATGCATTGCAAACCAGACACCAGACATTCTACGGCCGTAGTTTTTTTTTATGTTTTCGCTTACTTAGCTGATAAAAATACCGTTGACATTTTGCACAGCGGCTCCCTGGGGCACGGTAAAAACAACAACAACAGCAACAACAATAACCCCAGCAACAAGAAGAAGAAGAACGCAGGCGCGTCGCTAGCCAGACAAATTGCGATTTCGATTTACAGATAGCTCCATGCCGTTAACATTGCCATCTAACCATAACCGCATGCCTCTCATTCATATGCCCATGCCAATGGCCATGCCCATGCCGATGCCCATGCCCATGCCCATGCCCATTGATGCCCCGTGGCACCTTCACCTTGCCACCGCTATGCGCGCCGCACTTGCCAACCAATTAATTTCTGTTTTTGCCCCAATTATAACCGTGCACTGCCCACGATGCGTTCACTTCTAATACCCTAACTTGAAATTGTATGAAAGCAAAATTATATAAAATAATGTTAATAGCTACAAATATTATGTACAAATATAATATAGTCTACTTTCAGGTGGTTTTACACTACCACTTTGATATGAGATTTGCAAAATGCTTGAAATGAAATTTGAAAAAGTTTCCAACGTTACCTGCACCTAAATGTCAACTTTGGCAAAATTGTGGTTTAGTACATAAAACTAAAATCAAAGGAATATTTAAATAGAATTCTATAACATCCCTAATAAAATCTATAAGCGTTACTTTCCATCTACAAATAAATTGATACTTTCTCGATTTTCCAGAAATTTCAAAATTAAAAGCATTCAATATGTTGGATTTTGTGAAATGCCTACTAAAGTACGTATGACTTAACCAACTGTTGCTCATTTTCGACTTTTTGAAATTCAGATTTACGCTAAAGAGTATGCAGACTTCGGATTTTTGAATTTTCATCTATTTTCGTCTGCTGTACACTCGATAGAGCAATATGCTCTTGGGCGAAAGCAGCAAGTAGACACAAATCTGAAATCGGTATTTAATTGACATGCACATGTTTTCAATATTTTTGCGTGGCACAATTAAAAAGAAATGCAAGGGATAAGGAAATCAAATATATATGCAAATGTGATGAAAAAGAACTTACAAAAATATTAAATCCGTTGACCTTGTATGAATTTGTTGTAGTTGCTGATGCTGCTGCTGCTGCTGTTGTTGTTGTTGGTGTGTTGGTGATGTTGTTGCCGCAGTTGGTTGCGGTTGCTGCCAATGCCTAAAAAGCCAAACTTTCGAGTCTGCGGCTTGCGTGTGCTTTTCTTTTTTTTCTTTTCTTTATTTTATTATTATTTTTATGATTTCTTTTTCTATTTGATGGCAAACGAAATTTATTTTTATTAATTTATAATTTATTAAATAAATTTGTTGTTGTTATACATTTATTATTATTTATTTTTTTTATTTTTTGGAAAAAACGTGCAGTATGAAAATAAGTTTTTGTTTTTTGTTCTTTTTTTATATGCGAATCACAGATGCTCTTTATTTATATAATTGTTGTTTGTATTAAAATTGAGTGCTTTTTAGTTAAGTTAAAAATTTCGTTTGTGGCCTTTGATATTGTTTTTAAGTATATATTTTAGTAAATTTTTAATTTTTAAATTGTAAATTGTGTTTTATTTTTATTTTTTCAGCGCGTTGATTTATTTTTTGATTTTTTGTATTTTTTTGGTTAGGCCTTTATGAATGGAGGATGTTTGCGGCAGGCTGCGCAGAGAGTTAAAGAGCCACGCGAATGATTGCACTTTTGCAGTGTTGCAACACGATTGAAGTATGTATGTATGTGTGTGTGTGTGTGTCTATATAAATATATATATATATAGAGTAGAGTACTGTAGTTTTGCTGCTGCTGCTGTTGTTGTTGCTGTTGTTGTTGCTGTTGTTGTTGTTCTTTTTGCTGCCCCCGTTGCACCTCCTCCACAGACAGGCCTAACCCAGCCAGGCAAGTCCTAAATTCTTTTTATTTTTTTCGATTGTTGTTGTTCTTGTTTTTGGTGTTTTGTGTGTGTGTGTGTGTGTATGTGTTTGTTCTCTTCGACAGAGATACAACAACTGCCGTGTGCTAGTCCAGCATGGCGGCTGAGAGGACACAATGTGCAGTTAGTTGGCGATGGTAATGCTATAGTACTTCCTCTTCCTATTCTTCTTCTTCTTATCCTTCTTCTTGTTCTGGTTCTTCTGCTTTTATTATTGCAGGTACTTCTTGCAGCCTGCTTTCAGTTTTCACTTTTTGTTCGCTTTTCCACTTTATGTATTTTTGACAAAAATTGATTTTCTTCCGTTGATGTTGATGTTGTTGGCCTGGATTCCTGATTACTCTGACTGCTGTCGCTGTTAATGGTGCATATGTTTTATATCCGTGTGCGGCGCCTGCTTCTTGGTAACCGTTATTTGGTTAGTGCCAGTCCCAAGGACGCGCCACTTGGACACACAAGCGGCACACACACACACACGCTTGCGAGCACACACACACAAACACACCCACACACAAGCAGCGTTTGTTGAGAAATGGAATTGGTTTTTGCAATAAAAGAAAGACAATTCTTGTGCCTGGATTTCTGCTCCTTTTTTTCTGCTTGTTGGTGTTGTTGTTTTCTTTTGCTGTTATATTTTTCTGAGTATATTTGTTGTTTTATTTCATTTGCAGTGCGTTCCAATTCGTTGTGGCTGGTGTGGATGGCTTGTGTGGCTGCTGCGCCTTGGAAGTTGTTTGCTTCGAATTCGCAAAGATACCGAACTAATCTGACTGACTGACGACAACGAACTGATTCTGAATCCAAGGAGCACAACCAGATGTTGCCACAAGTTTCTATATTTCTATGTGTGTGTGTATGCGAATCGGCACTGCAACGTGGCAACGTCGTCGTGTGCTGCCGACATCTTTTGTTTTTGCTGTTTTTGTTGTTGTTGTTGCTGCTGTCGACTCTCCGTTTGCGTTCTCGTCCTCGTCGCTTGTTTTTATACCCTCGCCCGAGTCGTTTTGACTTTGTCGCTTTGTTTGCTTTTCCTACCTGAGTCGGGTTTGCACTTTTTGACTTATCATATACAACAGGGGTTTTTCACAATGCAAAAAAATATTTACTATTGCATACTTTTTGGGCGTTAGGGAATTTTCCAAAAATATGTTACCGCGAGTGGTACAAATCGGAATGTTTTGTTTTATTATAAAGTGTAATAAAAATGAATTTCAAATTATAATTATTAAAATATTTAATTATTCTAACATATACAAATAAAATAATATCCATTTATATTAATTTTAAACAGGTATTCATACTAATAAAGCTATTCCATTGAATCAACATTTCGGCAAGGGTATTAAATATTCGCTGCACTGTGCAGTCTTTTTATTTGCATGTTACCATCACATTTAAATGCCGATTGCATTTGTGTTAGTATTTTTGCGCTCACATGTTGCCCATCGCATCGCAACGCAGCTGCTCTCGTTGCTTGTGCCAGTTGTTCACATTCGCTCTCTCGCTGTGCTCTCATTAACACAGAGATGGAGGGAGAGCTAGAGAGAGAGAGAGAGAGCAAGCGTGTGAGTTTGGCATTGTTGCTGCATGCAGCGAGCAGCGAGTGAAGTCGTCAACTCTAACCCTCGTTACGAGTCCTTCGTTTTGTGGGTTTTAGGGAGTTTCGCGTTTTTGGTTTTTGCTGCGCTGCGCTTAGCGCAACTGTACAAGGCATAGCAGCGACAGCAGCCGCAATAACAGCAACAACAACAACTACATTGCGATTAACAGCAACAATAACAGCGGCAGCAGTTTTTGCATGCGTTACCACAACACATTTTGGCAAAATGGCCACGGCGTCCGCGCAATACGTATACGCCACGTAGCGCCGCCATCACGACATGCACGTGTCGCCGGCGTCGCAGAGAGAGAGAGAGAGAGAGAGATAGAGAGAATGAGAGTAAGCGTGTAGCATCCCCCACCTCATACACCCTGCCCATCTCCTACTCTATTTCATGCTCATGCTCATTTGATTTGTTTATGCCGCACAGCTGTGAGGTTGCCGAAAATCATTTTAATCGCCATTTTCTTCATAGAGGTGAATGTTTGAATGGGAAGGGGGAGGGGAGGCAGGCGGCTCAAGGTCGCTGTTGTTGTCCTGCTCCTCGTGTGTGTGTGTGTATGTGTGGGTGTGTGCGTGCCTGCATTGACATTTTTATTGCCGTCAAGTGGCGACATTCAAAACTAAAATTCGAGTTTCATTTGCCTGTTTGCCAGTTGCCCGTTCCAGTTCTAGTTCCAGTTCCAGTAATTAAAATGGACAGACAGACGCGCCAAAAGCGTTGAATGATGATGCAGTGCAGTTGAGATGAGCACGTGTCATGTGGTTGACACGAGCTGGCCTAGACACATGCATAATAATCGGATGATATATTATAAAGATGACATACAATTATTGTTAATTGACATTTATTCTTGTAAAATATATATTGAAGCCTAAAAATCATAAACGCTTGCTAAATAAAATTATATAATTTTCTTTTACCATTTTGCTTACTTTGCTTTTACTGACTTTCGCTTACAAACGATGTTTCTTGCACCCATCTCTAGTTTTGGGAGTTGGGGGAATAAGTTTGACATGCATCAGCATGAATCACGCAAGCCTCACACAGCACGCAAAACAAAAATGACGCCAGCTAGTAGCACAGTGTGCCCCGGCCCCGGCCCCTCCCAACAGACCCACCTCCTCTTCATTACATTTCTTGAGTTTTACAACAAATTTTCTGCTGACAGTTCGCACCAAGCGTGGCGTTGATCGCCGACTGTGTGTGTGTGTGTTTTTGGTGTAGTTGTTATAATAGATACGCGAATCGTTACTCGATGCGCTCATTTCCAAGGAAACTTTAGTCATAAAAATGAAAACAAAACTATGAAACAAATAAAAACAGCACACAATTTTGCTTTACGTATGGCATTTTATCAGGTGTTTGGCATTTGCGTATACTCGTGTCCTTTGTGTCCTTCGGCCTATTAAAGTTTTGCCCCGCCTTTGATTCAAAACTGTAACTGTAACTTAACAACTGTAAAATGGGTCGGAATTTATGTGCTGCATTTGGTTAGTAAAAGCTTTGCCAATTTTATAAAAGACATAGTAAGGTCGGCCAAAAATCTGGAAACAGTTTGCGTGTCGCGTATGCACGGCTAGCAAACACCCTATAGCCTATAATGAATGTATAAGAAACTTGCCAGAGTTGCAAAAGGATATTTAATGCCTTAGAAAAAAATCCGTTTTCTGTCAACAGAAGAGACTGTTATAAGTTAGCTCTTACTTAAATTTCTACGATTAATATACCCCTTTTTTCACTCTTTTTTTAATGGGCATCCATTGGACTTTGCCTTGCACAAGGGCCAAACGGACATTAGTTGTGTCAGTTGACAAACGGCTAAATGCTATATGGAAATATATATATATATATATATATATATGTATATAGGGGGCTAGTTTAGGGTAAAGGGCACTTACTGCCATCAAGTTGGCGACGCCAAGGTCGTGCCATGGAGTTTTGCCCCGACGCTTGGCTGGCTGGCCTTTAATTAGCTTTAGCAGCCATTTCAATTGGATTACTCATACGTAACGTTGTATGTCGAACGAAGAGAGGGAGGGGAAGTGTGCCATGGGCAGAAGAAGGCGCCTATTGTTTTAGGCGAGTGCTTGGAGACTCCGAATTGAAAGGCTTTTGTATGGTCAAACGTGCATGACTGCCACGTGTTTTTTTTTGCTTCTCTACTTTTTTTTTGGTTTGTAAAAAGAGGTAAATAAAGTGTGCTTAATGTCAGGGTCAAACCGCAGTCGTATTTTGCTTTATATCGCATGCATTGGCTATATTGTTTAACTTGCTCCACTTAGTTCATACAGTAAATAGGTGTATGATATATATATGCATATATGCATAAATCAAATATGTACAATAAAAAAAACGCATTGTTTTCTCCACATAGAGAAGCTATCTGCAATGCACAAGTATATATTCTGCGTACACTCGGAAAAAAATCACTTTCAATAATTTTCAAAATATTATAGTTGTGACTTACTAAAAACTACGGTTTGCTTTTCTACTTTTTTGAATTGTTTTTCTGGATAATAAAAAATATTTATAAAAAGAATTGTTGATTTGAAACAAGCCTTTCAAAATTTTATAAACATTCTCTTCTAATATTACAAATTATTCTAGAAAAACTATCTAAATATTGAAAAGACTAGAAAAAAAGCAAAACTTTATTTTTTTAAGTCGATGTTAATTTTATGGCGATTTACCAAAATTGATTTATTTTTCTGAGTGTATGTATTTTATTGAGGTATTTATACAATATTTAAAAGTAATTGACATTGCCGACAGCTGCACACACTTTGGGGACACTGTGCCATTCAAACACGTGGCAAAGACAGCAGCGAGCAAACAACATCGAAAACAACAACAAATATTGACCTTGACTTGCCAGTTGACAATTAAAGTTATTTTCATTTGCAATCGGGGACATATTTATTAAATGACACAGAGCCAATTTGGCCAACAAACAATATAAGGGCAAGCATAAAGTATAGAAAAACATAAAATATTTATACGAAAGGGCACTGAATAGAATATACGTAAATACATTCATATAAATTTCTACATATGTAGGCCCAACTCGAATTCTTGTTTTCTACTTTAATAGTTGCAGCCAACTTAATTTCGCCATAATTTGTACCATAAAAATTGATTTTCCGTAAAAGAAAACTGACATCGAAAGTTTTTTTCAAGGGAAGAATTTAATTGCGCTGTTAAACAGCGTTGGATAATAGTTCAACAACTGTTCATAACAGCACAACAGCCACTTAGCAGCCGTTATGCAGCCAGTTCAACAACTGTTAACAGCAATCCTAATATCAAATTGCGCGCTCTTACTCAATTAACAGCTGTTATTAAAGTGTGACCAGCTTAAAGAAAAGCACACATAAAACTCTAGGTAAAGCAGGCAAGCTGTTCGTTTGTGCATAGTATTAATAGAGTAAGCATTCGAGCAGATTTAACTTAAAACGACTTCCATAAATTGTAGCTCATTCAAATGGAAAAAGTGTGACTGCATATTTCGTACGACGAAAATCACATCCCAAACTTGCACATGTCAACTATCGAACTTATCATGCGCGATATGCGAACGTATCGATGACACAGTAAAGTGCAATATCGAAACATCGTCCATCGCCAATGCTTACAGTTCTACTTTGTGAATCCAACAAGACGGTCGTGTTATTCTTCGCTCTTATTTGTCAATTCGCCGAAAGCACAAAAATATTTAACAATTTCGCGTATAGTGTTAAAGTTTGCATCACTTAGCAGCCAACATTAACATTAAACATTAAATTTTTTGCAACAACAATAATTGTTTTGTTTCATCCTTATTCTGATGTGCGCGTGTTGTGATAAGAAATCAGTGTGATTTGTTGTAGTTGCATAATAACCCTTAACCATAATTCTAAAGCGCCAAAATCAGAACAACAACTACAACGGAACGTTTACAGCAAAACAGGGAGAGAAAATAATAGAAAAGAAAAAATTCCATTGCGGTGTTGCGGGCGCCGTTGCCGCCGGGAAAAGAGCCGCTACCCGCCGGCCAAAAAGCCTGCTGCTGCCTGCTGCTTTTTGTTGTTGTTGTAGTTGTAGTTGTGGGAGGGGGAGCAACTTCCAAGTGCGCGTTAATTAGCCAATCACATTTCACGTTCGCACACCAAAAGTGGAAACAACAAATATAAAAATCAACTCGATTATGTCCCAAAATCGTGAAACTTTGATACATTTGCTAGCTGGCGGGTAAGTGAAATACATATTCAACTTATATTGTTTATTGCGCCTTAAAACTGGTTTTAGTTTTGAGACAATAAAAAGCAATAGCAACGACGCAATTGCGATTTGGTTGGCCAACAACAATTAAACAATTGACCTGTAAATCGGGAAAGTTGGCAGATGGGCCAAAAACACATATATTAAATAACGAATCAAAGAAAGAAAGAAATATTTGATTGAAAAGCGGACAAACAGCAAAAAATAAATAATTTGCACACAAACACATTGCTAACAATTATCATGCATAGTTCACGTGTGCGATTTATTTTTGGAAGCGGCGGGCACAAAAATAATTTCGAGATAAACGTCACACGAAATCGTCAATTTAAACAGACGGCAAACATGCACAATAAAATAGAAAAGCAAAGCAAAACAATAAAGAAGAAGCCGAAACACACACATGCTCTCTCTCTCTCGCACACACACATTGCAGCACATTTGCCATTCACATGAAGAGAGTGTGTCAAGCTCTCAAACTTGAATTCTAACTAACTTTCCAGTGTATTAGTTCTTGGAATAATATATAACAAATGCATTGCATTTATTGGAATTGATTGAGTTTGCAAACCGCAGCAAATTTAAGTTTGTGAGAGAGAGAAACAGAGACGTAGTTGATTTTTCAAGCATTAATTCTGTTGTTATTGCTGTTGCTTGTTGTGATTTCTATTTTTAACCCGCTGTGTTGAAATTTATTTTTATTTTCTTTCACACACCCTACGGCGTCGGCTCTCCTTGTGGCATTTCGATTTTCAGCCTCAGCCTTTTCGTTCCAGCAATTCCAGTTGGGAATGCACTCCAACTGGTTTTTTTTCGTTTTGTTTTTGTTTTGAGTAGCGCAACTGAAATTCAATGCCGCTCACATTGCAAGTATATCAAATTGTTGTTTGTTTTTTGTTTTGTTTTCTTTCGTTTTGGTAGTGAAAAGTAGAGGAGAGTAAAAGGTAGGAGCAGTTCCGTGCTGCTTTATCAAATGTAAACAAGTGGGAAACTTAAGGTGTCTGCTCTGATGAATACTCATTAGACGGTGACACAGCTATTTAATTATTAATTAATAACAATAATAATTATAACAAATTGCATGCACTTGTAATTTGCAAGTGTTCCCAGCTTAAATAAATGTGACAGGTCGAAGATAAGGTAGCAATCTTTCCCATTATTCGTCAACAACACCAACAAGACCAAAATGCAATTTGCCGGCCGGCATCTTATTAACATCAACCACAGTCTGCACTCGCATATACATACTCTATACACAGATATATATATATTTAATCAGTATATATATACTCAGTGAAAACAGCTTAAAGCTGAACCAGAAGCAAAGTTCACAAAATAAAGAAAAAAGGGACTCACGTTGCACATTTGCATTGTCATCCACCCGATTTCCTCCTCTCTAAGCCTTAAAACAACTTGAGCTGATTACCCCCCTACACTGTGTGTACTACTTAAGTGGTACTACAAACATACATACGTAAGACATATGTGCCGAGATAAGTACAAACGTACTTAAATATATTTCTATCTATGTTCAAGTATTTCTAACCGTATCTATTATTTACACACGTTACTATCACATCCCCTGGATAGGGAAAAAAGAAAACAACCTTGCAGCAGTTTTCTATATATATATATAGATAGAGCACTGTTTATCATTATAAATAAAGTAAACACACCGATTATGACACAAATGTCTACCGACTGCATATACTATATATTTACTATATATATTTATTCTGTTTCAAGTTGAATGCGTCTCAGAATATTGTGAAATTGCAACAGACTCGTTAGCATAATTTCATAACAAGTTGTTAATTATTTATAGGGTATATGTATGCCTAAAGACTTTTGATTTCTTATAGATGACATGGGATTTGACATTATGTTATCTTTGATCAATTTGGCCGTCGCACAAATGTATAAGAGAGATTCTTAGCATATGTTTAATCATATATATTATATATATATACAGTAAATTTAATCCACTTCAAATTAAAAAATAAAATAATATCGTAATCTTAATCTTAATTTATGCAAAACTTAAGAGAAGAAGAGCTGAAAAATTGTGCTTTCTAACTTATCAAAATGAATTGCGCATTGAAAATGATTCAATTAAATATAGGAATTAATTTTTACTTGTGGTAGGCCAAACTTTAAAAGAATATCCGAAAAATTGTGCTTTCTAAGTTATCAAATAGAATTGCGCATTAAAAATTATTCATTTAAATATGATAATTATTATTAATATTATTCAGATATTAATTTATAGGGTATGCTTAAGCTTAACAGACGCAACGAGCTTTATTGTTGTTGATGTTATTTTCTTTTTATATAAAACTTTTGCTTTTATTTTATGAAATGAGCCAGAGAAGAGACAAATGCGGTCTGGTGTTCGATTTGTTTTGGTTTAGCCAACTAGACAAGCTCTTTCTGGCACATTGACTTGGTTGAAGGCAAAACAACATTTTGCTAATGAAATGCATTCAATAGAAAGAGAGGGAAAGCGAGGCAGAGAGAGAGAGAGAGAGATAGCGCGTGTGTGGGGACAGAAAAAAATAGCAAAGCAAACAAAACAAAACAAACAACAATGCCACAACACGTTTATATAAGTTTAAGTAGATCACGCCAAGTTATTTTTAGAGATCGTCAACATTCAACTACAAGTTGCATGCATCATCATAAGAGAATGCTTAGGAAGGTGTTCCGAAATTCAGTGCTTACTTTCATAGCCCATTTCTCGTGGTGAATAAAGCTGCTTCTGGTTTAGTGTACATCTTTATAGAGGGTATTATGACTTTGTCGTGGGGTTTGAAACGCTTATAAGGAGACTTCTCTCAGTTCAGTTTATATATTCTTGTTCAGCATATATTTGTCTAGCTGTCTCTTTCTATATTTTTATATAAGCTTGATTGAACTTGGAATATATTCGACTTTCAGTTACAGCCAGTAGGGGATCACAATGTCATATAGCTCTCATATTATCCATTGGTAAAATGTTGAGTTCTTCTATGAAAACATTTTTTATACAGCTTAATGGCCATGGCAAAAAATAATCAACATTGGACTACTATATCGTTAAGCTTTCAAGGGAGGAAACGATTCATTTTTTAAATATGTAGTGAAATGTAATCTTCGGTGTGCTCAGATAGTCGATTCGTTGATTTGGACAAAGAAGTTTTTGGTTTTCAAAGGGGAAATCGTTGGCATGTCTTAAATCACGTACACATTATTTTTGTTAATCTCTTTGCTTTCTCTCTTTTTCGTCCTCGGTAAACGTGTCATTTAAAACATAATTGTTTAATAATTATTTATATTTAAAGGGCAATCTTCTGTATGGTTAACTTTCGCCAGTGACAAATCGGAAAATTGGCACAAAAGTGTGTCAAGGGCGCCCGTATATATATCTATATATTAAATCTATTACTGTTGAGAAAACCTCAGCCATACAGAATACAATAAATATTTAGATAGAATCTCCCGAAATTTGTGTGTATTTCTCTTGGCACATTAAGCAAACCGCCAAATTCCGAATGTGGGCGATAAGATGATTCTATTTAGAAACGATATAAATTGTATATATGCATATAGTATAAACATAGAAGGTCGCGTGCCAAGTTCAATGATTAAGAACATCATTAAAACCGTCTGTGTTTCTTTTTAGATAAATAAAATTATTTAGTTATAGATTATTTCCATTTATAACGAAGTTTAGATAATGCACAGACCACCACGCAACCATTTTTAATAGTTCCCTCTCTTTACCTCATGTATACAAAACTTTCCATCGATTTCGTAATCTAAACAGCAAAAAAAAAGAAAGAAAAAAAATACGCATTGATAACAAAAGTTTCGTCTGCAAAACGCGCGCAAAAAATAAAAGGAAAAGAAATGCTGATAAGATTTGCGCACTTCCATTTGAAAATTTGTCATAGAGTAAAAGCCGCTGGTGGCAGATGACGCACCACGACCAGTTATACCTGAGAGACACATCCATTATCACAAAATAAACATCAACACACTCGCTGACAATCGACCAACAAAATACAAATGTAAAAATTAAAAAATTGTATTAACTGTCGAGTTTTGAGTATCGAGGTGCGAAAGTTCGTTTGCATTTCTGTCTGCCAAATTTTCCACTCTTATCTGGCGCGTGTTTGGCGTATTTGTCGTACTACGATTTGCGAGGCGATTGAGTCAAAAAACAGCTAAATCGACCATTAACCGGTTGCGTTTTTTATTTCATTTAAATACGCTTCATACACGAGAAGTAGACAAAAAATAAATGTAAATAAAAACATCAAAATGGCCAAAAGGCCATTGATTTTGCGCTAAAGATACGCCAACGCCAATGTCCGCATTTGAAATGCAATTCACAGCTGAGATGAGAGACAAGGAACGCGAAGATGAGGGTTGGATATCACTTGGCACGTTTCGACTTTATAGCATCCAATACAGCTGATTGTGAAGCTCTTTTTTTCAGCTTATTTCACACCAAAGTGTTGTTGAACTTGAGCGCGAAATCCAATTTACACATTTGCATGCTGCAAATAGGGAATTGTGTTGGGTAATTAATGACTAGATTCTTCCAATGAATGGAGGGATTACTGATTCTCAGGGTCTTATCATAAAAAATGGGAAAATTAAGATGTGCAAAAGTATTTAACAAGCAGAAGAAAGCAACTCCGACAGCTTATTGAACATATATTCTTGATCAGCACTGCTAGACGAGCCTATTTAAATATGTCTGGCTGTTTATATGCCCATTGCCGAGAGTATAAGAGAGTTCCAGTCGAGATGCAGCAATCTATATTTTCTTTATTTGTAATTGAAACATTACATTTTATTTGTTGTTTTAAATGCATTACAACCAGAACCAATTTAAATTCTAAATCTTAGACCGTTAAGAATGAAGGAATATAATCAGTGTAATGTTCTAAAATATATATTATTATAGCTAATCACATTTCCCCAAACTGTTAACGTAATAATTAATTGCATGGCAAATAATTGCCATAATAAATCTCAAATCAAATTGGCACTTGTAAATCGAGGTATTGTATAAATATTTGATTACAAATAAATTGCCTTGCCTTTTCTGCTTGTAATTTGTCAAATGTATATAATATATATATATATACATGTATATATAATATATGTATATAAAAAGCCATTATGTGTCCATCTGTCTGGATGAGTTGGTTTGATTTGTTGTTGTTGCTGGCAGCACACACAATATTATATTGAACGACATGCTAATAATGAAACTCAATAGTCGAGTGTTCTCGTTAACTTACTGATTCAATTTGTATAATAATTGCCATTGTGTGGCGACTTTAATACACTGCGCGAAATGGTCGCTTAAATGCAAATAATGATATATATATATATATAAAGGTCTAACATTAAACACGTGGCATGTTCAATTGAGCCTGTGAACAGTTCTTGCCGGCTTTAGTTATGTCACACCAGATTTTATTTGAAATTGATGCTACCTATATAGATAACATATACATATATATAGTCAAAGCATAATGTGGCATGTCGTCGACTGGCTGACTGCCTGACTGATAAGCTCACGCGGCTGGCAGTGTGCGGTGCTGGTAATTCATTCGTATTCGCAGGTTATCAGATATGTCGGGTGAACCCAAAGCCGGTTCGCACCGGTTTACACTTGGCCCTGCCATAATCTCAAATAGATTAGTGAAATTGTTTACTAGTGCTTTTTTTTTTCTAAATATATATATATATTCCCGGGGGAGCAGCCATCTGCTAGCTAACGACGATTGGGCCTGATAAGCATAGAAAAACTCTACGACTATCTTAGCCAGACAAGTATAAATTTCAGAAATCAGCCGGCTTTTTCAAGGAAAGCAATGTGCAGCTATATGATATAGTGACATATGCCAAGATTCAAGGGTCAAATATGTCTTCTATTAAATTAAATATTTTACAACATTGTGAAATCACCTAAAATATTAAAAATGGGTCTTACACTCTAGAAGAATAAATAATCAATACGAACGATCGATCAATTTATTAAATAGATTAGAATTGCTTTCATAACTTAACTCATGAATAACATAATTAAAGGTACAATTTAATATTTAAATTTCAAAAATAGAATGCCAAACCACATGCTCTTCACGAGTCAAAATTGAGTTCTTAGTGATAGAGGACTCTGAATTGATTACATGATAAAGTGTATAATAATCATGACAAAGTACTTGAAGGGGTTCATGCAAGGAATAATAGATTAACATGGATAAAGTTCAGCAGGACAAAAGCTAGCCAGACAAATATATTTAAATGATATGTGAACCCATAAATATAATTAGATTTAAGTACATTCACTTATATATATACAATTATCTTGTCATGCATTTAAGGTGAATTTTCGTGTCACCCATTGAACCAAATGGTTTTCCCTTCCCTTGTTTGCTGACGTTTTGCCATCGACCAAACTTTAGCTCTGATTTTTTTGTTTATTAATATATGAGCCTGCCTGACAATCAGCAATAAGGAAGCTTTTTCTTTCAAAACTCACGAGGGTCTTTTGTTCGTCGAACTCACTGTCAGATAATCATTATACTATAGATTAGGTTTTTTTTTGTTGTCGTTGGCCAAGCGCCAGTTTTTATATAAAATTATTAGATAAGAATGTTTCCCTTTTATCACATAATATTGACAAATGTTTGTTGTTATTAGGCAAGGTCTGGGCTAATTTAATTACCAATTCTGTGCAAAGTGCGGAAAGGCAATGGGAATGTGGCCAAAAAATGATATCATCATCATTTAATCCAGCAGCCACTTTGAGTGTTGAGTCAGAATTAAAAGTAGTTCTTAAGTGCATTAAGTAAATTGCAATTAAATTAAGTATTTGCACAGTTTCCGGTGACTCGTTTGATGAAAAGCCCATAAATCATAATTGAAATGCACAGAGTGCCACGAGGAATGTTGTAGGTCATAATAGATAAGTGTATTTGGTATTTATGGTCTATTGCCAAATTGGTTTTAGGTTTTCAGCTGCTCGTTTGATAATTTTGGCTAGAAACTAAAATTGTTTGAAAATGGAATAATTCTTCTATGACCAACACATCTGAATACACAGCGCTCGTCTTAACGAGAGATCACTGTAATTGTGTTAATGTTCAATTGCCAAAAGTGTTTTAAGTTTCAGCTTTTGAACATTGGCAATCAGTCAAGCATTTTTTTTTAATTTCTTCCAAATTTTCAAACAAAACACAAAAATTTTCCATTGCATATTCTTAGAATAATTTCGATTTACTATTTATGTGGGTAACAAATTGAAATGTCAACTATAATTAACTATAGTGCAATTATGTGTTTGCTAACTTACAATTTTTTCGTTGATATATGTTTATAGATCCGCTGGAACCGTTGGTGCTGTGGTAACATGTCCCTTGGAGGTGGTCAAGACCCGTTTACAGAGCTCAACGGCGTTCCTGTCGCCGTCGACACGTATTGTTGAGTCTGCTGGCGGACCGGCGAATGGTGGCGCCTCCGAGCTGCTGCGGCCCGAACAACGACGTAAGCTAAGCACAACGATATTACGTAACAGATCACAGCCACAGGTGATTGGGGGTGTGCGTAGGGTAGTACCAAATTCTTATTATTATTATTTATAACCATATCACACACACACACACACACATATATATATATATACTCACAATCATAATCAGTATATCGCATATCATTGTCTTTGTCGCGTCTGATTGTTGTGTGTTTGTGCCATTCGATAAACTCATCTGTCATCAATCGCTTTATCGCTTGCTCAGCTTTAACCTCAATTTTACTGACTTGCCAACATTTGTTTTAAACCCGACAGATAATGGCCATTTCACATTGCGGCATCTCATCGACAACCCCAAAATCTATGAGCATTATGCAGTGCCTGCGGTAAGTGCAACAAACGAGTAACTCTTTTAATTTGTTATCGATATCAAATTATCGCTTGCTATCGATTGTGACTCTCTTTTATATAATTATTTTGTTTCAACTGTTTCGCTATGTAAACGTTTTGTATTTTCCATAACCGCATCCATATTGCTGTACTGTTTTTCCAGTTGAACTTCAAGCGTCCTTTCAATACCCAAAACTCAATCTGCAATTCTAATTGGAAACACAAACGCAAAATTCTGAGTTGAAAATATCCCATTTTATTTACAAAAATTCCACTGGCACATTTTACAACACTGGATTTGAATACAAATGTACTACTTCGTCTTTTACTTAGCAACCGTATACAATCTCTCTATATATAAATTTTTTGTTTGGCTTCTAGACACATTGTACAGAATGAGGGTCCCAAAGCGCTTTTCAAAGGACTCGGGCCAAATCTTGTGGGCGTGGCACCGTCGCGTGCCATTTACTTTTGCACCTACTCACAGACAAAGAACTCGCTCAACAGTTTGGGGTAAGTACACCATATATCATATGCTGATCAAGTTTATTTCATTTTCTCCCGTCGATACAAATCGATTTCCGATAACAGTAAAAGCCACAAGTGTAAAGATTTAGCCTTGCAATTAATATATCTTATATACCCTGACATATTATTGAGATCGTAAAAGAAACACAGATTTTGTAAATATATTTCAAAGCTGAGTTCAGGTTAGCTACTAGCACTAATCCTAAATCTTTTCTTTTGTTCTCGATGCGAAAGAGAAGAATAGAATAATACTTTTCAAACAAACGTTAGTAAAAATTACAAATACAAAACATATGAATTATGCCGATTTATTTCAATTTGCGACCCGCCTCGTTTTCAATTTGCATTTGAAAAGAACAGACACGCAATTTGGCATTTAAATTCAGTCTAATGAACCTCCCCGTCTCGGCTTCGCTCCCCATTGCAGATTCGTTGAGCGGGATTCGCCGCTTGTGCACATTATGAGCGCTGCCAGCGCCGGCTTTGTATCATCGACAGCGACCAATCCGATTTGGTTTGTGAAGACGCGAATGCAGCTGGACTACAACTCCAAGGTGCAGATGACTGTGCGGCAGTGCATCGAGCGGGTCTACGCCCAAGGAGGCATTGCTGCCTTCTACAAGGGCATCACTGCCAGCTATTTTGGCATCTGCGAGACGATGGTGCACTTTGTCATCTACGAATTCATCAAATCCAAACTGGTAAGCAATAACAAATTAATTGTGAATCCCCTTAACTGAATATTGTTACTACTCTGTTGCAGTTGGAGCAGCGCAATCAGAGGCACACGGACACAAAGGGTTCACGTGATTTCCTGGAGTTCATGATGGCTGGCGCCGTATCCAAGACGATTGCCTCCTGCATTGCATATCCACACGAGGTGGCACGAACGCGTCTGCGCGAGGAGGGCAACAAATACAACTCGTTCTGGCAAACGTTGCACACCGTCTGGAAGGAGGAGGGACGCGCTGGACTTTACAGGTGTGTGTCGTATACATATATTGATTATAAATTGTATAAGAACATTTGTTAATTACCCGCAAATCACACTGATAATCTTCATTGACCTGTTGATCGCTGAGTGGAGTTTCCCCAGCTTCCAGTTGAATTAGATTGGCTTAAGGGAAGCCCAGATGGCATATGACATCTGAATATTAAAATATTAACACTGCTACTATTTGTTACAATTTTGCAACGTATTTATTTCACATATGGAATTTTCATAGTCTCAAACATGTCAAAAAATTGAGAATTATAGTCACATATAATTTTTAACGCCTTAATTCTTAATTTTTATATGCGATGGATGGTGCCTGGAGCAGCGCATATTTTATTTATAAACAAAGCGAAATGTTTTAAGCGAAATTTTTGTATTTTTGTTCTTGCCTGCTAATTTTGTATAATAACGAACCACCCACGATTTCTGTGCCTGCCCAGCTATATTTGCCACTGTGAAAACCAAGAATCTTTTGCGACGCAATTTGTATATTTTTATTGTTTGCCTTCAACTAATTTCATTATCAAATATATATACATATATGCTGTTTCTGTTTGCATAGATTTAACATTCACGAGCACTTAAAATAACTGCTAAATGTTTGAATTAACTAATTGAATCCCTCACGTTTCTTTTCTTCTATATTTTTCCGAGAACAGAGGGCTGGCCACGCAACTGGTGCGACAGATTCCCAACACGGCGATCATGATGGCCACCTATGAGGCGGTGGTTTATGTGTTGACGCGACGCTTTAACAATAAATCGAATGAGTTTTACGATTTTTGAAGTCGGATATGCGGCCACGCCTATTAGCGCCTATAACAACCGCCCGCCCGCCAGCCCGCCCCCCAAATCGTAACGGACTAGTTAACAGCGATTAACCCAATCTGTGCATAATGATGTAGACGCGACTGCTGCAACTTAATATTGTAATTTGTAATCTAATTGTGGTTTTCTAGACGATTTAACCAACGAGCGCAAATTTCGTTCAACTTAGCTCCTAAGACAACGAACTCGATAGACTTGATGAGACGTTAGAAACATAAGCGTAAAAATCCGCACGAATTATTTTCTAAATTGCAAAAGGATAATAAAAAAAAGCTAAAACCAAGGCCAAACAAAAAAGAAAAAAAACAAACTGAAATTGTAACGTTAAATGACTTCAATTGAGTTGAAAAATTCGCAAAATGTTATCAAAATTTAAACAAAAAATTAAATAAGAAGGCTAATTAGTGAAAACTTATATACATTTACACATTAAATTGTCGTTGATATTTTGAGATATATTCACTTGTACATATAGAGATATAAATAATTATGCTGTACAGTGTAGTTGAAGAACTTAGTTAAAGTATGTCGCTCAGAATATTTTTGTATATAAAAGAAGATTGCTTTTGATTTAATTTATCTTGTTGCCTTCCTAGTAGTTCTTAGTTGATAAGCACAATCTGTAGTAATACATCCGCAGGATTAGGATATATGCTGTGTAGAATTAATCCTGCGGTCGCAGTCATTAGGCGCGCAAATCTGTTGCCCAAATCGATGGCGCCATATCTATATACACACATACATATATATATATATACATACACACAAATATATATATATATATGCACATATATATATATATATATGTAATTACTCTTATAAATTCGTACACATATTTAGAATCGGTTTGCACTATGCAGCGTATACGTAATTGTTGTGTTAAGTTTTCTCAAATGCGATATATATTTTAGTTACTATTAATCTATCATTATTATTAACGGATACGTTGCTGTTTATTTAGTGATTAATAATATATATATACATGCCACTATATTTTATAGTGCCTTTAATCGTATTTAATTAATACCGAGCAAAGAACGAAACAAAAAAGTACTGTGAATATTTGATAACAATCTAATTGAGTGGTGAAATCAATAAATATAATTTTTTGTTTAAAAAAATGAACATGCTTCTAAGTTAAAACATGGTCGGTCATTTGATAAGACAAGTCTGTTGTACTATTTTAATCTTATCTGCATCTATGTCTGCGCTCCCTTGAGCATAGTCCAGTGCCGGGACGTAACAAAAGTTCAAGAGTACTCGTAATTTTTATTTTAGATTAGATCGAATATTATTTTGATCAGTTTAAAGATCGTTACAAAAGTCGATTCGAAACCTCGCTGCATTTTTAAACTTTCGCGCTTAAGTTATATTTTGCTTGTCCCACAAAATGGTCACACTGCAGAACGATGACAATTCGATAGTTGCAGTTATCGATGTGATACGAGGGCGCAGCAATCAACAAGTGATCGCATCACTGTTAGCACTAAAACTCAAATTTTCGGTGTTTACGTTTGCGTGCGTCGAGTTTTTGCCAAAATACAAAAAAAAAGAAACAAAAAAGTTAAACCAAACAAATAAATAATCCAATTTCGATTAAACTTTGCAAAGTAAAATAAAGTGCTAAACAGTGAGAATTAAAGTGTGCGCATGCGCCACTTGTTTGGCCTCGATAATCGTAATCACGCTCCACATCCGCTTATTGTTGTATTCTTTTTAACCCACTCCCAATTTCCAAATGCGCATTTTCTGATTTGCATTCGAATGCGTTAGGGCGAGTGTGTGTGAGTGAGAGAGAGAGTGAGAGAGAGAGGGCGAGAGGATGCTGCTCAGTGAGCTGCACTTCTGGACCACGGTGCGCGATGAGGTGCGCATCAAGAGCAGCGATTTGGGCGCCTTTCGTTACAAGCGCCAGCGCGAACTCGCCCACGAGCTGACCCTCGATCTGGCTAAGCGGGACTACACGGAACGGCGCAATGGGCTCGCCGTGTTGAAGAACAGCCGCAAGGCAGCTGGCCGCCTGAAGGATAATCTGAAGAAACTGGAGGATGTGTTGCGCACACACAAACTGGTGCACACGGAATGGCAGGATGCGGCACAGGTGTTGCTACTCTTCGACAATGGCATCATTGCGCACATCTGTGTCGATATCTATACGGGCGACATTTTGCGCATGGTCTTTGAAAAGTATCTCGTTGGCAAACTGGCCGCCGAGGTCATTACCGATGGTGAGTGTGTCTGTGTGTGTGTGTGTGCGTGTGTATTTAAGCTTTGTTATTTCCACTGTTGCCCGGAGAAATTTGCATTTCTAACAACTCAAATCGACTCCGATCCACACCACTCGAAAGGCACTTTCCCAGCCACAAGAAACAACTGCATAAAACAACACATTCCATATGCAATTATTGTAATTTTTATAATACCCTGCACCCATTACGATATGTGTGTAGAAGAGGTGTATCTTAAAGTTGTCAGCATTTATGTAACATAGCGAAGGAGATCTCTGTATACCTGTCAGATTCTCCAATCAGATCAGGCTTACATTTTGATAGGCAATCAACCGATTTCGCTGAATCGATATATTTGTATTTATATGGATCTACAATCTTTCGGTTTTGGAGTATTTCTCGCAGTTTATTTTTATAAACCACAAAATGTAATACAAGTATATATTACAGATATCGATAATTATCGAGTTCCAACTCAATACTTTTAAATATCTATTTGTATTGATTATCGATTTACAACCCAAAACTTCAAAATATATATTTTCAATACAGATCTGTTTAATAAGCATCTCGGAAGCACAGCACTTGTTACAAATATCAAATAGATTCGCAATAAGCACAAAAGTTAGAGTTCAATAAATTTCAAGCTTTAGTTGTAGGGTATTCGGTAGTCGATTACTTTCGAGTTGGGCACTCTTACTTATAATTTTTAATTAATCAGTACGCGCGCACGCTTTCATGTTGTTTTTTTTTCTTTTGATGTGTTTTGTTTATGCACTTTGTCTTCAATTTTTTTTGTTTGTAACTTGGCAGCATTTTTTACACGTTCCCACATCGTCTTGGCCTACAATACGAACCAGCTGACGGTGGTGCTGCTGCAGCGTCCCAATCTGCGACCGCTGGGCCCCGAGAAGATTGCCAACATGGATCCCCGCATATTCCATGTGATCATTCCGGGTGCCGCCTCAGAGCGTAAGCTGGCACGCCATCTAACGGTAAATGGCAGCTTTGATCTGTTCGTCGTCTGGACGCAATCCTCCCAGAACGAAGTCTATCCCTGGCGACCCACCGTACGCGATCAGGATCGTGCCAACATACACATCTTCAAGATCAAGGGGTAAATGTCATTAAACTTCAAATTTCAGTTGGAGAATCCAATTTAAGTTAAACAAACAACAAACATAAATTTTAATTTCCAACAAATGAAATTAATAAAATAAATATTATATCTGTCAGTTGGATTCTTATTCTTCTCTTTAATCTTTATTTAATTATCTAGTTATAGATAAATTCTGTTGGTTGGATACTAATTCATCGCTTTCTTATTTAGTTTACAGCTGGAATCGATAGCCTATTGCTGGTCCGAGAACGATCCGTTGTGCGTGGACTTTTTGCGCAGCTCAGAGAATCAAATCATCACACTGGAGCAGAAGGTATCCCGCAAAGGGGACATCAGTGCGGAGATCTGTTCGTATGAGCTGGCAACGGGTAAAATGCAACGCACGGCAATCACCTCAATTGCGATGGGCACCCAAATCTGTTGCTTCGCCTTCAGTCCGGATCAGGAGAAGTTATTTCTGGGCAGCATCGATCGCAACATATGTCTGCATGATCTGGTGCTGCAGACAACCAAGTATATCAATCAAATCGAGATTGTGCCCACACAGTGTGCGTGGCACTGTGACTCTGCGCTCCTCTGTGTGGCCAATGAGCGATCCGTGCTGCAGTGCTTCGACTTGGCATTGGCGCCCATTGGCAATCAGCTGGTCAGCGAGAATGTGACGCCGCTCAGTTTGCTGGATCTGTCGCATTATTTTGCCACGCAGCCAACGCTGCTGAGCATTGCGTTTAGTCGCAAGCCGGATTTGGGCAGTTTCACGCATAGTTATGCGCAAACGGATTGTCAGCTCCTGTTGCTGTACGAGCAGGGACCGTTGGCCTGTATGCGCATCTTTGGCGGCACAGGCATGCGCGGCGACATCCACAACAGTGGCCTCACGGCGGATGTGATTGCCGATAAGTATCTGTGTCTGCAGCAGCCGGAGCGTGCCTTGAATATCCTCGCTGCCCTCAATTGGGAAACCTATGGCGCCATGTGCCTGATCACACTACACAAGATCGCCAACTATGTGTTCTTTGGCGGCGATCAGAGGCGGATGCGTTTCGATCTGATGGCCAGAGCATTGAAGACATTCGCTCACACACTCTCCGAGGATACGAAGGATGAGTTTAGCGATCAGGTCTATGATCTGAAAAGACGCTTTTGCTTCTTTTTACTGCGGTAAGTTATAGTTGCGGAAATTACTTTGAAATTGGAATTATCGCTCAGAAATTGAAACTTCCACGACAATATTGAATATACATTTTTACCTAATATGTAATATTTTATTACTGGACAGTTCTAATTTCTGAAAGTATATCTGAGACTTTAGCTTCCTCAAAATACTCAAACATTAAATATTAATTCAATTTTTGTCCATCTCCTCCACAGCAAAAATCTATTCAACGAAGCCTTTGAGATTGCCCATGATATCGGGGACTATGATCTGTTCATGGATCTGTTCAATTTGACAAAATGTATTGGCAGCTTGAGCGAATTTGCGCAGGCCGCCTTCACTCAGGCCGCAGCCATAATCCATGGACAGGATCACATCAATGGCAATCTGAGCTTAGCTTTGGCTAACGATCTACGACCCGAATCAGCCTGCTCGCAGTCCAGCTACTCGACGCCCAGTCAGCAGGCGCTGAAAAACTATGTGCCACCCTTGCCCTCCTTCAAGTCCAAGATCTTCAATGCCGAGATGATTAAGATAAACATACCCAAGCCGGAGCTGCGACCGCCGTTGCCTGAGCTGCGGACAACCAAATTAAGTAGCGCATCCACGACTACATCACTGGTGGCGCTCGCCCAGAAAAGTGGCAGCCAAGCGACGCCGCTGAAGCACACAAATGCGAATAGTGAGCAATGGAAATTTTATTCCTTATTTGCCATCCTAATGTTATTTATCTTTTTGCAGGCAATGGCTGGTCACAGGATGTGCCCGATCAAACAGTTGGCTTGCCTCTGCCCCTGCCCAGTACAATGGCCACACGCCCTGTGAGTGCCTCGCAGCCAACGTCTTTTGTGGATGCACAGGCGACACAGGCTCAATTGGCTACACTGCAGCAGCAGCAGCAACAGCAGCAGCAGCAGCCGCAGCCGCAGTTACAAGCGCAACCCGCTCTCTCATATCAGCCCAAGTTTTATCAGCATCCGCTTGTGTCTGGCAATATACCCGCTATGCTGGGCACAGAGGAATACCAAGCAAAGCGAATGCTGCTCAAGAAGCCGACAGCATCCATACTCTCGAATGCAGCAGCGACACCAATCAATGGCGATAGTCCAGCAACGGCCAGCGGCAAAACGAATCCAGCCGAGAAGAACAAAGTCAAGTTTTCGGACACCATACAGGTGGCTGTGGTGCCGGTAAGTCACCATCATTATCATCCTTACTTGACTGCCCAAGCCTGTCCAGAATTAATGCCAATTCTTTTGCTTTGCCAGGAAATACCGCGTAAGGAGAAACCGATGCCGCCCAAGCGAAATGGTTACTCGCGACCCACGGCGCGACATTTAACCAATCCCCGCAAGGAGCTGGCTGACAGCTTGCCGCTTTGCCATCCAAACGATGAATACCTAAAGGACTTCAATCCAATAAGCACTAGTACATATATATAAATATATATATCATTATTGTTGCCCCACTTATATCCACATCTCGATTGCAGATGTCAGCAAGCCCCCAGCGCGTCGCCGGGAGGAGGAATCGACGAGCAGCAGCAAAGCCACTCCGAGCTCATCTTCCTCCATCAAAGTGGTGCATTTTGGTGTTGTCTAACCGGATACATATACATATATTTCATAGTGCAATTAATTAGTCTAGATTAGCTTACGGATTCTGAGTGTCTTCCAAGTGCGTAACCCGTTGCCGTCCACTTAGTGCAAAGCTTTAAATAGGAAAGTTCTCCTTTTTTTATACATACATATTTCTTGCTTTCTTTAAACTTTATGCAGATTTAAACTAGATTTTAATATTTGAACATATGCCAAAATCAAAAACAAAACAAAAACAGTATGCGCCTATTTCTTTTTCGTAGGCGTGGCACCGCCCATGCGTTCCAGTTCCGCCTTGAGATCGAGCAGATCCTTATCGGGCACATAGCGACGCTCCTCACATTCATCCGTGTGCTCCGCCACAGTCAGATGAACACCCTCCGGCAGCGCTGCCTGAGCAATGCGCAGAAATTGTGGATAAACTGGTGCATCCACATTGCACAGCTGCAGATTGCGTTCATAGGTTGTCAGCTTGTAATCCGATTCGATAACCGTCGAATTGGGCCGTAATCGCTGCACTTGCGTCTGTTGCGGCGGCAGCGCATAACAATCTGAGACATCCAAATTGAGATATTCCGCTACGCTGTGTAGAAAACGCTGATAGCTTTCGAGCAGCGGATAATCGTAGCCCTTTATCTGCACATTGAGGCTCTCATATTGCGGGTATTTCGGCTTAAGTGACTAAAAAGAGACTTTTACTGAGTATTGAGAGGAACAACATTATTATTATTTTACCTCCAGATAGTCGGGCTCATAAACACTGTAGCTGCTTTGTCTAATTAATGCTACTGTCGGCTTTGGTAGCTGCAACGCTAAACGCACCGTGGGCAATATCTGTAATTGTTTAACATATTAGTTTTTATACATATACTTATGGTTTTTTAATTGTTATTTACTTTGCGCAGCATTTTTTGATTGAGTATGAAAGGCAGGTTATATCACAACAGCTGTTCGGCAGAGCACAGTACACGTTCCGTCTGCATGTCAAACACAAGCTAATCACATTTACAAATATTCCACTCAAATGAATTGTCAAAATTGTTATTAAATAAATGTACTGTAAACACGTGCATTTCGTTCATTTACAATTGCAAAAGCAAACAAAAGAATATCTTTTAGCTGTATACATTGATAGCAATAGCCAGAAGTATCGATAACATATCGGTATCAACACTCCGCTCTACTTTCCACTGAATAGCAATTCGTGAAGAAGATATTGCTGATTTCTTTGCATAAGCAATTAAATAAAACGAAAGAAATAGAGAGAAATATACATACGAAACAGCAGAATGGATTCGACAAATGGTAGAAATGTGGCATTGCTCGTACTTTGCCTGTGCGCCTGCTACGCACTGGCCTTTGAGGGCAAGGAAATACCGGCCACCAAATTCGGGCAAAGCGTTGCGCCAACGATGACTTTTCTTTATTGGTAAGCTGCAAAATATTCAGACTAACGGCAGACTTGACTTATATATCTATCTCGCTTATCTATCGATTATGATTTCGCCTTTTGTACAGTTACTCATGCGGCTACCGCAAGGCATTCGAGGACTATGTGAATATACTGAGTGAAAAGTATCCACAGATACAGGTGCATGGCGACAACTATGATCCGCCCGGCCTTAATTATTATCTCTCTAAGCTGATTTTCGCCCTCAAACTGATCATCATAATGTCCGTGGTGAGTTCGACGAGTCCGTTCGCCTGGCTGGGCATGAACACGCCGGGCTGGTGGAGTCACCTGCAGGCCAACAAGATCTACGCCTGCATGATGATCTTCTTTCTGGGCAACATGCTCGAGGGCCAGCTGGTCTCGTCGGGCGCCTTCGAAATAACACTGAACGATGTGCCGGTTTGGTCGAAAATTCAAACGGGTCGCTTTCCGGCGCCGGAGGTCCTATTTCAAATAATCGACAATCAGCTGCAGTTCACCGAGAACGTGCAGGAGAATCCCGACTTTGTTAAATAATAATAGTATATGTAATTCAGTGCGATTCGAGCAGGAGAGAAGCGTCAAACTTGCTGGCCTTTAGAAGAACAACACCAAAAATATAATAAATGGAAAGAAAGGGTTACAACTGGAACTGGACAATTGGACAATTGGACAATTGGACAATTGGGTTGGATTTAAGTCAACGTGCATAATTCGATTTATCCTCTTGTCTTTATATTGCGTAAATAATTATGTATGCATATTTTTGCTTTCAATTTCTGTATAATGTGTACTACCTCTATATTATATCTGTATCATCTACAAATTCCCTCTTTCCTCCCCAGAAAAAAATTGTGTATTTAATTTAGTCTCCATTGTTTGTGTATGCACTCTGTTTTATGGTTTATATCAAATAATGTAACACTTGTAATACTTGTTAATCGCAGATGCTACCAAATATATGCAAAGGCGTATCCTTTTACATTCCATTATCTTCTTTACTCTCTCTTTTATTTAATGGAAACGTTTGAAATTCTTGTATTACAAATTATATGATTGATTCTTAAATGACCCGTCTAAAGAGGACATTCGCTTCTTTGCTATAAGTCACCTTATCCTTACTGATCACATTTAAAAGGTCCATCGATTCGTCTTCAAGGATTAACGGGATTTGAAAAAAAATGGGTAGCTTGGCAATTTAAAGGACTATTGGAATGTCCTTGGCCCGCTGATTCGAATAACGTAATAAAAAGGTCGAAAATCCTATAAGCAGCTGAATTAACAGAACATTTTTAAAAACAAAAAATTGCTCATAACTCGGTTAAATTTTAAAGGATCCTAGTGAGTTCTATGCCAAACTATTTATTTTGATCAGAACTACCAAAGGATGTCCACATCGCCCTTGCAGTTGCCGAGAAAACAAGTATTTTTATGCAGGTCATTTTCGAGTGCTCTGCGAGTGAAATTTCTAAGTGTATGACGCCATAATCCTTGAATGCAGTTCGATATAGTTGGCCCTAACGATTATAATGCATATCCTTCGAAAGTAATTAAGGATATGCTCAAGTTAGAACTTTTTTTTTAGTTTGCACAATGAATGTTAATGTTCGTCCTGTAAGAATGCTTTGATTTTGGTCAAATGGATGATTTAATGATTTTATTTCTTATCTTAAAAGTATGCTTTTTATTTGAAATTGATTTATGTTTTTTGTTTGTTGTTGTTAAAGAAAAAAGAGTTATTTACGATGTGTACATTTTATTTATTAAAAATTTGATGTTTGTTTCGCTTTGTGGGTTAAGTGTAAGCTTGGTTTTGTTGTGATCCCTAAAGAAGAAGCGGAAGAACTCAAGTATTGAAATACGTTATTAACTGGGCAGTGGGATTATGGGAAGTAGTTTCGCCTCGCACTATTTTTATAGATTATCATTATTATTATTATTATTATTATTATTTGGGTTCGCTTTCGATTTGTTTTTCAGTGGGAGAGAGGTGGTTGTAGGAGTATTAACGGATATAGTGATACCGACTTAGAAGTAATTATTTATTTTATTACTTAACTTAGGGAGCGAAGGTGTCGTCGCGCGGACGCCGACGATAATCGCGCCTATTTGCGCCGTATTGATTGTATTGATTGGGGAACTGATAGCCGCGATTGTAATTGGCCGGCACTGGTTGTGGTTGTGGTTGACGTACCGACGATTGCGGCTGCAAACGGAGCTCGTTGCCGTCCTTGTCATAGCCAGTCTTCCAGCCGTAGTACGACGATGGCGCTGATGAGGATCTCGGATCCGGTGACGGTGCCCTAAGTCTCGCCATGCCGGAGCCGGGCCCGTAACCCGAGCTGGTGCCCGAGTTGGAGCCGTAGCCCGTGCCAGAGCCGGAGCCAGTGCCGTAACCATTGCCGGAACGGTAGCCCGTGCCGGGGCCGGTGCCCGAGCGGGATCCAGAGTTTGGACGTGAATTGCCTGTGTTGTAGCCTGTGTTGTATCCTGTGTTGGAGCCTGTGTTGTAGCCTGTGTTGGAGCTTGTACTGTAGCCTGAGCTGGAACCTGTGTTGGAGCCTGTGTTGGACTCAGAGCTGAACCCTCTGCTGGAGCCTGATCCGGAGCTAGTGTAGACGCCTGCCGACGAGGTACGCCTGACAGTGAAGAAGCTATCGCCACGACGACGGCACACAGTACATCTACGGGACAAGTGATTGGATGAAGTAATGAAGTACTCGCTACTCCATAAGTGATTGTGAATTTACCTGCTAATCTTGCTGGTCTGATCCGCTTTCAGGGTTTGCTGGCGGGGTTGCGTAAACTGATCCTGCTGCTCGATGACGGCCAGCCAGAAGGAGGCCAACGCATCGTAGTAGCTGCAACGTCCATGTCCATGACACTCGATGACGGGATTGGCGCGGAACTCCTCCAAACAGGAGCCGGGCGACACAAGACTTTGGCCAATGCCGCCCGTATTATCCATTGTTGTCTGAAAGCATCAATTGGCAATAGGAAGCAGATTAAGCAGTTTAATTTCGAGTGAAGCGCTTACCATGTAATAACTGAAGCCGGTCCACATCTCCTCCCAGCCGCTGGGGCAGTCCGGTATGGACATGGTCTGCGAGTGCATAGCAATCACTCGGGTCGAGGTCTCGCACACAACGCACCTGGAATGAAGCGCACATTTGAATGAATAAGGAACAAAGAAGGCGTCGTCAGTTTGGGCTCACCGTGAGATGTATTTCATGAGATCCCTGGACTGAATGGGAGTCATGGTCATTGGCATTGGTTCGGCGGTGGACAGCCAGAGACTGTCGTCATTGTTCTGCGCATAGTTGCAAACGTTGTTCAGGTCACAGAACATGTACGGCATTGTTGTGAAGCGCATCAGGCAGGAGCCGGATTGACCCAGATCCTGGCCAACAGCACGACTGCTGGCCACATTGCCGGAGAGCGAGTAGCCCTCCCACAGCATGTTCGTGTTTGCCGGGCACACGGGAATGCTGACGGACTGCGAGTGACGGGTGAAGATGAAGCCACGACTTTTTGGTGCTGGCGGTGCTGGTGCCGGTTCACCGGGTGGACCCGGCGCTCCGCGCAATCCGATCTCTCCGGTCAAACCGATTTCACCTTGGTCGCCGCGCTGTCCCTGGACACCATCAGCGCCCAGGAAGCCCACCTCTCCGACATCGCCACGATAACCAATAACGCCTCGCATGCCAATGCGACCAACTAGGCCGACTGCGCCGACATCGCCGCGTTCGCCCTTGAAACCATCCTTGCCGGGCTCACCACGATCGCCGGGCTGTGCATAGTTGTAGGAGTAGGTGACGCCTGGCTCACCCGGTGCGCCGGACAGACCGTCCAAGCCATCGATACCGTTCCAGCCGGCATCACCGACTGCGCCGCGTGGACCACGTGGTCCCATCATGCCATCGCGACCGGGACGTCCGCTCATGCCTTGTTCGCCGGCATGGCCCTGGAAGCCGGCTGCACCCTCCTCACCAATGTCACCCTTGTCACCCTGCCTGCCCAGGATGGCGAAGCCGACCTCACCCCGATCACCCTGGCGGCCAGTGTTGCCGCGCTCGCCATCGGGACCGGGCAATCCGCGTATGCCTGCGCGACCAGGTGCTCCCTGATAGCCGTGATCACCGGGTGGACCGGGTGCACCGATGCGCACCGGTCCCTGTGGTCCAATCTCGCCGTTCAATCCGTATTCGCCCTGCTCACCGGGTGCACCCTTCTGTCCGGTTCGGCCTGGACGACCATGAATGCCATCGTAGCCCATGTCTCCCTCCAAGCCGCGCTCAACACTCGGCGTTAGGCCGGGCGGACCTCGCATGCCCTGCTCGCCGTGCATGCCTTTGAATCCGGGTTGGCCATTCAGTCCCGACTGACCGGCGCTTCCAATATCACCAGATTCGCCGCGTGCACCAGGCAGACCAGCAGCGCCGGTCATGCCGGGCTCACCAATGGGTCCATGTCGTCCCTCGAGCCCATCCTCGCCGGATTCACCACGCTTATCCTCCACATCGCCCCAGAAGACAATTTCGCCGCGGTCACCAATGTCACCCATTTCACCGGGTGCACCCTTGATGCCTCTGAGGCCGTAATCACCGGGCAATCCTTGGTCGCCTTGCAGGCCCGCCGCTCCCGCGAAGCCAACATCGCCGACATCGCCCGGTTGACCAGCTTGACCCGACAGTCCAATCTCTCCCAGACTGCCCTTGAGACCGGGCATGCCATTGCGACCCGGAAAGCCGACGGGACCATCATCGCCACGATCACCGATCATGCCAACGCTGCCATACATGCCAAATTCGCCACGCGCTCCCTTCAGGCCATCCAGTCCGTTCAAACCGTTGCGTCCCGATTGACCCGTTTCGCCAATGTAGCCCGGCTGGCCATCGTTGGCGGGCAGTGATTCGCCAGGTGCGCCACGCTCACCCTTGAAGCCGGGTGCACCAGTGTAGCCGGGTTGTCCCTGTCGGGCGTCATCGCCCCGTTCACCCTTGATGCCACTGAAGGCGGATACACCCTTGGCACCGATGCGTCCCATCATACCCTGGTCACCGCGCTGTCCCTTTTGGCCGGGCTTGCCAGAGATGCCCGGATAACCGAATGGACCAATGTCACCAGCAATGCCTACAAAAAAAAAGATTATTAGCATGAGACAGAAGATTGTTGACGAAGCGTTCCGTTATCTACCTTTGAGTCCCATTTCGCCGACGAGGCCACGTTTGCCCATGTCGCCGTTGCGGCCATCGAAACCGATGTCGCCGCGATCGCCCTGCTCGCCGGGAATGCCGGCCAGACCCATAGGACCCGGTTCACCAGTGAAGCCGGGTGGACCCGAATCGCCAAGTTTGCCACGTCGGCCGGTGTAGCCAATGCTACCCTTGACACCATTCTGACCCAATGGTCCCATGTCACCGACACTGCCCTTGGCACCCTTGGCACCGTGTTGAGCTCGCCTGCCCGCTCGACCCGGTGCGCCATCCTGTCCGGGTGGTCCGATAACGATGTCGCCACGTTGTCCCTTGTTGCCGGGCAGACCTGCCTGACCCCACTGACCATCATCGCCATGGATGCCCTTCGGGCCCTTGGGTCCAGGCCGGCCACTTGCTCCGGGATAGCCAATGGGTCCTTCGTCGCCCACAACGCCCTTAATGCCGGCACGTCCCTGGTCGCCCATTTCGCCGGGCAGTATGAATTGTCCGGGTTCACCGCGTTGTCCTTTGTAGCCCATGACGCCGGGCAGGCCAGCCTCACCGTCACGTCCAAAATTACCTGGCTTGCCCGATGGACCGTAGTCACCATTTTCGCCCTTGTAGCCCTTGGCGCCGGGTGCACCAGTGAGCACATTGCCGGGCATGCCCATATCACCCGTTTCACCCTTGAGTCCTAGCTCGCCACGTTCTCCCTTGGGTCCGGGACGACCACGTGCACCTTCATAGCCCATATCACCGCTCTGGCCACGATTCTCGATTATCTCGCCGGGATGCGGTTCACCTTTGTCACCCTTAAAGCCTTGGCTGCCAACATCGCCACGTTCGCCCCTAAAAAACGAAAAAAAAATAAATTAATGTTTTCGTTGGGAATGTTTTGAAGAATTGAGGATGGAGGATGCTCACTTCTTGCCAACGTAGCCGGGACTGCCAGTTAGATACAGCTTGGGTGTGGGAGCAGGTTTGCCGGGTATGCCATTGGGACCATCGCGACCGGGTGAGCCATCCTGGCCCGGTCGTCCCGGCTCACCGAAATCACCAAGAATACCGGCTTCACCTTTAGCGCCCTGTATGCCATTCCAACCGTCTAGACCCCGATCACCCTGGGCACCTTGTTCGCCGCGTCGTCCATATTCGCCTGTATCTCCCTTTTCGGGTGCCTCCAGACTGCCGACGATTTGCCGCTCACCCGGTGTGCCCTTCTGGCCGTGCGTACCATCCATGCCCGGCGAACCCCTCATGCCGGGTGCGCCCTGGAAGCCACGCTTGCCTGGATTACCGCTGATGCCTTTGGGGCCGCGTGCTCCCGTAATGCCGGCCAAGCCACGTGCTCCATGATCACCTGGATAGCCACCATCGCCGGACAGACCCTTGGGGCCACGCGGTCCGGCATGACAGATGCCGCAGTCATCGCCACGTATGCCCTTATCACCGGGTGGTCCTCGGTAGCCGTAACGCCCATCCAGGCCATGGCTACCCCGCTTACCGGGCGGACCCTGCAGACCGGGTGGTCCCACAATGTTCAGACCCTCGCCGGCCAGACCCTTCTCGCCGGCATAGCCACGCTCGCCACGATCGCCGCGATAGCCATCGGCACTGGGTATACCGTTTTGGCCTGCTTGACCCTTCGGTCCATACATGTTGCGACCGGTTCTGCCCTGGAAGCCCTTGCGACCCGGGGGACCCGCCACTCCGATTGTACCCTGGGGACCGGGTGGTCCCATCAGCCCGTAATCACCATCCTCGCCCTTCTCACTGCGGCCGGGTGGACCCCGGTTGCCGCTGAGTCCTTCGTCACCGGGCGGGCCTGGCCGTCCTTGGAGACCGCGACGTCCCTGCTTGCCGGGAATGCCATCCAGACCGGGTGGTCCGCGTGGGCCTAAATCACCCTGGGGTCCCATGGGGCCGGGCAGTGATTTGTCCAATGTGGGATCATAGATGCCAGGTGCTCCGTGCGGACCCTGAACGCCGGGCGTACCGTCGATGCCATCTTCGCCAATATAGCCGGGCTTGCCATGCTCGCCATCCAGTCCATTGTAGCCGGGTGCACCCTTAACGCCCTTGTCACCGGGTCCGCCCTCGACACCATCTCGTCCATGCTTGCCACGCTCGCCACGTTCGCCGGTGTCGCCGCGGGTGCCCGGCAGACCATCGCGTCCATATTGTCCGGGCTCGCCGGAATAGCCAGGTAGACCAATATCGCCGCGTTTACCCATAAATCCCTTCTCACCTTTGTGCGTCTCGTCGAAGGTGAGGGCACCCGGCTCACTCTCGCCGGGATCACCTTTCTCGCCCTGTTCGCCCTGCAGCATTGGATAGCTCTCGGGCACACCCACTTCACCCTTGTAGCCCTGGGCTCCTTGCTCACCCTTCTGACCCTCAATGCCAGCGAATCCAATGTCACCCTTGTAGCCAGTGACGCCTTTGAAGCCAGCGGGGCCATCTCTGCTATTCATGCCACGCTCGCCGCGATTACCTTTGGTGCCCTTGGAGTTGATGCCACCCTCGCCGGCATCACCAGTTGCACCGGGCGAACCGGTCTTGCCCATGGGTCCGCGGGGACCATTTGCACCGGGCGAACCAGCCGCACCCTGGGCACCATCGGCGCCATCGCAGCCATCAATGCCGCGCGGTCCATTCGTGCCATCCTCACCATTAATGCCCTGCAGCAAAACATTTGCGTTCAGTTTGACTTTCCTTCGAACTAATTAAATTGAGAGGATATACTTACTGGAGCGCCCACGGAACCTACGCCACCCTTGCGTCCAACATCACCCTACAAATATCCAATTTTAGATATATATATTTCAAGTTTTGTATACACATTTCGATTCACTTACACGATGTCCTTTTTCGCCCTGTTCGCCGTATTCGCCAGAGTCGCCCTTCTCGCCGGAATAACCAGCAGGGCCCTCAGGTCCCACATCGCCGGGAAAGCCTTCACTACCGGGCACGCCCATCAGACCGGGGGACCCAATGCGTCCCTTGATGCCCTTGCAGTCGCATATCGTGTTGTTGCAAGTCTGAAATCGGTTAACAAGCCATGAGACTAACTGCTTCCACTTCTTATGACTATTATATATATATATCTAAAAATATGTGAATCGAAATACAACAACTAATTGAATTTGTTCGCTTCGATCGAGCCCTGATTGCCATTGATTAGCGCTGTCATCATTCTCAATTGAGCTTCATAGTTTTATTTATGATTTGTGAAATGAACTGATTGTCCTAATTCGAATCGCACACTCTGTTTCCTCGAGAGAGACAGAAAGAGAGAGAGAGAGAGAGAGAGAGAGAGAGAGAGAGAGAGAGAGAGAGAGACGAGCCATGTTGCCAGGTTGTCGTCATTTATTAGCTGAGACTGACACACATTAATTTATATAATTTTAACAGCTCCACTTTATAAATGCAGTTTATTTCCCAAAAAAAAAGCTTACTCGTAACTATATATTTTAAATTTGCCTTTAAAAGTTTTTTATACTCAAACACTTGACGAAATTTGTGCAGTTAATCAATAATATTATATATAAATTATTAATTATTAATTTAAAATTACGTTTAGATAAGCAAATCTGTGTTATTAACTTGATTTTAATGCATATAGTTGATCAACATTGTGTATCAATTGGCAGGTAAAAATTGTGAGAAATGGAAATCGATAAACATCGATATTTGCGCGACGGGGTTGTTATCGATCAACTCAAGTAAACTCGAATCAAATTTAAAGCCTCTCAGATACTCGTGGCTATTTGGACTCGTGTGTTGATGCTGTTCAGAAATATATATAGCTTATGGGATCGAAAATGCCTGCCACTGCCTGCTACATGCTTTAGCTCAAATCCAGTATACCCTTTTCACACATTTCTTATGGTTGCGGGTTACAAAAAGATAAAAGTTTAGATTTACAAATTGGAATCTTTCATTTTTTGTTTTGGCATCAATTATAAAAGTGACAAGGCTGCACTTCAATTAACTGCCACACATATCAGATGTGCAAGGAAACCAAAACTAGACGCGAATGGAATACTGCATACTGAATACTGAACACTGAATATGTTTTATATATTTTTAGATGCAATTCGAATTGAGAGCAGTGAGCAGCAAGCACTGAGCAGAAGCAATGCAATGCAATGCAATGCAATGCAATAATACACACTTAATGGGCTGGTATGCAATGCCTTATGCACTTTAGATATTTTCTGATTATGGCCATTAGTCATAACAATAACAATTGCGGGTGCATGGAATGTGTGCGACTTGTGGCAAGTGCGCCTGCAGCAGCAAGCAGCAAGCAGCCTGCGTTGCAACTAGCGAGCATACTTAAATTTGTGCTTTAATTGCACTATTTCCGTTACAATGAGATAATCTTTAATACACACACACACATACACACATACACACATACACACATACAAATACGCAAATGTATCTGTGTATATGTATTTTTGCTATTTCCATTGTTTCTTATTTGTACTCGTTGTTGCAGCTGCCCCCGCGTTGCAATTGTTCGAGCGCATAGAACTCGATCATTGAAACGGACACCAATCGGGGCATTGTGCAAATATGAAGCAGCAACAGTTACCAAAAGTAATCCTTCAGGGGGAATAACTGAAGATCATCTATATTTAAAAATAATAAAAAATCCTTAAGAGGATATAAAATTTGAGGCTATGTTTTCATCCTGAATTTTTGCAACAATTCCTTTAACAATTTACAATTCAAGTTTAAGCTTTGGTTTATTGTTATTAATATATTTTATAGAAATCACTTTAAGCAATTTATATACAAAATTTCTGAGATTTCTTTGTTCTTTTTTTAAAATTAGACATTTTTAAATGCATCTATGATTCCGTAAAGAATATATGATAAAGAATAAATATATATTCTTAGTCAGCATTACTTAAACAAGCCATTCTCTGAGACTTTTTGAGCTAGAGACTTTAAATCTTCGAATTCAGTTTTTGTCGATACAAATCGATTTCCGATAGCAATAAAGATAAAGCCTACCAATTGATATGGAATATACTCAGATATATTAATGGTCAACTATAAAATCTAGTCTCGACAACAGTCTTTCCAGCCTTGTATTCCTAGACCTAATTGAATTATTAATAATGGCTAATAAACTTGTAGAAATGCAGTATCAGTTACGATCCCTACATGGCCAGAATATTTGAAATTCCCCAGCACATAAACCCAATTTGGTAGGCTCTCAATGTCCGTTCCAGGCACTTGAAGTGATCATTAAAGAAACGCATTCATTTCTCGTAAAATTCGAAACATTATATTCCAAAATACATATATTTGTGACATGGGCCATAAAAGTGATGAGTTGTCCATCAAATAACTTGGCGACACACATCTGTGGCGTTCAAATGTCTTTTATAAACATCCTTAATTTGTTTAGTTGCTGCTGCTTGCGAATCCAACAAAAATATATTTTTAGAGTTGACATAATTCGCCGTTTGGTTAAAAATCACGAACATTTATTGCCTATGACTTTGAGCGTCGTTGGGGTCTCTCGCAATCAACTTTCCAACAATTCTACAACATTATTCAAAGATGAAACAAGAGCAAAAACGAAACACAAAAAAAAGAAAAGTGATGCCAAAAAAACGCACACATGTTGCACGTATGTTTTTTTCTTGAGTTTAATATTTGCCGGCGCTGGAAAATTAGTGTCAAAAATGTTTTTTTTTTTTGTGTGTGTGCCATGCGAATTTTCAGCAAAGTAAAAATGAAAAATGTTGCTTTGAATGCTAATAAATAATGAGTGCAACTTGTTTGCTGCACGCACACATCAGGTACACAAAATTGAAAAAGTTCAAAGCATTGACTGCTAATCAAATATTGCAATGCATCAAACCAAAACGGGGACTTCTCAGAATTAAGCCCGATCAAGCCATGTGTTAATGGAATACATAATACATACATATATATTTATATATATGTATATATGCACACATGACGTGTAAGTCAGAAAATTAGAGCGTTAAATCTAAACAATCTATGAAATAAAAACCAAGAAACTATCCAACAAAATGTTTTCGAAAAAAAAAGAAAATAAAAAAAAAATGTTCTCTGTGTGGTTAACCAGAAAAGTCGAGAAAACACAGACAAAGGCCCAAAAATAAAATCCACAATGCATATGGCAGGTGTATGTTGTGCGTGTGTATGTTTTTTAGGAGTATGACTGCTTGGCATAGTTAACCCGTAGAACAATTGCACTCAATAATTTCTGGAATCTGTTTCCGAAAATAATGCAACTCTCTAAACACAAACAGATTTCTGACCTGCGAAACAAATCTAATATGCATACTATTTATAATGATGAGATCTTGACGACCAATCGTTCCATGTGCCACATTTGATGAGACTATAGAAAGTTTGTTGCACTTATTTACACTTGATCTAAATGCATATACAAGATGTGTATGGAATCGCTTTAAGTGTTAGGCGAGTGATGGAAATATCTATTCCAATTGTAATATATCATTAATTAGATGGTTTTCTTCCACCTTTTTTTTAATAATTACTGATTTCATTTGAATAATATGATACTTGATCTATATGCATATACAATTAGTATAAGTGTTGGGCGAGTGATGGAATTATCTATTCTTATTAGAATATGTCATTTATCCTCCTTTATCTTTTTCTTTGCTTAATTTTAACAATATGTTATCATTTTTAACTTGATCTATATGCATATAAAACATGTATATATCGAGTGATGATTATAAAATATCCCAATTTTAATGGATTTCTTTCACATTTTGTAATTTTTACTGATATCATGTGCATATTTAATACGATATCATTTGTGGTTGTTCAAGAGTTCAAGAGATATATGGGTACTCAAATGTCAGTATTTAACATTTAATGAAAAGCGTATTCGCTGAATTAATCCATAGACCCAATAACCCAATATGTGCTTGGTAACATAAGTTATTTAGCTGTTGGTCAGGTTAGGGTTTCACACATTCCTTCAATTGAAATGGCAGCAATAAAAAACCAAAAAACACCCAGAATGCAACCTTCGAATTTCATTCAATCAATTGCCCAACCGTATCCAAATCCAAATCCAAATTCAAACTCAAATCCAAACTCAAACTCAAATCCAATCCAATCCAATCCACTCCAAGCAAATGCAAATCTTTCATTTCTGCCTGAGCAAGCAAATGGAAACACGTTTATAACTAATGACAAGCTCTGCAGTTTCCTTGAACTTGACACTTGCCAAGCAACACGAAAATACATAATTTACATACATATACTATATACACATATATATGTATATATTTATATGCACATATATGTATATTTTATAGGGGAACTAACAGACAGTCACAGACAGCGCAACAAGTGGAAAACAAAAAGAAAAAAACAATAAAAAAAAACCTCCACAAATGAGAGCAACAACTGTCTGTCGTATTGCCCGATCTGAGAGCTGCATAATGTTTTATTTTATTATTATAGCCAGCACAACATTGTTGTACTCGGACTCGGACTCGGAATTGTCGACGTCAGCAAGGAGACAGAGGCATGGACAAAGGCATCGAAACATCGTTGGGAACCCAAATATTGTTAAAGCCATATACACACATAATATATATATATATATATATATATATATATATATATATACAGATGTGGGCACGCGTGTGAAATGCCACCTATATTAAAGTCTCCTATATAGTACATTTATATATATTTGTATTATTGGAATCTGTTTAGTGAGTTGAGCAGGTTAGGTTCACATAGGTACGAGTAAAGCTGGCACAGCACTAATACCCCAATTAGCCCATATTTTATTGAGTTCTGAACAGCGTAACGAAAATAGTGAGTAACGTACATTTATTAAATTTATAAATGCAACTAAACATTTTCGTTGCGTTTATTCATTTTGATAAACGCCATGGGAACTTTTAGTGCACATTTGACACATTTATAACACTTCATAATAAGGAATTCGAACATTTTTGAACAAGAAAGATATGTATAAAAGATAAATATGCTGTTAGTTATTTTATTATTTTTCATGCACAAATATTTTTCTAGTATCTGGGAAAAGATTTCTCTGCATAGAATCCTTTGGAAAGCGAAGCGTAGCTAACCCTTGCAAAAGCTGCCTGCTACGCCACTGCATCACAAAATTGCACGTGTCGCATCATTTACACTATGCATGCATATAATCTTTATGTATGTATGTGTGTGTGTGTGCTGTGTGTGTGTGATTGAGTCGCTTACATGATGTGTGTCAGTGGCTCACTTGAGCGCATTTACACATGTTAATGCCAATTGTGATCGCATGCTCACTCTTTCTCCCTCTCCCTCCCTTTCTCTCACACCCTCTTTCTCACTCTCTCTCTCTCTCTCTCTATCTGTCTATCTCTGTCACGCATTGCAGCCGAGCTTGCAGTTTAAGGTCAAAGTTGTCAAGCCCCCCACTTGAATCAGAGCGGCGACAATTGATGCCACACACCCACGCCCAACTGGCGACCCACAGACGACTCTTTCTATATATATCTATTATATATATATATATACATATATATATATGAATATGTATATGTGTGTGATCCTACAAGTAGTGCGCGTGCAAGTGCGAGTAAATTCGCCTGCAGGGTATCTTATGACGCGCACTGGAATTCACAAGTCGAGTTCCGTTGAAAATAAAAAAATAATATATATATATATATATATAAATATAGAAGTGTTAGTGATATCCATAATTCAACTTTATGGGACGATTACGAAATGCTGCATAAAATGCAAAGCGCAGCAAAAAATAATACAAATTCAGAGCGGAATTTCGAAAAGAAAAAACAACAACAAGAAAGAACAACTATCTTAAGCAGACTGAAGTTTGTATACCCTTAACGATATTTAAATTTCATTATAAAAATAGAAAATTTACCAATATATATATAAATATATATATACATAACTATCTTTAATATACATGTCAAGGTTTTTTTTTGCTGATATGGTAACTGGTGAGCTTGAGTTGAATATCTATCTTCTAGGTAAGCAAAGTAAGTTATTCATCCTTTCAAACGATTGTTCATATGGCAATTACACTCGATGCCAAAATATGTTTATATATGTAACCAGTTTCATCAAGATAGCTTTAGCATTGAGTAATAATTTCACAGATAGACTCAAATGGATTTATCGACTATCGATTAGTTGATCAAGAATTAATATACTTTATCTGAACTCCTGCGATGCGTGACAAACTTCATGCCCTCATCTATAATACCCTGCTGCAAGGGTATAGAAATCTGAACAACTTTAACTTGGACAAAGTAGCGAATTCGTATTTACGATTTAGTGTAATCCGTAAAGTCGGACCTGCGACTTAATCAATGCCTTACTCGCACACAAGATGGCGGCTAAGCGGCCCGGATGTGGCACAAAAACAAAAGCAAAAAAAAAAAACTATATCGTACATATATATAATATAATATGTATGTAGCATGTATATAAATCATGGCTGATAAGAAGACAGCGATCGCTATGCGCTGACAGCTTTCCTTGGGCATTTTAATTAATACAATTTAATTTGGCATTAAATTGTACGCTTCACATACTTCTATAATATATGTATATATATATATATAATATAGAGACGCATGTCATTTTATATTTTGCTGAGCAGTAAAAAAAGATGTGAAGCATGGACAAAGGGGTTATCTGTTGAATTTCAATGCGAACTCTTTGTTGCCAAGTTGTGTGTGGTGTGTTGTTTGTTGTGCTTGCAGACGACCAACTTCATACAGATAATCAATGTCTGTGTGTGTGTGCAAAAGTCCTGTCAATTGATCGTGCGTCACAATTGACCCAATTCGCCAAAAGTGCAACAGCTCACGCGCCATCAATCAACATTTGATGTTCTACAGCGAGAAACTACAAACTACAAGTGCAAAAAAAAAAAACTACAAAAAAAACACTGCAATCATAAAAAGTGTTTAAAAGCATGCCAAGTGCAAGCTGTATGCAAGTAGGCGACTAGCAAATACCCTGCATAAGCACTAATTGAATAGAATAGTTCCCAAAATTAAGACTTGCCATACACATCAGAAACTGACACAGCGAACACCCTGACAAAAGCTGACTGCGACGCCTTTGATGTAGTTTTGCATTACAAAGATGAAACATTTGAGTTGTAAAATGTCTCTTTTGTAGTTGCAAATTGAAACCGCATTCATTATTATTACTCATAAGAATTTAATATCTTTCAGGACAATTAAATGGTAAACACATAAAGCTGGTTGGAATAAGTTTTAGTAGCTAGGTTCTACTCAAGAATCTATATTTATGTATGTATATATATATACATAACCCATTTATGAGTATAGGGTATGTGTTTTAAATGTTATGTGGAGCAAACATATGAGCAACGTGTGATTGACATGAAAATGCCCACACACACACACACACACATATAATATATATATATGTATATAGAGCATAATGAATGCACATCTGGACTGGACGACGATTGAAACTGTGCCTGCTTTGGCTGCTGCTATATTATTTGTTATTGTTATTGTTAATGTTTTTTGTTGTTTTTTTTTTTTGTATTCTTCTGGTTGCAGTTGTTCTGTTGCCATTATTATTGTTGTAGCGCTCTTGCAGCATGACATCATTTTTTTATTTTTTGACATCATAAAGACGGCGTCGTCGTCTAGCAGAAATCTGCACATGCACACACACAACATGGAGATTCCAACTGCGAGATTTGACAACAAAACACCCACACACTTGAACACTTGAACACTCGAACACTCGAAGAACTGAGCACTTGAACAACTGAACAACTGAAAGAGTTGCACAGTGAATGCTGCTAAAATTGTGCATCAAGTAAGCGATTCAGTTACAGATCGCTTGCAACTTGTTGTTTCTTGACATAATTGTTTAGACAAACGCATGACAGATGATAACTAATTGAGGCGCACTCAAATTACGTGCAACTGACAGCAAAGTCACTGTCAAACTGTATATGTGATAACGACAGTTTGTTGTACAAGTGACTATTGAGGCTTTTTTATACCCTAAACCTATTGCAAGAGCATCTCCAAGCCCATGGAGTATTTGCCCTATATATATTCTTAATAAGCGGCAAGAACCAAGTCGATTTAGCCAAGTCTGTCTGCTTGTAGAAACATCTAATTTGGAATTTAAGTTCTCTTTAAGGCTGATTAAGTTTATTTTATTTTATCGATAACTTTTCCCGCTTTGCGATACAAATCGATTTCTGATTGCTATAAAACCACAAATTTTAAAAATATACCTTTCAAATCGATAATGTATATACTTTGAGATTAATTTGATCAACTGTAAACATTTTTATCAAGATTGGTTAAGAAACACGGAAGAATTCTATACTAATTATATCATATCCACTGGCTTTTAATTTAACTCAGTATAAATGTTTTCAATTTCTTAGCAATTTTCTTAATTTTCAGACCCTTTCAAACCCAACGATTCCCTTCCAAGTTCCTTTCAGTTGGCTTTCTTGTATACAAATTTTAACATTAATATTAATAATAATTATATTCAATTTGTTTTAGAACCAACATGTGCTAAATTAAAGATTGTCAATTGAGACACAAGTCTAATTCTAATTTCTGTGCTGCTGCCTTATCTGAAAGGCGTTAACCTTATTGTTGACTTTGACCCTATGCTTTTTGAGCAATCAAATAACTATTTCAGATTGTTGCTAAAAAAAAGAAGAGGGAGACAAATTGGAAGCGTGCCTTATTTTTAGCAATGACACTAGCCACATGTGGAGGACAGTGAGTGATATATATATATGTAAATATATATGGACTCTGATGAGATCTAATGAATTCCAATTCCAATTTCAGAACGAAAATGTGCCTGCAACTACATAAAACTGATAACAACTAAAAAAAATAAAACAAGAAAAAAAAACATATAACAAGCGTCTGCGTTTGAGACTCTGAGATGCTTGATAACCCAATTTCTTGAGCTTAAAGCACAATGAATACAGCATCAAATAATCGCTTTAATTTATAAAAAAAAAATATGCACAATGCTGTTGCAGTTGTTGTTGTTAGTCGCTAGTTGCATATATCACTTATACGACATGTTATTCAAAGAGAGAGCGAGAGAGAGAGAGAGAGAGAGCGCGACCACTTCGCATAATTTCCGCATTCAGTTGCAGATAAATAAATAATTGAGTCAAATTGAAATGCAACTCGCCAAACAATTTTACGAAATGCACGCAAATAAACTTCCAACACATAAAGAAAGACGAGTGTTCTTTTTGCCGTTATTATTGCTGGTATTGCTGCTGTTGTTTGCTTGGGGGGCCCCGTTATGTCTACAGCTCGTCAGTGATTTATGTGTGTGTGCATGTGTGTGTGTCTAGGGTCAGCCTAAGGACTGAGAAGCGCGAACAAAAATGCCTTTTGCATAAACAAAGCGCAAGCCAAGAAACAGCATGAAAGAGAAGAGTCAGAGCAGCAGCAGCAGCGCAGATCGAACAACAGCAACAACAAACTTTCAATTCCAATTTGAAATGAGGCAGAGCGTCAAAAGACAGCCGCAGCTGCACCCCCACGCCTAACCCCATCCAAGCAACCAATCACTTCAACTGCTAATTGTCGGCAGCAGAAAAGAACTCACACACACACGCACACACGCATATAAAAATGAGTTCGATTGTTGTTGTCTTTTTTTATATATAGGCAGCTGCAGCCTAAGTTCAAGCTGGAGCTAGAGTCGCTCTGCTGATAAAGAGAGTGTATATTTATCAAAAATTCATTCATAGAATAGGCAGACGCAGTCGACGTTGGCGTCGCCGTCGCCGTCGCCATCATCACCGGCAATTGCAGCAAAGCAAAGCAAATGTTAAGTGCAATCGCTTACACACACGCACACACTCCCGCACTTGTTGCTCTTAAATGTTGAGCGCGCGCGCTCTCTTAAACTTTAAGGCGCTCTTTGGCAGTAAGTGAGAGCGAGCGCGTGTTGTGTATGTTTGAGTGGATGCGATTGTGAGACGGAAAAGGAAATCACTTCGCTGTTAAATGTAGCGCACTAAATCGATTTAGCTAAATGTGAAAACCAGTTGTCTCAGCGCACAGTTTGAGAGTGATTGGCAAATGCGTAAGCAACAAAAACAGTAGCGTTTTAAATGTAAATCAAGTTTTAGCATATTTGCGGTTTTCATTTCTTCATATTGTGCTAGCCACAAAGACGCTGAAGAGTTGCCGGAGTTGAGAGTTACAAGTAGAAGAAATAATACAACTACAATGACATTGACCACGTAACCGAGTGCGAAATAAATAATGCCAAGCTCAAATTACCAAATGCCGTCAAATGACTCCAACTCTGAAGTCAAACACGTGAGTCGAGAGTCCCTTAGAAGAAACTAGTAATAATAATAATAATTATAATAATAATAATGTGGCCTGAATTTGTGTTACAAATAAAGCTTAGCTGAGATTTGTATGTATTTATTTTCTTTTCATTTTTTTTGCTATGGCGCCTTGGCAAAAGTCATGCTTAGCCGATAGCCTTTGGGGTTGGCGACACTTTATAAATTCTATTTTCAGTTTGATTCCACACACCAAGTTATAATCATAATCAGCAGACTGGGCGACATGCTATCATCATCAACCGTCAATGCCGCCAACATAGCAATAAACCTAATTAAATCTGTACGATTAACACAATATATATAGACTAATTTTGATAAGCTTTGCATGAGTTGAAATCGGAGCCAAGACGACTTAAGAATGCCAACCAACAAATGTTGGCTTAGTACAAGCTAAACTTTTTAAACATGACGAAATTGTTTTCATATTCTTTTTCTCAATTCTTAACTTAATTCTAATCAGATCTTTAGTTTCGTCGTTTATCCTATTTGCAATTTGGCAACAACTTAAATATTTTGTTGCATAGTTACAGGGGCAACAAATTAACCGAAATATATTTCAGAAAAACTATTTTAATGATAAGCAAATTTTGAAAGCAATATGACTTGATGACAAATTGGTCTTTGTTAAAAAAAAAACATTTTTAATTCATAATTTGATTAAACATTATATGTTAAAATTGAGTTGAGCTGATTTAGTATTAAATAAGTCTTGTTATAATTTGAGAATTGTTTTTCATTGCCAACCGGAAACAATTAAGAGCAATTTTAAAATGTTCAAATTATTTAATATAGTCATTAAGTAGAAGAAGGAAGGAAGACCCGAGGGTTATCGTTATCGCTAATTTGTTGATAACACTCGTTAACCTTTTGGCCCTTCACAGCCGACCTCAAAGATTGCCAAATCGGCGATGACATCAAATAACATCTAAAACCCCACCGACGGAAACGAGAGAGAGAAAGAGAGAGAGAGAGGGAGTGAAAGAGAGAGCGAATGAAAGAGAGCATGGATCAAGGAAATCAACTTAACTTAAAAAAGAAGTACAAGAGAGAGAGAGAGGTAGTTAAAGAGATCGTTGATAGATCATTAAGGAATTAAGCTTAACAAAAAAAGAAGATGAAAAGAACGAGATAGAGAGAGAGAAAGTGGAAGAGAGCATGGATCAATGAAGTCAGCTTAACTTAAAAAAAAATAAATAAAGATGAACAAGTGGGTTTTATCTAAAGAGCTGCATGTGCCGGAAATATAATAGATGCACATTCGTAATGCAATAGACTCAAGGAAATAACGGGGCAATGCGCTCTTTTTTTGTCGGACGATAAAATACAGCAATGCTGACCTAATTCTCTTTGATACTATATGCTCAAGTTTTACTGCAGATTACAAAAAAAAAACAAACAACACAGTTAAGAAACAACTGTTGTTAATGATGACAAATACATGGATTATATGCAAACGGTTTGAGAAGCGCTGAATAAACGTACAACTTACAAATAGTCGGACAGTTTGAGGTGAACTGATGCTGGGGCTTAGAAGAATTGCAAGCATACGTATAGTTTGAGAGTCACTGGTAACATATCTTAACATTTAATAGTGCTTTTTACACAATTTGCACAAGCTTTAATATAACAATAATAATAATCGCTTTTTTACTGTTTTTTACTTACCTTTGACGGTGTAATGGGCACAACGCTGGCTAACAGACAAAGAACAGTTACTAGACCCGAGAGATGCAATCGATCTCTGGGCAACATCATCATGGTCCTCAGCCTGACCACCACCACAATAAAGTCGATGTTTACTTGGAAACGGGAGACAAACTTAAAATCTCACTGCTATTTTACACACACGATAACTGCGAAATATAAACATTGAGAATTTTGGTTGTTTAAACTTTTGACATAAACTGGAATATATATATAGTTATTATTTATGTATATTTTAGCAAGCTGGGCACATTTAAAATTTCGAGTCTATTGTGTTTTTTTTTTTTTTGGTTTTTTGAGATGTTACTGTTATGGGGACTAACAGAGAAAATGTTGGTGCTTGCTTGATTAGCTGTGCTGCTGCTGCTGCTGCGATCGTCGGGCACAACACAACACTCCCCACATGTGGAGATCGTCAAGCGTTCAAAGTGTTACTAAAATCGGGCGGCACAAAAGAAATTCGAATTCGTTGCCAGCAAGCGCGAATCGTGTCTGCCCGAAGTTGCACTCGTTAAGCGTTCGGCTCGACTTCGGCACACGCACACAATCGCACTTGATGCTTTCAATGTATGCGTGCCGGCGACGTTTGTGTGAGGCGGGCCGGAGTGGGAGGTGTGTGGGGCGCGTTTTGGGTTTGGGTTGCGCAGCCTGCTGCTGCTGCTGCTGATGGGCTGTTGATGCTTTTTTTTCCTTTTTTTTTACTGAATTTAGCACTTTGTTGCCTTGAAATGAGGAAACGGCGACAACGACGACGCCAGGCAAACATGTATTTAATATTACATTATTTTTTTTGTTCTTTTTTTTAGTATATATTTTCAGTTGTTATAATTTTCCTAGTTAGCTTATTAAGTCTCTTTTGTTTGTGTCGCAGTCAGAGTGATTAGGCTAAGGCTTATTCATTTGGTACTTGTGCATTGTGGATTGTAATTGCGGCTGATAAGCGGCTCTAAGGTTGCGTATTTCCTGTTCGAGCATGAAAATCAGCTTGTTTTTTTTCTTTTCTTTTTTTCAATTAATTAGTACGCAGATTTTTTTTTTATAAATAGAAGTTTACGAAATGTCTACTTGTTGATGTCAGTTTTGAAACGAAACCAAGTCCAACCCCAAAAAACAAACACAATCATGGCTCTTGTGCGTTGCTCAAGATTAATGTCGAACTCGATTTTGGTACACGACCCACTAGTCTCAATGTTGTGTGTTGTTCGTTGTGTATTGTGTATAGTTTGTCAATAAATCGCATGTAACAAAGCACAAAGAAATGATCTTAAGGCTATTCGCTTGGGGAACGACATCTTAATGGGTTTATATTGGAGATTCTCTGAATTTGCGGAATGGGTTGCTTGCTTTTGATCCTGTGCCTCAAGATTAATATTATTTAGACGACATTTTAACTTAACTTTTATAAAAAATAATAATGATAGTAGTAAAACAACAATTCAATTCAACTAATTTATTTTGTTCAATAGTTAATTTCATAAGTAAACTTTCAATAAATCGATCGACTTTATTGCACATATCATTTAATGCTTACGGAACTGTTTTGGTATGCCACCAAAAAAAATCCTAGCACTAATCACACGTATAATGCTTGAAAATATATATTTTAAAGATCAGTGATCCCCAAAAAAACCTTCAAGCCTTATCAGAGGTTGCCTTGACTGAAAACCTCTCCAAAAAAATAAAACTCAAAACTATACACTGTAGGAATAAATTTGAAATACAAGCATTATAAGCGAAGATAATTCCATGAAATCCAATCATTTAAAATCAAATGAAAAGTCTTTAAACAAGCTTAAGACAAACTTTAACATTAATTTTTAATTGTACATATAAAAAAAATAAAGATTTACAAAAAATGGATGTACTCTGACAATTCAGAATAATATAACTATATCGATAGAATAAGTCCTTAGTAAATCAAGCATATATGTAAGTAACATCTTAAAATCCCTCAGTCAGTTATTCCCCAATTCAATTACGTAAGTTATTCAAACTCAAACTGAGCACATTTGATTTTTGTAAGTGCATCTCTCAGGCAACAAACAAGCTCGTCTTGAAAATTAGCACAAGAAGCTACAAAATCGAGCCGGATCGTGTGCTCTATCAGAAGCGTCAATGGCGTGGCAATAACGGAACTCATGTGCCCGATCTTACAATTGGGGCTATCAGCCCCAACCGACTTCTTGCTGAGCATTCTGTTAGTAGTAGGTGCTCTAACTAAACAGGGAAATAAAGGCCGATTAATATATATCCAACTGGAAAAAAAACTAATAACTCCAACCTCATATCAACCCCCCACAACAACAATAAGATGAACAAAGAGTAGCAACTTAGTTTCAGACTTATCTACAAAGTTTCATTCATATTCATATTCACATTCATATTTATATTCGTATTCATATTCGTATTCTAGTTAGGTTAGAGCTGCCTGCTTGGGATTTTAAATGGTTGCTACATATTTGTGCATGTATTTGTGTCGCCCATCCGTTCTACACACACACGCACACACACACACACAGGCACACAGGCACGCGCACAGCTCACACAGACTACATGGATAGAGTACGTGTGCGCCGAGCGAATCGTTTATCGTTCGTTTCTACTTCGGCACAACGATCGGGCGATCGCTGTTTGGTTTTTGGCTGGCTGAAGCTTATACTATAATTAGTCGTGTTCCGTCTTCTCGAGTAAGTAGTAGTCTGGCCTCTCTGCGTTTTGCTTGAGTCTCTTGAGTCTTGGGGCCTTTAGTCTTGTGGCTCTCGGCTAGCTGGTTGGTTGGTGTGCTTTGTTTGTGTTTCGCTCGGAGTGTTTCGGTCGTGTTTTTCAGTTCAGTACGCTTGATCCACTCGATCCATTCAGTTGGATTAGTTTACCGTAAGCCACTACCAACCTTAAAAATCGAACAAATTAATAACTACAATCGTCAAATACTCGTTGTCACAAAAACTAAATAAAAAGAAAAATTAACTGAAATTATTCCTGTAAAATATTTATAGAAAATACAATCTTCAAAAAGGAATACAAATTCGGTTTAGTCAGTTGTGACTGTCAAACTGTAACGTGCGCTTTGCATGAAATCAAACAGATTTTCATAATTTCAAATGTAACATTATATTTTACAGCAAAATCTTTAATTTAGGCACTCGCAGTGGCTTCAAAACTGTAACGTGTTTGTTGCCTGAACTTGAAATAAAACATATATAATAAAATTCAACAATAAAACTAGTAAATTAAATAGAAATTTTGGGAAAATAAAAGAATTAATAATATTACTAACGAGTAACAAGCTTTTTGTAGAATTTTTAGTTTATGAGAGTGAAATTTTGACAGGTGACAAAAAAAATAAAGTGCCTACTTTTCTGCCTTTCAGACCATCGACGGCAACATTAAATTTTAAGTCAACGAGGACAGCAGGAAATAACTGTGCAGCCAAAGTGCAGAGGGCATTATGTTGCCCCACTGGAAGCGGTGAGTCTTTATTTATTTATTCTTTTTTTTTAGCAAAAACCAATTTGATACGATAAAATTTAATATGTTTTGCCAATACCTTTAAAGTATCCAAAATTTAAATCAATTTATATCACATACAATTCTCTCGAAACTGTAACTAATTATACGTTCAGTTCCAGTGCCCTTCAAATATTGCGAATCTAGTGCACGCAGCGAAGTGCGTATGTGTGTGTGTGTGTGTGTGCCTGCACGAAAAAGAGAGTGCGCACAGCATAGTAGAGAGCAACGCTGTTTAAGAGAGCGGTGATCACGTTCACTCTCTTCGTTGCACACACACACACACACACGTACACTCTTTTGAGATAAGCGACTTGACCAATATTGCTGCAAAGCATGACGTTATCAAAGAAAAAAAAACAAAAAACTAAGCTACTTATTTTTTTTTACTTTCGAATAAACCTTAATGAACTTTTGAGAATTTCGCTTGATTTCTTTTTGCTTTTGTTTTTTTTTATAGGCTGCTGTTCGCCGCTGTTTTTGCTGGAGCGGTTTTTAGTACAAACGCTGTAAGAATCAATTTTTTATTACTTATTAATTAATTAATTAATGAAAAATGAATTCATGCGAATGTTTTTTGCAGCAATTTTGGAAGCAATCGGGCACATCGGGCTCAATACATGAGAATGTGCGCCAGAGAGACGATTCACGAGTACCATTCTCGATTGACGAGAGTTACGATATTGTTGATTCGGCCAAGAATTGTACGGCGGGCAGGGGCTGTGTGCCCAAGTGCATTGCGGAGAAGGGCAATCGTGGCCTGCCCGGGCCCGAGGGTCAGATCGGTATCAAGGGCTTGAAGGGATATGCCGGTCCCGAGGGACCGCCCGGTGACAAGGGCCAAAAGGGTGATCCGGGACCATATGGAGCGCGTGGCGACAAAGGTGAAGGTGGCATGCCCGGTATACCCGGTATGCCGGGTTTGCGCGGTTTATCTGGTACACCCGGTTCACCCGGTAATCCCGGTACAAGTGGCAAGGATGGCTGCGAAGGCAAACAGGGTCTGCTCGGCGTGCCCGGTCTGGATGGTATGCCCGGACCACGCGGTTTTCCCGGCGGTCCCGGCATCAAGGGCGAGAAAGGTGATCCGGCAAAGGAGAACGGTGACTATGCCAAGGGTGAGAAGGGTGATCCTGGCTTTGCAGGTCGTCCCGGCCTCGCCGGCCCGGAGGGCGAACGCGGTGAGAAGGGAGAACGCGGTGATTCGGGTCCATATGGACCGCCCGGACTACGTGGTGATCGCGGCATCAAGGGTGAAAAGGGTGCCGCCTGCTTTGCCATACCACTGGCTGGCAAGCAGGGCGAGAAGGGCGAAAAGGGAGATCCGGCACCAAGGCTGCCAGCCCACGGCACTGACACAGTCGTCGGTCAGCGCGGTGATGTCGGCCAGAAGGGTGAAATGGGACCGATGGGCATTAAGGGCGGTCTAGGACCGGCTGGTGAGCCTGGACACGATGGACAAAAAGGTGAAAAAGGTTTGCCTGGCGGTGCTGGTGAAAGAGTAAGTCATCTCCAACCCAAGCCAAGAGAATTCAAATGCAAACGTATACGTCTTTTTTTTTTAGGGTCGTCAAGGTAACTTTGGTCCCCCCGGACCGCTCGGACAAAAGGGAGATCGTGGCGAGAACGGCTTGAATGGCCTGCCCGGCCAGTCGGGTGTGAAAGGTGAACCGGGACGTGATGGAAAGCCGGGAGATCGTGGTCTGGTTGGACCCCAAGGACCGCCGGGCGGTGGACGCGGACAACCGGGCGCACCCGGACCAAAGGGACCTCGTGGCTATTCTGGTCAGCCCGGTCCCAAGGGCTTAGACGGCATGGATGGACCACAAGGACCGAAAGGCTACATGGGTGCCAAGGGTGGCCCCGGCTTGGCCGGCAATCCGGGCAATGAAGGACCTCCGGGACAAAAGGGTGATAAGGGTAACGCTGGCCGACTAGGACCCATGGGTCCAAAAGGACCAATTGGCCACAATGGGCCTCCAGGACCTGAAGGACAAAATGGCGAGGATGGTATGCCAGGCTACGGTATCCAAGGACCTAAAGGAGACGATGGACAACCCGGGTAAGTGACCATGGGCAACCTTTGCTCCCTTTCATAAAACGCGATTGGTTTTATGTGACTATTTGTTTTTTTGTTGAATTCCCAGATTCCCCGGCCAAAAGGGCGGCAAGGGAGAACGCGGCTTTACGGGTGAGCGCGGTGTGCCCGGCGATTCGAAATTAGGCCGACCTGGCATACCGGGTCGCGCTGGTATTCCCGGACAAAAGGGTGAAGACGGTCGCCCCGGCAATCATGGCGAGAAGGGTGACATGGGCCCTAAGGGTGATGTGGGTGGCAAGTGCTCATTGTGTCCACCTGGACTGAAGGGAGACAAAGGTGAACATGGCGTATCCGGCATGCCTGGCAATCCTGGCGAGCGTGGACCACCCGGTGAGCGCGGCTACCAAGGCGATCGTGGTGAAGATGGCATAACTGGACTACCCGGACCCGAGGGCATTAAGGGAGAGGAAGGCTATCCGGGTGTACCCGGACCGATGGGTTCCAAGGGTGATTCTTGCCTTGAGGACCTCAGCCAGATCAAGCCGGAGAAGGGACAGAAGGGCGAGCAAGGATATATTGGTGCCTCCGGCGTGAAGGGTGAACGCGGTGAGAATGGAATTAACGGCGCTCCTGGCCTCAAAGGCGAAATGGGAGTGAAGGGCGATAGGGGCTATGCCGGTCAGCCTGGTAATGATGGCGCGCCTGGCAGCGATGGTCTACGTGGCTTCAATGGTGTCGATGGTATAAGCATCAAGGGCGAACCTGGTCGTGCTGGCTACGATGGCATTAAGGGTGACAAGGGCTCCGCGGGCTATGTTGGATTCAAGGGCGAACCGGGCACATGCGCCGCAAGCGAACTGAAGGTCCCGCTCAAGGGTAACAAGGGTGAGCGGGGCAACACTGGCATGCCCGGACCCAGCGGTGAAATGGGCCAGAAGGGTGAACATGGCCTGCCCGGCGAGAAGGGCGCAATGGGACCTCAGGGACCAGTCGGTACTGTTGGACCACGCGGCTTGACCGGACAACGCGGCGACAAGGGCAATCCTGGCCAATATGGTGCGCCTGGTAACGATGGCAAGGATGGACTCCGTGGACCGCCGGGTCGCAATGGCGAGCGTGGACAAAAGGGAGAGCAAGGCATCACTGTGGCGGGACCACGTGGACCACAGGGTCGCGATGGTTTGATTGGCGAGAAGGGCGATCGCGGCCTCGTTGGAGCTACCGGCCGTGTCGGACCGGATGGCAATCCGGGTTATCCGGGCGAGAAGGGTGATGCCGGTTTCGCTGGTTCACCAGGCCCGACTGGCCTAGTCGGTTCCAAGGGTGAACCGGGCCCAGTTGGTCCCGAAGGACGTCCCGGCCCACCCGGTAGTCCCGGCATCGATGGTGTTCAGGGACGTGACGGTGCCAAGGGCGAGGTCGGCATGCCCGGTCTCGTTGGTATGCCGGGCATCAAAGGTGAGCGCGGAGCACCCGGCAACGATGGTCAGAAAGGCTTCACCGGTCCAGCCGGTGCCATGGGCAAGCGTGGTCCTCTCGGTTTTGCTGGTATTTCTGGTAAGTTGATGGCTTCAACGTAAATTGTGCTCCGTCGAATAATCTTCATCATTGCTCGATTTTAGGAATGAAGGGAGACAAGGGTGAGAACGGTTTGACTGGCAACGATGGCCTGCCTGGCGTCCGTGGTCCACCCGGACCACCCGGCATTATGGGTGTTAAGGGTGACACCGGTCCACAGGGTCAACCCGGCCAAAACGGTTCCGATGGCTATATGGGCGAGAAGGGTGACCAGGGCCTGCCGGGCTTCGACGGACCACAGGGAGAGCCAGGCGATGCTTCCGAAAAGGGAGAGAAGGGTGAGCCCGGTCTGTCCGGACTACGCGGCCAGGATGGACAGCCCGGATTGCCAGGCTTGCCTGGCGAGAAGGGACTGGCTGCTCTACCCATACATGGACGGCCCGGTGCACCGGGTGAGAAGGGCAACGCTGGACGTGACGGCCTCGATGGACAAAATGGACGACCGGGTGAAAAGGGTGATGCTGGCTTCCCGGGTGCAACTGGACCAAAGGGTGACAAAGGTATTGCCGGACAGCCGGGCCTGACTGGCGCTCCTGGCAATGATGGTCAGCCCGGACCCCAAGGCAGTCGTGGCGCTGCAGGCTACGCCGGTCCCAAGGGCAACAAGGGCGAACGTGGCCTAGTTGGTGTCGCTGGCCTAAAGGGTGTCATGGGTCTGACGGGCCGGCAAGGATATCCCGGCGAAACTGGGCCAAAGGGTGACAAGGGCGAACGGGGTCCGAGGGGACCAGCCACCCAAGTCAACATGCTGGATCTGAGGGGAGAGAAGGGTATCCGAGGCAGCGATGGCCTGCCCGGCCTGCCCGGACCTCAGGGTAGCAAGGGCAACCAGGGACCAGTTGGTTATCCAGGCGAGAAGGGAGAGCATGGACTAACCGGACCCCCTGGCATCGCTGGCCTGCCTGGTTTACCTGGATCAAAGGGTGATATGGGCTTCCATGGTGAGCCTGGAGCACCTGGCCCCATTGTCAAGGGCGAGAAGGGTCTGCCCGGACGTAATGGCAAATCCGGACGTGAAGGTATTGTTCATCATTAGCATTGACACATTGGACACATTGTATGCAAATTGTAAATTCAACTTCAGGTGCACCTGGACCACGTGGCATGAAGGGCGATCGTGGCTTGCCCGGACTGGCTGGCAACGCTGGTCTCGTTGGTCTGCCCGGACCCATCGGTCCGACCGGTATGAAAGGTGAACGTGGAATGACTGGTGCGCCTGGCATTGATGGCAGTGCTGGCTTCAATGGTGTGCCCGGCCTGAAGGGAGAGTCCGGTTTTCCCGGACCCAAGGGTGAGCGCGGCGTCGCAGGCTTCGAGGGACAAAAGGGCGACAAGGGTGACAGAGGCATGGCTGGAGCACCGGGTCTGATTGGTCTGACTGGTCTCAAGGGTAATATGGGCATGCCTGGCATGGATGGTCAACCAGGACGCCCGGGTCCAGTGGGTGAGAAGGGTTTGGCCGGACCCAAGGGCCGTGATGGCTACAACGGTCAGCCTGGTGCACGTGGCATCAAGGGTGAGCCTGGCCTGTTGCCACCGCCCGGACCAAAGGGTGAACCCGGCAATCCCGGTCACAATGGACAAAAGGGTGAGATTGGACCACCGGGTGCCACCGGTCTGGTTGGCATCCAAGGTGAACGTGGCGAGAAGGGTGAACGTGGTGCCATCGGTCTAACCGGCGCTGTCGGTCGCCCCGGCATCAAGGGCGAACGTGGCGAGCAAGGACAGATGGGTTATGTGGGTGCTGTTGGAGCCATCGGTTACAAGGGTGAGCCCGGCCAGCCGTGCAGCGGTGCCCAGGACTATCTGACCGGTATACTGGTGACGCGTCACAGCCAAAACGATCAGGTGCCACAGTGTGCGGCGGGTCACGTCGAATTGTGGACGGGCTACTCACTGCTCTATGTCGATGGAAATGATTATTCGCATAATCAGGATCTCGGCCAGCCCGGCTCGTGTGTGCAGCACTTCTCCACACTGCCGGTGCTGTCCTGCGGACAGAACAACGTATGCAACTATGCGTCGCGCAACGACAGAAGCTTCTGGCTATCCACATCGGCACCCATCCCGATGATGCCGGTCAACGATAACGAGATCCGCAAATATATTTCACGCTGCGTTGTCTGCGAGGCGCCAGCCAATGTGATTGCCGTGCACAGCCAGTCGCTGGCGATACCCAACTGCCCCAATGGCTGGGAGGGCCTATGGATCGGCTACAGTTTCCTCATGGTAAGTAACGATTTAGAACCACATTCAAAAAATAACAGTCCAACCTAACCGACTGCAAAATACTCTGCTACCAATAAGTAATAGTATCTGATAACAGTTGCCACAGCGCAGCCAAGAAATACCAATCCTTACAGGAAATTTCCATTAATCTATCCTTAAAATTTCGCATTCCAAATTTGAGCCTCAGAAAGAAATGTTGGAGCAGTTTGCTAGTAAGCTAGTTGCCAAATTTGGTAGCTTTATCTCCAAAATTGCGAAAGACATAGGCTTTTGAGATGTGTGTAGCTCTTAAATTGCAACAGATATAGACTTTTATCGCTATTTGTGGCGTAGACCAGTTAATTGTTTCAGGCCTTTTGAAGTGTGCTATATATATAAATAAATATATATATGCCAAGCTTATTAGGAGATTACCAGCAAGTTACCTTCCCAGTTGGGTGAATCTATCTTTAAACTTGTGGAGATATACTTATCTTATCGCTTTATATTTTTAGATATGTTGCTTTAAATCTTTTATCGATACTTAAAGGGGTTTACCGTCGTTAATATACCCTCAAAATTTGATGGCTCTAGCTCAGAATATGTGGAAGATATAGTCATTTCCGATATCGCCAACCAATTTTGATGACTGTGGTTTTAAAATTGTGGTCGATATGTGGCCTTATCGATTTGCGATAATCGATTTAATCGATTTCCTAGCCTAGATACCTTTGATAACTGATAATAATCCCAATCTAAATTCGAACAATTCTCTAGCACACTGCCGTTGGCAATGGGGGCGGTGGACAGGCGCTCCAATCGCCTGGCTCCTGCTTGGAGGACTTCCGGGCCACACCGTTCATTGAGTGCAATGGGGCTAAGGGACACTGCCATTTCTATGAGACGATGACGAGCTTCTGGATGGTCACTTTGGAGGATAGCGATCAGTTCTCGCGGCCCGAGCAGCAGACAATCAAGGCGGGCAATCTACTGTCTCGCGTCTCCAGGTGTCAAGTCTGTGTGAAGAACTCGTCATAAGCGGGGTCGGGGCGGACGGACCACACCTAATAATTTTAATCTAAATCTAATACCTAAACTAAACCAACGAACAATATACACACACACAACACACACAAAAACAAACAAACAAACACACACACAACACACACAACAACACACTCAAAAGAAAAACTAGAACCAACACTGCTACCAAATTCCTTAAACTAACCAAAAAAAGAACCAAAACCAAACCAATGAAATATGCTGTACCGCACCGAGGTTAAGCGGCGCCTGATGCCATCTTTTGTATCTGCCATTAAATAACATGTAAACTGCTATTTAAGTTAAGTGACAACAAATAAACTAGCCTGGTAATATGTAAAAAAAAAAACAAAAACAAAAACAACACTACCTTTACATAATAATACTTACACTTAGTTTGGCTAGCAGCACACGACTCCAAATACCCGAATACCCCTACTCTGCCCTATCCTGCTCTGCCCCATCCTGCGAACTATGCTTGCCACATTTTGTTCCACACGAAATGCATGATTCAAAAGCCAAATAATATTCGCAAATCTCTTTTATTTTCATATCCCCATTGTGTGCTAGCAAAACTCTTTCGAAATACACAACTCAAATACAAAACCAAAAAAAATGGTAAAAATGGTCAGACAATAAATCAATTTCATAAAACTCGTATTTACCGATCAAGTGAGAATCAAGTATTATGCTTCTTAAACAATATTTGAACATGCGTCGAATTTATTTTTTCAGATTTATCAAACTGCCAACAAAAAATCGAACTCAATTTTCGCCTTGTCAAAACTGAACCAATTTTATATACTGAATGGATAAGTAATGCAGCAAAAATATTTAGAAACTTTTCAGAAACTTTTAGAAACAGTTGTTAAACATTTTATTCCAGTTTTATTGCCATATTTCCCATTTAAAATCTGCTGATCAGTAATATATCAGCGTATATTATATTGCAAGCCACAGACTGTAAAATTAAAGCTTTCATTGCTATCGGAAATCGATATGTATCGTTAATGGATGCAGTTATGTTATGGATTAAATTAAACAAGGCTGATCTGCGTGTGGTATATGAGAACCTATATTCCAAATCTGAAGTCTCTGTCTCTTACAGTCTCAGAGATCCGCTTGTTCTTACAGGCACACATGGCTTTATCGACTTGCCAGTTGATCCTGATCAAGAATATATATACTTTATGTGATCGTAGATGGTTTCATCTGCCTGTTACAAACATTTGCATAGAATCATTACACGCTTTTACCCATTTTAAACTCAGGGATGATTTAATCTGGGTCAAGCCGATTGCATAAATTGAGCTCTCAAGCCACACCTCAATTTTATCCATCGTTTTCAAGAAATAATATTTTTTAAGTCACTCAATAAATCTATTTTGAATTGATTAACGGTAAATGCTTTGAACTCAATGATCAAACAACTTAAAGAAACCGGATCGATCTAAGTCTATGTAATATAGATAAATCTTATCAAAAATAAATTCAAATTCTGTGTAAAGTACAATTTATGATTTTTGTTTGATATTCAAACTAAATCTGCATACTAATCAGCTGGGGGATGGTTTAAGCTTGAATGGGGGTGGGATGGGCTAGTGGTGAAAAAATCACGAAAGAGAACAACTGAGAACGTTGCAGTCAGGCATAGCCGACTGGGAAATACTCTGATTTTGAAAATATCTTTACGCTTTTTTAGGTGTGTTACTAGCAATATACCTTCAAATTTTGCTGACTTTAGCTTTCAAAGTGTGTGAGATCTATGATTTTTATCGATTTACACCATTACTACCTTTAAAATACTTTATACATTTTATGACTCTAAGCTATAATTTTAAAATTATATTAAAATGGGCGATATATGGTCTTATCAATTTGCAATAGGCTTTTATCGATTTTGCTGACACCAATTTTATCAGTCTCAAGTCTCGCGCATCACGGACATTGCACAAAACCAATATACTCCTATACATGCCGGTAACAGAGTATGAAAAGCAAGTTTAAATCGAGCGCGCTATTCAAAAACAATACGAAACGAGTGAAATTCACCACTTGATTGTTATTCTGGACTAGGCACACCACTAGGCACTTGTGCGCATGTCAACCAAGGGCTGCTGCCCAGGGGGTGGTGGAGTGATGGGCGGGGGTGGTTGGCGGCAGAGGGGGTGGAACAGACGTTAACATATGATAATGATATGTCTGCCGCAAAACACTAAAAAAATAAATTCCAATTGGTGGTGGGTACAAAATAAAAGAACGTTCCAGCTGTGAGTGTATATATATACGTATATATGTATATGTGTGTGTGTGTGTGTGTGTATAAAATAGGGGTAGTAGAGCTGATTGGGATTCAAATTGGTAAAATGAGAACAGAACACAGCGAGACATTGGCGAGTGCGGAGTGCAGAGAGAGAGTGCGGAGTGCCCAGAAAATCGGTTGGGTCTTGCGATAAGGAGTTGGAGCAACGAAAAACAGTTGGACAACAAAAGAAACACAAGAAAAGTAGGCAAAAATATGGAAAGAAAACGAAAAAAGAAAGAGTAGTGCATAACAAGTGAAATAATAATTAACATTAATTAGAACTAGTAGAATAGAGTTGAAAGTGGAAAAACCAACAAACCGGAAGCACCAAGCAACCCCCAACAAAAACAAAAAGAAAGCATATAGTTAAGCACCAACTCGCCCCACCTCCCAGCGCACCCGCCTCCCCCAACCTACTGTATATATATACATAGATATATAGAGAGAACCGCAACCCCCACATATATATATATATAGAGAGAGAGATTCCTTAATGATTATCGTGCTGCTGTTGTTATTCCAATCGCTGTGCCTCTACTGCCAACGTCTGGTGTTGCACATCCACGACAGATGCTTTCCACGGAACGCACGCCTGCTGCAGGAGGTCGCCGAAACTGTGGGCGATCGTAAGGCTCACCAGCACTTGGAGCATCTGGAGCTGGAGCAGATCAAGCGGAGGCAAAAGCGTCGCATCTTGGAGCCGATACTGCCGCTGGGTGTGGGCGTTAATCTGGAGGCGTGTCGATTCTGTGCGCACAGTCCGCAAGGCTATTGTCGCCATCATTTCCATTTGCAGCTGCACACGAACGGTGGCGCCGAACAGGATTACAAACAGTTGCGACGCAATCGACGCCAGCTTAAACGCAGCCTGGAACAGCAGCAGCAGCAGCAGCAGCATCATCATCTCTTACCCAGAAGCACTTATCCACTCAATTATAGCTATCAGAGTCGGAGCACAAGTTCGTTGAGCAGCGGTTACGCCTCATTGTCACCCTCGCAGGAAGAGCAACTGGAGGAGCAGCAGTTGGAGGAGGAGCAGCAGCAGCAGTTAGAGCAGTTAGAGGTGCAGCAGTGGGAGCAGGAAGAGGAACAACTGGAGCAGCAATTGCAACCCGAGGAGCAGCACTTGATAACAAGTCATCTGTAGGAACAGAAATTATACGGAACAGCAGCAGCAGCAGCAAGTCAAGCATTTGGAGGAGGAAAAGGAAGAGGGAAGAAGGTGGAGCAGGAATAAAAATAGGTAGAGGAGAAGGAGCAGCAGGAGGAGCAGAAGAAGGAAGAGGAGAAGGTGAAGGAAGAGAAGGAGGAGCAGGATCAGAAGTAAGAGCAGGAGTAAAAGCAAAAGGAAGAATAGGAGTAGAAAAAGGAAAAAGAGAAGGAGGTGCAGGAATAGGACAGGGGAACAGGAGGAGCAGCCTGAGGGCCATCTCAAGCACCATTCCAAGGAGCAGCTCAAGCACCATTCCAAGCAGCACCTCTAGCATCAGCTCAAGTCTCTTGATACTCATCTCAAGTGTCTACAAACAAAGGCCAACAACAACCAACAATAAATTCAACAAAGACACAAAATCAAAGTAGACTTTTACAACAATAAATTCAATTCAACTAACAAATTTGCTGTGAATGTTTTTTAACCATTGTTATTGGCAACAGTTATTGGCAACAGTTATTGGCAACAGTTATTGGCATCAGTTATTGGCATCAGTTATTGGCATCAAGCATTAGCAAGCAACATATTTTTTGGCAACATGTCTGACGTGGAATTGGAGCAAGTGTCGCCAACGCAGCAACAATGTCGCACAAATCCCCGCAACAGTTCACCAGATGGCAAACAAATGGTAATTGGTCGTCCATTGGCCCAATGCTCTCCGTTGATGGATGGCGACGAGGACGATTGGACGTGGAGTAAAGGTCATCGCTCGATGGAGGTGGTGCTGAGTGGCACCGATTTTCGCACCGTACACTTTCATCCCAATTGGAGCAAGGGCACCGCCGGCATCCAGGGCAAGCGTGCTTTGAACAATGGTCGCTACTATTGGGAGCTGCATGTGTCGCAGCGGGTCTTTGGCACCTCCATCATGTTTGGCATCGGCACCAAGTCCTGTCGCCTGCACGCCAACGCCTTCCGCAACATGCTCGGCGAGAATCAGCACGGCTGGGGACTCTCCCACAAGGGTAAATAAATAATTAATACACAAATCACGTATTTATCACTTATTTGCCGCATTTTCCGCATTTTCATTCAATAGGCGTTCTTTGGCACAAGGGCGTCGCTTTACTGTATACGAAACGCTTTCGCGAAAATCATCCCACACAAATTGGTGTCCTCTTCGATGGCATTGAGGGCACCTTGACCTACTACAAGGATGGCAAGTGCCTGGGCGTCGCCTTCAGGGGCCTGGATAAGGTAAGCGAAAAAGACAAGCTAAAACTTATCATAACATTAATTTATTAACATTAAACACAACTAAAAGGCAGTTTAGAAACACATTTTTCTCTCTAAGTTATCTGCTCCATCGGCATCCAGCAGCATTTTATCACTTACTTTATTATAAGCATAAAAACCACATGCTGAGCAACAGCAGATGTTTAGATTTGCATATCTTTCAAGAAAAAACCTAATAAGAATATTTTCGTATATTTTTTTTATGCACATTCAAAAGTCCAAGCAGCAGAAAGATCCCCTTACGAATTCGATTCGTAATCTAAACTTTGTAGGCGCTGTAGCTTCAATTCCATAACAAATCTCATTAATTTTTCATAAGCAGTTAAAGTAAAGTAAGAACTCTATAAACTTATTTACTTAGTAATGCAGAAAGTATGCCTTGCAGAATGTTTTTTTAACCTCCTCGTGTTAGGGGTTGTAATCGGAAAACTATTCGACTCTATGTACCAAGATGTACTATTTTATTTCCCGAAACACTGAAAAATGTATAGCATATTTATATTAAAAATATAATTATTTATGTATTCAAAATATAGAAAGTTTACAACAGATACAATTTGATGACTTATTCTAGAATATATATAAAAAATTTTAAGCGTAAACAAATAAATATATTTTCTTTTTCACTACACAAATTGAAGGAGACACTAAAACAGATTGGAAACCATTACTAAGAAATATGTAGTTAGACATCTGTGCTTGACTTGGTAGCTTCAGTGTACAACTCTGCAAAAAAGAGCATTACTAGGTAATCAGTTACAGAATGCCTTCGCTAATGAGCGATTCCATTCGCAGCTGGGAGGGACTATATATATACTATAGGCAAAATTAAAATATACTAAATACACTTTGCAACATATTTTTCTCGCAGGTGACTGAGCCGCTTTATCCCATTGTCTGCTCAACGGCCGCCAAGACGGAGATGACACTGAAGTGTACTCGTCGTGAGTTTGTCAATCTGCAGGATCGATGTCGGGCGGTGATAATGCGTAAATTGCGAACCGCTGGCAACGTGGAGAAGTTGAAGTTGCCCCTGTCGATTAGTGAATATTTGGGCGAGGTGATCGATGATATGGAGCCACTGCGTCAGGTAGACAACTATGATATATTGTGTGACTTCTAGAGTTGTCTATGACGATCCCTGATACGTATTATAGGTAAATGGGGATGACATGTACATTATAAACTTAGATTTAGAAACTTAAGTCGATGAGCCCGTGAAACTCAGTTTTGTGCCATAGTTTGTGGGACGCTCTGATAATGATGATGTTGAAGAACGAAGATGGCAAGAATGATTTCACGTAAATCTCAATTTGTTCTCGCAGTACTTAATAATATGCAATGTGAACTTAATCAATTTCACAACATTTTTATTTTGTTTTTAGCTTCTTCTTTTTGTTGTTGAAATTGTAGCAAAAATGTTTCCGGTAATAGGCCAATTGGGTGCAATATTTGTGATATAAGACAGAGGCAACATTCTTGTGCATCTGACGGATGGCAAAGCAAAAACCAAAAACAAAACCTTAAAAGCATAAATTCTAATCTATTATTATACTATATATTATATATATATATTTTCGTACGAGTGTGAAAATCTAGTCAAAGAATTAAACACGCTGCTTCAACTTTGTGGAACCCCCAAAAATGTGTACAATATAAATGAATTCGTGGTAGCCTCTTTGTAGCCAGCTAATAATATTTAATAAATGTTATAAATCTTTATGTATATGAAAAACATTTGCAGTTACAAACAGTTTCTCAAAATTCTAGTCGAAATATGTAAAATGTAATCATTCCAATACGATCTCCAACAATAGCACTTAAGAGCCTGACGAAGATCAATGTATTCCAATATTGTAAATGGTAAATATTTTTATATCTTAAGTACTTATAAGAAAACAAATATATGGCCTCAAGCACCAAAAAAAAAAAACAAAACAGACAAATAATTTAGTAAAAATTATTTATGTATTTATATTGTAGATTATTCCTTCTTTTTTTGGTGTCTATATTAAATAACTACAATAAATATTTATGATTGCAAACTTTCGAATACAAAATATGTATATTCAATTTGCAAGAATAAAATATATACGAGAATATTTACTAACTAAATGAATAAATGAATACAATACTAAGCACAGATTCTCTAGCAGTTTTCGTGATATGAATACAAATTTGAAATTGGATTACAGCTCATCGGTCAGGTGTTGTAAGTTTTGTATATGATCTCCATAATCGGTTGCCTCGCTGCCGACGAATATGTCATAATTGTTCAGGATTTCCAGATAGGACAAACGATCGTCGTGATCCTCATCCGTGGAGACAAACAGATGATCAACCTCATCATCGGCAATGACCGTATTACTCGGCACAATCCACGAGATTACCTACAAAGAAAAGTAGACTTTAGCTAAACTCAAAGTGGTCTTAAATCAAGGATGTTCATGGTTACCTCATTGCCTGTTAATACGCCATCGCCGTTCGCATCGTGCTCCTTGTCGAAACGTTCCTTTTCCGTGATCAGCCACTCCTTGTCATGATGCTTGGCCGAGTCGCCGACAAACTCCTGGAAATCGATTTTGCCATCATGATTGAGATCCTTGTCTTGCATCGTGTGCTCCAGCAGCACCGGCAACATATGTGGATGCTCCTCGGGGTTCTGGAAGTACACATATTCATCGAGACTGAGCACTCCATCCTTGTTGGTATCGGCTGCATTGAACAGTTCCTTGTCTTGTTTAATCATTCGCTGCTCCTCCTCGTAGCTGTCGAAGTCGATGACTTCCTTCTTGAAGTTCTCATCCTCCATGGCGTACGTGTCCTGCAAATACTCTTTCCAACTAATCAAATCATCCTGATCCTGTTCGATTTCCTCAAAACGATCCGCAGCCTCCTCCTCCGATAATTTTCTGTGCAAGCATAAGAAAACATTTAGTATAAAATATGGAAATGAACGACTTGGATCACACAAAGACATGCTGCTGGCAGGCGGCTTAGCAGAAAGGCATTAGTTTTCAAGGATGTTGAAATGTGCAGCAGTTGGTTAGCTGAGCCAGGTTAATCAACAAACAACACTCACTTAAAAGACCTTAATATCCACGCTTTAAGTTCGTGCCGATCGACAAACTCATCATGATTCAAATCCATCATTCGGACAAGTATCGCCAGGCGTCGCTTGGACTCTTCCGGTGTCAGTGTATCAAATTCCTGGGCATCTTTCGTATTGCCTTTATTGGGGGTAACATCAAAAATTTTTATGTGTAAGCATGGGAAACAACAGCGCTGAGAGCATTAAGCAAGACAAAACAAAAGTGCTCTAATATGTGGCAGATCGACTAGACGATGCCCTGTTAAAGCTGCTCTCTATGGATAAATTTTGCTGCATAACTTTAATAACTGAAATCAATGTCTCGATGGATTCTTCTTGGAAAATGATTTAAGTATTCTTTAAGCTCTTTAAACATTTTATTGCATTCTATTAAAGTTAATTAAATTGTCTAGATTGACTCTTCTTGAAAAATAATACACGTATTACTATAAACATTTGATTGTCCAAATTGACTCTTCTTTACAAATATCAATTTTATGACACCCTTCTATAACCATTTCTAATAAGTACAGGGTATAAAAATGGTCATCATTCACACAGCACGAAGAGCACGTGTGCACACAATAGAAACAACAACAAGCAATCGAATTGACGTGTTTCCTACAAAATCCCAAATATTAAATGTAAATAATGAGCAGCAATTTAAGATTTCTATGAACAGTGAAGAAACCTCGAAATAAAAAAAAAACAAAAACATAATTTATTAAACATAAAAATAAATTCGGTTTGACGAAAATGAAATGCCCTCTCTATTGAACAGACAAAAATTAGAGCTATAGTTAGCAATATGACAAATCAGTTCAAGGTTTATAGTATTTAGTTGAAATTCTAGAAATATAATTTGTAGAATTGTTAGATTGTAACAAGTTACATGACCAAAATGTAAATACCCCTTTCTAGTGTATACCATATGTTGCGATCTAAAAACAATACGTGAGTCAGACCATCCCCGACCCGGTCGCAGCATCATCCACCCTTACCTATAATGGCCTCGTGATCAAACTCCACATTGTGTTCGCCATCATCGCCATGATGTTGGGCATCCCTCGGTATAAAGATGCCGTCCTTAACACGCTCCTTGCTCGTGTGCTTCTCGTGCTTGTGACTATTCGCCACAGCTCCGATGGCGGGCATGGGTCCGACAGCAGCCAGTATTCCAAGTGTGCACAGCAACATTGGCCATATGGGTAAATTTTTGGGCATTTTTGTTATTTAGTTTTTGATTCGTTTGATTTGTTTATATGGCACTTGAAACGAATTTTTTGCGTTTAACGTTTTTATTTGTTGCTCGCTGTTTGCACGTCCGAAACAGACTGAGAAATTTGTATTTGGTGGAATCTTCTGATGTGGGATGCTGCGTGTGTACACACACACATACACGGACACACACACTCGCTCACACACACTCAGTAGTAAGGCACTTGAGATTGTAGCCGGCAGCGCGACACGTAATAGCCAAAAAGGCAATTCTATTGAACTCCAATGAACCCAGTCAATGAATTTGCGTAACCTGAAATTATATACATATATGTATATGTATACATATACATTTTTATCCAATACACATTTCAAATGATATGTTTAGCTTACCAGCTGTTTGGGCCCTTCGCACGTATTTGTTAGCATACAGCATAATCGAATAAATCTGTGCAGTCTGAGCATTTGAGCATTAATGGCACATTCGCATTTGATTAAATGCAATTTGAAATTATTTTATATTATATTATTATTGCAAACATTTAAACAATTATTTACTTAAGGGAGGCTCGTCAAAGCGAAGGCATCTTTTTGCAGCAATCGTGCAGCAAATACTGTTATCGATATATCGATATCTATGGTGCTGGTTTCTGCATTGCTAATGGGAACAGTGTATCGATTAATGGACACATCACTAGCAATTGTGTTATTGCAAAATAACATTTTCGCCAAACAGCGCGGATTGTTAGATTAAACATAAACAGTAAACACATAGAAGTTCAAAATTAAACGCTAGTTGAAGCGAACAACACATTCCGACAGTCAAAACTGTGTCGGTGTATATGTGTGTGTGTGAGTGTGTGTGCAGCAAAGGTGAGTTAGTTAAATCAAGGAAATAAAATAAGGCAGCAGACGATTTTTGCGATTAATTTCAAATGACATCATTTAGCAGCAACTAAAATGTAGCGTTTCATTTATGACTCGCGCATTTATTTATTTTGTTTGTTTTTTGTGTGCTCCAAACACGCAAAAAGGATACAAGCGAAAGGGTGCAACCGAAAAGTATATATATATATATATATATATGTATGCGTGTGTAAGTGGGTGGATGTTTATGGTGCCAATTAGCAGCAGGCTTTTGCGTTGGAGTTGTTGACCGGCTCTATTTTTGACTAACTGTATATGTATGTATATATTAACTTAGCATTTCCAGGCGTAATTATAGCCTGTATGGAGTTGTAAACATGCAACTGGTCAGTGTCTGTGCGTGCGTGTGTGTGGTTTTTTCTAGAGTTGGGAAACGTATCGTGTTTTCTTCCGTGACACTAATACGCAGTTAGAAATTGACTACAGCGTATGACGTGTTTAATGGGCACAAGCATAAAAACCACTGCAAAAATGAATTTCAAATTGCTTACAGTAGCGCAAAAGAAAAATGATAATAAAAAAAGCAATAAAAAACTGTGTGAGTTGTGTGTTGCGCGTACATGTTTTTTCGTACACAATTTTGCAACACGCTCCCATCTCAAACTCTCTCCATAGGTATTGTTTGTGGAGGGATTTGTTTTTTTTTTTCTTTTGATCTATTTGAGTGCGCATTGCTTACATTTTGTGGCTTAATCCAATCATTGCTAACCCTTACAGAGAGAGAGCGACGCAACGTGAGCTCTCTATTAATAATAAACAGCAAACGCAAACAAACTAACAACAACAGCTTCTACTACTAACACTTGCACGGGAAAACCTGCAAAGCTCCGCAAACGAAAATCAGTCGTGAGCCAGCCTTCAGTCGGCACAGCAGTTAGCTTTTGGTCGTGCTACAAAATTTGTCACTTTTTTCGGTCTCGACGAGTTTGAACCGGTTTACATTTGGCAACGAACCCCGCCCGCATCTAATTAATAGTTAAAATCCACAAATAAACAAAAAAATATACAAAATAGAAGAAGAAGCAATATCAAATGCCGTACATTATCATACGAGGTAATTTAGCCTCGTACAGTCACAAATATCCATGGCGTGTGCTCGTCTCTGGCTTGAAAGGTAATTCAACAATGACAAGGAAAAGTAGAGCTCCCTCTCTCTCACTCACTCCCACTCTCCCAGTAGATGCCGTACACTTATTACAGTTATATTTCATATGGTTTCTCTGTCGATTCAATATTGATGGGCAGTTGTCTGTTTGGTTTTTTTTTATTGTGCGACACAATTTAAGTGGGCTTCGTCACATGTGTATCCACTTACACACACACACACATACATACGCATGCACACCACCCACAAAATTTTAAGTGCTGGCTTGATTTTCTTTTATTGTCGGTTATTCCACTATTTCACACATACTTTTTGAATGGTTCGTCCTTGACTGGACTTTGTGTATGTGAATTGCCTGTTCCTCTACAGTGGCATCCAAAAAATAAGTACATGCTGCACTTAACACTTATCACTGTTGATCTATCGCATGAGCAACGGTTGTAATGTAATTTACAGTTAATTTGCACACCTGTGATTATCGATCGTTTTTATAGCCTTAAAAATAACACTTAAATATTTGCAAAAACGCCAAACAGAATAAGTTGCAATTTATAAATTTGTTTACACATGTGTTTTGTTTTCGTTGTTATCAATCAAGCTTTTTTCTCTCTACTTCCTATTATTATGCATGGAATAAAGACAACAATAATTGGTATTTACTCATTTTACGCTAATTTGTAAGAAAAAACCGGTTTGCAAACGTTCAACAATGAACTCATTGGGAGAGAGTATTCAGCTATCGGAGTGCATGAGAAGGAAGTAATTGCTAAAACTCTCTCTCTCTCCCTCTATTTCCTACACACACACTCTCCCCCTCTATCTCTCTCTTTATCTTAGTTGTATTGTGGTTTGTATCGCACATTGAGTCAGTTTCGTTTTGTTTCGCGCCGAGTGCGGTTGAATTACGGCTGTAGATTATTGTATGGTGAGGCATTCCCGCACACACACAAACACTCACACACGCATATGTTAGCACACAGATTTGGTCATATTTAAAGTTCATATTTACTTCAGATGCTTTTTTTTTTGGAAAAGTCAATGCACTTTGTAATTTTTCCATATCTGCTGTATATGTTTCATAACAAATTAATAAATAAATAAATAAGCTTCGTTGCGCTTTTGTTAAAATAATAGTAAAGCAAAAAAACGCTAGGGAATTAGTTGCTGTTTAATTAGCACAAGCATACACATAAAAAAATTCCCAATACACACACACAAAGTGCGGCGGAAAGAGGCCGGGGGGCTGACGTCATTCACTGCTCCCCAAACAGCGATTTTTTTATTACTATTTTGTTTTTATCTTTGTTGAGCGCCTGCCATACTCTGTCTTAACTGTATAAACACGGCAAATTAAACAATATTAAGCCCAGTAGAATACAAAAAACAAATTACGATAAGAGCTTTTTAACGGAACAAGAAATATTCTTTTTTTGACATTTTTGCAGCTGACGACATCGAGCAGTTGAACAAGTTTTCATGTGGCGGCTACAGCGATGAGTCCACAATTGTCTATTTAGTGCATCCTTGTCGCATTCTGTCAGCCTTAGAGGTAAGTCATCATCAGTTTCGAATAAGAATTCCAATAAGAATAAACACACTGCAAGCAGAAGTAAGCACGTCTTTCTGATTAGAAGTCACTGAAAGTCGAATCCATTTCAAGTTCGAAATTTCGAATTCTGCCAATTAGCCATCAATTTACATAATTAAATCAGTTTTATTGTTTTTTTTTTTTTTTTTTTTTTTTTGCATAACCAAATATATGAAACTCGTCCAGCGCCCACTTGAATAAAAAATAAAAAAAAATTTAACATGACTAATTCTAGTTGTATTTTATTTTTGCAGATTTTGGGTTTTCGCGTTGTGGCCAGTTCATCGACGGCCGTTAAGCAGGACTACAACGAGTATATGTGGACGATGCGCAAGGATTTCGACGAACCAGAACCAGAATCCGAGTCCGTATCCGTTGTCCGTGAGAATCTATCGAATATTGGTCGCGAGGCGGCCAGTTTAGCCAACTATCACAAAGTTGATTCGCCCGAGTAAATGTTTAACGCATCAACTCCCTTCGCATAGTGTATTTTTCTCTTCTTTTTTATTTTCTCTGTGTGTATCCATGTGTTTGTTTGTGGCAAAAAAGAAAACTATAGCAACGTAAAAAATCGAAACATTTCCTGTGAAAGCCTCGCAATTTTTTTTTAGTTTGTAGTTATTGGTGAAAAACGAGCAAAGTATGAGCGATAATCAGGCAGCGCCAGCGCCAAAGGAATCCACAACAAATTGCGAGTGTACGCCACAACAGCAACAACAACAACAACAGCAGTCAGCAGCGTTGCAACAGTCGTCGGCATCCCTTGGCGCCACAGTTGCTGCAGCTGGTTGTGCCACAAATGTTGTAACCATACCGGTGCCCATTCTCCAAACCGAGGGTAATTTTGCGTACGTCACCGTTAAGGGTTCGCTACACGATTATACGTGCACCGTTTTTGGCCTAAATCAGGCTGAAGTGCAGGCGTTATCCACGAGACTCTCGGTCAAGCCGTGTGTGAATGGTGTGCTGATCCCAGTGCCACCGATGGTGATGCTGAACACCCTGGCACAGCTCAGCTACAAGGTTGTCTGCAGTTGCGGTGAGGCCGAAATCTGTTGGACCATGCAACGTGAGGTTTAAAAAAAACAAAAACTAAGAAAAAAACTCATCTTCGATCATCATCATCTCGAAACACAACTCGAAACATTTGCTGAGTATACTTATCAACAGGCGAACAAAATAAAACTTTAAAAAACTTAAATAAATAAAATAACAAAAATGGATCAGCATAGTCCCGATAAGTGCAGGTGCCACAAGCAATCGCTGCCGGCACAGCAAACACTCAGCGATATGGATTTCGATAGAGGCATTTGGAATGCAGGTGAGCCGCCAAACTATACAAACAATCAAATAAAACCTTTGCAACAACACACTCTGATTCACAACGTGATTCAAGGGCGTGTCTGATTGATTAGCAAGGCTTTATTCACTAGCCAAACAAACTTTTCCACTGTAAATTTTTTGACAACGACAATTTTTCATACACTCTGCAAAAAAATCGAACCGAATTTTAGTATTTTGGCAAGCAAAGTCACGTTTATATTAGCTTTTTTTTTTGTTGGATTGTTAAAATTATTTTCTTAATTTAGAAATTATTTCTAAAACACAAGAAAAACTTGCTAGTTTTCAGAGTGACTTTTTGTCCGAGTGTAGAACATGGTTTGGCATCTAGTTGAAGACCACATCTATATCATATATACTTACTGATCTGTGCCTCTTATCCCACAGCTATCTACAACGATGTGGACCGTGTGCGCGAGTTTATAAAGAAGGGTCAGGCAATGGCGCGCGATGATTGCGATTACACCGCGCTGCATTATGCGGCACGCAATGGCAACGAGGAAATCTGCAAGCTGCTGCTCGACGAGGGCAAGGTGGATGTGAATGTAGTGACCAAGGGCGGGGCCACAGCACTCCATCGGGCGGCCATGATGGGTAAGCAATCAATTCGCATTTCAAAATTATAACACTAAAGATTAACACGCATTTTGCAGGCCACCTGAATATTGTCAAGTTGCTGGTGGCGCAGCCAAAGATTAATCTGTTGCTGCAAGATGAGAGCGGACAGAGTGCGTTGCATCGTGCCGCATTGCGGGGACAGTTGGAGGTGTGTCGCATTCTATTGAAAAAGGAGCCTGGCCTTAAGCTACTCAAGGATGAGAAAGACAAGATTGCATTTGAGTATATTATGGAGAATGCCAATGATGATTTCAAGCTGCTTCTAAAGCCCTAAACTAGGAAAAAACCTTTGTAGCCTTATAAGTTTGATCTAATGTCCAATTGGCAGCAAATTGAACCCAAAATTGTTATGGTATTTGTTATCATATATATAATATATATGCTTTATAGGGCAATTAATTCATTCTTAGTATGTATATCGTGTCAGACTGTAAAGCATAAGCGCAAAAATGTTTAAAAACAAAAGAAACAAATATCCCTCTGCATATTTTTTAAAATTGTTTCATATCTCTTTAATATTTGTTTATATTGTAACACAAAAAAAAAAAACAAAAAAAATATTGAAATTCAAATAACTTTCTAATGAAAACGAATTCAAGTAGAATTATTGCAATGGTTAACCGAAATTTGCATTTGAGAAGAAGTAAAACTTTGGCATTGTCTCGAGCCTAATGCATATTAAAAATATACACATAGTTTACATACAGATTACATATATTATATATGTATACATCATTGATATATCCTCTTATTGTTGTAATGAAATACGGTAAATACTAGTTTGCCCATAAAATACTAATTGTGTACTTTTCTTATTTTTGTTGCTGTCGTTGTTGTTGTTTTTGTTGGGTAACTGTGATCTGTTGTTCAACTAGAAATATTTAAAATTCACTTGCTACAAAGTCCAAGGGGGGCAATATACAAACTACAGATACTCTATCTATGCTACACATTCACACATATACTAAATAAATACTAGAAATTGCACACATTTCTCGCGCCATTTATGTTCGTTGCTAATCCCACGAGTCCACGGATCGGACTATCCGTCCGGTTAATTTCGTGCCACTCAACATGGGCATCTCTGCAAAATCGCTGACATATTTCTTGAGGGTACTCGGCATACACAGCTGCTCCTCGACAATGCGAGCTATCGTCGAACTCTGCGCCGTCGGCGAATATTTCACATGGAGTTTCGTATTCATTTGGAGCGCCTTCAGCAGTTGCTGTCGTATCACCTGGCGGGACAGGGATTGGAGTGTCCTTGGCTCTGTGCTCAACTGACGCATATCCTGATCGAAGGCCCAACGGACCGGGTCTGTGATCTTCAGTTCGTCACTCGTATCGGTGGGCGGGGGAAATCGGAAACCAATATGTTCTGGAAGTAAACCAAGTGCATAGGTCAATATTATTGCAATTTTACCAGGATATACCCTGCAGCCAGCTGTTAGATATGCTCTATTATTAATGCAAAATTTCTCTTTAACAATTTCGATCTTAATGAATTTTGTACAGTTGATCAAAAATATGCCAATGTATAATATACATCAACCATAAGACGATGCATTTTAAATTGTAGATTTTACTGCAATCGGAAATCGATATATATCGATATATGCAAAACGGAGGCAGCTATCAATAAAATGAAGTAAACTTGATCAGCCAGGGGTATATGGGAACTTATATTCAAAATTTGGAGTCTCCAGTTGTATTTGCCTCTGAAATTCGCAAACGGGCAGGACTATATCGACTATCGACTATCAGCTGTTGATCCTGATTAATCATTAATTGATCGGCGATGCTTTCCACTGCCTGTTACATAAACAATTGCACAAAACCATGATACCCATGCGAGTGTGCGAGAGTGCGGGGTATTAAAAATTAAAGTATAGATCCAAGGCTTACTTAACAACTTGGCGAATGCCAAACTGCGTGGTGAGCAGTGGTTGCACAGCTCCTCGACGACATACTCGCCACAGATCTGGGAGAGATTGCAGCCCTCGCGCAGCAGCAGCTGGGCAATGTCCAAGCGCTGCAGGCCGATGGCACGGGCTAAGGGTGTTTCGCTGTAGACGAAGCCGCAGACAAAGGTGGGCGCCTTGAAGCAGTACAGATCCCGTCGAGCGCTGGCCAACTTGGCCAGCAGGACACGCAGAATGGCACGAAACTGATCGACATCCTCGATTTGCTGGACGGCAAAGAGCAGCAAACCCTCGTCATGCGCATCCGTATAGAGACCCAAGCGACGCTGCTCCACCGCCTGATCCAAGAGGAACTCCAGCATCTCGGGCAACTGCTGATGAATGGCCAGCATGATGGGCGTTAGATTTTCGCAGTCGCGCAAGCTCAAGTTATCGCCATGCTGGAGCAGCAGCTCGACCATATCCCGATCCGCCTGATCCGGACCCATACACTGATGCAGCAAATGATGGGAGGGCAGCCGCCGGGCACCCCTCTCCAGCAGCAGCTTGGCCAACTCTCGATGCCGGCCGAGGGCGGCAAACGAGAGCGCCGTACTGCCATCCTTATCCTGCAGATTGATGCGTGCACCACGCTCAATCAGCTCCCGCGCCAACTCCTGCAGGCCACACACAATCGCCGTCATCAACGGCGTTTCACCCTCGTCATCCGTTTCGTTGATATTGATATTAGTTTGGAGCAGCAGATGAGCCGCTTCGCTGCTCCGATTCTCGATGGCCAGATGCAGTGCCGTCTTGCCATCACTCAGTGTGCGGGAGTTGACCAGAGCACCATGTTGAATCAGCTGCCGGGTGACCTCCACATAACCGGCACCCACATGCAACGGTGTATAGCCCTCACTGTTGACCACATTGATGGGTGCCTGATGCTTGAGCAACACACGGACACACTCCGCATGCCCCCAGGCGGCGGCATAGTGCAGCGGAGTGGCCAAATCAGAGTCATACAAATGCGGATCCTGTTGGCGGCAGTTCAGGCAGCACTGCGTCAAAAATTCACCCGTATTCTCAAAAGTCTTCGCATAATAATGATATAGTTGTGAATCGTCGCCAAGTCCTGTTCCGCCTCCGCCTCCTCCTCCACCTCCTTCTCCCTCTGACCAGCTTTCGCCTTCAAATTCATCCACCCATTCCAGCTTCTCCATGCCCTCGGGCGTGCTCTCAATCTCCAGGCTATCCGTGTGAGCTGCCATAATGAAAACCAATTACTTGTTGTAAATGTATTTTTAGAAGAGATACAAAATCTATATTTAATTTTTTTGTGTTTTTGTTTTTCAGTTGCTCTCCAACGAATTACAGTCAATCAACTTTAACATGCAGCCAGCTGTCAGCAAAGAAGTTATGAGCTGAGCACTCAGCGCACTCTTCTTGAGCAGCTTGTCTACCTGAACTCCAGAAATGCACTGAGACGACCCCAAAACCCAAAATATATTTTACGATGCACTTAAAGTTTTTCGTCGGATGTTATCAAAAGAAAGTCAAATAATTCAACCGGTTCTCGTAGTAGTTTTACCTTTGCTTGTATCTTTCTTTGCATCGAAATGCATTATGTATTTGGGTCATTGACAGCGCAGCTACACTATGCTACAAAGGTCAAGGTTCAATGCAGCTGAAGATCATTTAGTGGGAAATTGATAAGAAAAATCTCAGAGAATCTCAAATTCTAGTACAGCAAAAATATAAAAGTTACTTTGAAAGTTTTCTTTTCTTTTTTTCAAATCTCGATTGACTCTTTAATATTCTGGAATAAGTATTTATAATTACTGATTTGAATGTCAAACATTAACTTTACGTAAATAAGAAAACATTTTTTTATGGGATACAAAATTTAATTGAATATTAACAGTTATTTAAACATTTGGCTTATTGTTGATTTTTTGATAACATCTTTTTATAATTTAAATATATTTTTTGCTGGTTTAAGGACAATAGTTTTTTTTTAATCATTGCAACAATTTTATGAGTATAATTTTAAATTTATGATTTGATATAAGTTGATTAAAATAATAATAAATCAATTTAGTTAAATCAAGTGGGTGCTATCTGTATAGTATAGTTATCTTATCGGACTGGCTCAGAAATATGTACTGCCTGCCAAAAAAATGTATGTTCCTGACTCGACTAGTGCTACTGATCATGAACGTATATACCATTTTTTGTCGGATATATCTCCTTCAACACGTTATAAGATGTACAATGCACTTATTGTATATTGTTGTATTAAACTTAAAAAATTCTTGGAACAAAGGAGAATTTTCGGGGGCGGATTTAAGACGTTGGCAACAACCCCCTAATTGATTTTCTGCCCGACCAGCTGTTGCCCATGAACCATGAACCATGAACTCGATTAACGACGCCTCGAATCTCATTCAAAGCATTCCAGCCGGTCCAACTTACCGCTCTGCGGGAAAATATTAAGTTGCGGTTCCTCGCAGGATTGCACCAGTAGCTCGAGGAGTTCGGCATCGCCCAGCAGGGCAGCGGTGCCAACAGCTGTCCGTCCGCACGTGGACGAGACATAGGTGGCCTGTGCACCGTCAATGATGCAGTTGAGGGCCTGGCCAAAGTCACCGCTGTGCACGGCACTCAGCAAACGCTCGTTGAGATCATAGGAAAGCATATTTCCATTGATTGAAACTATTGCAACTCAAAATCAGCAAAATCAGCTGCAAATTGCAAAAATGAATGAAAATTAAAGGACAAAGCAGCTGCAGTCCAAAATGCTGAACACTGTCGGGAAAAGCGCACGAAAAGAGACTGAAACCGGACGGAAACCAACCCAAAGGCACTGAAACTGAAAAAACCCACCACCCGCTGTGGCACACGTCGAACGAGAGCGCGTCTGAGAGAGAAAGAGAGAGAGCAACACAGAGACTGAGCGAGAGAGTGACTGACTTGAAGTTACCCTGTATACAGTTTGACATATAAGATATAAATATAAATATAAGTATACAAATAAGAATAGAAAGTTCAAAATTTCGCTTCGCTGTGTGTAGTTGCAGCAGCATTTTTACACACAGGAATTTATTATTTGTTTTGTATTATTGTTGCGACTCGCTATCGATTTGTAAGATTAACTAAACTACTTGATCTCCTTGGTTTCCTTGGCATTCTGAAGAGCTTCCGTGATGAAAAGTTTAGCCAGCGACTGAGAGCAGAATTGGGCAATGTGCTGCGCATGCGTATTGATTTGGCCCGATGTAATTGTGGCCGTTAACCTGGCCGGCACCGGCATCGGACGGAACTGCTTGATGACCTCCTCCTCGGGCACAGTGGGTTCGCCCTTGGAAGTGCGCACAGCATTCTCCGCCGCCAACTTGGCCAGAGCCCGATGTTTTTCCTGTTTTAATTAAACATTTTTCAAATTTAAAATATATTTCTTTCAAAGAGAGCACAACAGATATTTACCGTATCCTGCTTGAAGACGACCTGCTGGTATTTGTTATAGCGGACCGACTCCTGATACAGTTCATCGACACGCTCGATCAGGCTGCGCATATGATTCTCGAGCACCGAAGCGGTGCCAAGATCCAGAAAATTGTGTCCCTTATCCTCTGGCAGCAGTTCGTTCAGCTCGCTCATCATAATATTGGTCAGCGGCGAATTCTTAATGACAATGGGAATCTCAGCAAAGAGACTCTCGTAGCCGACTTTAAGGGTGCGGAATGCCTCCGGGGTGAAATCACTATCCTTGTACATTTGTATGGCCTGCGGTGTCAGACGATAGGCCTTCAGGCAGAGGAAACCCCTGGATGACTTCTGTGTGTCGTAGACAACCACAACGGACTCCTCGATGCTGGTCTGATAATGATACTGCGATTCGAGCAGTGCCAGCGATAGGCTGTTGCCCACATCGGAGCTCTGATACCAGCCCACATGCAGATGGTCGACATTGACGCGTCGCAAGTGACGCATCACCGTCAGCTGATACGTCTCATCGTCCATGGTCTCATCGCCGCTCTTGGGAAATGGAAAGCAATTGGTAATTTCCAGGCACTTGTCCACGACGAGACCGAGCAGGGCGCCCTGGGCCAAATCCATGTTGCTCGACTCCTCATGGCAATGCTTTACCATTTTCATAACGGCCTGCAGAGCGAGAAATTTATATATATAAACAAAGAACATTAATAAACGTGAAACAAGTCGTGAGTGAGGCTCGTGTTCGTGATGAGATGTGCTCCTCCCTAGTTACATCTATTTCTACGCGCTCTTCTCTAGTTACAATTCTTTATCCGCTGCAGGTCGCTCTTCTCTAATTCAACTCTTTGTCGGCTGCAGCGTGCTCTTCATTAGCTACAATTCTTATCCGTTGCTACGCGCTCTTCTCTGCGCTCATTTGTCATCGCACTGATGCTCTCTTGCTCACACACACACATGCAAAACAACAGTCGTGTTCAGCGCGTGGCATTAAAAACTCTTTACACCCTTTATAGTTGCACATTTTTTTTAGGTCACGCACTTGCCGTCGCCTATGCACTTAATTAATAACTTACCAGGCCATCACATTGTACATAATTGATGGTATTTTCGGTATCCTCAGTTCGAGCATGACGGGCGCCGCGGTTTGCCATTTTGACGACGATGAAAGAGAAAAGACGTGAAGTTGGTCGCAGACAAACACACCGTTGTTGTGCAACACCGTTCACAGGCCAGCTAGTCCAAATTTTGCAACACTAGCAATAATCAGCTGTTGCACCGCGATAACAACATAAAATAAAAGGGGAAAGAATGATTTTGTTTACTTAGTTTCTTCGACAAAATTTAACTGCTGAGTTTGTCAAAAATCTCGAAAAACAGAAACAATCAGAGCTGATAGCAACGTCAACACCCAGACTGGAGCTACAGCAAGCAACCAGTTAAATTTACTAGGTTAGTTGCAACTAGAAGACGCTGGCAAGTAAAACATAAATCAGCTAAAAAATGACGACTAATTGGCGTGAATTATTTCCCACCAAACTGACCTTCATCATATTTCTGTTGTATATGTCATTATTCATTGGTCAAGGTATGTGTGTTAAATTAACTTGTATGATTTATTACTAATGCACAACTGCTTTTGACAGGCATATTTGTGACCGCTTCGCAGGATTCTAATAACTCCTATAGCTACAATACCGTAACTGTTGTCCTGCTCACCGAAGTACTCAAATTGTTCATATCTGCGTGCCTCTATTGCAGAGAGTAAGTGTTTGATAGGGAAACATACTTGACCTATTAAGAAATCGTGTTTTTTCTTATCTTCTGTACCAATTAATACATTTATATGTTATCGTACAAACTAAACCATGATTATCTTTTCTATTTAGAAATGATTTCCGTTCACTATTGAGGAATGTGCACAAGGATCGCAGCGTGTTGGGCCTTTATATGGTGCCCGCATTCCTCTACTGTCTCTACAATAATCTGGCCTTTGTTAATCTGGCCACATTCGATCCGACAACGTATTATTTGCTACTCCAGCTGCGGGTCGTCGTCACCGGCATTCTATTCCAGATCATATTCAAAAAGTATTTGACACAACGCCAATGGATCTCATTGATACTCCTAACACTCGGCTGCATGTTAAAACAGGTGGATTTGAATCGATTTTATAATGATGCCAATGATGATAGTGAAGCAGCTGCAATCCAGGGAGTTGGAGCTGCTGCAACGAATGCCACGCAAACAAATGTCGCAAAAACGCTGGGCAAAAATATGACCGGGTTTGATTTTAGTATTAGTGCCGTTTTCATACTGGCACAAACTATTTGTTCTTGTCTTGCTGGCGTCTACAACGAGTATCTGCTAAAGGAAAAAGGTGCCGATGTGAATATCTTTGTGCAGAATGTCTTTATGTATATGGATTCGATTGTTTGCAATGCGTTTATTTTGCTGATGCGTGGCGAACTTTTGGATGCATTTAGTGCCCACAATTTGGGCAGCATAATGCGCTTCAGTGTCGTCATCATAATTGTGAATAATGCTGCAATTGGCATTGTGACGAGTTTCTTTTTAAAGTATATGAACTCCATACTGAAGACATTTGCCAGCGCCTTGGAGCTGCTCTTTACGGCCGTCTTGTGTTATTTCCTTTTTGCCATACCGATTTATATGAATACTGCGCTGGCAATCGCTGTTGTTTCGTATGCCATCTATTTGTATACACAGAGTCCGGTTGTCAATCTCGGCAAAGTGCGTCCTTTGGCGAGCATATCCGAGGCGACCTCCAATCAAAAGACTAAAGAGAAAGAAGACAGACACCGTCTGCTGGATGAGCAATGTGATACAGATCTGGAGATGGATAGTGTAGTCTAAAACCATATGTGTATGTATATATTTCATAGTTGTAAGCTTCGTTTCTATTTGTGTAAATAGGTCGCGTGGACAAATGTGCCTCTTAAAATAATGGAGAAAAAAAGAATTTCTTGTATATCGTATCTGCGTACGTACGTCGCTTATGTATGTATGTTTGTGTGTATAGCGTTTCCTTTCTAGATATTTTCTTAAATTAAAAGAACAATTGACAAAGTTGTATATACATTTGTATTCTTTATCTATTGCATTTTGTGAAAATTACACAATACAATACAGTCGACACTCAAGAAGTGTGTATTTATCTACATATTCATAAGAATTTCGCTAAATTCGTACGAAATTTACGAGTTGTTTTTAACTACTCAAAGTATACGCAGTATACAGTGGAATTGTTTACAGATTCTCCAAATTAGGATCGTGGTGGTGATTTTCGAGCTTGCAGTGCTATTTGGAAATTGTTATATTCGTGAAACTTGCGGTAGTCGGCACATTCCAGCAGGTGTTCGTCCATTTGTTCCGCCGGCAAACGATGCGTTGCATTAAATTTGCAAATTTGCAACGTTGGCCCACGATAATTGCGCTGGCATTTAATAATGTGACCGGGCAAGCGGAACAGCAGAATACGATGTGCAGCATTATATGGACATATACCGTACTCAGAGTCAGCCATTTTGCGTAATATACAACAAAAATTAATTGATTATTTATACAACTTTTAATCAAGCTTAAAATACCCAGAATTGAGAGTACCGCTACTTTGCAGCTAGAGATGGACTTAGTCGCAGCAAGTTTAGGTGCAAGCACTATCGACTGCTTTAGATCGATAGCCGTGGTGAGTAATTCCTGCGCATTTTTTTAATCTTAATTAGGCCCGGTATGCAGATCAAAGCGTATTAATGAATAAAAGCACGTGCATTATATTATGCAGCTGAAGTCCGTTGATTTTTACACCTTGATTTAAACTATGATCCAAGAAAACCTCTGATTTTTATCAATTGTTTTGGTGTATATTCAATTAAAATACGCACTCATCTGATAAAAATGATTTGATTCGATAATATTGTCATATACTCATCTCTAATCGATACTCTTTGAATGTTGAAAATAAATCCAGCAGTATCGACACCGCCCGACCCTCCCGACTCCTTGCTCAGTCGTTGAAAAGTAATCGTACAGTTCGGACACCAGTTTACCTGACGGAATAAAAAATTGGTTTAATTGCGTTCATTGTGAGAATCAAAAAAGTAAAATTTTCCACACAATAAAAAATGGCACGTACCAAGCAAACTGCCCGTAAATCCACTGGAGGCAAAGCACCTCGCAAACAACTGGCCACCAAGGCTGCCCGCAAATCGGCCCCATCCACTGGCGGCGTTAAGAAGCCCCATCGTTATCGCCCTGGCACCGTGGCGCTGAGAGAAATTCGTCGCTACCAAAAGTCCACGGAGCTGCTCATCCGCAAGCTGCCTTTCCAGCGTTTGGTTCGTGAAATTGCCCAAGATTTCAAGACCGATTTGCGTTTCCAGTCGGCCGCCATTGGTGCATTGCAGGTAAGCAAATTGGCGCGAAAGAGATGCAACATACACAAATACATATGTGTGTGAGGAGTGGGGGGAGTAGTTGGGGCGTTTTTCGCACCAAAATGTAATTGACAAAATTCTGCTTGAAGTATGGCAAATGAATGCGCTTATCTTTTGCAGGAAGCATCGGAGGCCTATTTGGTTGGTCTTTTCGAGGACACCAATTTGTGCGCCATTCATGCCAAGCGTGTGACCATCATGCCCAAGGACATTCAGCTGGCCCGACGCATCCGTGGTGAGCGCGCCTAATCGCCGTGTCCGCCATCTTTAATTAGAAGAGCAGCGCAGTTGCTGCTGCTACTGTCAACTATATTGGGAAAAACAATGACAACAGCGGCGTCGAAAATTGCAGCTGCTGCTTAGAATTAAGTTTTTTTATTATACTTAAAATATAAATGAAAGATCATTTGGACCGTCTAATCTTAATAAAATAAAAATACACTTCTTTTTCTTGTGTAAAACTTTTTGCTCCAAATAGCAATAAAGCAGTTTTTATTTTTGTGTTAGTATGGGTGTGATTTTAATTAAGTATGTTTTTTGAGGGTTGATTTTTGTTGTGTTGGCAAATGCAAGTTTTTATTTAAACACAATTGTGTCCAGCATGGCTCCTAAGCACTGTACGATATTATTCTGCATGACCTTGTCGACCTTTTCCTCCAGATGCCGTTTCGGATCCTGTTTACCCACATTCTTGATCGCCAGCTGTTCGGGCGTCATTTTCTCCTCGTCCTCGAGTGACTGGAAAATGGAAATTGAATATTGGAATATGGCAATAATTAAATTTACAATATTACACAATATAATTAGAATAATCTACAACTTTTGAAATATCTAGAAAGTTGAAATTATCAATATTGATATAATATTGTATCAAAATATCTATATACATATAAGAATAAGACATAAATAAATAAATATATATATATGATGAGATGATCCCTTAAAAAATTCGAGTTGTAAAGAATATATAAGGCTCATCTTAATAATACAAAATAAGGTCATAGACGGATATATGAGTCATATAAATTTTAGGGGAATTGTTGCTTGAAATGCCATATGTTAAAGCGAGACAAACACTTGTAAAAAGCAAATATGATTTTTGGTAGTTCCTGGAAGAACTAGTTCAATTTAGATAACTTAAGTTCGCAATTAACAACTTTTTCGATTGCTTGTTGTTGTAGCAAAGAGTTGCCACCCAGGCAGAAAATATTATGTATTTTGGATTTTTTTTAAGAGTAAACAAAATTCGTTGTGGGAAAATTAAAAGTGCCTTGTTGAATTTTCAAGCTTACCTTGTTATAGTTCTTGGCCAGATCGAGCATTTCGGCGACGGTATCTTCGTTGATGGAGCAGTGCTCGTTGTAGTCAGCGAGCGTTAGGCCATCCTTCCAGGATTTCTTGTGCAGATTGAGGAGCATCTTCTGTTCCAGCTCGTTCTTGCGGTAATTAATGCTGATGGAATAGTAATGACGATTCAGGCCATGGATCAGTGCCTGCACCGATGGCTTCTGCAAATGGCCCAAATTCGAGGTGGTCTGTCGCGGCTCCTGTCCCAGCACCAACATATTCGGATTGATCAAACGAAACGCATCGATGACCACCTTACCCTTCACCGACTGTATGGGATCGACGACAACGGCCACCGCTCGCTCCGACAACGCCTCAAAGGATTGCTGTGTATTGATGTCGACGCCGGACAGCCAGCAGCCGAAACCCGGATGCGAATGATACCAGCCAACGACCATTTCGGGTCGACCTGTCTGCTTGAGCATGTCCAACATTTTGGCCTGAAAAACGGGATCCACAGCTTCCACAGAGACGCCCGTGCCCGTTTGGGGCATGGCAAAAACATCGATAACCTGCACCGTATAATCATCGACAAATTCGCCCAGCATCAGACCCATCACTTCCATCGGTACACCGGCCCGTCCATGCTTCAGCATCTTGAGCAGGGCCAGCGATGAGATGTACACCTGCTCGGCGGTGTCCACGACGGGTGCGTCTGTTGGCGGTGCTGCCTGGGGCATGGCGCCGCCCAAACGTAGCAAACGATCCATAATTCGACTACTCGGCATTCACATTAAAAAAAACCATTAATTAATTAGACTAAAACAGAATCTCCTTACACTTACCTAATGGTTAATATTTGGGCAACGCGTGTGCTCGCGAAGAATTTTACTTAATTTACGTTTGATTTAGCTTGCAGCAATAACAAAAGCAAAGCACTTTTTGCCTCGCTTGCTTCTTATTTTTTGACAGTCAGCGTCGGCAAAGTGCAAGTAATACTTCGTTTATCGATAACAGTTGCGAGCGCAACACTGCCGCACAATCAGTGTGCACAACTATCGACTATCGAAAAAATCGCACTGGTTGAGTAAAACTATATAATTATATTAGATAGATAATAAAAACTGCTGGCAAATTAACTTTGTTTTTAATTGAATTCAAAGTATTTCTGTACTTTATTTGCCCATGTGCATGGGCAGCACATTTCCAGCACTGGCCACACACCACAGCTGTTTATAGTGATATTGCACAGCTGTTGGTTAGTAAACAACAAATATATCGATAACTCTTATCGTGTTGGGTGAATTCTTTTGAATGCTCAAAAATGTATGTTCAGTTTTTCCAAAAAATAATTAAGCTGCAATGGGTTCCGCCTGACTTAGCGTCAGTTATGATGATGATGGCTTCTTGGCCAACGTATTAAAAAATATAAATGCCATGCGAACATTCGTAATGAGTAAGTAGGAAAACTAAAACAATTGTACTTAAGGTTTGCCGCGCCAAATGCAAATGCATTGCCTTTCACCTAGACTCAGGGCACCATCACCATCAACATCATCATTCATTCATTCAAATGCCACCCAAAAATTCCCAAGCAGCGAAATATCATTTAAAATGCCATCGCACTTTGGGGTCGAAGGTGGGTTCGGTTTCTCATTTGATTGCAACATTTCGTCTGCGCTAGTTCATTTTCCGTCCACCGCTTGCGCTGTGTGGTAATTTTCTGAAACAAAAAGTTTTTCCATTTTCCATTCGCCATCCATCCATCCAACCATCCATCAGCACAGCAAACGGTTCAGTTGCAGTTTGTCGTTCGTTACACACGCTTGTTGCCAACTTAACTGTTAACAGTGTCTACATTTTTATTAACCGTTTGTGTTCCATTCTACATGTGTGTATTAATTAAATGCTTTGGCAACATTGCATATAATTTTGCATTTTGAGATACGCCGTTAAACAAAGGGTAAATAATCGCCATTTTTAAAGGTTATTAAGGTTTTTTTTAATGAACTGAAACGGTTTTGAGGCAATTGTCAATTGCCGATTTTGCAGTCTCTTATCAGAAACAACCGAACTGTTATTGTTGATAAAGCAGCTACAAAGAGAGCGCTCAGAGAACGTATCTGTGTCTGTTTGCTTTTTTTTTTTTTTTTTTTTATTTAGTGGGAGGCATTCAGTGTTGCCAAATTTAAGTTTCTGCTTGAACCTCAGCTCTTTTTGAAAGTGCTAATGGAGTTACTATTTATTAATTAATTAAAGTTATTGAATATTTTTATATGTGTAAGCAGCGTAACTTGTTAAAATTTGCTTTGTTTTTTAATTTAGTGGGAGACATGCAATGTTTGTCAAATTGATTCATTTTAGCGTGAAACTTAGCTTATTAAAAGCTATCAGCGCTGTAGTTTTTGTTGCTACACTTCCCACTAAGGGAGACATGCAGTGTTGCCAAATTTAATTTTTAGCTTGAGCTTTTGCATTTTTTGAAAGTGCAAATGTGATAACTGCTTATTAATTAGTTAAAGCTGTTTTTTGATATGTGCAAATAGCGTAACTTGTTAAAGATTGTTTTATTATATAATTTAGTGGGAGTCATGCAATGTTTGTCAGATTTTAGCGTGAAAAAAGCTATATTTTATTACAAGTGCATGTTTTCTAACAAACTCAACTTGCGAGCTTGTTGGCTATTGGCTATTCGTAATATATCTGCAAATGCTGCCAAGAAACACACGTTCGCTCTCCCGATAAGTGTATACCAATCATTGACCTTGTCAGCGAGTTTAAAGAAATGCGTTTAACAGCTCTCAAGTTGTCGTCATTAAATCTCGTTTAAGTCTCGTTTAAAAAATAATCGTGGCAAAACCACCAATTACAAAACGGTAACTAAAACTCAAAAAAAGTGTATGTAAAAAATTTGATGAAAAAAATGAGGGAAAAAACAAGTTTGTTCAGCTGTGAAATTGACCTTTTATGGCCCAAGAAAACTCAACTTTTTTTAGGAGATCTCTTTTATTGTTGTTACTGAAGAGGAATAAACGGAAATAGTTAAAAATCAGAGCAGACGATAATAGGGGGGGCTTTACCAGTTAGAAGACTCCACTTAATGGAGAGCTAAACGTTTTCTACAATTATTTTCCATTTAATTTTTTGGCTTTGAAGATCCCCTAATGATATGCCATCGAAAGTTGCAGACGAGTGAAAACGTGAAGAAATATTCCCAACACTCTTGCTGATCTCAATTTTTGAAGTGCCTTATCATAATTTTAATTTATCATAATTTAATTTGAGACATGATCAACTTGATTTAATCATTCTGAGACGCAACTATCTGCTAAAGTTGCAAATTTTGATAAACTGATTGCAAAGCAATTTCCCCTATAGATATTGCGTACATGTTTGTGGTCGAATTTCAGTTTAATAACAGTGTTGAGTGTGGATTCTTTTGAGAACTGAGTATTTTCTTGCGAAAATAAATGAAGCATCTTATTGCTGCTTGGTTTCTCACAAGCATCCGATTACTATATCATATAATTTGACAGCTTGTTTAACAAGCTGAAAACGTAGCTTTTTAAGAATTGGAAAAATGAGCTTTGAATTTTCTGTCAATTTCAGTTACAATTAGTTAAGCTACAGTTTCACAGCTAAAACATAAAGTAAAAATTTGAAATGTTAATCTTATTCAGTTTTAGACTTGGACGTATACCGGCTAAAGCAAATCTAAATATTGCAGTTTAAAGAAGGGGACGGGGACGGGGGCGGGGATTGGTGTGCGTTACGCCCCACCGCAGAGCTGTATGTGTGTGGGTACAGCTGTTTCTGATAGCTCTCAAGCATTACCAAGACTTGGCATTGAGTCATTTACGTAACTAGAACGAGCGCTGAAGACAATAAATATAGCTAAAAAATATATGTATATAAAAATGTATTCATGTCTTAGCCGAGACAGAAACCACATGGTTAATTTTATAATTTGACAACAACAACAACAAAGCAGATCGCGCGACATGCAAGCGACTTTAATTTCACTTTTTATTGGCCAAGTTAGCGCAAAATCAGAGCAAATTCATCTTGAAGAGTATGAGGAGGATGAGGGGGTGTTTAGTTTACTCATTAATTGTTTGTTGTTTGAAAGAAAGTTTTAATTACGTGCAGCATTTAAGATAATGAAGCATTTAAGGCGCACATTCATTAAAAAATTGCTCAATTTTTGAAAGTGCAACAGCAGCAGCAACAACAACAACTACAACAACAAACAAAACAATTCATTCATTTGCATTTTGTATTTTACAACTTACAAATTTTCACTTTACAGCAAAACACATCAACAAATAGCAGTAGCCAACGATGACGTCGTTGCAAACGTCACCAAAGCGACAGCAGCAGAAGAATGAGGAGCCAAAGGAGCTGAACTCACCACAATGCACAAGCACACCGATAACAGGAAGCAGAAAAGAAGAAGCACCATCCCCATCAACACCCACCACTCGCATACCACATCCTTTCAATAATGATGGTGAATATAGTGTTCCATTGCGACGTTCCGCTTCGATGCGCTTGCGCGCCACAAAAGCGCATCAGCGGCAGTTCAACATGACGGGGGATTTTAGTACGCGCGCAAAGCTTGCCGAGAGCTCATCATCGCTGAAAGTTGCCACGCCAATTGTTGTGGGTTTAACGCGTAATCGCACCTGGTGCACCAATTTAGGCCACACTACTATCACAAAGCCATCCACAACGGAGCTGGAGGAGCCGAGCACACATGCATTATGCAGCGACAACCAATGTTTGGCCCTAACAACGGAGAAGCAATCTGAACTGGATATGGCCGCCTCCAAGTCGCGTAATATGGTAAGTTGTGGGTGGTTCGACTTTTATCGATTTTTTATTAGATATGTTTTTTTTTTTTTTGTACGCCTATTCCAATTACCCGTCTCTGACCTATGTAACTTAAAATAGACTTAAAATCGCCCTCGCTCAAAAGAGGAAGAAGCAGAAGACGTAATTAACAGTCGTATTCAGAATTTAACATTGTCCCGTTATCATTACGAAACGTCCCTGTTGGGAACACTTATATGTGTAACAGCCCTGCATTTGCATTCATTAAAGCACCCCCAAAGCGGTGTTGTAACGTGTAACTTCTCATTACAAATTCTGTTGTTCTACATATTCTATATGTACACACACACACACATGCATACATACGCTTATACATACGTACAGATATCCTTTAGCATGGGCTGGAAGTGTATTTCCCATTCTCCAAGCGAGTTGAATGAACTGTGCATAATCATTGAATTATAGATTATCCTTACTTTTCACTTATATTTCGTTGAGCATAAGAAGAAGATTTGTTTGCTTGTAAGAAGTAATTTGTTTGTTTTTTTAAGTCTCTTAAAAACTAATAAGAAACTGTCGCCGTCCAATTAAGCATTTCAATTCCATTTCAAGATTTGTTTATTCTTGTGCATACAAAGAACCCATTTAGGATAGAATTAAATTGAATTGAAATGATATAAAATTCTTAATTCGATTTTTTGTTTTGCAAAATATGTGTTGTAAATAAATTGCAATTGTAGCTTTTATTCTAGCCAATACACTTAAACCACTACTCTTGAAAACTGTAAAAATTATGCACAGTTTGAGAATCATATAAGAATTTAAAGCTTACAGTTTTATTTTGTGTTGTTTTGGATTTTGATTTTCTTGTTTAGTTCACGAAAAGAATAATAAAGAATAAGAAGCCTAGGTTTAGCGGCCTGCAGCAGCTGTTTCAATTCCATTTCCGCTCGTTCCGCACGTTGCCCAAATATACCAGGCAAACAAACAAACAAACAAACAGCTGAGCGCGGTTCACAACTAGGAAATGCAAGTGCGCGGCACAGCGCAGCTTTTGCAAATATTGACACACATATACATACACACACATACACATATACATATACATGTATGCTAGTACCATTTTCAATCATTCTCTGTTCCTCTCTTTGACCCCCCACAAAAAAAAGCAGTAAACTCTGCTGCTGACCATTTTTTGAGGGTTGACTGGTTCTCTGGTTTGTTGTCGTTTGTTTGTGTTGCGTTTGTTGCTGCTGCTGCTGTTGCTGCTGCTTCTTCTTCTTCTTGTTTTCTTGGGCATCTTTCATTTCTCTGACCCATGCGATTTTTGTGTGTTCAGTTGTATTTTAATGCTCAACGTGAACGCGTGCAAAAAAAGCAAAAGCTCAGCTCAGCTCAGCTCAACTCTGCTTTTTCCCTTTCCATTTCGCGCTCTTCACGTTGTGCTATTGTTGTTTAAAGTTTGGCTTTCGTGTGATTGTCTTTAAGTACGTATGTATATATTTTTACATATATGCACACACACATACAAATGCACTTTATGTTTATAACGCATTCTAATTACGGGTAATAGACAGCTTGCGGCTTTGCGGCAAGGTTTTAGCTGTTAATTATCCGCTTGGGCGGTCTTTATATGGCCATAATTGCAGTTCGCTGGCCCTTTTTGCATAAATAATTGGTATTGATATGTGGCGTGGAACTCAAAAAGAAACTGAAATACCTTCGAAAATTATAAAAAACAAATAATAATAATATGTTGCTAGTGTTTACAATAATGAATCTAAGTGTTTAATTCCTTTTTCAAGGAAGTGCGAAAACAAATTTTAATTTATGGCAGTGAAAAGTTTTTGTTTTTGTTTTTATGAATTTTGAGCAAAAACTGTGTTTTCAAATTCAAATGTTGTATTATCCTTAAACTAAAGCAATTGCCAAAAATGCATTGCTTTTGAATATCGGTTTAGTTTTTCCAAAGTTATGGAAAGTTTAGTTGCAGCACTTAATACGATTTTTTGAAATTATAAATTTGACATAAATAATACCCTTTTTTACATTATTATTTTGTTGTGAAGTTTGCAGTGCTTTGAAGGAGACGTCCTCGACTCCATAAGGTATATATAGATGCTCGATCCTTTTGTCTGTATGTTTCTATGTGAATTAGTCCCTCAGTTTTAAAGGTATCTAGTTGAAACTTGAAATTTATTCGTCTTATTCGCAGCCAAGCAGATCGTTTTACTATATCATAAAGTTGTCATTATTCTCTACAAAGATACCTATTATTTTCTACAAAGATATCCTGACCAAACTCACAAGATTTTCTTTTTCTTTTTTTTTATAATAAAAAGCTGAAAATAATTGAAATAACTTCCTTATCGACTCTGAAAAGTAGGCAAAACAGTTATATGACTGCCAAAAGTAAGAAGACCACCCGCAATATTAAAAATATACTCGGCCAAAATAACATTCAAGAATTGGTGACGCTATAAAGCCAAGTTGGCAAGTTGGCAAGTGGCCAACTGGGTTATTTCGACCATTACGTGAACAAAGACACAATGCACATTTGCTTTGCTTTGCTTTGCACACCTGCAAATGGAAAAAATGCACTCAAATCAAATCGATTTTTTGTTTTTGTTTTAGTCTCTCCAGCCGAGGGAGGAATGGGGTAGATAAGATGGGAGACGTGACTGTAGTGGAATTTAAATTGATATTAAGTCGATAATATGCCAGACTCTTAACACATGCCAATAAAGTGCAAAAGTGCGTAACGTAAACAACAACAAAAGGCAGCAGCAGCAGCAGCAGAAGAAGAAGACCATTAGCCCAGTTGAGGTACTTGTCCAAGAGGTAGTACTTTTTATTAGATACTATCTTTTTATAAGCCAGCCAGCTGTGTGAGCTCGTGCGTAAAACTTATTACGAAGAAAATTCTGTGTAGTTGAACAATTAAAATAGGGCAAGAAACTCATTAATGATGATTATGAAATGTGCATGGGACAACAGAGACAGACAGGGGGAAAAGAGAGAGAGAGAGGTGTTCTACAAAGCCCTAGAGCAGATTACGTCTCTTTCTCTCTCAGACTGCTCTGCGGTTTAACCTGATTTGCATGGGAACGGTTCTGCTTTGGTGCAGTTGGTCTTTGTGCAGTTGGCTAAAATCGCTGACAATTGTCGACAATCGCTGAAACAATGGCAAAAGCCCAATGACGAGTTGGTCATTTTGGCTTCATTCTAAATCACATTTCACTTCACATTTGGGCCATTTACTTCGGTTTCTTGTTTCTTCCCAAGCTGGTTGCCAGAATTAGCACAAGGTGTAAAAGAAACGCTATAATTTGACTAAGTCGTTGGCTATTCGCAATTTCCTTCATTATTATGTCATAATGTGGCGCAAACTTATTTTTGCATTTGAATTAGATTGTTATTTCGTAATAATAATTGGGAATAGTCATAATAATTGATAATTGGTTTGTTGCTTAAAATGCTTTCGAATTGCGGTTTAGTTAAATCAATTTCTGCGGCCTGCCTAATGTTGCAATCTTTACAAAACTACACCTTTCTTGTTAGCATATTGTTAACCAGTTTTCTGTTGCTATATACCGAATTTTAGATACCCTTGCAGATCGTTGTTAACTTGCTGACATGTATATTTTAGTCTGGAATAGTTTCGATGCGAATTATAATTGTCTTTTCTGTGAACTTAATATTCCGAATTTATTTAATTATATTGTATCAGCAAGCGGACCTGTATGCCTATAGATATCTGGATTGTTCCTATGGTAGATATATTATATATAATTGCACGCATATCTTATAAATTTAGTTTGGGTATCTTGGTAAAAGAAATGGTATCATACGAAATCAAATCCTTCGACTATTTCACTATATGAAATAGTGTCTATAAAAAATCTAGAAAGTTTAAATCTTTACAGATTCTCTTTAGGAATTAAGTTATAATTGAATTTTCATAATAACCGCCAAACGTCTATATAAGAAAGAAAACTGTAGGATTCCTTATAGCTTTCAGAGATAAATAAATAAATCAGTGCAACTCTGATTCCGATTGGGTTCAGCCAAACACGTAGATAAATAGTTAAGACTCCCCTCCCCTCAATCTTTCTCTATCTCTCTTCACCTATCTATCTCTCTCTCCTTCTGTCTCACTCACTCTCTCTCTCTCTCGCTCTCTCTCTCTCTCTCTCAATATGCCCACTGGTCTAATAAGCGGCTAAAAATGACCACAAAAATGCCGCTGCAATCCGATCTTACCAAAGGGGGCTGTGGGTTGCTAAAGGCAGGAGGAGGGGGAAGGGGTAACGGAATGAATTCCATATAATGAAAGTAAGCATGAAAAAAACATGCTTGCCTGAAGAAATGTATTTTGTATACAAATTTGTTATACATACTTACAAATTGGTTTTGGGGCGTATTTTGCGGTATTTCTCTCTATGTGTTATGTTCCCCCCTTTGCCACCCCCCTCCACTGCCTGCTGTCCATGTGCATTCCCTCTTAAAATCCACGCGATCTTTTTCTTTTGTTGTTAGCTGGGTTTTTTTTTCTTTTTTGTTGCACGACTGAGCAAACAGCATGAAAAATTGAGCGAATCAACAAGTAGAAAAACAAGCGCAAAAACATTAGCAAGCGAAAGCAAAGGCAGATAGAAACTAAGCATGGATTTTAAGCTAATCGCTCCGTCTAAACAATTTATTTCTATTTGGCAGTCTCTAAAGCTGAACGGTGGCAGTGCAGAGTTAACGGGCAATAAGACACCATCATCAACGACGACGACGACGACGACTTCGACGCCAAAGACTCCCAAGACACCGTTGAACGGAGCAACGATTACATCGCCAACTGGCCACAACTGTTGCGGCCGTACAACGAAATTAGCCGGAGGACACGTTAAGAAACCGGACGCCGCTAAGCAGCTATCCACAGTGCATGAGACTAAAATATCGCCAAAGACGCCGCCAGTGACACCAGATTCACCGAGCACCTATCTGGATGATGATCTAGACTCGATGTATTCGTTTGCGACCACCACATCCGGTCGCTCGACCATGTCCTGCGAGCATCCCTATGTGGCCAGGTGAGATTTGCGCTGCAGTCCAAATATATATAGATAAAGATCGTTAGTAACTACCACTTGAGGAAGTTTTTTATATTTTTTACTAATGTAAAATGTGCAAGATATATTTTCTTTCAAAACGATTTTATACCCTAAACAAATTAGAAATGGGTAATTGACTTTAAGGAAGTTGTGCAAAAGTGTGTCACAGGCAGTAGCTAGTATCTCCGACCCCATAAAAATATATATATATATATATATATATATATATATATATATATACACTCCTTCAGTATCAAGAACTGCCGTTTTATACAAGACAACAAATTTGTCTCAAATCAAGTATTAAGTAATTTAATCGATAACTGTAATCGTATAGCGCATAACATCCGATAGACAACATTTTAAAGGTTTACCTTATCCAATTAATATACAAAATATACAATTATATTATTGATCAACTGCGAACATTTCATTAAAATCACTTAACAAACTCAGATTTTGTTAAGCAAAACGTATTTTTACATTGAACAAACTACTTTTAGCAGGTGGGTTGAGGGTATCTGCGGAACATTCTAACTTGTTATGATCAATTTGAGGTTTATTGCCTGCAAATGTTCTATATATTTATAATTTTTTAATTAAAATTAGTTAAGGAATCTTGCAATTTGTGTTTCTACTGCATAAAATTTAAATACAAAAAGTTATTTAGTAGTTTCAAATGGGTTTCATTTTAAAGATCATTTTGATCATTTTAGAAAGTATCGAAACAAAATGTGTATTAATCAATTAGCTAACAGATGTGTTACAATAACTAAAATCCAATTGATATATTATCCAATAAGAACTAATTAAGACTCAACTCGATCAATTTGCACTTACAGAAACGGCACCACATTCAGTGGCCGTAAGATGAAATATGTGGTGCACTGCTCCAATTATGCGGGTCAAGTTGGACCCGACTATCTGACGCCGACGCAGCGGGCACAGCGCCAGATACGACGCCTCAAGGAGCTGCTGTGCATTGCACGCCAGGATCTGGAGGTGAAGGATACGGAAATCTTGCGACTCACCCGTGAAGTGGTCGAGTTGCGTCTGTTCAAGGCATCGCTCAGTTCGCCCGAGGAGCGTTCCGCATCCTCGGATGCGGTCACAGTGCGCGAGGCGGAACTGAAGACATCGCAGGATGTCTCGCCCATTGTGGACATGGCCGATGAGGCCAAGTGCAGTCCACGGCATCTGGCACGACAGCAGCAGCAGCAGCACCAGCAATTGCAAATGTCCGCCGAGATGCAGAGTTCGTATGCGGATTCGGGACACTTTGAGGATCTAACGATGTCATCGGTGCACTCGAAGGATTCGCAAACGCAAAGCGATGATGTTTGCGATGCAGATGCGGATGCAGATGCAGCTGGAGCTGGAGCCGGAGCTGCCGGCACGTGTGCTGATCTATCATCGTCGGGCGGCAGCAATCTGGAGAACTATGAGCTGCAGCGCCAGGAGCTAATCCGCATGTATGAGCATCGCATCGAGGAACTGATACGCACCCAGGACGGCGTCAACAGCGATCTGAAGAGATCGCACAACGATAAGGTGGAGGCATTGCTCCAGAAACTGGCCGAATGCAATACACGCTACTCGGACATGGTGCCCGACTATGAGCATGCCAAGCAGCGCATCCGGGAGCTCGAGAAACAACTCGAGGATCTGCAGCGGAGGCTCATCGAGCACGAGGAGAAGCAGAACAAAATGTATCTGCACATGTACCAGCAGGGACAGGAGGCGGAGCGCATAACGCGTGCCGATCAGGTACGGAAACTATAAGCTGATTATCTGCAGAGGGCGAGAGAGCGAGAGAGAGAGAGAGAGAGAGTGAGAGACAGTGAGAGACAGTGAGAGACAGAGAGAGAGATTATTATTAATTATAATCTACTATAAGCTATGCTCAGATTATTCTCAGAATCAGTTTGATTTAAGTAAATTATTTGTGTCGTTTTATTTTTTATTATTTTAGAACTTAAATGAAAGCTGTCAATATTTAAATGGAAGTTTTAATGGCTTGAACTCCACATGAATCTGACTATATGAATGCTGAACTAATTTACACTTAAAAAAGCAAATACAGGATACAGGAAATAATCATTTACTATTTAATATCAACTAAAATCAGTCGACACAAGTTGCTCAAGTTTATTATTTGTATGATTTATTTTAATATTTAAATTAGAGCTTTCAATATTTAAATAAATTTCGATGTGATTCTAATCGATTGTATTTGAATGAATAATTAATTTAAAATTTAAATAAAATGAATTATATTTAAAAAATAATAACAAAATACATTATTATAGTATTTATATGTAATCCAAGAGTAAATATTAAGCTTTAAGATGTAGTTTTCACTCACTCTCTCTCTCTCTCTCACTCTCTCTTAAACGTTTCATTCCGCATTGTTTCATCTTGTTATATTTGTTTCTTGGCAGGCAATGGAACTGGCACAGAGACAGCCGGATAGCAAGGTGTCCATCAATGAGCTGCTGCATCAGCTGCAGAGCACTCAGGATGAGCTGGAGAATATACGCGTAAGATTCTTCAATATATTTCTCATACTATTTTCGGTTTTGTTTTGTGTGTTGCATTTTGTTGCATCCTGAACGCGACTCCATTCCAAAACGACAGCAACAACAACAACAAACACCACACAGCAACACACATCAACAACAACAACAACAATAAGAAACACAACAACAACAACATCTTCACATTTATCAGCTGTGTGTATGTGTGCTTGTGTGCGTGTGTGTGTGTGCTTCTCTCTCTCTCTGTCTCTCTCTGGTTGAGGGCGTTCCATTTCAATTTGGCGCTTTTTGTCTGGCTGGAAAAGCTGCACATTAATTGAAATGTCGCGTCGTTAATTAATTAATTTTGTTAATTTCACGTCTTTAGCTTTTAAGTACCATCTAAAAATAACATATATATGCATAATGAATTAATTACCATTTTTCTTGACAATTGCATTGCAAACATTTACAATACATTAAAAAGCAACGTTTGATTTTCATCGTTTTACTTTTCGTCTTTAACTTTAACCGCTTTGTTTCATTCCACACCGTTCCGTTGCCAGCTCAATAGTAGTAACAGCAAAAGTACAGTTACATCGTAGCGCAGAGAGTGCATGATTTTTACAGTTAAAACTTTCTTGATTTGCCTTCTTTTTCTTCTGCTCTCTTTATTGCATGTTTATATAGCGTTATATATATATATATATATATTGTCTCCATCTCTCTATGTATATAGAGCGATATTTTAAGGCGTTAGTTTTTCCACTTTTCCTTTTTTGAAAATGTTTAATAACTTGTTCAATTCTCTTTCTATATACTCTATACATACAAATTTGTCGTATAAAACAAAAAACAAAAACAAAAAAAAAACAACAAAAAAAATACCAAAAAAATATATTTTTGTAGGCATCAGAGTGTAGAATGAGGGAGTGCGGCAGTAATCATGCGCTCCTCACTGCAAAGGAGGCCATTTCTTTGTGGGTACTTGGCGCGCGTAAGGTTTGTAATATCCAACAAAAAATACAAAAAAAAAACCCTCAAAGAAACCAACTAACAAATTGTACCTAAACCCACTTTTTTTTATTTACTTTGCAAACAAAATTGTTCATAAAAATTCATTAAAACTTTTTTTATTTAATTATGATTTTCTGGTCCATTGGCTAACGAACATTTCGGATTATCATGTACAAATACCCTGTAAACATTTCATTTACATTTGCGCCATCACATCATAGGGTATATAAAAAATGGGGGCCTGTAAGTTGTTGGGGACAGAAACTGGAATGCTGGAAAGTTGTAGTCAATTCACATTGTTTCCACTGAAATTCAGTTTGTTTCCACTGAAATTCAGTTTGTTTCCACTGGAAACGCTTTTGTCATTTGAATCTCTTCTACAAACTATACAAATAATTAACAAATAGTGGTAACTAGAGGTATGTTTTTTATACATTTGTATATTTGTATATATTATATATAATACAATAAATACTAATAAAACACATGGCTAGTTCATTTAATTTCGTTGCTATACTTTTAGCAACCGTTGCGAATAAAACCAAAAACATTAAATTTGACACACGTAATGCTAAAAACATTAGTATTCTTAAGAAATACCCATTACTTAAATACATACATACATATATAGCATGTGGTTCATAAATCAATTAATTCCCTTAGACAGTTCATTAAATTATATGCCCCCAAAAATAAAACAAAGGTAATCGCTTGGAAATTTTAATGCAATTCGCTTTGATTTCTAATAATACTTTCAATATGTAAACTTCATTTTATAGAATTTTCCAAATTATAATTGCAGTAAACTTTAAATTTCCCAGCGATCACTTTCAAAAAATCACTATCCCAATATATTCAGTGTTACATAATCATAAATTAAATGTTCATATGTCATTGCACCATCAACAAATAAATCAAAGTTTATGTAAATATAATTATACTTATACTTTTTGTAAACGAGCAAAACCTAACCTCACATTTACCATATAAATATATTCAAGTAAGTGTTTACTAATCTCTCGCTCTCTCTCTCTCTCTCTCTCTCTCTCTCTCTCTCTCACTCTCTTCTCTTGCACTCTGTCTGTTGTAAACACTAACAAAATGTAAATCGTTAATCGATAAATAGACGATTTATCGTCGCCTGTTGGAGGCGCAAAAAAATCGCACCCATGTGGATCCGGAAGTGACGCTGCAATTTCTGAAGAGCGCCATTTTCTACTTTCTAACGGACAAGGAGAACTCGCAGGGACATCTGCAGGCCATCGAGAGCATCCTCGAGTTCACCGACGTGGAGAAGGAGAAGATCAGCCAGGCGAGATCATCGACAAAGTAATGCTCTATTCTTATTATTATTATTATTAACATTATTATTTCGATTGTGGGAGGCTCCGCCAAAAATAACGTTCTATTTTTTTAGTGATGCTAAATTGATTGTTTTGTGTCGCGTTCATTTAACGAATTTATTTTCATTATTATTTTGTCACTGAAATAATTATTGAGAAATTGAGAAATTTTGAGACGTACCGTTCCAGTTTTGGCGACAACAACGAAAGAAATGAAAATGAAAATCTTGTACAAAGAAAATTCCTAATTTCCTAATTCCCTCATATATAATTATTATAAATTTTGTGTTAGGCATACGAGAGTACGTCCTATAGAAAATAAACTCCAAGGTGCGTTACAAAAAAATAATAAAAAAAAGAATAGAATTTTAATGAAATTGTACATCCTTTGATTCGTCCTGGTTGTTAGATAGAAAACTCAGGCATAACACAAGAAAATCTGATATAGTTTCGATCGTGTTTCAGTGAAATTTTAATTATAAATAAATGCTAAACTAGTTGAAAATCTGCGTTTTCTTGTATTTTACTCAAACGATCAGTTTAAAGGTAAGTTTTAAGGTTTAAGTGAACAACATATTTGAAATGCGCGCCAAACTGGTAATCACGATATATTATCGACTGGCATTTACAGCTAAGCTGCTCATTTTGCGTCAGCAGTTGCGCTTTTTAGCCAACACTAACCACAATAACGATATACTATTGCACCATCTCTAAATGTTGTTCAACATTTGTGCCAGCAACATTTGCGTTGGGTGAGCCAATATTTGCAGTGTCTCTCTCTTTCATCCATGCAGCCAAACAAGGGCATGTCCGGGTACAAAGTGTCGCAACAAATGCTGCCAACAAATTAAACGCCGAGTAATCTTTATCGATATATCGATAATTACATTGGGCTCTCCACTCATTCTTTTCCGATTCAACAAACTGTGCGGACGCGTGGCGTGCTCTGTTTTTGTATGTATTTCAAGCCGAATAGAAATTATTTGTTAATTTCGCGTCTGATAAAAACACAGTGCACACATTAAATACACATATGTATATATAAATAAGAGAAATGTACACCATGCATACGTTAAATGCATGACGACGTTACGATTGCTTATAACAATAAACATAAAAAAATGATGATTAATAAAAATAAATGAAGTGCGAGCGAGTGAAAATTTTTGGTAATTTTTCGCGTTGTGCACTTTATTCCAGTAATCCGAGGAAACACACCAGCACAACACACACGCACACACACAACGAAATATCGCGTACGTGTGCCTGTGTGTGTGTGTGTGCGCAGGCATTTGAATACCTACTACGGGAAAAAATAATCAAAGAAAACTACGAGTATTTGTTGTCGTTGTTGTGGTTGTTGTAGAAAGTGCGGCAGGCGCGGTTTCGTATTAAATACAAAATGTGTAAATAAACCGGGTCGCCCACACGCAACCCGCACCCTGCATCCCCCCTTATGCAAAGACCTCAGCCGTTCTATCTTTAACTTCCTTTTTGTGTGTGTGTTTTTTCCGTTTCGCAGGAATTTTATTTGGAACGCTGCCTGTGCCACCAAAACAGCGACGCCAACAGCGACGCCGACTGCGCAACGGGTATGTTAAAAATAAAATACTCAATTTGCAGTTGCTTTGATTTCGCCTACTTATTATTTGTTTGGAGTACGTTGAGCGGCTTATTTTTGTGTGCGTGTGTGTGTGTGTGTGTGATTGCCGTGAACTTGATTCTTATTGGAGGTCGCTCAATTAAACCGGTTCACTTGCACACATACAGACACCCCCCCTTCGCCATTCACTTGCTCCTATCTATAATTCAGGCAGTGCAGCAGCAGTTGCAATCCGCTTTTTATTCATCTGTGTGTGTTTTACTTGTCGCAGTTTTTTCTTTTATCTGGTCTGCTATATGCATCCATTTGGCGCTGCAGCTTCGCAAATGGGTTTTTTGCTGCTGCATTTTGGTTTTTATCAGACTGAATCTGTCCAGTCGTCGTTGCACAGTGGAATCAGCAGTTGCATTAGGGCCGCCGTTGCAATTGTAATTAATGTTAAGTGCTCTTCGCTCGTTATTTGACCACCTGAGCGACAGAGAGCAAGAAGGGCGAGAGAGAGTGGAACATAAAAATTGTGATTGCATTCTGCATTATCGCCTTTTACACTTTAAGAAAACAAATTTAATTTTGACAACTCTTCTAACTATCTAAAAGCCACATTTATGTTTGCTTAATGTTAAGTAATCCTTACTTCAAATAATAAAAATTATTATTTACGATTTTAAGATATTATTTACTGTTTTTGCAGATGAATCTTTTAAAAATACATAATAGCTAATCATAAGATTACTCACTTAACATTTCTGAAGAAGTGCGATTTCTGGAAATCTTCTACTGATAACAAAATTGCTTGAAAATGTGTTTTTTTTATAATTAAATGTAGATTTTACTTTCTACTATTAAAAATGACGTCTTACACATCTGGAATTTTAATTTCTATTTCAACATCTTTGTATACAAAAATGCTGCGAGTGTATTTAGTAGTTCGCGTGAGTCGAGTACTTAATTGCTGCAGAGATGTCTCTGCCTCTAAATGTGGCTGCTGTTGCTGCTGTTTATGTGACCAAATGGAGCTATAAAAGTGGGCCACGGCAACACTGGCCACAAAAACAGATAACTAGCCGCTTTTAATATGCCCAGATTGTTGTTGTTGTTGCAGTGTCCAAAGTTGTTCAAGAGAAAGCCATCAAAAGCGCGCAATTCCCCTCAGAGTCAGACGGGCACTAAAACTGCACACACACACACATAGAGAGAGACTTGCACACACACACAAGACACCTGCAATAGCAGCAACATTCATTACAAATGAGCAACTGGAAATGGATGCTGTTTAGATAGATTTCCCCACAGTGTCAAATGACAGTTTAAGCCTACCCTATAACGGTACTTGAAGAATGCTTGAAATTGTGAAATGAACAAATGTCATTTGGTGTTTTTTTTTTAATAAAATTAATCGTGGCTAATTTCCTCAATTTCTATGACGACAAAATAGAGCTAGGGTATTTTAACGCACATCTTAAACTGCGAAAAAAAAGTTCGCTTTATTGATTGCTTTGGCGTGTTAATGAAAAATAAAGAAGACAGAAAGAAATGCGAAAAAAACAAGATAACTATGTTTGCATACAGAAAAAAAAGTTGTGAAGAGTAGTTCATGCGAAGCGAATTTGCATCCTTGCAGTTCATTCTGTTCATCGGTGTGTTTTTTTTCTCTTTTCCTCTTTTCGTTTTTCTCTTTTGGCTGTACTTTTCACTCTTGTTGCTTGATTGACTGCGGTGAGGCCATCATATCATCATCAAGAAGAGCAACAGCAGCAGCAGCAGCAGCAGCCAGCGGCTATCCTCACATAAAATGTTAATCACTTTCAAAGCAACTCGCACATTGTACACTTTTTTTCTTCTCTTTCATGTGCCATGTGCTGCACCTAGCTGGGAAAAGATTCCCTGACGAATTCGATTCGTAATGTATATTTTATAGGCGGTTAAGCTTCAAATACCTACATACTGCATTAACCTGTAAAGTAAGGGTTGAAAAAGGAATATTACAAAACAAGATATATATATATACATTTTATGTAATTTACATTTAATACGGAAAAATGTGAAGCAACATTCACGATTTATTTATTTATATATACAAAATATAGAAAGTTTACAACATATATAATTTGAGGACTTATATAAAATATATTTTATGCTTCACTACACATTGCACAAGAGCATTACTATATAATCAATTGTGTTTATACAGAATGCATTCTGTATTGAGGGGTCATTCACTAGTTTATTGCTGGGTGCTTTATGTGCATTTTCGACTCTCTATTTCTCGTTCACTCTCATATCATACCAAAATTGCCTTGGGACTTTTGCGTGGCCTTAACAGCAACAACCACAAGAGCAGCAGCAGTAAGAAGAAGAAACAGAAAGAACAACAACAACAAAATGCTGTCAAGTTGACGACTGCTGCTTTGGCTACAATTACAAGCATCATTGGCCTTATTTCTTTTTTGCTATTGCTTTTGTGTGTTGTTCTTGTTGTCTTTACTATTTGGAATGTCTGCCACTCGACACACAAACACATGCAAACGCACGCTCATTTCACAGTTTTATCTCTAAAGCTGACGTTGATATTTGCACAGCTTTTACTCCACTTGTTCTCTCGCTGTTCCTCTTGCTCTCTCTATCGCACTCGCTCTCTCACAATTGAATCTATGAAACTTCCAAAAATGATTACGCAGCATTTTGGCTCGCAAGCACTTTGTTACTTGAGCAGAGAACTCCACCTGCAGCCCTCTGTTGTCGCTTTTTTTTCTTTTTATGACAACTAAGCTCGTGTTCTTTGTACAATCTCAAAGCCCTCTTCTATTGTCTATTTTTAGTATACTCAAAAGTTTCACAACCATACTAAAAACAAGTCACTTTTCTTTTACGTACGCAACTAGCAACAAAAAGAAAAACATAAAAAATTCCATTAAATGCGAGTAAAAAGAAATATAATTTCTTTTATTGCCACATGTATTTTTTTTTCGACTGTTTTGCACGTTGAGTGCTGACTGTTTTTGTGATTGAATACCCTTACCTTACCGCTTACCGATCAGTTAACAGCTGTTAATAAGCTATTGAAATTAGAGGAGTTATTAACACTTAGGTGTATCTTTAAATTAACATGCATGTTATCTTCTGTGTGTACGTGTGTGTGTGTCCTTCAATAACAGTTAAGCATAATATATTTTTGTGACAGTTGTAACATTCTGTAAACTACAATAATCTGTAATCTTTACATTACTCATATTCCAATACTAATAAGAGTCAATGTACCCAATTCTAAAAAGGGACAATGAGTGCTGTTGGAGCATAGAAATTTCGTTGTTCTTTGCTCTTTTTTTATCTATGCTATCCTTTTCAAATTAAAACAGTTTGCACATTGAACACACATACATGAACATACCACATACGTCACACATACAGAAACTTAATTCAATTATACTGCATATATATATCATATTGCAAAGCAGCAAGAAATTTATGAGCCATACACTGCTTGACTCCCCCTCATGGCCATTTTTTCTTCTGCTGTGTGTACTTGACAAAGCCACAGAGCCATAACAGCAACAACAACCGCAGCCAGCAGCAGCCAGTAGCAGACGTAGTCAACTCAACGCCAACGCAGCAAGCAACGCCAGCGCAGCATTTTTGCCAAGGTTGGCAACGCTGGAGTTGCAGTAACAGCAGCAACAACAACAACAACATTGGCGACCCCATAAATGTTGATCAACTGTTGTTTGTTTGGCTGGGCTGGTAACTATTAGCGCATGAAACGCCACGCAACTAACAAGCGGAAAAAATCTCTGCTTGAACAGAAAAAAATGAAAAATATTATCAATTTGTCGAGGGCTGCTCATTAAGTAATTAGTTTCCCACATAATACACACAATTTGTATCATTTTGATGAGCTGAGAATTTTAACTTCCCGTCCTTATCGATTCCTAAATTTATTTTTGACTGCTATTTTTAATTTGGCTGGCTAGAAATGAACATATCTTTACTATAATTATATATATTGAGCGATTGCGTGTTATTTTTTTATTTTCAATAATAACCATAGTTTTAAAGTTGGAATAAATATTTGATAAAAATTATGTAGAAAAATACGCACAAACCAAAGCCAGTTTCTGTGCTAATTACTAATTCATTAAGAAACAACCCTCTAAACAAAAAACATAAAAAAAAAGCAAAACATTTCCATTCTGTTGACAACAATTTGAAAAACATTTGTTTAACATTGCTTTGCACTCAGTGGTTTGTGAGACAATTGCCAAGTGTGTAGTAAACATAACAGAAAACATACATAACAGTACACACACACACATACACACTCATAACAGCACACATACATAGATACATGCACACGTGCATAGTTTTAGTTCCCATTCCCAGTTAACTTTGCTAGTTGCATATCTTAAAATTGATTGTTGTGTAGACTTTGATTCAAGCCGACTGACGACTCGTCATTACGCCTGACTGCACTTAAGCTAATTGCAAAGTATGCCATGCTACTGGGCGACAGAGAGGCCTTCCACTGATACCCCTCCCCCACACTCTAGCTACAGTACTCAGTTCCGGGACATTAGGGTGGTCCAAAAGTTACGCAAGTTTTTAATTAGTTCAATGTTTTAAGCATTTTCAGGTAGGTGGGGGCGGGGGGAGGTGGTTTGGGTCAGCTTGTGGCTCTCTTTGAGCTGGGCACAGTAATCGCATTAAAAACTTATCGATTTTAGCTTGTTACTCAAAAAATTTACATATGCATGTTGAATTGTTGTTGTTGTGGGGTTTTGCTTTATAATAATCATAATAGTCATGACGCAGCTACAAATAGTTCTGTATGCTACCCTACATAAGTCGAAAATGGTCTGAAAGTGTAGCTTGAAATGAAAAAATATCTTTTTGCCAAAGCTCAGCTTTGATTGCAAATATGAAAGGTTGATTAAAAGCAAAAGCGAGTAAAAATGAGCCTCGTCAAAGTTAACAGGGTATCTGCCTAGTCAAGCACGATAATCAAGCATAACACTCTTACTTATATTTTGCTTGCAGTTTTGTTCTATGGACAAAGTTAGAAGGGGGCGTTTCTCAACACTCTTTGCTCTGTTTGAATGCATGTGTGTGTGTGTTTTTGTTTGTGTTTGTGTTTGGCGCCTCACAGACCAAAGCTGAAGATTACGTGGCCACACACGACACACACAAAACTTATGCCTTGTAGAAATGTGCATGTGTGTGTGTGTGCGTTTTGTGTTTGTTCCATTGTCACTGTCACGCAGCCGACGCGAGTCCATCTACAATACTGTCATTCAGTCAGTCAGTTAGTTAGTCAACGAACGTTTCATTCACATGTTGAGTGGTCCCCAATGGGTTGCTGATGCTGTTGAGCAGGACGATTAAGCTAAGGGCAATAATAAGGAAATAACATTTTAATGGCCCAACCAAAGAAAAGAAAAGGAAAGAGAAAAGAAAAAAACAAAGCAGCGAGCAAAAGAAATTAGAGTGGGTGGAGGGGGAACACAAAGAGAGCTGGCAAGTATTTTGGGTTTGTCGGCGTCTGTGCGTTTTATGCGGGCAGTTTGGGTTGACAAACCGCAAAGAAGAAGCAGCAAATGATGTCAACAGCTGTTAATGTTCATGCGTGCACGTTATTGCAGTAAATGTTCGTGTGTGTGTGTTTATGTGTGACTTATTTTATTACTGTGGGGAGTGGAATAGCCCAGCCTAAAGCGTTGATTTTAATTCAGCCGAATTTCATTAATCGAAAAATTTAACTTAGTCCAAAATGAATTGTGATTTAAGGGCAACTGTTTATTTAAGTTGATTTCTAAATGAAGACGAATTAATAACAAAATGCCTTAGATTTGCAAATGTCAAACAATGCTTTCCTAAAATCGGCCTTTTCCCTCACCACTACTTACACTAATCGTGTTTAGTTTCATGGCGTGAACATCGTTATTTGTCGTGCTCTTGTAATGAGCACATGGCACAAAGTTAATGATGCGGGTCAAAGCACCGTCCGCTCATGGGTCAAATTAAAAAAAAGGCCATGGACCAAATGTCAAACCTCAAACCAAAAAAACTTTTTAGCGCTTGTTTTTAGTCACATTTTCTGTGTGAGTGCCAGTAAAAAAGTGATACTAAATAAATAATAAATATAATGGATCATTAAAAAATTATATATTAAAAATTTAATAATTATATATCTACATAAGATAAAGTAATCATTTAAGACTAACTAGTTAATATATTAAAAAATACATTCTTTTCAAAGAGCTCAAAATTCCACTCAATATATTTTTAATACGCCTTACAGGGTATCTGTTAAGCAGTGCGCTCTTTACTTGTCTCAACAAACTTTTTTCAATTGCATGCGAAAAAATAAAAAAAAACATCAAGCGAAAACTTCTTGTTGTTTTAAGTGCTTTAAAAACTGAGCAACTTTTTCAGCGCTGGCAATGAGCAATTGCCATGCAAACGGTTTGTCCACCCATCCGTCTGTCTGTGTCGCCCCCCGCGCACTTCCATTTAGCATATTTCTCTGCTTTCTAACCGCACGGCCACGCCCACTTCTGCTACATTTAACAGCAGCAGCACACACAGCGAAATCAGAATCGGAATACGAATCCGAATCCGAATCTGAATCTGAATCCCTCCACTGGGCATTCTGTTTAGTCTGCTCAGCTCTGCTCCTCATTTATATCAGTTTTTTTTCTTCTTTTGTTTTTGATTGTTTGTTGCCATGAAAATGGTGGGGGTGGGGGGAGAAATCTCGTGCAAACTTACCATACAAATTGTTCGGAATTAGCGCGGGCTTTATGGACGAAATAACCGACCGCCCCCTCTCTCCTCCCAAAACCCCACTGCGTTTTCATAGTCCCTATTTGCTTTTAATTAAAATGCGTGTCATGAAAATTTTACCATATTTTTTTTTGCTTTCGCGTATTTTGCTCTACTCTGACTCTGTCAGAGTGTGTTATTCTTTTATGGGATAGTTTGTAGTGCATTGGAGACGTATATGACGTTCTTAAGTATATGTATTACCGATCAGCATTATTAGACGAGTCGATATAGCCATTTTCGACCTTCTATCTATGCGTGGGTTTGCCCAGTTTAAAAGCTTTCTTAATGAACTTTGGAATAAGCAGTAGTTGAGTCAGAGCCAGTCGGATCGAATAACTATATCATAAAGCTATCATATGCATAAGCGCTCGAAAACTGAGCTTTTATGTGCAAAACATTTATGTTGAATAAGCAATTACAATTGAATTTAATCGAAAGATGAGTTTTTGTGTGAAACACATTTTGGATGAATGAAATTCCAAATCGAAAACAATAAATATGCGTTAAAAATTATTAAACTATATCTATATATACTATAGGAACAATTTTGTAATTAATAGTTAGCAGTTGAACTCTTCCGGACTTGAAGAGTGTTTAATCTTCGGTTTGCGTAAAGGAATAATTCTCTTTTGTTTTATTTCGTTTACTTTTTTTGGATTTTGCGCCAGAGATTCGCTTTATGAGCTGCTGAAATGCTGAAATGCCGTAAGACAGGCAACGCGCAGAATAACTGATGGCTCAATGATAATGATGATGATAACAATGATGATGACGGCTTTCTTTTGGGTCGGTGGGTAATTTCTAGGGGGATATACAAAACAAACATAGATTTGCCCACTTTGTCACATTTCTCGCATTTCGCTCGACAGGTTTTTTTCTCCTCCTTCACCTTACCGTTTGTAAATTGTTGTTAATGTTTCTTGCTTCTGTTTTGGGCCCTTGAGAACTTAAGCTTAACGCGGCAAATCCATTGAAATATTTACTTGCTTTACTTTTTTGTTTGTTGTATTGACAAATAAATGGGCGAATAGGTTTGATCAGATGTTTTGGATATTTGTTTTTAAGACTATATTCAAGTATATTTTGGCGTATTTTGGCATATTTATGCAGCTTCTCGCTCTCTGCTCTCATTATAAACTTGCCTGCCAACATATTTTTATATTTGTACATATTTGTGTGTGTTTCGTGTCGATAGCTCCTTAAATATTGATTTTGACTAGCTGGGTTAATGTGGTTCAAATGGAGTTTTAATTATGACCTCATTATTCATTCATGAAATGACTGTTATTATGTAATTTATTTAGGCATTTTAACTATAGTGAAGAATAAAAAAAGGGGTCAAATCGAAATTTAACAGACATTTTAAAAATGTACAGTTGGCGTTAATTTTCATTTGATGCGTATAAAAAAGTTGAGGAATGGTAATTGTGTATTTGGATTTATTTAAGAATCGATTCGCATTGATATGAAACAAAATGTTTGAGCCCACAGCTGATTGATTATTTATTTAATGTCCATTAAAGGCAGTCGACACAAAAAATAGTAGAAGTAAATAAACGGATTAAATTAAATTAAAAATAAAATTTAAAATTACATTTAAATAAAAGAAATTAGTTGGATATCTGAAATACTTATGAGATTTTTAGTTAGATATTTGCCGGCTTAGTCTTAAAATCTAAAATTGTTGCGTGCAGTTAATCAAAATTCGATAAGACGACAGCCGTTTGGCAAATGAACATTCTAATTTTTATTATTTTTCAACAACTGTTGTCGGACAAGTGGGGAAGTTCACTAACCCTTTGTGCCGGCTGAGCACATTTTTTGATGTTGTTTTATTTTGTGTTGTTTATGACGCTGAATAAGACGCTAGTCGTTTATTTGTGGAACGTGTCTGTTCGTGTCTGTATGTGCGTATGTGTGTGTATTGTATTTATAACGCTAATTTGTAACAGTGTCGCCGTCGGGCGGCTGCTGTGCATGTCAACATGTAACTGACTGAAATGAACGTAATTCGTATGCAATATAAATTACGCGCTTCTCTTCTACTCATTCTCCTCCTCCTCTCCCATTCTCTTTCTCTGTGTGAGTTAAGGCAAGCGTTTGGCCATCATGGATCATTAAAGCGCCAAGTGCAGCGCCTGTTATTTATACTTGCAGTTGCTGTAAACCATTCAAGAGAGCTAGAGAGAGTGAGAGAGAGAGAGAGAGAGAGAGAGAGAGAGAGAGAGAGAGTGACTGTGTGAGAGAGTTGGCGAGGGGGTATAACAGTGGTCGCGGGTGCGTCGCTTTGATGTGATTTTGGTTTTTATGTTGTGTTTTTATTTTCGCTCTCACAATTTATGCGGTATTTTTTGTGGGATTTATTTTTCGTTTTTACAGTTGTTATTGTCGGATTTGGGATCTCGTTGTGTGTATTTATGTGTGCAAAATACGCGTGCTTAATTATACAAAATGTGTATTGCGCTCGACTTAACAGCCAGTGATTTATTTTGTTAAGCTCACTGGGCGCATTCGAATAATGAATTTAAATGTGGACGCCACAACAGTTGTATCAATAATGATGATGACGATGCTTTCGAGAAAAATGTTATTTCTGTTTTGTGGAACATATGTCAAGTGCTTAACATTTCTTGATAATGAATTCTTCATATTTAACGGCAACTTATCACTATGAATTCCATTTGCACTTGAGTTGAATAAATCTTGAGAATGTGATGTGGCATTTAATGTAGTAAATCTAATTTATGCATTAATTGTGTTTAATAAGTGTAAATAAATAATTTTTTTGTGTGAAATGTTTGACTTATATTTGAACAGCAGATTGATAAGACTTGTTTGAATTGTGGTTGCTGTGTGGACTAAATGTTAAATATTTATTTGCATTAGTTTATCAACTAACAGTAACTGTAAAAGTAACAGACTGCTGTGGATGGGGCTTTAATTACAAATCTTTTGAAATTTTATTTGGCGTTCTACATTGTAGATTTTATTACAGTGCCTGATTTTATATGTTGTATGTGATTGTCGTTAGTCTATAATTATGCTTTGAAAACCAGTCTGCGATCAAATTGTTCCCACTTTTTCATGATGCTACAACAATAATTTTCATTGTCCATCCAGAGGGGATCGTAATTGCACAATTTGACAATTGCATTAATTGTGTTTAATTGCTTACGTTTTCGAATTGTGGTCGCTGCGATGCACTCTGCTTTTTTTTCGATTTGCTTTTGTTTTTGCTGTATCTTAATTACAATTTCTGTTACAATTTCATTTCATTTGTAATTGCTGCTGTTGTTGTTGTTGTTGCTATCTCTGTTAATGTTGACGCGACCTTTGCCAACGCGCCAATTCATTAATAATTGCTCAAAGCTTTGAGCTTCGAATGCGCTGTTATTTCGCCGCTACTTTACTACTCGTCCACGTCAAGCCTCTCTCTCTCTCTCTTGCTCTCTCTGCCTAACGCTTACGTACAGCATTACTAATCGAATCGAACGGCTTTATGTTACTGTTACTGTTATCTTCTGCGCTGCTTGTTGCCCACCTGCTGTCAAGGCTTTTTCACATGAAATTGACACAGATTTTCATCAAATTAATTGCTGTATGTGCGTGGAAGGGGTAGGATGGCTGCCGGGTGCGGAGCTGTGCGTTGTGCACTCAACAATCGTGTTAAAGTGTCTTACAAGTGCTCTCAACTCTTGTGCCACGACACGACACAAAACTTACACACGCACAAAGGCATTAACATTTGTTCGACGGCACCCGCCACCCCTTCCGCTGTTGTCACGCTTATCAGTAGCCATAAACAGCCAGCAACAGTGTTATAAAAAAAAAAAATTTGTTGCTTCCGCTTTGCTGACTCGACTCGTGTTACAAAAGAGAAAGACGCTGCTGGAATAGAGAATGATATAGCGAGAAAGAGGGGAGCGCGAAGAGAACGACCTTTATGACGTGTAAAAATGAGCACATCACGATATAAAATATAATTTTGACAAACTTGATAATCACGAAAAAATGAATTAATAATTTTAATTAGTCAATTGAAAATGGTTGAAGCTGCTTAAAAGTTGGTTTAAAAAAGTAGTTTACAATTTGCCAAAAGTCGTTGTTGCCATAATTCCAATTTATATTTGCTGTGCGTGAAGTGTCGACAAAGTTCACATCACGCTGTCATCTCTAATTTTAAGTGAGTGTGATGGAGTGGAGCGTTAGAGCAGTGAGGGACAGAGAGATAGGGAGAGAAGAGGCGCCGAGCAGAGCTTTGGCATCTTTTCAATTTATGACACTTTGACAGCTTACCGAACACAGTGCAAAGCACACTGTGCGACTTTTAATTAAAATACAAAATTGTAATTTAGACCCAGCGCGTGCAGCATAGCCCCAAAACTTTTGACTAAATGAAACACGACAACAACAACTACAAAAGAAACTTGTAAGCGACGCCGAAGTGAAATTGAGAAAACGCGGTAAACACCAAATCAAAGCATTAGTTTGCAGATGGCGCAGTCAGCGCCTACATACATACACATACACACATTTACATACACAATCAACTCATATTGTTTTCTCTCTCTCTCTCTGATTTTCCTTCTAGTTGAGCATTTGTTGATTGCTGTGTGTTTGCCTCAATTGCCTGCAATTGAATTATAATTAAGTGTTAATGGGAGTGTCTTTATTAATGTTATCAACGTTAAAAGCATAAAGCCAATAAACTATATACACTGATTACACGCAAAAGAACACTGATTGTTCCATTAATGAATTTGCCTAGCAGACTGACAGTTAACAGTTAATAGTCAACGTTGTAATCAGCTATGTAAGCAAGCTGTTAATTCTGTTTGTTTAGCAGCATTAGCATTAACATTGAACGCTTTTACTTTCATTTTGCAGTGCACAGTGTTAATAATTGTTTGTCAAGGCTTCTGCAATAACAGTTTCAATTAAGCCACATTATTATTTCTGACAGCATAATAATAGTATTGTTTTTATGTTTACCTTTAAATTCGCTCACTTTTCAGTAAAAATTGATTAATCACAAACGTACTTTTTATGTTTATAAATAATAAATATCACTCATTTTAGTTTTACGTACTTTCTGAATAAAACATTAAACGAAAAGTTGCTGACGCATTATTTAAAAAAGCTTTTGAAAAAATAATTATTACACACTCGACTTAACCGACATATATGTATATGTGGAATGTGTGTGTGTATTTGTAAACCCGTTTCATATCTTTGTTATTGAGTGCATTATTGATGACTTCATGCTGCACGCACTGAAGGGCACTCTTGTGGCGCTCTCGGCCCGTCTGCCTGCTGCCTGACTGTCATTTGCCCACTTCGTTTTTAGCCTCTTTTTGGTTCGTTTCTGCACATGCAACTGCATATTTTAGCAGGTCGACCTCTCTTCTCCCCTCCTCCTCCACCATTCATCTTCATCTTCCACTCTCTCGCTCTCTGTTAACAAGCAGCTCTTGACGAGTATGTTTGTGTGCGTGCATCGTGTTATGCGAAACTGGTTTTGAATGCACTTCCCCCATCCCCACCCCTTCTACGGGTCTTTCTCCTACCCACTCCTTCTTGCAAGTAGTCTTGTCTATGATAGGCCAAGCATTGGGACTCGTCGCATGCCTTATGAATGATTCAAATGCATGTTATGTGTACGCAAAAAGAAATACGAAAAAATACCGTTAAGAATAGTTGCGCTTTTGTCTTATACCCTCGCTCACTAACAAGAGTCGTCTTAGTATTCGTTTGTGATTAATGACACGACAAAAAGTTTCGCATTAATACTTATACTAGATTAATAGGGATTATGTTTTTTTCTTATCTCTCATTATTTACGTATAATTATTTATTTATTTTATTTATAATAAAACAGACAACTGTCTCTTTTGCTTATTATGACCATTAACGGGGTATACGGATAGTCGCTCACATTTCGTTCGCTGCATTTTCTCATGATTTCAGACTCGGGCTCTCACATCTTGTTGGGTGCCGGTTTCCGTTTGGCTTTTCTTGGTTTCCTTTTTGTTGTTGTTGTTGCTACGGTGGCATTTTTGGGATCGCTGCTTGCAACTCTGACCTTTGTCAATGGAATTTGTGCTCAAATTATTTTGTTTTCTTTACGTTAACTTTTGTTTGCGAAAATCTTTTTATCAGCGTAACGAGGATTTTGTATGGTAAAGGTATTTGAATGTTTAATATTTATTGACATTATTGATCAAATTTGCATTCCAGAAAAAAATATGTATGTAAATGGGGGATATTGGTTTCAAAAGAAAAAATACGTTCGGCAAAGTAAAAGTTGAATTAAGCTGTTGATTAATGTTGCTTGAATTGAACTCTATTGTTTCTCTTTGCGTTCATTCAATGAAAACAATGCTAAATTATAAAATATAATAACAATCAATAATTGCAAGTCATTGCGATTTCGTCATTAAAATATCAATCAAATAAAACAAAAAAGAGAAGTATTTTAAGCCATAAACTCGAAATCCAAACATATGCGAAATAACTTTCGTTTTTTCCGTATTTACATACATAAATTATACTAGCTTGTGTTTTTGGTTTATTATTTGTTAATGTACATTTTTTTCTTCTTTTTTCCCTTTCTTTGCAGTTGAATAGTTTCTCAAGGTCTTTGGTGCGTGCGAGAGAAAGAGATAGAGAGAGAGAAGAGGGCGGAAACAAAATCGAAACTGGTTGTTGTGTGTGGAGCATGAGCTGAGGCCGAGGCGACATTGGAGAATTTGGACGTCGTCTCAATGGATCAGCAAACAACAAAAACAGCAACAACAACAGTGAGAGGATGCGGCAGCAGCAGCAGCGACAAGAAGAAGGGCAACTGCTAGTTAACAGCGGCTGAGAAATCGTACGTTTGTCTCTGTGCGTAGCATGAGACAGACACAGAAAGAGCGAAAGCTCCACATATGTGCCAAACCAACTGTAACAACAACAGCAACCACAAAAACAAAAACAATTCCCAACAACAAAAAGCATCTAATTAAAAGCAATTCACGCTTCAAAGAGTTAAAATAAGAGAGAGAGAGAGGGAGTAGTGAGCTCACAGCGCCTGTCAAACTAAAAGTCTGATAAGAAAAGTTATACATTGTAACACATAGGGCAACCAATCAACAGGGCAAAAATAACAGAGCAACAACAGCAACAATAACATATCTATGGCAACTAACAGCAGCAACTTACAAGCAACTCACTCCAACTAACAGAAGTGAAATGCTGTAAAATCGTTTACATTAACCACAACAACAACACAACACCACACTACACAACAGACAAAAGCTGATTGCTGCCAGCTGACTGAATTGACTGACAGAAACAAATTAAATTTGTCGCACACAATTAAACACATCAACAACAAAAAACAAACAAACAAGCTAACAACACCAATCAATAATAGGTTTGCAAACAAAACAATATAGTTAACATGACACTGCAAAGTTTCACACGCAAAATGCGGGGACGTATGCGTTCCAACACCTGCCGCATTGTATTACTCACCTCACTGGTTTGGCTTATCTTTGACTTTGTGCTCATTGCCCACTATTCGGACTGCATAGGCAAAGATGGCTGGCGTTGCAGGCGAGCCGGCGAATATGATGTTGAGGTGAGTAACGCTCATTGCTTTTTAAAGTGCAACTCTGACTTATTGCCAGAGAGGTGAATTTTTATTTTTAAATTAAAACATTATTCAACTGTTTCCTGTTTTAACAAATTTAGATCTTTGAGAATAAACTTAAAACCAATCAAATAAAAAATCTAAACAGTTTTCCACAAATTTTCGCACATTTTTTTTACTTATGTTTGTATCTTTCTTTACTTACAGCTGCCAAATGCTGAGCGTTTGGTGGACGACAATCAATTGGTCAACGATAATGAAATCAATACAGAGAAATCCTTGGATGGTGATGAAGGCATTGCGCCGATAATGGGTCAGGGCTTCATCTCTGGCGGCATATCGATGACGTATCGCAGTGTGCTGCTAAAGAAATGGTTCCAGGCGCCGACAATTCGCGAATCCAAAGGCAAACCGGGTGAGATGGGCAAGCCCGTTAAAATACCCGCCGACATGAAGGATCTCATGAAGGAGAAATTCAAGGAAAATCAATTCAATCTACTGGCCAGTGATATGATCTCATTAAATCGCTCGCTAACCGACGTGCGGCACGAGAAGTAAGTAGAAAAGTGACAGATTTAATAATCAAATAAAATAAAATAAAATATATATGTATATTATATTTATTTTATTTATATATATATTTGTGACATATTTGTGATTGCTGCTTTAGTTGTCGCCACAAGCACTATGCCTCAAAGCTGCCCACCACCTCAATTGTGATAGTCTTCCACAATGAAGCGTGGACGACGCTTCTGCGCACCGTTTGGAGTGTCATCAATCGCTCACCGCGCTCCTTGCTCAAAGAGATCATCCTGGTGGACGATGCCAGCGAGCGAGGTGACTAGTAGAATTATAAATAGTTGAATAGTATTTTTAACTAGATTATTTGCTTGCAGATTTCCTGGGCAAACAGCTGGAGGATTATGTGGCCAAGCTGCCAGTTCGTACGTTCGTGCTGCGCACGGAGAAACGCTCTGGTTTGATCCGGGCACGTCTGCTGGGCGCCGAGCATGTGGCTGGAGAGGTTATCACATTCCTGGATGCGCATTGCGAGTGCACCGAGGGCTGGCTGGAGCCGCTCCTGGCGCGCATTGTCCAGAATCGTCGCACGGTCGTCTGTCCCATCATCGATGTAATCTCGGATGAGACTTTCGAGTATATAACAGCCTCGGACTCCACGTGGGGTGGCTTCAATTGGAAGCTCAACTTTAGATGGTGGGTTGTGCCTAATGACACCTGATGCTTCATGAAGCTTTAAATCCAATTTCAAATAGTTGTTAGAAATGTTAACTGTTTAAAAGTTGTGCAAAAGTGGTTAGTAAGTCGAAGCAAACATCTTACAGTATAAGCCTAGTTAAGTCTAAGTCGATCTCAGAGACTAAGAAAGACCTAGAGACTTCAAATATGGAATATAAGTTCTCATTTATCTTTAACAGATTAAGATTAAGGTTTAAGCATATCGATACAAATCGATTTCATGTTGCAATCAAAGACACAACTGTCCAGATTCGTCCAGCCTTCGAATCGATAGACATATTATTGATGAACTGTACAAATTTCATTAAGTTCAAATAAGGAACACAGATTTGGTTAATCAAACGTAAAAACAACTATCAGCAAGTTTACTTTGAAGCTTTCTAATTGTTTAAAAAATCTATAAGAAAGACCCAATCTTGTCAAAGATCATTTGACACTAAATTGATACTTATAGTTATTAATTTTTATCAACATTATGTAGGTGTTCGGGGTATCTCCCAGTCGAGCTGTCTCATCTAGATCAGTCCAACTTATTTTTGCTCTGTTCACATTTATATACTAATACTCATTTTAAGCAAGTGTCATTCGACTGCAGATATATATACGTGTGCCTATCTAAATCAGACTGTTTGCTATGATTTCAGGTATCGCGTGCCACAACGTGAGATGGCCCGTCGGAATAATGATCGTACGGCACCGCTGCGTACACCAACAATGGCTGGTGGATTGTTCTCCATCGATAAGGATTACTTCTATGAGATCGGATCGTATGACGAGGGCATGGACATTTGGGGCGGCGAGAATCTGGAGATGTCGTTTCGAGTAAGGCAAAGTCAATGAAATCTTTTCGCCACTATGGTTTTTTCTATTCGTTCTTACAGCTACAGCCAAGCCGCAAAAAGTGTTGCCCATTTTGCCTTAACATATTTTCTGATAATATCGTTTTTTCGTTTTATTTCCACTCTCTTATATTACTTTTAGTTTAAGTCGCATTTTTCTTTCTTTTCAAATTTTTTCGTTTATTTTAATTAATTAATAATTGTTTTTCAAATGAAAAGAATCGAAATATGAAAAATATGTATGTAAAAATAATATGCTAATCACAGACACCAACACAAACAAACAAGTATGAAAACATCACGAATATATATCCAATATATTCTCAGATATGGCAATGCGGAGGCATTTTAGAAATTATACCCTGCTCGCATGTGGGCCACGTGTTCCGCGACAAATCGCCGTACACCTTCCCGGGCGGCGTTGCCAAAATTGTGCTGCATAATGCGGCGCGGGTGGCCGAGGTGTGGCTGGACGAGTGGCGTGATTTCTATTATGCAATGAGCACAGGTTCGCAAACAAAACTACAAACCAAAAAAAAAATCAATAAAATTCATACAAAACTCAACAACAACAACAACTACAACAACAACATAAACAATAACCGTTTTTTATAATGCGCATCTAACACTACTTTGAGTATAACAATTTTGATTCTAATTGGCCTTCACTTGCTACTAAAAACAACAAATGAAACAAATGCTTTCTTCGGTCAGCCGAAGTTACAAATACCCTTGCAGCATGATTAAATGCCACATTTTGTATATAGTAAAATAAGGTTTTCTATAAGTATTCAATTTGCAATCAAACCTTCATAAATTCTGTAGTTGATAGTAGTCTGATGTTGATAAGAATTAATTACTAACAAATTTGGTATACAGTCAACGATTTTGGGAAGTGCATACAGAAATTTTATACAAGCTCAGCTCTTAAATATATATTTGGCATGCTGATAGTAGTTTTTACAATATTAAAACACTTTTTGGCTAACAAAATATATTGTTATCGATCTTAATAAAGTTTGTATAGTTTATCAATATTATGTTTGGGTATATTATGTAATGATATGAAGGCTATATTTTTAGAATTGTATCTTTAATTAATGTTGCAAATCGATTTTTATCGATATTCACGAGGCAGGGCAGTTATCGATCAAATGAAATCAACTTTATTTGAAGTCTCTAACTGTCATAGTATCTGAGATCGACTTATTAATACAGACAGACAGATGGACAAGGGTAACATTTATACCTGATGTGGTCGGAAAAGCTTCCTTCTGTTTTATGCTTTGGCACAACTTTATTATATCTTTTCTCTAATTGTTGATGGGTTCACAGGCATTATTATTAAATTGTACTTTACCAGCAAGAAAACCAATTAATAATAAATGATAGCTTTAACATCACGCAACTTCCTCTGCAAGGGTATATTGAAAACCAAAAATCGATTCACTTAAGCGCTACTAAATACTAATAACACTAACTACGAAAAAAGACAACAACTGACATTGTTTTGAGCATAAAATGCAACAAGTTGAAACTACTTATTGTAATAATAATATCTACATGTATAACAATAACTACTATAGCTAACTATTACCCTACATATGCATATTATGTAATGTAACCGTAACACAATCAATATATATATATACATATATATATATATATATATATATGCTAAAAGCTAATGCCACTGTCGTCGCTTACAATATGTGTATCTATGTATCTAACTGAACAACTGAGCAATACGCACTCTGGCATATGTTTTTAATTATGGATTATGATTATTTGTGTGCTCTCCACTTGATTGTTTTTTAACCGAGACTCTTCTAAATGTTCTTGACAAAAAAACATGTTATTAACAATCGAACTAATCAAAAACTATACACATACAATAATTATGATATACTGATATATATATTTATATATATATATAACACGTTGAAACCACAAAATTGTTACATTTAAATAACACATGAATACTATCGAGTACCCATCACAGTTGTATTGACAAAACCAACCTTAACATTGAACTTAAGCTAAACTTAACGTACATCAATAATACTCGTTGCCTATTTTGATTTTGATTTAAGTACAAGAAAAACACGAATTGGTAATTAATTTTAGTATTTAGTTTATACATCTAAGTTTGTTACTAATTTTCTTTGTATTTTTATTTGCATCTTTACTCGTTACTCGTTATGTATGTGGGCTAGGATTGTTCTCGTCAAGCACTTTGCGCCACTTGTGTAGTCTGCAACTCGTTTCATCAATGAATGCACTTTGTTATTTTGAGCGTCTTATTGCTCTCGTTGTCAGTGCTCATCGACAGCAACAACTCGCTGTGAGTTTTAGTAATTAGTAAGCACTTACTCTTCGTGAGTCTCGTTGCTAATTATAGTTACTCCTTGTGAGTATCGCTGCTAACTACTCGTTATAAATCCTGTTAGTTACTAACTGCTCGTTGATTACAACTACTCTTTGTAAATTTCGTTAGTTACAACTACTCGTTATTTGTCTTATGGCTTCTTATAAGTAATCGCTTGAGATATATTTTTACTTTACGACAACTTCTCGCTGTAGTTATCGTTACTTACAATAACCACTCGCTATATTTATCGTTATTTACGACAACTAAACCCTACTTATTGCATCTCTACTTATGACAGTAACTCACTACATGCAAAACTGATTCTAGTAGAGTTTTATTTGTTCTTCCTTATAACGAGTAACACCAAATCGCTAATCGATTTTAGTAGATAACAGTTTTTGCTTCATGCAGCTGGCGTTCTAAGTGCTTACAGTTCGCTAGTCCAATCAAAGAGACAAACAAGAATCTCTTCTGCCCATATCAGATCATATATAGGGATCACACTCGTTACTCTTGTAGGTACTCGCTACATTTGCGCTTGGCTCGACTGATTTATATTGATTGATGTACATATTGATGTGTACCAGCTCTTTTCTCTCTCTCTCTCTCTCTCACTCTCTCCCCCAATTTTCGCCCACTCTGTTTTGTCTCGGTAAAAAAAACATTGACAATTTTCTGATATTACCCGCCGCCTCCTCCAGGTATGGATGTGTGGCGGTGTGCTCGAGATAGCGCCCTGCTCCCGAGTCGGTCATGTCTTTCGCAAGTCAACGCCGTATACCTTCCCAGGCGGCACCACGGAGATTGTTAATCACAACAATGCGCGTCTGGTTGAGGTTTGGCTGGACGACTGGAAAGAGTTCTACTACAGTTTTTATCCAGGTTAACGAAACAAAACAATCTCTCTCTCTCTCTCTCGCTCTCTCAAAATCTCTTATCGAATGCTTCTTCTTCACTTTAATATCTCACTCACTCTGCCTAACTGTGCCTCTTTCTCTGTTTCACTCTCTCTCTCTCTCTTTCTCTCTCTCTATAGTTATCTGTTTCGTATATATAAATATATATATATATATATCTGCATTTTGCAACTGTCTGTCTTATATATATACACACATTTAGATATATATATATATAAATATATATATATATGTTTGATTTAGTTATGATATCCACAATTCATATATATATATATGATTTATATGGCATGGCCGTGACAAATCCAATCAAAACCAATTCACCCAACAACCCAAATATGCTCAACCTGTATTTGTATATTTCTTTTGCAAATTGTTTTGTTTTGTCTTTTTTGTTGTCTTTCTTCCAGTTCCTGTTTCTGTATCTTTTTTGCCCCCATCTCTCTTTCAACAAGGCTCCATTTTGTCTATTTAGTTAACTGTGTTTCTTCTTATTGTTTTGTCCAACAAAAAAAACCACACAACCACAAAACGCCTGTTTAATGTCCCCCCACCACCACCACCACCACCAACCACCACCCACAAAATGCATTCGCAATTTTTTCAGCTCGTAATTTCTTGGTTTAGCTTGAAAAGTTTGAGTGAACACCCCTAATGTTTTTTTTTCAGACCTAACTTTAAGCAAAAATTTCAGCTTGCCGCACTTGAGATATGTATTTTATCTATGTAAACATATTTTTATTTTTTGCATGACTTGTAAATAGTATATTTATGTATTTCTATTTGTATTTGTATATTTGTCGGGTATGTTGATATGTGTTGGTTTTTATATAAGCTTTTTGCACACAATTCTGTTGCCCAGTTTGCCTGCCAGTCTTATCCCTAATGCTGCACGAATACAGAGCTTTTAACGGACACGAATGTAGCTCGAAAGAGAATAAAACACTTACACTCACACTAACATTGATGTTTGAAAGGAAAGTCACTGCGAAAGCTTACTCAAAAGCACTCTTTTTGCTCTCTCTCTCTCTCTCTCTCTCTCTCTCTCTTTGTTGCTCCCTTTGAACTTTAGGCGCTCGCAAAGCTTCGGCTGGTGATGTTAGCGATCGTAAATCGTTGCGGGATCGTCTGCAATGCAAAAGCTTCCGCTGGTATTTGGAGAACGTCTATCCGGAAAGCTTAATGCCACTGGATTACTACTATCTGGGCGAGGTGAGTGTTTGAGCTTTTTATTGCAGAGATTTTGAATTAGTTGAGAACTTCCTTGCAGATACGCAATTCGGAGACGGAGACCTGTCTGGACACGATGGGTCGCAAGTATAATGAAAAAGTGGGCATCAGCTATTGCCATGGCCTTGGTGGCAATCAGGTGTTTGCCTACACGAAGAGGCAGCAAATTATGTCAGACGATTTGTGCCTCGATGCGGCCAGCTCCAATGGCCCCGTGAATATGGTGCGCTGCCACAATATGGGCGGCAATCAGGAATGGGTATACGATGCGGAGGTGAGTCGGGGATAAAATTTAATTACTATTATTATTACATGTATTAAACTCAATTTGTAATTTACAGGAGAAATGGATACGGCATACGAATACAGGTCAGTGTTTGCAGCGTGCCACACGAGACGATGCCAGCACGCCGCTGCTGAGGCCGTGCAACTACGCCAAGGGTCAGCAGTGGCTCATGGAGTCGAAATTCAAGTGGCAGGCGCACTAGCTGCTGCCGTCAGCAGCTGCTAAAACTACAACTAAAACTATACATCAAACTATTAACCTAAACGTAAACTAAACTGAGAACTTCCAATTTGTGTTTAAACTGTTAACTAAGTTGCCAGCATTATAAGAAAGGAGAAGAGAGGAGAGCAGATGGAGTTGGAGTAAGAGAGTGGAGAGGAGAGGAGAGGAGAGGATAGGAGAAGCTGAGTTACTAGCAAGGATTCAAGCATTTTTGTTCGTTTACATTTATATGTACTAAGTTATAGCCTAAGAGGATAAGCATTCTCTGTCTGTATGTATGTGGTGTGAGCTGTTGCTCTTTTGTGGCAGCCAATTGTCTTCCCAATTGATAATGTTTATATATATATATATATGTGTATATGTGTGTGTGTTTGCACATATATATGTATATATATATAAAGTATGTATGCATTTGTGCGTTTAGTTTTATATATTATTGCAATTGAATATATATAAATACATATATTAATATATATGTATTTACTTAGCCTCGACCAAGTACCAATAAATTGGCATTTAAATGACATATTGTGCTTCACAACAAAAACTAACAGGAAATAATAACTGCATCAAGTGCATATAACTGTAACTAACTTAAAGATAAACAAACAACCAGAAAGAAAATGGAAAAAAAACTAACATGTGTCATAGGAGAACGGCTAAACCAAGAAAAACTATATATATATGTATTGTATTGTATAGTATATAATGGATGGTAAACAGAGAAACAGAGAAACAGTAAAACAGAAATACATAAATAAAAAAAGAGTATCCCGCACATTCCCCTAGCTAATAACTAAGTTCGAGTTATGCGCTCTCAGCCGAGTTGTGTTTTTATAGTATACGTAAATAATAATAATAATTGTAAGCTTTATTTTTCTTAAAATTCATTGTTTTTTGCTTAGTTACTTTCGCTTTGTACCAAATGATAAAATTCTAAATCTATTTTTTGTTTTATATTTTTTTTGTTGAGGATCACAAATGCGCTGCATATCATTAATAAATAAAATGCTTTCTCCAACCATAATCATTAAATGTATACAAAAAAAAAAAAGAAAAACTATTTCGAAACAAAAATTAAAAATAATGCACGCATATCATTAAACAAAAAATAAAAAGAACAGTGTAAAAAAAACCGAAATATTTAGTTTAGGCATATACTGATATTTATGCATAAAAAAAAGTAACGTGAAGAAAAAATATTGTAAATAATTTAAAGAGTGTAGCTATTAAAAATATACATTTAAATTAATTATTTATATATATATATATATGTGTGTGTGTGTGTGTGTGTGGTATACTATATATATATGTGAGTGTGTCTGTATGTGTGTGTGTGTGTAAAAAGCAAGCAAAAACTGTACTATAAAAATTGCATTTAGCATTAAGTATTTCTCTAAGTTCGAATTTAGAGTTTAGACTTAGTCGAAAAGTTTTGCGTCTAACTAAAACGTAGCTCACACCCAAAACAACAACAACAACACCAACAACAACAAAAGCACTATAAAACATGCAACAACAACAACAAAAAGTGCTCAAACTTCTAACTACATATTTTTGCTGTTGTATATATATATTTAAATATATGTATATTTATCAAGTATTTAATTAAAAGCAAAGATTAAAGAAAAAAATGAACACCACCTGATAAAACTGATATCCCAAACAACAAATATCTCCCCACACACACATACTACTTACACAAAATCTGTAAAAGCCAAGTAAAACTTTTTAGCTAAATTAATTTTTTAACAACCATATACATACCTATATATATATATATATATATAGCAATAGAGACGATATACATATAGTATATATATATATATAGAACTGGTGACGGTGCAATTTTAATTTTAGCATTAAATTAGCAAAACAAAATCCAATCAAATCAATCAACTAAAACTGGCAACAGGCCAGTCGGCAATACAATATCTCCTATTTAGTTTAGCTAAATATTTTTTGTATAATTGTGAAATCTCCCAAAAAAATCAAACAAGTTGATCCACAAAATGCATAGTTTGCAGTGTAAGCCACAAGTTGTAAGATGTATTTTTTGTTTAATTAGAAACTTTTTAAATTTTATAAATAAAATGAAAAACAATGAAAAATTAAGATAAAACAAAAATTAATTGTATGCGTTTTGTATTATTTTTAGCTGCTCAACTGTAAACGAAAACTTCCGTTTATAAGTGAATATTATCCAAACTTACTTAAATTTTCGCAATTTCTCATCTTTGACAAAAAACAATGGCCAAAAAATTACATTGAAATCAGCTGATTCACAACGAAAGATTTGCATTTATGTTTTGTTTGTGAATTTATGCGACGACTGCGCAGGAGCAGCTGGTGAGAAATGTTTCAAATGAAGTCTAAACGCTTTGAAATAAATAACTCAAATGAATTTTGAACGGGATTAAGGATCATAATATAATAAGGGACTGATTACCAAACACAAAAACCACATTGATATCAATAAAAATAGATTAAACAAGATCAGATGTCTCCCTCTGCACGTTGTACAGCATTATGACACTACAAGAAATAACAGCACTCTTTCTTTTTTTGTTTTTTTACTGCCAAGAGTAAAAGAATTTTTATTTTATTTTTTCACTTTATGCTTTTTTTTTGGATAAAAGCAGAAACAGCTCTTTCGACCGGCGCGGCACAAACCACAGAAAATTGCGTTGTCTATTTATGTATACAAAAACTACGGGAACTCTAAAACGTAACGGAACAGAGGAATTAACTGTTCTCTTTACTGTTTACTGTTCCTTCGTCTCGCGCAGACGACGCACGGCTGAGCGCACAGAGGCGGCAGCTGTCGTGGAATAAACCCAGGCACCGCCGGCAACGGTTCGCTTGCAGCGTTTGCACGACCAGATTCCAACCACAGAACGCTTCATGGAATCCTGAAAAGCGAAACAGACTATTAGTAAAACTGGAAAATTGAATATTTGCAACTGCTTCCTCTTCTTCTATTTTGCCTTACCTTGCCGCAGAAGGAGCAAGTATATTTGCCGTGCTGCGTGATTTCCATCTTCTTGACCATCTTACGCAGCGAGGCACCATAACGGGTGCCATATTTACCAACGATTCCAACCTTCTTGGTGCGCTTGGCCTACACATAAATAGAAATTTTAGCAGCGTTTAGTAAACACAATTTCAGCGCTGTTTCATCCAGCATCTTAAATGTACTTTTCACACAAAATTGCATTAGCATTTAATAGCGTGCAGTTTGCTTGTTCGTTTAAGCACAATTTTAGCGCATAAGAAACACCGATTGTATTTATAATTAAAGATTTTTGGGCATTCGTACCATTTTTAAGTTGTTGATTTGTCAAAAAATTCAACAGGAAAGAGACGGCCTGTCAATGCAAAGCCGTGACGTTAGCTGCACTCGCGCCTGTCACAGACAAAAGCTGAAATGTATGCGACTTACATTTCAATGAAAACTATTCAAATTGAACATAAATTTATATGAAAATTATACCAGTTAAACTATTTTTAAAAAAGTTGTAAAAATAGTAATGTTTAAATATATATTTGGTAGGTAAATTACGAAAATTTATATAAATTATTAGTGGCAGTTGTGCTGGCTGGCATTCACGTGTGAACGCAACTGTCAGCTGTTTGCTGCAAAATGCGTTTGTTGTTACACAGCCAGTGCTGTCCAATGTGCGGTTTTGATAAAAAAGAAGGAAAAAAGAAACAGACAACGAGACATTCATAATAATATTAGTGCGCACTTGCAAGCAGCAAAAACAAAAACGGCCGTCAACATTTTGAAACGTACACTGGCAAAAAAGTTGTGGTCGCTGTCGCTGCTCTCGACATACAGTCGAAGAAGAAAAATGCACAGCTGTTCGCTGCTCCCAGATGAGTGCAATTATCAGCCGGACACGCTGGATCTAAATACAGATGCCAAGGCGGCCGATTATTGGTTTCCCTGCTTTCGGGAACTGGTCACCAAATATGCCAAGCAGGCTGCGGCCAGCAGCAGCAGTCAATTGGATGATGGTGATGATGCTGATGATGCTGCACAGCGTGCAGCACAATTTCAAGCTGCCTACTTGCGGCAGTTGCAAGACTATCAGGATAACATCGCCAACAATCGGGGCAAAGTTGTGCTGGGCACCAGCGAGCTGCTCAAGCTGAACGAGACAATGTTGCGTCGCTTTGGCTTCTCGGATCCCTGGCGGCGTCAGAAGCAGCAAGAGAATGCTTCGGCCAAGGGCAGACTCAAGCAGCGACTGCAGGAGATCGATGCCATTACGGATGGGGATGCACGCTGGACGGAACTGGTGCGTGGTGTGCTCGCTGGCAACATGTTCGATTGGGGTGCGCAGGCAGTGGCCACCATACTCGAGCAGGATAGCAATTTTGGACTGCATGCGGCGCTCGAGCGGATCGAGCAGCGTCCGTGGCTGCTGGATAATCTGGATGCGTGGCTGCAACGCATGCGGAATAGTCCAGAGCAGCAGGCACACAAATGCGCTGTGGTCTTTGTGGACAACAGTGGTGTCGATGTTGTCCTGGGAATATTGCCCTTTGTGCGGGAACTGCTGAGGCGCGGCACAAAGGTGCTGCTCTGTGCGAACAGCGAACCCTCGCTGAACGATGTGACCAGCGTGGAATTGAGTTTGCTGCTCGACGAATGCGCCTGCGAATGCAGCATTTTGGCGCACGCCTGGCTCCGCAGCCAGCGGCTGCTCGTCTATGCGAATGGACAGAGTGGTCCGTGTCTGGATATGCGCACATTGCCGCGCGAGCTGTGCGATGCAATCACTGCCAATGAGACTGATCTGCTTGTCATCGAGGGCATGGGCCGAGCACTGCACACCAACCTGAATGCCCAATTCAAATGCGAAACCTTAAAATTAGCCGTTGTAAAGAATCGCTGGCTGGTCAAATATTTGGGCGGCGATAAGATGTTTCCCGTGATTTGCAAATACGAGGAGCACAGATAGTGGATAGATTTATATATATCTATATATATATATATATGGATGAATACTGATTGTTATGCTCTGCATTGTTTTCAAATTATTGTTATTGTTTATAATCCCCATCCCAATTCCAATGCCAACAACAAATTGAGATTCAGTTTCAAGTCACTTTGTATTTTGTCTAGCTACATAAAATGGCAACGAGCCACTTGTAAACAGAACTGTAACTCTTTTTTCTATATACTTACATTAATTACTATCATAAAGTTGCCTTTTGCATCAATAATAATTGTTTAATATCAAATTTCTGTTATTTCTCATAATACTTTTTATTTACTATTCACAACTTGGTTCAATATACATTTTTCAAGATTGTTACGCTTCAAGTAAACTAATTACAAAAATAAATAATTACACAAGCAATTGTTAAAGCAATTGTTATTCAAGTGATAACTTAAGTAACTTTAATTCCGATTTGTTTAACTTATGACAGTGGAATTTCTGGTATCTTAAATGTCTTATCTTAATATGTAATTGATTGCTGCGTAGATCACTCATGCTTTCGACATGTAATGCGATTTTTGTTTATATTCACACACACACACACACACACACACCCATACAAATGCGTATATTTTAATTATTAAAGGTAGAAATAACAATGGCATTTTGTTTATAGCCCGCAGCAGTTCGCATTATAATTTTTATCGTTCATTTGGTTATAAATTAGCCAACTGATAAGGAAACCACCGTCGCCCCACTTAACCACAGTGGATTAAAGCTGAACTGAGCACGTCGATAAGACACGAGAAAAGCACCAACAGCAGCGAAAACATTTCTTAAAAAAATTATGGAAGCAAGTTTTTTTTTTACACAGACGTGTTTAAATGAATATCCAAGAGACCTCGACCCATTTAACTTGTAAAATCTTTGTTTTTCTTGCTGATTTATGCAGTCTTTTCTGTTTATCGCTATAATAATAATAATATGTGGCTTATGTGATGACAGTTAGTTATCAGCAGATTGTATAATAATGATAACGCTCTAGTTGCAAGTGCATATAAAAAATAACCCTCCCGAGTAGACCCTTGTTGACATGGGCGTAGACAGTTGTTGATCAGCTAAAAATGAGATCAGCCGCAGCAGAGTCTTGGAAAACTTTTATATATTATTATTTATATATTTGCTTGAAATGTGGTTCAGATTGGGAATAATCAAAAACGTACACAATTCGACCCCCCGTTGCGAATAGCTGGCTTATGTTTATATATATGTTGAATTCAGACTCAAAGATTCCATTAAGATTAAGTTGTCAATGTATTACACAAATACAAATACGGACTCATAAATAGCTCTGATAATACAAACGGCGATCGAACATGTTGCCAGCAAATCGAGAATTCCAGTTGAAATTGACTTCGCCTTCGGATCAGTTGAAGACCGGAGGCTGGGGCTGCCGCAATATAAAGCGCGGCAACATGTATCTATTGGTCACCGTCATCCTTGTCGTGCTGCACATTCTGCTGCTGCCCCTCTATCTGTATCTCACCTGGCATCACAGGTACTGGCGTCGCCGTGGCCTCATCACAGCCCAGCCCCTGACTCTGCTGGGCACCTATCCGGGTCTCTTGACACGCAAGAGCAATCTCGTCATGGATGTGCAGCGGGTCTACAAGTAGGTATTATTTTGAACTGTACAACAAAACAGGAAATCCGGATCCAATCTCATCTGCTTATCAGTGCATATATCAACTTATCGATGTGCAATCTTTATGTATTTTCAAATTGCAAGTGCAACAAAATAGTCCATTATTTAGATAGGATTATTTCCGTAATTCTTGAAGAAGTGTGGAATATTAATTTGCAGAAATATGATCTTTTTATACTCTGATACCGATGGCACTCAGACTTGATACTTGGAACATATACTGGTCTGGGGCCGCGTCAATCAAAGTCTAAAAATTGCTGTGCTACGTACACTTGGAGGCTAGGGTATCGATAAAATCGATAATTGGAAATCGATAAAGCCACATATCTCTCACAATTTTAAAGCTACAGTTGGTAGGTAGTATGCCACGGCATATGACCACGCCCACCTCCCCGCCTCTTAAAATCGGGAACTGAGATATCTTCCTCAATTTTTACGTTGGAGTCATCAAATTTGGAAGGCATTTTACGAGTAACTAGTAACAAAATTCATAAAAGCCTATATCTAATGCAGTTTATAGGCAAACTTGGGGGGATGGCTTACTAGGAACTTCCATCAAAGATCGGTATTCTGGGCTACACCCATCAGGCACTTGGCATTAGATGGTATCAGAGTATTTCTCAGTCGGTTACTGTCGGCTTTTACTGCTGCAATGGTACAGCTATCTATTTATCAATAAACAACATTTTCATTCTCAACATCAACTTTACAATTAAATTAATTTGATTTTATTACTGTTCAACAGCAAATACAAAGATAAGCATCGTGCTGTGGGCGTTTTTGTGACACGGCAGCCGCAAATCCTCGTTTTGGATCCACAATTGGCCCACGAAGTGCTGGTGCAGAATTTCCGTTGTTATAAGGATTCATTGACCAGTTCCTATGTGCAGCACGCCAAGCGGGATAAATATGTACAGGGCAATCCGTTTTGGGCAGCGGGTGACACTTGGCGACGCTTGCGCACCGAGGCTCAGGGCGGATTATCTGTGAGTCGCCTCAAGCAGGGCTATGCCATTTGGCAACAGAGTGGCAAGAAGCTAACCGATTATATGACGCAGCTTCTCGCCAAGCAGGGCAATGTGCTGGAGACCAGAGATGTAAGTCGAGAACTAATCGGAAAACTTACTTCTCCATATAAAATATATATTTTTGTATTATTTATTTATTTCAACTGACATATCCTCTGCTCCTTCAGCTCTGTTTCCGTTATACCGCCAATGTAATGTGCGATTTCATTTGGGGCATTGATGCTGGCACATTGACCCCCCACATGGGGCAACCAAATAAGGTGCAGCAAATGGCCACGAAATATACGAGCAACACATTCTATATGATATCCATATTTATGGCATCGATAGTTGCGCCCATCATTCGTCTGCTGCTGCGCATGCGCTTCTATCCCAAGGACACCGATGACTTCTTCTCCCATCTGACCAAGGAGGCCATCGCACTGCGCCTCAAGACGGCCAATGAGATCCAGCGCACAGATTATCTATCGCACCTGTTGAAGCTGCGCAACGAGAAAAATGCCACACATGATGATCTGGTGGGACACGCTCTGACCGTCATGCTAGATGGCTATGATACCACGGGATCTGCGCTGATGCATGCTCTCTATTATGTAAGTGATTGGGTTCATTAGCTTATACAGATTAAATACCAAATATGTTCAAATAATTGTGTAGCTATCGGAGCAACCGGAGGCTCAGCAAAAGCTGCGCATGGAAATCTTGAACAATTCCGATAAGGAAAAAGGTGTCAATTTTGATGAACTGTGTGATTGGCCCTACTTGGATCAGGTTGTTTATGGTTAGTATATAAACTAAAAAAAAGTGTAAGTAAGTAAAAGAATTAATTTGATTTTTATTTAACAAAGTAAAAGAAATTGAAACGAGTAGCAAATGAACAAAGTTTTTAATAGAAAAATACTCGAATAAAGAGTTCATAATTTATACTCGGCTTAGGTAATTTCGCATTTACTATATTGCTGATACCTATTGAGTCCGTGGTTCTTGTAATTTAAATCTTACAACTAACAACTAAATAAAGTTTAAGTTCAATTAATTGTTTCTCGTAGAATCCTTGCGGCTGAGCAGTTTGATACCGCAATATACGAAAGTTTGCACACATCCCACAAATATACAATTGAATGAACAAAAGCGACTGGAGGTTGAGGTGGGCATGACCATCATGATACCAAACTATCAGTTCCATCATGATCCCAAATACTTTCCCAATCCGGATATATTCAACCCGGAGCGCTTCGATAATGGCGCCCATCACGAGCTCATCAAGCAGGGTATTCTGCTGCCCTTCAGCGATGGACCGCGCATCTGCATGGGTGAGCACCAAAGTCCAGCTATATATCAATCAAATATATATATTTATATTCGTATCTATTTGGCAGGCATGCGTTTGGCCCAGTTGACAATCAAATCGGCTCTGTTGCACATTATCAGCAATTACCAAGTTGTGCGGGGCAAGTCCAAGATAGAGCCGGCTGGCGATACCGGGTTTGGTGTTGTACTTCAAGGTGATATCAATTTGGAGTATCGCCGTTTTGTACAATAGTGTTTACTTACTATACGTAATTTGTTTATCGCATGTGTTATAATTTGTTAATGATTTACTCAAATATTCGCTTGTTCTCTCCCCAACTACAAATTGTACTCTCAATCGATTGGGCATATTTGTTTTGTGAAATTTCTGTAAGGCGAAATTCATTTTAAACTAGTTCCATGTGGAAATAAAATATATCTCTATGTTATTTGACTCTGTAATCACTAATTTATTAAGTATGAAAATTGTTTGACAAAGGTTTCGTTCAAGGTCAACTGATAAGTAATATCAGCTGTTAACTGTTAGCAAATAACAGGGTTCCCAGGAAGTGGGTTTCCCTAGGTGTCTGACGGATAGACAACATTGCACAATACCATTAGACGTAATGGAAATACTTAATAAAACAATAAAGCTGGAATATTTGTACTTGAAAGTGTAAACACTTGTCTATATTTAGCACCACAGTCAGATAGATCAGTTGCATGGCGATAATGAGAGCAAACACAAGCTGCTTGACACTATCAAAACAACAGCTGAGCGAGCAGTTGGCAGTCGAGTGCCGGATTGACTTGTTCTAAGAACGTGCGTTCAACATGTGGATACTGATTGTCCTGCTGGTGGGATTTGTGCATGTGGCGTTTGCTGCTGTCTACTTGTACCTCACCTGGTACCACAAGTACTGGACCAAGCGAGGATTGGTCACGGCGAAGCCGCTAACACTGCTTGGCAGCTATCCAGGATTGTTTGGTGGCGGCAGCAGTTTTATTGCTGATTTAGGAAATATTTACAAGTGAGTATTTATATATATACATATATATATTTATTGTATATTCATAAATTCTTTTGGCTTTTAGTAAGTACAAGGGAAAGCATCGTGCTGTTGGCACATTTCTGACACGAGAGCCACAGATTTTGGTGCTCGATCCGCAGCTGGCCCATGAGGTGCTCGTGACGAACTTCGCTGATTATAGGGACAGTTTGACGAGCAGTTATGTAACCCACTCCCAGGACTATGATAAATATGCGGCACGTAATCCCTTCTTCAGTGCGGGGGATGCGTGGAAGAAGCGACGCACAGATGGCGGCGCTGGACTCACGCCCAACAAGCTAAAGCAGGCCTACGGCATCTGGGAGCAGACTGGACTTCAGTTAATGGAATATATGAAGAGATCGATTGAGGAGCGATCGACTAATGTCATCGAGACAAAAGATGTGAGCGAGCCAGAATATCATATTTTATCTATATTTATTTATGTATTTAATTTTCAACCCGAATTGAAAACTTCTTTTTCGTTTTGGTCTTTTTAGCTGTGTTATCGATATACCGCCCAGGCCATGGGTGATTTTATTTGGGGCATCGATGCTGGCTCCCTCAGTGGCGGCGTTAATGAAGTCAGTCAATTTCAGAGCTTTTCCAACGATTGGGTCTCCCGCGCCTTTTCGGGTATAACCCGTTTCAATCGGACACCGATTGCTCCGATTGTGAGACGATTGTTTCGTATGCGTTTCTTTACCCAGGAATCGAATGAGTTCTATCTGAAACTCACCCGGGAAGCAGCCAAGCTGAGGCAGAGTGGCTATGGTGCAGAACGCAGCGATTACCTATCGCATCTGCTTCAGCTGCAGGAGAAGGGCGCCAGCTACGATGATCTGGTGGGTCATGCTCTGACTGTATTAATGGATGGCTTTGAAACATCGGCTGCTGTGCTCTATCATTTCTTGTATACGGTAAGCGATTGAGTATTTCATAATATTGCTTAAGTCGCAATCTTGTTTTGTTTTGATAGCTGGGCGAGAACCAAGAAGAGCAGGAAAAATTACGAACGGAAATTTTGGATGCCTTGGCTGGCGATAAGAATATCAGCTATGAGCAGCTGAACGCTCTTCCTTATCTCGATCAGTGCATGCACGGTTTGTGTTAACAATTAGAGCATTATTATTTATGGCATTATTTAAGATTTCTTTGACATTTGGGATCTGGATTGTGAGATGTGTTCGTGTCACGACTTTGTTGAATATTATTTTATTATTATTCAGTTTGGACCGAGTTGTAACAGTGTCAAATTTGGACTGTCAATATAACAATAGACACATCTATATCAATATATATACATGTATATGTCTTAAACATAATTAATTCGTAATACTTTTAGAATCGATGCGTTTGACAAGTGTCATTGGTTTCTTAACCAAAATTTGCACAAGGCCCACAACAATTAATTTGGGCGACGGTAAGATATTAAATGTGGAGCCAGGCATATCAGTGGCAATTTCCACATACAACTTGCATCACGATGAGGCCAATTTTCCAGAGCCCGAGAAATTTAAGCCGGAACGCTTTGATAATGGTGCGGCAAGTGAGTACACCAAGCGGGGCTGCTTATTGGCCTTTGGTGATGGACCACGCATTTGTTTGGGTAAGTTTTCGCATGGAAATCGAATGTAAATATTTGTTAACAATTTCATAAAAATATCGCTTCTTTTTTTTTAGGCATGCGTGTGGGATTATTAAATGTCAAAATGGCTGTATTGCGCATTTTAGCTGAATACAGAATTGAGCAAACGAAAAAGTTGTCATTCGGCTCGGACTCCGGCTTGGGAATATATTTGAATGGTGATGTTGATTTGCGATATACAAAAGTGTAAAAATTTCAATGCTTCAACAGTGGTTCGCCATAAACACACACACACACACACACACGAAACACTAACAATGTGGCGACACTTTGCGTATTATGGAACGTGTGTTGGACTTTTGGGATCGCCAACGTACCGAAATTTAATTTAGCGCAAGCCAACCGCAGACCAAGTCGACACAGTGCCACCACCAACCCCCTGCTCCCTTTCCCCCGGAACACTACCCCTGCTCTCTTGTTTGTTTGTTTTTTTTTCACCAAATATCGCTGCGAACCTGAATTGTGTCAGACCCACTGGACTTTATACCCAAGTATTTTCATATTGAGCGACCGCATGCAGCGTGTGTCGCCCAATGTAACTCTGGATATGTATTGTATGTGTTTATATATATATATATATATATATATGTGTGTGTGTGTGTGTGTTGTGTCGATGTGTGCGTATTGTACTATTGTGTTGCAAGCGCTGCCTTTCATAATATCCTGGATTGGTTGTATAAAGTGGGCATATTAATCATAGATATTAAATATGTAAAATAAAAAAGAATACCAAAATAAAGATATTGGAATTTAGAAAAATATGATATACAATCAAATTGTAACTTCAGAATGTTCTACTTGAAATTGGGCTGTTAAAGCCAGAAAGTGTTGGCGTAAGTAATTATTTTAAAAAATTGCTTGCAAAGCTAACTTGAAGACAAACAAGAACTAAAAAGATATTTATGAGATGAGACATTTATGAGTGTTCCAAAGTAGTTTGTTAGTGTTTTATAATTGTGGCCTGTAGTCATAATTAAAAATCGTAGCATACTTTTAGGCAAGCTCAAATAATTCTAACCCAATAATATAGAGTAAAGTATAAAGCTTTTCTATGATTGCTAAGCACATAATTCTTTTACAGGGTAGCGCTTACGACCAATAAATTGTTGTTATTTACGTTGCATTTTGTTGTTTTTATTTTTGTTGGCCTTGTGTTGCAACTAGCCACAAAATTTCATTTGAGCTTGCAATATGGTGCATTTAAATTTCGGTTTTTATTCATTTCGATTTTTTCCCGAAGTGCCCATAAAGAAAAAATATATATTTGTATGCAGCTTATATATATATGTGTGTGTGTGTGTGTGTGTGAGTTTGTGTGTGGAAATTAAATTTTATGACGGCATCGTCGCCATTTTATTTATTGGTCTAAACAAATTGTGGCTTAAATAAATGCTGGTTGGTATAAGCCGCAAATATTTGAATTCGATTTGAATGTAATTGTAGTCTGACGGGTAGAGTAAGAAAGAGAGGGCGAAGCAGAGTTTGAGGCAGACAAAGTATGAAAAAAGTTAATGACTGTGGCCGTTAACGTGCCACAAAATGAATATGGCTAAAAAAAGTTTCGCGTCTAAGCCGAAAGTAGAATGTGAAACCTTCATTTTTGGTATGGTTTGTTGTTTGTTGCAATAAACACTTGAAGATAAGCAGCCGCAGCCGCAGCAGCAGCAGCAGCCGGCAGCAGTCGACAGCCGGCAGCAAGGACATGGCGCAGCCAGAGGTCCTGCCTGCTGTCTGCTATTTTGGCTTGTGCTGTGTGTTTTGTAGCAGGCTTCATGCTACGTTGGCTTTTATCCAATTTACCTGATAACCACAAATGAGCGTTAATGGGCAAATAAATAGAAAAGTGGCAACAGCGATGCGACGGCGCTGTTAACTGAATGAAGCACCCCACCCACCTCTCCCACCAACTGTACATTTACTTAGCAAAAATATAATGCGTTTATACTGCAGGCATTTGTTTGAGAAGCGGCTTGGAAATGCATTAAGGAAATGTGTTGTGATAAATTTTTAATGGCACTCGCAACTAGGAAGATTTTAAATTCATTTTAAATAATGTGACGAAACTTGCTATAATTTGTATAACCTAAAATAACAATTTTTAAAAGGTATCCTTAATAGATCTTTAAGCCCTGACTTGCTTGTTGTTCGCTACAAAATTATATGCATTCCAAAAAATCGATGATAAATTTGTTTGTTTGTTTGTTTGTGTATCTAAACAGGCATCCATTAGCCAACTTAACATAATTGTTTTAATTTATCTGTTGCCAGAATGTTTGGCTAATTGTGTATAGTGATTAAGCTACATTTATTTTGCCCTTGGCAACATAGTCTCTGTTTGTTTGGCAGCAACAACCTCTGTTTGCCAAAAACTACCAGTTGAGAGGGCAAACAATGTGCCAATTTGCAGATCCCGTTTAAAACTGGCGGTGGACTCGGAGAGTGTCATTGGTAGAGGGCCAAAGTTGGTCCGTGTCAAAATAGCGTCGAACTATAATATTAATTTGCGCACGTTCCGTTTTGGTTAGTGTCTGGTTTAGATTTCGCTGTCAGTTGCTGTTGTTGTTGTTGTTGTTATTGGTGTTGTTGGCGGCATTGCACTACTTTGGTCACAAATAGCAATGCACTAATAGAGAGGGAAGAGAGAGAGAGAGAGAGAGAGAGAGAGAGAGAGAGAGAGAAAGTGGAATGCAGTCAGGCAGACGACTAATGGAATTAGCAAGAATTTAAGCATTAAACACATCATGTGCATTGGCATGTTGCACTTTAGCTGGGATTTGCAAACGCAGCCAACAGTTGCAGTTGCAGTTGAAGCAGCAGCAGCAGCAGCAGCAGCAGTAGCAGCGACAGCCAATTGGGATCGGTGATTACTCTGGTCTCCACAGTCGGTTGTCGGGTTGTTTGGCTGAGTCGGGTTGTTTGTTGGGTGGCGCTTGAATGTTGCCTGTGTTCTGCTTGGTTAGCTTCGAGACAAGTGTTTCCCCTCCGATCTATACGCTGCCTATTTCTCTGCGTACCTTACGCCGTTTAATTGCTATTAAATCCCTATATGCTCCTCTGCCTCACCACACTCTCTCTCTCTATCTCATGTTACGCTGCCATTTTGGCTTCTCCAATGCTGAATAGACTTTGGATGGGGGTTTTATTGCTGGCAACAGTTGCGTTGATTTTCGAATTGCTTGCATAGTGTAACGTGGCGCTAATTAAAATGAAATTTGTTCAGCAAAGCCAAATATACCAAAGGACCAAACGCCTCAATTTCACCTCTCTCTCCCTCTCTATCTTTCTCTCTCTTTCTCTCTCTCTTCCACTTCAATTCCCCTTCTCTGTTAGCGAAGTCAAAGCATTAGCAGTGGCTAAGTATTGAAGTACTTTGCTTTTATGACAGGTAAGTATTTGTGTAAGCAAAACCACATTTTTGCTGACTTGGCACAACTTGTTGACCCACTACACGTATACGTATTGCGAATGCTGACCATGATTATGGTTCCATTAGGGCAGCCAACTCAATTGGTCGAATGTCAGAGATCCGATTTAATTTAGTGGAAGCTTTAGTTCAATTTTCTTATTAAAATGCAAATACTCTTTCAATTTATTCAACTAGCAATATATACTAGACGTATACGCAATGTAAGCACTGATTGAAATGATTGAATTAGTTAAATTCGTTCAGTAGTATTTGCTTTCGGTCACTAGATCATGTGGAAATTCAATTGTTTTTAAGGAATTGCATATTTGCAAAAGATTTATTAGGTCATTGAATAAATTTATTTGCGCATGTAAATCGAAAAAATGTTGTTCTTAATTTGTTTTCTTGATTAAAATCCATGCCACACCTATATATACATATATACTATATATATAATATATTAGGACTGTTTGCCACAACAAAATTGACTCATAAGCAATTAAGTCCCGTTAGAGATTCAATCAAAGGAACTAGTTCCAGTGGGAGGTGACACACATCTCTAAATCAAGTCGGAACGAGCGCAATAAACACAAACACACATGCCTGGGGAACTGTGTGTGGATTTGTATGTGTTTTTGTGTGTTGAAGTTTGTTTGTTTATTTGCTTGTTAGATGACCGCTGGCCATGGCCAGGTGGGTAATTTGCTCCGAAAAATGGCATCATTAGCTTAACAAATTGCCATTTTGTTGTTGCCACATAAATCGCCTAACAGCAGTCTGACTAAGCCGTAGGTCCAAAGATTCAGGCTGAGTCAGTCAGTCAGTTCGTCAGTCAGTTACATAATTAAAATTGAAAATACCCAAAAGTCATCGGAATTTTCGTTGGCAGCAGCCCAATGGGTTTTTCCATTTGTTATTGACTGTAGCGCATTAAGATTTTCATTAGCGCTTCGTTCGCGAAATTAAATGAATATTAAGCGAGCTCCAAATGAGAATAGACAGCTAGAAAGTTACTAATGCTGTTGATTTTATGACATGTCTGTGCAATCATAAATCATAAATATGCTAAAATTATGCGAGCAGCGACGCTGCTATTAAATCTTAATTTATATATTTATATATATGTGTGTAAAACTTAAATATTACGTATACGCCCACTTGAACCCGCTGCGGATTGTGTGTGTGTGTGTGTGTGTGTGGGCGAAAGATAAAAACTTTAAGAATTATAACTTTGGGGATTTTCGAGGCCCCCGAACGCCGCACAATGACCACAAAAGTAAATAACGTGCCATGCCCACACATATAAGCCAGCGAATGGGAAACCCAAAGGAAGGGGCTACAGAGTGAGCAACAAAAAAAAAGATAAAAAAAGAGAGAGAGAGAGAGAGAGATAGAAAGAAAGAAAGAAAATTGCAAACTTTTAAATATAATTTTAGCTTTTGTGCTGGTGCGTCAACATGGAACATGATATGGCACAAAATGTCCCTGCGGAAGGACAGTCAGTCCGACTGGCACCCCGTCCATGCCCAAGTCCATGTCCAAGTCCAAGTCCGGTTTTTAAGCCAGTTCAGCTCGGCCTTGTCAATATTTGTTACACAATCAGCAAATACGAGCAGCATGCAGTTAGCTCTGGCTTACTCTCGTGCAGCTCATCCTCTTGTCCCTTTGGTTTAGGGCCAAGACTGACTGTACAAATAGTGAATGAAGCTGTTTCACGTTTGGTCGATGGATGTGGTCGGCAGTAAATGAAAATGTTGTCTAGCTGTGGGCGAATCGAATCGTATCTGTTTCTTGAACATACAGTTAACTTTACGCAGCTCAATTAGAGAGCGGAAATTCCGGAGAATGTGTTGGCAAATAATTCCAACAATTTGTTATTGGGATAGGTACGACTCCGACTTGCGCCACTGCACTATGGGTTAAATTGAGATTTAAGCTGGTAATAGTTTTTGAACAAATCTTGGTTCAATCTGTAAAAATTTCAACTGCATAGCCTTCAAACAAGTATTGCCTTTCAAAGTATCAAGCAAATGCCGCTTAAAAATGTGAAATTCTCTCTATTTTTGAATTTCTCATTTTTGCCTGTAAAAGTGGCTTTTTTACACAGTAAAGAATTAATTTGCTTGCTTAGCTTTTGTTTTTGTTATTCAGCTTTATTAGATTTTACTAACACATATCAATATTTCTGAAAAACTGAATATTTTATTAGCACTTTGGTGCCACTGTCATTTCTCGACGGGTTGATTTCGTTTTTCTTTGCTCCATGCCACATGTCCCTAATAACATTGACAACTGTCAGCGCTTCGCGGGAGTAACTGTCATACACAAACACACACATACACACACACACATGCTCACACACATACACACACATGCACACACACACATACACGTGGGAAGTTGCATTGAAAAATGTGAGTACTTTCACAGAAGGCGGGGCTATCAAGCGAGCTGTCACGCGGAGAAGCGAAGAGTCTACAGGGAGGGTGGCAACTCAGCAAAAGAGCCGCCTTTGCATTGGCATTCGGACTCTCGACTCTGACTCTGACGCTGACGCTGACGCTGATGCTGATGTTGATGCTGACAATGGCTCTGACTCTGACTCTGACTCTGACTCTGACTATGACTATGACTCTGACTATGACTCAGGGGCACAAGCTGCTTTGGCTCTTAACTTTTGTCAGCTTTGCTTTTTCATTTCACTTATTGCTGCAAATTTATGAAGATTATATATATGAATATATATATATATATATTTTTTTTTTTCCCTCCCATTGCACTCGCATAATGGTCTTGGTCAGAGCGTCAGTTAAGCGCTACTCTTTCAATTATTTTAAAATCCTTCGAGTAGCTCTTGTTCCGTTAAATACAATTGTTAAGTCGCGCTGCGCAAAAGCTGTCGAGTGAAGTTTTATTTTTATTGTATTTAGGTAGCCCTACAAGTTTAATACGCTTTATTGAATTTGTATATCTACAAATTTTTCATAACTCAGTAAAAGTTATTTGCAAATTAATTAACACGCAACAACTTAGCTCCCGCTTTAACCTCAAAAGCTTTTTAATTTAGTTGACAGCTCGTTCTAAAAAGTTGAGAAACAGTAAATAATATTTTCATATTTTCAGTTGATGTCCTTCTGCTTTAAGTAGCGAATTTAGCTGTCGACACAATGTAATCACATTTAAGGTTAACTGCCGGCCGTCGCTTGTGGGCTGCTTCAAAATGAAACGAAATAAAATAAGTGCAATTTATGCATATTAAAAGCTATATATTTCTGCTTGCCCACCTATTTACCATACATATATACATGTGATACAGACGATGCGATATATGAGGAGCATATATGAATGGTGTCTCCATGGCCATCCTCGCATTCATTTCAGCCATGCGTTCGCATTTATTTCGGTGGTTTCTTTTACCAATTTTTTTTCCCGCTTTTTTTCGCAGTTTTTGGTACGTATAATTTTTATGTGCTGAGTATTGGACATTGTTGCAATGGCGCCCAGCAACTTTTGCCTTGGCGCAACTTTTGTCAGTTTTATGTTGAATGGCTGGAGATGGCTGAGGATTGCCCGGCGTTGCACGGCGTTTGCCACCAGCGCCAACAAATTTAATGCGCAATGGATTCGCACTTGAGAGCGACCGTCGCCTTCACGCCACAAACTCGACACACCCAACAAATGTAATAAATTCTCATGCCCACTGTCAGGCCGAGCGAATCGCATAGCATCGCATCGCATCGCATCGCGTGTTTACTTTTTGTATGATGATGCGAGCGAGGACAGCAGCCCAAGCTCCGAGACAGGACCGTAGTCGACCTGAAACCCAAAAACAACTCACAGTACTCTGCTCAAGGCCCGACACAGTGTAGTATTGTGATACACTTCTGGGTCACATTAATGCCTGACGGACAAAAACTGACAACAATAGTCTAAACATTTTTATCATAGTTTTTGTGTGGCGGTTTTCATCATCACTTTGAATGTGATGTTAGGCAAAATGTTTACATTTTGAAGAACGCAATTTTCTTCTAATTAAAAGAAGCAGATTGTATAAAAGATTTATTTGTTTTTATTGTAGGAATAGAAATAAACTATAATTAATTACATATTTTTTTTATTAATGTATATAAACTCGAGTCTGTGTGAATAATGAAAACCTTTCAACTTTTTTATCTACTTCAAAATACTTACAATTGTTGCATAAGAGCTGTATTCCAATGGAATTTTCAATAAGACTGGCAACCACAATCTTCTTAGGGTATTTAACAACCAGTAAGCCTTCTTGTTGTACTCATTTTCGGAAATTCGACTTTGTTCTCTTTTCCGCATTTAAATTTTATTTATTCATTTAATATAACGAGTGCACTTGCTCTGTGTGTCTATATATAAATTAGTTTTTCTTTTTGCACTTTTGGCTGAGCATTAAACTATAAATGTGTACGAGGCAAACGTTGAGGCCTACATTTAAAGGTGAAATGCAGTTGAATGCCTGAAAGTTGAACACAGTTCTTCCAGTTGAGTGTGCGATTCGTCACAGGGGCTATATCCGCTTTTAATCAAATGCAAAGTTGACCAAGACAGCGAGCGGGAGCAGCAGGAGATGGAGCCGGTGAACGATTGCATGCGACTGTGCCGGCTGACAACTGCAGGCCTCAAGACGGCAGACACCCTGTCTGTCTACTGTTGGCTACCATCCTGCCATACTTCTTCACCCCCGTCTATGTCCATCTCTCTCTCTCTCTCTCTCTCTCTGTGAATTGCAAGCAGCTGTCTGTTCCGACTGTGGCTGCTGATATGGCTCACTTGTGTCATTTATCTTCTTTTACGGCATATGAGGTGGCGCCCATTCAGTTTCAAAGGTGCCAGGCAGCTGACTGAGCAACGCATAAGGCACGCACACAATGGAAAACATACACACACACAACCACACACATACACTGAGCTATGTGCAGTGAACGTGCTTGTGCACCTTGAAGAAATTGTGTTTGAACTTTGGCTTTGGTTTGATTCACTTTGCTGGCGTGTGAACTGCAATGTGTTATTTCTGTTGTGTTTTTTGTTCATGTTGTTGTCGTTGTTGTTATTGTTGTTGGTGTTGTTGCTATGGCTGTTCTTGTCACAACGCAAAACCTACGCTTTGTTGACATCTACCCAGCCAGTTCGACTTGGAACTCTCTGCCGTTGATTGAGAAATTTGCAACAAATTTTTAGCTGGCTGTCAACTTGAGCCTTTAGTCCGTAATAAACTTGATATTCAACCCAAAGCGAATTTACCTTAACTACTTGAAAAATTGATGCGCTTTTAAAAAATGCATACAACACTTGACAACAAAGTGCACAAATGGTAAACAACAACAGCTACAATAACACGAGCAGTAAAAATCACTTTTCATGTTGTGTATTTTTCAAAGAATTTTCAAGCACAAATCTTGATCGATAACAGCTTTACAACTTTCAATTAAATTTTGTACAGCAAAGCAACCAAAACATTTGCCAGCTAGCAGTTAGACAGCTAGCAGATATCCTATCAGAATATTAGTAGGACAAAGGTATCCAAGAATAAAAATAAATTTGGACAGCTAAAAACATTTAAATGGCCTTTTAATACCCAGTTAATTTATTTGATTGAAACCTAATCTTAAGAATAAGATAAATATATTATGATTATACTCATGTTATGCTCATAAATATCTAAAAACTAAATTATAATTAACCCATTATTCAGAGGAATTATAAAGCATAATACAATATATCTTCACTGCAATATTAATATATAAATGTGTACTTCTATGAAACACAGATATCTACAATTAAAGCTGAATATTGGTTTTAGCATGTACAGAAAGTCCTCATGCCTGTTTTTAGCCCATTTTTCGATTATCAAATGCACAAATATTTAGTTGTCATATTTTTTGTTTTGCAATCCGAAAATTTGAATCTGTTTTAATGGGTCGGTTGTCTGGCAACAATCAAATTGGCAATTCATGTTATGCAAATGTCGAGTGTTCATTGGACGTGCCTAAAATTGCAATTAGTGCAATTTTGCAGCGCAAAATGGCGTATAAAATATCAATAAACAGTTGCCAAATAAGAGCTGACCAAACCTTTGGCCAACAGAGATGTAATTTCGAGTGCCAATTCATGCCATTTATTTAGCCTAAATAGTTATTCGAGGCTACAAATAAAAGCAGATATCATTAAAGCTACACATATTTTTGAAGGGAATTTATACTTTAAACAATTCATACATTCAATAAAAAATAATTGATATACAATTTATTAATCGACTTAAATTGACCGCAACAATAAAAAATATGCTTAATTCATAAATTCAGTTCACCAATTAACGTTATGGATAATTTCATAATTTTTATTCGTTTATTTAATATTCACATAATTGTAAATGTTTATGTCAGCGATATGCACCAATATACAAATATTTAAATATGTCCATAGGGTTAGTGTCACTTATTATTAAAAAACGTGTTTGTTCTTGGTAAAAAGCAATAACAAAGAAATCCTAATTGATTTTATTAATATTATTTGAGCGCGGAAACAATTATAAATGCGCAAAATGCATCCAAATAAATAATCGGTTAAAATAAATTAATTGAATTTGACTTGCAAAGCCGCAAAATGCGTAAATTGTGGCCACTCTTTATATAGAAACATGTAGCTGTGTAGTATGTGGAATAATGTAAATGACATGCAAAGAGCTAATGATGCAAATTAATTACAAATGATGCACACAAAGGAATTCTATGTGAATTTGTGTGAGTGTTTTTCTGTTTTTGTAGCTTGATTTTTAATTTATGCGCACCGCAGTTGATTTTCACATAAAATCGCACGCATAGCTTCGCAAATCCGCGGCAACTTAAAAGCTTAAAACGCCACGCCATGAGGCAACATTTGCTGGCTGGGCTCCAGCATTTGATATCCGACCCAGCCAGCCAGCCAGGGAGCCAGCCAGTCAGCCAGCCAGCCAAGTCCCCAGCCAAGGCTTATAAATTTTAATTAAAATGCGCACAGCTACAGCAACAGAAAATAGCTACACCTACAACATCAACAACAGCAACAACAGCAACAACAGCAACAACAGGAGCAACAGCAACAACATCAACGTCAACGACAGCATCAGCCGCGCTTATTTCCGCTTACATTACAATTACATTCATTTGCCAGCGAGCCAGTTCCACTGCTTGGGCTTGGGCCTGGGCTTGTTACAGGTATTTGCCAAGGAAACAGTTGGCGTTTAGTTCAGGTCTTAACACCTGAACTAATGTCGCTGAAATTTGCATTAAGTTGAAGGTGATGTCGAATTGAGGAATGCATCCGTTTGCTGTTTTTTACTACATTGTTTTATATTGAATTTAAAGTGAATGAATAACAAATGCTTTACGTAGTATATATATACATAGTATTTGGTATATAGAGTCTAAATAGCAAATGTTCTTAGCTCTGATAAATAATGTTGATAAGTTTTCACAAGCGAGCAAATTTTGTAATTAGAATGCAGAAAATAAACAATTTGCAGTTTTCATTATTTACTCTCAAGCAGACAGCTGCTGCCAACGCAAAAACTTTCTCCCTGTCCAATTTGGGCCATCTTCAGGGGGTTTGTATTTTCGTCTAGGGAGCTGCTACAACGACTATCTGCAAACAAGCCAAATGGCAACATTTGGTCGCATTCGGCTGCTGCACTAATGACGCGAATCGGCCTAAATAACAAGCTGCTGGCATTTGGTCAACAAGTGGGATGGGTAGCAAGGGGAGCTAAAGCCAAGCTGCGTTGCCAACTCGGCAGTCGATTTTTCAGGCTCTCTAATGAGATGCAAAGAGGAGGAGGAGGAGGAGGAGGAGCAGAAGAAGAAGAAACCACAAAGTGGAAATGATGTAAAATGCAACAGCGACCAGCTGCGACATTGGGCGTGCTGACGGGGCGTGACATTCACTTATAGAGAATTCATTTAATTAAGTTGAAGTGGGCGGGTGCGAGTATGCGGCTAACAACTTATTTTTGCCTCAAGCAGTCAGTGAAATTACATTCAATATAAAAAAGTAAGTTGTCAACGACTCGGATGTCATTAAAGGTTATTCCAATAAAAACAATTTGAACTTGCAGCAACTAGATTCGACATGGAGTTGAACAAGAAAATTAATCTTACAGTCAAAGAAATGCAAAAATTTGGCGTCGAGCGGATCTTTTGTGATACGGCTGAGCAGAAGTATTCAATGTGTTTCTCAGACGATGGACAACTTCTGGCAGCCTGTGATCATGAAAACCTCTGTTTATATGATTGCCACAGTTTACAGAAGTTGACTCAGGTGCATATGCGACGATTTCATTCAGAATTGATTTGCTTTACCCACCAGAAGCATCGACTGTTGCACACCTCGACAAAGGTAAGCCGAAAATCAATTTGGGTAGAATTTCGATCTTGAGTTTTGATAAAACGCGCTTACAATTTCTAAATGCAGTATTCATCTAAAAGCCAAACCCTGATAATGAGCTTTTGCTCATTTATGAAAATCAGTTTGGTATATTTAAAAGCAAAGCTAAAGATGATTAATAAGGTATTATGAAAACTATTTATTTTAAGCAAACAATTTAAAACAATTTTGAGATGTTTACCAAAAGTCTCATCAACAAATGTAACTATTGAATTGAATTTTAAAAATTTTAGGAGGACTATGCAATACGCTGTCTGGATTTGAATAGACACAAGCATGTGCGTCTTTTAAGTGGCCACACAAAGAGGGTGAGGGCCCTTTGCTTTCAGCCCGGTAGTCGGCATCAATTCCTGAGCGCTGGTTGGGATAATCGTGTCTATATATGGGATTTACGCAGCTCCACATATACGAAACGTTTTGATTATCTACACAGTCCATTAGTGGCCTACGATCCCGATGGCTTGGTCTTTGCGACCAGCAGCGACAATGAACGCATTGAGGTCCACGATGTGCGCAAGTTGAGCTCGACGCCATGCCAACAATTTGGCTATAAGCTGAAAAAAGAAGCCAAATGGACGCAGTTGCAGTTTGCGCTGATGGCAAAACCCTAATGGTGAGCACAGATTACTCTGGATGTTTTAGTGTTAATGCTTTCAATGGTGGATTCCATCTCGAGTACACTGGCTACCAAAATGAATCTCGCCTGCCGACGCAGTCCTGCTACACTCCCGACTCCCAGTTCGTTTTAGCCGGCGTGGACAAGGGACGTGTTCATGTTTGGAATGCTCAAAGTGCTCAAACCATAGCCGTGCTTCACAGCAATAGCCTTGAGCCAGTGCGATGTCTACAGTTCAATCCCAAGCAAACGATGTTTGTCAGCAGCGATTCGATGACTCGCTTCTGGCTATCCAAAACAAATGAAAACACCGAGCAACAAGTCGAAGGAAAACGTAAATTGAAGTCAGAGGTACACAAGATCACGCCCATCATAGACTTGACGACCATGGATGACAGTGAAGATGATGATGATGATGATGATGATGAGGAGAAGGAGGAGGAACAGCAACGTATAAATAATTTCTTGTCACGCAGATATTTCTGGCCAATGCCAAAGCGATATCCTTGTTTTCCGTCGCCGGCCAAAAGGCAAAGGCTTCGCTTCAGGCATCCTGTTTGGCAACGGAATGAAGATGATAGCCCCGAGGAGGGTGAACTAAATGATGATGACTAAACGAGAGAAGAACTAGCAAGAGATGGAAGATATTCTTACTTCTCAGTGACTGTGACAAATATCAGTGACTTTGAATAAAGAATAACTGAAAGAATCCCTTAAAATGAAATCAATAAAAATGTAACTCAATTTCAAAGCAATATTATTAATAAATATAAAAAAGTCGTCAACATTTACTGCATTTTTGATGAACACAAGATATTCCGATTCTTAAAGATAGGACTGCTTAACCGATTTAAATAAAATTTCATTGGAAATCTAATCAAGGGGTCTTAAAAGATTTAGAGTTTTTATGAGCTTCCATTGGTCTCAGACTTATTTTCCAAGCTGTTTGTGAAATATAATAAATAAGAGACTTATGGACATTGTTGATTATAAGTTTTGTGACTTCAGCATCGATTGGCTTGAATAAAAACGACATTTATACTTCCCATAGCCAAAATGTGACTATAACATGTGTTCTACAGTGAATCACAACGACTCGGTCACAGTTGCAACTCTATCAAATACGCATACACACATCCAGCTATCAATCAGCAGACATTTGCACATCTAGAGTTGGAGTTTGGACTTGGAATTGGACTTGGGCAACAGTGCATACAGCAGTGTAAAGTTCCAGTTGCTGGGAACTTGTGCAATTGCATTGCAGAACTGGTCGGCAAAGTTCCAAAAACTGGCAGCAGCACTTCACAGCTGGAGCATTACAAGAGTTATAACAACAACATGAACTAAAACAAGGAGTATAACTTGAGAGCTTTTACTTTTGAGATAGACAAATTGTCGAGTTTTGCCAGTGAATTGCACAGTTGGCTGCCTTCGAGACCCTTTATTCTGACAAGCGTTTCATTCAATTTTTGCCACCCATTTTTTTTTTTGTTATATTAATGAAATTCCCCACACAAATTGCTCTTAAACTTTTGCGTAAAGCTGCTCGAAACTCTAGTTGAAGAAATGGTCAAAAGACTATCACGAAAGTTATCTTTACAGGACTGTTGAAAACGGTTCAAACTGCTGGCAAGTTAGCGCTCTAAAGTGCTAAAGTTTTTTACTTAAAATTATCTGTATTAGAACTGGTGTCCAGTCGATGATGGTTGCCACCGATTTAGTAAGAAAAATACATCTGCAATTTACTACATAAAATATATATTACATTTTACAAACTATTACTTTTATTTAAATATTATTATTATTCAAATATCTGGCTAAGAATTTTAAAGAAATTGCATATGGAATAATTGTGATAAAACAAATGTTATCAAAGACAAGAATAAATTCAAACAATATTTCAATTTAATATTTCAATCTAATATCCAGCTAAATAAGCGCTCAATTGAGACTGCCAATCACATAACTGTAATAAGTATCTTTAATCCCTTGGGATTTGGATTCAGCTTATTTTTATCCATACGCAAAAGATACATTTGCATAACAGTGATGTTTAATCGATTAAATTTCAATGTTGAAACGTGTCAAATGGCTGTCAGTTCCAAAACCCAAAGTTTTTGAATAGTTTTTGGAAAAAGATGAAGAAGACGAAGAGTAAGGGGAATAGAAAGAAATGAAGGTTGTAGTTGGAACAACTATAACAAGAATCTTCATTACGTTAATTAACAAGAAATGCTGCTAGTCGAGGTTAAGTAATCACAAATTAAGAATCTCGCGACAAATTTGCTGCAATTGGCGGAAACGGAAGCGCGCGTGTCGCCATTTTGATTTGCCATTGCCATTGCTATTAGAATTAGTGGGCCATTGTTCTTTTTATTGACTTTGTCGTTGATGTTGTTGTTTTTGTTGTTGCTGCTCAGCATCCTTTGAAGCGCATCAACGCCACACGCTCTGAGGCATAGTAAAATTAATTAAAAGGTGCACAAGAATCGCAAAAGAAACGAAAAGCGGAGCGTGACCAAATTGTAAAACAAAATCCCAAACTTAACATTCCCTCTCCCTTCCCCCTTACCAACCAACTGGCGTCTTCAGCCACTCCACCTATCCAGAACTGTTATTGTGAAATGACGCAAGAATATTTAATGCGCTGCTCTTTGGGGTAATAAAAGCGGATTTCTTTTTGGGCTTAGCTCGCAAATCTTGTTTGCCTTTAATTCGAGGGGTTGGGGTTGGACATGGGGTGCAGGTAACGCGGAGGGGGAAAACATGAGCACGGCCCGTTGCTCTTTTATGAAGTATGAAAGCTAAGAAACAGCGAAAAGTTTTGTGTAAAACTTCGTAGTCAAAGTCGAAAATTATTGAAGGGAATTTTGCGTTGTTGTACTTGAGGAGTCCAATCAATTGCATGCATCGCTGCGAACAAGCCCAAGAAAAGGAGCAGGAGCGATAAGAAGAAGAAGAAGAAGCTGAAGCAGAAGCAGAAGCAGAGAGTTGGGTAGCAGGTCAGTTGGGTATTATAATAAAAGTGATTTAAAGTCGACTACAATCCATACTTATTATAAAGAATCAATTCGACCTCAATGCGCTACAAGTGTGGCGGGATGGGGGTTGGGTTGGAGCGGCGAGATTGTTTGCTAAACTTTTAAATTACAGTACGGGCAGTTTCAATAATGTCAGCCACCCCAGATCCTCACTTGCCATTTGTCACCCACCATTTGTACCTGATGACCTCTACTTGAATGTCCCAGGTACTTATAGGCGTCAAAACTTTTACTGTGCATTATTGAACTACTCGTTGTGTTTAGCCTTTGCCAACGGGTATAATGAGTATACATATTTATATACGAAATCATAAAGTATATATTAATAGGCTAAACAAAAGTCGTTCATCCATCTCGCTTCGTTTTTATGTTTGGTGTTTGTGGTGAGAATCATTGTTTTTTATTCGTAAAAATCCATTATTATAGCTGATAAAATGGGAGCTACCCAAACCTATAAATTGTCCAAACTTCAACGATTAAGTATAGTTTGAGGCATACAAAAAGGTCCTTCAAATTGTACTTAATAAAGTGAAAATTGCCATTTCCTTTTATTAACTCAAGGGTATTATAATTTCGACAACTCGAAACTAACTTTAATTTTTCTGCTTTATTTTTTGTACTTGTTCCTTGAGACTTCAACTAGGACTTTGACTTCCTTCCTTCGCTTTCGACAAAGTTGTCTTGGGTTGTTTTGCAGGGGTTGCTCAAGAAATGTCTATTTCCGCTTGGGGCATAAAAATAACAATCGACTTGCAGTCTGAATACATCACACAGTCTTAGTTGAGAGGGGAGCTGTGGAGGGAGACTAGCTGAACGAAGGACGGTCGCCAAGTTTCGTCCATTTTGCTATTGCTTTGCGTCGCTTTTTTAAGACGCCGGGATTAAGTGGATTTTTAAGTGGCAGCAGCAAAAGTGGCCACGGGCCAGCTCCGGCTTAACTTTGCGGCTTAGGCCGCCCTGGTGACACAATTACATGCACGTTACCAGCAATTCCCAGGACTGCTCCCACTCATCCCCGAAAACATCCTCTTTCCGCTTGGAATAAAATGGCTCAGGCATTGACATGGACAGCACGTGCTAATGGGCAGTTTTTGGTGGTTCACCAAATAGCAGACGGGCGGATATTTGGACAGTTGGGCAGTTGGCTTTTTGTTGTGTGTGTTTTGGTGTCGCAATTGTGCCCCGTTGATTGGGTTCAAAATTAGCAAGCAATTTGGGTGCGAATCGCAATTGCAGATCAGTTATTAACTTTTCGTGGCTTTCAACAAGTACTTGATGGCAAATTCTTGCATTGTCAGTGCTTAAATGAAATCAAATTGAACATTGATCTTACCCAGTAAATGCAAACCAATTAAAGTTGCACACAAGTTGATTTTATATTTCTTGTTTAGGCAGAACAATTAAATTTAAATGACTATTCAAGATATTCCTCAAATATTTAGCTCAATTATTTGACAGGAAACTTTCAGCAAAACTAATTTAGCAATAAATACAAAAGCATTGATAGCCCACCCGAGGTGTTCCCCTCAATTTGGCCAAGAGTAGTCAACGTTCAAAAGCTCATTTGGGACGCTTCAACGCCTGCTGATGAGTTTTAAGGCAATGCGGAACATTGATTGATCCTTGCAAAATGCTGTCCGAAAACTATAAAACTCTGCCAGCTAGGCAATGGTTAGAAAAACAGCAGCAACAACAACAACAACAAGCAATAAGCAGAACGGCAACAATTCAAAACCAACTCGAACTGTTGTCCGTTGGTTCAATTTGGTTTGTGATTGCCTCAAATTAACCGACCGTTTTGTCCTTCCGTTTTGTGTCTGGGGCAACATTTGTGACGATTTGTCAGTTGTCCACTGGCCAATCTAACTGTCCCTTTTTCACTTGATATCTCAATCCCTCTCTCTCTCTCTAACAGTTGACAGTCTAGTCAATCAGGCATTCAATCAAGCAACTCATACAGCACTCAAAATTGCCGCTCTAAACTTTGATTTGTCAATTTTGGCACGCCTTTTGTAATTGGAAGTTTTCGCTTAGCATCAGACACACCCCCCAACCACCTCCGTGGCACAACAAGTATGTGCAAACACAGCAGTGGAATGTTGATTTGCTTTTAAGTGACCTTTTCTGCCTTTAACTGCGTGGCTCGCGGTTTGGCCAATGCCTCCATTTATTTTTTTTATAGCTTGTCGAGAAAAGCCGTTCGCTACGTAGTTGGGGGGAGGTTGTGGGGTAGCTGCTTCATTGCAACTTAAAGCTCAACGGTTTCAGCCATCGCCATGGGCCTGGACGCGGACCAGTAGCATTAGCATTGGCAGCGCCATCGCTATCGCTATTGCAGTTGCAATCAGCTTAACAGTAACTAGAAAATAAATTGCATTCGATTTTCTTTTTCTCTCATTTTTATGCCCTGCAAGGTACATTCCGCTAAATGGGGTATATTCTTTATGAGCTCGAATTGAATGTTTCCTTATGAAATTTTTATAAGGGGTGAGTTGAAGTTTGAAATTGTAGAATTTATAATTAGTGTTAACTATAAAGATAAGACAAACCTTAGTAACCGAAGTAATAATTTACTGCCGTAGAAATCGCTTTAAAGTGTTTCAAATAAATGTACAAAATTTAAAATAATAATTTTTCCTAATACCATTTTGTACTAAGTTTTTTGATAGTACTGCTGGATATGATGTAGTCAATCATTTGTCTCTTAAATATTTTAAGTTTTACGCTGGCTTTTTGTAAAGCTTTTGTTTTTTGTTTTTGGTTTTTTTTGTCGCTCGCAGCCTTTAGCAGCTCGTTTTGTTATGCTTTTTGTGTTGCGTCCTCAAATCTCTTTGCTGCCACTGCCTCTGCTCCTCTCCGCTCCGCTCTGCTGCGCCATCTGCCCATCAATCGTTATCTTTTGTCTTTGTGTGCTTGTGCTGTTCGCAGTGTGGCCAAATGCGTGATTGGCCAGCGCGAAGCCGGACAAAACAGAACCGTAATGAAAACAAAGCAATGCAAAGCAAAACAAAACGAAAAAAAAACACGAGCTTCAAAGACGACAAGAACCAAAATGCAATTGCTGTACAAACTAAGTGAAAAATTGTGCGCCACAGCAAATGTTGTCAATGTGGGTGGTTGGGTGGTTGGGTGGTCGGTTGGTTCACTGGGCAAATCTGTCAAACACTTTTCTTTTTGTTAGTGCAGCTGGCCAGCTTAAAATTGGTATTTTTATTCTCTTTGGGCGATCAGTTGGCCAGAATTGCAGTGACGCTGTGCTTAACCAATTTGTTGTTGACCCGCCCGGCACAAATTGAGGCCAAAAGTCGTTTGCTCTGATTTTTGCCCACCGCCAACAAATTGTCGCCCATTAAATACCGCAGTAAACTATTATTTAATTGAAATTTTTCGTAGCATCCGCTATTGAGAATTTATGCTGTTCTTGTAACTCAATATTTGTGGCAATTAAACATGAAGAGAGCTGTGCAACGTGATGAAATTAAATTCAATTTAGTTGTGGTCTGCTAAATGCATTTGAGTGGCATCTAAAAGAAAATTCACAGAACAAGTGTTGACCCTAACGCAACGCAAATGAACCACTGGAAACACTGGAACCACTCGAACCACAAAGCATACAAGTATTTGAAAAACACACAGCAAACACAACTTTTGCGTTGCCAGTGGGCAACACTCTTACAACCGGCACTCTTGCCAAGTGCAACTCAACATTCGCCAACTAATTGAATACGCTAGATCTACTATAAATTAGATTGCCATATGTATATATTTGACTAAGGCTAGGCTCGTCTATACTACACAAATTTGTAGTCATAGCACAGGTTTTATCAGAAAGGATACTGTACAGATGCTTTCCCAATCCCTCAGAACTAGTTTAATTGAACGAATTAGTTCACATGGAGAAAGAGTGTAGGAGACTAAGGAAAGTTTGATGTTAGCTGTCCTTAGATTTTAATTAAAAATCAATCGATTGCCACGATTTGATTAGATTACAATTACAGTGTGCCATGCACATTTTGGGGCAGCTATCAAATTTCTTATATTATGTCTACGCCGTGAAATGTGGGCATAAATCATTGGCCATTGTCCGGCCGGCGGTGAGTTCATATTTTAAGGCAATTAGACACCTCAGTGGCCGTAATTAAAGTAAAACTCCAGACAGGTGGCATTAAACGAGAATTAAACCACCACCTGACACTTAATTATTGTTCTTATTGTTAGGTTTGTTATTGTTCTTTTGGGAGCTTTTTGTGTTTGTTCCGGGCCAGAACGCTTAATATTTATTTTCATTTTATGTTAGCTATGAAAATGTGATTTATTTTTTGGGAGGGGGTACATATTGGTTGGACTTGAAGGCGGGCGTGGTCCGCTGTACGTCATCAAAATCAAAAATAAATGCGAAAGTGAAAGTGTGTGTGAAATGCCGAGCACATAAATCAAATTTTATTACCTAAACGACAATTATTTTGCCACAAAAATCAAAACGAGACTCGAACAAATGACAGCGCCAGCAGACCGACAATGTTGCCATTTTCGAATATCTAGCAGATTAATACTGAATAATATAGGGTATGCTTGGATTGTGTACAACCATGGAACAGGCAGGAGAAAAGTTATATGTTGTATTACTTATCAGTTGGATTTTTCACTGTAAATTGAGCAATTATATAGTAAAATAGATTGTCTTAGGCAATCAACATTTTAAGTAAAGGACAAGCTGCCAGTCTATCAAACTTAATTAAAGTATAAACTACTACAGAATAAACTGCGAACCGTATATCTGCCAGTTAATCGTTCCAAGTTTCCTGTAGTAAATAGTTCAAATAACTCACGCATTTCTAGGCAATTAAAAAAATCAAGCAATAATTACAATCATTTATGCAGATTTTGGCCCTATAACAGGATGACTGTTAGTCAAATATACTCAACTAGTTCCGTTATTGGTTGGTGTTTTTTCCAGCGGGTTTATAAATAAATGCGAAGCTTCATGTGACAGGGACACACGAGGCAGGCTTGATTTATGGCTAGGAGAAATTCTCATATGCAGACAAAATTTGGGGCTAACAATGAGAGGAAGCCAAAAGTTGAAATTGATCACAGCCTTCAACGGAGGACGGGTGTGTGTGCATGTGTGTGTGTGATGGGAGCGAGGGGGGGGAGGGGGGCTTATTTGTATCTGGCTGAACAACGTAGCGTATGAGTTATTTAAATTACAATAATGGCATGTCAATTAGAAAGCTGACACTGTGACACTTTTGGCCAGAAGGAAAAGCAGCCAATTAATTACTCAAGCGGCATTAAATGCGGTTAGCCGTTTTGCGAGTATTGAAATAAAATCAATATAAATAAAAGTAAAAATGAAGTGAAAGCAAATTAAAGACTTCATATTTTTAAATAATAATTAATAAATGCATATCCGATTAAAACTTGTGGGAAAATTAATTTTCATTTGATTACATTTAAATTGAAATAAAAAAGAAGTTTCAGAAACATTTACTTACAAAATATAAGAATGTATAAAAACTAAAGCCAAACTGCAATGAAAACTTTGGTAAATTAATAAAAATAAAACTTTTTCATAATTAATTAATTATACCTATAAATTAAAAAATATATAACAGTAAAAAATGTATACAAATTGAAACTCCAACTAAAACTTTGCCGAGATAATAGAATAACGTAAGCAATTTTGCAGCAACTGAATCCACTAGTATCTGCAGAATATATATTTTAATTATATGCGCGTAAGCTAATTAAACCAACATAGAAGTAGCAACAGTATACAACACACACGCACTCACATACAACACACATGAAGTGAGTGGGGGGTAGAGTGGGCGTGGCTAGTCAAACACGCAGCAAGTTTTTAAGCCCTATTTGTTAACTTTAATGCTACAGCAAGTAAGCCAGCGAGCAGCAGCAGAAGGGGAGTGGATAATGCGTTAGGGGTGAATATGACCAAATGGGCACAAGTAGGTGTGTATGTGTGTGTGTGTGTGTGTGTGCGTGTGTGTGTTGTGGTCGTGCTAAGCAAATGAAGTGCGCTGCGATGGTCGCTATGCGAGTGAAAGCAATGCGGCATAATTCCTTGTTAGCTGCAAGCAGTTATAGTTTCAGATATAACATGTATATTTAGATGTAGATATAAATATAGCTGTAGGCGTAGGTGTAGTTGTGGGCTTAGTTGCCGTTTATGAGGTATGATGTAAGCCATGTCTAATGGAAGGTGGCTAATGTGGCTTGACTGGAAGGCAGATGTAGCAGATCTCAGAATAACGACAACATGCTATTTAATTGAAATAGTTGATTTTAAAACGCGTTTAATATGCAAACAGAAATAAAGAGAGAGAGAGAGAGAGAGAGAGGAGGAAAGGGGGCTTCTCTAATTGAATTGTTAGTAATATATGTCTATGCTAAATGAATAATTGATAAATAACATTTGCTAATTGAAGCTCTATCTAACCTTTCTCTTTAGCAACTGACGAATGTATAACTTGAGAACTATCTTTGTTTTGAGTTGAGAAGATGAAAACTGTCTTTCGCTGCCGTATACCATTTGTACAAATAGAAACTTGTTTGTTATAGGCTAACAGACTCGAACCGGGTGCAAAATGAAGCAAACTATATTTATTTGGCTTAAGTAAATCATAATGAAAAGGTATGTTTATTGTAGTATTAGTATTTTGTTTATTTATAGCAGAAGAAAAATGTCATAAGTCGATTGGCTCGCATGCATTTGAAGTATTTTACAGGATAAACTGAATCTGTTTATAGCAGAGTTGTAGCACGCTTTAAAATGAGTATCACGTGCCACAAGCCACATACATACACACACACACACACACACACACGTACAGCGAATCAAGGTGAGGTGTAAACTTTATTAAGCATACGCCATGTGCGGTGAGCGTTTCTCCTTCAATGCCCTAATCATTTGACAGCTGCTGCTCGGCAGCTTAAAGTTTACTCGGGTATTAAGCGAATCGTTGGCAGCAAGCACATATTTTATTTAATATTTGTTTGCTTAAGCGCATCATTTGTAGTGTGTGCAAGTGCTTGTATGTATGTGTGTGTGTGTGCTAGTGTGTGTCGGCGTGTGTGGTCTGCGTTTGTTTATTTTTACTGTCAGTTGTCAATTATTTTTATTGGCAGGTATTATTATTTTGTGTGCACATTTCTATGCAAATTGTCACCCACACGCCATTGAGCCGCAAGAGTCAGTAAGAGAGAGAGAGAGAAAGAGAGAGAGACAGAGAGCGAGATAGGAAAAGAGAGAGGGAGTCATGTGTTTAGTATGTATGTGTGTGTGTTGTGTGTTTGCGGTTTTTGGGGGCGCGTCTAAACTTGCATGTCATTGACGCTTAATTTGTTTGCTTGGCTTTTTGTGTGTGGTGTGGCTCATGTTGTTTTTGTTGTTCGTGTTGTGCTGCTTGTCGTTGCTGTATGCCACAGATTTTGCGGTTACACGAGCTGCAGACTGTAATGACTGAACAATTAGTGCGGCTTTAATCCGGCGACACTTTGTTTAGCAGCTGTAGGCCCTTAAGCTACAAGGCTATAAGCAGAAAGCTTCACTACAGCAGTAGATTGATACTCTGGATTAAAGTCTGGCTGTATCTTAAAGAAAAGTACAATTCAGAAGGAGATATATATATATAAACAGAGAGAGAGAGAGAGAAAGGGAGAGGAGGGAACGCATTGGATCTTTAATCTTATAATTACTAATTTTTATTTTATTAAGTCCATAAATTGACATATTTTAGCAAATCTCTTAAGTGCTCTCGAGTATGGTTTGTTATTTATATTTCCAGATAGGAAAACATTTGAAAAACAGTTCACAGCAAGTGCCATTCATTCCGAGTATTACTCAATAACACTAATCTGCAGCAACAAAGTAGGAGACAGTTTCGTATGTATCTTAATCACTTAAGTAGTTCAACAAATTGAAGATGTTAATGTGAATTGGCTGTCATTTTCGCTTTGTGGTCGGTGCTCGAGTGAAAAGCCTCAAAAGTTTGACATATGCATTGGTTGCCGTTGTTGTGATGTTGTTGAGCATTCTTTGCCTTAAGCACTTGGCAAACATATTTGCCGATATCCATATCCAACTGCAGCCGGCATGTATTTGACATTTGACAGTTGCTGGCTGTTGATGGCTGATGGCAATTGTTTGCTGGCAACAGCAAGCCCTCCGCCCTCCGCCCTCGAATGCACATTTGCAATGCAACAGGAAACAATTGAATTTGCATAAAACAGAAGCGCACACGAGCATTTCCATTTGCCATAGCCATTTCGCAGTCTTTGCATGCACCGATTTTATTTCATTGACTCAACCGCGCCCCTCTGCCCCATTTTTCGGCCCCCGGTGCTCGGGTCATTGGACACACAACTGAACCGAACCGAAGCTCGTATACGAACCGAGCTGCCAGCAAAGATGCCTAGTTTTCAGTTAACAGCTTCCCATTTTGGGGGCCTGATGGTTTCTTAATGAGCTGCGCGCCACCAAAATGCAGCCATGGCCCAGCGTGGATGCCCATTAAATAAACCAATGTTATGGCCGATGAGTGGCCGCAGTTCCAGTTCCTGCTCGAGAAATCCAATTGCCAATTTAAATTGCTGTGTACAGTGAAAATAAGAACCATTAGTTATGGTTATTTAATCACAAATTTCGATTATATCTACAATAGCAATATTTTATTCTTACAAGCCGTATTCGATAATAATAAAAAAATATGTATTAAATGTGTTTATACCTTGAACCCATTAATACGGGGGAAGATAGGGGTGAATGAAGTTGAGCAAAAGGGAAGCATCTTCGTCATATGTATTCCTGATCAGCATCAGCAGTCGAGTCGACTTATCCATCACTGTATGTTCCTCTCAATGAATAAGTCAATCTCAGAGAATTTAAGGGCTACACACTTTAAATTATAACAATTTTACTTCATTTTAACAGCTGCGTGCAGAGTATCTTCTAGTTGAGCTCTCTTGACTAGAGCATTCTAAGTTGTTTTCAGTTTAATTATCTAACTCTTTCATACCAAAACCTTCTTGAATTTTATAGTATTTAATTTTTAACACAAAAGCTATCCCGTTGAGCCACTGTGCAGCGTGTAGGATCACCAGAGTCTGCCCATTTGCAGCTCTTCAGAATTCGCTTAACTCTGCGCCACTGCAAGCATTTTCATTAGTAATTGCACATAAAACGATTTCTGGCGATTAGCTTTCGCCTTTTTGCTGGCAGTTGTAACGAAAATGAAATTAAATTACCAAAAATATTGGCGACAAAGTTGCAACTTCAAAATGAGTTTTAAATTGAGTGTGTGTATAAGTGTGTGTGTGTGTGTGTGTGTGTCTGTGTGTGGGTGGGTGAGTAAACTTTTTGCATCTACAAATCTAGAGGGAGCGTCTGCTGATTAATTAGCATTTTTTGTGATGATTTATGCGTTCTGTGTAATGAAATATGCTACAGGAACTGCGACAGAACCCAAGTGTGTGTGTTTGTGTGTGTATGGCATGTGTGTGCTTATGTGTGTGTGTGTGCTTGGTTTAGATAAGAAAATATGCTCGATGGGCGAAATGTGTCGCTGGCAGAGTTAATGTACTGTAACAGCTTTGAAAGGGTTTTCAGTTTTTTGGTTTGGGTCTTGGGTTTGAGTTTGGGTTTGGGACTGCCTTTTTGATATTGTGCGCCATTTAACACTATAAAATTATTATCATGCTTTCTCACAGCCATCATAAATAAAATATGATAAAAAATATATGCAACAATAACAGCAAAAAAAGAAAGAAAGCAAACGAAAAGAAAACGAAAACGAAAACGAAACAACGACCAACAAAAAAACCATTAGCATAAATTGTGTTTTGGGGGCGTGTCTGGGCCCGTTATCAGCTCGACAAGGCAATAAAAACGTTTAGTAATTATTGAAGGACTTCAAAATTTTTCTTGGGCGCCCATTCAATGTGCAAGCACGTCGATAAAGGGACAAACACAAATAAACTAATATAGTTATCAAAACTACAGTCGTAAGCGTGTCTGAGTGGTGCTAAGATTGCATGTGTGTGTGTGTGTGTGTGTGTGTGTGTGTGTGTGTGTGTGTGTGTGTGTCTATGTGCCTATGTGTGAGTGCACGTGTGTGTCTGTCGACACGCAAGTTTGCCGTCATGTTCTATAAACTATTTCGATAAGTTCAACGATAAAATTGTTGGGATTTTACCCTATTACCAAATATAAAAGAAATCCACAAACATGAAATTTCGTCCTTCTTTGTCAAGTCAATGAGTCTATACCCTTTAGGCAAAAACAAACTTTAGGATATTTCTTATATAGTTGTCAGCTGCTGATATATTTTTTGCCAACATGTACGTTTAGAGCAAATAAATTTGGTGTTCATAGCATAGTTGACATATCCGCTGGTGATAAAGCTTTAGCTATATCGATATATCAAGAATATATACACATATATACCTGATGGCAAATTTTAAAACAAAATGAAAATATCCTCTGGAAGTGTGCAAAAAAACGGAGAACTAAAGAACTGTACAAAATTGCCTGTATGCCAAAGTTCGATAGACATGCAAGAGTTGCTCGAGGTGGTGTAGAAAACAGACAGACGACAAGTGGCAAAGCAGTGTGTGTGTGTGTGTGTGTATGTGTGTGTGTGTTGGAGTATTGGTGGATTGGGTATGGCTTTGCAAATTGCCAAGCGACAATATTATCAATAAAGATGTGAATGCTAAAGGTGCTTCGGGTAGCAAGCAGTTAACCACCGACACAAGACTCTTGCCACAGATGCTAAATGCGCCCAAGGCTCAACTTCAAAACCAATTGAGCGCAATTTCAAAGATTATTACTTATTCGTTATATTTGTGTGGGTTGATGTGCGTTTGTATTTGTGTTTGTGTTGCTGTTGCTGTTGCTGTGGCTGTGTGTGCTTATGCGTGTTTCGTTATCGGATATGTGCAGAACTTTACGCCTGCTTGAACTTCATAATGAGTTGCTGGGGGAAATTTTAATTGAATATGGCTATAAAGTTGCTTGCTGAAAGCTCACAACGAAATTTGTATGCCAAACGCTTCTAAGCAATACTCGGCACTGCCAAAAAATATGGGGGCATAAGGAAGACACACGCAAACACACCACACAAGCACATATTTATAAGCACTGCGGCACACCGGAAATATGCGTTAGGGTTGAAACAAAATGGCCGCCTATTCGCGCCTCGAAAGTGTGGCATACTTTGTGGCACCAGCAGCAAATACTTCTGTGGTCGCATATCTGTCCGCCTATGTCAGCATCTTTAACTACCAGTTGCAACTCCATTTCCATTTGGTGGCAGACATTCGTAAGCTGTGCCCTCTGAACTGCGACAGACTTTGACTCTTTGGTTTTTGTCTTCGAAGAAAATAATCGTGTATATTTTTCAAAAATGTGTTTGCCGCAAGACGCAGAAAATGTTTGGTTTCGCTTGGTTAACCTACGCAGATTCCGTGAAATTGAACACGTTGATGCGTTGAACTTAAGCGGCATTGCCACATAAATGTTGCAAGATCAAATGTATCAAATTAAATAAATATTTAATGAGTGCTAAGTGAAAGCATTTTTTGCTTTCAAGCTGATTAGATTTCAAATATCATTTTTAGTTGTTTAAAAATGATATATTTCTAATGTTTCAGTAATGTTCCATGATACAACATGATGATATAAAATAAAATATTTTATATTTAGTAATAGTGAAATACGATAGAAAGTCAGTGTGTAATCGGAGCGCTAATTTAATAACATTCTTAAGGCAATAACTAAAAATAAATAAGCTGTAATTTGTCTACTATTTTAAACTGATTGACTGAAATTGCTGTTATTGTTGTTAGTAACGGACAGGGGGAACTATATAGTAAATAATTAAAATGATTTGTGTGACGCTTGGTTTTGTTTGTTTGAGTTTATGGCCCAAAATTGCTGACCAACACCGAGCAACCATTTGCATTATAAATGGCCAGGCAATGCGGTCAGCTCTGAAATAAATTACAAACAAACACACACAAAAGAAACAAAATCAACAAGAACAACAAATAGTATAATTTGTGTTCGTGCTGGGGCAGGTAACGACAAATGACGCATACGCCGCATGCAACACAGAAAGAGACATTCGAATAGAAAAAAAACAGATTATCCAGAACAAAAATGCTAACACTATTATTGTTATAGTTTTTGCTATTGTAGTTTGCTTTGCTTTACAAATACTGTGTACACGAAGCGCACTTGGAAAGTCATTAAAAATATGACAAATTATATGCAGGTAATGGCTATGGGTTAACAAGAGGTGGGGGAGGGGGGGTAGGTTGGTGTAGGTAAAAGCACAACTTTTGAATACTTTTTTACTTGCTGTGTTAGTTGTTGTTTTTATTGTTGTAGCTGTTGTAGCTAGTGCTGATGGGCTGCAATAAACTAAAGTTAGCAGCTTAACAATACAATGAATAAAATGAAGTTGGAAAAGCGATTGTTGTTGTTTTTGTTCTTGTTGTTGAAACAACATGACTAAAAACCCCATGGACAACAGCAGATAATGGCAAGCAAGCGTCGATGCCTTTATGCTCTGGTTAAGCCATATATTGAATGAAGATTGTTTTCAAATAATATAATAATAAACTAGATATATGTTTTTTAAAATGCCACTTTAGTTAAGTATTTTTAATCAATTTAATCAATGTTTTTACAGATAAATTAAGGATCGAATTGTTGTTTAAATGCCACAAAGCGCTGCAAATTAGATGCACAATTTATAATATCTTTCGAGCAAGAGTAATTCCAGCCAGAAGCAGATTCAAACTTTAGCTGCAAGTCAAAGTTCGATGAAAAGTTGAGTGAGAAAAAACAGAAGCAAACTTAAATAATGAGAAAGTGGAGAGCGAGAGAGAGAGAGAGAGAGAGAGAGAGGAATCTTAAGTTAGTGAAAGCGAATCTATCGCTGCATCTTTTGTTTGTTGCGTTTAAAGTTTAAGCTGAGTTTTTATTGAGTTTTGAAGTAGCGACAAGTTTGGTGTGTTGGTGTTTCTCACTTCTCTTTTATTTGTGGGGACCATTGCAAAGTGATTTAATTGCCGTGCTAGGGCAATTAGTGTGCGGACATTTTTTGCGGCAACTCTCCAAACTCAGGTGGCAACAGGTGTTGGTGCCTGTGTGTTATGCGCGCCTGTGGGCAAAGCGTGTGTACCTCTATGTGTGTGTGTGTGTATATTGTCTCATTGTGCATTCATTTCATGCACATGTCAAAGGCAAAACGGCAGCAAAATTGCATATTGCACTTTTGTGCTTGCATAACAAAAAACTAACCGAAGCAAACCAAGCAACAAACAAAGGGGAAGAGATAAAGAGACTGAGAGAATCAGCCAGAGAGAGACAGGGGCAACTACTGTTAACGATTCTGATTTGATTTTATGCAGAGAAGAAGGCAGTTTCGGAAATGCCGCTGTCTGTTTGCATGTCACGTAGCTCATTGCAACAACAGCTGGCGATGGCAAATGCTAATGGCCAACAGCATTTGCCGTCAACTGGCTAAAAGCCGCTTTAATCGCACCATTTTAAGTGTGTGTTTAATAGTCAACTGATTCGCAAAACTCACCCAATTTTAGACTGATCATCTTATAGTTATGTGCTTGTATCTTCACTATTTAAAGGCATCTCTATAATATGCTGATTTAACTTACTTAAGTTTGCTGCACAATTATTGAGAATAAACTTTTCAGCTGCACAGTTGAAGCACACTGCAGTTTGCACTTCAATCCAACTTAAAAATCAATAAGCCATCCTTATTATCGCAATGATTTACCCTTATATTCCACAATATGTATATATATATATATCATATCTTTTAATTCCCTTAAGTATATCTCTAAGCTCATCGAAATTCACTCCCCATTCAATTTGTTTCACTTCGATTCGAGCTGCTAAATAAAAATCCAAGTTATTCTCAACTCCCCAGATTGTTTCATCTGTCAACTCGCATTGCAAATGTGATGCGATAAAGTGTCACTGATTTGAGATTCCCAATAAAAGTGGAGCAACTGCTGCTAGGTCGCACAGCAGCAATTTCAACCCCATCTAAAAGATTTCAACAAATTGCTAAACGTTCCAACTGAAGACAGTAAGAGGGACGAAGAGTGGGACGGAATGCCCCATGATTGGCATGGGGAAGTGCATTTTATTGGCCAATGCTGAGCAATTTATGCAATGTCTGGCAATGCTGAGACAGCTGCTAAAAGAGAAATTGACCAAAATGAAATTGCTAAACGGTAATTAAAGGGGCGACTAACGATTATTGAGCAACGCTTTCCAAACCCAAATCAAGCGTTGCGAAATAATTTCTCAATTACTTTTTACATTCAGCATTTATTGATGCTAATTGGAAAATTAGGCACAGATGGGGTTGTCGAAAATATGCAAACATTCAACCATACGCAAACTGACTTGGCCAAGACATGAAGCGAACACATGTTAGCGTGGCCAAAAGCGAGGCCGGAAAGCAGCTCATTTTTAGCCGGAAATGAACTAGAAACTGAATGCAATGCAGCTTAGCCAGGCCGACAGGCCATAAGCGACTTTGCGCCAAATTGAAAAATAGTTGGCCACAGCCAAAATGCCACTAAAGAGAAAAGCAGCACCAGGAGCAGCAGCTGGCCCCAAAGGCTGTTGCCGAAATCAAATTAAATTTCCGTTTAAATGCACCGCAACGTCTGTTGTCGACCCCATTAACAAAAAACGATCTGCATTCCAAATTTAACTTTAAGTCGGCAAATGCATTTTTTAAGCGTTTTTTTGTTTGTTACTGCTCATTCATTGTTGCCATCATTTCTTGTCCCCAAATGACAAGCGGTAATGAAGAACTCATGTCAATATAAACACATACACACACACACACACACACACACGCAAACACATAAGAATGTGTACATAAACGAAGTGGGAATGACACATATATTAAAGCCATTTGCTGCCTGTAAACCCGACCCTTCAATACACTTTCCTTTTTAAATAGTAATTATTCAGTAAATATCTTAAATGGTATTTTTTCTTTCATAAGAAGAATAAATATCATTATCCAATTAGAGGGAATTTTTAAAAAAGTGTATACCCTTCTTTCTACTTTAAAGAGGTATAAATAGCTGGCAATATGTGTCTCATAGTTATAATACCCAGCCTAGAAGCGAGTGACTACAACTGTAAATGATATAGTGCCAAGTTTTTGAACGCTTGTGTTTTATGCAGATTCTCTGCAACCACCCCCCCCCCCCCCCACCACACACACACACATACACACACTCCCGCCTCCTTCACATCACTCTCCACAGCATTTCTAAGAGAAGCTCAGGTCGGTCCGCTATTTGGACAGGTGAGCATGGAGAGCAGAGAACACACGGCTTTGAAGTGCAGAATAAATAAAATGAATGAGCTGCCGAGTGTTGAAAGTGCATTATGTAGTAAAACGGTACACGATGAGGGCGGTATGGGCAGGGAAGGGCGAGGAGGAATGAAATGTGGAATGGGGTATCTTGATGCTGGTAAGAGATAGTATGGGTAACTAGTATTAAATGCACTTTAAATCATCGGCAAAAGCAACCAAATGAGACAACAGCTAAAAGTAGGCAAAATGATTTATGCAATGATTTAAGACACGTTTTTTTCTTACGGATATTACAATTAAATTGTTACAAATATATTAAAGACTTTAATGAACTTTATAAAAGTGGTTTATTTTACTTATGTTGATTTGAAAGCACTTCTTAACCTATAAGTACAACAAACCTAAAGCACATTATTTACCTTGTTTAAATTTATAAATATTTATTTCTCATTTAAACACTTTGGTAAAACAGCTTTTTAAATAAATTTTAAAGCACATATTGAAAGCATCAAAAATATTTTACAATTTGAAAATGTCACACAGCGTATACACAATATGCCTGCCATTGTTTTTGGGCCATAAATCACTGTCAATCAATCAGCCAGCCCATCAATCTACGCGACTCAATCAAAACAGAGCTTACAATAACATAAAAAAAAATGTCGACGTAGTCAAAGCTGCGCAAGTTTTACGCGTTGTTCGCTGGAGTCTATAAAATTGCCATTAGTTTTCATGAGGAGCGCATTAAAATATTGCAGCTGCCTCATTACGGGGCTGGCAGCTTTGGCACAGACAGTGTTGGGCAGGGCATGTTGGTAGCGAAGCATTTCCGTTTCCGCCTTGCAGTGATTCATAAATCGCATTTATTGGAGCAGTGCAACAAATGCAAAACATTGTCACCAAAATAATTGAAAACCCACAAACAATCTTATGTGTGTGTTTGTGTGTGCTGTGCAATAAATAAAATTGCACAGTCCCTGATCCATGCAAACAAAACAGGGCAACAGGCTGCAGCGAACACTCTACAAAAAAAGGGAACTACAATTTGGAAAGAAAAAAAAAATATATATATATATATATATGTATTTTATATATTTCGTGTTTTATTTCTAGTTTACAGAACGAGTTTTAATTCTATTTAATTTTTTTTCAGTGTAGAGAAACAAAAGCTGCAGCCACAGGAAGTGATTGATTTAGGCAATAGTCCCTCAAATCCTTCGTCGTTGAGCAATTGGCCACAATTTGGGGCTTTTCGTTTTTATTCACAAATTTTATATTGATGATGTGTGACGAGCAATTGTTGGATTGCCACAACAGCAACAGCGACAGCGACAAGGACAAGGATAGGGACAGGGCCAGGAGCAGAAGCAGCAGTTGCAGCTGCTTCCAATTTGACGTTGAATAATTCTAGTTAGCGTTTGTAACGACTTTTTGCCGGCTCATTGGACGTGGGGTAATTGATATCGCCAGCAGCTTTATTTTAGTCACGTGCCCCGAAACTAACTTTGCCAAACAATTAGTTTAAGTTTTTATAGAAAGTTTGTTGCTAAAGTTTCTATTTTTTTTATTATTTGTATCTGCTTGTTGCTGTTGTTGCTGTTGCTACTGTTGCTACTGTTGCTTATCGCTCATTCGCCGTTGCCTGACATCGACGTTGGCAGCATTGAACTTTTGTGGAGCAGCGGACGCGTGGGGCAGCTAAAATGACAGCGAGCCACGCACATCGTAATGGAGAGCAGGCAAGATGGCAGCTTATCCCCGAAGCAAAGTAGATAACGTATAAAACACATGTAAGGCAGATACAAAAGACACAATTGGATAAATGGCAAAAGACACAACAACAACAGGAACAAAAAAAAAAAGCGGAAAAAAATAACGTCAGAAACAAAGGAAGCGAGGCAAACAGCCGCAGCAGAAGCAGTTGCCAATATAAAAAAAATACATTTGCAGTTTCAACAGATAAAGCTGTAAAAGTAAGTTAAACCCAAACAGTGGATCGTCCGGGTATCCATTAAATTAAGCTTTGAATATAAATAATTGATCTAAGCTGTAAGCGGCAAGGACACTCGAGAAAAAATATAATGTTCCCGTCGACAATTTATATAACCAAAATGTATAATTTATAATTAGAGTTTCACTTTAATCTTACATAGTTTTGAAATCAATATCCATTAATTTAAAATAATTAAAATTGCTTATTGCAATGATGATGTAAATGAAATTATCTTAACATTTATATAGTTCTTCAATAAATTACATTGATGCCTTTTCGACAATTTATAAACTTTTATATTTTCTGAGCTGCTAACCTTGAATAGAGCAGATAGATTAGCTCTTCAACAGAACCATATTTTAAAATAAGAATACAAAATAATTACAACTTACAGTCGAGGAATATCCACAGTGCCTAATGTCGACTGATACCGGGCCGTTGTCCATTGTGCAGTCTGTTCAGCTACTTCTCTAAGCTCCAGCAGATAAACACACACACATATATAAAGAGTTTACATATACACATATATACATAAATATTCAATATGTGGACCGGTGCTTTAGTGCTTTGCAATCCGCTTAGCTGAAACTTGAGCACAAATTGCATTTAGTAGTATCAACTGTGTGTTACCCTTGCCATTCGTCCCCCCTCTCTATGAATTTTAAAGGAATGCTTAAAGTTTACAGGGTAACTCCTCGTTGCTCACTGGAAATTTATTCAATGCTTTAGCTATTTTCTTATTTTTATGAACTTGTGTTCGAAATGCTCGCATTTATTTGCCATTTTTCAAACGGCGCGCAGTTTATTGAAAACTACACTCAGTTTAATTGAATGGCTGCGCCAAAGGTTTTAAGAGGCTACCCAAACAGTCGCTTCCTTTCCCCCCTTTAGTTCTCAAACCCCGTTCGAATGCTTTCAAAGTCAATTGTATGTTTTTCTGTGAGTTTTCTGTGTGTGTGTGTGTTAGTAACAAAGTTTTACTCAGTGCAAAAGTTGAGCTTATTTTCATTTTTTCACGCCAATGGGCCAAATTATAATTTGAGTAAAGGCCGTGAAAGAGAGAGGATAACAGTGTGTGAGAGAGAGTGAGAGAGAAAGAGAGAGACATAGTGGGTAAGCGAGGAGCAGAGAGTGCAGCTATGGCTATGACTATAGCCAAAAGTGCTTTATGCCAAACTTTTTGTTCAGCACTTAGTTTTCAATTATGAAATTTGCATTACGCCGACCACTTGGCAAGCACAATATTGATATTGATTTTGATTTGCTTAGTATATAGTACATATATATATATATATATATGTACAAGTCACTTGGATTGATTTATACAGATCTCAATTACTTAATTGCCGGCAAGACGAACTGAGCGACGTCGTCATCATCGTACTTTCAACTAAATTAAACAATTGATTGTCAGCAATTGCAATTGCATTTGTAATTACGATTAGGATAGCATTTGCATTCGGCTCGCAATTAAGGAACTGGCCTAAACGACTAAGCTCCCCGGAGTGCAGTCAATCCAATTGATAAGTTAAAGCCAACACTGAGTTTTACTTGCAAATCGAAACAATTTTAGTTCAATTAAGTTTAATTGAAGTATTTTTGGCTTAAATCTCTTTTTTTACTACTTGACTTTGTATGTAAAATAGTAATAAAAATTTGCTTGAGAAGCTTCACAGTCCAATCTAATTGATAAGTTAGAACTGATATTGGCGAAACGAAGCGATTTCAGTGCAATTATAGTTTAAAGGAAGTATTTTTAGCTTAAGGAACTTTTTTTAAACTATTTTTGGAATACTTGATTATAAGTGTTAAATAGAAATCCAAAACTAGCTTTAATTAAAACAATTTTCTTAATAACCTTAGCTTATTTTAGTGTTTTAATGAATTTTCGCAGCTTTGCTTTAACTCAGCACAAGATTCCATTTCAACAGCTTTAGTAGCTTGAAATTATACTGTGAACAGTATACGATTAAGTCTTGTGCTAATAACTGAATTGTTGGTGTTTTTGTAGGGGAAACATATCCACTACTCAATCGAAATGCCGTCCACCTGCATTATTCACTGACGAAGATAACTGACGCCTGGCGACTCGCATTATCTGCTTGCCTGCTGTCCATTGCATCACATGCTAATTAGCTTTGACGTTGTGGTTAGCTCTGGCTTTTGAGCTGCCCGGGAACGTGACGCCGTCGGTAGACCTGTTAATCAGACATCCACAGGAGGCTCAAACACATCATGTGTACAGTATTCAAATAAGCCGAAAGCTGCAACTGAAGCTGCTGTAGTGAGTAGCAGTGGAAGTGCGAGTTGCACTTGGAAAAATAAGTGTGTCCCAGAAGTTAACAAAACAAAAATTCATATTTTAAAGCTTAATCAACAATCCCAATAAATATCTTAATTCCTTATTATTATTAATTGGAGGCGACACATTTTGCTTTGATGTGCTTTGAGGATTCCTCCTCATTGCCTAGTTTACTTTGTTGACTTCTTAATTTACTATGTCCTCTCAAAAGTCCGGTGGGTATTCTAAGCACATTCTTCCCCAAGATTCAAATCGTTTTTTACTAGCTGCTTGGCCAACTCATACATATTTCATATTTTAAGTAAAAACAATTCTTTCTAGAAAATCAAAGCTGTATTTACACATTTTTTGAAAACTTTAGCAAATTGCGTTAAATATTTTTGAAAGTGTATGCTTAGGCATTTGGGTTGTTACCTCTGCGGTCGCTGGTAGTCAATAAATTGTTGCGGTTTTGAAGTAAATTGAACTAATTAAATATTTACAATTGGCTCGCTTCGTCTCACCTGAAGTCAACAATATTTGGAGTTCATTAGCCAAATTTGCAGCTGTGACCGCAAATCAACATTTGCAAAGTCAAAGCGTGAAGTTGAGACGAAGAAAGTTAGACTTAGTTATGATAAATTTAAGCGGCATCCATGGGAGCAACAAATCATCGCAAAAAACTAGTCAAAAGTTTAATTTGAATTTCAAGTTTTGCGGCAAAAACTTTGTCGCAGTTGCAAGCTGTCTGTGCTACCTTTCGCTGTCTCTCTTTCTCTCGTTCTCTATCTCCTTCTCACTGTTTTTGTCTGTATTTGGTTTGGTTTTAGTTCTTTTTGTTCAGCGACAAATGCTCGGCAATTACTTTTTAAAGCCGCGCAACAAATTGATTGCTACTTGGGGCTGAGGAAGGTGCGCTGGCGCGTTAAAATAATTCACATCGATAATGGCGCTTTAATCGCACAAAAACTTCCGGCAATTTCCCAAAGAGTGTTGAGTGCCAGTCCCGAATCACCCCTTTCCCCTCCCAAACTCCACCCCTCTTGAACGCACCCTTGACAGCTACTCGAGCCGATTTGTTGATTTGCCTGCAGGCATTTTGAGGCACCCCTCTTGTTGTTTACATGGCTGACGAACATGGCTAAAATGAATGGCTTGGCTCAACGCCTTGCTGCGCTAATTTTGTTAATGTATCCTGTGAACACACAAATACTCAGATACTCACACACACACACACATTCACACGCCCTTTTAATTTCGTGTTTTGCTTAACTTTATCCACTGTGTAGCGGTCTACAAATCCGAATGGCTTTGTGCAATCAGCGTTAACTTGTTTGCCCTATTTCAATTTTAGCTCGCTTCTTTACTTCAACATTGTCCCGCTTCACAGCGTTTATTTTTCTTTTCTGTCTTTTTTTCTGTTATATGTATTTATTTTTTGGCCCTATCTAAGGGAGTTGCATAAGTAAAATCCCTGCCGTCTGCGTGATATGCAAATGTTTATTTAGAATTTCAGTTAACAGCGCGGAGTGTGCGTAACGTGAGACTTATGTGCGGCAAACACACACTCACGGCGTATACGTAATGTGTATTACGTAATACAATCACTAACAGTTCATTAGCGCACACTCAGATACATAAATACTTATGTGGAAACATACACCAAAAATCCCTTTAAGAACTGGTTATAGAAAATCATTTTCAGATTTCTCCTCAAGAGCAGATGAATTTTAAGTGCATTTTAATTGGTTCAAAATTAACGCATGACCAGCTGCCATTTATTTGACGTCAAAACTGTATTTCAAGTGGAAATCATTCGCAGTGCTGTCAAACTGACAACTGCTACATCTGCCACAGTTCATAGACTACGCTGCACATTAATTAGAATTAATTTTTCAAACAAATTCAAATATTCCCATAGATCAAAATGTTGGCAACTAATCTGCACTTGTATAGAAATACAATTGATTTTGTTGGGTAATATAGCGCAGTAATTAGCTTAGAATTATTAAATAAAATGTCATATACTATAAGTATCTTAACCATATACAAAATATCTACATTTCCATGAATTCCATTAGCATAATTGAATACTAACTAATGCGCTTGCCAATTGAGCGATAATGCCGAACATTTTGATAATATATGCATGTATTTGACTACACACAAACCCATACATAATTAATTCACAATGACTGATGCATGTCACATAACCTATTGCAAATGCAATTGCATTTAATGAAATTATACGTATAGAAAAGTGACAAAAATATATCACATTTTTGATCAGCCAACAAATATTTAACAAAACATATAAATTATGAAAATGTGCCACAATCATATGCAACAATTTGGATACACAATTTATACTGAGCCAAATATACGTAAAGCTGACAAAATGGGAGTAGTTGCAATTGCAACAAAGGTAAGCACATCTAGCGAACTCAACATGCACAATATATTTAAAAATTAGATTGCTTTTCTATAGAAGTGAACGGGTTGGAGATATCCTCCACTCGGTGTATAATTTTTTACGGGACAGGGTATAACAATCATCAAAACTTGTCTTTGCTGGCAATTTACATGTGCCGGAGTCATGCAGTCATGAATGCTGGTAATATGTGTGTGCAGCATAAAATCAATTTAGTATTTCAAATAAAACTCACATAAAGTTTGCCATTTAACATTTAACCATTTGCAGATTTGCCGCATGCCGCATGCCACTTGCTGCTTGTTTACAAAACGGAAGCGTCCCGTAAAAGTATGCTATGAAATTTGTATAGCTCCACGGCGGTTTCGACGGCTTTGAACGCATCAGCGGCAATTGAGCGATGCGAAACAAAACAAAAAACATTAAAACTTCTGCAAAAAAAAAAAAAATACAAAAACACGCAAGAAAGAAATAAAAAACACAAAGGCATTGTTTATGCCAGTTGTCTCATTTTTTTTCTTTTTTCTTTGGTTAAGTCGGAAAAAACTTTATGGTAAATAATTCAAATGTTTCGCATACACTTTGAGCTATCTGACTGTTTGTTAGCCTTTGTTGCTGATTACACCTGGCTGCAGAGGCATATAAATACCCTGTTATAAAAAAGGGTACGTGTATTGTGTGTGGCACACCATGCACCGCCATGTGTTTGTGCAGCTTAACCATTTTCAGCATTATTATTTAAATATGAGGGTCTGATTAAATTTGCAAGCATTTTTAACATCTCTTTTTTTCAATCAACATTCCGCAGTTGCTGAAATGTAAATAGTGAAAGTCAAGGAATGAAAAGTGTAGGTTTTCGATTGAAACCATTTTTTTATGGAATAAAATAGAATAGAATTTTTAAAAAGTTTTTAACGCATTTTTTTGATGCACATTTCATAGCTGCAATTTAATGGGTACAAAAATTACAGTGTTGTTTTATTGTTTAAAACAAATGAAATTAAAAATGTCAGGGGAGGATGTTTAGCGTTGTGTGGCATGTGATTTGAATGCGTGTATGTGTGTGTGTGTGTGTGTGTTGCACATTTAAATAACTCACGCAGCTTCCGCGTTGAAGTTAGCGTTGGTAAAATGCGAATATAATATAACATAACAAAAGTGACTCGTGTTATTTTCCGGTTGCGACTTTGCTACTGTGGTTGACATTTGTGGCATATTTGCGGCATGCAACATGAACTGTGAAAGGTCTTTAGTATTTTGATTTTCTTAAATTTAATTTTAATGCAATTGTCAAAGGCGGACAATTATCAAAACCTAAACTGGCAAAAAGAGAAAAGAGTGTCGCATTCTGTAAAAAAGAAAACCAAGAAAAGCACAATTGGAAAATGGCAAGAAAGCAGGGAAAAGTTATTGAATGCGACTCTTTGGGTATCGTGTGCATTTGCCGTTATGTGCCAGCGTTTTTGACAGTTTGCTAAATTACGCGACATTAACTTAATAGACTTCCATATATTTTGGCAGACATTTGGCAGCTGCAGCAGCATGAAAAGCCACAAGGCCAACAAAAATTCCAAAAGCAATACAAAACAACAACCAGTTACGTGCTGTGTAAGTTACAATCGACCCAACCATAAAATGCACACACACAAACACACACTGCACATACACATTATATTTTACTATACATATATGGGACATATAAGTACACGTATCTATTCGAATTGTTCTCGTGCTCGCTTTTTCTTTTGGCCGTTTTATGGAAGAACTTATGTAGATGTTTATTATATTTTATGAAGCATTCAGTAGCGCTAAGATGTGGGAAACAATGTTAAGTAAATAGCTCAATAAACAAATACTTTTCGATATGGTTGTGGAAAGTTTTGACTCTTCGCGGCAAGCACTTTTTGGGGGTATAATTTGAACTTGAAATTCGAGCTAGAATTGAGTTTCCAACAAAGTTCAGTCTGTGGAATGTTTAAACCCGTCATTTTTGAAATTCGAGATGTAATTTTTATGACAGACCTATACGCAGTGGTATACACGCACCTCCAGGCGGAGGAAGTGCTGCGTTTTGTGCTTCACAAGCCAGTTGAGTAACGCCAGTCTCAATGTAGTGCCCTGCTCCTAGATATAGATCACAAGTTTCTTCAGTTTTCAGTAGGACTGTGGGTAATCGTCAGCTACTCCAAGAACGCACAGTATTTGCCACAATCGAACTGTTTGATATCCGTTGTTGTCATTAAATTCTATTCCCTGAGCCCTGGCAGTGCCTTGAACATTCTGAACATATATGTTGCCTGTAAGTCATTGCAATAACACAAACTCAAGGACTCCAGCGAACCAGGCATGTTGTTCATGGAGTATCCGGTCAACTGTTGATTATCGGATAAATCGAATTTATTCAGTGTCGCAGTGCCAACAAGCTGGCATTGGTCAAGTCACAATCGCGCAGTTGTAATTCCCTCAGAGAGTCCAGTCGTTTGCATATTTCGGAATGTTAATTTCATATGTGCCACGTGCATTGTCTGCAAATTGCAACAGTGAGCGGCAAAGTGTTCGCAGAAGCGCTGACAATGCACGGAATGCAACAGAATATTGCAATCAATGTGCTGCACATGTCTGCCCGACATCATGAAAAAATCCCATCGGATCAAAGAAATCGAAGTTATTGTTGGGATTCAGCTAAGGCGTTGCCAGCTCATAAGCGCTACGAAAGCCCACACAAGTCCTGGCGAATCGAATTTGATCGCGCAACGATAGCTTTCGCATTATGTGCTCCAACCAATGATCATTTCACTTCAAAATATGTTTGTGTATGTTCTTGGCTCCAGTGGTTCCGTCGTTCCGTTGGCATCCGGTTGATGCCACCTATCGTTTACCTGCTCGGACAGATGCCAGCCATCAATTGTGTGCAAATGGTGCCTCAGTACTTTGGCGCACGTGTACACTGCAGTTCCCTGCCATCGAAGTCTCGAAATATGTTTGCAACAGCTGCGGCAACAACTGCAAAAGGAATACAGCGCCAAGTACAAGTTGGGCCTGTCCAAAATTGTGCCTCACATTTACTTGCCTCGTTTGCCACATTGAGCAGAAACAATTTCTTTACCACAATGTGATCCTCCGTGTAGGCAATTTTCTTCTTGCTGCGCTAAAATATATAGGAATTTCAACATTTTTTATAGATGTTTTCGTGCCACATAAAAACTAGTATTAACAAGCTCAGTTGGACACAAAGTAGCTGTGCTAGTTAAAGCACAGTTTACTGTAAAGCGTAACTTTTTAGTATATAGAATTTGAACGCTAAAAACTAAATTATCTAAATATGTTTTTTACTTTTCCATTTCTTAATTATTTTTTAACAATTATTTAAAAGTCTTAAAATGCTCGTACTAATTATAACTCATAAATTGTCATATTATGCCAGCTTCAAAGTTTTTCATAGCGCTTTCAATCAACACAATTTTCCAAGACTCACTAAACGCAATTCTAGGACTTCCTCTGAGCCGGAAAGCGTATTAAAAAACTGTCACAAGTACAGGCAGGCAGCCAGGAGATCTTGATGCTCAGATATGCATTTCCCGAGAGTGAAGCAGAGTTGAAAGAGCGAGAGTAAAGCAGAGAAACAGCGTAAAAAGTTGGAAAGGGTAAAAAAAAGTAATGGGAAAAATTGCAAGTGCTGCAGAAATTAGTAAGGATGGGATGGTTATTCTGCTGCAATGACTGCGTCGCTGCTTTTGCTGCGTTAAGCAATAAGGCAGAGCACACACGCAGAGATACACACAAACACACACACACACACACACACACACAAACACACACACATACACACAAATACACACATCTGCCCAGTTGCACTTTTGCTGGCGGGAAATGCTCATATTAATATTTAATATTGCCATAAACCAGAGCATTAAATGAGCTTGAAATGGGCAAGCTTCTGATTTTTTTTTATCAAGTTGTATATACAATCTGTAGTTTTACTATAAAACCTTACTTTTGCAATGACAAGAAAATCGCAAGTTAAATCTCAGCAGAGTATTTCAATTCATTTTATACAAGAGAAACTAACTTACATCTTGTGACATTTGAAGAAAAAAGAAGTAAAGAAAATCCATGTGAACTTGAAAAAAAACTTATTTCAACTTACTTTTTCCTTACCTTACTTTTTCATTAAAATCGATTTCTGAAATCAACGAATTATTAATTAAATATAACCAGTCCAATCAAGTTAAACTATCTACGAGTGTAATGTAGATACTTGCAATTTGTTCATGCAGCTAAAGTCCAGTTGGGTGCATCCGTATATCACTCAGTGTTATGCTTATCAGCACAGTTGCTGCCTTGTTGCATTGTTGTTGCTGTTTCCGTTCTCCTTGCAGCACCGTTGCCACAGACACTAGAAACTGCTAACAACGCACGATGGCGTCAACATTCAGCATTGTTGCTGTTGTTCCCTTGTCAGTTGTTGCTGTTGCTGCAGTTGTTGTTGCTGTTGCTGCTGCTGCTGCTATTGCTGGTGTTGTTAGTTTCCATCCATAAATTCCTGCATTAATGGCAATGTGCTGGCTGTTAGAAGGAAGGCGTGGCTGCATTTGATGCTTTCCTCTTTCATGTAAATGTCACCAAGGCAAACTTGCAATGATTGCACCACAATCCTCAAGTCTAGCATATCACAATCCTAACCAACCTCACCACCTGCTCCTTCTTCAGATGCAAGCACAAAATCCTTTTTATCAGCTCTGCAGCGCGTTTTGATTGCGGTTGCAATTGCAAAAAAAAAAAAGAAAAGTAAATTTGTAAACATATTTTTTACAAAACGTATATATATATATATATTATATATACACCACATATTTACTACAACGAGCACTTTTCCCAACAGTAGTTGCTTCACTTGATTTTATTTTATTTTTTACATTTCTATACATATTTTTTTAATGCGCTGCGCAAAATCCAATTTATGCGTCGGGGAGCGCTGAGGATGAGTTTATTTTAAGTAGTTTTGCAGCGAACTCCCTCAAGCATTTTGTGCGTACATGCTGATAAGTAAAGAGGGGTTGGGTGGTGGTTGTAATGCAGTGGGTAAGGATGGGTGGCATTAAAATTCAATACACAGTCAAATATAAATTCGATAAGTTTGAATTCGGGCAACAGACCGAGAGAGCAACATGTTTTATTTGCTCGAGATGCGACGTGCGTATACTCAAAAAAATAAATAAAAATGGTGTGAATGTATGTGTGTGTGTGTGTGTGTGTGTGTGAGTGTGTGCAGTGAGCGCATAAATTCAATAGAAAAAACATGCGACTGCCGTTGTCAGGGCCCCAACAAACCCAGATTTTTGGTCCACTCTACACCCAGACCAAATAATAAAATAAAACTTTATTGACACAAACATAAAACTCCCAAATGGACGTCACTTGCTGTCTGTATCTGTCTCTTTCTAACTTGCTCTATCTCTTTCTTCAACAAGTCTCTCTTTGTATGCTTTTCACATTCTTCACCGCTTATAGATGGACAAATTTATGCATGTGTAAATATTGTTGGCATGCTGATAAAACATATTGACAACATTTGCCGAATTGAACTTTAAACAAATTTCTCTGTGTGTGTTTGTGTATGTTTGTGTGTGGGTGTGTGTTACACATCGCTACCTTTTATATATATTTTCCAATTGACAACATACATAAAAGGAAATCCTGAAGATGGTCAAAAGTTATAGCAAGAACTCACAAGTGGCAATCACTTCAACAAATTGTTGAAACCTATAAGTAGATGTTCAGACAGTGGCATCTGTTTATTTTTGCACGTGCATAGAATAACCAAATTGGATAAGTTGTAATATTATCTTAACTGTAACTGGAGTCGAATATTGGGCGCATGAATAAACAATAACTGTTTAGCAACCAAATTGTATAGTCTTTGTAGGTGATAGTTTATTATTGAGGACTACAATTGCTACCCCAATATTGTAAACTTAGTCAATTAAGGCATTTAAGATTATAGACACTTAAATTAAAAGAGGCAATAAGAAAATCTATTTTAATTAAGACTTTTGATTCGAGTTTTAAAGCTATGAAGTGCTGGTCGTTTGTGACATATTTCCACATTTCGAGGCATAGTTTGCCGCAAATTAGCCTTTTGGTAAGAACTGCTTTATTTTAACAGTTAAGCTCTTCATATCTGTAGTAATAAAAGAACATGCAAAACTTTTTATGTGACAACTTTTAATAGTTAAGCCCATTCTTTATACCCTGCAAAACATAGAAGGAGCTAAATGGAGTGGCTTAAACTTTTTATTTTCCAGCTATAAAGAAATCTATATAATGAAGTTTATATAAGAAGCTTAATCAAATAAACTTTCTACTGTGATAACTTTGATCAATTTTAAATCATATTTTTACCTCTTGAATAATTCTACATCTAAATTTGGTAGCTCAATTTTCGATCGAAATTCAAATGAAAAGTCTAGAGTATCTTCTAGTCCATATCATGGCTATTTTTACTCTTTGATTTTTACTCTTGTTTTCATGCTGCTGCTGCTTTTTGGCTCATTTAACGAAACAATTAAAAGGCTTAAGCACTAAGCTGGCAAAAAACAGTTAAGCGACAGTTATGTGTGTGTGAGTGAGTGTGTTGCGAGTGTATGTGTGTGTGTGTGTGTGTGTGTAGCAGATTAAAATGCCATGCAAAATGCTTAGAAAAACGGACAAACATTTGCATTTGCCGCCCAATAGAATTTTAATTGCATTTTTACCCAAAGGTTTTGGTCGAGAATTGCAGTTTTTGGTCTTCGTTGCGGCCAACTATAAAAATGGCTTATTCAGGAAATTTCCTACAAATAAATACTGCATTTAAACATATTACTAAATCTAAGAAATTGAGCACTTGACTTAGAAACTAAATGTTTTGCACCAAGTAATAAAGTTCTTAATTTAACAAATGTCTGGTCATGTTTTGAGAACGCAAATATTTCTGAAGTGAGAAAAATCGCAACTTACTTTTTCAGATGCAGTTTATAATTTTGGCTTAAAAGTTTTCGATTATATAAAAACAAAAACATTCTGGAAATAATATTACGGTTTTGTAGTCTGGGAGTTTTTCTCAGGTTTTATGTTTCTCAATCTCCATCTACTAGGATTTGGTAGCCTAAGCTTTTGCATTATAAAAAATCGCAGATTTATACGAAACGAACAAAAACGAAACCCAATGATAAAAGTGTATGTTGTTTTGGTAATGCGTGTAATAATAATATTAATAATAAAGAAAAGAAATATGTTTAGCTTAGTGCAAAGTTCTATTATGCTAATACTTTAAAGTAGCAAGGAGCAGACACAGAAAAACCAGCATGCAGACAACTATTGACAAGCAAGTTAGGTAAATGGGAGCGAGCACATATGCACAAATATATTTGGCAACACAAGGCTAGGGAAGGGGGAGGCAAGAGCTGCAACTGTGCTAGACTTATGGCTAAGGTTGCAGGAGCGCATCGTTATTGGCCCGATAAGGCGCACAGGCACGAACCGGGCAGACACAGGAAATGTGCAGACAGCCAGACAGCCAGACAGCCAGAGAGGCTGCTGCCAATGCCGTGAAACGTGCGAAATTCTTAGGCAAATTTCCACAGTTCTTGACATGTGCGACATTAGATTGAACACCAGTATCATCCGTATATATGTATGCATGTATGGCCTGCATATGTATGTGTGTGGGTAACTTTCATTATGCTTAGGCGCAACTAATAAAAGCCTTATGGCAACCACAACACAAAACTGCCAGGCCAGACCTGGCTGAACGTTGTTAGATGTCCTTTTCAGCTTTGGCATTTCCTCAATGCTGGTAACCCCCCCATCTGCTTTCTATAGGTTGTACTCTGTACTCTGTACTCTGGTGCCCCGTATTTTGTGTGTCTGTGAAAATATTTTCAAAGTCTTAACCTCACTGGCTGAGCAATAATAAATCAAATGCCAGTGCGCTACCTTTTGTTGCTTGAGTGCTCAAAAAACACACACACACACAGACACACACACTAATATTCAAGCACACATAACACATACAAGAATGTACGCTGTTGTCGTCATCGTGTAGCTTAAATTTTATTTATGGCTTAAACTGTTCCTTTGTGTGTGTGTGCGGGTGTGTGTGCAGCTGTGTGCGTGTGTAGTACACATGTGAAAATGTTAACACAGGCGTGCAAGAAAAATCGACTTGGAGTGCGGCTAGTAGTAGTATGCTAGACCGCCGGTTACCCTGGTTTATTAGTATTATTCTGATTTTTAATTTTAACTAAAATGAAAATAAATGTTAAAAAATGTATAGTTTATACAGTGAATTTATGAAGTAGTTTATTATAAAAAAATCTTGGTTTTACAATTACGATTACAATTCAGAACTGGAATTAAATATCTTAAGAACTAACAACTGGAAACGATATTATTATTAAGGCAAATATTTTTGCGATTTAGCCGAATACTTATTCTCATTCGTTACTGGAATACTGGAGTCTGTGTACCTAAAGTACCAGAGAACCAGGAACCGGAACCGGAAATTCTTCTCGGTTGAAAGCATGTTAAAAACTGTTTTTATTTAATGCCATTTTTTTTAACTGTGGAAGCCTTAGAGCCAAACTACAAAGGCTGCTACCCCTTGAATCACAATATTCAAACAGGGTATTTAACTCCCAACATGCCACACAGGCATACAGGCGCACAGGCGGCACATTGGAAGTGAATAAAGTTTTGTGTCTATCAACATGCACCACATCGAATACTATGCGGATGTTTGTTGTATTTTTTTTATGCCATGTACCGTAAAAAAATGAGGAATGTCGGAAATATGAAACAACTTGCAACAAATAGTTGGGTTAAAAATTGAAAAATAATTATAAGAAACATGGTGCACAACAGAAAACTGAGCAATAACTTCAGTTTACATTATGAACAATTTTAAAAGTTGCAAACTGATTGCAAATATTTCCAGACAATGCAATTTACTTACTTTTTGAATAGCAGAGCATTTAAAAATTGAGTTCAAGAATTTCCTTTGTTTTCGTTTTTAATTTGTTGTTGTGTTTTTATGCATTTTGTTATTGGCAACATACTTTGCCGAAGTGAAGAAAAACGTGGGTAATACATAAAAGCAAAAAATACTAAACAAAAAAGGAAAAGAATTGTATAAATTTATTGCCTGGCACAATTGTTGCGTTGCGAACACGGGTCGGATGAGCGACGTTGTCGACAACTGACTGCACAGCCGATTGAAGCTGACATTTAGCCATAGAATTTATAGGGTTCCTTGGGAGGGGGGCGCTAGGTGAGCGGTGGAGGAGCATAGGTTGACTAAAAGTGGCCATAAGCTGAAAACGTTTAGTTATTGCTCGTGGCAAATGGCTTGATTCAACTGACTGTCAGTCTATTCATAATATTGTGGCATTCACATTTTGCGGTGTGTGTACACTGAGAGAAAGTAATCAAAGAGTTTTGGTAGCGTAGTATTAGACAATGATTAGATTAAAGTTAATTTAGGCATGTATATTTTGAAAACGTAGTTATTTTTTGCGAGTAAATACTTAGTGGACCATTATAATTTAATAAAAATACTTTTGGGATTACAAAAATTGTAATTTGAGATTTTTAGTTCAGTGTAAGTGAGTGTTTCTGATGTATGCGTTTGTGGGTCAGTGATTTGTGCATATTTCGTGAATTTCAGTTGCTGTCGCCGTGCACCGAAAATTGTGCACATAAATGTGTCACGTTTCACTGACTAGCCGTGCGGCTTTAACGCAATTAGCCACAACAAATGGCCATCATGACGAAGCAGCAGCAGCAGCAGCAGCAGCAGCATCATCATCATCATTTTCATTATTAACAACACGTGCAACATGCGTGAGAGAAGCTGTTTACACGCCACGGTTTCAGCTGTTTGGACGCCGACCTGCCTACAAGCCAGCAGCAGCACTGTGTTTGGTATCCTTTCCCTCTTTTTTGTTTATCTACCTCCCTCCATCACTCACTCCTTGGCATTCTCTCTCTCTGTTTGCCGCATTGTGGCACAATGAACTGACAAGTGTAATTATGTTGCTGTGTTGCGAGTGCGAGGCAGCCTCGCACTACATAACCGCTGATTGCAAGTTTATATCCGCCCTCAGTTCATGTTGAGCAACCCAACAGCCACTTGCCCCAATCCACATATCCCCCTACCCCTCGCCCTTCCTCTATCTATCAGCTGCTACATGCTGTATGCTGGTTAAACATACTTAAATGCGTACTCAGTCATATCCTGTACTCAGTTTCCGGGTTAACAATTCTCGGAGAATTGATTTATATTGATTACTATTTCAATTCAAATATATCTGCAAATACATATGTGCTGAGAAAGATGTGTTAAGCGGAGACATAAGCAAGCTAAATTATAAACTTAAGTTTTGAAACCAACAGTTTATAAAAATTGACAGATATTATTTGATGTCAGTTTTGTGCTCTTTGCATTTTGTTATAATTTTTCAGCAAATTTATTAAGCTTAAGCTTACTTAATGTTAAATGCAATTAAAATATGTTTGCTCTTATTAAAAAGACTAATAAATCAGGGATAAATTACTGAATTGAATCCGGATGAAAACAAAGTATTCGATTTTTAATTGTACGCAAATAAAAAAAGGACATTCATTTCAGATACTAACCACAGGGTATATGACGAGTGTAGAAACTTTTTGTACATGTATGTGCATATTAGAATATAGTATAGCATACTTGTACTATAGTAAACGAGTATCCACTAATTGGCTGCGTATGTGAGCCGCTCTGAATGAATCTGTATCTGTATCTTCCATCCACTTTTTTTATGCAGCTGTCGCTGATGCGGCTGGCAGTTAACATTAGGAAAAGTTTTTCGGCTGTGTTTATGCGGTGATTAGTTGCGGATTTTTATGTGCCAAGGATGGGCTAGAATGGTGGTTGGTTTACAAGTAGTTGGCTAGCACGCCATTCTCGCCCCTCCCAAAAAAACCTCATATAAGCAACGTCAAGTGGGATGACAGAAAACTATGCTAATTAGAAAGGAGAGCCAAGTGTTAAATTGCGGTTAAACATTTGGTGATAGAAACTGCAATTACTTAAGGTAGAAATATCGGGAGAGAGATTGAGAGAGAGAGAGACAGAGATAGCGATATATGTACAGATAGGTATATGGATAGTTGGTTAGGTGTATGTAATTGTATGTAAAATTAATATATTACGTCTAAAGAAAAAGAAAACAATTATTGAGAGAATAAAGTAATGTTTTGATAACATCAATATTTTAGATGCACACTGGGCTCTGGGATATTTTATATATAAAATCCAAATGAAAAGAAGTCTCAAAAATTCCATTTTGATTGCTCTCAGCTTTGTTTACGAATCTGCATAAAATTGAATTAAAACACCCAAACAAAATGTGCATTGATTTTTCTTGAGTTTTGAATAAAATTAAATAAATTGAGAGACTAACAACCATTGACCCATGTACATATATTTTTTTTTTAATTTTGCTCGAGTAAACAATCAAATGTGCTGATGCAGTTCTCCAACTTTGCTTTGCGTGCGATATGTGGCCAAGAAAAGTGCCACAAGTAAATGCAGCAAAAAATATGCAAATTAAAATGAGAGAGAAACTAAAACTAATTTACTGGTCAACATCTTTTTTGAGGCAATACATTTTCATCGCAATTCATAATTTAGCCAACCGCAAGACTCAGCACTGGCGATAAAGGGGGCAAGCAAGAACGGCAAACAGATGGCACAGTGTGGTAAAAAGGGGGCATGTGGGTAAGTTAAAGGGATGACAGAGGGGAGGGAGTGAGGTAGGAGCCAAGTCAGACAAAGAGGCACTTTAAGTGAAACTAAACAGTAATGCAAGTGACGTTGTCGGATTGCGGTTTGCTGCACAAGCTGAGCAGCCAGCAGAGAGAAGCGAGAAGCGAGCGGAGAAAAGCGAGAAGCGAGCAGAAAGCATTAACAGAATGGAACGCTGCGGGTTGTGCTTTTTATACCTTAATTACGATGATAGAAGAGCATATTAAGTTTGCATTTCGAGCAAATCGAATTGTATTACCAATTTGGGGCAAGTAAGTAAGCATGCATAAATAAATAAGATACTTTTGGGATAGTCGAAATAGAAATAAAGTAAATTTGTAAGTTTTGAAATTTCACGCTCTTCTCATTTATAGATTTGAACTTAAGGTTAATTTTTGATATTATATAGAAAACTTGATTCATCTGTTCTGGGCTGGGCTTATTTGTTTAAGCAGTTAACAATTATTTACTGTATGCTGCTCAGCTTGTATAGTTACTTAACGTAGACATAATGGTTAATTAACTTAGAAGGCCTAATAGGCTCTTTGAACTGATTTTTGAGTAATTAAACATGTGACCAAAAAAAAAAAGTATACATTTCTGTTTCTGAGTTTTTTATTATTCAGATCTTAACCTGAGGTTAATTTTCCAAATTAAAGTGTAAAGTTGGCTTAATTGAATGGCTCTAATCAGAGCATCAAACAGTCTGTGACTTTTGACTGCAAGGTGCGCTCTTGTTTTGAATTGGCCAAGTGTCCTGGGTGTTCTTGTGTTCTCCTCGACTGTCAGTTGGCGTGCCTGATAGCCGGCTGGCTGAATGTCCTGGCTTACCTGGTTGATGACCATGTTGTCGGCTTGGGTTCTATACAAATTAAAATTAATGATGCACTCACAACAAGCACCGCGAGAGACAAACAGGTGTAAGGGTTGTGAAGGGGTAGAGGAGTGGAGGATTGGAGGAGGGGTAGGAATCACATAGAAACTACTTTACATGCGGGTAAAACATATAACGACACTGGGCTAAACTCTCGCACCTGGGCAGGACAAGGGCAGGACACAACGAGCACATTTACCCACATTGCCAAACAGCCACCTAATTTAATGCTAAAGCGGCATCAACAGCACCTCTTACAGTTCCATCCACACTTCCAACTCCCCACTCCTCCATCTCTCAGCTGCTTTGTGGCCCTGGTGTTGGGCTTTTTTTGTTGTTGGTTGAAATAATGTTGCATACGTTAAGGCACCGCTAGCTAAATGTTTCACACACACTCTCACACACGCACAAACACACACACACACAGACAGTACGAGTCGCAAAAGGATCCCACAAAGATACACAACTCGCTGTCTGAGTGGCTAAAATATGTTTATGTAGGTCGACTGCGGGGAAACCACTTCAATTTATTTTTTGACCAACATATGGCAAACCAAGCAAAGGGAGTGCAGTGGGAGGCAGCAGGAGCAGCAGGCAAGCCAATGTGGAGGCCACTTTTGTTGCCAGACTGCCTGCCTGCCAGCCAGCCTGCCCGCCTGGGCAAATGGCACCGAAGAGGCTGCCGTGTGTCTGCTTTGGTTAGTTAGCTGGCGCCCGTGTTGCTACAACAACAGCAACAACGACACACATGCTGACTAAATAAAAGCGTTTGCGACATTGGTGCAACTGATGAGCTAACAGTAACCCTAAAGAGAAATATTTAAAAACTCTCGCTGACTGAACTCTGACGCTGCCTGAAATATATAAATATGTGAAAATATATATACAAATAAAAAAATAAATATATTTTTTATAAAAAGAGGTCACAGAAAATGATTTAAAAACAAAATATTTATTTGAAAACTGACAAAGTGTTAGTTTAATTTAAAATTATTTTTTTTGCTTAATTTGTTTGTTTTTAAATATGGCAGATTGTTAATAATGTTCAATCGATAAAAGCATTTTAAACTTGAATTAAATTTTAAAGACATCTTTTATTTTGATATATATACCTTTGATTGGTATAAAAATCAACAGCTTGATATAAATTTCTTGCTAGCAAATTTCTTCTACTTTTTCAATGGGAAATGAAAGGGATCTTAGTAAAATGGAAATGGAATATTTGTTTCTCTAATGGCATAGTTTGCTAATTACAAGTTTCCTCTTGTACCTATATAAAATACGAATATACCCTTTGGCTCAGCTATTGAAATACACAACAGCAACATTGTTTCCGCTTTGCTGTTGTTTGGCTTTGTTTTGTTTAGTTTCAGTTTCCGTTTCAGACTCGCTTCGCCTTGCTTTTTATATTTATCAGCGCTTGGTTAAGTGTACGCTTTGTATGTGTATGTGTGGGTGTATTGTGTGTGTGTGTGTGTGTGTCCCTGGAAAACGCTTTATTGTTATTTCACTTTTCATTATTGTTTTTGAAACAGGCATTTTCTTTTCATCAGCATTTCAATTAGGTTCGATGCGGCATGCACCATTTACTCGCCTCTCTAATGGGGCGGCAAAGCAGGCGTCGAATGTGTCGGCATGGGCGTGTCAGGCCGCAGAAACCTTTTACACGCACCGCTGCCTCAGCATCGCTTTGCAGCTTCAAGTACTTTGCTGCCAGCGGCGACAAAGTAAATTAATCCATTAAGAGGAAAAACGGCTTCAGCCGTCAGCTGCCCCTTCCCCTCCCCTCCCCTCCCCGCTCTATCTACTTCGTATTCTTCTTCTTGTCGACCCGGCTAACTGCTTTAGCTTTAGTTTGTTTGTATACTCTGTACCAATTAGTAATGGATGATAAGGGCTTTGAATAATGTTGTTTAAACGTAAAGCTTTGAAGAGGGAAGCATCTTCGAACCCCCAAAGATGTATTTATATATTTCTGATCATCATTAAAAGTCGAGTGAATTTCTCATGGCCGTTCGTCAGTCTTTGTGTCTGTCTGTCTTTATGAACAAAAGAAATACAATTTGGATTTTTGATAAGTACGAATCAAACAATTAAAATCAATACCTTTGTTGGTCATGGATTTGACTCGATATTCTTAATGTAAGTAAATGATGTAAATGATGTTCATAATGTAATGTAAATATAAATTTATAAGCACTATCTCTCTGACCAAATTGACTTGGGATCGGATTTCTATTTTCATAACCAAATTTGGAATTACTGAAAATGCTTATTACTACTTCATTTATTATATGAAAACTTCACCGATTATATTTTACACAATATGTTTCTAGTCATATTTTGATCGCAAATATTTCGGTTATATGAAACTCAAGATATTAAAACACAAAGTGCACAGAGTATCTGCAAGTTGAGCATACTCAAATGAGGTGCTTTTCCCAAGTTTTTCTTAGTGACATTGATGTGACATGGCATTGGCTTCGCTCTGGGAACAGCAGCAGCAGCAACCAAGGCAGCAGCAGATGCAATTGAAGGGATTTTCGGGGTGTGGTAGGGCAGTCACTTCCAACTCTAAGGGCTTACACTTCAATTAAGTTTGTATCTGCGTCGCTTGACCATTCTGCTGGGGATTGCTTGGGTTCCTTGGCCATTTGCCCAGGTCAGGCCAGCTCGCTGGCCGATGCAATTTGGCAGCAATTATTGCAGTTGGGAGTCAAGTGTCGCTGTGAGTGACTGCAGATGGTTGGGGAGGGATTAAAGTAGGCTCACTTATCCATATAAATAAATTGAGGTTAATGACAACATCAACAGCAAAAGCAACAATAGCCACAACTCGAACAAAGTTGGCCTTTGGGGTCATGTTCATTAATGCCACCAGTTTTCCATAAATAAAGTATATATATATATCCATAGCCGTAAGTGTATTAACATGAACAAGTGCAAGTATGTAAATATATGTATATATATATGTGTGTGTATATGTATATGGCAAGTGCATGTGGAGCACTTAATAACCATGTCGCTTGGCGGCGAGCAATTTAAGGCTAATTTCGTTTTCCCAGTGAAATATGCCTTCGCCTTGCATATTAAATATGACGCCTCTGGCTGATGGTACAGTGGAGCGCAAATATATTTAATTGAGTCAAAAATATATATAAAGTATATGCGAAAGTGTTGTGCTTGAGTAGAATCAAGCAACTTAAATTTAGAAGATTTTTATTCCTAATCAGTATTTTGAAGTTATGTTTGATAACAATCATTTTAAAATATTCCCTTACAAATTTATGGAATTCAATTAGTTAAATGACTACAATCAAGATTATTCTGCTCACATTTTAAGTTAAAAAGAATGCAAATAAGATGCGCAACATTATATTCAATTCTATTCGGTGTATTCCCTTAGCGAAAGCAGTCGCCTTGCAGCATATTGAATGTGGGGCCCACTGTGACCCGTTAGAATCGTATTATATATGCATAAATAATACAAAATATAAATATAAGCCAAGAGCTGAGACTGTGAGCCTGTTGACAGCTCAGTTTTAGAGTATTTTTCTCAAATTTTTCGTTGTTGTTGTTCTCATTGTTGCTTGTCTTTTTTGCTGTCAAGTACAAAGCAAATTTCTCGTAGTCTGAGTGAGGCTTTACAAGCACGTGTGTGTGTGTGAGTGAGTGTTTGTGTGTGTGAGTGAGTGTTTGTGTGTGTGTGTGTCATAGCACATTATGCAAATTATTTGCACGAGTTTTCAATTTTGGTAAAACGCTTTGGGGCATTATTAGGCCACAAAGGCGAAAGTTGGGTATATCAAGAAATATGATTAAAATGACATTTGACGGCGGCTCCTAAGCAAAACTTGAACCCGGCTCAGCTCGATTTAAGCAGAAGCAAATTAAGTTACAAGCAACGACTTACAGAGAGGGAGATAGCGAGCTAGACAGAAAGAGCATGAGTAAGGATAATATAGTGAGACAGTGCAGCAAGTTGAGTGTTGTCTCAAAAGCAAATATGCTTAGCCTTCAGGTCTTTTATGGCTTGTAAACTGACATTGGGAGCAAACCCCCAAAAGCCCACAACACTATCACATGTGTGTAAAGACCAACAACAACAACAACAACAACCAGAACAACTGAAGTTATAGCCTGGTTTTGTTTGGCCTGCAGTTTTAAGTAAACACAACAGCATAAATTCCACAGGCAACAACTTATTCACTTTTGTTTTGATAGTCCGCAAATGCCCCCAAAAATAAACTGGCTAACGGATGTATTCTGTTCTCTCCCTCTCTAACACACACTCTCTCTCTCTCTCTCTCTCTCTCGCTTTCTCTTTCTTTTCCTGTATGTATGGGTCCCTTTGGTCCTTGTCTCAAACCAAATGAGCACTGACAGCCAACGAAGAAATTTCTTTCTATTTCAGCTGCTGCGGGTTTTGCTGCAAGTTTAGATAAATTTGCCAACACCACAAAAATAACAAAATATTGCGGTTAGCTTTCAGGATTTAGCCAGTTGCCTTAACTGTGTTGGCCATTTGTAAATAATTATAAGCCAAACTGCCAAGCCACAAGTTTTGAGGTTACTTTAAACAGCTAACTGCTGCTTTTTGTTTTATCAGTTTTATTATGCCTTCGCAGAGGGGTTTTTAACGCAATGAATGTGCCGTCTTCGGGCCTTTAAGGCATATATATTCTTGATCAACATCAGCCAAGTTGATATAGTCATGTCAAACTATCCGTCTGTAAGTCTGTCTCTATGCGAACTATTGCCTCATTTTTAAATATCTTCGCATATATTTGTCTTTTTATAGTGAGTCGAAGACGACCGGATGGGATTACTTTATCATATAGCTCTCAACCGATCGAACTTATAATGAAATCTAGATGTAGGCAGGTTGACTTCGATCGCAAGAGTGTTTAACCTTCGGCGTGTTTATCATAGGTGTTTCTTTCTTGCTTTTTGTGCCTCAGTATATTCAAATAGTTTTCAAAAACTTTTTACACAAACATTGTTGAAGCTTACTGACAAAAGTATTTAATTATTTTGCACACCTGCCTGTTGAGTTGTCATTTTAATTCTGTGAAAGAATTAAAAAGAAAGGTAAAAGCTGAATTGACCCTTGACATTCACGTTCAGTGAAACCCATCAACCAGCGTAAATTAAGGTCTCAATCAAATTGGTTAAGCTCATTGAAAGCGTTAATCTTAAGTTGTAGTTAAATTCAATTTCACTGACATTAATAATAAACATAATGAAGAAACTTAACGCACTTACATTAAACTAAATGAACGATTACCAAACGAACCGTTTGCCAAGAGGCCTTAAGAGCGCTTTGCCAGCGCATGCCTCTTGTGCTAATTGAGCATGCAACAGCAGCAGCGGCAACAATAACAACAACAACAATTGCTACAACAATGATGCGTGCCGTAAACGAGCAAATTACGTAATAGCGATAACCATAACCATGTAAGCGATGCTCACGTGTCACGTTACGTACAGCCTCACAGCGTGGGGATTTAATGTGCAGCATACTACATATAACACAATTACACTCTCCTATCCCACCCCTCCCACCATAATCCGACCATTCTCTATCCATATTCCATATCTCCACAGGGACAGTGCTTTCAACTTGAATGTGGCACAAAAATTAATATGCCTCGCATATGGCAAGCCCATTTTAATGGCCAGCATCACGAGTAGCAGGCTTCAAGCAGCTGACAACAACGACAGCAGGTGCCAAACAATAGAAAATACAGGCGCCAGTTGCTCTTCTAATGTTCGGCTACCCATATCCAGTGCCTCCAGCCTCCCTTCTATACTCTTCCCGCTCATTTTCATCCACGCACTGTTGGTTAAGGAACATTTCATAATAGCACAATCTACCCAAAAATTGCCCATTTAAAAACGCCTTTGAATCCGTTTCTAAAAAATCTCAGCTTTTATATAGTTAACATAGGCATATGTAGTTATCTTTTATTATCACCAGGGAAACTGTAAGGCTGCCTGAACCGAAACCGTAAACCGAAATTAATCGATTGCAACTCCGAAGCAGAACTCAGACTGAAATTGGATTTGTTTTGATTGTCTGCTATAATACGTACATATATATACAGTTCTGTATCATATATACAGAGTATACAGTTCATATAGTTTATTTAGCTAAATTGCTTTCTTTAAGGCTTTGTATATTCAGGAAAACCCCATTTGTTTTTGCCTTAACCTTAAAATTGAATTTGCAAACTTCTAATATCACAAATAAATCTCTGTTAAGTCAAGTTGCGATTAGTTTGCAAATGCCAGTTTTATATATTGCTAATTTATTTGAAACTCGACGGATTGAAATACAACATCCTTTTTATGGCCATGCATAATTCATGGCTTTAATGTGAAAACATGATTTTAGATCGATTTCAAAGCAGCCCCCGGAAAAGTATGCCTCCTTGGATGTTTTTGGTGAAAATTGATTGCCAGCGGGTGCGAAACTTCGCTTATCAGCTGCAGCTGCTGCTGTGGCTGCTGCTTCTGCCTAACCTAAGAAATGAAACTTATCTGTTGCTGCTACTGCTGATGTCGAGACTTTGGTCTGTTGGCTAAGTGCGACTGTTGCCACGCGTATTGCACATACGCCACGTTTGTCGACCGATTCATTTCCTGCTATCGAATTTCCAAATTTCCCTCGACAGCTTCAAAAGGCTCTGCTGCGACGTCGGCGATGTGGCACATCCTCAACCTCACGCTGATTGCACAAAGCCCTTGGCAATTTCCACAAGAAACAAATTAATGTTGTAAAAGGAAAAAATATACAAAAAAAAAAGAAAAAACTGAAGGAAATTCGAAAAAGAAAAATAAAACCAAATCCAAGGCAATGCTTCACATTCTTAAACTCAAATCCAGGCTGTTCGAAACTCCTGATTATGTGCCGATAAGTTGCCTGTGGTTTTGCGTGCCACACGATAAATGAACAACAGCAGCAACAACAACTTTTCTGCATGTGCGGCGCGTGTTTTATTTTATTTCAAAATTTGTATTTTCTATACTTGTTTTTTCTTTTGCATTCTTCGTTGGACCTTTTAAATTGCCGGATATTTATTTGAGCTTTAAATAACAAATCATTATCGATGCGCATTATAAATTTTGTTTGAAAGCGACACACAGCCGCATGCCATTAAGCTGTGGAGCCTAGCCTGGGACGACAAGGCAATTTCCTAATGACAAGGACACTTGTAAAATCACATTGAATAATATTGCATTTTGGAGAGCAGATTAATTTCCGGCATTTAGACTTAATTCCCAAGTTGGCAAAATGCTCCAACAGCGGATGGGACAAATGCCAGCAGTAACCAAATGTGCCAAAGCAATGGAAATGGGTAGTTGACAAGCGAAGGGGTTAAGGCGAAAGTGAAACGGATAGCGTTCTCTATGTTCTCCAGCAATCGATGCAATCGGCTAAGGACCAATTTACCAAACATGTCAACGGCCAGGCACAAGGACAACGAACAAGCAATAGAATACCAGAAGCAGCAGCAGCAACAGCAGCGGTAGGCAAAAGGCTCAACAGTGAGAGAGGTTTAGATTTGCACACATTACCACTCAATCTTCATATATGTGATATGCAGGATTTATCCGCTCTATGTATTGCTGTGTGTCTGTGTGTGTGTGTCTCCGTGGTGTCTGTGGTTGGGACGGCGATATGGCCAAGCCTTTTGGTCTCAACATGCACATAATGTCCACATGGCCGCAAAGATTTATTTACAATTGTGTTGAGACATAATTCCTTTTGATCGATTGCGGGCTACACAACTCCAACTGGAGCCAGTCGCAGTAGCGGGTGTGCCTACACTCAGAGAAATATGAGAGCAGAATCTAAATATCAGTATTACAAGTCTTATAAAATCGAATCGAATTTCGTTTACGGTTCCAATTCTGATTTTGAGTTTCAAGCTAAGAGTTCCATTTCCTGTTTGATTTTTCTTTAAGAGAAAAATGTCGAATTGTGGCTCTGGTTTAATCGGTTGACTTATTGCAGTTTGGTTAAATGTTCTGGATTTAGTTAAATTTCTTCTACCGTTTGTTGTTTAGCATTTCAAATGGTTAATTTCAGAGAGGAGTTCCGCTTAAGGTTTGATTCTCTGGGAATAACTTTTCCAGATTACAAGGAACGATTTTCTAAGAACATATCTCTAATTTCAATGATAAATTATGGAAATATATTAAATTTAATTTCTAAACATCAGAGGCATTGCGACCTGTTATGCATTAGTGTTAAAGATTGCAATTTGAAAATTAAAAAGTTGTTGAATATATATTTCTCTGAGTGTATGTGTGTGCGTGTTTTGACTGTCTTTGTGGTCAGCTCTAAGTGATGATTCTTTTGGCTTTGGCTCAGGGCCTTTGTCTGCAGCCGCTGCACTTTGCTGTGCTTGATGTCTCCCTGGCCATATTTACTGCAATTGCGTTGTGTTCTCCACCCTGCCTCTTCGGGATGACCACAAAAAGAAGGCGTGGCATTCAGTCTATGTGCTGAATTATTTGTGCAATTTATGTGGCTTTGATTTCATTGGCAAGATGTACGGCCAAGAAAATAGCAGGGACACTGAATGAAATTTATGGCAACCCGATAATTTGAGTTGCCCAACCAAAGGAAAGGAAGGGAAATGAAAGAACGAGGCTTATGGTTGAAAGTATTAAAAACATTGCAACAAGGCTCATATCGGGTTAAGAGTCTGAAAATATTTGGGTTGAAGTTGTGCTTTCATTTCAGTTACCAGGACACGTCTAAAGGTAATAAGCAAACTTAGTTTAAATTGTTTGACAACATTTCTTGTTAAAAGTAGATTGCTTAAAGTCGTTCTAAATATCAAAATCATCGGATTTTCTGTTTATTTAAAACGATAAAAACTATACAGAACATTTAAATTTGAAGACGACCCAAAAAAGTATGCTATACAAATATTGTGCTAAAGACACAAACATTGTAAACCAAATTTCTTTGACAAACTGTAGACAAACAATCTGTGTGTTAAGAATGGCAGTTGCTCGGATATTACTTGTAAATCTGATTGATGGTCATTGCTCGACACACATATAAGCAAACTTACAAAGAGAAACTGCAGCTGTTGTCTGCTCAACCTCAAGCTCAACCTCAATATCAACCCCAATCTCAGACACAAAACAAACTCATTCTTCAATTTGAATCTCAACCGGAACCCTTTCAATTGCCAAACAGCATTTTGTCCCATTCATCACAAAATGCGCACTTAACGCGCTGCAAACGAAGAACTGTGCATCCATTGAGGCATTGAATGCAGCCCTAACTTACACAATACACACACACTAAGAGAGAGAGAGAGAAAGAGAGAGGGGGCGAGTGGCAAGGACTCGCATAAATCCTTAGAGTGCGCACTTAACTCCTTTTTACTCTGCGACAAAGTACATTTGCTAATGACCAAGTCAAACAATGGCATCGCCCAGTAAACTGAAATAAAGTGAAAACTACAGCCAGAGGGGATGGCAAGGATTGAGCAGCACAGGGAGTCGGGTTCCCCAAGCAGCCAAGTAGCAATTTACTCTCCAAAGGCGGCAACTAACTGCGAGATGCAAGTAGAAAAGCAGCAGCAGCAGCAGCAGCAGGAACTGGTGGCAACAACAACGTTATGGTCGTAGCTTCCTTCAGAGTCAGCTTCGAGTGTTCAGTGTGGCAGCAGCAGGAGCAGCAGTAGCTGCGACAGCAGCAGTATGTTAATTGCAGCAGCGACAGCAGCAGCAACAGCAAACAGTGGGAAACGTGTTTAAATAGCGTAAATGCACTCACACACACACACACACACACACACTTACAATCAAGTCAGCATTTTTGTATTGTACTGAAATTGAAGACAAGTGAGAACAACCAGCTTAGGCACGCCGAAGATGACTTACCCTTGCGGAGCGAAGTCAAAATTCCGACAACAAAGCTTTGCTATAAATTTAACAAAAAAAAAAACCATTCAATTTTGAATTTATGATATAGCAGTGCGATGTTGTTGATATTCTGTTTAAATTTAAGCGACACATTGACACTCATAGCTGCTGAGTTTGGCTCGTATAACTTAGTAACCAATAGGCTCAGACTTATGTACTGACTGCACAAACAAATACGAATATATTTTAAGTTACAGCAAGATAATGGACTATTTCAAATAGAAATAAACAGACGATTCAAAGACGTCTCAGTGTTGCAAACATCACAACCAAATTGTAACATTCTCTGCAAGGGTATATAAGGCAGTCCGTATGACAGTCATAATACAAGCCATGTAACATACCCTGCAATCATTAAAGGTTTATAATTCTTAGAAAAATTAAGTGATTAATCGGCATAACTCATACGTGTGTAAATAAAATTAAATAAAATGCATTAAATATTTAAAAAAAACAATTTAAAAAAAATGTTACTGTCAGATGAATATGCAATGAGAGAATTTTTTCGAATAAATAATTATGATATTATATAAATAATTACGCAAATTAATTCAATAGTCGGATTGAGAGCGTTTGACTACAACTTAACACTTGAACAGTGCGAATATGCCTCATTAAGAAAAGTATGCTTTGCGGTAACTGAATAATAGCGAAAAGTTGTCTGTTTAAAAGAAAATGGGTTGCATGCAACCTGGCTGAAAAATGCAAAAACAATACGAAAAAAAAGTGCTTTTGCCGCACGCATTTTAAATGTTGATGAAGTAATTAGTAATATATGTGCCAGACATATATACACACACTTCAAGTGTGTGTGTGTGTTGTGTTGTGTGTGTGTGTTGTGTGTATACATCAGTCGCCGTCATTCTGTGTGTGTCGCACATAGAAAACTGTAATTGAAAATGTGCACAACTTTTGAACGAGAGGCATTGTAAAGTTTTCCCATTTATTAAATTTGCAGCACGCGGCAAAAGTGTCTATATGAGTATGTGTGTGTGTGTGTGTGTGTGTATTTAATTATACTTATATGCGGCATTGAATACAAAATTACATAATAGCCCAACAAAGTTTTGCCTTTGAGCAACGATTTCGCTGTCAGTTTTCCAGTTATGAGTTTTTCATTGTGTGTGTTTTGTGTTAATTTTTTTTGATTCGTTCAACACACATTTTGATTTTCCATATTCCACACGAATTATTTGATTTTTATACCTGGTTTGCGGCAGTTGTTTTCTGGTTTTAACATATTGTTAATTTAATTTGGCTTTAGTTCGATTTGTGGCATGGCGCTGCTAGACTATAATTCGTATGAGGAGTATTTGGATCACTTCATCAGCATAAATGATGTGCGCTATTTGGGCAACTGGGCACTCAGCAGGCAACTGATACAGAATGCCTGTGGCAAGAGCTGCATGGGTCGTCTGCTGAATCGTTCCGAGTTCGTGGAGCAGCGCAAAAAAGCTGAAGTTGCTCTAGATCCACATAGCATCAATGATTTCCCACTCTTTGGAGCGAGCTATAACGGCAATGATGAAGTGCTGCAGCAGTTTGCCCAACGGGAATATAAACTTCTCAATAAGCAAATATCGGCAAGTTAAAAATCATAATCAAACACATCTGAATTTGCTAGAAGCTATTGAAAGGAGAACCTCTTTCCATCAATTTTAAACTTTAATTTGTTGAGTATAGTTCATGTTTAAGGAGTTACAAATGTATCTTTGACTATTTCAGTTAACAATAATCCAAATCGCAATCTCAAGCAAAATCCCTGAGCTTATTCCTAAGTTGCATTGGCTTTTAGATATTGAATACATATAATTAAAAATAATTTTATCCATATTTTTGCAACTATTTCAGACGATTATCTTTTTGTTGATGCGCTCGGCGAAGGGCCTCGAAATCTCAGGATTCATTGATCTGGAGCACAGTCTACGGGAATCGCGTTACAAGACCTCCGAACACTATGTCAACTGGCCAGCCATATTTGAGGGTAGGGCCAGGTTAATGCCGCGTCCGCAACACCTGAGCTACTTTGACTGGAAGAAGAACATGGTGCGCTGCAACAATACCCCCAATTTCCAAGTGATATCGGGCGGTGCTCACAGTTTGCTAATGATGCATCGTGCCGATCACAAGATAATCTGTGTGAGCGCTGGATGCTCTTGCAGTTATGAGCGAAATGCCCAGCGCAGTATTTATGACTCAAGTATTTATGGACAATGCCTGTTCTTTGATCACAACATCAGGCGCATCAGTTAGCCATGCCTGCACTCAAGCGGCTTTAAGCTGTCGTATGGCCTAATTGAATATTGTATATTTGTGCAAAAACAAAACTATGATTGACATGTTAAATATATACGTATATATATATAACATATAGTGCTTATACCATGCCATTTACGTGTCTGATATTTTAATTCCATAGCTTGTGCTTGTCCATTTGGCTTGTCTATTCCGCTGCTTCTCTCTCGCTCTTGTGTGTGTGCATAGCACTATAGGAAACAAAAGCTACTTTTTCTGGCAAAAAAGTTATTTTTACAAATACTTCAAAAAGTGACTTTCATCAAAACATACATAGAGAGAAAACAATCGATGTTATCAGAAAAGTTTGCTGTAGTACTGAATATTTCTTGAAAAAAGTAAATAGTTGTTTAAGAAAAAAGTTTGAGGGAATAAAATTCCATTGTAAATTCGTTTTTAAAGAACATATATTCTCTAAAATCAAGTAGAAAATCGCAACATAATTTTTGTTGTTCAAAATATAAATTATAAATATAAATAGTTCTTCTTGATGATTAATTCTTAGTTTCTGATGGAAAAATTGTCTGTTTTTTGTATAGTGCATTTTACAAAAAGGGAATTTGCTGTTGACAGTTTACGTAAATTGCTTTTCATATCTTATCAGTTTGACTACGGAGGCCACAGTTATGCCTGCTGACGTTTTGATGGACATTTTGAGGCCTCTCAGCCAGCAGTCAGCCAGTCCAGCTAGCATCACAACAACTTCCCCCCCTGACTGACTCGGCTGACCATCATCGGAGAGCGGATATTACCCAAGTTTAATAATATTGTGTGTGTGTGTGTGTTGACTTAATAGTAGCACCGTTACTGTGGCACGTAAATCTGTGACGAGCAGCCAGTTCCTGTTTGTCCTTTGGACAGGATCTGGTGCTTATTTGCCAGAAACTGCAGCTGTTTTGTCATATTCAATTACCCTTGCAGTTTGCCAACTGCCGAGTACTTCAATAAGCAATTGACAAGCGTCTCATGTGAGGTTTTGGCTCAGTTATTTAACAGTCTTTGAATCAACTGCAGCACTGATTAATTATCTTCTACTGAGGTAAACAATGTTAGAACACTCTCCTAACTAAACATTGGTGTTTCTTTGAGTTAAGCAATTATAATTTAAGCATTTGAATATAAGTTCAAAAAGTTCTAAAAATGATATCCATAATTAAATTAATTAAAAATATTTCGCGCTTTAAAGTTGAAAAAATCGCATCTCCAAGTCGAGCTCCCTAAACTAAAACTGTCGTATTTGTCTTGGATTTTATTATTGTCCAGACCACATTAAAAATGTAACCCATTTTTTGCCTGATCCACAAAACATATGCATTATTTAGTTAAAGCATGAGGTCAACCGATGTAAATAATAAATTCATTTAAATGATGATTTAAATGCCAATCTGCTGTGAGACATAAAATTTAATTTGCATTCGAAATTACGACTAGCTGCTAAATTATGCGACACACAAATTTCAGATCTGTTGCGTTAGAACCGTAAATAACTCAGCACGCAGATAACTCGGACAATTACAGCTCGTAGCTGTTAACTTTGCCATAGCTTTGAGACAGCAATTAAAATAAATATTAAGTGCTGCAGCAGGTGCTGCATGAAAAACGAGTGTCTTGCACAAAAATGCGAATAAACATTTACTCAATTTGCCAGAGAGTTGCAGAAGTCTGGCCAATTCAGTTTAGATTTATCTGTGCAGTGCATAAGGATATGCAAAATTTATTGCACTGTTTTTGTCCTAAAGGCTAAAGAAATTTTAATGAAATCAACTTGCAATTTACTGCCAGAATTTCTTTTTCATTCATAAACTACTTCTGTTTCTCTCACACTAATTGTTCGTATTTTTTTGCACTCGATTATAGTCTTGTGCTCAGAAATATATTACAAATTGCATTTTGTTTTATTTGTGACACATTCTTTTGTCAGGCGGTACAAAAACGTATGCCCAAATGAATCAACAAGAAAATCCCTCAGCACATTTATTCAAGTAGCTTTCACTTGATACGTTTAAATATTTAATTAATAATATATATATATATGAGATATCGATTGCTTGTTATTGTTGTTAACTTAATTGGCAACATGTGATAATAAGAAGCTCAATGAATAATTTAATAATTTGCAAACAAAAAGCCAATGAATATGTAGTATTTTTGTAGTTGCTCCAGAAATTGAATTCTCCTACATTTCAACAACATTACGATGTGAGAGAATATCGTATAACAAATCATTTCACTTTCCTAATAATTTCACCAATTTCGTCAACATTGAAGATACAGCTGAGTATTATCTAAAGTAGAAAACAAAAATAAATAATTATTAGTATACTACACAGAATATGCCCAAAAAAGTATGCAACAAGTTTTGTGTGAGACGTGTTAACGTATTTGGGAACATATTTTGTAAGGTTATAATGTCATTCGGATTGGATTCATGGGTCGGGCAGGGAGTGCTCATAATTTATGTGCCACATACCACCAGCACCATATGCCAGCAGCCTGGCATAGAAATCATAATAATATTTCTCAAGGCTGTCCCAAAATATGTCTAATAAATAATTTAAGCACTCAGAATTGGACAGCAGGCAAGTGACAGAGAGACAGACAGAGAGCGAGAGGCAGAGGGAGAGATTTTGAGAGAGAGAGAGGCTTGTGAGTTGCTGGTCCAAGGAAAACCCTTTCAAGCCCAATAAGCACATAAAACGGGCCCACAATAATAAAGCGAAAAGAACATCAAGGTAGCACATAAAAGCTGAAGCCAAGTAAAGGCCATATTAAATTATGCTGCATGCCACAAATGCCACAGCAGTCAGTCAGTGTATGCTAGGCAGACCATGAACAATCACAAAATGTGACCAATAAATAATAAGAATAATGCACAGAATAAATGAGTGCAATTTAATACCCTGCAAAGGTAACTCAGTAATACAAAATAAGCCACAACAAAATAATAATAGCATTTAATTAAGTTTTCATCAAAATAATTTGTTGAATATGCATAATGGAGAGAAACCATATCAACCTAAATAAAATTTAACAAAATATTTCAAAGAATTATGGTAAATAAGTTGTCATCCATTTGGTTGAGTAAACCTAACAACAGACTGTAATTTGATACCCTGCAAAATAAAATATAGAAAAGCTGCTATTTAATTTGGAGGGAAATTGAGATAAAGAGAAAAGGTTAAATCGATAGGGAGAGAGAATGAGAGAGAAAGAAAGAGAGAGTGAGATAAAAAGAAAAGGAGCTAGAGGAAGAATAAGAGAAAGCAAGCGAGGGACAGTAAGAGAAGAAGGAATGTAGAGAGCTGGAGAGTCGGAGAAAGATCAGATTGCTCATAAGAATCAATCTCTGATTTTTAAATTAAAAATGTGCAGGGTAACTAGGCAGTTAACATACCCAACTCCAGCCATCAACATGGCTGAATTCCTATTAGCGGCAGCTGTGCTGCGCTTGGCTTGGGTTGATTGAATCGCACCGGGCTTCCTGCCTGCCTCTTGTTCCCAGTTAGCCTGCCTGCTGCTTGCCTCTTGCCTGCTCTGACAACTGCTGCGTAGCTTGTCGCAAATGGCCCGAACGAGACTCGTATATAAAGCGTAAATTGGCAATGGCCAAAAGGTGCCGTTGAACCAAGGGTCAAACAAGGAGTAAAGCATTCACTGTGCAAGTTGCTTGACTTGACTAAAGTTAAAGTAAAACACATATATATATATATTTTTGTGTGTGTGGGTCACAAATTGAGGCAACTTTTGCTGGGGCTTCACTTGCCACACACAAATGGGCAGCAATTGCTGTGATGCGCTCGTGCCTGAAACAAAGCATCAATTTGGCAAAAGTCAAATTCAATTGCTCAATTCCTCAATTTGGCCAAAATGGAAACTGTTAAGCTAAAATCCAATTGAATATGACTTTTCGTTGAATTTAATTACACGCTGCGAATGTATACGCACTGTGAGCGTTTTTCTTTCTTATGTATTGGCAACACTTGGAAAAATAAATGACCTAGAATATTTGAGGAAAATATGAAATAGACGTGAAGAGAAAACATCTTATTTGACATTAATTACATATTATTCTGAATTAGGAACGATAAATGGAAATATATATATTTTATTGGTCCTCCTTGTTTTTTATAATAAATAATATAAAAATCTTTTTAGAACTCTTTGGCGGAGATCTTTCGAAAATTCCGAAAACACGTCAGACAGAATTAACCTGCTTTATTACTGATCTGTCTAATATATGACTAATTATAGCGATTTTCTTCATCTGATTCAAGTGCATATTTTTGTGTAGTGCATTAGCGCCACAATAGAAAACATATCATGTAAAATGGTCAAACACATAAACATTGGATAAGCCAAATTTATGAGCCAGACAAAAGCCTGTAAACCACAAATCAAAATGCAATACAAAAGCGCCAAACCAGCCAAAAGCAGCAACAGCAATAACAGCAACAACAATAACAATTATGTATCAAGTAAAAGCAATTGTAAATTTTCTAACTGAAGTCGTTCTGTCTATATTTCATATCTGTCTGTCTGTCTGCCTGTTCCTCGCTCAGACTGTCTGACTCTGTCTGTGTGCCTGTGTGTGTGTGTGTGTGTGTGTGTGTGTTTTGGCGGATGCCATAAATAAAATTCAGCTAAAAGATAGACAGTCGCACACACACACACACACCCACACACACAAATATATACGTATAGAAGTCTTGAGTTGCCATGCAGCCGGAAATTGTTTCGCAACGTGGGAAATGTTTGATTTATGTCTGTTTTGTCAGTGGCCCCAGCACGTCGCGGCGCCTTGCCTCCCCCGCAACTCCCTTGCCCGTGACACCCTTTAGACAGTCAGTCAGAAGTTGTAAAATGTGTAATTGATGATGTGGCAAGAACACATAAAAAGCAGGAACATGCCACGCACACACAGACAAAAAGACACACACGCCTTCGTCCATCCCTCAATACAATTACACAGAGAAAAAAGTTCAAGAACAAATTAAGTTTTGTTTGCTCAATTTTCAAGGAGTTTCAAATATGTATATAAGCTCTTCAATAACTACAAAGTTTGCGATTCGAAAAAGGTTGTTTAATAATCAACATAAAATACATATTGTTATTATTTATGATATTTGTTGAAAAGAAAAGAAAACAAGTTTTAGCTTCTGCTGGGCTAAGTATTATTTGTGTGTGCAGCATTTGTAAATTTATTTTTCTCGCAGTGCACGTTTACGGCTAATGTGTGTTTGCTTATGCGTTGAGTTGGCAATTTTGTTGACATTTTCGACAAAACGGCTACAAAACGGGCAACAACTGGGCCAAGACAAGTGCAGTTAAAGTGCAGGACGAGCGCGTGACAACATGCAAAACAAAGTGACAACAATAACAAGAACAACAACAACAACAAGGACAACAAGCGCAACGGAAGTCAAGTGGAAGCCAAACGGAAACGGAAACGGCAAAAAAGAAGAGACAGAGCTAGTGAGGCAGAAGAAAGCTTGAGCTTGAGTTTGAGCTTCAGCTGCCTCGAAGGGGATTAAGGGAAACAGGGTTAATGCAAATATAATGTTGACCATTTGGCAAGCAACAAGAAAAGTCATTTTACTCGGACATCAGATAGCAGACAACAGACAACAGACAACAGACGGCAGACTTCTACAGTCACCTGCTTGTCATTCTGGCACATATTCTTGTCAGCACACTGAGGGCACTTGCCAGCTGGAATCTTTGGAGAGCTTGCCTGCCTGACAGCGATTCCCATTGATGCTTAACAAATTGATGTCCTTTTTCCAAGTTTGCACCAAGTTGCAGCACCAGAGTTGAAAATAACTAGTCTTCTATTTATCTTGTTGTTTTCATTATTGTTTAGATAAATATATATTAAGCTTGAAGCAAGTTGGAATGCTTGAGTCGGGAGAACTCGCCTAACTACATCTTTGGCTCGCTGTTGCCAGTTTATTCGAATGAAAGTTTGTCTTAATCACCAAAATATGTATTTAAATTATAATATCCTCTGCATATTAAAATTATATAAATATATCATTTTTTTGTTGGTTTCTTTGTCGAGAATTTAAGTTAACAGATCTATTAATTCCATCTAATCCGTAGAGAAGGATAAGAAATCCTAGAATTATATGTCTACATTTTAATACCGAAGACTTACCTTAAAGCTGTGTGCATCTTTGTACATCTTCTGAGAGTATATTACAAATTAATTGCAAATAAAATAGAAATAAATCACGAAATAAGCCAAGTTTAATTGTTATTAAACAATGCTGTAAGATGTCATAAATAGCGTGGCGCCTCTCACCACATTTGAGGTTGCACGATATTTGCTCATTGCGCTTAGGTTGTGCATATTTCTGGGTGATAAATGCATGCAGTTATGTGTACAAGTGTGTGTGTGTGAGTGAGTGTGAGTATGCCTAATGCAGTGGAAAGAAATTTAGTGGCACACGGCAACAATCGCTGGCTTTCCCGCTTTCCCCCTCTGTCCCTCTTTCCCTCCACATACCCAACAAACAAGCAGACAGCTTTGCATATTTCCACCGTTTGCTTTTCTTGTTGTTTGTTTCATATTTTTGGTGCATAAATAAATTTTCATTAATTTATGTGGCAGCGAGACGACGCCTGCAACACAGCCGCTTTCATTCTCATTCTCAGTCTCAGTCTCATGCTCACCGAAAGTGGCAAGCATAAGTTTGGCGCGGTAGGCCAACAAAACGGAAGTTGAAGTGAAGGCTGTGAGGGAAATCAGTGAAAGAAATAAGGAGCAGACAGCGAAAAAGCGCAACGAAACGAGGCAGCCAAAATATTATGGCTGCATTTTGTGGCAAAGTTCTTGAATGATGATGAATCCAGCCCGATAGACTCACTCATAGTGTGTTTTGAATAGCTAATGAAGCGAGTTTCAAACAACAAAGCCGTCACACACACTAAGTAAGCAATGCGACGGAGAAAATGACATGCTGATATAAGCTAAATGCATTATAAAAGGCTACATAAACTGAGACTCGCTCGAGAATATTTGAGACATTACTTAAAATGCAATAAACTTGATCTATACAAGAACTTATATTACGAATCTCAAAACTCTAGCTTCTAGAATTGAATATATGAGCAATATTAAGCCACATTTGACGGTTTCTCCGACTGTTCATCTGTCGGTCTTTTCGTATGTTTCAAATTTAAATTCATTTCGCAACGAACTAAAATACACATGTACAAGTTTCAATGTACAATTATTTGATATTTGTAGATAGTTTCATGTTTTGTTTTTCGTAGCACAGCATTCGGATTAATTTTGTTTTGTTTTGATGTGTTTTTTTTTTGTTTATTCCCCCCGTATGGCATTCAGATTCATTTTGTTTTTAAAGCTGTGCAAATTGTTAGTGGTGAATACGTTTTTATACTCGTATTTTTTGAAGCTTATGCAGCATGTGGAGAGTAATGTGTGCAAATATACGAGAACAGAGAACAGAGCACGCAAACCGGAGAATGAAGCTCACTCGGACCCCCCGCAGCAGAGTAAACAGAAATGCCCGTGCACACAGCAGGTCAAGAGAGGTAGAGTCCAGCAGCTGACATGCATAGCCGAACAAATGTTGTGCCTAGCTGTGTGTGTGTCTGTGTGTGTGTGGCTTAATGTATGTGTGTGTGTGCGTGCATGTACATGTATGCATTTTATTTGCGTTTGTTCAAAGGTTTAGCGGCAACGGCATTTTTGATACAACACCAAAAACTAAATCCAAATATGCAATGACAATAACAGGCATGATAAGAGAGGGAGAGAGAAAGACAGAGAGAGCGAGATAGAGAGAGATAGAGAGTGCTTTACTAGTGAATATACTGCTAAAAAAAACAGAGTATATATACGTGTATTCATATGCTGTCATAATTTAAGTGAAAAGTTTATTTTTAGAATGCGACACTAAGCAATAATATATATTTAATAATATACCCTTCCAGAGACTATTATCATTTTGTCGGGCAGATTATAACGCGTATATCATAAAGCTGCCATTGAAAGTATCGGTCAAAAGATGAGTTCCTGTAAGAATAAACTTTGTGTTTAACAAGTTAACCGAGGCAAATTAATTTAATATGCGTTCTATTAAGCTCCCCATATTTAGAGAAGAAGTCATCAAAATCGGACTAATATATCATATAGGAATAAGTCGGTTGAAGTTATAATAAAATTTAAATATCAGCAAGTCGACTCCGGTCTTCAAGGGTTGTCTTCAGCGTGCCTAAAATAGCAGTTCTTTCTTGTTTTTTTTTATTCCAAGGAGAATTACTATATATGATATATATCTGATTTTTTATATTCTTATTGAAAAAAATGTTAAATATTTAAGCATAGACTCTCAATAGCTGCTAGTATGAATAAGATACCCTATTAAGTCTCTCGTGTGGCTACAGGATATTTGAAACACCCCCAGCGAGGTTAAATCTTAAAGCGCTTAGTGTCAATGTTTGTTTGTTTATTTGCTGATTTATTTCCTGTTTCGCTTTTTTATTCCGTTCCGTTTTCTCTTCATTTTTGTTTTTGTTTGTGTTTTTGTTGTGGTTTTTGTTTTTGTTTGCGCGAGGGCGACCTGCTGTCATTTTACGACTTTATCAAAACTAATAAACAGTGCGTCAGGCGCGAGTTTCGTGGCGCTCGCTATGTTGTGGCAGCCTTAAGAGCGTATGTTGCATGTGGCGTGTGGCAATTACGCGCATTGTTAGCATTGGTAATGCCACAACACCTGTGCTCCACAATTTTGCAGCAAGAGCCGTCAAAAGCAAGCGTTGCTTTTTTTAAAATGCATTATTGACTTAAAGCTCGTAAGCAATTTATCATTGTGGTTATTGCAACTGAAACTGTTTGTTATTGCACGCATTTAAGTGAAGTGGCAACCGTAAGCGAGATATTCAATTAAAAGCTGTTAAATGAAACAATTAAAAAACGAGCACGCTTCGATTGGAATCCAAAGTGCAAATGAAGCAATGTCAACAGTGGTTTAATGGGTGGGTTTTCTGCTTCACACACACACACACACACACACACACAGACAAAATCATCGTCGGCGTTGCACACACTTAATTGTGCCACAAAGTGAGTTATGGCTGCAATCGATGAGGCATTTACAAATAAATTTTTACTTGTTCTGTTGTTTTTTTTGTATTTCTTTGTTCTTTGTTCTCATTGACGTCTCTTGATTGTTGATTGTCGTCCTTTTGTGCGTCCGGAAACGGATTTTACTGAGTAATGTTGCACAACAATCAGAGAAACATAAACAGCTATTAAATAAATGCCTGCCATTGTGTCGCATTTTTGTAAAGACAAGCTAAAATTACAATTCAATTATGAAATAAAAAGTAAATTATATATTACATATATATATATATATGTTAACGTGATTTCTTTTACTCTGACAGCGCGTGTAGAAGATTACATTATGTAGATCATTAAAACATGGCATATTCAGGCATTTTTCTATTTTAGCGACAGAAAAAGTGTTTAAATTGAGGCGCTTTGCCAATTTGGGGGCTCGGAAATCGATAACATATACTTGGAGGCTAGAAAGGAGCTGATATCCTTCTAAGATCGGAATATATATTTATTATTATATATATATCAATAAGAATATAAGATATATATACTCTCGATACAATGAAAAAAAAAAACACAAACATTAACTAAATTCTGTTTCTCTCATAATTTTGGCGCTAAGTTCAAAAGCTTTAAAGGCATTAAATTGCTTGAATACTCTTCCTAAGCTTAGTAAGAAAATTCACATTACATTATTGACTGGCGAAATCGTCACATCCGCAGCCCTGCAAGATGTATCTTTGCCACACTTCAGACAGAGTATTTCGCAGTCTGCTATGATCTCACTTCTCACTTGCTTGCTGTGAACTCTTTAACACAAATGTGTAATACAAACATTTCGTAACAGAGTCTTTTTAAATGAAAAACAACCATATCAAGCACAACATATATACATAAATGTATCCTTACCATATACAAGGAGCTCAAAGTGTTTTCATTTGAATATAAGCCTCGCAGGTTTACCAACAAAAACTTTGCTCAAAGTTAAAGTGAAGAACTGCACATAAGCGCAATGGTTTTTGGTTTCAAGCTCAAGCTGAAATTTATACACATTTCATTTGCAGCGGTTTTTCATGACTAACTTTTTCCCTTAAGTTTCCAAATGTTCACAAAATTTTGTCTACAAAATAAATGGTACACAAATAAAGTCACCTCCATTCGTAAAAATGTACAAAATGCCGTCAACTTGAGCGCCCATTGCTGGATAATATGCGACTTTGGCTAGCCAAAAACGCAATCACATATGAACGTACACTGTGAATAAAATATGACTAAGAATTGTTTCTGTTAAAAGAAAATATTCATTACTAAATTAATGGGACGATTTTTCAAAGTTTTTACGAAAACAAAATGTACAAACTTTTTCTGATTCTGTTTTCAAAAGATTTTTAATGAAATTTTCTCTGACGTTACCAAATTATAATTCCATTTTCGTGAAATTGTCGTTTAATGAACTAAACTTTAAATTTGAGATAATTACTTAAAACTAAAGTAGGTTTAAGGGTAGGTTTTTTCCGAGTGTTGTTATAAATAAAGATATATCTATATATGTATATATATATATATACTTTAGATGTGTATACCTGCTGCGGTGACATTTTACGGCTTTTTCTTTGTTAATTTCATTTGAAGCATTTAAAATGTACGACGTGGCTGACGCTGACAACTAAATACACATAGACACACACAGACACACAAAGACACTCACACATACACACACACACACAGACACACACCACTCACACGAAAAGTTTGCTCGATTGTGTGTGTGTGTGTGGCAAAGTCTTTGGCAACTTTTTTAATGACTTCAGCTCAGAGCCCGCAGCTCAAAGAATGCCTGAGAGAGACAGAGAGACAGAGAAAGAGATAGAGAGAGGGCGAGAAAGAGAGAAAGAGACAGAGAAAGAGAGATGGGGGAAGCGACTTTTCGCGTGCGAGAATATTTAACCACAAACGACGAGACGTCAAAATTAATTAGAAATAAAATTAGTTTTTAATACCAAAATGACTACGCGTGTGTATGTCTGTGTGTGTGTGTGTCTGTGTCTGTGCCTGTGTCTGTCTGTGTGTGTGGTGTGTGTCATTTCTGTGTCTGTGTGTGTGGTGTGTGTGTGGTAGCTGTAAGATATACTTTGACAACAGCAAAGATAAAGCTAAGAATAAAATGCGACCATTTTCGGCGTGAAAAGTTTTTGGAAAAGTTGAAGCTGCGTTGAGTTTTGCAGCAAAATGATTTAATTTACACAAGTTTTTCCATCTTCCCAAAGTGGCATAGTTTTTTTTTTTTTTTTGCAAATAACACTTTAGATTTTGATTAGTTTGTTGCTTTAGGGATTAAGTCAATTGTTGGAAGCGGTACATAATTATATACACTCGACTCTGAATCTGACATCAAACCGCATCATCTGTCGGTTCCGGTAAAGGTTGTGAATTCAGTTATGATACTTTATGGAATATTAATATCAGTTTCTGTAACTGGTTAAGAAAATAAATATTGAATCTGAAATTTTGGTAAGTTTGTTGCTGATTCAAATAGCTAGAAACAATCGATTCTGAGCGATCTTCCAAAATATCTAATCTGCAAAGGTTCGGTTCAACTCTCAACTTTGGTTTAGAGTCGTCAAAACTTGAACGCAGATTTTCGTTTGAGCCTTTACAATTTTTAAGTAAAGTTATGTTTTTATTAATATTATTGGTATATGATCGATTCGAATCGGTTCGGCTCAAATCCGGTTGCAACAACCAGTTGCAAATGCAAATCCATTTTAATGCGGTCTTGTTGAGAGCAAGCTGAACCGAAAACGCAAAAAGGCAAAGAACAAACAACAACAATGTGGCCAAGACAAACAGTTAAGCAGACAGTGGCTGTTTAGACTGAGAGACTGTTGTCACACAACACACAGACAACGCACACACACACACAACACACACACACACGAATAAATCAAATGTAAAATCCACAAAAGTGCACTTCAGTTGTTGTTGTCTTTGTCTTTGTTGTTCACTGTTGTTGTTCGTTATTCGTTGTTGTTTGTTGTTGTTGATAACCAAGTCAAAGACTCCGATGACGTCGTGTTTTTTATGAACCAAGACTAAACTGAACTGAGACACAACAACAACAGCAACAACAACAAAAGCTGCTAACTAGCACAAATAAAAGAGACGAACGCATCGAGACAGAAGACGAAAGTACACGACTAGCAGATACCCTGCACTAACAATTGGAGCGAACTTATTGATAAACAACTCCACTGGTAAGCAAACTAATTACAGATAAACAAATTCAGTAATAAGTAAAAGTGTTTGACTAGCCGATACCCTGTAACTAGCACCCACACTTTTGCACACTGGCTGTGGGTATGAGAGTGTTCGACAAGCAGATACCCTGCACTTAAAATATTAACTGAGCAGAAACACTCTCAAAACAATTAGTAAAAGTGTTCGATTAGCTGATACCCTGTATTGGCTGCGCTTCTTCTTCAACTCATCAAGAACTGATAATACATGTTTTGCTGTCTGTAGCGTGTTACACCAGCTTAGCATACAGTTACAGAATATTAAAGCCAAGTCCTGTAAACTGAAGTTGCTGCCACTTTAGCTGAGAGGCAAAAAAAAGCAAAAAAAAATCAAGTTAGAGAAGTTCCTGTAGTGGCAGCAGCGTATTGAAAGGTGAACAACTTCAACAGCCACGAGCAGCCTACAGCTGATGCGGGGGGCAAGAGACACAAGGGGGGTGGGGTGGGGGTGCGGTTGTGGCATGGCAAGGGCGTGTGCTTTTGCTTAAGTACTGCTGACACAAAAATCAACGCATGGAAAGTGGGACAAGTGTCAAAATCACTTAAGTGCGAATAGAAAGAAAGCGAAGCCAGCGAGGCGAATGGACAAACGAATAGACAGTGAAGAGAGAGAGAGAGAGAGAGAGAGAGAGAGAGAATAGAGAGAGAAAGCGAAAGAGAAAAATGGAGAGAGAGATAGAGACAACCGGAAGAACGTCACCACCTTCAAGGATGACGATGACAAGCTCGCTGAAAAGCAGACTCAAAATGAAAGACAAGCAGCGCTGAGGAAACGGATTTAAGTAGTGGCTGCCACTTCTATAGAGAATGGGGCGAAGAACAATAGCAAATTGCAGAGAGGTTTGAGCAAATGGGTGGCAGGCGGAGGGGGTGTGGCCGAAGCGTGGAGCCGACAAACCGACACCCCACAATTGCAGTGGTTTCATGCTACTTAGTTAGAACTGCAATCCAGGCGAATCTTAAATGCTCTAGATTCAAGTAATATGATTCGGAAAAACAATCAAGAAATAGATATTCAAGAATCAGTTAGAATATATCGCCGTAGCCAGAAGAACATATAGCAGCCTAGCAGCTTAGCAGCCGGCAGACGTAGAAACCTCAATCCAAAAGAGATTCTTGAAGGGAAAATAATTCATCTTAGAAGTCGCAGTGGATGAGACCGCCCCAATAATAAAAATAGTATTATTAATAATACAAGAGTTTTCGGGAGTGGTTATTAACAATTGTTATCAATTGTTTTGCAATTAATTTCATTCAAATACAGATTAAAACGTAATTTAAATAAGCTCCTAAGCTGCTTAGTTATTAGAGGCCTCGAATTTATAAGTTAAAAACCGCCAAAGGTCCCCCCAAAAGTAGATGAATTGATAACCCTTTCGGCTAAAGGGTGTATGTATAATAACTGTAAATAATTCATGATACACAGCACAATAAAATGGTGGCCACATAGTGGAACGAGTTGATGGGGTTTACTCTTTTTCTTTCTCTCTTTCTCTGGTTCTTCACTTGGGCCGTGTAATTACGAGCATTCTTTTCATAGTCATTAAAAATGACAAATTCCGAGCACAACAGCAAAGTAGGGCGGCCAACGAAAGAGATAACAACAGCTCTGCAGAGATTCAGAGACAGAGACAGATAGAGAGAGAGAGAGATAGAGAGAGAGAGAGAGAGTGGTGTGAACTGAAGTTCAAGTGAAATATGCTTTCGTGCAGTTCACGCGCTTAATCGCATTCATAAAACTCAGTTTTACGACTTTTGAAGCATAACACACAAACAAACAAACAAACAAAAAAAAAAGGAGAAAGAAAAAAGCAGAAAACATAAAACAGTAAAAGGAAAAGAAAAGGTTTTTAATGCGTTGAGGTTGGCGCGAAGAACGGCCCTAAGGGGCGTGGCAGCCAAAGGGTTACGCATCAGACGGTTTAATGTGCAAAAGATTTCATAAGGCGAAATTAATGTGTGAAATACGCCTTTGCCCCAAAAGGGCGTGCCTCAAGGAAAAAGGAAGAGCAGGAGGATGAGGAGGAGCAGCAGCAGCAGTAGCAGCAGCAGCAGGAGTAGCCAAGGAAACACCCAGTTGAATGTCAGGTGTACAACCTGACTACGACTACGACTCCATCCCCCATCCTTATCACCATCGTGCTCGGCATAATTGGTAGTGACAGGCGAGTTCTGGAAATGAAAGCGTTAATGAAATTACAAGGTGTGATTATTGCCCCGTAGGTGCAGAGGAATAAATCCGGCCAGCCAGCAAAAGGGGAATACGTGAATGGCCTTCACAAAAAGTTATTCAAGTGTCCTCTTGGGCTAAAAACTGTTCTTGGCATATAATATTCTGTTGTGTTCATCTCTAATTGGAAAGCTTAAAAGTTTATTGGGCTGACTTTGAGCATACTCAACTTTTTCACATGTTTTAAGTGTTTAGTTTGAAAAATAAAAGTCAGTAAATATTTTTCACACATTTCATATAAATAATACTTGTGGATACTGAATAAACATTTCCTTGGCGATTCAATAAGAGCTGAATAAAATAATAAAAGGAAAACTATGCAAGTTAAGATACACTAGACGAGCTTGGAGATATCCTGAACACAGCTGTTAAATACAAACTAAAATTATTAAAAGTACTTTGTGCAATATGGAAATATTTATACTATAAATTACTACATTCTTTTGCCAGAATTATTTCTATTGCTTTTGATTTTACTTTACAAATACCTATTCAAGATTTAAGGAAACAATGCCAAAATCCTTATATGTGTGTGTGTGTGTGTGTAAATAATGCAAAAAATATAGGCTTACTGCTGGGCATCAATATTTGCCAAAATGAAAGCTACATTTTTAGAATAATACAAGGCAAAATTGGTGCACAAAAATCGATGTGGAATCAATGGAATTGTTGGCAATTAGGCAGAATTGGCCAATCGGCCTGGACCAGGCCAGCACAACAAAGCAACAAAGCTGTCAAACGCTGGCCTCAAACAATGCACAGCAGGTGGCAGTTGGCAAAAAAGAAGAGGCAAATCCACAAAGCCAATGCTATGCTGGCCAAGTTAACACTAAGCAAAGACGATTCCATTGTTTCCTTGCATGGCTCAAAAACACTCACACACACACTCAGCTCACATTCGCTGTGAGTTATGAATGAACATCGTTCTTTGAGCTGCATGCGTTTCAATTAAAACTTTGTAGATGCAACGAAGCGCATGAATATGTCAAAGTGCACTCACAAATAGAACGAATGCAGCAAGCATTATTCGACTCTTTTGTTTGTCTAAGTAAGCAAAGGATTTTATTTTCTCAGTTTTTCTTTAGGTATATGAAATCTGCGTTCTGCAATACAATTTCGACTGATTGTTGGCCATAAACTTAACTTATCTTTAATATTTAATCATTCATACAGTCGAATCAGCTTAAAAAGTTAAATAAATCTAGCAAAATAAAAAAATTAATTAAAAAATTGTACAGCTCATAAGCCAAAGTTTATATGTGGTTTATAATAACAAAAATTGAGTTAAAACTTCAACTGAGAAAATGGCACATATGATTACTGGTCAACGGATAACATATGGCTGAAATGACTGTTCATTTTGTATTGTTATTATTGTTGTTGTTGTTGTTGTTGGAAAGGAAAATCATATTTCAATGCTCGAGCAGCGTAAATTAAAGTACAAAGACGAAAACTTTTACGACAGTTTGACAAGAGTAACAGCTACAAAATGGCTGCTGCAGCTGCCGCTGTTGGTTGTAAGTTGTTGCTGCTGCTGATGCGAGTTGAACGCAGATCCCATCGCATCACATCGCATCTCATTTCATTTGCACTTGAGCTCTTTGTTTCTCCATTGAGATTTTCTGAGTTGAGTGGCACTGGGAAAAGCAACAGCAGCAGCAGCAGCAGCTTCAACATGATTGAAAGTAAATGTTGGCGAAATCGAAGCGGGAACTGCAACTGCAACTGCAAGTGAAGAATACGGAAACAGAAATCCGCAAGGGAGCTCGAGTCCAAGATGCAGTTGGCTGCCTGGCAACGGCGGCGTATGTGCAATATTTCAAGCAGCATTAGCAACTCATGTCGAAATGGCAGCAAGTCTTAAATTGGCACTCGTTAAAAGCGCAACAGCAGCGTAAGCCAGGCAGACAGGCAGAGAGACAGGGAGACAAACAGCAACTGACAACAAGCATCAAGAGCTGTTGAAATTTGAGATATATATATATATGTGCGTGTGTGTGTCTGTGTGTGTGTGTGTGTATACCCTATACACGTGCAACACTCAGAGGATATATTTCAGAGGGACAATTTAATGAGATGGGTTTTCTTGAAGTCTTCGCGTTGAATTTTCCAGGTAAAAGATTTATTTACAAAAGTTTTCGTTTTTTTTTCAGATAACATTTTAGATTTTGATTACTTTGTTGCTTGAGGACTAAAGTTAATCGTTGGAAATGTTTATGGATAAGGCAAATAAATGTATACAGTGGACACACAATAAAGATGACAAACTGTATCACATTTGCGATAGATACTCGTTCGGGTAAAGTTTGGGAATTGGTAATACATTTTTTCAATATTATTATTATTTAAAGAAATGTTAAGTTTCAATGGGTAAAATTGCGATGCCGTTTCTTGTCTTAACATTTTAATCTATTTAAGATTAGTATGTTATTATTTATTTACTTACTTTTCAAATATTTAAATTTTTATTTTAATTTCTTTCTATTTTGATTTTAAATAATTTCACTGTACATTTTTATATATTAAAATCACATTAAATAAATAAATAGATTTTATTTTATAATAAAATAAATTTCCTTTTTTTATTTAGTATTGATTAACATTAAATTTTTGAATATTGCCTAACTGATTGATATTGAAACTACATCTTTTTTTATATTCCTGCTTGCAGGATATGTGCGAGTTGAGTGTGCTCCCATTTCTCATTGCTCGCAGTCTAACTGCTCATTTCTTTGTGCGACTGCTGTTGTTTGTCGCTGGCAAATTAATGACAACATGGCGCCGACATTTTCCATGTCAGCGCGCAACATCCGCGATTTCTTTTCATTTTTTTTTTCCATACGACTGCAGAACACGCAACGCTGAAGTTAACCATTTGCATTGTTAGGGAAAACAACGTCAGCCAAATACGTTAAGTACGTAATGACAGGCTTAAAGGATCTAGGAAAGGATGTGAGTTTATATAAGGAGTTTACTTTGATTAACTTGGCTACAACTTTTTCTAAGGCCATATTGAGAACACTTCAATCACTCGAAGAAAACCCAAATTGATTTGGCATCTAAAAAGCATGTTGCCATTCCGCCAACAATTTTCTATCTTGTTTGAAAAATCGTAATACAATGAAAAATTAACTTTTTAAGAATTGCGCTTTTTGGAATTGGTTTAAAAATCGATTTTAAATTTCAGCCAAATGTTGCATTGTTTTTCGTTGCCATTTGGTTATTTATTGAAAAGATTGGGGCCAAAAGTTTTCTTTCCAAATCGGCCCAAAAATAGAAGAACCAGTGGAAGTTTTAACGACGCGTCTAAACCTTTTGCGTGTGGCAAGTTTAACGGCTGTTATCGCGGTAACTTTATCAACTGGTGGCACGTGCATAGTGTGCCCCACTCCCAAAGGACTCGAGGCGCCAAACACTCCAAAAATAGCAGCCGTTGACATTGATTTGGGTTGTGGCACTGATTCTTGCCACCACTCACCACGCACCCCGTCACACCTCACCCCTCACCGCTCACCCCTTTCTCAAGTGAAAGTAACCCATTTATTTACTTGAAGTTTGAGTGCGCTTTCAGTTTTTGTGTCTTTCGGTTTTTGTGTTTTTTTTTGTGTTTTGGGCTTATTTAGATTGGGGCTAGTGGCTTTTGGGGTTGCTGCTTGTTAAATGGGGCACGCGGTGTTCACTGCACCATGTCAAATGCTTGCCACAGCTGCCGTTGTTGCTGCAACACAGAGTGAGAGACGGAGACAGCGGATGGATGCTGCATGTGCAGTGCTTAATAAGCAGCTTACAACGTTGTGCAGTCAGTTTGTCACTCATTTTGCTTCATCATGCAGTAAGTGTGTCAATGTAACTTGTCATCTCTTCCTTACACACACACACACACATACACACACAAGGCCACTCACAGGCACACACACAAACACACACACACAAACACAAGAGTGTCACTTGGCTCTCGTCTATTTGTACTGCTGCTTAGTGCAAAAAACTTGTCATTTGCAATTTCAGCGGTTTTTTCTGACTACCCTAACTGCAAGGTATTTTGAATATGTTACGCAATATTAATAAGAGATATTAAAGATGCATCTGCTTAGAGTTCATATTAAGCATATATCAAAACAAAATTTTTCATACATTTTTTATTCCGATGAGAATACGCCCGATTTGTTCTTTTAGCTAAAATAAATCTAATTAACTTTTTGGATCACATAAGTTGGGATTTGAGAGCAATCAATCGATAGAAACATTTGCACATTAGCAGCTTATTTTTAATAGAAAAGGTTGTCTCACATATAAATTACAGCATTTAAGTACAGTGATCCTGCTTGGCTGCTTCAAGGATGAAAACCCTTCTATTATTTCTCTATTTTTTGTTGTTAATACTACTTTTAATATGATATACAATTAACATGGCTTAAGGACAGTATCTTAAACCGAAATGAATTTTGATGCCAATTCCAATTCTGGTATGTAAATTATACAAATTCCAGTAAAGACTCTGTTATTTTTCAAACTTGTTATTTGTTTTGATACCTTGATTCAAAATTATCGTTGTATCAGTCGGGTCAGTGATGAATAATCTGCTAGAAACAGGTGGTAAGTGGTGGCCATAGCAACAGTTTGAAGCGACGAGAACGATTCAGAAAAGAGAATGCAAAAAAAGCACACATAAAAAAATAACGGAATCGTGTGTTTATACAACAATAATAATAATAATAATAATAACAACACAATATAATATTTTCGATTCTAATAATATCGAATGGGGCTCTTAAGCAAATTTTGAGAATCGGTTTTGATTTCGATTCCGATTGTGCATTTCAATCGATAAGCATTCGATTACGATTCCAGTTTGACACTCTGCCAAAAGTGCATTCAATTGTCGACTTGCTGAATTTCAGTTGCTTTCTACTTGTTACATTTTTTGTATTTTTATTTCTAGCAACTGCTGACAATTCGCGCTTATTTCGCATGCAAATTTCCTATTCTACGCCATTACCCTTCACATCCCCTCCACACACACACCCTTCCCCCTTCCCCTTTCCGCTCTGCCCTACTGTTGCAGGCGCTGCTTGGTTTCGCTGAGGTTATGTGTAAACGAAGTGCTTGTAAATGCCATTATGCTGCGTCTGGCCCTTTAATGCACACGTTTTCCGTAATGTTTTGCAACGATGTTTTCTTCAGTGTATAATTTAAAGGGTTGCGTTTTTTATATTTTCTTTTAAATTGTCAGCAAAAGTTTCAGAGCACGCAGCTGCAAAAATGTCGCCTAAATAAACAAATTAATTTGCGGCCGTCGTCATTTTTTTATGCACTGTCGACTTCAATCTTTTTTTTACCCAGCCATTAAAATGGATTATGTGCCTGAGATTCTGTGCGGGTCTCTTTTTTAAATCTTTTTTTTTGCATTAACTCGTTTTTTTTTTTGTAGAGTTTTTCTTCGTTGCCTTTGCTTCTTTTTTTAATTAAAAATTTATTCGCCTTAAAGCTGAATTTAAATGTTTCTAGCAATTGCGTTACTGTTTTTATAGATTTTTTATTAGGAATTTCTATTTGCGTATGCGAATATTTAATTTGATATAGCGTTTTTGCTGTGATTTTTAAAACGCTGCGTTGGTTGTAAAAAATTTACCATCAAACGTAAAAAAAGGAAAGGAAAGAAGATAAAACATAAAATGCAGCACTAAAAAATATCAAATAAAAAGCTAGAAAAAGGCCTGCAAAATTGTACAAACAACAGTTGAATTCAGCATAACAAAGCTGAAAATAAATAAAAGTGAAATAGGTGCAGGGGGGTAACGAAATGAGAGCAAAATATTACCTAACTTAATTATTTATACTCTGCTGACGAAGGTAGAAGAGTATTTTGGGGTTTTGTGCTTTGTCCATCCGTCTGTCTAGCTATTGTGAGACTTGAAACTCGAGAAATATATTTGTCTATTTCTGCTTAGTATTCAGCTTAGAGTGCTATGCTCACCGAGGAGCTGGGAAATCGATTACATCGATAAACGATCGATAAATCGATAGAAACACATACCTTGCACAATTTAAAATTAAGAGTGATCAAATTTGAAATTTCATTGGTAAATACGTTAAGAGATTGAGCAAATTAAAGGGCACGCCCACTCCTGTCCCGACATCCGATAAGCCGATAAATCTGAACATCGATAAAACCATATATCTCTAACAATTAGCAAATTTGAAGTTTCTTTGCCAGCAGCACCTGTATTCAGGGGATAACAGACTGATAACAGGGTATTCCGCAGTCGCCTACGCCCCATTGCAATTTTAACAACCGTTTTTTTTTTTATTTCATTATTCATTGCTAACAAATGTTTGGTTCAACAATAATATACTGCATAAAACTCAGCTTTATCGAATCCAAGAATTGTATTCAATTTTGGTGACATAAAAATCATCAGTCATTTTAATTTGATTAATTTGTTTCAATGAAAAAAAAACAACATTATTTATTTTAAAGCCACATAATTCTCGATACAGAAAAGAAAAAAAGAATGCTACAATCGATGACCCATTTTTAAAAATGGTGCATTTTATTAATTTGTATTTTTGTCTTTTTTTTATTGATGTTTTTAAGCTTCAACTCGACAACGGCAGCTGCTCCAATGGAATAAAACGAGGCTTTATTATTTGATGAGCTGCTGCTGCTGTTGTTGTGTCCCAGGAGGCCAACTCCGCCCCAAACTCCAAGCCGACTACTGCTTGCATGTGGCACGTGGCACGTGCCCTTGCCATTCAACATATTCAATTAAATTTTCACATTTTTCCGCTGGCTGGCGCCCGCCTACTCAAGAGAAATAGCTTATGCGATAAATTTGCTGACAAATACTTCCGCGCACAGCTTTACTTATTTTTTTATTATGCACTGAGCCCAATAAAACTGGCTAATGTAGGCAGACGGATGCAGGTTCGTATCCATAAGGGATATATATTCGTAATCAGGATCAACAACAGCGGAATCTGAACATCTGACTATGAACAAGTCGACCTCAATTATACATTTTAATTATAGATCAAGCTTAGTTCATTTTGTCGATAGCTGCGCACGTTTTGCATATATCGATATAAATCGATTGCCGATAGGAATAAAAGACATAATTTAAAAGACTTATATTTGAACGACTGTGAAAATGTACGTCGGATAAGAATCACTGACCAATCAGCAGGGTTATTATGTTTTGAACAGGGTATTTTCTAGTCGAGCTCGCTCAAACTGGTTTTGTATACATATTTTCTTCATGTTGAGCCTTCTTAAGCAGCAGGCAAAAGGGTGCGGGGTAGGTGCGGGGCAGTATGGCGGGTGGCAGACTTCCGTTTACAACATGGCAAAGTTGTACTCGTTCTTTTGGTCGTTGTCCCAAGTGGAGCAGGCAAGCTGTCGCCTAGTTCTTGTTGTTCATGTTGTTGTTGTTGTTGTTGTGATTGCTATTGTTATTGTTAATGCTAGCAATTAACATGTTTTCAACACTTGCCACCAAGCCAGACACTCGCACACACACGCATAGACACACAGGCACACACAGACACACACAGACACATAACACTAAAGTTGCATGACTGTCAACTGGTCACAAAGGCATCGCCTGCAGCAGCTTGTGGCATGCCTCGGCTGCCACTTGACGCTGGACGCGTAAATTGCACACGCACACTCCACACACCTCTCTAAACTCTACACTCAGGCAGGGTTTGTTGGCAGGGGGTAGGGGGGGCAGCAGCCGCCCGACGCTAACCGTAGCGGAAAAGGCGCATTGTCTGCGGCGCGCTCAAAAGCATGCAACAATAAACGCAAAGCGCTTTGCACAGTGGCACGCAATCAGCAGACGAAAATAATGTGATTATATACGCACAGTGGTTGTAAGTCATAAATATTAATGAGTAAATATTCTGTTGTTGTCTGAAAATCAATTTTCTAGTGGCATCAATTTTAATTGAGTTTCGAGCGAAAATCGTGTTGCCTTTTTTGAATGTAGTTTTATTTTGTGGTTCAAATCATGTCCAAATCGGTTGAAACTTGATCAGGTTAAAGCAGAGAAAAGTTTAGATCCGTCAATAAATTGATTGGGGCGCAATTTTAACATCAATTTGAATTTCTTTTATTTAAGCAGTTAGTAATTAATATTACAGGAAATTCTTTGGAGCTAGTTTGTGATCAAAAGATCAAAAAACGAATGCATTCATATATGTGTGGTATATATATGCAATTTAGAACCACTGTGCACCGCTTAAGTTTGTCCGAAGTCTGTTTGACTTTGTCATTAGCAAATGCACTTGAGGCAAATGCAGCGAAAATGAAGCCAACTGAACACTTCAAGGATTTAAGTTGTTGTCTTGTTGTCGCATTGTGCTGACACTGTTGCTGCCACTGCAACTGCCACTTCCGTTTCCGCTTTTTGTGTGCGGCGGCTCTGATTAAAGTTTGTTGCATTGTTCGCAATTATTGCAACTGCAGCTGCAAAACTTATTTACAATTTAGCAGGCGCACATTTTGGAATATTGAATAAATGTATGCAAGACTCGAGCAGCAGCAGCTGCTGCTACTCCCCTCACTCCCCCTCCCCGTTTCCCCAACAGACCCCCTCTTTGGCTTATCCGTCGCTTGGCAAATACAATTGCACAATTGCCAATTGGGCGCAAAATGTGTTAGCCAAAATGCAACGCAAATTGTTTTGGCAACAAGTCGAACCAGCAAACCGGATTGCATTGGATGACAGCATGACGACAAGCAGCAGTCCAAGTCAAAGCTGGCAATGCTCCCTTTCTCCAAAAACCCGGAAGTAGAAGCTTAGCAGAAGCGTCGTCTCACATTCCCCCCTCCCCAAAAGCTAATTGTGAGTGGAGTCGAGTTGACAATGCGCGATTACACTGCAACAAAAATATTGCACCAATTTGGCTAACAAAATAGCAATGCTCTTTTGCGTCTCTGGTATTTAAAGAGAAAATTGTCCATAACTTACTCAACGGCAGCAGCAGTCACAAGAAAAAAAGTCCTTATTCAGCTTCTTTTAACTGTACACTTGTACAAGCAAAAACAAAGAAGCCATTAGAAAGATAAGGCAACAACAAGTTTGCGAAACAAGAGCAATAACATAAATGACAGGTAATCCTCTCTTAAATTTGACTACTTATCGCTCTTTGAGATCGACTTGGCAAGTGTTGCAACGAGAGAAAAGCAGCTGATCTTTAGTTTTTTCTTTTTGTGGTTAATAAAATCCAGCAATAAATTGAAATTAAAACAATTATACAACGATAATACAATATTAAACACGGCAAATTAACACAATTTGAATATTATTATTATGTAATTCAATCTTACTTTCCCTCCCAGATAAACACGCACAAAGTGTGACCAGAGATAAGCGGGGATTTATATCGCACTCTTTTAGCTGCTTTCCGCACTCGCTTTGTACACGCTTTGAACATAATCATTTCCATGTATATGTATTTTATGTGTGGACAACGAGTAAAAGAGCAGCAGCAAGAACAAAATTGCCAAACCCATTTATATTTTTGCTTAGCGCAGCTTAGTATAAGTTACAAAAAGTTACGAACAACTAAATAAGGATTTTCTTTTGCAATTAAGCTGACAAATCACTTTCTCCACGATCAAGCATTGAAACGAACTGAGTGACTGAGTGCCAATACTTCTTTTTGCTCTCTTTGCTCTCTTAATTGCGCATTCACACTCGCTCTCTCTCTCTCTCTCTCTCTCTCTCCGTTTTTGCAAAGCAGCATCTGCATCCAATGGCAACAGTTACCTATGTATGTATTTGTGTAAATAATTGCACAGAGTCTAATTAACCTTTAGGTGGTAGGCCAGGGTCCTGAGACCTAAATCCTCGATCCGTGGCCCCTTTTAAATCATTTAAATCGAATCCCGAGCTACATATGTATGTATTTGTATTTAATATATATGTATGTGTAACAGGTTGCCAGGAGCACATCGCATTGCAGATTAGACGGCTGTCAGGAGAAGAAGAAGTAGAAAAAGAAGAAGAAAAATAGCAGCTGCTGCTGCTGTTTGCTTTTAGGGTTGCCATGTCGCCATTCTGTGTACCCTTTTACGCAATGGGGTCATGACTCACGACAACACACACACAGAGAGAGTGGGGGGATGTGGGGAAAGGCCTTCATTTGTAAGCCATGTCAGTCAGTCGAAGGAACAAGCGGACAAACAGACGGACGGAGCTTAAGCCCTCAACCTGGCACCGCACTTGAGAGGCTCTCCAAAAAACACAACAACAAAAAACAAGTAAGAATGATGTAGTTGAGTGAGCTCGACTACCATATACCCTAAACACAGCTGTGAAATATATAAAAATTTTATTAATTTAAGCAGGTCTGCAACAGAGGCATGTATACATACATACATACATACATACATACATATATACAGGCAATCAGAAGTAACGGGGCTCTGCAGAATATACACAAACATATTTAAGCTTGCGGTGGTTATCATGCTATCCCTTTCTCACACGTATATATTTGATAGAAATATGATCAATCTGAGAATATATTTTCGACAACAGTTTCTGTGTTTCTTATCCGATCTTAATGAAATTTGTGCACTTAATCAACAAAATGCAAATGCATATTATATATTAATTAGAAGCGTCTGCCTTAAAAATGTTGGCTTTTATTGCTATCGAAAATCGAAATTGATCGATATGCGGTAAACGCAGGCAGTATCGATAAAGTGAAGAACAGTTGTTCTGCCTATGCATATGAGAACCAATATTCCAAATTTATATTCTCTGAGATCCGCGTGTTCATATCGACTCGCCTGTTAATCCTGATCAGGAATATATATACACTATATAGACTCGGAGTTGCTTCTTCCATCTGCCTGCTACATACATTTGCTCAAAACCATTATAACCTTTTTTGTCACTTTCAATGGGTTCAGGGTATAAAAAGAAGGTGTGCCACGCCCCGTGGGGAGCGGTAGGGGTGCACGCTTTTGTACTTTTAGGAGAGAGGGGGGTGTGGGCGGTGGGCGGTGGGTAAAGAAGCAAATATTTGTATTTCAGCTTGAATGGCTGAACGATTGAACTAAGAGCGAGATTTGAACTGTAGCAAATCACACGAGTTTGATTGATTGATGATTTGGCAGAAAAGGTTACCCCAGAAACACTCCACACCCCTCCTCCTCCACTTCCTCCTCCCTCCCCCTCAAACAGTGTATACATATACTTAATATTTATACAAAAAAAAGAAGAAGAAAAATAAAATGAAAAATAAATAACAAAAGGCAAGCTAAATGTTGAGTTCACAGTTCGCATTAATATGCATTGCTGACAAGAAAAGAATCAACCCCTACTCTACATGTACAAATACATATATACATATAGATATATATATGTATATATGTGTGTAGCTAAGCATCCATCTGTATCTTCATCTGTCTTTTTGTCTCTGCCTGGCAAATCAAACAAACGCAATAAATCAACACAGGCGAAATGAATTTTGATTGTCATTGATTTATGTGCACTGCAGTTGAAGGCAACTAACTTGGCTAAGATAACACGCCCACAGCTCACGCAATAATGCGATAGATAATCATGACAGCATAATATATACATTTGTCCTTCTTTTAATTTAATTCGACGCTTAATGGCACAATATTCTTCAGCCACAAATTTAAGCACAACTTATTCAATTAAGAAAGCATTAAATTATTATTATTTTCAGTTTAATTCATATATAATTATTAATTGCATTATGGCGCATAATCGAAAAGTTTATTATGCCAATTTATACAAATTTAATAGCTTAATTATGCCCAATTTTAATTAATTAATTCCGTATTGCAAAAGTTCAAATACATTTTATTTTCCATCCAAAAACCAAAAAGCAAAAAACCTATAAATTTGCCGTCCACTTTTCTACAAACATTGTTCAAAATGAACTTCTTATTAAAATTCATTAAAACAATTTTTTGAAGAATATTTCAATGCTGGAATTTGACTAACGAAATTATCTTTGTTATTGTTATTAATGCACAGAATACATTTCAAGCATAGCTGCTTTGACTGCTACTTTTGACCTCTCAAATATAGTGATTACATCCTTGGAGAGGCTACTCTAATTTTGTCATGACATTTGTAACACATTGAAGAAAACGTCTGCGAGTCTAATAAAGTATTTATATATATTGCTGATCAGCATTACTAGTCGACTCGATGCAACTTGGAATATATCCATATTGTTGTATATATGTCACAGACAGCCGAATCCGATTACTCTAACATATAGCTGAAATAGGAAGAATCGATCGAAAGATGATTTTTTGTTTAAAAAACTTTTATACTTTTCAAGATATCTAAACCCAGTTCACTAAATATATTTCTTAATTTACTGCTCACTTTTGGCTATAAATTCTTCAACATCGGATTACTATATCATATGGCCGCCATAAAGAAACACTCTCTTGGATATCAGTTTTCTGTTAGGGTATTTACTTTTCATTCTCAATCTGCTCGTTTCTTTTTTTTTGTTTTTCATTAAATTCTTCTCGCAAGCTGGTTCAAAAATAAACAAAAACTTGTAGCTGTAATTTGTATGTTGTTGTTTTTATTGTTGTTTGTTGTTGCCTGTTGTGTTGTTGTTGTTGCCACTTTCTCATTTGGGCCCGCTAATTGTTAAAACTTTCAATTAGAATCAAACAAATGCTGAATGCCAAAATGTCTGCGGCATTTGCCAAGATTACGAAGAAGAAGTGAAAATTACATTTGAAATGTTTGCCATTCCTGTTGTTTTTCGTGTTGTTGTTGTTGTTGCTGGCGCTCATTGCCCTACGTGACCTGGCAAAATGAATGCTGATGGGCTGTTTTGGTATACGTGGGGCGTGGCTGCATAAATTATGAGTCTTGAACTCTGACAAGGCGGCAACGACGCGCAAATCAACTACTTGAGCCTATTTTGGTCGGTCCGCTGGCGATTACAGGGCGTATGAGTGATATTAATTTAATGCCGTGATATAAGTAAATATATGCATAGGTTGAACAGACATATATATGCATATAAATATAATTATATATACATATGGATCTGTATCTGTATCTGAATCTGTATCTGTATCTGAATGTTTTTAAGCAGCTATGCAAATGCAGCTGCAGCCTTTTGACCTGAAAAACTTAATTCGAAAAATGCAGCAACAAAAAAGATTCACACACACACACACATGCACCAACATCTATAGATGCACACACGTACATACTCACACACACACACACACACGCATACAGCAACAACAACAAAAGCGCTTATTGGCTAGCAGCTGAGCCTGCCACAGGCGACACAAACTTTGCATTTTCCATTTTTGCATTTCTCTGCTTTTCTGAGCCCTTAAAATATTGGCATTTATTTCCTTAATGCCTTTTATAACAATAAACTCACTGCAGAACAATTTTCAAATATATATTCTAATTGGTTGTCAGTTTATATTTGATAAATATTTTTTATTCATTTCAATTTTACACTTTCAATTTAAATACCCCAAGCTATCTAATTTGTCAAATTTAAATCACCTTGGGGCAATTATAGTAAATAATAATAAGTAATATAAATAATAACACAACTGCACTTTTAGTAATTTATACGGCACAACATATTTAAAATAAAACTCCAGCATTTTAAAGCAATTAAAAAGTTTAATTATAACTAATTTAAATAACTCACACACCGAGACATTTTCTGTGCTGTATTACGTGGCAAACAAATATATTTATTTGGATATAAAAATTTGTGAATAATGAGTTTAATTTAAATAAATTACCTGCATAGCTGAGCTGAGTTTCAGTTCTCCAAGTGTTTATTCAACTAATTTATTTGTTCTTGCGCAATAACCATAATAATAAACTCATTTATGCATAATTATTTGGTCATTAACAAAACGTTATGAACACTTTTGTCGGCTGGCGTGACTACTCCCTGCAGCCCACACCCAGCTAAGAAAACGAAATCGAATTGCGAGAGTGTAAACTTAATTAAGAGCATTTGCCGAGTTGAGTTGATTTTTGTTTGATTTACGCGCCAGCAGCTCACAACTGTAATTACGTATGCTTTTATAGTATCTGATGAGGGTAACGATATTTGAGGGCTGACCAGCTGTCGCTGATTAGCCACCAAATAAATATAGGTAAGAGTAGAAGAGTAGAAGAGAGAACACCAAAAAAACCTTGGCATTTCATGGCTCATTAGGCATGCACATACGTTTTGCAAGGCGCTCGTCAAGAGCACAAAATCCCAGAAGAAAGCAACAACCTCCCCCACCCCATCCCAAACACATACACACCCGCACCTGCTCTCTCCCCGCCGCTGGCAGCAAATTCAATTTTCTACGACGCCGATTTGGCTTCCGCACGCCTTAAGTTATCGTCGTCCCCCTTCCTCAGCTGCTGCTTGCCCATGAATATAGTTATGCAGCCAGCCAAGTCGAAGAGAGCACTTCTCTTGCTCTCCTCTCTCTCTCTCTCTCTCTCCCTCTCTCGCTGTGTGTAAGCTACTCGATAGTAAGATAAGAATCTGTGTGCGATGCTGCTCATGAATTACAAATCGCATAAAGGATTTGGCATTGCTCGGCGGAGAATTCGCATTGCATGCCGTGTTTGTTCTGGCGAGTTGCGCAATGCATTGTTTAAGCAATTGAGTGCTTGTAATTCGCAATCGGTTCAAGTCTGCACTTGCATAAATAATAAGATGAAACAATTTCAGTATTTTTGTTTGCTTTTGTTACAAAATGTAGAATTTGTCAGCTGCTTTATTATTATATGTTTTTTTCTTTTCTTAGCACTAGTCGATTAATCGTTTTTAATTTTTTTATCAGAATCAGATTGTTGAGTTCTCCAGCATTATTACATATATGCATATATCTATGTTATTAAAACTAATTATTTTTAATATGTACAATTTTATTTATCATTTTTACATTGTGAGAAATAGTTTTGTTTTTATTCGCATTTGTAGAAAAAATTATTATCACCATTTTTTTTCTCTCTAAATATATATATTTATTCTTTTTCGAAATTGAAAATTCCTTTTTATTTTGTGTAGATTTTCAGTAATTGGTTTTTGTAGTATGCTTTTTAGGAAAATAGCCATTCTAAACACTCTCTAAGTAGACTAGTTCTGGAAATTTTACAATAGATTATTGTTCTTGGTATTGTTAGCTTCTTATTGGGTATTATCAAGATACACTAATGTTAAAGGTTTTATAATATGGAATAAATAAATTTGTAGTTCAAATTCAAGTTTTAAAAGGCTGGCAGACAAAAAAAAAAAAAGTTAAAAAGGTAAAAATGGTTTTTTTTATAAAGATTTTGAAGGAAAAGTTTAGATTTAAAAAGGAATTTAATTAAACTTTACGAAATTTCGTTTTTTAACTTTGTGGTTTACGGAACACTTTTGGGGTTACTTTATTTGGAAAAAAGATATTGAAAAATGCTTTGTCATTTATGATGATTTAAGATTAATACGGAACAGCCATTTTTGTTTGGGTTTTAATTATATAAAAAGCATTTGCGGCAGTCGTTTCGGTTAGTATCAATAAAGTATATTTAGAACTCTTTAAAAACTAACCTTAAATGGAAAGTAAACGTTTTTTTTTTATTTCTATTATGAGCACAATTCAGATAGTACAATTATTTATGTGTTTTTTACGTCAAATCCCTTAATTTTACAAACTTCTTTTCTAGTTGCGCTCATAAAATATGCTAAGGCCACATTTAATTTATTTTTATCTTCTTTAAATATATTTATTTTGTTCAATTCTAAATGCTAGATGAAATTTAGTACTTGAGCTGTTTTTGTTTTTCTTCTTTTTTTTGTTGCGTAAAATAATAATATGATTGAGGTGTAAGCTTTAAGCCCGAATATTTAATGAAGCGATAAACATTTGTATTATGTACACATTAATTATGACAAATGAGCGAAGAAATGTGTCGAGCTCTGTAAATAAACCTAATTAGCCATTATTGAATGCAGACAGCAAAGATAAACAAAACCGGAAAGATAATAAGAAAAAGTTCTCCGAAATGTTTAAGTAAGAAAATGAGGAACTCAAGCATAAAAGTTGAAGTTTTAGGATTGATTCATAATAATAGGCTTAAATAAGTAAATTATTATAAAGGACGATTTCATAAGGAACAGAAAAAGTTTGCATGTAAAAAGCGTTCATAGGGAACGGCAAAAAAAAGTGTATATAAATGAAAGTGAGTCTTAAAAAATGAAAGAGTTTCTAAAGACCAGCAAAAATGTAAAATGCTAAAAATAAGTGTAATTAAAGTAATGAATTTGAGTGTGTAAACAATGGAAAGAGCAGCAAGAATTTATGCAAAAAAAATGTGTAATTTAAGTAGGAAGATCAAAGAGGAACAGTTCTTGTAATACGACTTCAACGTGGCATAAAATTATGAATAAAATCAAATAATATTTATACAAAAATGTAAGTAACAAGCTGACTGAAAGCGGCATAAAAATCTTAATTTTACTTGAACATGAACATTCAAAAAACACCTTAACAAAAGCAAAAATAATTATTGTAGAAATGAGAACAATTTGTATTATGAATAGCAATGATTTGGGTATAATTAAAATGTGATTTGCTCATTTTTTTGTTGACTAACCTAAACGGCATAAGCGTAAGTTTAGCTTGGCTATATACTAAACAGTAGTATATATACATTATGTACAGCAAAAAAAAAAAACAGGAGTGTTGTGTGTGTGTCTGAGTCCGATTTTCAGAGGCATTATCACGCCAGGATGGCGGCCATTGTTGATGGATGCTGCTGCTGTTGCTGCTGATGATGTTGATGATTATGAGGTTGTTGCTGCTGCTGCTGCTGATGATGATGATGATGATGATGATGATGATGAGCATCAACATGGGATTGAGCGACAGTTTGTTGTTGCTGATGGGAAATGTGATGGACCGGAAAGCTCCACAGTGCAAAAGGCATCTGCTGTTGCACCAACAAAAGCAGTTGGCGTAATTTGTTGGTCGTTGTTTTTGTTGTTTTTGCAGTTTGTGCAGTTGTTATTGTCGTTGCTCGTAGTTGAGTTTGAGTTTTGCATGGCGGCAGCAGCTGCTTGACGCAGCGCATCTGCAGCATGTGCAACTGTCGCAGTCGCTGCCAGTCGCCGCGTCGTCATTCATCCCAGAGGCACTGCTGTTTCTGTCGCACATAATAGGTGAACTGTGTACACTTGCGGCACGTCTTGATCCCGCAACGATAATTCGTCTGCTGCTGTTGCAACTGACCCTGTTGCCCGCCACCCGCTGCCGATGTATCGCCAGCATTGCTCTTGCCCTTGCAGTACTTCAGGCCACAGGGATACCAACCGATGCAGGTCTCCAGCGTGCAGAGGCACGGCGCCCACAGACTGCTCACCTCGTTGCAACGTGTCGACAGAGCTTCAGGAAACTTTTCGGTGGCTGCCTCCAGGCTCGAAATCGACGAACCTAACGTCGCACATAAAAAGAGGGGCGAGGTGTTGTTGCAACAACAAAAAAATAAATAAATAAAATAAAATAAATATAAAAATAACCAAATAGTTTTGGTTAAAGTTGGCGCATTTTAAAAAAGGTGTCACTTTAAAGTTAAAGTTTGGAAACCATTTAGTCTTTAAAAATTTTAAATTATATACAGTAATGCCTGCCTATGCTGAACAGCTGTGCACACTTTCAACTAAAGTGACTTTTGAAGTCTAATTTGAAAATAATTTCAGTTTCTCTACGACTAAAAGAAGAAGAATGACACTTAGGATTGTGGGTTAGAGAATTTAATTAAATATTAAAGACCATTATTATTATTATTAGAGAACCAACAAATCCAGAAAGATCAGCTAGCAAATATCCTGTAAAATGTATTATATAATTGCTGATAATAGTTTGTTCATTATTATCTGTGTTTCTTATCCGATATTAGTGAAATTTCTATAGTTGATCAATAATATTTCATGGTATAGAATATACAATATAAAAGAATATACTTTATCGGTATCGGAAACGTTCTCTTCTGTCTCAGACATACTTCAGGATTCAGGGTTTAAGTAATTTCACTTTCGAGAAAGTTGATACTTTTAAAAAACTAATTTCTAAGTCAACATTTTTACATAAATTTCAAGACATGATTCTGTTCCCCAATTTTGAAATTAGTATTATTCTAGATCAAAACGGCAATACTTATAAAAATTAGTTGAGTTTTAAATAAATTGCCATTTGCTATGCTGTTATTCCAACAGGCCAACAGGCCAGCTTAGCGATTACTTACTGTACTTAGAATTAAGTACTTTGCTCTTGTGCTAAGTCAGTTGAAATCAAAAGCAGCAATTAATTCAATTGCTTTTAAGTGGGGGTTGGCGGCCGTCAAGATTAATTAGACTTCAACTCACCTGGCAGCTCCGCCCATGCCTTGAGGTCCACATCTCGGACGTAGGTGGCCTCGGTGGCCTCCGCACAAAGGGATTGCAGATGGCGAGTGATGGGCAATGAGCGATTCAACTGGACCCAGCTGCTCATCGTGTACGTCTCGCGGCCCTTGTCCTCCTCGGGGGTGCGTATCGTGTGGGGATTCTTCTGGCGCAGCTTGGCCATCGCGTCCGACGAGATGAAGTCGCCCTTGTTGAATTTGGTCGCAAAGCACATCACCTGATACTGACTCTGGCCGCGCTCCTCCTCGCCCAGCACCAGAGCTTTCAGGATTTGCACCTCCTGCAACAGAATGGAGAAGGGGAAAAGGAAAACAGTTTTTTTTAGTTTTAATTTCATTTAAAGTGCGTTTGTCTTGTTAAACATTGCACTGAAAGAAATGCTTTAGAGCATTAAGTTATTTTTCTTTTAATTTGGTAATAGATTTTTAGATTTAATTGTTTTTGTTTAAATGTTGAAATTAATCATTTTAAAGTTAAGCAGAAAACCAAAATGAATAATTTTATATATATTTATAATTTTATATAAAGGAAATAATAATTGTTAAATAACTGATGACAACAATTAAGAATTTTCTATAAAAAGAGAATATTCTTTGGCAAAAGCGCGTTTTATTTTTTAAGACATTGTTTTAATTAAAGAAAATCTAAATTATTAAGTGCTTCAAGTTCACACTTCTAACTTTTTTTTGAGTTTTCAATTGTTGCAACTTGTTCCAGTTTTGTAACGAGATCTTCTAAAGGCTACTTCGAGTTATTTATTACCCCCAGCACTGATATACTTACATTGCGAAAGTCGATGAGTTGGGTGATGAGGGTGCCGTCGGTCTTCTGGAACTCCAGCGTAATCAAATCCTCGCCAATGTTGGACGTGATGCTCTCCTGTATCACCTCGCCGCCCTGCAAAAGGCAACCAGAAATGAACAAATGCAGATGGAAGCAACAAGTTGAAGTAATTTCAAAACTAAACTCGACGGAGTTGCTTTCATTCTCTACTCCACAACCCCCCCCCCCCCCCCCTCACGCACACACACACTAGAATATTAATAGAGATGCGTGCAAACAAAAGGGAACGTAAGAAGACGACGCTGCTGCTGCCCTCTGCCTCTGTCACCGCCTCTGCTGACAGCACAAACAAATTAACTACATCTGACGCAGCCAGCAGCAGCAGTAGCGGAGCGACCATGAACCAAATGAGAGTCAAGAGAGTTGAGCGCAAAAATAAAAATAAGAAATAGCGGAAATAGTGAAATTGCGAAAAACTAAAAACAAGGCAAAAAGCAGAAGAGGAAGCAGGAGGGGAGCAGAGATGAACTCGTCGCGACTCGTTGGCTCCTCCGTCACCAAATGTAGTTCAACAACATGACAAGCAGAAACATAACAACAACAAGATGGAAAAGGAGAGGAAGAAGAAGAATACGTACACAAGTATTTTATACATATGCTTGCACCAACCCAGTGGAACTTTTAGGCGTGAAATATGTTCAGCAAAATTACATCCAGTCCAGCAAAACAACTTTTCTTACGAAATATAATATTCAAATCTACAAGAATATTCTTAAAATGAAATTAATTACTTTAAATATTTCTTAAATAAAATTATTAAGTTTTCCATTTTCAAAAACAAATTATTCACTAATTGGAAAAACTTTGCAATACAAAATAATTGATTATTTAGCTTATTTTATTTTTCCTACTTTAAACAACTTCCCTGTTCCTTACAATGCTGGTATTTATGTGCCTTTATTTGAAGCTTAATAAAATCCCCATTCAATTTGCAATAAATTTTATGATTTGGCAGCTGTAATAATAATCCCCATTCGATGTGCAATGAATTTCACAATATGGCAACCCTAAACAGACCACTTAGTATTTGTTTCGCTATAAAATGGCTGCCAATAACTTTGACAGCTATCAAAGCGAACTTTCAAGGCTGACTGTCAAAATGTCAATTTGTCATTTTGTCAAACTGTTAACATTTATGTATATTGCTAGCCGAGGACGGTTCGATGAAAAACTTTATTTAAGCATCAAACTCAATGTCAAATGCAAAAGTTGCAGCTGGGAAATGCACACGTGCATAAATGTGTGTGTGTGTGTAATGTGGTATATTTGTGTATGCACATTGCATGTGTGTGTGCGTGTTAGTTTGAACAAAGCGAATGTAAACAAAGCGCAAGCGGAGAGCAACGGCGACAGCGACGGCGACGTCGACAGCATCAGACAAACATTTTGGGGCCAGGGACAGCAAAAGGAAAAAAGCCGCAACTGTAGAAGAAGCAGAGGAGGCTGCAGCAAAGGATGTCAAATCTAAACATAAAAGGCAAAAACATAGCTTTCTTTGTTCTGTTTTATTTTGTGTTTTGGGGAGTGTAATTTAAAATTTATAGAATAGCAAAGCCAAAAGTATGTCAATATTAAGATTTCGAAAAGGAAAGTAAATATTATTCAATAAACAAGTCAAAAAATAATTTCAAGGTCAGCTCAACAATTGCAGCAATTAAACAAATAAGACAACAAAGCAGCAGCTGAGAAATAACAACAAATCTTTTTTTCATTTTAGCACGCGCTTCTCTCTCTCTCTCTCTCTTTTGCTCTGTCACTCGCTCTCAATTTCGAAATGAATGTTCGAAAAGCAGCAGCTACGTCAGCAGCGCTGCCAGCGTCTCGAGCCATGTTTTATTTTTTTCGTTTTTTTTTTTAGCTTTCTTATTATTATTATTCCGCATTTTCATACCTGATTTTGTACATTTATCAACAGCTGCGCATCGCTGTGATTCGCAGATAGCAGCAACAAATTGCAGAAAATTAACAACAGAAAAACGCGACTCTGTTGTAAATAATGATAACAGCAACTAACCGAAAAATGTCGTCGGCATTTCGCCATGCGGCGGCAATTGTTTAACAAATTACGTTGAATTGAATAACACGATTTTGTTGATTGACGAATTCTTTGCTTTTGCTCGTTTACAATCATTGCGATGCACATTACACAAATTAACACTAGTTTTGAGTTTCGTTGCACTTCTTGTTTCGCGTTTGGGGGAAAAATACGCGTCGAACTTGTTGTGCTGCGTTCGCGACGCACATCCGCTCGCTTCGAAAGTTTGACGCAAAATGTCAACAGAATTGTCGTCGACAGTGAGAGAGCAAGCAGAGAGCAGTTCCGCTCATGAGCGGAGTCAGTGTTGGGCTGTTAACATCAGTGGTGACAAATCTAGCTATTTTTAATTAACTGAGCTAAACGTCCAATAACATTAAAATATGTTAAACAAGAATTAGTTAATAAACTATCCAACTTGTTATTGAGCGTAAATAACTAAATTAAACAAGACTTTACTACATTTTCTACACTCTCTTCAATTGAGCAGCTGTTGTCTAACAGAGCCATGCCCATTGTTACATGCTCGTCACTAGCAAAACAGCTGTCGCATACGATTACCTCCTGCAGCGTTGTACTATCGATGTATCGCTCAACCGCCACACAATCCGGTCAAACTATCAGCAAACAGCTGTTGCTCTGCATAATGTACTAAATTAAACCATAACGCATTCCAAGCGCTTGTGACGTGTTTTATTTTGTACACTTTGTAAATTATGTTGTTTTTAGCATAATTCCAACAATTAACTACAATTTCATTAGCTGTCACTGCAATTACAAAACACAAACACGATGCTAACACTGCGAGAGCGACAAATAAGTGCGTAAATCTCAATTATTTCGAATGGAAAAAAACTAAAAGTTTTTTTTTTATGCTTTCTATTTCTGCTTTCGTGTTTCAGATGCAATTAAGCAAATGCTTAATTTGAATTCGCAGCAACCAAAAGCGCTGGCTGCGGAGCCGGTGTGGAAGATTCTCATCTACGATCGCGTCGGCCAGGATATCATCTCGCCGATCATTTCCATCAAGGAATTGCGCGAATTAAGCGTGACGTTGCATGTGTGAGTAAGAGAGATGGATGGATTGAAAGGGTGAAAGTGTAATGAAGAGGGGGAGGTGAAGAAGTGAATTTAGGTGTGTGGGGAGTGTGGTGAGTCTGAGCTGTGATGAGGATCGTGGTTCAAATTGGAAGACTGGAAGAAGAATGGGGACGAGGTGAATATAGGTCAGTGAAATGAGGTGAGTTGAATTGAGGTGAAGTAGGCTGTGTGGTAAGTGAGGTGAGCAGTGAACAGTGCTCCAGTCAAGTAAAAATACTGTAAGGAAAGTTATTTTCAGAAAGAAGAATAGTAGATACCCTATAAAAGTAATGAAAAGATGCATATAGAGAGGTGCATAAAGGTTAGCGATTTGAGCTGAAGTCGAGGGTAGAAGACTGAAAGAATTGGGGAATTTGGGTAAGGAGATCAGGGGGACAAGTGAATTTTTTAAATACTTTATACTTTATCTACAAACACAATCTTATACCCTGTAATTTCAGGCAACTGCACTCGGATCGTGACTCAATACCGGATGTGCCAGCTGTTTACTTTTGCCTGCCAACGGACGAGAATCTCGATCGCATCCAGCAGGATTTCTCGAATGGATTATACGACATTTATCATCTAAACTTCCTGGCGCCCATCTCACGCAACAAGATCGAGAATCTGGCGGCGGCCGCTTTGCACGCTGGCTGCGTGGCAAACATACATCGGGTGTACGATCAGTATGTGAACTTCATCAGTCTGGAGGATGACTTCTTCATACTGAAGCATCAGCAGAGCGATCAGCTCTCCTACTATGCCATCAATCGAGCGAATACCCGCGACGAGGAAATGGAGGCACTAATGGATTCAATTGTCGACTCGCTTTTCGCTCTGTTTGTCACGCTGGGCAATGTGCCTATTATCCGGTGTCCCAGGAACAGTGCAGCGGAGATGGTGGCCCGCAAGCTGGAGAAGAAGCTGCGCGAGAATCTGTGGGATGCACGCGCCAACCTCTTTCACATGGATGCCACCCAGGCGGGTGGCGGCGTCTTCAGTTTTCAGCGGCCCGTCCTGTTGCTGCTGGATCGCAATATGGATCTGGCAACGCCACTGCATCACACCTGGTCGTATCAGGCGCTAGTGCATGATGTTCTCGATCTGGGGCTGAATCTCGTCTATGTGGAGGACGAGGCGACGGCTGTCAGTGCAGGCAAGTAATCGAATGATGAGGCAAATGGCCTGTTTGTATACCCTACGTGAATATATAAAGGGTATAGTATAGTTGGGCATCTGTATGTAGCAGGCAGTAGATGATATAGCTGGTTTATAGTCTGAATCAGGTTGAGCAACTGAGTAAGATATAAATATGTCCCACTTTCAATTATTTATTACGTCTGTATGATCTCAGAGACTCTAAGAGCAAAGATCTGATATTGTGTGTGTATGTATACGATAAAATATCGATAATTAATCGATAAATCCGTCATAAAAATTGGCATAATAATTTTTCCTAAGATAATCATAAATATCAGCTAATATTTTATGCAAAAGCGCGATTTTCTCGAAATGTATCAGATAGGAATATTTTCGAGCTTTAATTCAGAATTAATATATATGTAAATGTCTGTATAACATTGAATATAACTCGCATATCGCTTCAAAATACAATTTTCTACAGATTTACAATGCTTTTTCAATGCATGTCGACAATTATCGATATACCAAGCCACATTTTATTTTATCATGCATAGATACTATTTATTTTGTAGTTTTTCGACAACTTTCCCTGTAACCAAAAGTCGATAATAATATTTGTATATAGAAGATATAAGAGCAAAGGAGCGCAATTTTACAAGGCAGGTTTTCGTATAATAAAAGATCAAGTTTAACTTGGATATGAAATCGATGATTTATATTTGTGAAGTGGATTAATTTTGATTTGCCATTTAAAACAACAATTAATATTTGCCCACTCTTATTTTAGGTGCCCGAAAGAAGCCGAAGGCGTGCGATTTGGATCGCACCGATCGTTTCTGGGTGACGCACAAGGGCAGTCCATTTCCGACAGTGGCCGAGGCGATTCAAGAGGAGCTGGAATCGTATCGCAGCTCCGAGGAGGAAATCAAACGACTAAAGACCACAATGGGCATTGAGGGTGAGTCGGATATTGCCTTCTCGCTGGTCAATGATACGACGGCGATGCTGACGAGTGCCGTCAACTCACTGCCCCAACTGATGGAGAAGAAGCGTCTGATTGACATGCACACCAAGATTGCCACAGCGATATTGAACTACATCAAGGCGCGACGCCTCGACTCCTATTTCGAGATCGAGGAGAAGATCATGTCCAAGCAGACATTGGATAAGCCGCTGCTCGAACTGCTGCGCGATGTCGACTTTGGCCAGCCGGAGGATAAGTTGCGTCTCTACATCATCTACTACATTTGCGGGCAGCAGCTGCCCGAACCCGAAATGGAACGTCTTCGTGAGGCTCTTCAAGCCGCCGGCTGTGATCTGACTGCGTTGGCCTATGTGCAGCGCTGGAAATCGATCATGAATCACTCGCCCGGCATTAGTCAGGCCACACAGTATGAGGGCGGCGGCACCAGAACCGTCTCCATGTTCACCAAGCTCGTCTCGCAGGGCAGCTCCTTTGTCATGGAGGGTGTCAAGAATTTGGTCGTCAAGCGGCATGTAAGTAAAAGTAAAAAACTAATCTTATACATAAAAGTCATTTTTTCATTTTTATTTTAATAATTTGCTAGGAGAACTTTCATTATGCTTTCCAAAATTCGTAGACCTATTTATTATCTGTATCAACAAATACTGCTATCTTTCGTAATATTATTGGTTTGTTTATCGTATCTTATCTTGGAAACAATCTTTCGGCGCTACTCCAAATATTTCTACTTTAACTACATATGCAAAAGATAAAACCGAGAAACCAATTTTATTTATTGGTTCTTAAAACAGAATACTAACTAGACATTATACAAAGTTGAATAAATCTATAGAACAACTTCAAATACAGTTGTTAAATGGAAAACTATTATTGATAAAAAAAAAATATTTATTCTAATTTAAAAGCAATCATTGATTAACTTAAGAGAAGCTTTCAAAATGTTTCTTAACATTTGCAATCATTTTTTTCTTGTACAGAATCTGCCCGTGACAAAGATAACGGAACAGGTGATGGAATGCCGCAGCAATGCGGAAACGGATGATTATCTCTACTTGGATCCCAAGCTGCTCAAAGGTGGCGATGTGCTGCCCAAGAATCGTGCACCATTCCAGGATGCAGTCGTCTTCATGGTTGGCGGCGGCAATTACATTGAGTACCAGAATCTGGTGGACTTTATCAAGCAGAAGCAGACATCCAATGTGCACAGAAGGATCATCTACGGCGGCTCCACGCTGACCAATGCCAAACAGTTCCTCAAGGAGCTGTCGGCATTGGGTGGCGAAATTCAACAGCCAGCAGCGAGTTAGGAGCGACTGATACACTTTCACTGCTGCTGATCGGACGACGCAAACTACAAGTTAATTGTGTGTGCATAAGTATGTGTGTGTGTGTGTGGCTTTTTCTTATATTTTAAGCATATCCAAAAATAAATGAAATGCAAGGCAACAAGTAAAAAACAAAACAAAAAGTGGACGTGGGCAATTACTCGAAACTGACGCGTAATCCCCGATGGAGGACGACAAGCAAAAACATGCGTAGCTTCATGTACAACAAGTGGGAGATGGGCTAAGCAGAGGGCTGTGTGTGTGTGTATGTGTGGGGTGTGGGGAGTGGGAGGAGGAGGGGATCGCAACAACGAGTGCCGCAAACTGCGCTCGCATTCTAGGCGCCCATTAACACCAACTTGGCAACGCTTTTGATGGACAGCTGACAGACAGCAGTCAACAACAGTCAGCATCCAACAGCAGTCAACATCCAACATACAACAGCAACAACAAAAGGCGACGGCGACAATTATGGGGCGACAACTATGCGCGGCACTTGGGGCACTGGGAGCAGTTGCAATTAACACTCGCAACTGCCACAACAGCCAACTATGAATGGATACAACAGTGGCTCCAAAACTATTTCATACCAACACAACTTTTAAATTATAGCAATTTCAGCTCGAAGTGCTTGCTATAAGGTAAGGAGTACTCTTGTTTTGCCAAGTGTTTTGGAAAATATTTGATGGAAATGTTAGGAAATTAAATATTTAGTTTCATTTATTAGTAACAATTGATTTAAATAATAAATCTACGCTTGAAGCACTAGAAAAAAAAAATATATATATAAAAAATATATTTTTGTTCAGTTTTGTTGAGTAACCCTTAATAGAAATGTGTGCGAATTAATAATACATTAGTTAACTACATAATAACTTTATTTATTTAAAAAATTAATTTAATTCTATTGGATAATGCTTGCCACAATTTATAAATTTAATTCACTCCATGTTATTAAAATTAAAATTCATCCGGCAAATTTAAAACTAAATCGGTACTATGTTAATTAATTTACTCTGTTGAAATAAATAAAGTTTTTTAAGGCTCATGTAAATTGTGTTCATTAATAAATATCATATTACAGCAATAATTTTATTTTTATTGCAAAAACGATAAAAACAAAATAAAAGCTTCAGAGCCAGACAAGCTTTATAGCATAACTAATAAACATTTTATAAAGAAGTTTACTTAACCTTGACCGGAGTCAACCGGTCGACATATAAATTTCACTACAACTACAACTAAAAACACTGAGAGATTGTTGCTAAGAAATGTATATGATATAGTAGTCCGATGTTAATGATCTCTTGTCCAAATGTGGGAATTTATTTTACAAGTTAAGTGCGCTCTAAATGTACATTTTATAAGTTAAAAATATACATTTAATTACAATAAATATTAAATAAAACTTCAATTTTTGCAGCATATTTAGAATGGGGATAAAATATGGATGTTATCCGAAAAGAACTCTAATTTTTATTATAGCAATTGCACAGAATAATTTCCTAGCATGTGATATAGAAAATATAATTAATAATAGTATAATAAATCAGAGCACGCTTCGTTGGTGTGCTCAAGGATTTTCCACAGCTTCCAGCTACTCTATTCGATTACGTGTTTCAGTTTGAGTTCGAGTCATGCAAAACGCCAATTAATTTGTGTGTGTAAATTCAAATGTGGTTCAGGTTTTCAGGCTGAAGAGTTATGGCATAGTCAACAGCAGTTTGTTGAAAAAAAAGTGTATATATACATACATATCACACAACGAGCATTAAAGTTGAGTTGGCTAATTAACACTTTTCGTAAATCAGAATTGATGGCCATGTTGAAAAGCGGACCAAAAAAAGATGAGCAACGTGATGATGACGATGATGACGGGCGATGATTATTCATGGAGCGCTACGTTTAAATATTGGTTTTTACTTGTGTTCGGTTTGAATTCTTTTTTTTTTTGGATTTTGAGTTTTTTTGGGTTACTGCTGACTGGCGGAGAGCTGGGCTGTGAGTCTGTGTGAGTCTGTTTATGTGGCTACCCGTGGCTACAATTTAAATGTTAACATAAACAAGAGCAATTTAACAAAAGCCCCGGCCCCAAATCCCAAGCCCCCGAAAGCAAACCCAAAGTGATTTCACGGGTGGTCCAAAAAGATGCGCTCAAACAAATCATAAAATCGTATGGAGCAAAAAAAGAGAAGAAACTAACAACGCAACATGAAAGAAATGCTACTCGTACCAGCCATGAATCGATTATGTGGCCACTGTATGATATGTATGTGTGTGTGTGTTAATGTGTGTGTGTGTAAGTATTGTTGAAGCACACACACAGAGAGCGGCAAAGGTAGCTGAAAAATGGTCTGAGGCAGCCGTTTCCCACATTCCTGCTGCGAAACATAATGGCTGCCGCTGTCGTCGTCTTCATCGTCTACATATGTATATATATATATACATTATACACATACATATAAATATATATATATATATATATACACAGGCATACATATATCATAATCTTAACAACTCTTAACAAGGCTGAACAAATTCCAAAATTCGAAGAGCTCCAACACAAGAACAACAAGAACAACAACTGCAACAAAAAAAAAGCACAGCCAGTCAGACGGCCACAGAACATCGGACAAAGACTACAAAATGAAGTGGATTCACTCATACACACATACTCACACATACACACACACACACATAACACACACTCTTCGGAGCGAGAGGCACATGAATGGAGTCCAAGTTTGGGAGCCAGTGCAGCAGCCATAAACCTTTGGCTTTTACTTTGGTCTTTGGCTTCGATTTTGCTCTCTTGTGAAACGATCTCAATTTTGTTTTTTCATTTTTTTTTTAGCTTTTTTATTATTATTTTTGGGGGTCGTGTCCGCTAAGAGAGTTGATATCAGTAGCTGTTGATCGCTTATTCTTTTATTGTTCTTCTTTAAGTGTGCTACAATGGCCGATCAAGCTTTTTCTTCTTCATAATTTTACTCAACTCGTGCATATATTTTTAAGATTAATATATGAATATAAGAATATTAACTCTTCTATTATTTCTTAGATACATATTTATTTTAAAGCTGAGACATTCAGTCCATGAAAGTCGGGCAACTCATCTGGAAGACCAAACAAATCTTACATCTAACTGCTCAAATTAAAAAAAGTCTTAAAGATTAGTAGACTAAATAGACTGCAATCAATTTATTAGATTAGAGTATGGACTTAAATATAATATTTAAAATTTATGTCATCGGTTGAAACTGGAGTAGAATCAATGCAGTAATGAATTGAATTGTATTTACTTAATTTGCTGATTCACTTTAAAATATTGTAAATAAAAGCTCTAAATATTTATTGTTTATTACACTACATATTGCAAATTGCTTAGTTATAAATATGTTTTTCTTATTATAATAATTAAATATATAATAACAAATATAAACATAATGAACAATAATCAAGCTTTTTTACTAAACTTTAATTAAATTACAAATCTTTGACTATGATTATTTGCTAGAGTTCAAGCTTACTGTTTTATTGAATAGATAGTCAAGCAATTACTATAAATAATGCTGCTTAAATTTTGTTGACTGCAAGGCAAGCAATGCTGCTCAAACTGTGTGGCTCTCAAACTGTTAAACAAACGGGTCACTTGTAGCTCCCTAGTATTTTGTTTGTTATTAGCAGCTGTTGTTGTTATTGTTGCACTGTTTGTTATCCTTGTCAGCATTTTGTTGTTGTTTTTGCTGCCGGTGCCGCTGGCGTTGTTGCCACCTTCGGTGGTCCAGTGTGTGGCATGTTAATTAATCAACCAAATAATAACAGAGCACCCCAAAGAAAACGAGCCGAAAAAGAAGCAGGCCAAATATTTGCCGACAATCAAAAAGAGCAAAGGCGATCGTTGCGACGTTTACGGATCAGGAGCTGAAGAAGGAGCCATCGCTGCAGCCTTGTTTGCCTTTGTTAGCGGCTTGTTAGCCACTCAAACTACCAACAAAAAAAAAAAATATTTATATATGTACACAGTATACATATATATATATATATATATATATATGTATATATATATATATTAAAATTGAAAAGATGATTCTTCGTGGCTTTTGGCCATTTCCTGAAATCATAAAAAATTGCGATGAATAAAAAGTTGCGTGACGCATCGACGAAAAAGCCACGCCCCTCAAAAGCGAAAGCCAAATGCTTCATTAAAATGCAGCTGAAATAACTGTGCTGGATCAGTTCGCCGCTCCAGCTTGGCCGGGGTGTCATTATCCTGCAGCCCGCAGGCTTTCCACAGGCCGCGCCTAATGGCCACCAACAGCAGCAGCGGCCAGCAACGTGCAACGTGCAGCGGACACTGAGACACCGGACCCCGGACCCCGGACACTGGACATTGGACAGTGGACAACAGCAGCGACAGCCGCTCCCTCTGAACAGCTTCATCAAACATAAACAAACACACACGGACATTGTCCGTCGACGGACTGACCAATGCTGCCCCAGCAATTCACCAACACACAGCTTACACATGCACAGTGGAGCAAATATATAAAAAATCAAACCATAAATAACTTATAAAAGTATGCTAGGTGTCTGTCTTTAGTCATATAATCTTATAGAATAAATGAGTGGAATCTGCTTTCTTTTATATTTAATAATTTAATTATATGAGTGGCAACGGGTTCTCAAATAAATTTTTATTTTAAATAATTAAAAATATTAAATGATTAAATTTTATTTCAATGATAACTAACGACTAAAGGATTAAAAATTCATTTTGAAAGTAAAGCTCTTTATTAATAATATCTCTGGTTTTATTAAGAGTCAAAGTATCTTTAATTTTAGACCCCTCTGCTATTTTAATATTAGTTATCTAGAGTATTAAAACATGCTGCTAAATTTTACATTGCATACTTTGAGGAGTACTTAAGCAAAAGTTTCAACAATAAAAAATATTTATAGATGATTGATTGATTGATAAGCGATTAAATTTGTTGCTCTTAAATAGAGACACTAAAAAATAGTAATATGAAATAAAGTTTCTGTTGTACTAAATTCATCTATACAATTTTTTTATATTTCTAGCTTGGCTTAAGGTAATTGTTATATTATTTATTCATTTATTATTTAACTAGTGATATTAGCAATATTTAAGCAACTAATCCGCAATGAATCATACAGTTTTCATCTATTTAAAATAAATTATTTTAAAACTTGTAAATTTTTATGTTTGTTATGTTTATGATAATCTACAAATTGTTACGCTTTCACCACTGTGCATGGTGGGGATCAACTGCAGCAAACCCCACAACGACGACGACGACGACGACGACGATGATGATGATGATGACGACGAAGTTGCTTTGCTTTACGATCGCGTATCTCAAGTTTATCGCTTCATTTTCCATGTTTTATGCGCAATTTATGCCGCGTGGTCCCATCCCATGCACCATTCTCTCTCTCTCTCTCTCGCGCTTTGTCTCTCTCTGTCTTAGCCATTGAGCCAGCCCGGTTTTTGGGGCCAAGCTGAATGCTGACGCTGTTCTGGCTGCGATTGCACGCACCGCTTTGTCTGCCGTCGTCGTCGTCATCGCTAGAAGATACATTCTCATTCGCATTCGCATGTGCAGGTCCCGGACTAACACACACACACACACACACACAGAGCATGGGACCCGCAACGAGGCAACTTGCTATCGCACAACCAGGCAACCAGGCAACCAGGCTGCATCCTCCATCCCCCCATTCCCCATCCAACCTTGCATTGGACATAAGTAATTTTGCTGCCTCGATTTCTCGTTCGTTTCATTTTCGTGCATAATAAAGTTGAACTTACATGCAGTTAACTCAACACACACACACACACACACATGCATAAGCAGCTTACATTTATGTAATTGCCATTAGGTTGGAAGCTGGCTTTTGGTAATTGGGTTACAATCTTTAAGGGCTTACAAAGTAGCTCTGGCTGTAATCATGTAAGTCTCCACTCGAGTCTTGTGCACTTATTGATAGTTTAACTTTATTAGTCAGTCATTTCGTGTCGTTAAAGCAAGTGCACTCTAGCATTAAGATGCCTTAGTCAAAGGTCATGAGATCCAAAGAGCCTTTCAAAAATAAACAGAATAATTGTTAATAAAGTATATTATAATGATTATAATTGTTTAAAAAACAGTCTTTCAGGAACTGAATCACCAATTTAACTAAGTTTATGTTTATTATAATTTGTTCTAATTATTATTTTGTTTTCTATTATTATAATCCACCTGTTAAATTCTTCTTTTGAATAAAAGTACTTTATTATGTATTTATATATTTTTTTAAAATAGTTGTTACATTTTTAGAGCTGAACAAAAATCTATAGATTTGGGCTTAGGATCTGTATTGAAGTCCAGTAGAATTTATAAGTAATTCAACTTAGTCCACAAGTAATTTCACAAACATGAAAGTATTTTTAATTCTCTCTCTCTGTAAAAAATCCGTAGGACCTCAAAAGCCTCCGATGCCATATTAAAAGGAAAACACATCCACCACAATAAACTTAACCCACAAATAATCCCACATGAAAGTATATTTGTTTCTCTCTATGAACAAAATCTTTAGGACCTTTAAAACCACTGTTGCCATATCAAAAAAAGTAAATAAAAACTGCCATCACAATTAATACTCGTTCGAATTCCACACGAGAAAGATCTCGAATGAAAACGCCTACTTTTCGGCTTGATGTCTCCTCAGATGTCGCCCCTCTACAGGTGAACCCCCCACTGCGACTCACTCACTCACACACACTCACTCTCTCTCCCCCTCCCCCTCTCTCTCTCTCACTCTTTCTCTCTCTCTTTCTCGCTCATGCTGCTGCCTCCCTTACCTGTGCGTACCTTTTTGCCTATGGGCAATTAGCCCACCGCTTTGTAGGCAATTAACCTGCGATTAATGGGCAGGCACACACACACACACACACACACACGCACTCAGTTGCAGGGTGACCCCTAATAATACCATTGCCTATTGCACTCATAAAAATGTTCTAACCAATTTGTTAACCGTCTTCGACCCCTCCTCGGCTTCCCTCTCCCCGCTGCCCGCTCCATCGTTTCCTCCCTCGTCAACAACGTTGCTTTCTTTATTTGTGTACGTGGTAAAAATTGTATTTTTATGTTTTGTCAGTGTTTATAATTAATCACCTGTTGTATGCATTCCGCTCTCTCCCCCTCTCTGCCTGTATCTCTGCCTAGCGCCATTAGCGCCGGCTTTTCTTTGGGAAATTTTTGATGTCTTTATTTACTAATTTCCCGCTTATCATTTGGATGTTTTTGTAAATTGAAACATTTTCACTAATTGCCTGAAAATTATTTGTTGTTGCTGCAACAGCTGCTTCTAGCGCCGCACTTGAGTGCACTTTGACCCGACTCCCACCCCCCTCCCCCTCCCCACACTCCCTTAACAACAACCACCTGCGTCTCCTACTTCCCGAGAGGGTGGGGGGAGGGGCACAATTAGAAGGCACAGCGCAACAATCGACAATCGGCAACATCCGGTCAGCCACTAACTCAAAATTGAAAATTATGTGGGCGACGTTTTTCCAGGAAAAAACACGCACAAAACACACAAAAAAATGAGGAAAAAAAACTCTCTTGACTCTTGACCATGTTGTTGAGCATGGGGCCAAGTCAAAGCCATTAACTTGGAACTTCGATTACACTGCATAACAAGCCAAATACGAAACATGTACGCAACGATATTACGAAGAGATTGTGGAATTCAATTTGGTAATTAAAAAAAAAATATGAAAAAAGTATTTCAATTTGATTGGAGTAATGGCTTAAAACTAGTCAAAGAGATGTGAAAAGAAATATAACAATTAATCGGAAGTGAATACTTTAAATACGAACAAAATTGAACCTAAGTCTATTACGACAGATAAAGGCTGATAAATATAATCATATCGCTTAAATTGATTATCTTTTAGAGTATGCATGATATAGATTTATAGAAGAAATGAGATAGAAGTTTTATGGCAAGGAAACAAAAATGAAACTTTAAATTAAATACAGATTTTTAGATGTCGCATATTAGTTGATTATTAAATACCACTAAGCGTTAAGGCAACTATTGATAATTATTTGTACTATATACAAAATGTGTATGTTTGTTGTCTAGTGTCATTTGGTTGTCTAGTGTTTTTATTCGTTGTCGCATCCTAAGACTCATCAGCGTCTTTTGTTTTTATGTGCAAGCGCCGCCTGGCAAAAGTTGCTGGCTGCTGCTGTTGCTGCTGCTGCTGCTGTTGCTGCTTTTTCTACTGCCTGCCTGCCAAAACAATTTTACAATACTTGACAAAAGTTTTGCAGCCGTGGTCGTTGTAAGTGCAGTACTAGATCCCAGTCCCAGTTGCAGTCAGAGTGCCAGTTGCCAGTTGCCAGTTGCCAGGTCCCCGATCACAGATCCCAGATGCCAGATGCCAGATCCGAGTTTCCAGCTACCCGATACAAGGCACAAGAATTTTAAGTGAGCTGCGGTTGTGAAACAGCAACAACAACTACAACAACAACAACAACAACAACAACAACAACAACAGCAGCAAGAAGCAAAAGAAGAAGAAGCAGCAAGCAAGCGCGTCTGACAGTCTGCAGTGTTTGCTTGTCGTTGCTGTTGCAGTGGTTGCTGTTGTTGTTGTTGTTGCTGTTGTGGTGGTTGTAGTCGTCCTCATGATCAGAGACCCCAACTACAATGTTGTCGTTTCGAATTGAAAATGCATTTTTATACCCTGTACCCAGTAAAAATGTGTAAAACGGGTATAACAAAGTTATGTTAATGTTATGTTACAGCGAATTAAGATATTGTGAAGCGAATGTAGAGTTTAATTTGGTAATTCAAAATATGAAAAACAATTTCAATTTGCTTTGAAATGAGTTCGCTTTAAATATATATGTATTAATAGTTCAGTTATTTAAGCTATAGCAGCCAATAGCAGTCTATAAAAGCCACAATTTAATAAGCATTTCAATTAATTGAAGTTAAAGCCATTCAATTTTGTGTGAATATAATTTAATATGTTATGTAAAATATGGGAAATATTACAAGAAAGAAAGCGTGAGGAACGAGAGAGAGGGAGAGAGAGAGAGAGAGAGAGCTTTTAGAAAATAAATAAAGCATTGATTAGCTAAGAGAACTTTAAGGGAAGCAAGACTTTTTAAGCGGGGGCATCTCTCAGATCACTCCAAGGCTTGATCGGTGTAGGAAAAAATGTTATTTTTTCCACTCAGCAGTCTACAAGGTTTATTTAAATACATTTTTAACTTATTCATACATTTCAAACCAAACAAACATTTATAAAAGCTGAGTGAACATAATGTTTTATTAGCAAAGGAAAAATAGAACTGGAGGATAAATTGCTGCTTGCAGGCATTCAAAGAAATCATGATTTGTATGTATTAGCTACAGGATATTTGCTATTCGTGCATTCTCGAATAGAGAACTCTTGCTCATGATTTTGTTGTTGTTGTTGTTGTTGAGGCTGCAGCAAAATTGGAAATGGAAAATAATGAAGCCTCCTGGCTTAGACAAACGGACGCCGTGTCGCACGATTTGCTTGTAAGGCAAACACAGGCAACATTTTCAACATTTGCAACATTGCCAACACTGGCGCAAAAGGCAAACCAAACGCAAATTAAGCCAGCGAAATTAATTGAAGTGATGCGCGATGCGCCATTCAAAATCACTCAGCAACAACAAGAACAGCAACAACCAAGTTGCAACAAGAACGCCAGCAGCAGCAGCAGCAGCAGCAACAACAACAACAACGGCAACAACAACAACAACAGCAACTAAATCCAAAACATCCGCTCGGCAGTCGCTGACAAGGCATTTTGTACTTACAAGTCATTATCACCAGCCGCAGGCGATCGCCACTCGCTGATAAGGATAACAGACGCCAGAGGATCCAACAGCAACAACAGCAGCAGCAGCAGCAGCAGCAGCAGGAGCAGCAGCAGTAGATCTCTGCCACTGCCACTGTCTGTCTGCCTCAGCCTTTCTGTCACTACTTTACACTGAAAAAAATTAAAATAAACTATGACTTACAGTTTAAAAACCAAAAGCAACTCATGTCCATTTTAGCCATACACCGTTTTTTATAAACAGAACTTGAAAAATGGCTAAAAAAGGTATAAAAGTGTTGTTGTAAAAAGCTGAAACATATCCGAGTCCATTGAGTGTGTAGATTATTGATCTGCAGTAGCCGCAGACGAGTCGATTTAGGCATATTCGTCTCTCAAGCTATATTATGAAGCCGATGTCAGAGACTATCCTTAAACTGGCAACATTATATATCCAATACCATAAGCCGATCAAGTTTTTTATTTTTTATCTATAACCCGTTTCAGGAATATCGATACAAATCGATTTTCGATAGCACTGAAGACTTTAAGAGCTAGAGACTTTCAATGTTGAATTAACTTAATATATCTTCTCGTATATCATATTCATGGCAAGTTTATTTCACTTTATCATTATCCGCCTTTCGCTCATATCGATATAAATTGATATCCGATTCACTTTTGGATAGTTAAATGTAGACCTCTTTAACTATCCATTTTGACATGTTTTACAAAGAAATTGTAGTTGCATTTTGAGTTACAATTGTAGTGTCAAAAAAGTATCTACTAGAACCAAATCAAATAAGTTGATAAGCTCATAATATTTCCCTTCACAAAGTCCATCCATTTATTCGTAAGTAGCTTTTACGTTGTACATTTTAAAATAAAACTGTATTTTCGCTCAGTGTAGCTGCTATCAGCGCTGCCATCGACAACATCAAAGGCAGGCAGCAAGCAGCAAGCAGCAGCATAAAAACGATAACGAGCAAAAGAGACATTCGAAAACGGGAGCACCACAACCTGTGGCAGGCAACTGTGTGTTGTGGCAAGGAGGAGTGTGTTTTGTGGCAGTGGCAAGTGGCTGCAACTGGCTGTTGCAGCAGCTACTCCGTTTTAACAAAGCACGTTGATAATGATGTCATTTGGCATTTATTTACGAGCCCATAGTCAATGCTAAACGAGCTCTAATTTACATTTATGAAGCTGTTCTACGCACGCATCCAGCACTGTGACTTGTTAAAGTTCCCCTCCCCCTCCACCACCCCCCTCCCTTTCGCTCCTCCCTCCACACAACACAACTTTATCCCTTATCCTGTTGTTACCCTTTGCTGCTGCGTGTGTGTCCCGAGTTTTGTTCTTGTTGCTGTTGTTTTGGTTGCCGTTGATCGTTGCGCATTGTTGATAAGATCGAAATCATCGCATCGCCTTATTGTCGTCTCTATGTGTGTGTGTGTGTGTGTGTGTGTGTGTGTGACAACAGGCACAACAAAAAGAAGTCAGAGCATGAAAAGAGAAACGAGATCAACTAAGTGATTCAAAGTACAAGTGCATAAATTACAGATAACAACGCAACGTGTGATTTGCGATTCTCGATTCTCGGCGCAGCGCGAAATGAAAAAGCGAGAGTAGAACGACAGAGTAAACAGATAATATAAGAAGGAGGACACTAGAGAGAGAGAGAGAGAGAGAGACAGAGAGAGAGAGAGGGGGAAGAGAGACTGAGTAGAGATATATATTGAGACTGATATATAGAGAAATAACGAGAGAGAAAGATGGAGAGGGAAAGTGGGGGAGAAATTGATTAGGAGAGAAATAGAAACAGTTATTAATTGACCTATAGAATAATATAACACACAGAAAGTTGGGAATGCGATTCTGATTTGAAATTCAGGTTAAAATTATACTCTCAAAACTTTCCATAATCCATAAATCTGACGAAAGTGATTCGATTTTTATAACAAATAACTTTTCGATCATTTGATGAACTTATTGAACAAAGCAAAAATCAAATCGCGCTTAAGCTAAATCAATCTAAGTGGCCAGAAGATAATGGCTGAGCTTAAAGCAAAGTCAAATCTCAAATTTTGTTAGTTTTCTACTCATCCACATTTGTTTTTTGTTTTGGATTTGGTTTTGGTTTTGGTTTTTTTCCTTTGGTTGTGCTTAGTCATGTTTTGGCTATTTGCGAAGAGAGCCAGCCAACAACAGCAGCATAACTTAATCATAACTTTTTGGGTGGCCCCGCCAATGGCCAAAACAATGCTGAATTGTTCTCCTACCACAAACAGAAACACACACACACACACACACACACACACAAACACACACAACACTCGCACACACACAGCGAACTTTGATTTCAATCTGAAACTGAGCGCCTGGCGCAGCATAATAATATTGTATCATTGTATCTCAAGGAGCCGCCGACATAGCAACGTGATGTTTGTGTTTGTGTGTGTGTGTGATTGTTGTTGAGACTAAGAATTGGCCTCAGTTGCCTGGTCTGTGGCAGGGGCAACATCGGCAGCAGCAGCAGCAGCAGCAGCCAGTTGAGGCCCATCATCATCTCCATCATCAATGGCAGCTTTGGGCCTACCGTACAAAACTTGCTCGCTGACTCTTTTTGGGCGTCTTGTTTTTAGTGTTCTTTTTTTTTTGGCTTTGACTTTGGCTTTGGCACGCTGAAAATTTTATGACTTCATTTGCTGACCACCAAGCGAGAGAGCAACCAAAAAAAAAACAGGAAAAAAATAAAAGAAAATAAGCAAACAGTCTCCAGAATTGCTTCATAATAGGCCGTTTGTGATTGTTGTTCTTGTCTGGCTTGGTCTGTAGGTCTGTTGGTCTGGGGATGCAATACTGGGAATTTGATTGCTGCAGCAGCGGCAACAATGCTCGTAGCACAAAGGATTCTTTGAATTTTGATCGACATTTCGATTGGGTGGCTAACTAGTTGTCTAAGTAGCCAAGACAAACTGATTCATATCATAAGCAAATAAGTAAATAATTAGGATTTGTGAAAATACATTTGAAGTTGTATTTTTCTTGAGGCTCACATTTATATGTGTATATTTGATGGGAGTACTTTAATTTAAACAACTTAACTTAAATTAGAAATGGGATCTGTATAGGAATTGGATTTCAATCCTACCTGTTGAAGTTGTGCCTCTCGACAACAGCTTTCTAACTTCTTTTTCCTAATTCAGATCCCATCAAAAAGACTATCGATTAAAATGCCAAATCCACAGCACATCTCTGACAAGCAAAGCCACACTTTAATCTTTTAGAAATACATCGCTTGACATTTTCGCTCTTTTTCTCAAGATTAATCCTCTGAGTAACATAAAAATTGTTACAAGACTCCGTAAGACCCAAATATGCATAACTTTATAGTTTCAGCCAGTTGGCTACCACAGTAAATATATTTATGTAAAATCAAAGATCATAGCGAAGCAGAAGATACAGTAACAAGTACAGCTTATAAAAAAGAGGCAACATCATATCAAGCTGAGCGAGTTGCAAACTTTCTCACGGTTCATGCCACCTGACGCTTGAGCCTGAATCTGAGTATGAGTCTGAGCCTGAGCCAGAGTCTGAATGCCAAACCAAGTCCATGCCAGATACCGGACCCAAACTTTTAAGTTCAGATTGTTGACTCTCAGCCTGCATAATTTTCAATGAAGACATCTGTCAGCGAAAATGTTCAGGCGTTTTGTTTATGGCATTTAAGGCAAAGCTGATTTTTATTACCAACAGCAACAGCAACAGCAACAACAGCAACAACAATAATAATGAAAGCCACACGCGACGACATGGTGCACGGTCCATGGTCCAAGTTGCACGTTGCACGGTCCACGATCCACGATCATTGACACATCGTACGCAAATTAAAAGCATCTCCGTCTCGCATCATAAAAAAAGGAGAGACAAAAAAGCAAAAAAAAACACAAAAAAAAAGAACAAAAAAAAAGACAAAATCAGACTTTGGGACTCGGCGTCTCGAGGTCAAAAGGACGCGTCCCATTCGACGCGATCTGTGGCATGAAAGCAGTTAAATGAAACACCGCTAAATTGTCGACCGCCCGAGTCGGTGTTCCATCTCTCTCTCTCTCTCACTCTTTCTCTCTCTATCTCTCTCTTTCTGTCTTGCTCTCTATGGTTAATCAGGCTCATTAGGTGGCCGCTCGTTTATATACAAAATTACGAACATGGCCCGCAAATTTTTCGTGGTCCCTGAAATGTGATTAAGTTATTTTGCGGCATTCGCACACACACACACACACACACATACAGTGAGTTTTTCGAACGCTCCATTAACCGTAATTAAGGTATTTTTTTTTGGCTGCGCTTTCTTTTTGTCTGTCTTTGCCCCATCCTTTGTTGCTGGGCCTGCTGCCTGCTGCCTGCTGCCTGTTGCCTGTTGCCCGGACTGGCTGTGGGCCTTTTGTTGGTGTTGGTCTTGTTTCTTCTTTATTGGCTTATAGCTTGTTGTTGAAAACTTGAGACACACAATAACACACACGCACACATAACGACAACCAGCAACAACAACAACAAGAATCACCACACACATCTTCATCTACGGCTCTCTGTGTGGGGGCAAAGCAGAGTAGAGCTGGGTTCGTTTTGGTGGTGGAGTGGCATGGGGCACGGAGGTGGGTCGCTGGACGGACTTGCTGCCTGTTGCCTCGCTGCTAATGTTTACAGTTGAAACTTTTTGGCAGCTAGTTGCAAGAGAAATGGACTTCGCTTACTGTTTTTGACTTTAAAATGGAGAGCAATGAAGTGCAAGCAGGAAGTCTCTATGAAATAGCTTCTTTCTTAAAATCCATATTTATTATAATATTCATATTTTTGTGTTGAGCGTTGCTTCTTTAAATATTGATTGGATTGAGCACTTTTAGTGTTTTTTCCATTCTTCAGAATGAAAATTGTTTGCAGATTTTACTGCGATTAGCTTCATATTATTTGATATAGTTTCATAGAAAATTCAATCACTTATATTAAAAATCAATTATTATCATAATTATGATTTCTTATTATTGAAAATTTAGTTAGAAAGGAATAAACTGGCACTAAAATCTCTTAACTTACCTTAATATGAGATATTTTAATCCAAAGTATCTTTTTGTATATCTGTATAAATATCTTTGTTTTGTGTTCTTAACTGTAAAATTCTTATTAATCTTTAATTTAAAATGCATACACATTTTAGGACTTTTATTCAAATTTGTTTTATATTATTGAACAAACATTTCAGCATTTTTTCTCACAGTGCATTTTGGCCAACATTTTGACCGCTTTGGTTATTATTTATGAAGCTATTAGTAAAGTGTGTGAACATATTTGCTTCTATAAGGCCACACACTCTTACAGAGACACACTCACACACACACATACACATACTCAGAGGAACAGGGGCAAAAGGACCGCACAAGGCTACAAATTGCCTTGAGCTCTGGCTGTTTTTGGCTTTTACTTTTTTTTGTTGTTTTTGTTGCCTTTGCTTAACCGAAACTGATTTAATTTTTGCCTCGGTTTTCAATCCGTTGGCTCGGTCTATAGTCAAAAACGACGCCCCAGCGCCCAACTTGATGAGTTAATAGGAATCGAGTTACATTCCAGGCAAGCAGCTTTCTTGCTTTTCCCCTCTTCCATCTCCCCAGCCCCTGCCTCTTCCCCTCACTCCACTCCCTGCTTATGGAGCCCGCACATGTTGCGGTACATTTTTTATTGCCGCTGCTGCTGCTGCTGCTGCTGCTGCTGCTGCTGCTGCTGCTGCTGCTTCTGCTGTTGATGATGGGCGCTTGAATGGACGACGACATGGACACAGTCATTTGATGGCTCTGTCGTGTCCCTTAAATGTGATGTGTGTGCGTGTGTGTGAGTGTGTGAGTGTGCGTCCGTGTGTGTATTGGAGTATTGACAGATTTAATTAACTCATCCGGAGCTTAAGCAGACATTTTGTAGTCGGTTATCCTTTCGCCTGTTTGTTGCTCCTTATTACCCGACAGACAGACAGACAGACAGACAGAGAGGCACACAGACAGACAGACATCCGGTGTCGTATGTTGCTCGCACTCGTATCTCTTTCGTTTGATAATTTCCGTTTTTCAACTTGAATGAACCAGCGCACAGATGCCACTGCACACTGATGATGATCAAAATAATATATTACTTTCATTAAGTATATAATATTAGCTAGTGAAAGTTCTGTACCAGATCTTAAGTGAGAAACCCTGAAAATCATATATTTTGCGGACAATATCAGACTTCTGCTTTGCATAGGTAGTGAAAATAGAATACATAATAATAGAACTTTTATTTATAGCTTGATAGCACTATTTCAAATATCTGTCAGAGAAAGGATCGGATAAAAGTTGAGTTCCATGTACGAACAACATTTTTGTTAACCAAGTTATTCCAACCAAACTTTCGAGTAATGTGTTTTATTGTGCTCCTAAAATTATGAGAAAAAACTAGATTTATATATCATCCTTTATTACCCATTCCATTTTATTCTTGACAAAAACAGCTTTTATGATTTAAGTTATATTATGTATTATTAAATGCATTTACTTATTATTTAGATCAGCTTTATATATATATACTTAAGCCCAGAAAAGTTAATGCCAAATTTTGACTGGGCTTACAGCTGCATCCATCAATCATGTTGCACCACTGTGCCGTAATTTTTTTGAAGGTTTTTTGCTTATTTTTTTCTTGTGATCTATCGTAACGCATCTAAAACAAGAATCAAATGAGCCATGCAAAATGCCGCCAAAAGGTTCAACTAAAGCATCTCTTCTTTTCCAAACATCCAAAGACAAAAGCGTTTTGTGGACGCGGCGCGTTTTGATCGAAAGTTGATTGAGGAGGCAGCCACAGCCTCAGACTGAGCCTCAGACTGAGTCTGAAAAGTCTGCGACACAAAGTCTGCTCAAGCCGTGGCCCAACACGGCTAATCTGCACTTGGAGGCTTGTTAGCAACAAAGCAGCAGCAGCAGCAGCAGCCGCATCAACTTTTTGCTGCCTTTGTCTTAAACCAAAAAAAAAAAAAAAAAAATACACAAAACCGTAGACAATTAGTGCGAAGCGAAATTTGAATAAAGCGACATTTATTTGACAGGCCGTCAAGAGTCTGTCGGCAAACTATAAAAAAAGCGCTGCAAAAAAATAAAGACAAAAATAAAAAAAAATAAATAAAGACAAGAACAACTTTGTTTGATTTCATGCGAATTGAGCGCCTTGGCTTAAAGTGCAGCCATGTGGGAAAATATTTTGCATATTTTTTTTTTGGTTTGTTTTTGGCATTCTATGTGAATTTGGCGATACGATAAATAACCAACTGCATAATATACATATATACATATGCATAATATGATAAAGCTGAAGCGATGGAAAATTTTTTCAAAGACAACAAGTCGCCGGCAACAGCAGCAAAAACAAATTAACGTTGTGGCAAGTAAACAAAATTAATTAAATGACATGAATTTGACGTGACAATGTTTTTTTTATTTTAGATTTCGTTGATTTTCTTTTTCGTTTTCGTTTTTGTATTTTTTGATTTGATTGCTCAACATTTGGCTGGTTGCAGCAGCAGCAGCAGCAGCAGCAACTGCAACTGCAACAACAGCAGCAGCCGCAGCCGGCGCAGACTTCAACGAGCCAACAACATCGTTAGCATCGGAGCTTTCAACTTGAAGCTTCGTGCGAGACGATTGCAACTGCAACTGCAACAACAGCAACGGCAACAACAGCGACTACAACAAAAACAACAACAACAAACAGCAGTCGATGACGATTTGCAACCAGACATGTTGCAGACAATTGCTTGTGCAATTATTGTTACACTTTATACAATTCGGGTATATGCAATATGCCATTTGGCGAGATTTAGTTCAAAAGAAGCCAACTCTTTAATATTAAATATTTGAAAGTGCTGGTTTCTGTTTATAAATTGTTGACTTGTTTAAAGTTAGGCAGCTGCAACCAACCTTAATTTTAACTGTTTCATAGCTCAAATTTTATCTCAAGCAAACTCTTGATCATTTTTAACATCAGTCTAAACCTAGTACATATCAATGAACTGGCTATAAGATAATTTAAGCCTTTTCACACAGCGAAAAGTCCCCACGCACTGACCTTGAACATGCTTGTTACTCAATACTCTTTGCTATCAATATTTCCAACTCACCTTCAGTTAAACAAATTCTTCCTGTATGACCAACTTAACACCATAAAATCATTTATTGCCAGACACCATAATCTTAGCAGTTTATTAAAGATCACCTCCAATGAAAACATTACGCAAACGATTTATTATTACACTCAAGTTGATCGCTAATAAGTTATAATGTCATACTTAATCATTATCTTTTATTTATTGTTTTAGCTTCACTTATTGGTATTTTATGGACATTACTTTGATCAATATCAATGCAGTTACTTCGACTTAAGCTTTATCTCGATGACTCTTAGTTAGTGTATGAAACGCTTCTCTTCCAATTTCATTTACCCACAACTTTTGCTTTCTTGTGTTGTTATGATGTGTGTGTGTGTGTGTTTGTGTGGTGTGCTTGTACAAATTGTGGCTGGAGTTTTGTTTGCCTTGCATTCGGCACTGAGAGTTGCTGGGCTGCAATTAAAATGCATGTTCAAGTTTTCGTGGCAAAGTGTCCGCTGGGGCACCTCGCTTGAAAGTTGCATGGCGTTTCATTTTGGCTTTGCCTTTTGGTTTTGTGTGTTTGCAATTTTTTGTTTTGTTTGCGTTTTTGCTATTTTGGCAAATTAATATTTCTTGTTCATTAGTTGTATTTGCTTTAGCCGATGTGCGCTAATATTTCCTGCTTAGTGATTAAGTTTGCGCCGACACGCTCACTGAACAGGTGCAACGCTGCGTATGAGTTATATTCGGCTTGATTTCCACTTAATGCCAACACTTTTCATTCGTAATAATGAAAAATTGTCGCTTATAGCAGCCCCATAACGTACAATCGCTAATGAATTGAGCCAACAACAACAACAAATTGACTCGAATTGCAGAAGCCAAATCTTGTTATTTATATGCAAATAAATTTGGACTGCTGAACGCGGGAAATCTGTGACGAGTTGGGACGGGAGAGGAGGCTTTATTTGGTGGTGGAAACTTTTAAAGATCGACTTGATTTCATTACTTTAAGTAAATGTTTAATGGGGTAACTTTTTAAATGGCATAATCTGGGGAAATATCAGGTTAAATTGGGTTTAGATTAATCAATGAATATTATTAATTTTTAAGAATTCAGCGGAATATCTGCAATATAATACAAGGGAGGTGGCCAAGCTTGAGACATATTACTGGGAACCACTCTGCCTGAATCCGGGTAGCCTATGTAAGGTAATAATGCTTTAATTTCTTTCTGACGTTAATTTCTGAGAGTTGTTAACTGAATATGGTCCACTGAACAGCATCAGAATCTCTCTTCTAGGTATTTATAGCGAAATGTATTCAAAGTTAGTTTTGTTCTTCTATACTAAAATTTGACAGAAAATATAAATATGTAAATTTAAAGAAATTATTTTTATGAATTTAGGTAGATCAAAGACCTTTTAATGGAAATCAAGAGTGAACATCTGTTCCAACTCGGCAGAGCTACGAACTGTAACTAAGTTCAACTTTTATATAAGTATCACAAAAAGTTAAGCTAAAATGGCACTTAATATTTCTGATCGAGATTGACAGCTGACAGATTAGGTAGTGAAAAATGAACGCAAAAACTTATTATTACACTATCCCAGCTGCTATGCTTCACAGTTTGATTGGTCGATTAGCGTAGTTATTGTGATCCGTTGTGATTAGTTTGGCCTTTGGAGTCGTGACGAGAGCCTTTCAACTTTAAGCGGCTACCATTCAACTGCCACTTGAAGTGGCCACACAAGCATTCACTTATTGCCCACGCGCTATTCACTATTCACACACCGACTCAATTCTATTCACACAAATATATTCACACTTTCGCACAAGCATATTGTGCCATAAATAAAACTATAAATAAAAAAAAGTCTTGGCGCAAAAAAAAAAATCAAAATACGAAGATAGATTTTAAGGTTTTTTTTGTTGACATAGGAAAAAAATAATATTTATATATGTATAAATACATTTTTAAACCGTAGCTAAACGCGTTTGTGGCTTTAATTTACCATTAAGAAATTATTTACTGTAACTGCGCCCGATTCGCCTCTACGTAAATACACTCCCTGCCCCCCGTTCACCCCTCTATCCAACCTTGCTAATGCACTGAATATGGTTTATGACAAGTCGCTCATTAGTTGGCCCGACGGCGATTACATTTTAATTACGTTGACAACACGATTAGCATGCGTAATTGTGAACAGTTGCCAACGCCCACGCCCACAAGTTCATACGCCCACTCATACGCCCACACGGCCTCGCGTTAGATGGCGAGTGCCAAGTTTGTCGCCTAAGTCTTTTGTTCTTTCAATCAAATTGGCAACAGACTCTTTGACCGCAATATTGCTCCATAACTGTCACGCTTAGTGACCCATTTTGGCAGCTCGGCTCGTTCTGTTCGCTAAGCTCGACATTAAATTGCGCATTTATGAATAAAAATTCGATAAATTAGTCTATAGACAAAAGGGGCATATAGCGAGCATCTCTAAAAATCGAAAACCCATAAGCCATAAGCAGTTCGTAATTTATGTTTGCGCATCTCGTAAAACTTGACTTTGACTTGCTTTAAACGGCTCTTTGGCTATGCTCAACAAAATACACACACACATATCACATACTCTAGCAATATTTATGGCAAGATCGTAAAAATAAAAACACACACACTCACACACACACACATTAACGCTCATGAACTTCTTGTTGTGTATGCCTAAAATACCCTAACCGGTGAATCTTTATAGCCTCTTGATTGAATAGTTATGACGTCTCTCAGCCAAAACGGGATGTAGTTATTAAGGTGACTTCTATTTTACTCTCAAAGCTGGCAGCCAAAAAAAAACTCAAACAGGAAAATTAGTAACTGAAAAGGAAAAAGGAAAATATTGGCAATGATTTAGTTCAAAACTTTAGTAAATAAAAGACGAAAGTTTGAGCTGTTCTACTATAAAATAGCTCAATCTTAAAATTTCACCTGCTCAACATAAGCGAGGAAATTCATCGAAAAGTCGCAGAGAACATAGCAAGGCTTATCACCTGATACACACGGCAACTCTCTGGCCAAATTTCTAATAGACAACTGTTGCCGGCACTAAAAGACTAACGAGAACTGAGTCTGTTAGACCTTTCCGTTTAGAACTCCAATTTAACCACCAACAATTTTGAATTGCAGCTGTCCATGGCACTAAACTAATACATATATATACTGTATATTATATATAGGACATATAATCGAATCTGCATATGTACAGCAAATAATTTGACCAAGTTTGCCAATATATGGTTAAATAATTAACTGAAAGAAAATTAAAAATGACAACTAATTTCATTTTAAACCAAGCACTCTACGTTATTTAAAAATAGCTTTCACTTATATTTTGTTAGCCTCATTAAATTCTAAGCATGTTCTGCAATTATTTAGATTCCAGGAACTATAACTGTACTCTGCCTTATAGAATTGCTGAGATATAGCTTGTAAGTATATATTGATAGTTCGATTGTGCCTTATATGGGTTGAGTCTACAAACAGTACAGCTTTTTCTATAGTATTCGCCTATATAGATTCGTTCAGGGAAGTGCAAAATTCAAAGAAAATGTTAATATTTAAATGTGACGACTTATAAAGAACAGCGCATTAAGTTTTAAGGTTTTTTTTGTATTGCTTTTGTTAGCTTTCTATGCATACAAATTGTTGTGTATGATAACAATTAAAATATACACACACACATACATAGGCATGTGCAGTTATAAGTAATGTGCGTAAATGCCAGTGAAAACAACAACAACAGCAACTACCAACAAATCAACTTAAACAAACAACCAACCAGACAATTTGGCTCCACATGTTGTTTTTTTTTGCTCGTCGTCGTCGTTTTTGTTGTTGTTTTTTTTGTTGCGACTGCTGATCATTTGTCACACCCTGCAGCAGCCAAAATACTAAACACAACAAATACACAGCAACTGCAAAAAAATGTGAGCCCTGATAGTGTACAACTGGCAGATACCCTGCATCAAGCCCTATTTTGGCTGTATTGATTGGCAGACGTTTTATTAACGTAGAGTTTCAAAACGATAAGCAAGGCAATACTTTTAAAAATCGATCCAACTACAGCTTCTCAACTCCCAGAACCTTTTCATGATGCTGATTGATATTATAGAACTTAAAAATCCTTATTGCATTTGCGGCTTTTTAATGAAGCAAAGAAAATACTGCTTGCTACATACACATCGTTGTACTTATAATAACTTCCCCAGCTATTTTTGTAAGGTATACAAAAAAAAAGCTGGCGAAATTGTTATGCGATGACAGCAGCGATGAACGCCCCAGTGGCACCCTAGACCCAGACCTAGACCCAGACCCAGACCCAAAGTTAAAGTTATTGCCAGAGTCAAAGTCAAAATCAGAGTCAGAGTTAGAGCTAAAGCCGAAGCTAATGCTAGAATCGGGGCTGCTGCATAGATCGCGATAGCTGACAGTTTGGCAAACGCTTAAGCCGCTTAAATGCTTTTCAAAGTCAAAGCCTTGGGATAGTGCTGTTAGCTGCGGCGTCGATGTTGACGTCGCTGTCAGCGTCGACACACGCCTTTTGTTTATTTAACAGCAGCAGAATCAACAACAACAAGGCGTCATAAAATAAAATATAAGCAGACCGAGCGGCAGCAGCCAGAACACAATAACAATAACAACAACAAAAGTAAGCTTTATTTATTATTAATCAAAAGAAATATTAAGCAGATACGGTCGCCTCCTCCTCCTCCTCCTCTTCCTCTTCACCCACAACTGGCTGTGGCACACCCTTTTTGTTTATATATAAACGTTGCCATGTGCTAAATTTATTCGTGAGCTTTTGTTGTTTTGACATTTTGAAAATTTATGATGGACGCCTTTGAAGCGGACCCGTTCCCAAAAACATTAATTGTATAAACAATTGAGTGCAATTGTAATCAATATTTTTGCCACACACACTGAAACAACAAAAACAACAAAAACAACAACAACAACAACATTACTTGTGTGTGTTGTTTACATGTGTTTATTTTTGGTCATTTTATTTATTTTGTTTTTGGCGACAATTTGTCTGCAATTTCTTCTCGCATTTCGAGTGAGTTTTGTTTATGTGCGTGAATATCTGGAATATCGGCGCTGCATCAAAGCAATTGAGTATGGGGGCATTTATCGATGCTTTCGAAACATGAATAACTATAAATAATGTCTGGAAATAAAGTCGAAACGACTTTGATTTTGCTGAGGAAGTTCATTTTTTTTGTTAGACCAAACAAATTGGAGCATGCGAGAAGTAGTTTTGATTTGATATTGGATTACTGTATACATATTTAATTGTATTTCATTCCAGTGAATTAGCATAGTAGGAATTTGACAAAGATACAAATTTTTATTTATGAGAATGAATGAGAACAAAGGGTTTCGATAAGGAGCTTCATCAATTGAGTTCCTAGATAGTTGCCTTAAAAGTAAGCTTAAAAACCAATGAACCCATACTAGTAATACTTCATGCTTACTAAAGATGTAAATTAATTTTTCGTAATAAGCAATTATTTAAGAATTTATATATATAAATGCCTACAGCTAAACTTCATTTCTGACTCGGTTAAATTGCCCATCGCTGCCATGATTACTCATGACATGAAATGCATTTTCATTAGCTTGAGAAAAAAGCCCAATTCATTCATGCAAGCCGAGAGCTATTAGAAAAGTATTTGAAATATTCCCAAGCCAGAGCAGTCGGCACTTGTGCATTGCGCACAAATCTCAAAGACCGAGCTCTCAACTCGGATCCATGTTAGTTGTAAGAATCGTGAGCCAACAATTGCCAGGCAGACCACCAAGGTGAGCCGAGCTCTAAGCGCCAAGCTAACTGTGTAACCAGTTTAAATTATTTGATGGTGTTTTTTTTGTTGCTGTTTTAGCCATTTGGGGAGGCCAATTTTGGTAGCGCCAGCCCATCAAAATGAGCAACACTTGTTGTTGTGTTTGTGAATTAACTGATTAAATTGCCGGCGCCTTTTGCATATTTTGTGGCAATTGAAATCGCGTCTGTCAAATCAAAATTGTTTACAAGATCGAAATCTTGTTAGCAAATACCGCAAATATTTCTATATGAGTTTTTCGGGCAGTGTAAATGCGGGGACATTAACTATGTTAAGCAACATGAATTGAAAATTTAATGACTGAGGTTTGATGATGTTCGACACGTAAAGGCGTAGTGACAGTTTTAAATTGAGTCCTATAACAGGAAAGTAAGGTGAAAGCTGTGATAAAACGATGAGTAATTGTATAATATTTAATATTTTACATTATGTGATATTTAACTAAATTCAAGATATTGCTTAAAATTTTTGAATAAATTTTAAAAATAAATGAAAATAATAAGAAATAATAAATACAAATGTTGAAGTGAAATAACTACTTAATAAATCTAAAAATAGATATATTTTCCATTCAAGGAATAACCAAACTTATCGTAAGCCTATATTTGCATGAAGTTAGGGTATTTATGTTGACGACTTTTGAGTTAATTATTTTGAAATACAACTCTATTGCATAGTTGAAATGCCTGGGCGCATCTTTCGTAGTTTGTCTCGTTTTGTGTGTGGGGGCTGGATGCCATTTAAGGAATGCCTTCTAATTGTTTTGTAATTTGTTAGCCAATTAATTGGCGACTGCATTGCAAACTATTCGTTATTGTTGTTGTTATTGTTATTGTTGTTGCTGCTGGTGCTGGTGCTGGTGCTGTTAATGTTAACGTTAACGTTGACTTTGACGTTGACGTTGACTAATTGCAAATGCAGCGAGGCGCGCGCGTATTTTGATTTTGACATATTACTAAAACGTGCACGCTATAAAACGCGGCACGCAAATCTTAATAGGAACAGGTCCAAGTACGACTACGAATATGAATACAACTATGAGTGCGATTCCCAGTGCGAGTGCGAGTGCGAGTGCGAGTGCGAGTGCGAGTCTGAGTATGCGAATGCGAATGCGAGTGCGAATACGAGTGTAGCGAGTGTGTGTGTCTCAACACTGGCCGTATATTCAGTATTTTATTTAACATTACACATTAACATTAATTGTTGCACATTGATTTAGTGCTCACGCTGCCTCATAAAATCTTATGCATTTCTGTTATGCACTTCAAATTGCATCGCGTGGGCGTCGTCAACGTCTTTGTGCGCATTTCCTTATTGCTCATACGCCATGTAGTACAAGCTCGTTTTGTTTTATTTACAAATGCAATCGACTACAAATCTACAAATCTTGAATATAAATATATATATACTTCAATTGGTACACAAACTGTCATGTTCATATAATCACTTAATTATTAACAAATTGTACTTCGGTTAAAAGAGTAATTATGATTGGAGTAAATAAAAAGAGTATAATAAAAGAGTTTTAATTCAATTTATGGAGCAGTATTAAATAAGCAAATACTATATTAAATTACCCGACTACATTCTAAATATATCGGAGTGTATAAAAAAAAATAAGAATAAAAAAAACACACTCAGCTAAATTAAGATTTAAATGATAAAAGAGGTCACCAAACAATAAACAATTATATTAAAGTAGATCGATATATATTCTTGCTCAGCATCAACAGCAAAGTTATCTCAACATACAAAAATGTAATTCTAGCAATATTTATCAATAAATAAATATTTTTCTAAACAGTTCCTCAATTTATTTTATATCCTGTTTGACAGTTCTTCCAGTTGAGTCAGGCATATTGACTTTCTCACCGTTTCCCAGAGTGTTTTAGAGCAAATGTTTTGCGTTCTGACCCAGACTCAATGCTTAATTATAACTTAATGAGCTAAGTGTTTAGTGTGTGCGTGTGTGTGTGTGTGTGTGTGTATTTAGAAACAAGTTTAACATTTTTGTCATTAAATCATGGCATAAAAATAAAATTGCTTATCGCACAAATCAGTCCGAATTCTTTTTTGGATGCTTTTCTCATCGTTTGCGCGTACAATAACTGAACTTTAACAACTTCTTCGACATCAAGAGCTGATATGCAGGTGTGTGTGTGAGAGTGGAAAAGATAGGGAGCGCTAAAGAGAGAACGAGATAGCTTGAGTGATGCCATAAACTTGAACTTGATTGGATTTGTTAAGCAAATACAATAGAAATTGATGGTCAAGCTTATCTAATTTTACTATCAAAGCGATTATCAAGCTCCCTGTCAAAGTGACTGCGTGTGTGCGTGTGTGTGTGTATGTGTGTGTGTGTGTGCGAGTGTGTGTATATATCGAAGCACGCTTTCTAACCGAGTCTTGGCTAATTAATTAATATTTTATGATGCCGCTGCTGCTGCTGCTGTCGCTGACGCTCTGCAAACAAAGCAGCGGGACGTTCGTTGAGCAGAAGAGGAATTTCAAATTCATTTAGTTGTTGGATTTATTTGCGAGCGAGGAATTTCGGGTGATGATATCATATGATAATAACGCAACAACAACAAGAACAATAATAACAATGCGCTAAGCAGCATTCAGAGAGAGAAAGAGAGAGAGAGGGGGAGAATGTGTGTGTGAGAGAGAGAGAGAAAACATTTGCTTAACCATCGCAGCAGGTGTTTCTCTCTGAGACTTGGGACTTGAGACTTGGGTTTTAGGTTTTTGGGCTCTTTTCCAGTTCGAAGCGCTGTTCACAGCATGCCATAAAATGCTTTTGCTTAATAAATAAAAAAATTAATTTTTATGAAACGTGTTTAAACAAACAACAAAGATTGATTGGCCAGATAAGATGCAGGCTAAGCCAACACACTCACACACACACACACATCAGCTAAGCTTATCAAAGAAATGTGCCAGAGACGGCTTTATCTCGTTCGTCACTAGTTTGTAGCCTAAGTCTTTTGGCAAAAAAAACACAATCTGTTGTGTGTTGCCAACTAAGCTGGCGCTGCGCTGTCTGCCCCGTCAATCGCTTGGCATAGTTCAAATAGTAAACATTAAATAGTAAACAACTTTCATGATGAATCAATGAGCTATATTTAAACTCTCTCGGTAAACATTTTATTTTGCTGTTTTTTTTTGGGTTTTATATTTTGCTGTTCTGTTTTTGGGCTCTTTCTCAATTTGGCTAATGATATATTAAAAGCCACAATTAGTGATTACTGTCACACCCAGAACCGCATTGTTTTGTCAATAGTACAAATTTATTGTTGTTGTTGCTGTTGTTGTTTGTACAGCTAATGGATTTATTGGGTAAACAGCTGTCGCATGTTAAACATTTGTCAAAAAATTCCATACAGGTTTGTCCGCATCCAAAACAGCCAAACTGGCACCACATCGCCAACATCCATCAGTCCGACCCATCGGACAGACAGACAGACAAACAGGCCCAGCGGACTCTGTTTGCCTATTTTCAAATTTATATGCGCTGCTAGTTTCCAAAATTGTCGTTTTTGATGTCAGACAAATTGGCAGCATTAAGGCAAAAGCAAGGATTTCGCATGCTGATATTTAAGTTTTCCTTAATTGTAAATACTTGCAGAAAATGCAAAAAATAATCCGTTTTCTGACTGACTGAACTTGGTGAAAACTGAAATTCATTTAAGTAAATGGCAGCACATATTGAAATCTGAATTGAACCCATAATAAATTCACCGTATTAATATGATTAAACTTCGTAAAATAAAATTAATAATAATAATAATTGAAAGCTAATCGATCTTGTAACTTACGCTGTACATTTTAAGTGTATACTTTCAGCTTAAGAAAGACGAAGTTAAAGTAACTACTAAAGTAACTACTACATTATTTACAAGCAAAGCCTTCATGCCTAACATATTGTACAGCACTGAAATAAGGTAAATAAATATTAAAATAATAATACTAACCCGGCTTAAAGTAATAACTTATTACAAAAAAACCATCAAGTTCAACCATCAAGTTCGTTGCCTAAGTCTTTTGTATGTCATCATCATTAACAGCTGCAACAACCACAGCAAACAACAGGAACAACAACAGCAATAAAAACAACAGCAACTGTCACTAAGCCCCGCCAAGCTTCACTTTCGACTGTTTTCTAAAATGGGAAGCACAAAATAAAGAAATAAATAAATAAAAAGCAAAATGAACAAAAATTAACAAACACTCAGAACAGAAATTCCTTTCATTGGCCTGTTGTTGTTGTTGGTATTGTGACCAGAATTAATGCTTTGCGATAGCAAATTTAATTTATTACGATAATTTTTCATTTTTGTCAACGGCAACAACAACAACAGCAACAGCAGTCGCACTCGTTGCTGAAATTTGAGCGCTGGCCAAGTTCGAGGACGCAGCTGGCAGCAAAAGCAAACTGAAATTGACACTGTGACAGAGACAGAGACCCTGCCGAGGCATGTGTGTGTGTGTGATGTGTGCTGGTGTGTGTGTGTGTGTTTTGAAGACGGGCGCGATAAGCGCGACTAATAATGGCTAATAAGCCATTAAAAAGGCATAAATTGTTTTGTTAGCCCATCTCTTAATAAATTCCACATGAAATTGCCCCGCGTTGATCCTCAGTTTGCCACTTGCTGCACTGCATCCATTTTACTCCCTCTCTCTCTCTCTCTCTTTGGAGTTGGCAACTACTGGCACAGCGACATTGTCGCCCAAGCATTTCCCTTAATTTATGTTAATGGACGCTCCGCTACAAATTGCAATGCCCTTTTGTGTCTTCTGTTGACTTTTGATACCGCGCATAAGGCATGACATTAACGGGTATTTAGGGCTTCAGTGAAAGGCAAATGATCAATTATATAATATTTTTTACAACATTTTTATTGACATAAGCAGAAAGATATAACATTCAATGAAATAGATATATAACAATGTATAAAATATTTGTACTAAGTTATAGCTATACTAGTTCAGATTTGATTTTCATAACTTTGCAGAGGGTTGTATATTTTTGTTGTGTATCTTGTAACGCATTGAAGGAGACGTCTCCGACTCAATAAGGCAGGTAGTACAAATGTACAAATTTTAGTCAGCCAGTCTCACATTAACTAACATCATATATAAATTAATTAATTTATGCTTTTTCTGAGAGGCATATAATTAATCAGAAGATGTTATTGTGATTACAATCCACTTTATACAACAAAATTAAATGATTTAAAATTTATATTTAATTATATTCTACAGCAGAATAAACATTTAAATTTCATATACTTATACTTAGTTATCCATATTGAATATATTTAATTACTGGGCATTTGTTAGTTATGCTCATTCCCTTCATCGCATGCTTACTGGTTTCTTGCATATCACTGTGAGTTGATTTTTAATAAATTTTCATTCTCGCTTGCTTGGTGTGGAACTTTTTTTGCTGTTGCTGTTGTTGCTCCTGCTGCTGTTGGTGTTGTTGTTGCTTTTATTGTTGTTGTTGTTAGCTGCAACTGTTGTCCAATGGGATGCGTTGAGGTCTTCGGCATTTTGTCGGCATTTTTGTCTTTGTTCTGCTGTTGGCTGCTGTTGCTTTTTGTGTTTAATCGATTGTTCATTGTTTTGTTGATGGCTCGCAGTAGTTGTTATTGTTGTTGTGGCTGTTGTTGCTTTTCGGTGGGGGCTTAATGTGGCAGCGGCATTTATTATTTCGACATTCTTAACGAACTTCGAATTTATGAGTTAATACAATGCAAGAGAATACAAAAATACTCACGCACTCAAAGCAAATATCAGCGATTACTCGCATATATATATATATGTATATATAAATATATACATATAAAAGTATCCCCGCACTCAATTTGTTTAACCGGTCGAATGATCCTTGCCCACAAGCAGTTAACTGCTGAAATTTCTGTTTCATAAATTACTCACTTAATTGCCCATTTGCACTTAATTTTTTAACATTCAACTTGGCAGTCGCATCGCAGACTTTCGTTAATTAAGCTGCCAATCTCTGGAAATGCGCATACGCAGCGTGGGCTCAGCATCATCTTGCACTGGGAATCCGACCGCATCTTGGCATACCATCGTGATTTTGTATTGAAAATTGCTCATTTCTTGCTGACCTTGTCCAGTTTCAATCAGATACCGATAGTTCTTGATATTAACAACTAATAGTGCCATTAACTATTGGATTTTTTTGTAGTACGCAATATAATAGTCCAATTAAGTCTCTGGTCTAAAGTTCTTAGCCATAAATTGTAGCTAGTCTTCTCGAGTCGATAAGCTCTTTAATTACGAATAAATAAATTGTTAAAAATAAGGAAATGTAGTGCTTATGACTTAATGGCACCAGCTGCAGCTGCCACTTAGGCAACTTGCACCTTGAGGCATTTGCTATGTGAGGAATGCATATGTATATATATTTTTTTTAAAGCGTTTTTTCTACATGCAAATAGGCCTGCAATTATATTCAAATTAGCGGTATCTGCCCACCCATTTGCCATGGCGTGCCACAAAATCATGCCGCATACCCCATGCCACAGAGCCACAGAGTCCAGCCTCAATTTCGAGTTCCAGTTCATCTTGTGGCGACCGTGGCAAGCATTTCAAAAAGCTTCGACTGCCCGCTAATTAGGAAATGATTTACTACGCGGACATTTGCTTTATGCCACAGCCAAACACACACACACACACACACACACACAACAAGACAGAGAAAGATACGACGAGCAAGAGAAATACAAAGAGAGAGAGAGAGGGAGACAGAGAGCGTTTTGAAGGAGTATAAGTGCCAGTAACCACCCAAAAAGTCTGAAAAGTCCAAAACAAACCACGGGAGACATGTTGGCCACCATGCAAAAAGGCGGCCAAAATGAGGCACAAGGCAATAACAATGCCAACAACAACAATAACAACAGCAAAACGAAAAAAACAATAACAAAGAACAACCAACAATTTTCAGGCATAAAACATTTTGTTGTTGCTGTTTTTTGCTGTTCTTTTTATACTCTACTGTTGGGGACGGTAGGAAAGTATATTTGTTTTATATCTTAATAAAACTTGAAACTCTAAATAATAATTGTATATATCTACCTCAGAGATAATGGAGGTTTTTTTAATGGACCGAAAAAACATACAGTGTAAATAAGTTAAACTCCAGCACAAAAAGCACAACAAAAATATTTGCTTTTTATTATTGCAGCAGTGGCAATAATAAATTTATACAGTTTTATAGTCACTTAACCCAATAACAATATTAATAGTCAAAATACAAATAATAAGAAATATTTCTGATTTTTTTCATAGCTTTAAAATGCAAACTTAATTTGATTGATTGACTTATACTTTTAAATTATAGTTAAAATAAATAAATAAATTCTTCATCATGATTTTATTTGAGTTGGAATAACAACACATAACAATTATATTCGATTATAACAGAGTACAACTTAGTCGTTAACATCATTCTTACTCTTTTCTTTGGTTTTTGTACATTTTGGTGATAAGGCAGAAGGCAGCACATTTAGCTTGTCCACATCATCCACATCATCATCATTATTATTATGGTCATTATTAGCTTGCTGCGTGTGTGGTGTGATCAGTGGCCAGTTGGCTGCTCCTGCTGCTGCTGCTGCTGCTGCTGCGACTGCTGCGACTGCTGCTCCTTGAGATCAACTCTACTAGCCACACACACTCACACACACACTCACGCACGCACACACATATATATGCGGGACAGAAGGGAACACATACGAATACACAAAAACAAGCAAACCGAAAATTATTAATTATAGTCACGAAAGGAAATAAAGATTTCATTTCAACAGAATGCAAAGGCCCGCACAGGCCGACTACAGCTACAGCAACAACAACAACAACAGCAACAACAACGATTGATGAAGCACTGCAGCATTTCTCACAGTGCAGCAGCAGCGTTGGCAGCATCAGCAGCCGCGGGGCCTAAAAGGATTATAAAAAAGTTGTCGAAACAAGCCATTGGCAAACAGAAACAGAAACACAGAAAACAACAACAACTACAACAACAACGGCAACATTATTAAGAAATTAAGTAATTTCTTTTTTATTTATGCTCCACGAGTTTTACTTTAGATTATCTCTCGGAGCGTTCGTTCGCTCGTTCGTTTCTTCGTTCGATCGTTCAGAGGCCCAGGCCACATAAAAGGTTGGCTCCCTTCGCATAACTGCAGCTGTGACGATCCCAACTGGCCGCCAATCTGTAGCAGCTGCTGCTGCTGCTGCTCCTCCCCCTCCTCCTCCAACGCTTGCTGTGTGTATGTGAAATTTATTAACGATTTTGTATATGATTTTTATTTTTTTTTTTATGTTGGTTTATGTCTCATTTCGGTTTGGGTTCACTTTTGGTTTTTGGGTTTTTGAGTTTTGTTTTTTTTTTTTTTTGACTTCTCATAGTCAAGGTGTGCGCATAGACACTTTGGGTGTTGGCCAGCAGCAGAAAAAAAAAAACGTTTCGGCTTTTATTGTTTTTTCTTGTCAGTCTTCATATTTGATGAAATAATTTTTGCCAATTGGGTTCCATGAAAGACCTGCCGCCTAAGTGGAGCTAATTTGTTTGCTGCGAAAATATTTGAGACGCGCTAATAAGCCGCATAAATTTGTTGTGTGTGTGTGGTTGACGGGCTGATTAGCAATTTGTGGTCAGGATGTGGACCACACACATGCGGAAATCAACATTCGTTTCGCATATACACATCAATTTATTTAGTTGCCGTTGAAAGCCAAATAAGTTTACTCAAATCGAAAGACTTAAGCCACAAACTTGATGTACAGTAATTGCTTCAATTTGCGCAAATATAAATGCAATCTAAATTCCAAAAAATTATAAAAACAAGAAAGTACTAAAATATAATATGCTCTCTCTTTTACTCAGTGCTATTTTAGTTTGGCAATCAATTCAGTTATATATTTTTAGACCAAACTTAAATGAACTTTAGCTGAGCAGAATTTAAGTTTATTTTATATATAAATATTTTTGAAAATGTTAAATATGCTTTTATAATTTTAATTAATTTTATTTAATTTTAATTTTATAATATTAAGCTTTTCATATCATTCTTAATTAAGATTATTTCTTGACACATGCTTTTAAAATAATGCCATTAGGTAATATTTATTTCAATATTTTATTAAATACAGCGCCTAAATCAATAAAGTAGTTCAATGTCGCAGCTAGTTTAGCTTGTGTGCGCTGCCCCCTAAGACAATATCTGTACTTGTTCAAATATAATCTCACATACAAATACATATTCTTTCCATTTGTTTCTTTTTTACTTTTCGTGTGTAACTCCGCAATAACAATGTGATCTATTCATTGGTGCGACGCTGTCAGCATTTTGACATTTGCGCCGCGGCGTGCCAAAAAGTATCGAAGCGTGTGGCGATCGCAGATCTCAGATCTCAGTTCTCGCAGATCACAGATCTGCGTTGTCAGTTGTCGGTTGTTAGTAAATGGCTAAAAACAAATTGGAAAAGCCAACAGAGGCAGTCGAGTTGAGCAGATGAAGATGAAGTGATCGCACACACATCACAGCACAGCACAGCACAGCACAACACAGCAGGCACAATTGATCATAATGATCATTCATCATATGTATATATTATGCCCAGTTTTCATTGGGCATTCGCTGCGTGCCCAGCAAATAACAAATAAAAATGTCTGTATTTCACCACGGTCCTCTCATGACAGACAGAAAGATGCCACAAATGTGCTATACGAAATATGAAAATGATGCTCATATGAATTTTAATGATTTGTAATGCCTGTCAGCTCCCTCTTCTGGAGTTCGTAACGAGTTCAAACAGCATGAACAGTGTCGATCAGAAGATCGATATTGCGGCAAATTTCGTTAAAGATCGCCCCTTCAGCGTTTATTCTCAAGTATTTTGATTTCGTAAGAGTTTTATTTGTAATTTTTGTGAGTTTCGCACAAAGCTGAAAGCAAATTTTCAGTATAAGTTCAAGCGATGATTTTGAATTAATATAAAATAATTTAATGTATTTTAGTAACTTAATCAACACCATAGCAAATAGCTTAATCAGGACGAATCACTCGGTTCTTTAAATTTATAGTGATATTTGTATGTCAGCAGATTAACTCCGGTTTGCAATGTTACATTAACTTCTTTGTACTAAATGGATATATATATTTATTAATTATATGAAATTGATGATATTGTTCTTCGATTTCTAATGATTTTTTCTAAGTAAGCAATCATCTTAAGTCTTACTTTTTTACTAACACAATTTTCAACAAAGGTATCTAATTATTTAATAATTTAATATTAATATTATTAAAAATAATAATAATAATAATAATAATAGTTAATAATAAAACTGAGATAATTGGAAACGTAACCTAAATACTTCTACATAGCATACTCTTGCAACAAAAAATTGAATTAATAAGACTTCAAGCTGTCTGTCAGCGTCAATTGTTACCAAATTTCAATCAATTCAGTTTTAAGAACTTTAATGCATAGTTATCAATAATAAGCAAAAACAATGAAATCATGTTTAATACTTAAGTGTAAAAAGCTGATGAAATATGAGCGCTGATTTGAAGTTCAATGGTGAGTTCAGTTTGTACAATCTGTTCACTCGCTGTCAGTCAGTCAGTCATTCAGTCAGTCAACTTGTGGGCTAATCCGCAATCAACGCGAATGCGCCGATTTCTAATTTGCCAAAAGGTGCGCCCCGCACTAACAGCAACAACAGCAACAACAGCAACAACAACAACAACTAATAAATAATAACAATAATAATGAAATTATTTATGCTTCAATCAGGCAACTCAAAACGATCGCCAGTCAGTCAGTCAGTCAGTCATTTAGTCAGTTAGTCAGTCAGCCGCAGACAGCGTGTCGCTCCCAGCCCTTGAGCAATTGTTGTTGTTGCCGCTTTGCCTCCGTACTTTACCCCGTCCAACCCCCGTACACACAACCCCCTCTCTGGACCCCAGCCCCTTTGTAGTCTTCAATCTGCTCGCTCTCGCTCATTTTCAAATAATTAATAACAATAATTTGCAGCACGATAAGAATTGAATTGAATTCCATTAAAGGCGCAAAATGTATTGAGCTGTCGCCTGGTGGTCGCTCCCACAAGCAGATGGGGGAGGGAGGGGCGGGCGTGTGGTGAGGCGCTAGGGGTTAGGGGCGTGTCAGCCCAAATGAACAACACACGATGTCTTGGCACAAAAAACAACAACAACAACAACAACAGCAACAAGTTTTCAAGCCCCGCTTGGACTCATGTTGAAGCACTTTTTTTGTGGCTTGTCTGTTTATCTAGATTAAACCCTCGCGGCAAGGCACACACACACACACACACACATACTCATAAAAAAAACTACAGTTCATTATTGAAATCGTTGTGTTGAGTTTTTTCTTTTTTTTTGTGTATATGTTGTTATTTTTATTTTGTATTTTTTTGGCTGCTGTCCGTGTAGCATTCGCAGCTAGACATTTTGGCATTTCATGAGAGTCTCATTGTCAGTCTCGCCACAGCTCAAGTCGATAGCCAGACTGAAGTCTCGAAGACGCCGAAGACTCGAGAATCGAGCAGCGAGTCTGTGTGCTTGGCCTGACTTTGCTTTTGGCCTTTTTTTTTTTTGCTTTTGGCTTTGGCTTTGGCTTTTGTCATGGCAGACATGTTGGCAACGCCAAATGTTTTTCAGCCTCGCCTCGAGCAAAAGCAGGCATATAAAGATGTACACGAGGTACGATCGAAGAGCTATTGTCTTTACACACACACACACTCTCACATGTGTGTGTGTGTGTGTGTGTGTGTTTGTCTATAAAAATTATGATGATCAGCGATAACTGAGCGCTGTGTGGGCAATTATAAGTCTGTATATATGCTTTGTATGCCTGTACTCATCTATTCAGTTTTGTTATTATTAAATTGCTGTGATTTATCAATAATTATAGAGATTTTTTAAAATGAAAATGTTCAGATTTAACTGCGGCTGTTCGTAATTACACATGGTTATTGACCATAATGTGATTAGAGCGGAAAATTCTTAAGAAAAATATCACTCGACTAAAATGATTACTACTTTAATCAAAACTGTGTTTAAATGTTCCATAATTATACAATTAATTTGTTTATTCGTTTTGGATAACTTTAAAGAAGAGTATTAACATATTGAAGAACAATATTAAATAGAATATTTGGTAGTTAAAATAGAATTTGTTTTGCGAAAATGGAAGATTGCTTAGATTGAGTCGTGAGTTAAGCCACATAATACAAATGCTTATTTTCTATGCTCATTCACCTATTATAAGTTCATTATAAGCTATCCCAATAGCCAAATTCATAGCTCAATACTTTTCGAGTCACCCACTATTCTAGTTATATTACACATTGTATCTTCTGCCAGATGCGCGGGTGTTTTCTTTTTTTTTCTCATCTACATATATATGTGCATATATGTATTATTTGTGTGCTCATGTAACTCTTTGGCCAGCCCCAGATTGCCCCTATGGCAATCGGAGTCGCTGTCGCAGTTGCAGCTTTGCAGTCGGGGTGGTCCAATTGTACTTGGACTTGAACGATTGGCTGGCTTTGGTTTGCTTTGGCCGGTTGCTGCTCACGAATTGCATTAAAATTGCAATTTTCAGGCAGCGCGCAAAGTTCATGTCAGACATTATGTTGGGCCACAGAATTGTAGGAGGTACACGTTTGGCTTTTTGGGGGCCTTCTCGTTCTTGTTCTTCTTGTTGTTGTTGTTGTTGTTGTTGTTGTTGTCGTTGTGTTATTGTTGCTGTTGCGGTTGCAGTTGCCGCGTTGGCTGGCCCGGCTCAATTGAGGAGCCAAGTGACGGCCATTTTGGTTGTGCCGGGGCAGACAAAAGGCACGACGATTTCAACGCTTTGTCGTGTTCTTTGTGCTATTGTCTGTCCGTGTGTCCTCTTCCCCCTACCGGTCCGTCCGACCGTACTTACTGTCCTTTGGCTGTTGCACTCAGAAAATTTACCCGAAAATCTATGTCGACATAGCTGTAAGAGATTTTTTGTTCTTCTTTAGAAATAGTTTTTAAAGTAATTCAATTGAGATACTTAAAATATTTCTTTAAAAGAAGGAATACTTCTACTTCTCAGTCGTGTTACTTATTTAATATTAAAATTTAACTTATTAAATTCCCGGAAATATCATAATAATTTCTTTTTACTTACTTAATTCTTGCAAATATTTTGTTAATTAAAGAACTATATTCTTGGAGATCTTTAAATCATTTTTTGATATTTTTAGCATACAGTTTTTGAAGTAAACGATATGCTTGAATTTAAGAATTTTGTAAGCAGAATCATAAGAAATCACTTTCTGAAAATTAAAGTAACTCAATTTTCAAAATTCTAAGGCTTTTAAACATTTTTTTTGAGTGTGGTCTCACACGAGATCAAGTACAAGAGTTCTTGAGCTTGGACTTGGACTTGGAGTCGGAGTTGCGAGTTGCGAGTTGGGGAGTTGAAGTTGGACCGAAAGTAATTTATTTCTTTATTGTTTTACGAATTTACAATGCAACTGGGGAACAAGGCAAACTTGGCAACGCAGCCATAACAATCACGCCGCAGTTGTTGTTGTTGTGGCTGTTTGCTGTTGCGTGTTGCATTTGGGGTGACCACCTTGACTGCCAGTTGCAGGCATACACACACACACACACACTGAGAAAGAGAGAGCCTGTGGGCAAAACACACACACACACACACACACACACACACACACACACACACACAGAAAGTCAACTTTCCGGCTGAGGCTCATCAGTGTCAATGCTTGGGCAAACAACCAGTCGATGTCTGCTTCGTCGTCGCCTCCTCCTTGGTGTGTGGTACGCATGCGCCCAGCAGCGCCCCAAGGAATGCGTTGCACGAAATGCAAAATGTCAGCAACGGCAAACGGCAAATGGCCCAATCGACTGCAAGTCGGCAGGACTTCAACTCCAACTCCAACTCCAGCTTCAGCTCCAACTACGATTCCGATTTCGACTTGCTTTCGATAGCTTTGCCACGCTACTCGCCTTAACATTCCATGAGTCGCCTGGAATTTCCTTTGTTTTCTGTGAGAAATTTCCAGCCAACACATAAATTGTCGTAGGCGCAAGCGAACTCCAACATCAGCTCCAACTGCAGCTCCAGCTCCAACACAACAACTTTCAGTTCTCCCCCGAAAATTCTCGCCAGCTTTTGCAGCACTTTATTGCCAACACTATGCAACAGCAGCTTTGATACTTTGAAATAAAATATAGTATTTTATTTGGGATGTGGTGAGAATATATTAAATTTTTCAGCTGCTAAAACTGTTCCAATTAGTCTTTTTTAATATATATGTTATTTTCTTATTTTATATTTCTTTTATATATATTTTTATATTTAAAGTGCTACAAGCATAAGCTAATTATTTAAGACTAGTCATTCATTAATCATAAAGTTTTTATTTCAATTCAATAAATTATATTAATAACAGATAAATTATATTAATAAGAGATTACAAGAATTTCCAAAATTTAAAAATAATAAGTTATTATATTATCTTATATATAATTTTAATTATAAAAAGATTAAAAAAACATACTAAGCAAATAACGTTAGTTATTTATTCTAATATTCTTTTCCATTTTTAAGCTTTTCATTTGTATGCTGTTAACATAAAATTATTTGACGATATTTTGCTGTAGAGTGCAAACAGATGCTGTGCAATTGTTATTGCTGTTCTTTGCTGTTGTTGCTCTTGTCAAAGTGTGGGGCAATGGGAGGGACGGCGAACCGGAGATGGGTAGAACGGTAGATTGGTCGCTCGGTAGATGGGTCGATCGGTGGCGATCATCAGTGCTGGCATTTAGACAATTAAAATACTTCAAGTGCTTGTCTTTCGCTCAACGTCACATTTTGTTTATTTATGTGCATTGATTTGCCTGGTAGCTTATAAATTTTCGTTGGCCAAACAATGAGCAGCAGTTGTTGTTCTTGTTGCAGAAGTTTTTTTTTGTTGGCAAGTTTGTTGCCTAAGTCTTTCGTTTGTTTGCATTGCTTTATTTGCGAAAGGCGCTCAAAGTCTTGCCGAAGCCGCAGCAAAATTCGCAATTCACAATTCGCATTCGATTTTCGCATTCATTGCGCTATTTTTAGCGCCCTCGCCACTTACACAATTCGTTTACATATTAAATACAAAAAACCAAACAATAACAACAACAATGATAAAATATCATTGAGCTTCAATTGTTTATTCAACTCAATCAAAATTCCTAGGAAAAAATTCCAGAGTTGTATCATTTACAAGTTGCCAGCACTTGCGCCCGATCATTCAATAAATTGGCACTGTCAGCCACTCCAAGCGCAAACCACGCCCCGACCACAACCCTTTACCCTCAACCACCAACGATTATTACTCACCGTAGTACTTGGTCATGACAACACTTTAACTAACTGCCTGACAAATGCAGGAGGCAGTATAATTTTTCAATTAGCAAATGATAAATCAAACTAACACCCCATCGAGAGCCAACATCTACTTCACATCAACTAGAAGCCGAGTCACTTGCGACAATAATGCAATTATCACTTCAGCCTTTGGTTTGCATTAATTGCACACTGGCTGAGGCAAGCAAAGTTGCATTCATAATTACGCATTTAGCTACAAAAAAAAAAAAAATACAAAACAAACTCTGTTTGTTTATTTGCAAAATTAAAACAAAAATACTCTTACAAATAACACGTTATCTGTGAACCAGAAAATCTACCATGTGGTAAGTTAATTGAGCAAGTGTAATAGTGATGAGTATTAATGCAACAGCACATTAAAAAAGGTTAATTAAGATTTTGCCTTAGAGATATATTTTTTTCCTATGATTAGTTCATTTGCGAAGACGAAAATAATTGCAGGTAAAGTAATTGAAACTTAAAAAAAATTTAAAAGCGATTCATGTTGTTTTTATTCATGTCATCTATTATAGTTTAGCTGTATAAGATCCTTTCTTTGATATTGAAAAACTAAAAAGCGGCGTATTTCTTAACTCTGATTCGGAAATTAAAAGATTGAACGTTTTTTTCGAAATGTCCATCATTCTGCCGTCTCTCTATTGGAGACCTTAAACTTGACATAAATAACAAAATTTGTGGTTCAACAATTTCTGGGAAATTGATAACATCGATAAGTTTAAATCGATAACACCACATATCCAACAAAATTTTATAGGGGACTGGGTACTCGCTTCAAATATCGGTTTATATATTTGCCAGCCACTCCTAGACGTATTGCAAGTTAACCATTTGAAGAGCTGCCAAGCCCATTTCCGCCTGCAATTTCTGAGCTAAACTTACCAGACTTGGAAGATCGATTGATAGGAACCTCCTCATAAGATTGGTGAAAACATCACGTTCATTTTCGTTTCCACTCAGTGCTCAAACCTATATTTTCCACAGCTTTAGTGCAAGAGTCACAAAATTTAACATTTACATTGATCACATCACCCTCTACTCAACCACAATAGCCTGTATTAGACTGTTATCAGAGTATTTTACAGTCGGCTATGCACGTTAAGGCAAAGTTCTCACTTGGTTCAATTGAAGCTTTAAATGTGGTCGCCCTGTGCAAAAGGCATAGCCCTTCAATCAGTCTTAAATGAGATTATCAATAACGATTATTAATTGCAGCGTAGACAAATCATAATTGCAAACGATTTCAAGTTGACTTTTTTGCCTTTTGCATTTGTTATAAAGCTGATTAATTGCTTTGTTTTTGTTTTTGTTTTGATTTTATTCAATTTACATTTGCAATTGCAGCTCGCTTGAGTCAGCTATTCTGCCATATATTTATATAGAGAGCCAGCATTCGCTTCCGTTTGCTGTGCAAAAGACTTACCCAACGAACTTGCCTCATTAGACGGAGTCAGCTTATATGTTAATGCTACAGTCTGTGGACCTGTGGGGTCTGAATACTCTTTCTACTCCTTCTAGCTGCTCGTTACTCGATTAAGTGGCAGGTGCTCGTTGCTGCTACTGCTACTGCTGCTGCTACTTCTGCTCGTTGCCTGTTAGACATTAATCCGTGTGGCATTTAGTTACGCTTTAATAAGATTTGTTTTTTCTTGCTTCCAGGGGGGGCGAGTCTCTGGCGAAAGCAAAACTTACAGCTTAAGCTGAGCCTGTGGCTAAGGCAACTCAAGCAGACAAAGCGTCGCGGCTTTCGACTTGCTACATAAGCACTGCCTGTCTGTGGCGCCCCATTTTTGCATTCGCACATCTGTCTATATACGTCCATGTGTGAGTGTGTGTGTGTGCTTGTTAAAAATACCATATCTGGTCCTGATACCCTGGAACTGAGAGTATATTTGCATCAATAAATATATTATACATTTTTAGATCAGAAAAAAAAATAGATAATTTAGGATAGAGAAATTAAATACAATCGTTGTGAACATACAGAAAATGTAGATAATTTAGAATAAAGAAAATAAATGAATCGTTTTTAATTGAAACCTTAAAGTTATCGATTCGAATGCAGGACTGATATTTTGTATATACTTCTTAACCAGCACGAAACCAATTTATTAGTCTCGAAACCCATACATATATATGTCTATATATATATATATATAAACGAAGAAGTTTCTTGAATTATTCAAATAAATTATAGCCTTCCATCTTGGTCTATACTTGAGCATATGTATAACAATAATACCTGACAATAGCTAGTTGAGTAAGAATTCTTTCAGTGTAGCTTTAACTTTCCCGATTCTGATTGAAATTCCAAGAATTGTGAGTGTAAAGTAATTGGAGTTTGAGTTGGAAGTATTAAGTTCTGCATAACGATTAAAGTGACAACTGAGAGACACAAATACGACAAATATGTCGCACAGAGAAATTCCTGTGGCTGCGATAATAATAACAATGTAACGATCGAGTGTTAAACTAATTAATGCGCAACTCGAGACATGATTCTATAGGGCTTCGACCTACAATAATACTAACCACTTTACTCACTAAGTCTGATTTCTTATATATATGTAATAAAACAGTTTGTTGAAAGCCGAGCACCCAAAATTCATCAACAAAAAAACTGCAACTGTTGGCAGCGTACGGGGCACTCAAGCTGTGCCTCCGGACACTCCAATTCCAGCTCCAACTTCAACTTACAACACCCTGCCACCAAACTCCACTCAGAAGATACAATGGCGATGATTTGCCAAGATCTGGATCTTCACATTCATATATCCACATCCGAGCAGCAATTCATTCATATTTGTATTTACTTAACTTGCCGATTTTGATGAACATGATGATGATGGTGATGATGATGATGCTGTTGTTGCCTCTGGAGATGCGATGATGACTCTGCAACTTCAGGCGGCACAGCAAGGGTTTTTTCTTCTTTTTTTGTTATTATTATTATATATTTTTTTTGATGCTCTCATATATATGTTTTATGAGACGCCCGTTGCAGTGTAAATGGAGTTTCGACAGCCTAATTGGAGATCAACGCAATATAATTGTCTGCTTCTGGCATGATGACGATGTTGATGATGTTGTTGTTGATGATGATGATGAAGTCGTGGCCCGAGAACAGGTGAATGAATTTGTGACAGCAGCACAAAGGCAAATGATGTATTGATAGCATCTGTTTTGGGAGCAGAAGCCGAAAGCAGAAGCAGAAAGCAGAAGCAGCCAACCAGTCAGCAGCCACAGCATCAGTCTCAGCGGCAGGACGTCTGCAACTTTTGACAGACTTTTTGTTGCCTTTTGTTGCACAGTTGTTGTTGTTGCCGCTACTGCTGCTGCTGCTGCTGATGTTGTTGCCTCTTGTGTAAAAATGCCGACCCTTGTAAGCACACCATGCAAACTGAGCAGCCAGCAATTGTGGCGTCTCTTTGAGTTGTCCATGTTAAATTGAATCCCATAAGCAGCATATAATTTATGAGTAACTTTTCCTTTTTGACTCAGTTTTTGTGAGATTTAATGCACAGTCTATTTTCATAATAAATTAATTATTGGTCTGTCAATAATGTCTGGCTTAAGTCTACATTTAAATTTTAGCATTATTTTAATTGTAAAACATTTTGATGCACTATTTACAAATTAAATTCCTCATATTTTTACCTTTTGGAAATTACCGTTCACTCCCAATACAAATTTAGCTTAGAAATAATATATGGAAATGTTCTACAACAATTGTGTGACTTAAAAATAGGCGGAGATGCTTGTCCTTAAGTTACTCTAAAACTTTAGTGTATTTAAAAATATATTTAATTCTAATTGTAAGATTTATAAATATGACCACCGCTTCCCATAATATTTCAACACAATCATCTATATATAACTTTTAAAAAAAACTTAATATTTATTTACACAATTTATTTTTAGAAGCGCAAATACAAATTTTCTCTATCTATCCATTTATTAAATAATGTAACTTAGCGGCCAGCCACAATAAATGCGTTTACTAAATAAACAATGCTCCCAATTAGAAGAATTTAATTAGAAAAATAAAAAAATCGAGATCCTTCGAGCCGGATTTGAACCAGCGACCTATGGATGACTACGCGTTGCAATTTCTCACTACAGTCCACCGCTCTACCAACTGAGCTATCGAAGGTCGATACAAGCAATGTGCCAAAACGCATACATGAGCAAACGAAACGAATTCGTTAAGTTATCAGTAAGCGAGAGTAGTGAATAAATCAAAAAGGTACTCACGAACGAAAGCTGCAGTGAGTGTGACAGAGAGAGATAGAGAGACGGGGATGTGCGCGCAAGCGAAACAGCTTTTCATGCGCGCTTTCTGCAGCGACAGCAATGAACGTTTTTTCGCTGTGTCGTTTGTGTTGTTGTTTTAGCTTTGCTTTTGTTTTGCTTTTGCTTTAGTTTTTGCTTTTGGCTTCGCTTTTGCTTTTACGGCATTTGATTTTTCGGCGCTTAGAAATAAAGAACAAGGTAATGCGACCAATAAACAACTTTGGCCACCTAGTAGGAAATGTTATGCAGCAAAATGCCAGCGTGAGTCATCGTAAACTGCAGGAGACGCTAGCGCCTTCCTTCGCCTGTGGCCAACAACAACAACAACAAGTGAGTGAATCATGCTGCAAGCACGCAAAGCGAGCCACAAGACAAATCTTTGGGCATATTGGCCTTATCAGAGAGGCAGGTGGCGGCTAAGCACTTGGCTTCTTGGCCCGGCCTAGAGCAAACTACCACAGCGGCGGCGCCTCGCAAAGTGTTGTTGATAAGCGAGAGATGCAAACACACACACTCTCTCACACACACACACATAGACACTCGCCAGAGCGAGAGATACTTAACAAACCAATTAGGATGCCAAAAACACAGAAGAAAAAACATGAAAAAAGAAGGCAGCAAGCCATAAAAATGAAACCCAACGAGAGCAGCGAGCGGCAATATCAGTTAATCTATATATTGTATATGTACAGTGAACACTCTAAGCAAAGCACGTGTTGATTAACTTTGTTAATCATTGAAAATGAGTGAATAAAATATATTTTTGCTCTTCAATCAAACAAAGGGCATAGTAAAAATATTAAAATAATAAACTTTAGATAAAGTATACCTTATAATAATATTAATATATATACATTGATGACATTCTCACCAGTTTGGTAATATTTTTGAAACAGTTTAACATTAATCATAAAAATAATAATATGAAGTTTTATTTAACGATATTGTTAAACTGTCTTAAAGGATTTAAAAACTTAAAGCGCATCTAAAAGAACAACTCTAAGTTCTGTAAGTTTCTAAAAGTTCTGTTAGACAAGTGTTCACTGTACTCCATATAGCTCAAAGGTTAGAGCAGCCAAGGGTCGAGGAGCAGCAAGCGGAGCGAAAAAACTGACAGCTTACGGATAATTACTGACAAAAACACACGAAGAGTTTGAGGTCGAGGTCGGGGCAGAGATAGAGCTCTCTGGACTCAGAGGAGAGTCGTGTTGAGGAGAAGATGCAAGGAGAGGGGGTAGAGGAGGGGTAAGCGCCGTTGCGGCAATTTGTGTGATCCATTGAGTAAGGTAAAAGAGCCCTCTGGAAACTGCTGTGTGTTGTTGCATCGATTGCCCAAGCTGTCTTGTTAGATAAGAAAATGATTGCCCCTTTCTCATAGAGACCGGGATGGAGAGAGAGAGAGGGCGAGAGAGAGAGATAGAGAGAGGAAGAGAGAGGAAAGGGCAGAGGGTGAGTGCCCCGCGGTGAGGCTGTAATTTGCTCAGGTATCTTACAAGAAATGTTCATAATTTTTAAGAATGACTCAAATAGTTTTTCCATTCGCCTTATCAAAGTCAAACGATCTTTTCTGACTTTTCGGTGTTGCACTCTTGATGTTGGTATCAATTTCCAGCTATGATTGAATGAATCTTCACTTTACCTCTCCACTTATGTGGGCGTCTTATCGCCTGGACAAAATCTACAAAATTGCCAAGGTTCCAAGAAAATTTTCTATCCATTTTTTGACAATATTTTTCTTAGTTTCTCTTCCTACTTTTTTCATTTTATTTTTTTTATTTGGTTTTTAGCAACATAAGATTGTTTTGCAGGCTGTCTTCTCACTGCCGCTGTCTCTTTTCATCCTGTGTGGCAGCAGCAGCAGCAGCAGCAACTTTGCAGCATCTTCATGCTGCCTGATGAGTCATTTAATTGAGCCGAAAATTGACTTTGTAGTGGATAAATTAATTTACAGACCGCTGATAAAGAAAAATAAAATAAAATAAAATCCCCGCATGACTCACATATCTCACTTGGACTACTGAGTCTCTCTTGAGTCCATCTCTATCTCTCACTACCTCTCTCTCTCTCTCTCTCTCTCTCTCTCTCTCTGTAGTTGTTCTGTTGCACAGTCGAACTTGAAGCGGGATTGCAACGTTTTTGTAATCTGTCTTTGTATGTGTGTGTTTCTATAAATAACATCAAGTTAATTTTTTTCTGTGACAAAAACCTCAATTGCGAGTCTGGGGCAATCCTACGTCTTATCAGTGCACACATACCTACAAATTGTATAATTATTAACATATTTGTATTATTATAAATGCTTTTTATATATAAATGTGCCAAAGTTGCATCATATTTAGTTCACTCAGTGATTGGTTACCCTTACAGATTGCATTATAATTTTGTTGTGAAGTTTGCAACGCATTGAAGGTTTCTTCTCCAACCTCATTTAGCATAAATATTCTTGATCGGCAAGATGTGGCTACTATATGATATAGCTGTCATAGGAGCAATCTGTCCAAATATGAGTTTTTGTGTGGAAACATTGAGATAAGACTAAACCTATATCATATAAAATAGCTCCCACATGAATAATCCATTTTTTAAATAATTGGCTTTAAAAATAAACTCTTATTATATATATACTTTTTTAATACACTTTTAATTATTTTTAAAACTAAATTTTGCCTTGATCAATTTTATTTATTTATTTATTTTTTATTTTTGCCTTAATTTTGATTTTTTACACATAATTTGTGAAGGTGTTAAGTAATAAAAGTCTGTAAGTATTAAATTTATGGCATATTTAATTCGAAGCTGATTTATGTGCCGTTACTAATTAGTTGAGCTGCTGGCAAGTTCATTGATTAAAAACTCATTGTAGATTATAATCATGTATTATTTTTATTATTTTTGCTGTTGTGTTTGTTTTTGTTTTTACTTCGCTTTTTTATGCCATTCTAATTGGCTCGTCAACAATTTGCCTGTTGAGGCATTGTTTATGCCAGACTTAACAGTTTTACCCCGCAGTGAGATACGCGATTTGTTACCAGCTTTGTTTATACGGTATATATGTGCATATAAATACTGCTGAACTGACACGCTTTGTGTGTTTTTTCATGGGAATTCGTATCGTTGGAAAAAATACAAACGGCTTGTGCATTGAGTGATTTCTTTATACGCACATGTGTATTTATTTATAGTTTTATTTTTTGCTTTACTTTTTATTTGAGAAAAAAATAAATTCGCTTGCGCTTGTTATCAGCTTAACGTCAGCAGCGCTTAACACGTAATATGCCCCTCTCCCCACTCTACACTCCTCACTCTCCATTACAGCAACACCTGCTGCTGGGCAGTTTTTTATGCTGTGATAAGCATTGGCAACGCATTCAGCTTTGTTTTCAATACGATCTGAATTGTTGTTGTTTTTATGTCAATGCTCAACTCATTTTATAGCAGGCAGCTTTTGTGCGCGTTTGGGGCGAACCCATATATAGACCTTCGATAGCTCAGTTGGTAGAGCGGTGGACTGTAGAGTGTGAAACTAAGTTGTAGACATCCATAGGTCGCTGGTTCAAATCCGGCTCGAAGGATCGTGGTAAATCTTTTTATATAATTTTTTAATGATTTTTATAGTTGTTAAAATTTCTTAAGGAGCACCCAGTGACAGTTGTTTGCAATAATTAGCAAATGAAAATCGAAAAGTATTTACTCTTATCCCCTTCGTACATAATAAAATATATATATTAATATTTTTAATAAAGTTAATATGTACAAATCACTGTAGCTTTTAATCAAAACAGATATATTTATTTTTCTTGTCCTTCTACATTAGTTTCCTTGCTTAATATATTTTTATACTATTTTTACTCAGTCCACATTTATTTATAAATTCCAAAAAGCTCTATACGCTGCCCAAGCACTTTACATTTATTGTACAAATATTTAAAAATAAATAAAATACGAAAAAAGTGAATCCTTCGAGCCGGATTTGAACCAGCGACCTATGGATGTCTATGTTTTGTATGCGACCGCTACAGTCCACCGCTCTACCAACTGAGCTATCGAAGGTATATAGCGAGGGGGGAATTTCGTTTAATCTAAAGCTATTCACAGTTTGTTCGATTTGAATATGTGAATACTTCATCGGCATTCATGTTTTATTCATTTGTATGCGCTTGCTTCTCGTTTGATTGAATAAAAAGACTTGGCAGTTAAATTGTTTTTGTGTATTTTTTTTAATAAAATTTTTTCTTTTATATTTTTTTCAACTTTCTTCATCATGATCACTATCATCATCATCTTCTTCAGCATTTGCTCAACATTCATCAAAAAATGTTATGTTTTTTGTTTTTTTTTTAAATAAATAAAATAATAAAATGTATAAGAAAATTACAAAATACATTGACGCGCTCTGCAACTTCAGGCACGTTTTACAATTCGATATTTTCGAGTTTATAATTGTTTGTTTTTTTTTCATTTTTTTTTTGTTTTTGTTTTTGTATATATATAGTTTATAGTTTTTTTTTCTTGCACTAATTATTATTTGTCAACATGCTCTTAACGTTTTAGACTAAATGCTAGATTAATTTTATATTTAACATACGCAATGATTATATTCGAGTTTAGCTTAAAACGCATAACAATAAACGATAGTTTTTCATTTGATTTTTCATTTTTTTTTTGTATTTTTTAAAATTAATTTAGTTTAGTTTTTAGTTTTGTAGCTTAACTCTAAATTTTAGTTAAGAATTGTTTTTAATTTACAGTTTACATTTAGTTTTTTTCGGGGGAACGAAGTTGAATACCGTTGCGTCGATATGTATGTGTGTAGTATGTATGTATGTATGTATATGTGTAGGGTAAGTATTTTAATTTAGTACATACACAAGAGAGTTACATACGCAGTATATATTTATATATATATTGTTTTAAATGTGTAATATATATGCATATATATGTATTTGTAGTTAGGAGCTACATAATTTCAAGTTCATTTCCATTTTTTTGTTTTTCGTTTTCTTTTTACATGTGTTGGAACAGCTGTGTGCGCGTTCCTTTAGTTATATATATCGATATATATAGCTTAGCATTAGCTTTTTTATACAATTTGTTCAATAATTTTTGTTTTTAGCAGTGCGAGCTGCAAGATACAAAAGTATCTCAAAGTGCGGTCTATGGCATTTAGTTTGTTTGACTGCTACTAGGGCGGCAGGAGACGACGATACATTGGTGGGCGGGGCAGGGTTGGGCGTTGTGGGTTGTGTTTGATTTGAGGATTTTTTCGGCTATATACAGTTTTTTTTATATTTTATTTGTTTGTTTATTTTGATCATGGCGTCTCTTCGTCACACGGGCTCTGTGCAACATTTCCAAAGCCTGGCTGTGGAAAGTGACAGAGGCGGCGCTGCTGCTGCTGCTGCGGCTGCTGCTGCTGCTGCTGAGTGGGGGTTGGTGGGGGTGTGTTTGTTTTTTAGGGGATGGTGCGGTGCATTTCGCTCTACATACAATTAAAGTCTACGATTTACACTTAAAATTCAAATATTCAGTCCATTTTGTTTGCGTTGTGTTTAAAGCATTGACGGCTTGGAACCAAACAGCATTTGATGCTCTCGCTCTTGCTCTCTTTCGCTCTCTCTCTCTCTCTCTCTCTCTCTCTCATTCGCTCTGATTATTAGCTCTGTCTTTATCGACAGCCACAGCCAACTACCGTCATATCGGGATAGTTCTTGAGCACAACCGTCCTTTGGTCATTGAGATAGAGCATCGAGATGCCCTCCAGCTGAGTTGGGACACAGCACGCCTTTGGTACCTTCCCTGGATTGAGATTATTGACTAAGGTTTGCACAACCGCATGATTTGTGGAATTGAGATGATCGGCCAGCGGAAACGGGCACTTCCCGTGACAATAGAACGCATCATAGCCCGGCGGTGCCACAATCCAATCACTCCAGCCCACATCCTGAAAGTCCACATATAACGAATGCCGTCGGCATATCTCCTCATGGTTCTTTCGTCGTGATCTGCGCTGATGTCGCCGATTCCGACCACCTCCACCCCCGCCGCCGCCGCCACCGCCGCCCCCACCGCCATTGCCATTACCATTGCCGCCCGCCCCCTCCCGATTGCCCACATCCCGGATGGAGCGTGACTTGTGCCGGCCATCATCCGTGTAGGTGAAGAGCAACGGCTGCTTGTGCTGCCAGTCGTCGTGCGCTTCGTCCGCACTGCGGCGCAAGCGTACATGATGATGAGGTGCCGGCTTGAGGGATCTCATCGTTCGCACCTCGATGAGCAGGCCGTAGTTTTTGTGCGGTGTGGCCAGCCACCGATCTACGGCGGGCTGCACATCCAGACTGACCGTATCGGTGCTATTCAGACGCACTGTCTTCGTGTCCAACAGCAGATAGCTCGGCTCCCGCTTGCCCCGCACACCCACCCGCGTTATATCGTAGACGAGCACCTGGTAGCGACTCCGATTCACTGACGGACTAACGCTCAATGCGTCCCGCGTCAACTGCAGCTCGGCGGCCTTCAGCTTCTCATCGGCGGGTATGCTCTTCACATCGAAGTGCAGACGAAACCGATGATGATGCGGAAACCGATCGTCGATTTTACTATCTGCAAAGCAAACCAAAAAAGGATATGAATTTTAGTTAAAAATAATCTTCGATTTAATAGAGATATTGCAAATTGGAAGAGCTCCATATTTATAATTAACTTTAAATGGCAACTATTTGACTAAAAATGTGTTTCTGATTTAGATATATTAATCATTTTTTTAGTTTACAAATTAGGGAAATATGATTAAAGGCAACTAAAAATTGCGTATTTAGTGTCTATAAAATGTCTATATCAAAAGGATATTTTTCTTCCGATTTCAATGATATTTATATTTAATAGTCTGGAATATTCCCAGATAAAAACTGTAAGTTGAAAGTTTTTTACCGTGTTTTTTTTTAATTTATTTATTTGATATGAGTGATTTTAAATCATGACGCGATACGTGACAAAATACGAAGACTATTCGAGGGCTATATAAAAATAAAGACAAAGAGGCATCTAGAGAGAGAGAGAGAGAGAGAGAGAGAGAGAGAGAGAGAGAGAGAGAGAGAGAGCGAAAGAGAAAGAGATGCGAGAATCACACGTTCCAGTTGTGTCTGCTGGTCTGTCACTTTTGTCGAGCCGCCTTTTACGACTGGCGCCTGTTGCAAAGGACCTGACCCACCCACGTTCCGCTGCTGCTGCCGCCGCCGCAAGGTGCAAAGGTGGCACGGCGAAATCTTAATTTGAATCAGCAAAGCAATGCAGCCAGAACCATAACCAAGAAACTCAAGTACCTCGAACAAAGACAGCCGAAAAAAAGTCGTAAATTCTCTGGACCCGAGCAGGACGAAAAACTGAAACCGAGACGAACTCGAACTACTCGGCTTAGACACTTGGCTTTAGACACTTGGCCAGGCCAAGAGTGCTACCTGTTCAACATATTTGTATATCTACATATATATAAATATCTATGTGTGTGAGTCTGGCCTAACTGCTTTATTGTTCATCCTCTCTAATCCTGTGGAAAATAATGCGAAAATACGCTTTAATAATAATTGTTATTTTTACAAACACACACAAAATATAAAAGCCATTTGGCGCATGCGCTAAACGTTCCGGGTGTAATTCCGTTGAAACATTTCAAGGTCACATTTGGGTTAAGAGTGCGGCGTCTCAGGTAAAAGGACACTGCGTGCAACGTGCAATGTGCAACCGCCGTCCCTTTAGCCTGAGTCCTTTCATTTGATGCTGCGGAATTTCCGCGTGATTTCACAACACTTGCGTGAATGATGACCAAAAATAAAAGATAGATATCGAATTATCTTCTTTTTTTTGGTTATATGGTCAGCAGGTATGCAAATCGCTTTAGATGAACTAGAATTTCAGGGAAAATCCTGGATGCCTCTTCATTCGCGTTTCGCGAGCGGCAAGTACGCGTTGCACATGAGAGCTGTAGAGTGAGCAGCGAGAGGCAGAGAGTGAGATATAGAAATGGACAGACAGAGATGCTGTTGCAACTGTTGCAAAAATAGGTCATGCAATCTGGCTGAGCTATGGAATACCTAAAGGACACACATTTACACCTACTATATACATTTTAATAATTAATCATGATATCTAAAACTCAACTCAATCTAAGAAGTTGACTCTGCAATAACTAAAAGATTTAATATTCAAAAATATTTTAACTCGAAGAGTTCAAAATTGGAATACAGTTGTGCTCCAAATATTAATAAAGATGTTTTTTACAACCTTTGATACTGAATATTTTTACTTAAGTATTACAAATTTGAAAAACTTACTTTTGAAAGGCAATGCGAAAAGTCTTACTATTATTTTGAGATAATTTTTTCAATTGCTCAACTTGTCAGAAGCAGATTGAACTTGATAAGAAAAATTATACTTCAAATGATTGAAAGAGAATTAATATATATATTTTTCCAGTTTCTAGCTGTATCTATAATCATTTTGACAATGAAACTGATAAATATGTGATTTTCAATTCAGATTTTAGCTTGTATCTAAATAAAACCATGTTCTTATTTTTCATTTAAAAAATCTTTGTATTTTCTATGTTAAAAATATTTAGATTTGCTTGCAAATAAGCTTGTTCTATTTTGTGGATTATCTAGCAACACATTCTGTTTATATCTGTAGATTTTCCAACTAACAATCTTTCTGCATGATTTAAATATTAAGAGTGAAATAAAATAAGGACTAAACATCATATTACAGTAAAGATTTTCTTTAACTTAGCTAAAAACCTTAACAAACCTATTTGTGCCCGATTCTTAAACTTATATAGTATATGTATATATATATATAGATAGTTGAATCGAGACTCACCTTTATGTGTAAAACTTCTGACTGTATTCGCTGATTTAGTTAATAGGCCCGGCTTGGGTATATTGACGGAATCGAGCTCGTGTCCCATAATTTGGGCATAGAGCTTCTTCATTGCCTCCGGTATGACGATTTTGGATCTATCAATTTTCGGTGGCCTCTTCATGTTGAACAGCGAGAGGAGACTGTTCTCGATTTCGACTAGAGTTGATGGATCTGGTTTCACTTTGTCCTTGATGATCTCCTTGCTGCTATACGTTGCCGGCTCATCCTCAGCAATGATGGCATCCGCAATGCCCGGCACTTCGAATTCCCCCAGCACACTATCCTTATTCGTATACGTATCCGTATCCGTATCCGTATCCGTGTTGAAGCTGGAGGCGGATGCGGATGTGGAGGCAGAAACGGAAGCAGCTTGTGGCGCCTGCAATGCAAACACATTGGCAATGGCGGTTTGTGCTTGAGATTCTGTTTTATGTTGTTGCAGCTCCTTGATAGCCATTTTATTGTTATTGTGTTTGCTTTTATTATTAGTTAATTTATTATGCTTATGATTTTTATTATTATGCTTATTTTTGGAATTTTTGGAATTTTCTAATTGGTCTGTTCTTGTTTTATGCACTTCGTTAAACTGTTTGAATGTGGCACTTTTGCTATGTTTGCTTCTTTTGTTGTTGTTTTTAATATCACTATCACTGCTGTTGTTGTTGTTGTTGTTGTGGTTGTTGTTGTTGTTGTTGAGATGTAACTCGTTAAATGGCTTAAATGCTTTTGCTAATGCTGTAGTCGTTGTTTCTGTTGTTGTTGCTGCTGCTGCTGCTGCTCTTTTAGTTGTTGTATTATTATTGATTATGGCCTTAGTTGTTGCTGTTGATGTTGTTGTTGTTGTTGTTGGTGCTATCGCTGCGATAAATCTCGTTGATATATCCTCGGTGCTAGCAACTTGAACGATCGTTTGAAAAGTCGCCAGCACTGCGAGGAGTAGAAGCCATGCGCGCATGGTCGCTTGCAACTCTGAAACGATACAAAAACATAGGAAATTGTTTAGCATTTGTCGATAGGGTTAAAACACGGACGTCGACGTCGGCGTCAGCGTCGCTGCTGACGCGACGCAGCCGGCGTTGCTAGTTATGCCGGACGCTGTCAGCCAAACAGAACACACAGTCAAATCCAACAAAAAAAATACCAATTTCACTCAAAGAGCGCACACTCAAGTGCCTGAGTAGAACGACTGGGCATGCGCATGTGCCAGAGCGAGATGACTATAGCGCACAAATGCGTTTGCGTGCGTTGCTGCTCGACTGACTGAGAGAGCGAGAGAGCGCGGGAGTGTGGGAGAGCGCGCCAGTGTGGGAGAGCGTGCGAGCGTAAGTTCTCAAGTGTTGAGTGGGAGACAGCACGAGAGAGAGAGAGAAAGAGAAAGAGAGAGAGCGACCGCAGCCAGGTAGCAGCAGCAACAGCAGCAGTCGCAGCAGCAGCAGCTTCCTTAAGCGCCTGGCCCATTTAGACCCAAGTTTTATGGCCCCGGCGAAAGGTGCGTCCTGAGCGCAACATAAATTGAGCTGTGTGTGTGGCTGCTGGCCCAAAAACCTTAACACTCCCTTCCGCCGCCCTAACACCACCCCACCACCAGCAGCTAGCCTGGCTAAGCTTAGCTTAGCTTGGCTCAACTCATTTGAGCTTAACTCAATATTTTTTTGTACATTTTTTTTTGGCTGTTTGTGTTGCAATCGCGGACATTGCACCTTTTGGGCCGCTGACGGAGTGACACACGATCTGTGGTATGCAGCAGCGATTTGTGTCTACGTTTAGAAATTCAATACAATCAACAACAAAATACACACAGCAAGTGGGTTCAATAATATGTGTGTTAGAGTAGAAATTAGAGAAGCCAACCAGGCTCGTCATCATTTCTCATATTTTCATATTTCCAATAAAAATAGGGTATCAGAAAGTTGTGCAAAGCCAACACAAAGAATGAGACATTTTTCGTCTTTCTTTTTATATATTCAATTTATAAGTGTATGCTATTCATAGGGTATCTTCAGGTCGCTCCATCTGCACACCCATCACGCTCTTAACTTGCTTTATTATTGTTCAATATTTCATGTTCGAAACTTATCGCCGCTTAGCACTTTGATTTATACACAGGCGGCATTTTTCTAAAACAAAAAACTTAACCAAAGAATAAACTAAAAAAAAAAAATTTCGGTGACTGCATTTTTTTTTTGGTTTTTTATCTTGAGAACTGAAGAAAATTTATGAAAATTATTAAAAGTATTCTACTTAGACTTATATATATATATTGTGGTTGGTTATAGGCAATAAATTTGTGAGATGCTATCTCAAGATGAGCCCAACAACAAGAACAACACACTTGTATTAGGTGCAGGCAGCTACGTGCCTCACACACACACACACACACAAACGAATGCACACCGTCGCTGGCACAACAAATTACATGTTGTTTTTCACATAAAGATTAAAATCTTATCTAGTAGTAAAAATTTGTTATATGACAAGGCGCAAGGCGCCAAAGGAAATTCTGTATTTTCGTTATAATCGAAACAAAAAAAAATTATAAAAAAAAGATGGCACACGCTGGGGGGTGCCAACGACGGGGGTTTTGAGGGAGAGAGAGAGAGACGGAGAGAGCAAAAAGATCTTTCGCTTGTGATAAGAAAACCAATTTTGAAAGCATTTTTCGAAAGGGTGAATGAAATTTTCATAATTATGCATTGGGTTTTTTTTTCCTCTTGTTATCGATCGATTGCCTTATGAGTTTTCATAATTTTCATAATTTGTTGTTGTTTATTCTTGTTGAATATGTTTATGCCGCAGCAGGACTACCTGAGTTGCCTTAACGGGGGTTTCCCCTGGCAAACAAAAGAAAAATTGAATGTCAGTCGTTTTTTTTGGAATTTCCAATTTCCATTCAGCTCTAAAGAGTTCAACGCATATTTCTCACCCAACTCTGAAAAACCGCTAACTCTGACTGAAGTTCAAATTTCAGCGAGGTTTTCCCATTTTTTCTTTTTTTGAATGCCAAAAAAAAGTTTGTTGCGCAAACTGACACATTTTTTTGGCGTTAACGTTTTGATTTCGATTGGGCAATAGATACTAGATATTATATAGTGAAATACTAATGTGTGTCACACACAGTCAGCACAATACACAGCACACACCTGTGTGAGAAACGAGCACAACGAATGCACACAGCACGCACTCAAAGATACAAAGATACAAAGATACATAAATGCATAGATACATAGTTACAATACTACTAATACGAATACAATTCATATTATATAGTTTTGTTTTTTTTTGTTGGTTTTGTAATTTATGTGCCAGGACATTGACATCTTTTGTGGCTTTGTGCCGATGCCGACGAACACTTCAGGTTGCAACAAACACCGGCTCAAAACGGTACTTTATTGTGAGCCAACAATACGCATTCCGGGAATCTCCCCCGGGCTTCTATTACGATTATGATATATTATGAGATACACTCGTTCTCGAACGCGTGAAAATATTTTGATTTGGTTTAGTTAAGTTATTGCGTTGCTCTCACGATGGGAACAACACGCCCCTTTTATGGCAACGCATCCAAAGTGGAATTGGAAAAGGAATATAATATTATACAGATATAGATATTGTACTTATTGGATTATTGATTTAATTGTGACATTTAATGTGCCGCAAAAACTCCATAGAATTAATTAAACATTACTCTTTTGGTACATACAACATTAGTCCCAGATAGGATTTTCGCTTATTCCTCCATCAATATATATGAGATTTAGTTTAGTTTTGAGGTTTTTTTTAATAATTGGAAAAATTATAGATGGACGATCTCAAAATGAAGTAAAAATAATATGAATATAAGAAAAAGTTTTGCTTCCTTAAGCTCAAAAGACGATTTCGACATTAAATAAAATTAATGAAAATATAAGAATTTTTTTACGAATAAAGTTATGTTATTCATTAAAACAAACATTTTTTCTTTGAAATATATACATCTTGTTCGCATATATATATATATACATATATTGAAAGCTGCAATTTACTTCTTCTTCCATCTGTATACTTCCAGCTATTTTCATTAAATATATCTACATAAAATTGATCTATATGAATCTATACACGCTCTGTATATTTGTTCAACATATTTTTATTGACTATAACCATATTAAATTTATCTATGTATATAGAACTGCATATATTTTTATCACTATTAAATTTCAAATTAATTCGATTACCAAGTGCATACCACAAAAGGCATTTGACCCGCCAAAGACTTATGTAAAATACCCAACCCAAAAAAAACCCCAAAAAAAAGTTAAGTAAAGCAAATGTTTCTCTCAATTTTCAAATATCAGGTGGAAAACATGAAAAAACAAAATGGTATCATATCAAATTGTGGCCAGAGTGATTATGCATATATTGGCATTGGATCAGTGTCGGTGGGGATATAAATATATATAGATATATATATATATATATATATATATATATATGTGTGTGTGGTCGGTTCTCACAGGCAACAAGAAATTTTTTGTTTTTTTACAATAATTTACATAAGCTTAGCGGCAACTGAGATACTTTTTTTTTGTTTTTAGCGGGGGTTGAGTTGAAGTTCAAACAAACACACACAACACAACTGCACACTCAGTCAGTGACAAGAACTCACCTCAGTCTTATAAAGTTTCCTATGTTGGTCGGTATCTCGGGATCTCGACTTGTGTATATATAGTTATATATATATATATGTATATATATATATCGTTTATTTCTTCTGCTGCTGCTTCTTGTTTATTTCTTTAGTTATTAATTTGTAAGCCGCGTATTTTGATCGATTACCCTCAAGAAAAGAAAAAAGTAACTTCAGCTGACACTTTACGAATTTATGACGTTTACTCTACTTTCTTCTTTTTTTCAGTTGCTCAGTTCTGTTATCTCTTTTGTTGTTGTTGTTGTTGTTGTTGCTTTGGTTTCTTTTTTCACTGCGCTTGAGCGTTAGATATATTTGCACAATTTACAGCTGTTTTTTTTAGTGGTCTTAAGCGGCTACCGTGTTGCAGCTTGTGTTGCACGTTCACAAAAATCACGCTCTTTTTGTCAATATGTATTTATATATGTGATAAATCGTGATTGATAAATCAAATCTCAGCTGCGCTGCGCTGCGGCGTTTTTCGCTTGCGATAATTGTATATGAAATAGATAAAATTCTTGTTAAAAATTTTATTGCCGCACTCGAGGCGCAGTTTGAGCCGCTGGCACTGATTGTGTGTTGCTGCAATTGTTGTTGCTGTTGTTGCTGTTGTTGTTGTCAGGACACATGACACACCAGAAACGTATCTGTCAGATACTTTAAGCATTTGCACTTAGTTGTTCTTGTTTTTGATATTCAATTTGCGATTTGTTCACGCGCTCGCCTTTGCAGCGGGCTCGTGTCGTTGTTGTTGCTGTTGTTGTTGTTGTTGTTGCCGTTGTTGTGATTGCTGTTGTTGTTGTTGTTGTTGGAGTTTCTGCTGACGGCACAGTAATCCACATATTTTCCAAAGTGACAACAAACCAAATGCCAAAATATAAAATGCAAAGTGAGTCGCCGCACGAAACGTTTAATTTTCAACGATTTCTTTTTGTTGTTGTTGCTATGCAAATACCGCGCGCACTTTACATAGATATACATACATTTTTGTTGTGTATATATACTTTTTTATATGTGTATATATACTTTTTGTGTATCTGTATCTGTGGCTTGCAGCTGTATCTTTTGTTTTGATTTTGCTTTACATTTATATTGATGTTTAATAATTTTTTATTTCAACTTGTTGGTTGACATTCCAGCAAGACACACACACCCGCACTCACACGCACAACCAACTATTTATTTTTTCAACACACGCGTTAAGTTTGCAATTTGAAGATGTGCTTAAATTAAGTTTTCTTTTACGCCAAAACGCAGGGCTCACTTTTTGTTGTTGTTGCTGTTTTTTGTAGTTGCTTGTCGTTTGTCGTCGGCAAACGGGCGCCAGCAAATAGTTTTCAACTCGATCAGCGCTGTGGAACGACTAACGCCTTCATGTCTACCTCTACCTGATTGAGTTACAGGTAAGCCAAAAACACACACACACATACACGCGCATACACGAAACGATCAGCAAACGAAACGAACGAATGCATTCGGCTCTCGTCGTTGTCGTCGTTGTTGGCTTCGCGTCTGAGTGAAACCGATGAGCTGAGCAACTCTCGCTCTCTCGTTTTGCGCTCTCGCGCTCTCTCTCTCTCTCTCTCTCCTTCTCTCTCTCTATCTGTCTGAAAGTTTAACTGTTGTTGTTGATGATGATGATCATCATTGTGTGTGATATGATCACGCATCCATCTCGTCTGAAGTTCCCTTGGCCACTGGCAGCCAGCGCGTCGTCAGTTTTTGCTTCTACTGAGCCACTCAAACGACATCCAGCATCACCAACAGCAAAAACAACAACAACAACAACAAAAATTGAGTTTAATTTTGGAGTGAGTGTGTGGAGTAAGCACACTAATTGAGTCAGTTTATTGAGCGTAGATTTTGATATGCTTCCATTGAGCTTTTCTTGAGGGTGGCTTTTAAGAAGCTGAGCAGTTTCATATTTTTTATGTGGCAGCTAGACAAAACTTTGGGGCAGGCTTTTTGACACCGCTTGTAAAAATATAACAAGCTAAATATTTATGAAATACATTTCTTTTATAACTATTTTAATGCATTTTGTGTAACGCTGTTTTTAATAATTTAATTAACTACTTCTAGCTTTGAAGTTATGGTTCATAAAAATATATTTAACCAGATAAATAGCTTATACATATTTTATTTATTTATTTATCCAAGTAAATACGTAAGTGTAGTAAGCTTTTACATATTTTTAAATTTTTAACCTAAATTCAAACCAAAATCTTTTCGATTTAAATCTTAAAATTTCAGAAAGATAATATTTTTTATGACTTTTGTGAGTAAATTTTCATATATAAAAATATATGTTAAAATAAAATGTTTGTTTTTTTTGGTAATAGATTTTTTTCTAATAACATATATTTTATATTAAAACCAACTATAATATATATATCTGAAATAGGTTCACATTTACATTTGTTTTCCTGTTTCACAATTTATTGAATCACCTCCTTTACATTTTTTCACATTATTTTGAAATTGTTTTTATAGTTCCATTTTTTTTTTTTAATTGTTCAATTACTTACTCAGCTTGAATGTGGAGCTAGTCAAGAAACTAAGTCCCTCGACCCAATTCCTATTACGCTTGCCAACTGCAATCAGTCGATCAATTCTCGCACAGTTGAGCGCATCGAGAAACGAAATGACAAAATGAGAAAAAAAGAGCAAACGGAATCGTTGAATCGCTTTTTTCACGTTGGAGTTGCACGCGCGCAATGAGCCAAGTATAAAACCAAACTGTCTCGTCTTTTGTGCGGCGCACGCATTCCTGGGGCCAACAGCTAAACAACCAGCCAGGCAGCCAGCCAGCCAGATAGTCAGCCATCCAGTCAGCCAGCCAGCCAGCCAGCCAGGGCCCAGTCAGATCGTGATCGCTGAGAACCAACGACAAATGCCACAGGAGTGAGCGAGAGGTAATGTTTATTTTTTAGAGTGTCTGTTAACACACACACACACGAACACGCACATATACATCCAAACACACACACATAGATACATACAGAAAGAAATACTGTTGAGTGTGTTTAGGTAACGAAATCCTTAGCCTTGCACAAACAACAACAACAACAAAATGAAATCAAAAAGTCAAGAATTAGTATAATTTTATTGGTTGGCAAGAGGTAAGGCAGAAGAAGAAGCATAAGAAGAAGGGGGCAAAAGAATACAAGGCGGCCATAAGAATGACAGTTGCTATCTCTGTTGCACGCACAGCACGGCACACACAGAGCACACTTAACCAATACAAATGCAAACAGTTAAATGCATTTCAACTGCGCCGCTGTTTGTGGAGATGACTTGACACACCCGCGCTTCCAACCAAGCAGTTGCAGGCACAACAGCCAAAGTGACTGCCACAAAAAGGTTGCAACAAAGAGAAACCTCCAGACCCTGTTGTTATTGCTGTTGTTGCTGTTGTTGCTGTTGCTGCTGCAGTTGCCAGCAGGTGCTGCAAGCCAGCCAAAACGACGCTGACCACTTGGCCCTGGGTAGGTGGAGCCGCCTCAACTTCTGCCTCTATCTCTGCCTCTGCCTCTGCCTCTGCCTCTGCTTTTGGTCTTGTCTTTGTTTTTACCTTTGCCTTGAACTATACGTTAAGTCACTTTTTTCTTGTGTGTTGGCTTTTTTCACTTCTGCTGCTATCTGCTCTTCCTTTCTCTGCTGGTCTTGTTTTGTGCATCTCTGCGCAGTTGCACTGCAAACGTGGCAGCTTTTGTGAACCTTGAGATCTATTGCCCACTAGGGAAATCGAGTATTACTTAAATATGTGTAAGCAACAATAAGAGTTAAACTACTTATAGAAATGTATAAATTTACCAACTATAGAAAACTCAAATAGCAACAAATAAATTAGCTTTAAAGCTGTTTACTTTATATTTGATGGTCATATCTTTATTATACAATAAATGCTTCTCCTCTGTAACTTTAACAAAATGCCGAGCTTAGGCAGAAATATAAATAAAGTAACATTAGGCAATTGTTAAGCTTAGTTTGTATTTTAGAGAGAGAGATAAAAAATTAGAATTGCTATTTAATCGTATCTTTTAAAGCACAAAAATTGATAAAAATGCAAAACGCATGAATGGCTTTTGAATACAGCTTCTCTTATTGAATCCAGCTAAACATCTATAAGATGCTGAAAGGAGGGGTGTGTGGATAAGGGCCTAACTCCTTACTTAGAGCATCTTTGCCCGAATCCAAGATGTTGATGGTCAAGGAGACATTAGTTAATTAGTTGGTGTATCTTAGTTATTGAACCAACTTAGCACAGGTAAGTAACAAGCAACTGTTAAGTAAATAAATAAATAAAAATAAATGACGACTTCTATTTGGCTTCAAGTATGAATAACTTCCCATAATGATTGATAACTTTCTCAAATAGTTATTAATCCACACCAGACAGCTCCCAGTTGCTCTTTCACAAGTTTATGTAAAGTTGTATGTTTATTCACAAGAAAATATATGTATTTAATTCAGTAAAATATATAACTTTAAATTGATTGCAGTATGTAACAATATATTTGTTTAAGTGCATATTCACTTTATACACTTGTGTGTTGTAAATCTTCGGTTGCCCTGCTGTGAGTAAAGTAACATTTCCTTCTTTGTTTCGTATGGTCAAAACAGACTAAGCTGAGTGTCCACTGTGGCGACACTAATGGTCGCGACGTCTGGAAACTTAAGCGTTGCCAGACATTGTGGCTTTGCTGCCGTTGCAGTTGCAGTTTCCTTTTTTTACTGGCGCCACGAGGCTGCTTAAGCAGCCGCTGCTTGCATGTTGTGTGTCCTTTTGCGGCGCACACTTGACGCCGTCTGTGTTGCCATCTTTTGTTAACTCAAAAACTATATGTCGAGCATCAGATTTCGAGACACAACCAAAAACCCAAACCGGAAGAAAGCAAGACAACAATCAAAAATAAAATGAAAGAAAGCAACACAAAAAAAAAAACAAAACCGACGCTGTGAAATTAAGAATGTCGTCGCTGTGGCTGCTAAAGTGCTGCCCAGTTGTTGTTCTTGTTGCTGCTGTTGCTGCTGCTGTTGTTGTTGTTGTTGTTCTGATTCATGCCGATTGGCGCACAAGAAGAAGAAGGCGGCTCCAAAAACGAAGCGCGAGAGATCCTTTTGTATGTTAATCGCCGCAGCCACAACACGTAGAGACGCCCTGGGCATTAAAAACTTTATATATATTTAGACGGAGAGACTCTCTGTTTGTGTGTGTGTGTGTCTGTCTGTGTGTAAGTGTGAGTGTGTGTGTGTGTGTGCTGGAGTCTGTGTTTGGTTTGTCTGCTCCTCCTCTTTTATTATTTTTCAACTTGTTATGTTTCTGACTGTGTGTGTGTGTGTGTGTGAGTGTGAGTGCAGGGGCGTAGTTAATGGACAAACCACACCAATTATAATAGGAACACAAAGGTAATTTTTAGTTCTACTGCGTCTAATAATTTCAACAAATTAGGCAAGTGTTACAAATCTATTTAGAGAGAATAGTAATTCATATCTTTTCATAAATTTCATAAATTTTCTTAATTTTTTGCTGGATTTTTGTACCATATGCTAAATACTTTATTGGCTTGTAGACCGGGCTGATAAAAAGCATATTCAGTTAGCTAACTTCTGATATATATTCAATCTTTGTAGATCAAGCGTCTTTCACATTTTGAACTTTGTAAGTATTTGTATCCCTCACTGACCACAAGCCAAGCTACGTCCATGTGTGTGTGAGAGTGTGTGTGTGTGTGTGTGTGTGTGTGTGTGTGTGTTTCTCCCCTATTACTACATTTAGCAGAGATAAACAGAGATTCTTTTAGCCTGCTGAATTTTCTACTGCCTGCATTCGGCTGTCTCACATTTTGCTGGCCTCTCAACTTTAATGGCATTTAATTACCTTTCGCATTTTTTTTCTACTTCTTCCTCTTCCTCTTCTCTCTTATTTTATTTTTTATTTTAGCTTATCTTAACGCCCTTACGTGGTATTGGACCACCAGAAATTGAGGCCCAGTCAAATTCTCATTAAGTATTTTTCGTACCCTTGGCCCTATCGGCACTTAACATCAAAAATTTGGCACAGTCCTGTTTTTGGGCCCACACGGATCGAAGCGCCGGCGCTACTTTCACTCACAAAAACAACAAGAACAACAGTAACAATAACAACAACAGTAACAGCAACCAGAAGAAGAAGGAGAAAAAGTACGAGCGGCAACTAAAAGAATCCATTATCAGTTGCAGGCGGCTTCGCAGCTTGGCAGATCTTCATTTATCAACTGTTGGCCCGAACGCGTGTGTCATTTATAAAATCCTTGGCAGGACCACGGGACAAGTGCTCTGGCAAAAAAATAAATAAAAATAAAAATAAAGAAGAGGAGGAGTTGGAAAAAAGGAAAAATGTAGCACTGCAAAAACGACTTGACACAGTTTTCATTTGCTGACCACAGCCAGCTGAGAGGACTTTTCTGCCTTGAGCTCTATTCTATTCCATGACATGCGGGCGCACAGCAGGACAATGATTCCGATTGTGATCCTTTTTTGTTGTGCTCTCTCTGCGTAGGCAAACGCAACGGGGGCGGGCGGTAATTGTCCAGACGGCAACGGGAATGGGAATTGGAATGGGAATGAGAGCGATGAGACAGGCGACAAGGATATTGGTATTGGTGAAAAGGGAGTGAGAACTTTGAGAATCCAAAGGAAGTTGAGCAGCAATTGAGAGGAAGTGATAGTTATCAAATATATATAAAATATGCCATACTTTATTTTATAACCATCTCTTGTTTTTTAGAGCTTGTAAAAATATAAAGAAACCCATTTAATATTTATCTACGAACATATTTTGGACATCTTCTTTTGAAATCCAATCAAACCTAATTCTAGTTTAATACTCACTTATTTTTAAACAATGGCTCATATCAATTTTATTTGTGTTATTAAAAAATAATGTAAATTTTGCACTGCTCGAAGTGGAATTATTATTAGAGGCAAATCTGTTTGTTTTTAACGAAGTTATCGCAATGGAAAGTCTGCATGCGTCTCTGCATGACAAAAACTGTAAGTTCGATTAATAGTTTCCGTAGCAGCTATTTGATTTGGCCTATTCCGATATACATAGATAATGTCTATAGGCCAAAGGTCTTTCAACATTTTAGCTTTAAAACTTAGGCACTAACAGACATACAAATAGCTTTTGAAATCGATCTTTAATAGACTCACAGAAATGATACTAAACTTAGTATTGAAAGTTCACTAAAATGTGTGTAGAATCTTATTTAGCAGCTGTTCCACAAAATAATAGTTACACCTGCCAGACTCGTGTTTCAGTGGAACCTTATTAAAGGCGAAGTTGCATCAATTGAATCATTTTTGCATTGTTTAACTCTGTGAGCTGTTTGCCGTTTCGGTTTCTGTAATATTCAGTCAGCTAATCAATTACCGCAGGAGCAAAACAAAAAGTTGGCAAACAATGCAACGATGCCTTGCGGCACGTGGACATCATTCAATGCGCCTTTCACTCTGCCACTTTGATGGAAAGGTGACAGTCAGAGTCACTTCACAGACAGAAAGAGAGAGAGAGAGAGAGAGAGAGAGAGAAGAGAGAAGAATGAAAAAAAAACACACAAAAACAGGGAAGAACAGGGAAGAAGCCGTCACAAAGCAGCCGCAAAACTGTCAAGAGACAGTTGAAGAAGGGCAGGAGCAGAGGCAGGCGCAGGGGCAGGGGCAGGAACAGAATGAGGAGGGCAATTGTCAATCTGCGGGCTGCAAAGATGGAGAAGAAAATCATGTTCGAGTTTGAGAATGAGATTGAGGATTGCCAGGCTGAAGATCAAATGTTGTTCGACTGGATCGATTGTTGTTTGGCTTTTGTTCAATTAAAACGTTATTATTGTGTTGCTCAATGACTGACTGAATGACTGACTGACTGGCTGATGCATTGACTCACTGGCTGACTGACTGACTGACTCAGGCAGCAACTGGGGACTCAAAGTCTAAGTTGCGTTTTGTGAAAGCTGATCCTGGCTGGAAAAACAGAAAAACATTGAAAACAGAAAACGTTTTGTTAGCCTGGTCGGATCTGCTTGTAATTTGATGCTGTCTGCAGTTGTTGTAGTTGTTATTATTGTTGTAGTTGTTGTCATTGTTCTGTGGAAACCGTTTTGTTTGCTTATGTCCAGATAGCCATTAGAGCTGCTTGGCCCGCTGCAATGCCTGATTTATGCGTTTTAGCCTTTGAGTAACCCAATACCCAACGATATATGTCCTATAACAATATCAATATCAGTATCAATATGAGCCCCTTCTCCATATCTATCTATAAATGGTAAAAATTGTATGCGTTTTATTAGCGCCACTTGGTAATTGTTCTATTGGACTTTGCAGCGGTTCCTAACTGCGGGTGGCTCCTGCTGCTTCGATACCAGCTCTTAGTCTTAGTCTCAGTCGCAGTTCCCGGTGCAAGTCCAAGCTGATGTCTTTGCTACTTTCATTGGCCATGTGGCCACTTCACAATTCATGGAAACAGTTTGAATTCAAATTAACACAGCGGGCAGCCTCGCATGAGCATTAAAAGTCAATTGCAATTAAGTTTTATTTCGGCAGCAAGTTCTCGCTCTCCCATACTCCCAAGTTGCACAGTTCTGTTCGAGTTGTTATGTGTGAAAATATCAAAGGTGGATTTTAGATGCGGCCCCCAAAGACTCAAGTGGTCACAAATCAAATCGCTGGCCGTTTAGCGCCATCGATAAAACTTAATGGCCGCCATAACTGTTAGTCCTAATCGACTGGAGTTACAAACGCATACACTCAGCGAAATATATGTACAAAATACCACAAGCGAACTGTTTTTGAATCACAGCAAAATTATTGTCTATGCAATATTTAAATTTATTCTTTCGAAAAAGTATTAACAAACTATCAGTTTGTTATTGAAATCTTATACTCGGAAACATCCTTTGAATTCATATTAAATACTCGTCTTAGCATAACTATTACATACACCCAGCAAAATCATTAATCTAATGTCACTTTTGTAAATCCAAAAAAAAAACATTCATATCAAGTTTAGACATCCAAAATATATTTGAGAAACACTCAGCACAAATTTTTATATTGAAACAAAAAATTGGGAATCTTTAACTAATTTAAAAATATATCAAAAAGTAATCAAGTTTAGCTTCTATCCACCCCACAAACTGTTACTGTAATTTCAAAGTCAAGTTTTTCTCCAAGTGTAAATGGAGATTGGAATATAGAGATAGTGATAGCGATTCAGATATAGATTCAGCAATTGCAGCATGCAGCATTCAAATTTATTACTAATTGGGTGTGAATTGGCGGCAAATGGTTATATTTTTTTCTCTCTCCCGATTTCGTGCGGCAGTGCATGCTAAAGAAGCATGCAACATAATCGAAACGGGTGCTAATTGATAGGCCTTTGATCTGAGGGCAGCACCACGAGTACTCGCACGTATACTCGCCCCGTATTTATATTTACGGCAATTGTACGGCAACACAACAAATCGTGCATAAAACAAACAAATCGAAATGGAACGACGCGACGGCAGACAGCACTTTATGTAATCGCCCAAATGAATGGCCGCTCAGAATGGGAGTCAGTTGGAGGGAGATAGTGCTAGTGAGAAAGAGAGAGAGAGATGCAGTTGGGAGGTGTTTTCAATCCGTTAACTGCACATCAAAATCATCATTAGCACGGCAGCTCGACACTTGTGGCATGGTAATTTGGGCAAAGCGATTTCAGGCTATACACATTCAAGTGTCAAGTGCCACCGGAGGAAACATCAAATTTTATGATTTCATAAATATTTGGCATATGCCCATAACAACAGCAACAACAACAACAACTGGAAAAAGGGCGCTTAGGAGCTGCCACATCATCATCATTAACAACATCATTTCGAATGTGCCCATTTGAGGCAAATGTTGCAATGATGTTTATAAAAACTTTTCCAACACGCAGCACATTAATTTACTTTGTCTTCGCACAAGCGTAAACACACTTTTCAATGTAGTTGCAGTTGTAAATACCATATATAGTTGTAAATAAATATATATATATATATATATATATATATATATACTATATCTAGTGTATGTTTATACACTCGTACTTCTCAAACTAATTCAAATGGCGCAATAATCGCCACTTACATAAATGTTGCCCAATATTTATTGTCGGATTGCCTCTTAGCATTCTCGTTTCTACATTTTTGAGTTTATTAGTTTAATTGCCCTGCTTCTTCTGCTTCTTCCTCTCCCTTTCAATTAGCCGATGAATATATGCGTCTTAATCGATTGCAGCCATACGGCTGGAAAAATCATTAAAATGCGCTTTAAATTAATATTCATTAAGAGCAATTGCATTATGCAGTTTTGTACATTTTATTTTGAAGATTTTAAAGCTTCCATATTAAGCGTTATTGTTATATTTATATATAAATTATTTATGCGTTAGTTAGTTAATTTAAAAAATAAAATATTTCAAGTATTCCGCTCTTTTTTTTAAAATAATTCTCTTAATAACTTCTGGTTTTAAATTGAATCTAAAGTTCGTGATATTTATTTTTGAATTACTTGGATATTTATTTTTGAATTACATTCCCTAACTCAATTGGTATCCCATTTGAGTTCATTAGACCAGAGTATTAAGTCAAATTAACTGTCAAAAAATCTTGAATTCAGAATCATTATGTTTAAAATCACGTTAATCACATTCCCGACCCAAATTGGTCCGGAACTAAATGCAATTATCTGTGCAGAGCATTTGCATTTGGTTTTGCAGTCAATAAAGTAAGTTATATGAATGCGCCACAAATCCATGTTGCATGTACATGTACATATGCTATAGCTCCCGTTACTTTAGTGGCATATACATATGAGAATATTATGCATGCAACGACCGATCGGTTCGCAATTAAATCGGCAAAGCATATGCAATAAATTGGAGAACAGATCGATTTGCATTTTCCCCAGAAGGTGCAGAACATTGTTGCCAATTGGCAGTTGTTGCCTGTTGCCAAGATGATAAAATTGGTTGAGCAGCTTGTCAACTTGTTGCTATAAATTCCACAAAAGATGGGAAAAACCAACATAACAAAAGTCTTAACTCTACAGAGAGATAGAGAGAGAGAGGGAGAGAGAGAGAGAGAGTTCATTGGGTTAGCTGGAAAACGCATTAAATTTTGCATTGCAGTCATAAATTGTAAACAAAATTGAAATTAAGTGCAAATCGCAAAACTTACATTCAATTAGAGCAACTGCACTCCGCCGTTTGTTTGTTTGTTTTGGTTGCAGTAGCAGTTCTTGTTGTTGTTGCACCCAAAAGATTGAGATACTTTTGCAGCAAGATTTTGAGACGCACGAGATATGTTCTCTGCTTTATTTGCACTCTATTTTTGGTTGACTTTTTGTGCAAGATTTTATTGTTGTTTATTTATAAACTAAGATTGTTTGCCATTGAAAATAATTTATAATCTTTACAGCACAATTTATTAACTCTAGCAGAACTGGCTTCATTCATTCATCGATTGCGAATTGATGCACTCATTATGAATGCAATCAATTGCGTTGCAGTTTGCAGTTGCAGATGTTGCAGCATTTAACTGTAGTCCAAAAATGGTTAAAGTCATTCATGTCCAACTCACAACTCAGACTATTGAGCAGCCGAGTCGAAGCAGCTAAAGATGCCGCTGATTGATCAGTATGCAACATGCTTGAGCAGCCGCAATGTTTGCCGCAATGCAATGCGACAACGACGATGCGCTCTTCTAGGCAATTGTTTCAACCAACTCCTCCTGTTGTGTTCCAGCAATGTGGTCATGTTGCCATCTGCTGCTGCTGCTGCTGCTGCTGCTGCTGGCATCTTGTAATGCAACGCATGACAATGAACGACGCGCCTCAACCGTTGCAGCATCAACAGCAGAAGAAGAAGAAAATCTCTTCGTGCTGCATGCTGCCTGCTGACTCCTGTTGACTGTTCACTGACTGGTGAATGGCTCTTGGCTCTTAACTCTTGGCTCCAACTCGAAGTGGCCACAGTGCGTATGAATGGCAGACGAGAAGCGTTTGTCGCTGTCAGCATCGCACAGTGGTGCCAACTGCGACAATAATAGCTTTAATTTTGCAAGTTTAAAGGTAAAATGCATAACAAACTCAATAATTGCGTTCTTTTGGAACTCTGTTGGGTCTCTAAAAAAACGGATACTTAGTCACTAAATAGTTATTTTGTTGCAATCTTTTTCCTCGCACTTTAAAGATTTATCTACACCCAAATAGAAAATGGATAAAATGGTACATAAATAAAAAAAATTAAAGTGGAGTTCGGCGGGGAAAAGAGCACCACCGATCCACTTGAGACATGTTTGGCTCATAGTGCTAAATCATTGGTATGTTTTATATATTATATTGAGTAAACAGTTAAAAAAAAATTATAATAATAAAAACATTATTAATTTAATGGTTGGAAAATTTAATTTTTTTTTTTTATTTATTTATAGATTTGTGCAGAAATATTTATATACCATGCATTTGGAATTTTGCCCTTTTATAATGGTTTTCCCCAAGTTTTTGGAGCAGTGGCGCCACCGTGCATTGATGCGTCTAATTTCGCATGCGCAGTCGCAGCTTCGCCTCATTGCCAGATCGCGTGCATTGGACATATATGGCAACGGGGCGCGCATGGCGCACGTTTTAATTAGGATAATGAGTTGTTTCCGGGCAGCAGCAGCAGCAGAAGCAGCAACAGCAACTGCAGCAGCTTCATTCACCAGTTGCCTCAGTTACCTCAGTTACCTCAGTTGCCATAAATGGCTGAGGCGCTGCTGCCATTGTCGCTGCTGCTGTTGTTCCAGTGGAATTACAAATCATTGTAAGTTTAATTAAAAATTAATAAATTTATGAGTTGCCATCGCATTAGCCATGCCAATTGAGTGTGGCCAACAACTGGCTGGCAATGCCACTGCCACTGCCGCTGCCACGACCACATCAACTGCCACTCATCAGTTGATTTATGAGTGTTGCATGTTTGACTTCTCAAAATTCAGATTCCGCTGAGACTTGCAGGCGTCGTAGAAGCACATTTGCTCTCTCTCCCTCTCTCTCTCTCTCTCTCTCTCTCTCTCTCTCTGTCTCCCCAACTCTGCATGGCCTTTATTTTTAATCCATATATAATAGTCTCTGAATTGCTTGACCAATTTAAACAAAATACTGAACTAAATACTGGCTGGATTAAAGCCTATTGCTTGTTTTGTTAATTTTTTAATTCCAGAGACTAGCTTTAAGCTTAAAACTTATCAGTGCCATTAGCTATCTAGTTTAGTGTTTAAATATTACTCTAAAAACAGGCATTTGAACAATACGACAGGTGGGCGTGGTTATGTGAAAGAATATGTTTACTTTATGGATTAGAACGTGTTCAGCCTGTTTCATATTTTGCCACAACTTCAACATAATTAGTTTTCATTTTTTAAATAACTTGGTAAGTTTTAAATATTAAATCATGCAATTAAATCGCTTAATATACATTTTCATAAAGTTCCAATAATATTGTACATATCGTAAATTGAAACTCGAAACAATTAATTGATTTTAAATAGTTGGCCTTGTATTTAAAGTTCCCAATAATTTTGTAATTAGCACGTGACTCTTGCTACACGCTCAGCAACCACTGTGTGTGTGTGTGTGTGTGGCAGCAAACAACGTCGGTGGGCTGTTGTTGCCACTGCAACTGCCATTGGCACTGGCAAACCTCTCGAAATGAGTTTTGGGCCTGGAAGCCCAAACAAATACCAAATATTAACGCAAGGCATTTCAACGCAACGCTTGGCCCGGCGCTAAGTCGTCACAGATCTATTGATCTATGGACCTCGACTAGTGGCCTGTGCGGATCTGCGAGAGAGCGGAATGTGGGGTTTGCTGTGTGGCACTTTGGTGATGTTGTTTAATTGCCACACTGACAGACGCACGCATGTCCGTCAGAGAGTGCTATAAAATCAAAGGCGCAAAATTGCAGGCGGCAACTTAGACCCACAAATAGATACAGATACCGAATGTAGCAGCAACAAATGCAGATACAGATACAGATACTTATACATGTTGTTGTACAAGAGTTGTTGTTTGTTGTTGTTTCTACGTTTGCGTTAATTTTTTGTTTATTAGGCGGTAAATATCAAAGTTGAGCATAAATCAAATTCCACATACAGCTACAGGTACAGCTACAGATACAGATACAGATACAAAGATACAGCTACAGATACAAAGATACAGCTACAGATACAAAGATACTACAGATACTACTTGTATTCCGCTGTGGTTCTTGAAACTTTTAATTTTTCGACTGCGTTAATTTGTACGCTCCACAAAAATGCAACTTGTATCTTTGTATCTCACGGTCTGTTTGTTTGTTGTTGTTGTTGTTGTTGTTAGCTATGTTTGTTTGCGTATGTAGCTTGTACGCTTACTTGGCTCGGTTGGTCTGTTTAGTTTCAATAACCATTTTCCAATTAACACAAAACGCGTGTTTTTCACGTTAATTAATACAAAACTTTTTTTGTGTTTTTTTTTTTTAATCAATATTTGCAATAAAAATCAATCAACAGCATTTGCCATTAATCAACATCAAAAGGCGGCAACAGGTCCCAAATAGACCACAATTCCCAAATAGCCAATAGGCCTCACAAGCACACACACAATGTAGTCGTTGTATCTGATAGATACATTCTCATATACAAAGTATCTAGTACAATCAGCTCGAGCACCAACAACAATAATTAAATATTCACAACAAGTTGCTGCCACGCGTATTGCGTTTCGGCATTTTCCAGCGAAAAGCGTTTGTACTTTGTCCAATATTGAACTTGGATTTCCAGGTACTGTCTATCTGCCTTTTTCCTGTTATATAAGCAATAATCAACTGGCCTTCAAGTACACTTAAATTATTATCCGCATTGATTCTGACGAAAGGCGAACACAGCCTTTGCAATTTGTGGATTTTTGGTGAATTTACGATTATTCATCAACCTTTTGCATTTACCAAATTATATAATGTATTTTATCTGGATTATGGCAAAAGCGGTTTTCCATGTTTATGTTTATTCTCACTTAAATTATTTATATTTGCTAGCCATTAAGTGAGTGGGCTAACTTAAGTACGGACTTGCAATTACTTATCGTGGATCCAACGTCTGAATTTCTGTATTCTTCCATAATATATTTCCTTGTTTTTTTTTTTTTTTTAAATAATTGGTATATAATTTAAGCGGGTTTCTCTTATGTTGGTCAGACTTCACGGAAAGATCTGATTTGGATTTGAGTGATTTAAGATCGGCAATATATCTCACGATCAAAAACTATATGACCTTGTGTGCATATATTTCACTAACTCAGAAGCATAAATACATTTTCAGCTGAATTAGTTTTAGTTTGCTCTTAAATTAGAAAATTGAAATATAATTTTCGCTGGCTCCGGGTCAAGAGCCAGCCAAACTGTAAATAGAGGTCACCAAACAAAAACTAATTATTAAAGTATGAATTCCTTTTGAAATGATTAAAGTGGCTGCAATGTTTTCAATTATTTATCTATATCACCTGTCATTAAATAATTATATTTGAAATACTTATCTATTCGTCTTGACATTTAATAATTTAAAATGCTAAAGTTGAATATTGCTGAACTGTAACCGTGCAAACATGTTGAAAAGCTCTATGGATGAACGGCTGATCAAATATGACAGCTGTTGGTGGTGGTGGTGCTGTTGGTGGTTTATCTCTGTTATAAGCCAAGCATTGAAATCAAATCAAGTGCATTCATTTATTAAATCGGCTAAATCAATGAAATTTACAGCGCATGAAAAGCGATTCAAAACTAAATCAAAAAATTATTATCAATACAATTTGTGCGTTACGCCTGAACACGCTCGACGGTCCACGCTCAGCCAGCGCACCACATCAAAACCACAGTACACAGTACAGTGGAGCAGAGCAGATCTGGCCAGACAGCAAACAGACGCATTGTCAGACATGGCAGCCAATCAGCCAGTTAGTTGCCACGCTCAGTTGGCCATTACAGCAACATTGATTTGGCAGTGATCTTAGTGCAAGAAGGGGGGGAACTCTCAGGGGTCGGACCGTATAGCCCAGGGGCCTAAGGTCGATAGTGATAATAAGCAAATGCCAAATGTAAGCGTAGAGGGGCGGGATGTGGAGGGGGCTTCTCTGATTTGGTGCTCAGCATAAACTGATACATTTAATTGCGCGCCTCAACGGGCATCATTCAGCAGGCACCAGGCCGCTTCCCTCTAGTTGCCAGCACACTACTATCCCCCTCTCGCGCCCCAACTCCCTATTCGCACTTAATATTTATTGTTTATTTACACGAGCGAATTAATCGCGAAGTGCAAACGCGCCAAAAACGGCATCGCAATTGCCAATGTATCCCCTACACCCAGCTCCCCTCCTTGAGATCGTGTTATCCCCTCGTCAGTCTAAGCACCTAAGCAATTGCCCCTTCAAGTTTTTATTCAATATTAGCGAGAGATTTGAAGCAGGCTGCACGACTGACAGGCGAAAGTTTTTACCTCATAGCACCTTTTATATAGTCCTAATAAATTACTATATATAGTATCATCATCACCATGTCAATGTAGAACTTAAGTACAAATCGAGAAATTATCACAATCTTGGGGTTGAAAATCGGTTTAGTTTTGACAAAATTATGGCAATTTAAAGACTTGCTCAATTAATGTGTCAAAAATTGTCTCTGCATCGATGAAGTTCTCTGTCTTCCTCAATCTCTTTTATCATCTCTCTCCCTTTCTCCATCTCGCTCTCTCTTTCTGGATCTCTTTATCCCTCTCGAATTCCCCTATTGCGCTCTCTATCACTCTGCAAATATCTATTTATAACTCTCTCCGCAATTGCTTGCTTCTATTTTAATTGAAAATATATCAATCGTAAAATGCGCATTTATTTCGATGTGCATTTATTTTTTTCACCCAGTGTAACAATTGTCGTCCCCCCGCCCCCTCTTCACATCTGTGTGCGTGTTTGTGTTTGTGTGTTGGGTATTGGGAAAAACGCATTTATATTCTTTTACTTCATTTGGCTTTTTGCGTTTCAATATTTAGTTAGAAATGTTTTTATTCGCACAAGCTCATTTAATAGGTAATTTATGGTTTTGCCACTTAAGCTAGGGGTAAGGTAAGGGGGTAAGAGGGTGGGGGTTGTCTAATAGGTGGCAGGGGGTGAAATACTACCTGGCGTACGAATAGTAAGTGAAAATTTGCTAATTTAAGTATCAATTTTTGCAACTTTGCTGCACATCGAGACCACGTACATTTCTCAAACGATAAATAAACAAATCGATTGCGAACCACTTTTCGATAGACAAACACACACACACACACACACACACACAGACACACACAACAGAGCCTTACTGTGAAATACTTGAGAGATTTTTCCCACCGAAGCAAAGGTTGTTACAGTGAGAGAGTCGCCCCGGCACTTGAGCCGATCATTAATTATGCAATCAGAAGTAGCAGATAGAGCAGATTTATAGGCATAAATCACACGCTCATCGAGCATTACAATGTTCAAAATTTGCATAATTCCCGGAAAAATCGAGATGGTCGTGCCGAAAAAAATCTGAAGAAAAAAAAAACAAAATTTAATAAATATATGCCATGTTGAGCTGTATCCACAATGAGAAATGATGGAGTAGAGACAGCTCAGCTCAAGTGGCTTAATAGCTGGAGAAAACAAGTGAAGTTCAACAGTTTGGAGAGCACTCGACTCCGAAGTCGAAAGAAAAACACTCCACCCAGGAGTTACGAGTATAGACCAGCAGCACCAGAAGCAGCAGCAGCATCAGGAGCCGCCCTTGTCGTATCCCTCGAGCTAGCCATGGCCTATTGAAAATGAAAATAACTTAATGCAAAGTAAGCGGCTAAAGCAACTACACCAACAATAACAACAACAACAACGATAACAACGACAACGTTCAACTGTTCATGAGCAAACAACGCAGGCAACAACTACAACAACAACAACAGCAACAACAACAGCATGGAACATGGCCACAACTCGTTGGCTTCGTTGGCTCTTAACGAGGCCGACATCAAACAAAACGTTGACCAGAGGCTGTCCAAGATCGGGGCAAACGGAGTCGAGCTCACTGCTATGCAAACAATGCTAGGCTACAACGCATCTTCCTCTGTGTGTGTGTGAGTATGTGTGTGTGTGTGTGTGTCTGTGTGTGTGTGTGTTTGTAGTATATATGTTGCTAACATTTCACTCAACATGCGAGACACTCCACGGCACAGCCTAACAAGAGACACAAGTTTATAAGGCTGCACCGAAAAGCAAACACTCTCGACTACATCCAGAGGTAAATATAATATGCTAAAGTGAATTTCCTTACAAAGTGGGGTTTGTGATCATAAAACAGACCAAATAAATATATATTAAATTTAAAAAATAGACAGAAATATATTGAAATTAATTTAAATTTCAACGTCATCATATAAATCATATAAAATATATCCAGCTATTTCATTTAACAAACCCATCCAAGCTTCTACTAAAAAACCTATGACAAAAAAATATATAAAATATTTAATGCATAAAATATAAAGTGATATTTTGACTACAAACCAACCTGCAAGCAAAGAATTTGCTCCTAATTTATTATTCTGATAGTTTTATTTAGTAACATTATTTTAAGTACTTTACAACGAAAGTATTCAAATAGACATTATCTCAATGAGTAAACAATGCGTTTGCATTTACCTTAATATCTTTATTTCTACAATTTATTTGTTCTTCGATTCTGTCAGAGCGTTCCATAGTTAGTAAGGCAGCCCATATACCCTCAGCACGCACTGCGCTGACAGAGAGGGTATATTCAACAAGACGCTCAGCTCCTCTCGCCTTGCTGGTAATGTGAAAAATTTCTTAGCCAAATATTGACCAGCCAGAAGCCAGAAGACAGAAGGCAGCAGTCAGCAGCTAGAAGGCTGACGAGGTTGATGATTTTTCAATTTGGGTTTTGTAGTTTTCCGCTGACTCTGGCTATTGTTGTTGTTGTTGTTGTTGTTGATGTTGCTGTTGTTGCTGTTGTTGTGGATGCTGCTATGGGAGCACTTTAAAACAGTTCATTTCTTTTGTCAAGGCTTTTGGTGTTGTATGTCTTTTTAGTTTTGCCGCTTGGCAAATGTCGCTGACAAACAACAACAGCAGCAGCAGCAGCAGCAACAGCAGCAACAGCAACAGCTACTGAAGCTGTAGGCAAAATATTTAAACATGTTTAGTGATTTGCTGTTAAGTAGTTGGTAATGCATATATGGATGGCGTGGGGTGGTGTCGAGTGGAGTGGGGAGGCAGGCTAAATTAATTGTTTTGGGGCCGCAAGTTCTGGCCAATGCCAGGGCCAGCTCGAACTTTGCTCCAAAGCAGTCCAACGGTTATGAATGATGACAGCTTTAGCGTTGGCGATGATCAACGATGGGGCAAAGTAATGAAGAAGCCCGCACTTCTCCCCAACCTGGCCACAATGCGCTGGCTGCTGTTGCTGCTGCAGCTACTCAATGTTTGTTTATTTATTTGCTTTTAGCTGTTAATAATTTATGTAAGATGTAAGATGCTAGCTGAGCCGGACCGGCTAGCGTGTGGGCACTTGGAAAATAACAAACATTGAATCGAGCTGCGACGCGATTAGCAGGCAAAAAAAAAAAAGAAAAAAAAACGAAAAACCAACATTTATGTGAACTGCATTGCGTTGAAATGTCAGCTCAAGTTTTGGAGGCTGCGCATCCCCCTTACCCTCAGTATTGCCATCAATTAGCATTGGTAATGAGCTCTTAAATGCATTTGGGGTTGCGTGTTTGTCATGAAAGCAGCAGTTTCACAGTTGTGTCAAACGCGGCGTATGCGTGATATTTGTTATGCCATTCGCTCGTCATTAAGTGTGTATCTAAGTAAGTGGCTCTGACTTTCTTTTCCTATTGAAAACAAGTCTTGTTGTGTCAGCCAGCCAGTCAGACTTCATAAGGATTCGGTTGAAGATGACAGACTGAAGAGCTTTGAATGTGATTTAAATACTTGATTGAATATCATAATTATTATTTGCTCATTTTGCTTTCATATTTAATTTCAATTAAGATAAGCCTCTTCTCAGCACTTATTTATCCATTTCTCATTCAACACTCCAATTAATTATCTTATAAACATAACTTGAATAATCTTCCAATTAAATCCATTTCCAGTGAATATTAATTGATGAAAACAAAATATTAATTAAGACTACAACTTCTAGTGAAATGATCCCACTAAAAATCTGAAATCATATTTTTGGCTAATAGACACGTAGGCAATGGCTTTGTTTAGTTTGTATTCTAAGAATAGGCATTATTGACTATATCAATGTATTGGCCACGTTTCCAGCCAAACATACCAAAAGCCACCCACCACAAAAATTCACAAACCAATTTTGGATACTCGATAGATACAGTGTGAAATTAATTTCCTCACTTCAAATAAAATAAAATCGACATACAAACAACAAATATAATCGGTAAATTTTTGCAATGACTACGTGAGGCTTTACTTAGTTTGCTTAGAGGCGTGTGCTATTTACATTGCCAAATATTGTTTAAATATCACACCCACCCAAAAAAAAAATGGCAAACAAACACAAAAAATACCTTTAAAAACGAACAACCATTAACATAAATATATGATGTGTCGATTATTAAATACCCTACTGTCTGGAACAAAGTATATTTTTAGCTGCTTACACATATCTATAAGAAAAAAACACAAACATCTGTGTAATGTTTAAATAATCTTGATTATAGACAATCTCAAACAGCACATCGACCTCATCAAAAATTTAATAGACTTTCCGGAAAGCAAGTGTATAATTCACACTTATGATTTAAGACATTGCAGTAGGGTATTTAAAACAAGCTTTCACAGTAAAATGCAATTTATTTGCCATATTAAGTTGCAAAAAAAAAGAAAAAAAAAAGAATATGTACACACAACTGTGTGTTTACAACCAAAACGGCAAACAACAAAAGATATAAAAAAAACATAAGTAGAAACAGTAACAGCAGCCAAACAAGTGGCATACAGGGAAGTCTGTGGCAGCATTATAATAAACAAATGAACTGCCAAAGAATTGCACATAGTGCTTGAAACATAAACAAAACAAATCGAATCGAAATGAAACGAAACGAATCGCCAACTGGCCCCCGAAAGAGTAGCCATAAAATTTTCAGAGATACTCGAATCAACAGCAACTTGTTTTTTTACCGCTAGACAAAAATGCCAAGCAACAAAAAAAAAAAAAAGAACCATTTATATAATATATATATATATATATATATATAGAAATCTATATAAAAGTATGGTTGTGTATATGGGAATATTGGCGCTGAGCTCTTGCTGTGATTTTTATGCACAACAAGCAACGGCTGCAGATGATGCAAAAACGAGCAAAAAAAAGAACAACAATTTTTAATCGAAACGAATTAATGAGCCACGCAGAAAGCAAAATAATTTTGTCGAAATCGTTAAAATTGCGCACGCCTGTCGATCGTTTGCCAGTTGATGACGTCCTGCGGTGCAGCAGCAGCAGCAGCAGCAGCAGTAGTAGATACAAATGCACAAACAGATACACAGATACAGATACACAGCTATAGATACACTGTATCTGTATCTGTATCTGTATCTGTATCTCGTTTGCTTAACCTTGACCACTGTGCCGACGCCGACGCCCAGCTGGACACATATGTATATGTGTGATTGTATTCGTGTGTGTGTGTGTGTGCGTGTGTGTGTGTGTGACGGATAATGATGATGTTGCAAGTTTGCTAGCGAGGTCGTTGCAACGCTGCCCGGCTGTCAGGCAGCCACCTGTAAACGTGACTGCGAAATCGCTGTGGCTGTCGAAATATTTAAGCAGCGAGAAGTGAACTTTTTTTTTTTTTGTGATTTGTTGCCGCGCTGAAAATGCGTTCATGGAAATTAAATGATCTACAACACAGGCTGTCTCTCTCTCTCTCTCTTTCGTCCTCCCTCCCTCTCTCTCTCACTCTGTCTCATTTGTGTGCTCGTTCTCATTCTCAATGTGTGCTTAACCTTGACCAAAAAGCGCCAAGCAAAACATATTGCATACATATGCGCGCCTTGCCGACCGGGAAAGCAGCTACTACAACATATTTATATATATATATATATGTATGTGTACATGTAGCTCTAGATCGATGTGTATCTGGGTTGGAGGTGCGAATTTATGTGGTGCCCCACCGCCACCGACAACGCCACGTTTCGCGCTGTGCCCCTGAATTGATGTTTTTCGATTAGGATCAACAAGCGCGTTTCGCATAGCGCAATTAACTTTTCAAAGTACATATTTCAATTATTATAATTTATATTTGGCCATCCATATGTTCTTAATAGCCAGCTACTGAGAGAGAAAAAGGCCAGTCCATAAATGATTTTTCCATTTTGCCATACACTGTGCGAATTGTTTACCATAACTTTTCATATTGAGCAAGACACTTGGCACTTATTTGTTTTGTTACATTTCGATATTTATGAAAATGTATTTTTTAAATTTTTTTTTATTTTCATTTTTATTTGAAAAGTTTGCGTTTTTCTCAGCTTGTTTATATGATGAATTTTTATTTGGTTTCTGTGTTTGCTGCTGGGCCATTAAAAGTCGTGGCGCACTTTTCTGTGTGTGTGTGTGTGTGTGTGTGTGTGTGTGCGTGGCTCTAAATGGACTATTATGGTTTAATTATTTACACATGAAAGTTGCATGAAAATAATTTCAAGGCAACAATTCGATTCAGGCCTATTTATTTGGCAGGCAACAAGTTCATTTACCTAACCTCAAGAACCTTCAAAATGTGTTAAGTTTAGGGGCATTTAGATGAGGGGCCTCATGAAATGTCTATAATAAGCTCTTGTAGAAATTTCGCATGTCGATTGAAGCTGCTATGCAGGCACATAATTTTTTTCTTGTTTATTATTATTGCTAAACATTTTTAGAACTCAGATTTATATAATACATTTGAGTTTAGAAACTGCTTAGATTAAATTTTAGGAACCACACTTATTCAACTGGCTAGCAATTTTTATAGCCAATTTCTTTGCCAATTGTGTATTAACATAAACAACAACTTAATATTCGCAAATGGAATTTCGCAACTTCTCACTGAATTTCATCATCAAAAAAAATATAGTCGGCGATATGCAATAAATCGGACAGTTTTATGCCTTATGTATTGTTTAAATGATCATTCGACATATTTATTGGAATGTTTTCAAAGTACTTCAGCCTCCATATTGTATTTTTCAGCAAACCAAATAATGATACCGATGTTTTACACCTCTCTTCAGTCAGCAGTTCAGCATTTTGGCACCACTTTGATTTCACCATTTTCCATTTCCAGGTTGGTGAAAAGTGCTGACCCACGAAAATGAGAAAAAAGTGCTTGTCATCATCGCTCATTGAAATAGACTATTTCACATATTTAACACGAATTTTAGTGGGGGGAAAAATCCCCACGGTGAACAAACACTCGTAAATTTGCATAGCTTAAGAAAAGCAGACTATTTTTTAAGGTATGCCAATCATTTCATAGCCACAGATCTCTTTTGTTCAAGGCCATAATACGTATATTTGCAATATATGTATATATATATATATCAAACGGAACGGCTGATCGGGCAGCCGACTGCTGACCGCTTCCTGGAAAGCAAAATTATCTTTCACCTGGCCCATAATATTAGCTCACTTATGCAAATAAGCGAAACACGTGTGTTTCATTGGAATTTAAGTTGATTATTTTTTTTATTTTGTTAATATATTTTAATTTCAGGAATGAGGTTCAGTCCCCAGATACCCAGAAGTTGGCTGACAGCTTCCACCTGAATAGCTCAACAGCAGCAGCAGCAGCTTTTTTCGAGCTGATCTTCATATCGATCGCATTAGTAGCTTTATCACGCATGTCACGGCCACAAATTGCAACGATCCATCAAATAAAATATCAGACACAGAGAGAGAGACAGAGAGAGAGAGAGAGAGAGAGAGAGGTAAAGAGAAATGCAAACTAGTTGAGGGCAGTCAGCTGAATCTGTTGGGTGGTAACTATATCTGGGCTTACGTATCGTATCGTAACATATCGTATAAGGCACGTTCGCTTGATCATTTGTTAGGTATTTATTTATAGCAGTGCTAAAATTAACTTTTTGCGGTTCACCATTAAAACAAGGTGCATGAATCAAATGCAAATGTAATCGAATTTAACTGGTCTCACTAATCATTTGCATAGAGCGCTTACAGGGTGTCTTCGTAATATTGATAAATATATGATCAATATTGAACTAAAGGTGCTCAGATACCCGATTAGTCTTTGGATGTAAGCCATTCATAAAGACAGTGGAAAATAGATTACTTACGTTACTCTACTATATATCTATAAAATTTTCAGCTATACTAACGATTACCCAGTTTTCTGGTTTTCGCAATTGTAAACTAATTAAAGTAGTGTTAAGAAATATTAATTTTAAAATAGTTAACAACTCGAGTTCCTTATTTTTTTGGATATCTTCTAATACGTTAATTTTGTACGACTTTAATAAGTGTATATTTATTACAGGGTACCTAGTTGTTAGACTATACTTACACTTTGTGCATGCTTTGATTGATTTCCATGCAAATTTGCTGCCACATTAGTTTTTATTGCAATTTCTTTGGCAAACGAAATGTGGACTGCTAAATGCACCTTAACTAGTCATGCCGAGTCAACTATTCATTTATTAATATGCATATTCATATTCATATTCATATTCATATTTTTAGTTTAGCAACGAGTTGTTGGACACATGCTGAGCTGTAAGCTATGGGGGAAGTTTTCACTTTCAAATTCGCACTGGGGCAATTTGATTGACAGTCGTCAGTTTCGAGTTTTGATTTTTATTCATTTTCGTTTGACAGGCGACACATAAATGAAATTTAATTAAATTAGTTAGATTAAAGACCTGAGAGGGGTTGTTATAGATAGGCTGGGGTATGTCCATTTTGTGGAGGGGGGGATGGAGGGAGGCTGGGTGAGAGGGACAACGCTACTCGTTGCAAGCTAAATAAATAAATAACCAATTTTTAATTGAATTTCTACCTACATTTTTAACCTGTTTGACGGCATTCCGGGGCAATCAACGTCGCTGCTGCTGCTGCTGCCGCCGTTGCTGCTGCTGCTGCTGCTGTTGCTGCTGCTGCTGCTGCTGTTGTGGAGTAGTCGTCGCCGTTGTCGATGACGTTCGTTGTTGTTGTTGTTGCTGTTGTTGCTATATGCATAGTAGTCGTAGTTGTTGTGTTTGTTGCTGTTGTTGTTGTTTGTTATTGTAAATTGCTGTAGCAATCGGCGCCGCCTCGGCAAACCTCGTGCTGCTTTTTTTTTCTCTCTTCTCGCTGGGCAACAAAGAAGACCTTTTACAACGACAACAACGACGTCGACTGCGACGCTGGCATCGGCATCTTATCAGGGCGCTGAGAGTTGCAGTTTCTTCTTCTTTGGCGGCGGGAGACTGTGAGGCTGCTGCTGCTGCTGCTGCGGCTGCTGCATTGGAAGTGAACTGAAGTCTGAACTGAAACTGAACTGATGTGATAGCCAGCTGGCTGCTCTGTGTGCGCTGGCTGCAACGTGTGTCACTAACTTAGTCACTCACACACACACACAGGCATACGCAGAGTTACACACAGGCTGTGCGTGGCACTTTCTTCTTATACCCTGGATAAGAAGAGTATCTTAAAGCTGGGAAATTTTCATTGCAAGCCAGTAGACGGCCCCTTTGCTCCTTGAGGCATATAAATTATTGGTCAGCATTAAACATGAATCGATTTATACTGTATTTGTGATTTATACTATATACTGTATGTTTGGATAGTTCAAATAGGGAATTTGAGGCAGTATATATCGAACTGTTAATATTTTTAGCAACAGATAACTAAATTAAATCAAAAATATCGATTTTCAAATACTGATTTTTTTACATAGATAGAAACATGAGTAAAATATTTAAATGCTTTAAAATCATTTCCCAATATTCTTGATTCTCTTGCTGACTGAAAAGGAATATTAAATTCGGTACAGGGTATCTGCAACTCGAACACTGTAAACTAGAGCACAGTTAGTTGGCTTGATAAGCGATTTGCATAATCGAAAATGGAACGTTTTAGAGCACTGGACACTCTCTGGCATGAGTGAATGCACCAAAGGATGTTGACTTGTCACGCACACACACACACACACACACACACATATACACACTTATAAAGAGAGAGAGAGAGAGAGAGAGATAGAGGGAGACGGAGAACGGGTGCTCGCGCTGAGTAACTGTGCGTTCATTGTAATTATGATAATTACAACAATGAAATTCAAGTGCCGTTTCATACTTATGTCGTTGTTGTTGTTGTTGTTGCTGCTGCTGTTGTTCTTGTTGTCATATATGTAAACATGTAAATTTTCTCGCTTAATTATACATATTTATGCCCATATCTGTTAATGTTTTATTTGCATTGCTGTTGTCGCTGCAGCTTCCTTGAAAATGCAGTTTTTAGTTAACAGTTTTCAGTTTCTGTGGTTGCATTGAAAACAAATACGCTTCTAGCCATGAGTTTTAATAAATATATATATCCATATATATATATATATATATATATATACGTGTGTTTTTGAATTTACTTTCCGTTTTCTGAGCCTAGCTTCAATTCTTTCAATCCAACCGAAAGTGGTTAAGGCTGACATATCTAACTGTCTGTGAGGGTTGTGCGATTGTAACTGTGACTGTGTCTCTTACAACAAAGTTGATCTTAAACGTGTTTTTTAAAATCAACGCCGTCGATTTCTTGTAATCCAATACACGAGTAAAATGACGAGCGCGTTTCTTGGATTATTTTATTTATTATTTATGATTTTGATTGGTTCTTTCGTGTTTGTGCTAATTTTATACCCTCTAGTATTGAGCAGAAAATAATATAGGTGAAAAACACACAATATTATATAATATCTATTCAGTCTTGCCTTCTAATCAAATTATGTCATGCATATAGATTATACTAATTTCAATTTATGGTAAAGCTTTGCGAATAATTTTAAAATAACATAAAAAAAGGATATATAAAAATGAACAGTTAATGCAAAATTCAAACATATTTTTGAAACTGCACTTAATAGCTCAAATGGTGTGCTAAATAATCAAAAAAAAAATAAACAACGGATGAATGAACTCTGGCTCAAGGTGGCAAATTGTTTGCTAGCAAATAATATAATATGTTTATATAAAAGATAATATCAGTTGCCATGTGCCTAGAAAGCCAGCTGCCAAAAATCTCGTCACACAAGTTCTAGTTGTATATTAAGAAGAAGAAAAATGTTTGCAGTGCAACACGGCGTATGCTTAATATTAGATTGAACTTGATGCGGTTTTGGGTCACTGGGCGTTTGCTTTTCTTGCGCCATTTCTTCATTTGTAAATATAATATGCAGTTATATATATTTGATCATATAAGTTATTTATATGATTTATCATGTCTGACACTTGGGCCAAACCACTTGTCAAATGGGAACAACAACAACAACAACAACAATAACGATAGCGACCGCATGCTGTGATTTTAGATAAATTCATAACTCAAACTCGACTTGTCTTGCCTTCAAAGTTCAAATCACTTGGCGTGTGTGCCAACACAGACACACACAGCCTATTTGTGTGTGTGTGCATATTAATTATTTATTTATGCGTTATTTTTGCGCGCGTTCAATTCGATAAGCTTCAAATGGAGACACAATTTACATTTACAGTTATACACAGTATACTATAAAAGTCGACGCATTGCCAACAGCTGCGCACAGATCTTCATTGTTGTTGCTGTTGTTGTTTTCTTGTTTTGTTTTTGTGTTTGCTGTTTGCTCGCCAGTCCCAACAACAACAATAGCGTATCCAAAATCAGCTGTTTTCAGCGATTTCGTATAACGAACTTGAAATAAAAGCGAGCGAGCAAGCGATATCTGTGCCTCTCTCTCTCTCTCTCTCTCTCTCTCTCTGTTTCTCCAGACAAAAGAAGGCAACATTTAATCAGAATACAGCAGCCTCCACAATGGACCCTCAAAGTTGCCAATGCTAGACACCCTCACACCCACACACCCTCCTTCGTCTCTCTCTCTCTCAGTCTCAACCAAGACTTTACACTTGCCGCAGTAACATTTCTTCTTGTGACTGAATTTAGTTCAGAGTAGTTTGTACTACTTATATACAGTATATACATATATACATATATACATATATATATATATAAGGCTTTAACTGATAACCAGGCGACAGGAAAACGACGACGCGAGTGGAGATTTGTCGAAGGCCATTCGCATGCTCAACTACATCGCATCAGCTCTGAGGTTGAGGTTTGAAATCTGAGATTGTATTAGCTAAGTGGATGATGAAGAAGAAGAATGGCACCGTTAGAGCAGCCACATTTAAAAGTAACTGTATATAAGTATCATTATGTGGCCTTAAAGCTATTATTCTGTTTATTAATTAACTTTATATATTGCTGATATAACCATTAATTCGATATATCCGTTTATGCTGAGATTTTTCATCGAATCAATAGATATTTACAAATCTTTATCACATTAGCTGCACTCACACAAAAATCGCTCTAATTTTAGAAAACCGCCATATTTTTGTCACCTAATTATTCAAGGCTATTTTTCTTTTTTAATTGTATAGATCTCTGCAGTTAAAAGTTTTAGAAATCTATTTCACAAGGAATTTTAAAGAATGTTTGAATCTTCCTTTACATGCAGAAATAGTTACCAATATTTTTGAAAGTAAATCCAAAATAACAAATTTAAATTTATGTTCAAAACTAATCTTGAATTTCTGTTGAGTCTAAAAAAATATTTATAACACTCTCAAAGAATTCCAATCAACATTTTTTTTTTTTGCAATGCGCCTTACAAGACAAAGATTTCTACACAGCTTTGCTTAACAACAATCCCTCAGTGATCATATCAGCTTGTCATCTGTGCATTTTCTTTTTTTTAGCAAAGCTATTCAATTATTTATGTTTGTGATATGCTTTATACATTCAACATGATGACTCTTCAAGTGAATCAGTTGTTCTTATACTATAATTCTTAAAAACAAAGTTTCCCAACACACTTTACGCACCAATCCTATCAGCACTGACCCAATTTATGGTGACAGTTGATAACTTTGAAGCGTTGCTTTAATAATAGTTCATTTGTGTTTTTGAAAAAACAGTTAAGCAATTTACTCGACACTCTAAGCTGTCGCCCAACGGCGCCAGTCGGAAATATTTCTATTGGCAGTTGTCGAGTGCAAAGTCCGCAAAACTGACTGCAAATCTTTAAATTGAGCAAAATCTGACCAAACACCTGAGCGGTAAGCTGCAACCGAAAAAATAGCACCCCCGCTACCCCTTTTCCTAGATGCGTTTCGTATAATTCAAGTACATGCGGAGTGCACTCAGCAAAAAAATATATGTATCATGAAATAAATCATTTATTAAATCAAAATTTCGAATGAAAATTCTTAAACAATTTTATTACTCCTTTTTGGATTTTCAAGAAATATATTTCTGATAAGTAGAAATGCAAAACCCATATTAAATTTGAATGTCAATTTTTTTTATTACTGTTTTTCTATGTGTAGCACTGAAATTTTTGCATGGAAACGTGATAGCAAAAATTGTTGTTGTCGATTGCTGTTGACCAGGCCAAGATGAAGCTGGTTGCTGCCACAGTGCAGGAGCCGCATCTGCTTGTGGAATTTTTTTTATCGTTAAGAAAATGTGTGTAAAATAAGTGAAACTATTGGAAGCTGCTCTCCGCTCAATGTGTGTGTTTGTGAGTGCGTTTGTGTGTGTGTGTGCGCGCCCAGTGTGACCAGTTTGTTTTGTTGCGGCAGCTAATGCCACCACTTTTGATAAAATGTTGGCCTGGCCTAAGCCTGTTGCTGCTGCCATCGCTGCTGCTGCCTCTGCTGCCGCTGCTGATGACCAGTAGCCACTTACAGCTGCAGCAGCAAATTATTGCCGCATTGCTGGCTTGTTGTTATCAGAAGCGGCAGCAACAACTAAACAGCAGCGGCAGCAGCATCGCCTTGTGATTTGCCTGGCCACAGAGCCACATCAACACAATTCGATGCACAATTCAGAGCGAGAAACCACCGAACCCGCCTATACCCTATAATCAATAAAATAAAATAAAATGAAAAAGAGTATCAAAAAGTAATGAATGAAGGCACACATCGATTTATATATATATATATATATATATATATATATATATATTATAAATGTATGTCTAATTGTAAGCAAGCGCCGATCTTGATTTGAGAAGTAGACTATTAAAACTTGAAATGTAGATTTAATTTAAAAATTAGACTACTAACTGAAACTTAGATTTGTGAGACTTGAAAGACCAAGGCACAAACGACTTCAGCATTTTTGAGATAAAACTAAATACAAATTTCTATTAAATTATAGACCTACCAACAATATTTATTTTCAAAGACTGCTTAACCAAATATTTTTGAGTTAAAGCTTTATAAAAATGTGTATTTTTGTAGAGACATACCATCACTAAATATATCAGCTGCTGCCTAACCCAAACAAGAAAAAAATGAATTCATTTTTTATTAAATGCAAATTATAATAATTTAAAGATAGCCAAATAACCTTAACAAAATTTTTGATATTTATAGATTTGCTAACCTCGCTCTCTGAGCCACAAAAATGGAATAGCAGACACAGATCAAAAATATCTCTCTTAGAACGTAGATAACTTCACCTATCTGACATACAGGGCATTCTCTAAGTTGACCACTCTCGTCTCGATCACTCTTACTTGATATTTTTTTGTTTTTGTCGAATTTCAGAAAGTGGAAGACCTTCGTCGTTGGTGCTGCTGCTGCGGCTGCTGCTGCCGCTGCCGCTGCTTGCCACTTGTTGTTGCTGCTTAGTTTGTTATCAGGTTTGGGGGCCCCGCTTCATTTGTGGCTATCAATTTCACACCTAAGCCAACGAGTTTCTAAATCGACGAGCCGTGCTCACTGAAGAGCAACCAGCTGCGGAGCAGCTATGATTAGCAGCGATCTCTGTTTTATTTTTGGCAAACAATCAGAGACTCTGTTACAGTCAAACAATCGCACACAATAATTCCAGTCTCTGTATGCAAAAATGTCATACATATCAAATAAAACAGTTAATTGATGCTGTTGATAAATGTCAAAGGCGTGCAAAGTGAATATCGGGTAATACGATAGGGCCAATAGATTCACATCGAGTAAATTGACAAATGTGGCTTATGGCTTATGGCTTATGGCTTATGGCTTATGGCTTATGGCTTATGGCTTATGGCTTATGGTACATGGCTTTTGCAATATGCTGATCGGCCTCGAGGCGATGGCAAATCGATAACTATAACTATAACGATTATAAATAACCATAACACGCCCAAAGCCAACCAGTCACATGCAATTATTCAATTAGCCAAATGGCGTCATAAATTATCAAGTCTACGACTGCAATATATGATCAGCATATCGGCTAAGGGCCAATCATTATCTAGAACCAAACCCAACCCAACCCAACCCAAGTCAACCGAAGCCAAGCAAAAACAGTAACCAATGCCAGTGTCAATTGCTAATTGCTAATTGTTAATTGCGGAATGCCGTTTGATTTAGTTCGTCATTTGACTTTATAAATATGCAGGCGTTTTATGACTTTGATTCTATAGCTAAAAACCATTTTTTTGTATTCTGATCTTCTCTTTTTGAAATGATTAGCATATTCTTTTTAAAAGCTTTATAAAATAAATGCTTATATCAAAATTATTCCAAATGCCTGAATCTTAATTCTTTTCTATATACTAAAGGCACTTTTATTACCTTCAGAATCTAATAATAATGAAAAAAAAAAACAGGTGATATAAGAAAGATTCTAAATTAACTCAAATCGTAATTTTGTTTTTAATACAAATTTCATTATTTTCATAATAACTTTCCTCTTGAGCAATTTGAACTTAACATTTGGAAATCTCGATATCTGATTAAAGTTAATCTTGAATAAATTCCACATTCATATATTTGAAGATGAAATAAAATATTCGGTTTTCAAGTATAGCCAGGAAATCTTTAAAAAAAAACCCAATCATAAATCATATTGGTAACTCTATCTTGTTTAATTGCATTATTCAAAATTTTAGTAACTTAATCAATCAAGTCATAAATCACTGGCATCATAAATCACATAAACCATATGTATAAAAGGTTTCCCTAGATCAAATTTCAATTCTCGAATATTGAAATATTTAAAAAGTGGTTATAAATTATTTCTTTAACTTAACTTAACTCAGCTGAATGCTGTTGAAAAAGCTTTAGGCAAATTGGAATTTGATGCGCAGACACCATGTCGTATGCGTATTATTTAATATACTATTAGATAACTGTATAGGTATATATATATATATGTGATTTGTTTCGCTTACCTTGTGCACCTGCTGCACGTCTTAAGAACGTTTTAAAATCCACAAATCCTTTGGCTGCAAGTGCAACAACAACCAATTTTGGCAATTCACAAACGTTGCATACATTATATTTATATACACACACATGCATATATATATATATCAATATGTGACTTCTCAACTTCTCTATATCTCTAGATATATATATATACAACGATTTTTTATTTATAAGCCACACATATTTTATATATATTTTTATGTAAATTAAATAAATCACTTGCACTTCACATGTTGGCCAATGATTTTGGCTTTTCGGCTATTACGGCTTATAGCCGTACACACACTAAAATACACAAGCACACATGGCTATTATATGGTAATCGTATTGGTATCGGTTGGTATCGGTATCGGGCTTTTGGCGACGTCAAAAATCGCGGAACAATCGAAACGCCTAAAGTAAAGTGGAGACGCCACAAGATAGTTGAGAGACGAGACGAGACGAGTCGAGGCGTGGCTGGGCGGGAATGTATTCGCTACGAGTCTTGAAGCTGTTTACTTTTCTTGAGCTGAGCTGCTATCTCTGATAGCTCTGACTGCTGCGTGTTGTTGTTGTTGTTATTGTTGCTGCTGCTGCACAGCCTCAACTTTTGTTTTACAGCACGCAAGAGCCGCGAATTATTAAAGCCGAAAACAAATATGTGCTGCTTAAGCATATGTACATATACATACATATATATACATATATATAATATATATTATATATATATGTATTTTTATGTAGATAGTTAGACAGACGATGGCTAGATATGCAGATTTATGTGCTGGAGCCCTGCCTTTAACGAGTTAGATCAAGTTATGACAAGCTACGCTTGTTGTTTTTGATGCTGTTGTTGTCGTTGTTGTTATTACTGTTGTTGTAATGCCTTGGCTTGTAAATCTTTTTTTTATATATTTATTTTTTTTTATTTTGGACAAGCGACGAATCTTTCGGTTCCGTACAACGAGCGCTGAGCGCAAAAAACTGAATGAGCGTCCAAAGCGGCCGGGCAAGGCAAACAGGCGGCAACAGTCGAGCCACAGTCGACGACACACAGACACACAAACACACAGACACAGCAGCAGCAACAGCAGCAGCAGCAGCAGCGAGCTAGTTAGTTACTTAGTTTTGAGCGCGTAGTAGTGAGAGTCGATCGAAACACACACACTCACACACACTCGCACACACATATCAAGTTGCTTAAGTCGCTCAAGCTCAAGCGCCATTTAAGTTGAGTAATTAAAAGCAAGCAGCGATTTGCATGTGTGTGCATACACACACACATGTGTGTGTGTGTGTGTGTGAGTGCGATTAATTATTAATCAAGCCCAAAAAGCAACAGCAGCAACAACAACAACAACAACAATAAACAAACAAACAAGTCCGACTGTCCCAGCCAGACAATTACAAATATTCAACTCTCTCAGATCGCAGCTCAGCTCAGCTCAGCTCAGCTCAGCTCAGCTCACATCTCGCAGCTACTTGCGACTTTCTTTGCTGCTCTCCGGCTGCACAGATCTCTGTTGTTGTTGTTGTTGTTGCTGCGGCTACTGCCGCTGCTGCTGCGGCTGATTTGGTTACCGAAATCAGCATCTCAACTGGTTGCACTCTGCATTCACATCGAACTGGCTGCCGCTGCCACTGCTGCTGCTGCAAATGTAAATCTAAATTGATTGCAAAATGTTTGAGACTTGAGCGTATTCATTATACGCCATGTGAATTGGACACAAATAGCGTTGCCAGATTGAGTATGGTATATGCAGAGCCGTTGACAGCATAATATGTAGTTTAGATTTTTAAATTACTTTTATTACTAATTAAAATTACATATTGAAATTTGTGGATTATTAAAAGTCGTTTTCTATATAGTTTGAATATTCTTATTTTTTAATTTACTTATATTAATTAATTTAAATTAAATTCATAAGTTCATAGACTGTTATAGCTTGGTTCCTTATACAGTTTGAACATTTTTCATTTTTTTAATTACTTACATTTCCTTTTACATTTGGTTTGGGCTTTGTTATAAATATCAATAATACATTTTTCGAAAAGTAAAAACATCATCAAGATGCTCAGAAACTAAAATATTCCCAAAAGCTTCTGGATTTTTAAAAGTTAATCAAAGTTTATTAAGCTTCTTTAGCACAGCGAAAATATTCTTAAATCATTAAGCAAACTTTTCTTCTAATGAATTCTAGCGCGCATTGCGCATACGCACCGTTAACAAGCAGCGAGTTGATTGTTGACTGACCATCTGGCAACGCTGGTAACCAAATTAATGTAGCATGTTGCCAGTTGTTGTTATTGTTGCCGCTGGTAGCGTAATTAAAATATTGCACTTGTTACTTTTGCCAGTCGCCGACTCAGTTCTGCGTGTTGTTGTTGTTGTTGCTGCTGCTTTTCTTAGCATGTTTTTTCCTATATTGTTTTTGCCACAACAGCAGCAGCAGCAGCAGCAGCAACAACAACAACAACAACAACGAACGTCGTCGTCGTCGACGTCGACGTCGACGTTGTTGTCGTGTATTAAAACTTGTTCATTGGAATTTTCTAATAAATCAATAAACGCAGACAACACATTGTGAGTGGTGTGTAACGGTTGAGGGCATGCGGGAGATGGGGAAGGGTGGTCACTGAAGATGCGGCTTATATGGGCGGTAGGTGAACCAGGTTGGATAGTGGGGAGAGGGGGGGGGGGGGAATTGGGTGCATGGCACACTGCTGGCGGCGTAGGCATCGAAGATTGCGCATTATAAAAATAGCCGATAATTTTTTTATACATTTTGTTTTAGGTTATGGAAAAGTTTTTGTTGCTATAAGTTGTTGACAGCAGCAGCAGCAGCAGCAGCAGCAGCAACAACAACAACAAACCACGATTGCAGCTGCAACAAGAGCTGCTGCAGGAGTTAGCAACACTTTCACACATTGAGGAACTTGCATTTCCGGACCACAACGCTTCCGGGGGGGTGAGGAAGTTTTTTTTCTTTATTTTTGTTATTTCTCTCTCATAGATTGACACTATAATTATGCAATTTTCAGTGCTCAAATAAATATATAATAATATATATATATATATACGCACAGAAATATATATAATATATATATTTGTATAGATATTGAAAGCAAAGCTCATAACTGAAACCAAGGCAAAAACGTTTTAAATTTTTTTTGCTTTTTTCAATAAAAAGTATATATGGGCATATATGTTTATATGTATATATTTGTTGTATTATTTTTTATGAGCTGCTTTGCCTTCCACTTCGTCAGCGTCATCGGGCTGGAGACAAACAAACAAAGCGGAAAAACAACTTTTTGCTTTAATTAAATTATTATGCTGGCATTATAAATTTTTATGCCAGGCTTATAACTTGTGCGTTTTCATAATCAGCCGCAAATCACATATATAATTTTTTTTCTTCTATGTGTTAACCAACCAACAAAAATATTTATGAATTTGTGGCTGGCAACATTGCTGCTATCAACATTGTAGCTAGCGCTACACATACACACACATACACACAGCAGACACACACACGAATACACGCACACACATATGCAAATGGGCCAAATCGAAAGCAGCTTCGTTCATCACAACTTTAATGTAAATAAAATGGAAATTCCTGGGCAAAAGAAGAAAAAAATTGAAAAAGATTGTGAGCAGAATAAAAACAAAACAAACAACAGCAACAACAGCAACAACAACAACAACAAAATGCAAGGCAGCACGAAAAAAATAGTTGTAGAACAGCTCGGCGAGGCACTTGTTAAGATGACTGCCTTGTTAAACGAGCCTGCAACACCCCAACAACAGTAACAACAACAAGAATAAACAATGTTGCAATGCTTAATTATTTCAGCGGCAAGGAATTCCTCGACGCAAACTTGAACTGCTTCTGCTTCGGCTGTTGCAGTTGCAGCCTGTTGCCGCTGCTGCTGCTGCTGCTGTTGCTGCTGCTGCACTTAAGTACGGGTATTGCGGCCAAGCGTGCAGCAGGCAACGCGATTGTTGCCAACACTTGAGGTCGTCTGCTTAGACTCCAAGCGCCTTAGCCTCCACCTCGCTTTAAGCCTCTGCCACAAACTCTGCCACTGCCACTGCCTTGCCTCTTCTCTCTGCTTCTGCCTCTGCCTGCGCCTCTGTCTCTGCTTCACATTGGTCAACGGCACCGACGCGTCTATGGCCGTGTTACCAGTTGTGCTTGCTTTTTTTGTTGACATACCCTGTACTTATGGAAAATGTCTGGAGAGAGTTTAACTGATAAGGATGACGGGTAGCAATAGTCACATACATCTCGGGAGCAATGAGAACTGGAGTCCTCAAACTTGGCATCTAGGTTTACCATACGCAGCACAGCTTTGTTTAGCTACTTGGAAAACTCATCCACTATTATTAATCTCCATTTTTTGTGTTATGACACAAAGTAATGCCTACGACTCCATTCGAAAATGACGAAACCCGCAATAGGTGAATTCTAAAGAAGACTGAGCGATGCTGCTTGCAGGATATCCGCCAATCGTGCACTCTTCCTTGGCACACACTCTTATATGCCTGTTGTTGTTGTCTGGCGCACCTATTTGTAATGCATTAATAGCCAGTCAAGAGGCAGCAACAGCAGCCAGCAGCCAGCAGGCAGCCGGCAGCAATTGCAGCTCAACTGAATGCAACAGATTGACATTAAGCTGGCTTCTGGCCAGCGTTGGCCATGAAGGGGGCAACCGCTTGGCTGGGGATGAAGATGATGAATTTGATAAATGGCAAGCTGCACATTAACACTGCCACTGGCTCTGAGTAATACCCAATAATTGGTAATTGGCGTAAGATCATAGGAAAATGCATATGATTTAAGAGTCATTGTGTTTTTTTTTTTTTTTTTTTGTTTTGTGGGATTGCCGAAGCTCAACTGTTGAACTTAAGCCGTACAAAAACAAAAAGCTTAAGCTCGAGATAGGGAAAGGCCTTAAGTAGCTGATAGTATGTGTCTATTTTTAAATGCAAAAGAAGCTGACGAAAATATTATGATCACGTATTCATGTCAATAAATACTTTATGTTGAATTTAAAAATAGAATTTGTATTGAAAAACATATTAATAATAACACAAACATTAAATGGCCTCATTATTTGTGGAAAATATTTCCACTAACAAAAACTCCAAAATTCTTAATTATTTGTTTTCTGCTACCATTATTTGTAGTATGACAGACTTTGTTAGTCGACATATTTCACAAATATTTCTTTGTCACATTAACATTTTGAGAAATTTTTCAACAGTTCAGTGCACTGAATTCGTTTGGGGGTTGGTCACAAGGGTTGTCCAACCACGAAATATAAATCCCTCGCTGGAGACAGATGCTTCAAATTAAGACATTCCATTGAATGATGAATCATGGCCAAATAAGCGAATGCAAATTGTGTTACTGGCAGAAACAGATACACAAAAAGCATGTGACAAAAAGACAAAGGCATTAATTGAACTTGCCACAGTCCGATTGCGATTGCGATTGTTAATGTTAGGCAATGTGCTCATAGATGCGATGCGATACAATGCGATGCGATGCGATGCGAATATGATTCCATAGGCGATGAACTTTGCCATTGTCTAGACAAATTAAGCACAGCAGCAAATTGATGTCGCCAATGGAAGAGTCGAGCACATATTTCCAATTTGTGTGTTTGGCCATGCGGCGTATACGCAATGTGTGTGTTCTCTTGTATGCCGAGTGTGTGTATGTGTGTGGTTGTGTGTGCGTGTGTGATAAGAGTCGTCAGCTTGTCTGGTCAGCAGCCAGCAGCTGAATGCTGAAATGGGTGTGATGTCATAAGTCAACATCTCAGCTGCCCCAAAAGTCTATTTGATATGTGCTGTGCTGTGCTGTGCTGTGTAAGTGTGTGTGTGTGTATGTGTGTGTGTGTGTGTTTGTACTGCGTATTGAAGATCTGATCGGAGCGGATCGTTAATTAAAATTGCCAGCAGAGAAGAGTGCGAGTGCGAGAGAGCGAGTCCAAGTCAGAGTACTTCATTAGCCACGCAGTTGCCACGCGCAGCAGCTCTCCAATGCTTAATTAATAAATCAACGCGACACTTGCACTCAATGGCCGCAGCAACAGCAACAACAACAACTTCAACATGATGATGCTGCTCAAGAGCAGATGTTCAACCCGCTCTGAGATTGTTGCTACGCCAGCGGGGCCGACAAGGCAGACAAATTGACGCGACATTCCACAGCTGCTGCTTCTTCTGCTGCTACTTCTTCTGCTGCTACGTCTTCTACTGCTGCTGTTGTTGCTCTTCCAAGTCTTTTTTTTAGGGGGTAGGCTGTGTTAAATATATTTATGCTATTGTTAAATATAGATGCTGACCAGTCGCATCAGAAGTACGTACCACAGCAGACACTAAACGGAAACGGAAATGTTTCTAATCGCTGCGCAGGGATCTGTGCGTGGGAGTTGCCCTAAGCAACTGTGGGCAGTCACAGAAAGAGGCAGTAAGAGAAAACAGAGCGAGAGAGAGAGAGAGAGGGTGAGAGCTTAATTCAATTCAGTTTCTTTAATTAGAATACTGCAATCTTAAATTGAGTTTCCTTGCAGGCACAAGCACTGCTCAGCTGAGTTGCATCTAAAGATCTAGATACATTAATTTTCATTCATATTTTTATCCCCATTTTAATACTGCATGCATAATTCCAAATAACTAGCCACGACATTTTTAGCATTTCTTATAGTTTATTTTCTACACTTAAGAAATTAGATTTGTCAAAGTTAATGTAGTATTCATCTAGAGGCTTAATCATGACAGAAATCAACATTTTTTAGGAGGCTGTCGAAAATCTTAAAATGTGTTAAAACAATCTAATGACATATATTTTGGATGTACATAGTTTAATTAATACCAAATCATTTAATTAATTCGATACGTTTTGTTCTCGTTTCATTGAGATTCCAGCTCTTATTTTTAAATGATACCAAAAATTCAGGATGTGTCAATCAGCTTCTGTCTCAGTTCCAAGAACTAGTTGACAAAAGCTCTATGAGTGATTTTATTATTCTACACTTCAGTTATTAGAAGAGCGTTTGATGTGCCTGAAAAAACACTTTCAGCTGAATGTTATACGCCTTTAATGGATTGTAATTAAATAGTCGGATTTATCAAGTCAGACTATAATTCAAAAGAACTGTAAACTTAGTCATCGCTCAGCGGCAACCGCAGCTGCAGTTTGCTGTTGTTGTTGCTGTTTATTTTTGTTTATTCATTTATATGGTTAATAACAAAGTTAATCAAGCAAAAATAGCACAGAGTGTGAGATACTGCAGGCGAGAATGTGATTATTTAATAATTGTGCCAAATGCGCGGCAAAATAATTATTGTAAAGAGCATTAACAGCAGCAACAATAACAGCAACAACTATATCGATAACAATAGCAACAAAATTGTGCTTGAACCAATCAAAAGCTAAAAAAAGCATGAATGATTTTCTGTCTTCGTATAATCGAAGATTAAATGCTCTTAAAAATAGTCATTAACATTGTGTATAAACAAAGTCATTCTATATATATTTATACAGAACGTATCTGATAGTTATGAAAATCTTACTCAAAAAATAAAAAAGGGATGAGTTATATTGTTTTTGGTAGATAAGCTTAAGCTACTAGTGAATTAATTAAGCACCTAAAAAAATCAGCTAAACAAGTTTGCTGTCATCTGTCATAACCAAATTCAAATACTTGCTGTAAGGGTATTTTAGGGAAAGCGAAAAAAAACGCAATTATAGAAAAATTCAACAAAGTGTCAGTTGATAAATTGTAAATTGCAATAGGGCGCGCGTCGGGCGTTTTAGTTTTTAGTTGTTGTTGTTGTTATTGTTATTGTTGTCTATAGTATATAATAGTTGCTAAAAATAAAAGCTATACAAATAAATTTACATTTTTAATTGCAATTATCGCTGGCTATTGTTGTTGTTGTCACTATTGTTGTTGTTGCTGCTACTGTTTGCCTTTGGGGTCTTAAACAATTAAGATGATTTATTAGCAGCGCATTCTTAAGAGGCGCAAAATACAATACAAAAACAATACAAAAGCGAAACGAAAAACAAAAAACAACTAAAATATTTATGCTTTATAATAATCATATATGAGTATATTTTTGTACATATAGCAGATAGATATATCATTTGATTTATCACACATTTATGAGAATAGCCATAAAATCAACACAATTCATCTGGTAGCCAAAAAATATATTATTGCTGATTGCTGATTTCATAAGACACACATTCTTTGTATTTGAATTTGAATTTTTTTGTATTTTAATTTTTATTGAGAGGAAAAAGCTAATTGCGATTTTATGCTTGTCACTTGAGCATAAAGAGCACAGAATAGAGAATTAGCGTATTTAAATGCATATTAAAAACGTTAATGAAACGAGTCGTAAAAATTTATAAAAACTTTAAGCAGGAAAATCGTAAAAACTGTCTGCAACACTTATTAAACAAATTGAAACTATGCCACGCCGAGTTTCAAGATCAAACGCCAAAAACCCAACCCCAACTATTAAGGCACAACCAGGAAATGTAGATCCATTACATTGGTGCCAGTGTGTCCCATAATCAGATGATGTTCCCCATCCCCCAGTCGCTTGTAAAAATTGTAGCTATCACAATTGCGCAGGATCTCAGCCAGCTCGTCGAGCGTATGGCAGCTTAGATAGGATTCAATGACACCGCTATCACCTATGGCACCTGCAGCATCCGTTGGTCCATCAATGCCATCAGTGCCGGCGCTTAGAAAACTGCACCCACTCAGCGTCTCATCGCGATGCAGCATCTGCGACATCAGCAGCGCCAAATGCTGACTGCGTCCACCCAAACCCTGCCCAGTGACCTGTTAAAAAAAATGACAAATTATCCAAATGGTTGACTTCAAGTAAGAAACTGATAACTGTTGTTCATTTCTCGAACCAGATCTAGATTGACTCACCTTGATGACCGGTTCGCCACCACAGATGAGGAACATTGGCGCCTTAGTTGCCACATGCTGTTCGAGTGCTTTCAAAAAATCTTGAAAACTCTGCTCGCTGAAGGCAAATCTTTCGCGTAGTTGCTGTTGATTTATTGTGCGCTGCTTGAACTCCTGTATGCCATGGAGCAATCGCTGATAATCCGCAGTAACGCAATTGATATCACCTTGAATGGCGCAGCTGAGCACACAGGATATGTAGCCTAGCTTTCTGGCTTCCTGCACAGCTGCTGTGGTGGCTAAAACATTGCTGCCCACAACAAAAACTTGGCCATTATCAATAGTTTGCTGTTGCTGCTGCTGCTGCTCCTCAAATAGTTGCTGCAGCTGCTCCGATAATTCAGGCCAAACTTGATGCCTCTTTAGTATCTCCGCAGCTGATTCCCTGCCTCCACTTGGCTGCACTGTGGGTCCGCTGGCAATCAGCTCCAGTGGATCACCAACAATGTCGCTCAGCACAAAGGTGATTATCGCATTTGCCTTTCTGGCTGCCTGCGCCAAGCGACCACCTTTAATCTCCGAGCAGGCAATGCGCACCGTGTTCAGCTCCTGAATGCTCGCTCCACGCTTCATCAACTTATCCACAATGCTGCGCTTGTCCTGTAGCGTCAGCGGTGCTTTGGGAAGTGGCAACAGTGCGGAACCACCGCCAGAAATAAACACGAAGAGCACATCCTTGTCAGTCATGCACTCAGCTAACTTCTTTATTTCCTGTGCCGCTTTCAGTGCCATCTCATCGGGCAAATTGTTGGCTGCACCCTCGTATATAACCATCTTTGGGCAGGTGGGCCGTTGTTTGTACTGCTGCATGCTGCCAAGTGGCACACTTAGCACACCACCAACGGCATATTGGCCCAGATCGTATTGCACTTCGTTGGCCATGGCCAGGACGGCCTTGCCAAAGCCCACAATATGACAGGTCTTGTCAGTTATATCATGCTCCCGTCCGTCCAACCTGATATAGACACGCTGATCCTGCTCTTGAGGCCGCAAATCATATCTATTATAGTCAGCGAAAATATTTTCCGGATGCACCGAATTGACCGCATGTTGAAATACTTGGCGCATGTGCGTCCATGCTTGTTTCTTGGCCATCTTCCTCAGTCGATCCTTTCAGCAATTCTAAAAATATTACAATTTAATCAATTTTTCTTCTGCAGATAAACTTTTGATTTTAAAATCTTATCATTATTCAAATATCCCTCTCCATATGCAATTTAATTCGAAATCGATAACAATTTTTCGATAAGCTTGCAGGATTTGGTGTCGGTTCGATTAAGTTAGTCGAAAGGTAAAACAAGTCGTGGCTTTGTTTACATTTGTTTTATTTTGACCATAGCTTATATTCTATCTTATATCACTTGTAAATACCTCTATTGAATTTTAGGAAGCAAATATGTGTTTTGCTATGCTCTTCCAATTGAAAAATATGTCTTAACTTATCATATTTGTAATCAGTGGCCGGGTCAAATTTTGTAGGTGAAACACAACTGTTGTTGTTTACTGAAAATTTACTATTAGAGATGGTCCTTATCGGCGAGTGATGTGCAACTGGGAAAACATCGTGTCCCTGCATCACAATAATATGCTCGCTAAAAATGCGTTATCAATAAAAAGTAGTTACAACCAACTTACACCAATTGATATTCCTACTACATTTAAGAGTAGTTATTTTATTCATTATTAGCAGAAGTGTAAATTACACTAATATAATATTAATTTAATACACACCACGTCTATCGGAAGTTATGGTTTAACATCGCCCACTTGCGGCTACTCACAGTGCTAGCAGACAAAAGCTGGCAGCTTTGGCAATTATGCTGACTACTCAAACGAACCATAGATGGCGGCAGCAGCAAGCACTGATAGCAATTCAAAAATGTAAATATCAAATTAACCAATGACAAATTTCATTCTTTTTGACCCAATTTGCAACCACACACAAAATGTGCGAATTAGTAATAATGCTGCTGCTGCGGTTGCTGGTGCAGGTGTGTGTCGTGTGGGTGCTTACATATTAATTCACATTGGGGCAACGCAAAAAAAAGATCTTATGTCTTTGATATGGCCACAGCTTTGGCAGTTTAAATAGCAACAACTTTCGCTCCTCGACACACAGTTCAACTAGCAGTTTGCCAAAATGAAGTCGTCGCTATTCTTGCTGCTCGGTAGGCTTTAAATTATTCGCCACATTTTGGATTAATTAAAGAATTATACATCTAATTTAGCTGCTTTTTGTGGAAGCTTTGCCAATCCACTGCTGGGACTCGTGGATCCTGCTTGCTTTGTGGAAAGAAGCATTGAGTGTCCCAATTCGAATGTCACCTTCTGGCTGTACTCCAAGTGAGTAAAATAGGGATTTAATATATAATTGATTTATTTATTTACTTCCGATTGTAAATAGCTCCACTCGTGATGCACCTGAGCAGTTGAATCCACTCGAAATCAATCCTTGGGACTTTCAGCCGCCGCGTCCTGTAAAGATTCTGCTTCATGGCTATACAGGACATCGTGACTTTGCTCCAAATAATCACATACGTCCTGCCCTGTTGGATAATGAGGATGTGTATGTGATATCCATTGACTATGCTCCACTTGTGCGTTATCCCTGCTACATGCAGGCAGTAAGTAATCTTCCTTTGGTCAGCAGATGTCTCGCTCAGTTGATTAATAATCTTCTGGAGCGAGGTATTGTTCAACATGAGTTGCTCCACGTGATTGGCTTCAGTTTGGGGGGTCAAGTTGCTGGGCAGACAGCCAACTATTTGAAAAGGAAACTGAAACGCATCACAGGATTAGATCCAGCCAAGCCTCTGTTCATATTGGGCAGCAATTCGAGACGTTTGGATCCTGGGGACGCTGAGTTTGTGGATGTGATTCACACGGATACTTTGGGAAGAGGCATGATGCGTCCCATGGGACATGTAGATTTCTATCCCAATTTTGGACCATTGCAGCCTGGCTGCTTGGATGAGAATCCTAGTGATCCGGGCAGCTGTAATCATGAGCGAGCGCCGCGCTTCTATGCCAAGTCCATCAATTCTTCGGTAGGTTTCTGGGGTCGCCAGTGCTCCAGTTGGTTGATCCACATCTTTGGACTCTGCTCCACTCAAGCGCCACAAGCTCTGATGGGTTATCACGTATCAGAGGATATGAGTGGCTCGTTTTTCCTTAAGACGAAGAGTGATCCGCCTTATGCTATGGGCAAGCTTGAGGACACGGATAATAGCAAATATTTGGCCAAGTTCCGTTTGAATCAGAAACACAATGAAATCGAAAATGATTTTGAGCTGGAGCTGAGCGAATCCCTTCCAGAGCTGGAGGACAATGATCTGGATACCGATGAGCTAGAGAAACAATTGATCTGGCAAGAGCAGGAGGCACTCGATGAGCCCCTGTTTAAGCCCAGCTTGTGGTAAAAGTAATTTATTATGAGAATAGCTAATTATTTAAGTACCAACAAATCTACTAAAAATATGTTATATTTATTTAAACTTTAACTAAATAAATGAGGCACAAAAAACTTTTAAAAGCAATTACTGGAACAGAGAAGATTAATTACTCTTTCAAAACAAAGTGAAAAATCGTTAATGGGATTTAAATACACGCTAGTATAAAATCTGTTCAAAGTTGATGGCGTCATCAACAATTGTGGGAGTCCCAATTCGAATGTCGCCTTCTGGCTGTCCAGGTTGGTGAACTAAGGATTTCACTTGTTATTGCATTGCAGTTGCTTTCCTTCTCCCATATAGTGCCACTGGCGACGAGCCTTTACTGGTGAATCCAATTGATCTTAGGCACTCGGATTTTTAGCCGACACGTCCTGTGAAGTTTTTACTTGATGGCTATCTTGGACATTGTGATATCGCACCCAATGATAATGTCCGACCTTGTTAGATAATGAGGATGTCCATGTCATATCTGTTGATTATAATCCGCTCGAGAATTTTCCTTACAAGCTGGCGGTGCACAATCTGCCCCTCGTCAGCAAAGGTTTCGCTCAGTTCATTGATAATCTCATAGAGGGAGGCATTGTTCAAGATGACGGTATCCATGTGATTGGCTTCAGCTTAGGGGCTATGGTCGCCGGCCAGACAGACCAGTTATTTTTTGCATATTAATTCGATAATTCATATTAATTATTATGCCTCTTCATGGATGAAATATTCTTCGGCATTAATTGGCGAGCTCAGTTCTATTATCAACTTGCGAAACAAACGTTTAACCCGCAGAGGCGAGCATATTGCCGAGTGGGCGTGATCTTGAGCTAGAACCAAAACCTTGACTCCTTATCAGTCCCTACTCCATAGGGGGCTCATTTCCCATACAGTCGTCAATGTCGGACCAAGTTAATTTAATAGAATTAACATTAGACACAGCGTGCAAAGCACTCACAACTCTCGCAATGTGCAAATATCGGCTTAACGTAATCCTCCCACTACTACTCGTAGTTTTCGGTGGGAACTGTGAGTCCCAGCCCCAATTTCTGCCAGAGCTGTGCACATTTGCCGAACACAAGTGTCCCAATTCACGCATTAGCTTCTGGCTCTACACCAAGTGAGTATATATTACAGAATTCCACTTTGAATTTCAATTAAAGAATTTTGTTAACAGAAAAGTGAGTTGTTATTATTAATTTAAAAGATTTTTAAAAGGCAAGAAACAATCAAATTATTATTTTTAAAATAAAGTTAATAGATATTTTTTTGATTTGGTACAACAGATAAGTTTAGATTGAAATTGAAGATCTGTCAGTTAAAATGTTGATTCGTATGATCGCAGCTCTAGCCGAGATGAGCCCATTGAGCTGAATCCACTCAATCCTCTGGCGGATTTATTCGAGCCTCGTTTACCGCTTAAGATACTCATTCATGGCTTCAATGGCAATCGGAGTGTGACGCCCAATCTGGAGGTGAGGGATGTGCTGTTGCAGACGCAACCTGTGCATGTGATCTCAGTGGATTATGGAAGCCTAGTGCGCTGGCCCTGTTATTATCCCTGGTCGGTGAAGAATGTACCCGTAGTGTCCAAGTGTTTGGCACAATTCATTGACAACCTGCTACTTGCTGGCATCTATGAACGAGAGGAGATTCATTTGATTGGCTTCAGCTTGGGCGCCCAGGCGGCCGGAATGGTGGCCAACTATGTTAGTAAACCACTCACACGTATTACGGGATTAGATCCAGCTGGACCTGGTTTCATGACCAATTGGCAGCAGGATAAGCTCGATGCCAGCGATGCAGACTTTGTCGACGTGATACACACAGATCCTTTCTTCTTCTCCACGCTGCCATCTATGGGTCATGTGGATTTCTATCCCAATCTCGATCAGCTTAATCAGCCTGGTTGCAGCTACGTAAATCAGTGGCGCTTTTACAATTGCAATCATTTTCGAGCTGCCGCCTACTATGGGGGGTCCATCAGTAGCGAACGAGGCTTCTGGGCTCAGCAGTGCGGTGACTGGATGCAGTATTTTATACAACGTTGCGGCCTCTACTCCAATATACCCAATACACAAATGGGTTACTTTGTTGATACAAAGTAGGTTGCAGTTTAATTTAATGGATATGAGCTCTCTAATTTATTTTTTTCTGCAGCGCTGCTGGCTCATATTTTCTCAGCACAAATGACAAATATCCCTATGCCAAAGGACCACTCATCGATGTGGTCATTGAGGTGGCAGAGCGTTGAAATTGCACCTGCTTCTAAGTTCCTGCTCCAACTTGAGCTTCACTGTAATCGACTTACATTTTAAGCTGTTAAGTTTTTCCTTTAGCGGAAATCATAAGTTGATAAGGATAACCATTTCTTGATTGATTTTATTATTTAAATTGGCATATATTTTTGAAATCTTAAGTATTTTTAAGCTGTACAAAATTATTTCTTCAGAGTGTTAACAATAGATATTAATTAATTATTAATTTACTTCGCAGCAGTGCCAATTTCCCATTTACAAATCTCGGTCAGTTTTCAATACTTTCAAATGACTCAAAACATTAAAATGCATTTGCGAACAGACCCAATCACCGAAAGCACCATAGAGCTTTCACTTGACAGAGCGAGCTTTTTTTGGTTCGCTGCTATACAAACTTTTCGGTTGACCGAAAACGAAACCGAAAGCGAAAAACGAAAGACTTAAGACACGAACTTGCGCTTCAGTTGCTCGCCAGCGCGCAGACAAGGCGCACGTCTCCACTTGAATATCGGAATTTGTAATAAGTTTTTGTTTGGCTTCGCCTCCAAGCAACACGTGTGCCTCGTCCGCCCACGTCCATCTCTTCCGCCTGCGCGTCACGATCAAGTGTTGCACAAAGAGTTGTTTGTTGTTGCTGGTTCGTAATTTTTTTTGGGCGTTTCGCGCGTGCCCGCTAATTTTACCATACTCGTGGCATCCGGCATTATGCCGCGACAGCGTCGGCAGCTCGTTGTGCATTGAGTTTGAAAACGAGAGTGTTTCCAGCGAGTCCAATGACCAGCAACAAAAACAGCAGAAGCAACAGTTGCCGCCGCTGCATATGAAACTTAAAATCAAAACAAATAGGAGCGCCGCAAATTGCATTTTTTCTTTTCCTTAAATATACAAACCTTGACCCACAACGAGCAAATATTCAAAAATCAAATAAAGAGTAAAAGCTACAAAATTTAATGCATTTATATAACAACCAATCACCCGAAATCGAAATTGTACAGTGTGATAAATAATTGTTTGAAAACAAAATGTTGTTAAATTGTGCGCACAAAAAGCGGGAATTTCTGGGAATCGGATTAACATTTTGGCTGCTACTCAGCTTTAACGTTTTCCATGTGGATTTTGCCGGTTTGTTTGAATGTCGTTTTGCTTTTCTTACCTTTTGGTTAGACTGTGCTAAAAAGAAATCTGTGTTAAGTTAAACTTTTACTTTCGCCCTGTCTGCCTGGCAACTTAACGAGTAAATTCGATTTTTTTTTTTTAATTTTTTGTCAAGCCTCAATGTATTTTTGGCTTTCTTCTGATTTTGACGTTGTCATCGTGGCTTGATGTTCGTTTTTTCCTTCTTTTTCTTTACTCTGAGGCTTGGCCACTGTTGTGGACACTTAAAATTTGCGTCAACTGCATAAATAATTGCACAATATTGTTTATTGCGTTAGCCCATCAAAATTTCCATTGGCGACCTTGCTTCATATATTTACCAGCAACAATATTTTGAAATTGATATTTTTATGGTGTGACCATTGAACAAACTTTAAGGTTGATGCTCTCCGCAGCACGTACTCTGGCAGTAACAGCCACAAACAACTACTTATAACTATTTATAACTACTTATTTACTAACAACAACAATGAAACGGTTGCTTGTATCTGCTCGGTTAAAAAACTGACCGAAACTTGGCACACTGACCAAAATCGAAAACAAATGAATACTTTACAGCTTAACAAGTGCAACTTTCCAATTCATAAAATTCATATCTTAAATTCATGTTAAGTATGCTAAGATAAACCGATTTTAGATGCGAACTAATGCATTTTTTTTTATTATTAATTTTAGTGGACACACTTTGGGCCACTGTGCAATGGGTCACTTGTACAAGAGCCAATGTCTCTTTTACACACGCATGGTTATTGTTATAAACGCTGTCATCGATTTTTGTTATTGTGGTTGGCTTCTTTTTGGGTCGTTTTTTAAATTTGTTACGCATATTTTTGGCTCATCCAAAGACAGGCAACGAAAATAGAAGAAATAACAAATAAAATGGAAAACAAACACACGCAAAATGTGCCTCATCATTGTCAAGTTGCCTTGTGCGGTGTCAGATGGCTCTCATTGATGCTGTTGTTGTTGTTTTGGCCCAGTTAATTAATTGCCTGTCTGCTGCTACCTAACCAACTCAAGCTACCGTTAAGCTGCACTCCCAATGCCCCATAGTTCACGTATCATAGTTATGAGTAGATATTTTATATATCAAACTTTAATTGTATGCCACATAATGCGTGGCATCTAACTGCACCTTGACACCCTTCGCTGCTATTTTCGCATTCATTTCGCAATACTTTATAAAGCGTGCCAATTTAATGGGGGTTGCCATCAAATTCATTGTATTCATAGTGTAGTTCTGGCCTATGACGCGAATATGCATTGCAAAAGTTTGTGTCATGACAAGCGAATGAATCTGATGGCCAAAGTCAAGTGCTGACTTTTCATTCGAGTTGTGCTTTAATTATAGTGCAGCAGAGGTTGAAGTTGGCAACAGAGTGTGTACTTCACCTAGACTGTGGCTAGACTGTGATATAAATGAATTCAAAGTACATTCTGTTGAGATCAAGCGCAATTCCGTTGCCTGAACTATAACCTATTCGTTAACTTATTTTTAGCAATTGCATATTTTCAATATTTAGCGTGCCCAAACTGTTTTGCAATTAGAACGTTTTTTAGTTTACGCAACTTAAAATAAATGCCAGCAGCGTTAACTTGAAAAGTAATTTAGAAACCACAAAATTTGTAATTGTATTTTCATGAGAATACATTTATTAACGCACTGGCCTTAAGAATATGAGTTGACTGCGCTGTAAATTAAATATTTAATTGGCCTTAAATATTATGTGCCGCATTTTGGTAGTAGACTCTCAAAAAATATTCTGCAATTTAGCGACTTCTAATTACACTCGGCTTCAAAGTAGAAAATAATTGTTTTGACTCCGTTCGAATTTTTTGTTAAAATGTGAACTGCGATTTTGGCCAAAAATAGTGTTTCTAAATGAGAATGTATTATTGACTTAGAGGTCAAAAAAGAGATTTAAGTTGAATTTAGTTTCGACCAAGCTATGGCAGTTCAAATTTCGAACTTCTGCCCACAGTAGTAGTGTTTATTTGTGTTCAATTTGATTAATTACATAAAGTTTGTTTACTTTTAAAAGCAGCTGGCAGTTGTAAGCAAAGTTCAACGAGCTCATAACATTAACAAAGTTAAGTAATTTTGGTTTAGGCCACGATCGATTCAATGCTGAAATCAAATCAAACCTCAATCACAATTCAATAAAAAGCCACAACAAAAACAAATACGAATGATTCATGACAAACAGTTTGTAGAAAACCGGCAACATAAAAACCTATAAAACCCATAAACTAATAATTTTATATATATGGAAAAGACAGAGAGTGGGAGAGAGAGATTTAGGAGAGGAAGAGAAAGAGATAGCACCAAAACAACAAAATAAAACAATACAAGTAAGAAAACCAACAAAACATCTTTCACTTAATTGTAAACCAAACACGAAATAATAAAATGATGAGCACGTCTCAAGTGCTGTTTGTTGTTTCAATTGATGTTGTTGTTGCTGCTTTTGTTTTTGTTGCAGTTGCTTTAGTTGCAGTTGTTGTTTTTGTGGCTGTGCCTCTTTCGCTTGTGTCTTCCGCATTTGGCGGCACTTCCGTTTTGGGTTTTCTGGAACGGTTTGGTTAGCGTTTTTATTCGATATATATGACTTTTCCGGCGTGCTGCTGAGCCCCTTTTATTTCGACACAAATTTTCCCAAAAATAACCAAAAAGAAGCACTTAATTGGCATTCGTAACGGAGTCCAAGTACACGTCCAAGTCACCGTTCAGGCCAACTTACATAAGCCACCAGCCAAGCAAAGCGAAGCAATTGTGAAAAGTTAACTGAAACTCAAGCGAAAACAGCAAAAAGCAATTGAGGCAGAAACACGACTCGGCCCATCGGTAATTTTATGCGGGTGAGGGCGGAAGGCCCCCCATCTCCCTTTCCCCTCCTCCCTCTCCACCCTCTCCTCCCTTTTAGCTGGGCAACATACCAACAACTGGGATTATGCACGGACTTGTGTAAAACAATTGGTAGTAATTGCATTCCCAAGTTGACATAAAAACATTATGACAACATCTCTTATGTAGTTAGAGATAAATGTTAACCAGCTTCGACTTATCCAACTAAGCGAGTGTTCACTGTGCCATGAGGTGAGCGCTTTTCAGTGCCGGATGCCCTTAAAAGGTGCAGGTTGCTCAAAGTCATCTATGTGCACACCGCTCACTGATCACTGATGACTGATCAGTGTTAAGTCAAGCCGCAACTGCAACTGCAACATTTGAAGACCGGTTGCAACTATTGCCACATCGAGCAGCTGGTTTAGCATCTAAGCTGGCAACAATTGGGCCAATTGGCCAGTGTATTTATTGTCCCGAAGGCCGATTCTCAGCGATCGGAGCGTTTTTAATTAGTCCATAAATATGCATAGCACAATGCAATATTTGTACGCAGTATGCGACTCAAACTATGAGTTGACAGACATGTGCTGTCTTCCTAACTAATTTCCTAGTTTTCTTTGTGCTTAACTGAATAAAATGAACAAACTCTTTACTGAACTTGAAATAATCATCATAAATTCAAAATAATTGAAAGTCTTAGAGATATGGATTCTCGTACAAAATAAAGTTGTCAACTTGATCAGTAGCAAAAGCCGAGTCGATATAGCCAAGTCAGACTCGGAGACTATAAAAGCTATAAACTTCAATTTTAAAATACAAGTTATCGTATACCATAGGCATATATTTCTTTCTTCTTCTTCATCAAAATAACAAAATTTCAATAAATCCATGGAAAATCGTAAAAATCCAACTCTCACTGAAAATCACGCAACACTTTCGAACTGGTTCTACATAAATACAAATGAGCGGAAATGCGCATACAAATTAATCTTTACATCCAGTTGAAGACAAGCTCAGATGAGCTCATTGCATTTGGGTGTTCCTTATGGCTGCCATGAATCATGCATATAGCGCGCAGTTATGTCACATTGCTTGTTGGCGTTTTATAAATAGCAACAAAACACCAACGATGCCAACAATAACAACAACTGAGGCACAACACTAGCAACATCTACAAAACGAGTGCCAGCTGCTCGAGGCAAACTTCCGTTTTGAGCGCTTTTGGTAGACTTTTACTTTTGCCGCATTTGAAGATATGTTGCAGCAACCACAACAACTGCAAACAACAACAAGCTGACAATGTTGCAAATGCAGTCGCATGACATTTGCCGCAAATCGGCAACATTCAATGTCGCCAGCCAGCAGCAGCCAGCAACAGGCTTATGTAATTTAGTTTAACAAACTCGTTTGGCCAGACACAGAGCCAGAGGTGAAGGGGCACAGGTGGAGGCGGGTCTGGTGTTAAAAGTTTGCGACAAGTGATTACACAAATATAAAAATTATTTAAGACAACAAATGAATTCCCAAGCATTTTTGGAATGTACACAAATTTGCATTTTTAAAAATACTGTTTATTTTATTTAGACTTGAAGATGGTATTAGGTGATGTTCATGATTCCGAAAAGCGCATTCACTCAGAATATAAATCGCACTGAAATATAGACAATTGATTAGAAATACATTTCTTTATAATTGAAAATATTTCTAAGAAAAAATAATAAAATCGCTTTATTTTTGGGATTATCGATTTATGACAAGCCTTGTGTTGATTTTTTGTTGTTGTTTGTTTTTTAAAATTTTTTTAGTGTTTTTGATTAGAACTAAGCGTTTCTTTGCTTTCTTTTTGGTTTTACGCTAATTTCATTGCTGGATTTACTTTATATATAAAATTCTTATTTCTTACCATAATCTCTACTCATTTGCAGCTGGCCAAAATGCAGCTGTTGTGGCCGCTGCTGTTGCTGCTGGTCAAAATCAGTCGCAGGTGTATGTAACGGATTCTTGCCTGGAGAAACCCTATCGCTGTCCACATCCAAAGATACAGTTCTATTTGTATACCCGTCGCACACAGGAGGAGCCCGAGTTTATAAATGTGCTTGACCCGAACTCACTTTACCGCTCACATTTTAATCCGCGTCATGCTACCAAGATCATCATACATGGCTTTGGCGGCGGTCGCATGCTCAGTCCCAGTCCGGATTTGAGGGAGGCGTACTTCACACTGGGCGAGTACAACATCATCATTGTGGACTACAGCAATGCGGTTAAGGAGCCCTGCCTCAGTCAAATGGATTGGTCACCCCGCTTCGGCAGCCTCTGCATCTCGCAGCTGGTCAAGTATCTGGCGCGGCATCCACGCGGTGTCCAGCCCGATGATCTGCACTTCATTGGCTATAGTGTGGGTGCACATATAGCCGGTCTGGTTGCCAACTATCTGAAGCCGGAGGAGGGCAAAATTGGACGCATCACTGCACTGGATCCCACCATATTCTTCTATGCGGGCGCGAATAACTCGAGGGATCTGGACACCAGCGATGCCCATTTTGTGGATGTTGTGCACACGGGTGCCGGCATCCTTGGACAGTGGCACTCCAGCGGACATGCTGATTTCTATGTGAACGGCGGCACCAGGCAGCCAGCCTGTGTGGGATCCGCAACGTTGTTTCGTAAGTTAAGTTAATTTGATTATTAATTATTAAAATTTAATTCATATAATCTTGTTTACTTGCTGCAGAAACCTTGGCCTGCGATCACACCAAGGTGACGCCGTACTTTATCGAATCCATAACGTCAACCAAAGGCTTCTATGCGGGTCCCTGTCCGAACCTGTTCACCTATCTGATAGGCTGGTGCGAGCCCAAGGATTCGGAGTATGTGCTCATGGGCGAGCATTGTTCGAACAAGTAAGTAATAATCCGAATAATAAATCAAAAGTATATACTAATCATATCCAAAAAGGGCGCGTGGCAACTATTATGTGACGACGAATGCAAAGGCGCCCTTTGCTCGGGGCTTTCCCGGCAAGGGGCGCTCCAATGGGGAGTACCAAGGCGTAAGGCGTTGAGAAGAGGATGAAGCGACTTGCATATAGATATATATATAATTATGTTGTAGCACTCATGTGATTTTAGTTGTTGTTTCCTAATTGTGTATTTGTATTTATTTGATTTGTGTTTGTTAGTTTTTATTTGCCGCCATCGTCGTCGGGAGTCATTGGGAGTCCATTGATAAGTTGACTTGAGCTCCCAGCTCCAATTGTCCGCGCCTTGTACAAATCTAAATCTAATCATTAAGTTGTAAGCCGACGCTGCCGGAATTCAAACTATAAAATCAATTGTAGTTTAAAATATATGTGAAATAAAAATCAAACACACACGTTTGCATTTTTGTTGGCATAATTTGTTAACATGTTATTTTATTGAATTCCAAATACATTTTTGTTTAGGTATAATTTGTTAAGCCTTTATATGTACTCGTATATTGTTGTAGTTCGTATAGTCTGTATGAATGGGGCTTATGAGTTGTATAAATCAGTTTTGGTTTTGAAATGAAATCCAATTATTTTTGTAACACAAATTATACATTTTATATCATTCAATTGTTATTTTTCTGTTTTAGTAGTTTATTTATGTTAGCAATACTGATTTAGAGAATTTCTGCTTCAATTTATTGATATCAGTATACATTAATAGATATATTGTTTTTATATTTTGAATACCTTTAATACTAGATCATAAAATTATACAACATGGGCGGTTGTTGCCAGAAAAGGGAGCTTGCTTTCTTCAGTTATTACATATACATTTATATAGATTTATTTTCATTCCTGAAATTTTATACATTTACTAGTTGGTGAACAAAACACACAAGAAAAACACAAAGAACAATTTAAAAATATATATACACAGCAAATAAACTGAATAACCCCTTACAAAAAGGTAATTCTTTATTATTTCGATTATAGTTTTTATGTTTTTGGAAAGGATATTGAAAGTGCGGCTAGCCGCAGCTTCTTATTTATTTACTTAGCTCCTGTTACATTTATATGAATTAGCTAAGAGTTCCTGTTGTGCGTCTATATATATCTGACAATAGATGAGTTTATTAATAGAGCTTCTCAGCTAGTACAAGTATTATAATTGTAGTTACTGACAGGTTCAAGTTGTAGTAGTACCCTAGTTATAACCGGTTCATGTTTCATGCTCATTCAATGTGCTCTAAATGATATTCGTATATGTGCCAGTTAATGTTTATTTTATTATTTTATATCTTTATGTACACTTAAATTACTCACAAAAGCATTTAATGATGGCATTTAGCTAGGTATGTATCCATATTTACAGACTGTCTGGTCAAATGTTCAACTCTTTCGTAAGTATTTCAATTTTTTATATGTATTTATGTATGTATTTGTAAGTTTGTGAGTTTTTGGCTAAGGTTTACTTTAGATTTACTTTAAAACAAAAAACACTGTGGCTTTTCGTTAACATTTTCGTTATTATTGTCCACACAGCCTTGAGAGCTCTTGGAGTCTCTCAAAATAAAAAAAAAAACAAAATATCTATGTCTATAATTATGTTCATTTAAGCTCATATAATTAATGACAATTGAGAGGTCTCCTGTCAAGAACTTTATGGGTTTGAAGAACACACCTACGCAGATGTACACATTGTATATTCAATAATAATAACTACATAGTTATGAGCATTTATTTTATATATATACTTAATGCCTTGTATATACAGACTTCAAATTGAATAATTCTAATATTACACATACGCCCCAATGGCCAATATATTTAGTTTGCTGCAATTTGAGTAAAAGCATCAAAATTGTTCGCCTAAATTTAAAAACAAACCAAACAATTATGAAAATTTTAAATGTTTAAGTAATATAATATTTTCTTTTTTATATATATTAACAAAGCTTATTTAACTAGGTATTGTCGCTTTCACAAGCAGTTTGTTGCTGTCGCTGTTAAAGGATATTGAGCAAACACAAGTTGGTATTTTTTTGATTTAGTATATATACGAGTAGTATAAGTCATTAGCTGAATTTAAGCTGAACTGACCAACCAACATATATTATGCAATAACATTTAAAATCTAATTTGTTAATTAATAATTATAGTTATGTATTTAGTATATAGTAGTTATATAATATTCGCTGCTCTGTACAAATTACGGTATAAGAATTGACTCTTTTAGTTAGAAAATTTTCACATTTTTTTAATACATAGTGATTTAATTGTGAATAATTTGATACATTTCTGTATAATACGCGCTAATAAGTATGTTTTTATTTTATTATATAATACATTGAATACGTTTTAGTGCATATATAAGTTCTACAGTTGTCGGACAAAGTAAGTGCGTCTAAATAAAACTTTAAATAATCGTTAGTATTCAAATTAGACCATAAGAGTGCGCTAAAATCAAATTAAATGAAAATAAGTATTTAAAAGTGCATTAAATAATATAAATTGGAAACATAATTTATTGTGTGCAATAAATACAGAGTGCTTAAAATAAGAAGAATTAAAATTCATTTTACAGATAGAAAGTAAAATCAAATTGGATTGAAGGTTTATTATTTTTTGTGCAGTTTTATGTACAGTAAAATCTATTTTCATTACATATATAAATATGAATCTAAAACGTGTGAAATATGATTAATATTTGTGCTATTTTATTGGAGAGTTTCACTGAGATTTCACTTTAGATAAGACTCTAAAAATAATAGATTTTGATAGGGAAGAAGCTAAAAAAATATTTAAAATAATAATATTAATTAATATGTGCTTTGTGAAGAAAGTGCGGTAACAAAAATTTTAGGAGAGAAGAATATAATTATAAATAATATTGAAAACCTGTTGAAATAGAGCTGCTGTTAAGTTTAATATATTAAACTTTTAATATTAACTTAGTTTATTTTATCTAACTGTAGTTTAAGCCCAGCAAAACTCCCCAATAAGATTTTATTTAGTTTGTGAATGTAAAACATTAAGATTATATCGATATTAATATGAAGACCAATCCTGAGGTTATTGGCGTCTAACGATAGAGCTAATTACAAGTCTAGTCAAAAATATATATATGCTAGTATCTATATCATGCCCTGATCACGTAGTGCTGAACCAAAGCATAATATGTAAGAGTACCAAACATTGTTTTGAACATAACTAACTAAACTGTTTAGCTATAAGTTTATGTATGATAAATATTTATATATAATGTATAAGCTATATTTTTATACGGAATGTTTAATGTTTATCATTCGTGCCGAGCATCAACAATTGCTTATTAATTAGAGTTAATTTGTTTAGTTTTTGTTTTTGATTTGATTAAAATGTACTTATGCTTAGACATAAATGACATTTAGAGCCGGGTGTTTATCATACACAGAAGAATATCATCAACGGTAATAAAACTTGCAGTTTTCTGTTACTTGCATAGTTAACAACAATTTTTCGCTAAGTATGTATATTTATATAATACGTATCTATATAGTGTCTATATAGTATAGTTTAGTTATTATTCATAATAATAATAATAATAATAATAATAATAATAATAATAATAATAATAATAATAATAAGAATAATATAATTTCATAACGGTTTGAGACGTGCTGCGTGCCTGGATTATGTCTGTTTATGATATACACAAATGTCAAATATTATCAGTATTATAATATGTAATTTCGCTAAATTTTTGTATGCATTTCTGGAGCTTGTAAATAGAAGATTCGCGAAAGCGTCACTTAAAATTAGGCTATAGATTTGTTATGTGATTTGTGTTGTTCGTTTGTTTGTTGGTTGGTTGGTTTAACGCCAAGTTTAACGATATTTTCATAATGCATTGTGTATATATATGTAGTTGCTCTGTTAGGTACATAGTTTCATTGTGTTAGTGTTGGTGTTGGTGTCTTCATCTGATGTTGTGAGTGATGTTGTTGCTGTTATAATAGAAATTCGTTAGACTCGGCAACGGAATATATATGTGTCTCTCATATTGTGTGTATTCTTATATACAAATCAACCCCATCAGGAACAAACAATAAACAGCAAAACAATTTCGATTTTGTTTTTGTTTTGTTTTGTTTTTGATTTTTTTTTGTGACTACAACTAAAAGCTACGTTTATATCAGTTAATCAGTGATTGAGGCGTTTAGTTTTACTGCTGTTGATAGGTCTGCTGCTCGTAGGGATTTGTTGTTGTTGTTGTCGTTGTTGTTGCCCCCGCCTGCGGTGGCAATTGTCCTTGCGTGTAGTCGTAGCCATACCCGGCACTTGCCGCATTCGCATTGTCACCATACGAGAGCTGAGCGGGCTCCTCAGCAATGGGTGCACTCGATGCCAGTGCAAATGGATTGTTTGCCACGTGACCAGTGGCGCCGTAGCTAATGGCATTCGGCTGTTGCATTTGACTCTGTTCAGTGTACTCCGGTGCGCCCTGCAAAACAATGCACAGGGAGAAATGAAAATGTATCTTTTAATATTTACACATTTTTGGCAATATTCCATTTCTATTATAGGTATCTTTAAGTTCTGTCAACTCTGATTTTAACTGAGTTTTATCCAATTAAAATGTGTGTGACTTCTGACAGAATATACCTAGTTTTCTTAAGTGCATTATTTAGTCAAAAACAAACCGATATAAATCAGAATTGTTCACTTTAAAATCATCAATGTACATAATATTTCTGTGCACCGTGTATAAAAAACCTTGCGTGACTTACGAATGCGGTCTCCTTCATGTATGTGCCCATTATGCCCGCCTGGCTGGGATCATCGTTGGTTATGGCGCCTGGTGGCGGTGCCCACACCTGCTGCTCCTCGGCTGGCGGTTCGGCCCAGGGTTGCAGCTCGCCGGAGGCAAAAATGCCATAGAAAGTGCAGCCAATCAGATGAACACAGGCGGCCAACGTAAATACCGTAGTCCAGCAGCCGGTGGGCTAAAGGCAAAAATCAACCTTTGGATATCGAGCTTACCAAAATGTATTTCATCGTCACTTACATTCGCCTGGATGAGCCCATCCAGTGCATAGGGCACAATGATGCCAGCAAGGGTGCCAATGCCATTGGAGAGACCCATCAATATACTCGCATAACGTGGCGCGATATCCAAATGATTCACATTATAGCCAGAGATGGCAAAGCCGCTGAAGGCCACACCACAAGTCAGGGCAAACATGGCGCCAGTCTAAAAGCACGAAATAACTTGATAGTATAATATGAATCAATTTTCAAATAAAATATATGTTAAATACTTATAGATAATTTAATGTTAAAATAAAGCTTTAACTGTCAAATTCTTGTAAATTTTCGAAGGATATGGTGGGTTAGAATTGCAAGGACGAATTTCCTTTTAGGGTGATGTTATCTAGAATCCCAAACATTTGTCAAACTTTAACTGGCGGTCGAAAAATGCAAAATTCTTAAGGTTATAGTAAAAAGTATCTTTTGGGTTATAGAAAGCTAATGTCAAATATTAATAATAATGTCTTATATTTACTATTTTTAATCGTTAACCTACTATATGTAAAGTTACTCTACTATGTAGGAATTATCAGTTATACAAGTTTTAGTAGATATCGTTAACATAATATAAAATCACAATAACTAACAACAACCGAAGACAACTCAACTTATATCTTATTATACCACTTACCGCCGTTGAGGAGTGCGCCACGAACAGAAAGAACAATCCCTCCATGCCGAAGCCGCCGCAGTTGAACAGTTTGCGAACATTTGTTGTGGACAAGATGCCATTCTTCCGAAGATGATCCGCCAGCATGCCGCCAAAGGGGACAATCGTGGTCATAATCAAATGGGGCAACGAGCCCACAAACCCCGCCTCCTCCACCTTGAAGCCGAACTTGTGCTTGAGGAAGGAGGACTGAAAGAGCACCAGCAGATAGAAGTTCCAGGAGCGACAGAAGTTTGCCACGATGATCGCATAGACGGGCATCGAGCGCAGCATCTGGCTCCACGGAGTAGTCTTGAACGATGGCATCGTCGGATGCGCTGACTCCCCCAGCGATTTCTCAATGTACTTCAACTCCGGTATGCTAATTGCTGGATGTTTGCGTGGATTCTCGAAGCACAACCAGATCCAGAACATATACCAGATGATGCCAAAGGCGCCATACGCATAAAATGGCGCCTGATATCCCACGGCATCGGCCAGCAGTCCGGATAAGGGTAGACCCACAACAACGCCCGCATAGGAACCGGAAAAGGCCAACGTCGCTAAGCGGGAACGCTCCATGGGTGGCGCCCAGAAGCGCCAAATGCCATGGCAAGCCGGATATGTAACGCCCTATAGAAATAGATATAGTAATAATAAAACACACAATAAAAAACACACACAAAGAAATCGCATTAAAATTAATGCTTTTGTTATGATTATGCCCTGTAGTTAAATGTGTGAGAGAGGTGTTTTAGCATTGTGCAAATGAATGTAACAATAGAAAGTATACTTTTCTATATATTAGAAGTATATTTATTTCTTAGCAGGGCGACTAAGAGTCTGTCTTAAGCTTCTTTTACTACTCCGAGCTCTAAGAAATCGATGTTTTTTAGAAGTGATTTATGTAAACCTTTTCTCAAATGGAAGGAAGAGCCTATATATCAACTTACGTTTATTTTTTGCATTTAAATAAATACAGGGTATCTGCTGCTCGGCTACACTATAAGTTACTTTACACGCTCCCACCCCAACCAGCTTACGGCATGTTTTCGTTTCACATATTTGCTTTATCATATAGGAAAATCCTCCCACTACACGCACCCTTCTGCAATCACCACCCCACAACTCCTACCCCTACCACTACCCCATGCGTAATCCTTAGCTTTGATCTGACGAAATCGAATTGGATTTGGAATTTGGATACTTGCCTCGAAAAGTCCTTGCAGCACGCGCACACAAATCACCACATGGCCGTGCATCAGCGTCATGGCAAACGGTACAAAGAGATGCAGCGAGGCGGAGCTCACAATCGAGAGCCCAAAGATTTTGTTCGCCGGAAACTTGGATGCAATAAAACCGCCGGGTATTTGTGTAATCAGATAGCCCCAGAAGAAGGATGAGTCCACATGGCTTTCCACAGCCACAGTCCAGTTCATAAAGACAGTCTAGAGAGAGAGAGAGAGAGAGACAGGATAAAAGAGAATGAGAGTGGGGCAGAGATGAGAGCAGAACAGAGCAAAAGTTGGAATCATTAAAATTTATGCCGCGGGGCTTTATTAACAAGCGAAAATTCCGTTTATTTGTGTATGTGTGGGCGTGGCAATGTGTGTGACTTTTGAGTGATGTGAACACGCACACAAACACCCAAACACACACACACACACACACATCCACTCACACCCACATTTAGATTGACAACAGCTTTGCCATCAAATGAAGCAAATTGTATTCCCCTTGCCAATTCTCATTTCTGGTTTAAGGCCCCCCTTTAAATGGTATTTTAAGTTTTTCATTTTTTATATTTTGTTATGCGGCAAACGACTTTTAAAATAGTTATTTTTTTTTTTAATTTAGACATACATTTTTAGAGCCTCAGAGTCTTAAATTTAGTGCAATAAAATATCTCATATCTGACTGCCACTATGAATATTGTTATTGCATATAGAAAAAGATATCTTCAGCTTACCCCATTGTGCTCGCCCTTGAGCTTGGCCGCTGACATGTTGCAACGCATGCCAAACGCTATCATGAATCCCACGCAGGCCATTGTGGCGATGGTGTAACGGGCCGGCATGCAAGGACACTCCGCCTTGCAGTACTTGTCGATCTTGCGGAGCGGCGGGCGTTCGATCTCCTCGAAGGAGGCTGGGGAGTCGGGTCGGTCGTCGTCGTCGTCGTAGGCATGTCCACCGCCGGGGCCGCGTCCCTCCCGATCGCCGCCCTCCATCTCCTCGTAGCCACCGTGTCCGCCATGATAACTCTGCGATATTTCAAATTTCTCCATGTTCGGCTTGAGGCTGCAAGGAACCAGAGAAAGGACATAACTCAAGCCAATTAGATGACAGTAAGCAACAGGTAAGTTTGGCATTTGGTCAAAAGGGGCGTTAAAACACAAATATTTTCAGCTTGTTAGAGCAACACACAAAAATTCCCCCCCATGTTTGCTGCGACTTGTTTTCCCAGAGGCATTTGCGGCTTCTTTGGGGGATGGTGGCTTGAAAACAGAATCATCCAATTGAAATTGAATTCAATTTTATTAAGTGCTGATAGCTGAGCGACAGGACGACATTTAAAGTCGATTTGGGAAGCCAGGTAGTGATTTTAGAATGTCTTTCAATTTGATTTCTCTCCATTGCTAAATCTGATTGTGGCTTAAGGTCAACGTTTAACGCTCTGAAAACAACTGACAAAGCAGCTGATTGATGACAATGTGAGTGTGTTTGTGTGTGACTTAATGTAAGGCGATATGGCTTAGGGGACTAAGGCAATCCAACATTAACCCTGGCTAAGTGACACATCAACATTGATAACCTCATCTTAAGAACTTTGCCTTCCTTCATTCTGCCTCGACTTTGGCATTTCTCTTCATAAATATCCAGACAAACGCTCCGCAATACAAACTAATAAGCAGCCACCAGAAAACAAGCCACACTACTACTGTGCACAACAACAACAACAACTACAACAACAACCACTGCGAAAAAAAGGGCAACTTCAGAGTCTTCGTCGCCGTTTGTCACATAACTCAAATGTCTGCAGCCAAAGCTACCCTCGTCTGGTCACGCAGCTTCCTTGTCTTCCTTGTAGTCTTCTCCCGCTTCTTTCTCCTTGCGCCTTGACCGACTTTAATGCCGGCTCGTCTGACGCCAATTTTATGCGCTGTTTAAGGATACACACACACACACATTCACAAACATATATTACTTAGCTATTTGAGCATCCGAGTTTTGTCACAATGTTTGTCAATGGCATTGAAATGGCCAGCGATAGCAATAATAAGGATGCGATTTAATGGACCGAATATCTAGTTCTTTTCAATAATCATTCCTTATATTTTCGCTTGTAATTTCTAAACAATAAGACTCGTTGTTGTACACAAAGTCAAGAGTTGGCAATGTGTGATATTCTATTGAATACCCCTTAAAAATAAACGAATTTTTCTTTCCTAAAAAGATATTACAGTCATCTCAAACCAAGTTTACAACTTTAGGACTACTTTTAAGTTGTTAAGCTTTAATGTATCATGCCAAATATAACATATATTGGTTCGAACAGTCAAATGCAATTATGTTAATTTAAATAAATATATAAATTTCCTTTAAATATGACCAGGGTACTTGAAAATTCGTGCTCTGAAATTTACTTTTCTTTGGCTGGCGTTTTTTTTCTTTTTTGGCGCCTTTGGTAAACTATTGCGCAAGTTTTTCAGCCACTTGTTTGGCGCATTTGATTGTCAGTAAAAATGTTGCAGACTTTTTGGCGCCGCATAGATTATAGCTAACTGGCGCCGCTGTCTTCGAAGACGAGTTCAAGTTGGCAGTTGGCAGTTGGCTTGGCTTTAACTTGGCCACAAAAGCGCGCCCATTAGTCGGCCAATTGTGGGTAAAGCAAGAAAATGGGGGCAACTGTTTAACTTGGCAAGTAACTGGCTTGTCAGCGACACGACGACTCCTGCGAATGCTTCGTATTTCGCAGCTGACAATTCTAATTTCATTTTCACCAACAATGGCGAGAAGTACTGTGCGAAGAAGAAGAAGAAGTTTTCACGCATTTCAATATCACTTCGCGAGGCGGGTTTCGAGTGCCACTCGAGCAGGCAGCTCAGCCATCAGCTGCAGATCCTGTTGTCCTGGCAACCGCTGAATGAGCTCGTAAAAATCAATTTCATTTGCGTGCAGCCTTTTCAATTTCAAACACGCTCGTTGGTATGCAACACTCTTCTTCTTCATCACACACACAGAGACATTCCTTAATGGCAACGAAATCGTTTTTACCTATTGTTCCAATTTCTAATTTGCGCCCAAGGTCCTTGAGAAATCAGTTATACAAGTGTGTGAGTGCTATCTCTTTCTCTCTTGATCCCTCTTTCTCTCTTTCTATGTGTGTGTGACGTGCTCATAAAATTGCATACCAGAAATTCACGCACTTGTCCTGTTTTTCGCCCAATATGCTTATGACTCTTTCATTGTTGTGTGAAGGATCTGTTGCCGAGCTTCCGTTTCAAGCAGCACGTGCCGCATGCTGGCAACGTGTACGGAATTCCTGAGCCAACGGTGCGACGCATCCTGTGGACGTCTCGGCATCCCACAACTGTCGGACAGGCAGACAGACTGACTGACTGCAACTGGGCGACTTTAATGACTTGTTAAGCATGCCAATAATTTTTATAAACTTCTCGACGCGCCACAACGCGAGACGGCGACACGTGCCCCAACTTTCGCGACGCCTCCAAAGCTCTTTGAGTCTCCCTCTCTGTCTACAGTACAACTATATATATATATAGCTAAATACTTCAGCATATTTCCCCATACCCCATTAGCCTTTGCATGGTCAAGTTCAAGCAACCACTGTGCACAGTGGTGTGAGTTTTAGCTGATCAGCGTTGCGTTAAATTAAATTTTGCTTATTTTGTAGAAAATCATTTGATTGCATTCATATTTCAGTCTCGGCATATTGCACACTCAGCAATTGAACACTGTACTACAAATTTGTGTAGAATAGAATTTGATTTATAAGTACTGAAAAATATTGATTTACTTAAATTCTGATAAATAGACTTATTAAAGAAATAAAAATGAAAATGTGGGTTTATATTTATTGTATCTATTTTTTGATAAGAGTAAATTGTTATTTTGTAATTAAACTGTTTGCTATGTATAAATTCAAATAATAAAAAATACTTTTTTTTATCGAAGACTTGTATTTTTTTGATAAAATAATAAAAATGAAAATCTTGATTTATTTATATGTATTGTATCTGCTTTTTAGATACGAGTAGACTGATGTTTGTTAATGCCAGTTTCACCTATATATCATTTAAGGATTTATTCAAGCTAGTATCGAAAATTGTGTTGCACAGTGTGATTATCATAATACACGGATTCATTCAACTCACCCGCCGAAAACGCCCGTCGCCTTCTCCTTAAACGCCGTCAAGCCCTTCATGCTGATGCTGCTGCTGCTGCTGGTTGTTGTTGGACTTTATTGTTTTTGTTCACTTATTGTTGTTGTTGTTGTTGTTGTTGTTATCGCTTGTGCGCATAAATATTTTGTAGCCAACTTCACGGAGGCTTACCGCTGAATGCCTTTTTGTTGGGCGTGTCGAATCCACAGGCGGCTAATTTGCAACAACCAACAACAAATTTGATAACTCAATTTTGGTTGGTTCGTTCTGGTTCTGTTGCTGATTCAGTGGGAAGAAGTTTCAGTTGGACGCCATTTAATATTTGTTGTAGTTATTCGTTGTTGTTGCCAAAAAAGGTGTTGCATTTTCACAGTGCCTGCCAAAAAGAGATGCAACATTATTAATGTATTTCTGGTTGCGAGCGGGTGTTTGTGTTTGGTTGCTGATAAGAAAATCCTACAAAATATCATTATTTGCCACATTTGTCGGCAGTTGTGTTGTTGCAAATATTGCCAGGACGTTTGTTAAGCGGCTTATGTTCATAAATTTGCCCGACAGTTAATAGCCTGAAACGAACGGCAAACTGAGATTGGATTGGCGGCGGGTAGGTGTGAGTTACAATGGTATATTATTTATTAAGTTGAGAACTTTGGGTTGCGAAATATACATTAATTCGCATGAATCGGGATTGTTAAGTTTGAAGCACCTTATTATAATATTCATGAAACTTTAGTTTCGAAGGTGAGAAAAATACATTTCAATATTGAATTGTATTAATTTGATAAAAGGATAATATTTTATTTGTTGAGAAATTAATTTAATAGTAGTTTCATAACTTTCAGAATTTGAGATCAGATCTTGAATTGTTTAGGTATACATTTTCTATTAGACTTACTTTGAATTTAAGTTAAATAAGGAAAGGGTTTTTTTTATTTATTTGTTATCATTATTATTTCAAGTGTCAAGAAAAAACACAATATATATTTGTATTCCAGAACATCATTTGAAAACTGTCAGACTTTCTTTTTACTTTCTTTACTATATTTATTTATTCATTAAAATATTTAAAAGTTACTGCATGGTTTCTGTTTCCAACTGAATATAGAAAAATCAATAGATATTTACTGTCAATGGAGAGAATTCTTCATTTGACCTTTGACTGTTCTCTGTTTCGCACTTACGTTGCTCACAAGTATTGCGTAATCCATTCTGGCGCTGTTCTCGATTATGTAATCGCTTAACGTAATCCAACGTAACGTAATAAAAAAACAGCTAACGTGATTGTTATGCTCGATTTATAGTTGTATTTTTATTTTATGAATTATTATTTATTTGTTATTTAAATATTATGCAACAAAATTGTAATATTTTAAAATAATTTCTTCTTTTTATTTTTGGTTATAATATCACAAATAAGGTACACAGATTATAGATATATGCGGATAGCTTGACACATTACACGTAACGCTGGAAAAGAACAAGCGATTGCTATTTTTACACACATATTTTGAAGGTTATATCAGTTAGGAAATGTTGGGTTTTTAAGGTTATGTAGAGATATTTAGATAAAGTTAGAGAGAAGTGCTCACGATTTCAAAGCAACACACGCCCGACAAAATAGAAATTAAGAAATAATTATAGAGACTAATTATAAAACTAAAAAGTTCGGCTTTTATGGAGCCGACGCGACAACATTCAGACAGAGTTGACGACGACGACGACCCCGGCGGGAATCTCGAACGGACCAACGACGACGACGACGACGAGAACGACTAGGACGATGTGGGAATGATCCGCGTTCAACTCTGTCTGAAGACTGTGCGGCAGTCAAGTCAGCCGTGGACCTCGGCGAGGATCAGACAATGCCACAAAGTCAGTTGGCGTTGCCAGAGTGCGATGGAAAATACCAATGGTAAATAAGCAGCTGTCTCACCCTGCAGCTGGAAGCTATATGCACACATGTGTATATATGTTGTGGGGTGGGAATGTGGGGGTGTAGGGGTGTAGGGCTGTGCTACTCTTAGTATATACACTGGAAATTTTCGACAACTGGAATTGGAAGAATGAAACGCGTGGTTTTCAACTCAATTTTTTAACCACGGAATTTGCACAATTTGAAGACAATTTTTAGGCGATTTTCGAATGGAATTTCAGTAGTATAATTTAGCTAAATTATAAATTTATATATATGGTATAATATATATATATGTATATATAGCTATAGTCACTGTATACTGGTCACACTCACTGGCACTAACGCTGCGGCGCTTGCTTTGGCCTCAGCAGGACAACGCACGAAGTGAAACTAACGCCTTTGCAGCATTTGCCCTTCTTGTCTGGCCAGCCAGCAAGATGCCCTGGTCCAGATTATGCTCACCAACAGCAACAACACCAGCAACAGCAAAAACATTAACAAATGCGACCAGCTCACTCGCACACACAGACGTGTGCAAGCGAGATGACATTAGTGTGGTGAAAAGCTTGTGAGGTGAGTACTGCGCAGGCTCAGCCTTGAACGATGTGCAGGAATTTAGTTGGTCGAGGGTTGTTTTGGCAACAGTAGCAAATACTGCGGCACAGCGAGAGCTGGGGTAAACCACCTGGTTGGCATGCACCAATCAGCAATCACCTCCTCCAGCACATACCTATATATCTTATATACACTGGTGTTGCCAGGCATGCGAACAATGTGAATCTCAGTGGTGCATAAAATGCTATTAACATGTTGCCCAGGCCACAGTTCCATTGTTTTGCCACTTTGGCATATAGACGCAAAATATCAGCGTGTCTATATGGCCATTATACATATGTATTACGCAAAACTGTCAGCCATTTTGAATATTTTGCTTTTGTTTGCTTTCAATCGCTTTTCTATCTCGCCCACGTTGAGTTCATTTTTTTTTTTATATACTCTGTATATACGATTTATGTTGCACAATTTATTGTCCATTGGCCAGAAATCACTCATTGTTCATTATTGATTGACCGGCTGAATGGTAAGCTCAGTTTTCATTTTAAAACAACGAGATGCCTGCGTTTCATCAGCAATTTGATAAATTGTTATTCTGCGTGGACATTTAATTCATTTTCGCATTACTAATGACAGACTTTTCTGAATTACTGCAAATTACATTCGAACTTTGTGGTAAGCCTGTCAAATGAAGTTTGGCGTTACAGGATAATTTATCATTGCAAATTATCAGAACTTTTTTCATTCTAAGAGATTTGATTAAAATATTTCCAAAAGTTTTTATTCCATTAATATTAAAGGAAAATAAATATCTTATTTTGGAATTCGCATATAGTAGGATGAATAATAATAGCATATATAGTAATTTTATATTTTATATTTTACACAAGACTTTTGGTCAGTTTGGCGTTTAGAAATAGTACAGCTACTTCTGCATATATTTATGAGTTTCTGTATTAAATTGTATCGATAGCATCTCAGACTTCCACTTAAAGTAGCCAATAATCTAAACAAACCTTGAGCAACTGCCTCGTTTCCCAAGCCCAAGCAAGCAATTCATAATCCATAAAAACCCATGGCTCTAAGAGTTCTCATCTCACTTCCAAGTAACAAAGGAGCACTCCCCATTCCTGCTCCTCCTGGCTACGTTGCTAATACGACGCATTGGAAAAGCCCTCATAAGCATAGAGCAAACAGTCAAACAGTTGCAACTCAGCCAAAAGCTATAATAAAGTTGCGGATGTAAACAGCAAAAGCGAAATAAACAACAACAACAACAGCAACAGGGGAAATGAAATGAAAATCAACAAAACGGCAGTCATAGCCGCAAAGGATTTTCACATTTTTTTCCATAACATTGGCAAAAAGGATACATGACCAGGAAGAAGTGGGAGACAGCCGGCCAGACAGCCAACAACTTCAGAGACAACGTGGCGTCAACAACAACAACAACAACATGAGCAACAACAAGAAAAACAAGAGAGACAACTTTATCATCAGCTATCATATTAAATTTCCAAATTTTTGGGCATTCTGTGTGTTCCGCTTCACTACTATTTAAACAGGGCGATTAAGGATGCGCATCCTGCGCCTAAAAGCGAACAAGCAGCCAACAAAAATCACATTGATTGACATAAATGAAGAATAATCGAATTGCGCTCATAGAACTCTAAACTAAGTGGCAGACCCGGCTGCGGCTCAAGTGTCAATCCAGCAGGCAAGCACAGTGGGCCTCAGGGCAAATACAATTCAGGTTTTACAATAATAATATTAATTATAATACATATATATACAAACCTATGATTTTTGAGATGGAGAAATTTCTTTAAATATTAAACTTGCTTTGTTGAATAGAATTGAATTGAATAATTCTACAGCATAAAATTTAATTAAATATAAATTAAATATATTTCTATTTAATGCCGTTTCGACCTTCTGGTAAACATATATTTTGATAAATATAAAGAAAGATATCATGTAAAACAAACATTAAAATATGCTCATTAAAGAAATACCTGAACTTAAATTAAAAATAAAACTTATTCACAAGAAACCCGAAGATAAAGCAGATATTTCTTTATTTGCCACCGAAGGTTCAGTAACTTTCTTTTAATTTAATTTTCTTACTTAACTCCACAGGTTCAGAGGCTTGCCTATCTTTTCTTCACTTTAGGTCTCCACATTAAATAAATAAATAAATCACTGAGCTGAGCTGAGTATACATGCACAGTAGGACAGCTTGCTACAGAGATTAACTTGCAGCTCAAGTGGCAACCACTGTACCACTAATAAGTAGGCGTGGTTGCTACCCCCGAGCTCATAAATTGTGCGAAAAAAGTGTCAAACTTGAGTTGACAGGCGCGACAGGCGTAGGATTGGTATTGGTGGCAGGAGCAAGGATACGGGAACGAAAACAGGAACGGGATCGAGAACGGAAACGGGAATGAGGCGCACGTCAGCGGTAATTAGTGCAGCGGTGGCGCCCAAAAGTCGTCTTCAATTTCATTATTGTTGTTGCTGTTGATGTTGTAACTTTTGCTGGTTGTGCACTAATTACAAAATAACTTTTGCCGCCTTTTAGCGTTGTCATCTTTGTTGGGATTCCCCGTGGCGGGTCCTGATATGATGTATGGCTTTTCGTTGCTTGATTCACTTGGAGGGTAGTATCTGCTTATGGATTACTGATTACAGCAAAAAAGGCTTTCGATTTTAATTACCAAGCCAAAAGCGGCTTTAAAGTTTTTCGATTGCCAAAAAAGAAAAAAAAAATTATAAAAATATGCTACAAAAAGTTGGCAAGCGGGTAAAGTTTTAGGTTGGTCAGCAGGATTGGAAATGGACATGGAGACGAGTGCTTGTTGATTTAGCAGACTCATGCTGTCAATCCACACGTCCACCCACTCAATCACAAAACTAAACGCTGCTCTGCTCTGAGCTCGATAAGCGCGTGCCACCGAAACCTGCCTGGTTTTGGGGTGCGTGGCTTTCTGTATGCGTGTGTGTGTATGTGTATGTGTGTGTGTGTGTTTGTGTGTAGGTGGGTGGGTATCTATCTCTCTGTGGCACAAAACGATTTCGATTTCGCTTTCGTCAGCCAAGAGACTTAATATTTATTTTTGTTTGTGTGCAAATAGCTGGAAGCGCCACAGATATGAGACCGTGGCACGTATATGGGGAGGGGCGTTCTAGAGTAGGATTTGAAGTTGTTTTCGCCTGTTATTAGTTTTGAGACTCTCGGATAAATGTACGTGTGTCTTATGCGATCAATTCAACTGTATGTAATCGATACCAACGCAGGTTGTAAGATTTGTGCTCAGATTTGATATACGAAATTTATTTATTGAGATGATTTCTGTTTTCTTTTTCACAAAAATTAATATGCATACAATAAATACCAGAATAAAAAAATTGTGATGTTCACGCTTGTCTGCCCAATAAAAAGTAAAAAATATCTAACAACAATTTATGCTTGCTCAGATTTGTCACATGAGAATTATGTATAGATATGAATCATGCCTTATTTTTCATAAACATTCATTGTAAGGCATACATTTTTTTCTCAATTCAACTCCTCCAAAAGTGTGTAAGGAAAGAATAAAAAAGAGCTAAGAACTGGCTAAGTTTTTTATACGCCTGCATAGATTTCACTCCACGCATTTCACTACATTTTATGCTTGTTTAATTAGCATATGCCCATTTGCTGGATAGTGGCAACCCCATCGTTGCTGGCACTCGCATCCATTAAGGACATTCATTCACATTCACAAACACATTCATATTTCTCCAAACGTGAACACAATGAATAACGACACAAAAGCCAAAGTGCCAACAACAAAAGCCAACGTTGCCCAGGCATAGCTGCCTGTGGCAGAGCTGCAACTTTATTTTAAGCTAGAATGCACACACGTTTTATGCTGCCCCAACACCCCACCCCACACCCCATATCCCTACCCACATTCCACTCCACCCCCGCACAACGGGGCGACACACCGGAAGCGATGCTTTTGCGCCCCGGCGTGTGTCGGCTCTTTATGAGTTTTCTTCTCTCATTTTTTTATGTAGCTGTTTTTTTACTTTTACCCTCAAAATGCATAAATACTTTGTGTATATCTCAGTTGTGTAGAATGTCTTGATTAATGTTGGCGTGCGTAGCCTTTTACCCCTACCCCAGCCACATCTACCTCTACCTCGCTGCTGATTCGGTTTCCTGGCTTTCCTCGGCTTGGGCAATAAAAATGCTGTCACACATCATTTGGCCGCCTAGCAGCGAGTGAGTTTAATTTAAAAGTTTCTTTATTTTGCCGATTTTAAACATTTTAAATTGCTTCACTGAGTCCGTCGGACACCTGATCACCCAGACCAATGTGGCTGCTACTGCCTGTGTGGTGTGTTGCCATTGGCGTCGCCTGCTCGGCCTCATAATGAATCTAATCACTTACGCTCGAGTGCATCAATTATACTGCCATCAAGCATCACGAGCCTGAATGAGGCGATGACAGACAGGCGGCGGACAGGCGGACAAGCGGACAGACAAGCAGACAAAATGACTGGCGGCTCAGTGATGTCCTGACTCCCTGACTCCCTCTGAATCTCTCTCTCACTCTCTCAAAAAGAGCGTGGCAAATGCGAAGGACGGCGACAACAACAAAATGCCAACAGAAGCGACGAGTCCTTTGTTAACTGCGAAAATTTGTTTGCAGCGTCATCAACAACAACAACAACGACAATCTCGTCAACATCAAGTTGATAACTTTATGATATATGAACATTTATTTATACCCCTAAACTGCCCATGGCAAATTGTAAATCTGTGCAATATGGGGTTGAAAAACTGCCTCAACTGGGCGAGCAAATGAAGTGAATGTGAATTGGATATATATATATATATATACATGCAAGAAATGTGATTTCATAAGACTAGAAAAGTTATTGAAATATTTAGTTTGAGTTTAAAAATACAAAAGTGAAAACTTATTGTAAATGCTACTACTACTAATAGGTTATCGAATGAAATACTAAACAAAAAATATAGTCAAGAGTTAATGATTCCCTTTTTTCAAAACTCAAGAATAAATAATTTGTAATCTTCACATTTGGAATCATTATTTTAGAAATGTTCATATTTTCATATTTTGCACTTACAATAGATTTGTCAAAACTCTAAAATATTTTTTGTTAATTTCAAGATTGTCTAAAAGAAGAATCTTTGAAGTTTTTAACTTTTATAAATATTACTTTATAAATATTTCAGATTTTCTTATCCCGCACTTAAAAAAGAATTATCAAAACTCAAGAATATCTTTTGGTTCTCTACATTGGAAGTGTAAATCATTTTTAATCATCTCCCAAAGAATCCGACAAAGGTTTTACATTTAAAGCATTAACAATCATTTTATTAATATTTTATAATTACATAGTTTTCACTTACAAAAGATTTGTCAATTATTATTATTATTTATTTTTTTTTTGCTTCTATATGGTAAATTAACAAATCACAAACTGAATAATATGAGACCACAAGTACAACTGAAAGTGAAACAAAAACTGCATCGGCATGTTTAGTGAATTATTTGTAATTATCTTAAATCTAAAGACAACTATTCTTATTCTACTTAGAACATTATCTGTAAACTCTTATCGCGAAAGGTTTTATTACGGTCAAGAAGGGTGCTGCGTACGTGACTTAATCTACTCGATAAGAGTCTTCTTTTGCAAGATCTTGAAAAGTAAATGTAAATCATTTTTAAACTTCAACTAGGTGATCTTAGAAATTGTACACTTTTAAAGCATTGACAATTATTTTATATATCTTTCATCTAGGGGCCACAACAACTATGGTCAGTTACTGTTTGAAGAAACCACAAAAGTTGTTGTTTTTTCAGCTTTTGTGGTTAGCTTTTGTGCTCATTAAGGAGAATATTAAATTTCTCAGCTTTGAAGCGTGACAAGGACATTGCCTTTAATTGCTGAGCATGTGAAGACTTAAAAGTCGCCTTTTATGCGGTTTGCCGTCAAAGCGAAACTCAATTAAGCGACAGCCTCAACCCCCCCTGTCACTCCCCTCTTGCAACTGATTTTAAACTGCTGATACGGCAACAAGGACATCAATGAGAAGGCTTCCGTCAGGGTTGCCAGCAACGACGTCGACTATTGAAAAGCATTTTTAATTGAAATTATCTGATGCTGATGCTGATGCTGATGCTACCTTTGCAGCAAATAGAAATTTGCGTTTTTCTGCTTTGTTGCCTTGTGCAGCTGAGCTCGATTGTCAAATGGATGGCGAACTGACTCAGTTAGCGACAACTTGTTTACAACTTTGGACGCTAATAGCGGCTTTAAGTCATCGCAAGGATATGCCATAAATCCATGTTAATAACGCCAGCCGATCGTCTCTTGCCCTTGTCGGTACAAAATGTGCTTGGGCAAGCGAATTTCATTCCGAGGGAGACAGAGACTAAAGATTCCAAATTCAAAGACATTTAAGTAGATTAAGCGACTTTCATGTTGTCCTCGGTGGCAGGCAGGCAGCCATCAACCCAAATGAACGTCGACAGTAAAACAATTCACCAGGCACGCCCGGTGCAAAGGACTTGAGCACGATGCGAAAGCGACGATGGGACGACGACAGGACATAAAGCCTGCAATATGCCTTTGCCACTCTAAAAAGCGACTCTCCAATATGCAAATAGCTCTCGAGCTTGAGCCTGAAAGTGGTCGTGGGCGTGGCTCAATGGGCGTTGCAGCAGCAAACAATGAAAGTAAATGCCAAAACATTTTATTGATTATCAGGCAAGAGCGAAAGCTGAGACGACAACAACACGCACAGTGGGTTGGAAATTATAAGCACAGGCAGAAAATATATATATTTGGCATATATTGATTTCAAAATATGTTAATATGCTGAGCGAAGGCTTAGTACTCGTTTATAATTTAGAAAATGTGTAAATAATAATTTAATTTAATTTCAGAACAGAACTTTGGTTAGCAATTTGATAACAAATATAATTTATGTGGTAGTCATTATCTGCACATTAAAGTAAGAATAATCTGGGAATTATCAATAAACAGTTAAAGTACAAGAACAATATTTGGTCAAATTTGAAAGGCCAAGATTTTGTACCACTGTGCGTGAGTGCTGTTGTCGCTACTTGAGTTGCCATTACGCGGCGCCTGCAAGTATGCTACACTTTTTGTGTGTTGTCTAACAGCAAATGGGGAACTGAAGTCTCAATCGGAGTTGGAGTTTAGAGAGTTTAGCTTGGGTTTGAGTAAGAGCATTGAGCATTTTAATAACCGCAGCGAAGCGCACAGCTCGAACTGAAACGAGTGCCATAAATTATGCCACCCACCGTCCAAAACAAGGCCGGTTGACAATCGTCCTGCGTCCCTGCTTCCTACCTCCTTCTTTGGCCGCCCCGTCGAGCGATTTGTAATACACAACTCGCCGAGCCTCAAACCCAGTCGCAGTGCTGACTGCGCTTTTTGGTGGGAGGCCAGCACAGTGGGCGGCATTTGCCGGGCCCCCCGTTTGATGCGTTTGATATATGGATGAAATTTAAACTTTGCAATGGCAAGGACAAATTGATGCTGCTGCTGTTGCTGCTGCTGAAACCAGGCGAGGACAATGCGCATCAATTTATATTGTGAAGCACTTGGCTGGTCAATGCGGCGTCATAATGCAATTGTATAATTTTCTTAAAAGCCACTACAAAGTGTCCTCTGGCTCAGGTCTCGAGTGCACTCAGGCAAAGAGCAGTATCAGCAGCAGCAAAGACCAGCAAAAAAGGCATTACAGAAATTAAAAATGGACAATGAACCCCAAAATGGGTTCATACCCATTTGGTCAACCAAAAGTCGTGTGTAAAAACAATCAGCTAAATGGCGTGAACTGCACGCAATTTGAGGACATTTTAGTTAATTGAAACGAGCGCCATGCAAATAAAAATAAAAAGAATAATAAAATCCACATACAACTAAAGCAAATCGCAAATATATAAATAGAAATAAACGGCGGCAAATCCTTGCCACAGTGCTGCAGTCACGTCTCGCCGTGCGGCTTAGTCCTTAAGCCACAGAACGAAGGCAAACGACCACCTGTGGCTGCCGCAGGATGCGCGACAGGACCTTGCCTCACGTCTCAGGTGCAAATGAAGATTTATAAAATTTGCAAATTGATACAACGTGCAAGTGTTTTTTAATTTGCTGCAAAGAAGAAGAAGTAGCAGAAGCCTCACTTAATCAAATTTTTATGTGTCCTCTGGGGGCACACACCCTACACACCCCACACACACACACGTACACACACTCACTGAGAGGCACACACAAATGCCTGTGGTCGTCTCGATTTCACCCCTGAGACCTGAGTTTGGGCATTACTCAGTAATTGAGGGTTAAACTAGCGTGTGCCCATCAACAGGTAATTGCCGTTCAGATTGCGATTTTTATGACAACTTGCGGCTTGTTAGCGCCGCATAATTCATGAGCTACCTCACTACCTTCCACTCCCCCATCCCTCTGTCTATCTTTAATTTTGCGGCAGTAGCAGAAAGTTTAAGAAGTACTTGCAACAACGTTGCGTCAACCAGTATTGAAAATTATATTTGTATATACTGTTTTTAGCAGAGAATATTGAAATTATTATTAGCCTTAGCTAAAATTATTATTGAAGTTATATATTCAAATAAGTTTAACGACAGAAACATCCAGCAATTTCTGATAATATTTCATATTTCTCTGCTTAGCTTATTATTACCAACTTAACAAAATTAAAATATAATCGATATTTTTGATAGCCTACAACTTCAAGTTACTATTCAAAGACAAGGCAGAAATGTTCCCCACCCCCATATACATATCGTGCTCATAAATTTATTAAAAACCACCCATAATCCACTCAGCTACCCTGAAAATAAGAAAAATCGGTCAAAATATTTTTGGTTTTCATCGAATTTCGAAGTTGTGAGACACATTAAAAGGATTTTCATGGCACGTGCTTCCACTTTTAAGGGATATGCAAGAGATACTTGGAAAGGAAAAAAATCGCACTTGGAAGTTTTGTATTTTGTACTACTTTTGTTCTCTGAAGTGTCAATTGAAACAAGAGAAAAAGAAATTAGCATTTATTTTCAAAGTGCGTGTTTATTTAGCTATTTATTCAATTTTCTTTTTTCTTTTTCTTCTTCCAATCAGTCATGCCTAAATAGCAAATAGATGCGATTACATTTAATTGAATTTTCGCTGCCATTGGAAGAAAAAATTGTATTAAATTACCAAAAAGAAAAATAATCGAAAATGCGCAACGCGAGAAAAACGTGACACTAAAAAATGTTGCCGTATTCAAATTTCTTGAATGCTAAGCCGCCAAAATTGGCAAGGCAATTGTGGGAGGATTGGGTTTTTATATTTAAGTAGCTGTAAAGTATATGTGCAATAGTTATAGAAAAAATATATACATTTTGGGGATATGAGTTGATGATTATTGATATATTGCCAATAAACACTTCCATGGTTTGCAAATTTGGTTGTTTATACAGCAAATTTTTGCTGCAAGCACATGGAAATTCTTGCTTAAATTCTTATAACTTAATAATAAGTATATTATCTGATTATAAGACCATTCTTCTCTCTACCTCATAATGCACCCTTTCGATTCTATACGAAATTTGAGGCCTGCTTTAGCACCCAAAAATTCCACAGTTCCACAAATTGTTTTTTTCATAAATCAAATTACGTTTGCTGAAAACATTTCAATTAGAGTCAGATTCAATTAATTACGCGGTAAATGATGACTGCATTTTGTGTATAACCATTATGACTATGTTCAACCAGCGAGAAGCAAAAAAAAACTCGTTTTCAATTTAGTGCCCAAATAAGAACAACAGCAACTAGAAAGGACAGCAAACGGCAGCCAAGGACGCCAAAGAAATTCAATTAACATCGAGTGGTGTCTGCAGCATTGTGTGTGAATGTGTGTGGCATAAAACAAAATGCTGTGCCTGCAACGTGGTGGCATTTTCACATTCACACCTCATCAACATCAGCATCAACATCAAGAGCACAACTTCAGTTAGGAAGGGAGAGGGGTTGTGACTTATATACCGCACCCTAAAGCTGCTCCGATTGTTAATAAAGACCACGTTTTGTTTGCTTTAACGCCGCAGCAGTTTAACCCCTCTCACCACCCTCGGCGCGACGCCCCTGGCTCAGGCCTCTCAGGTTCAATAAAAAGTGCCCAGAACTTGGTCTGATTAAGAGAGCTGGGCAAACAAATCAGTTCGCTGTGAGCCTTGTTTGCTTAGCCAATGTCTAAACAGCTTGCTCGACTGTATTTTAAACTGTTTGCCATACATACATATATACATATAAATATATGTCTATATATGTTTACTGTGTGTATCCTCTCATCTGAGCCATGTAATTAACATTTCAATTTTCATGCTTGTATTTACGCATTTCATTTCAAACTCGCGACTTCATCAGGCAAATGTATCTCTTCTGACCTCAGCTCCAGTCCTTCCTCCTCCTCTTGCCACTGCCACCACTGCGGCAATAAATAAATTGTTTTCTAGACCGATTTTTGCTCCTGTTTCTGATTCTGTTTCTGTTTTTGTTGACATATGCAAATTTTTGTTGCCTGCACGCGTACAGCTAAAGTTTTTTGATTGCTTTTAAGCGCTCCACTCTATCTAGCTGCTTATGGGTCTTTGGAGGGGGAAGTGAGAGGGGGGCGGTAGTGTCAAGAGGATGTAGGCCAGGTTATTTGCCAACTTGTAGGTAGTTCAATAAGCTCTGATTGTTTGCTCTTTGCTGGTTTTATTACTTGCTAGACAGCTTGAGTAGCACTTGGAACAAGCTAGAATTTTTGTGACTGGTATTTAAGTCATAAACCATATAAATAAAATTAAAGAAATACATTTGCTATATTTATTTATTTATTTGTTTAGTTGTATTAAACAGTACATAGTCTGAGTCTTACTTTTATGTTAGTGATTACTATTATTACAATTATTATTTATTATTATTATTTAAACAAAAATTAGCTCAATATACTCTTTGTATATAGTTTCTACATGATGTCGCTTCCCTCTTCTTCATTGGAGCTTCTTAGTTTTAATTGAGCGTCAACGATCTAAATCTAAAAATCGAATTTTTCTTTTTCACTTAACAAGTAATAATTTGTACTAAAAAAATCATGAAAATCTATCAACTGTTTTGATATACAACACTTGTAACAGTTTTAATTTAAGTAATTTTTATTTCATGTTCATAAATTTAATAATTATACATTTATTGTATTAAAATCACGTTAGTTGATTAATTGCATATATGGTTAATCAGCTTATCATAGTTATTAGATCGATATGAATTGATATGATGTTGCTATGATATTCTTTAGGTTCAAATTTTGTTTAATAGACAATTAGCAAACACAGCAGAAGATACATATGTATATATATATAGATATATATTGTCTCCTTGATATGATTTCGCCAATCCCACGTCGCATTGCGAGGGTTAGAGAATTCTTTGATATTTGCGATAGCTGGCGAACTCAACGCTCCAAGCGAGTGGCAGCTGCCTGCTTGCCAACACTCTTCGCCAGCAGTTCCGTCGGCAAAGCTGCTGCCAGAACGTCGTCAGCCCGTTCCAGCGTGCCATCGTCGTCTACTCCCCCGTTGATGTTTGTGGTTTGTGTGTGGCGCCAGTCGCACTCTCAGCGCTTTTATAGCTGCCGCCAACTGGCCTGAAGCTTTAGACTTCACCTCACACTCACCCACACAACGCAACTGTCGTGTTGAGTTTCACAGAGGCAGCGTGGTGAGTTACGAGAGGCAACAATTGTAGCTGCCTAATTGGGTATACGACTAGTACATAGGTATATATGTATATGTATGTGTATATATGTATGTATGTGTGCAGTTAGGTAAACAGCTGTCTATATGTGTGACTTGTTTGTATGTGTGTGTCTGTGTGTGTGTGTGTGTGTGTGTGTGTGTGTGACCTTATAAGCATACTTCTTCATAGGAGGAGCTACGTATTCAACTTGGCAATGGCTGCCCAAAAATATGCAGTGCTTTTGCCTTGCTCAGCATTAAATACCAAAACTGAATTTTAAATGCCAAACTGAAATATTTCTCTACGTTTCTAATCCTTTGCTGCGAGCTGCGAGTAAGTGATTAAAGCCATTAACGAAATTATCAGGGATTATAAAGATTTGTAGACAATTTGATGCGCTGCCACGTCAGCTTCAGCACACCGCCCCCCTCTCTCCCACGCACCCCCCACAGCGGCTGCTCAGATGGAGAGACAATGCAATTTACCGTAATCCAAGGGCTTCAATTAATGGAGTGTCGACGTCGTTGCCGCTGCCGAAAGGGGTTGCTTGGGCAACCTGCCACACAACGTGGCTGCGCACAATGAAACACTGAAACACCCCCCTCTCCCCACCCAGCAGCACCCTCTCCCCATCCCTATTTCAAGGCCTTGCTAAAAAAAACCTTATAGTTGACACAGTGGTTCCAAAGTTTATTTGAATATGCGTATAAAAATAACTTTTTGATGTTCTCTTTAAAAAAAAAATCTGAAATTTGAAGCCTAAAAATCGAAGGAGAAAGTTTTTGAACTGGTTAAACTGAATAAATTTGAAAGACAATTTGTTTTTGAACATTTTTACTTTACCTGTTTACCTTTATGTCAGTTCGCCTGATCGAGCGACCACTGTATTACAATGAAGTCCATTTGGCTCGTTTTAGCATGAAAAGGGAGTGGTGTGGGAGAGAGTGTGGTGGGGGGGAGAGGGGGTAGCTAGCAAAATCTTTCCTCTAAGGGTTGTCGCTGCTTATTATGAGCATTTAAGTAGTGCATTTTTTGGCAAATTTCTAGAGCTGACATCATTTGACTTCAGTTGTACGACAAAAAATGCTGTTGCATAGTTTGGTGGCATGCGACACGTTCAACAACGATAACTGACAGAAAACAATGTTATGACTGTCAACTTTTATTGTGAGAAATGAGAGAATTTCATTTACCAAACTATCCACTATTGCTTACCAAAGGTCAAAGGCTATGGCCAAAATTAGGAAAAATGGCACGTTAAGTGGAAAAAAAAATTTATCAGCAAGTTTAACAAACTGACTGCATGTCAGCTGAAATTCTAGTCAATATACTTGTTAGTTGAAAAGATAAAGAAATCAATTCTTTGGAAGTTAAAAACTTGGGTTTTTTTGCAAATGTCACCAATTTGGCAGCACGCCAGCGACGAGGTGGCAACGCCATTTGAGAAGTTCTTAATTTATGTTAGAAATATAGCAAAGTTCGAATATGATAAATAGCAATCAACTCTGAGATATGATATGAAAACATAAACTATTCGCTATCAGAGACTCTTTCTATATGTGAAAGAATACGTTGAATCTAGAAACCTTTTGGTTCATAAAAAACATTCACAATTATTCACATACAACAAACAACTACTTGTCAAGATTTGAAAGTAGGAATAAAACCAGACATCTATACAAAAAATACAAACAACAAAAACATACGACTTAATGCGAATATATATGAAACAATCAATATCTAAAAAATATAATTAAAATATTTAAGAAAATAAGATGGAGGAAACGGTTAACGAAACCGTTGGATTACCCGTGCCGGAAACGGTCTTCAGCAATGTTGTTGAAGTAGAATATATCGAAGAAAAACCCAAGGAAGAACCTCTTTTTAAAACTGAGTTTAACGTCTCCAATGAGCAGATGTTTTCATCAGCACAAATAGAAGGCGAAGACGCCGAAGCAATCGGAGAGGATGGTAAACCAACCAAGGACAACGAGTATGTTGTTGAAGAGGGCGAAGAGCTGAGTGCAGAGGCACTTGAGAAATTGGAGCAGAAGAAAAAGTTGCAGCGACGCGAGGAGAAGCGCCGCAAGGAAGCGGCATTGAGAAAACATGAGTCACAGCCAGTGCCAGAACCGGACCCAGAACCGGAGTCAGAGCCGGAACCAGAACCAGAAACTCAACACAAGGTTGAGAGTGATTCGGTGATAAGCACCCACCGATCGACAATTGATTCAGAGAAGACCACGAATATTAAACATTCCATGTCCTTATCCGGCGAAGAGCAGGAGGGGCCGGAAGAGTTTAAGTCAGCGGATGCTTCGTCCTCAGAGGACGAGTTTTACAGACAGTCGTTAACGACATCCTTTAAGAGTGATTTTTTCGAAAATTTCTACTTCCCCAGTTTCTCAGATATCTCATCCGTCACAAGTGAAATATCGGTGAAATCAATTCGCCCATCGGTGAAGCCAGAAATGGTAGAGAGTGAAGTATTCGTCAAGGATGAGGGTAAATTTGTGGATACCGGACACCGGGACAGAGGCTCATCTGTGAGCCGTATCGAGGTGCAGGAGGTGCAAATACCAGAAGAAGAGTCAGAAGCTGAATCATCGAGCTCTTCAACATCATCATTTGATTGGCCCTTCGATCTGGAAGATGAAGTGGTGCCACTGCCCCAGATAGATAAAGATGATGAAGCCGAAATGGCAGTCAATCTGCTATTTGACATGCATTCATCCACGAAACTTGCGAGAACCGAATCCACTACAGCAATGGAAAGACATAGAGCCGAGCGGGAAACTCATCAAATTGCAATGGAATTTCTTTGCAAACTGATCGATGATGCTATCGAGGCAGCGGAGTTTGTTGATCCTCTCGTCGAACTCACTTCAAAAATGGATAAACACAAGATGATCACAGATCTGCATGGCCTAATTAAGGAATACATGTGGGTCAAACAATACAACACAGATGCGGGAAATAAAATGTACGATTATTATCGTCGTTTGGGGCAGGTGCGTGTCTTTGATGTGTTGCCACCGCAAGTGGAACAAGTGGAATTCCGGCGACACAGGGAGGCACTGCATCATCTGGATCACCTGAAGGCCACGGCTGTTGAGACGAAGAGAATCAATAATTTGCTCATGGCCAGCGTCCACATGGATATGGTCCATGAGAGCAACATTGCGATCAGCACAGTCGAATCGCTCGAGAAATGCTTTCATACCACGCTCATCCGCAAGGATATGCAGTTCCTGCCACGCATCGTGGACCTCGAGCTGCGACGCATGGAAAATTTACGCAACGAGATCAGCGATAGTCGCCTCTGGCTCATTACCAGGCAACACACTCTGGGCAGACTGATCGAGGTGAGTGAGTGAGTACATTATGACTAGCCAGATACCCTATACTCAAAAGCTTTCCAGCATTCATCGTTTATTGAAAATCTACAATTATCTTCATCTTGAACTACGAAATCAGTTGATCAATTATCTAGTCTCTAAGAGAGCCTTATCTGAACGTTGTAGCTTTCTAAAAATTTCTTATTTTCAAGGTGGATTTTTGTAAAATATAGTTTATAAATTCATCTAACTTAAATTGAAGAAACTTACGATTTTACGGCGATCTGAATAATCCATGTGTTTCTGAATTTTTCTTCTAAAAATTTTGCATTTCTACTTTTTAGAAATATTTTCTATTTCCCCTGACTGTTTACCGCAAAATGAACCGATTGAAATTCAATAATTCACCATTTTGTACACAATTTTTAAATAAAGTTTTCTATCGAATTTAGCGCAAACGGCAATTTGATCAAATTACGGAGACATTAACCATGGATCAGTTTTTGGCTGTGCAACGCGAGGTTACTGCGCTGGACACAAAAGTGGAAGGTGCTTATATATAGAGTTCAACTACCTTATACATATATTGATCTTGACTCGCATATTATTCAACTAAAAACTAATTCAACTAGAGCGTAGCTATGATCTATATCGTATGCATGATCGTTGTACCAGGCAGGTGCATCAATTGGCCTTTGTGAGGGAGAAGATTAGCATGCTCTCAGAGAACTTGACCGATATGCGGATCGAGCTGGGAGAGAAGTTGCAACGACGGCAGAAATTGCGAGACGAGGTGCTCAAATTGAAGCTAAAACACGCCCACCTCAAGGAGCAGAAATCGGAGCTGCAGGAGATGAGCGGACTGCTCTATAAGCCGGCTCTGCTCATTGATTTCGATACGACGGTAGAAACTATCGAGGTCAGCAGGGAGAGAGTGAAGGAACTCAGACAAACCGTTAACGATTTAGAAACACGCGTTGCCATGTATGAGAATTTAGCAAGTAACTCCGACTCGGCCAGGCCCATTAAATCAAAGCCAAGCGCAAAAAGAGTTCTGCGTAACAATAATAAAAATATTCAATAATATGCAACCTTTTTTACACTTTTATACAGATTTTATACAATTCGATTAGATTCTCAAACTTGAAATTCTCAAAATAAACGAAAAACTAGACTGAAAAAAATTAGAGATTAAATTACTATTGAAATTGAATATGGATAAAATGAACGTGATTCGAGCTTTAATTGTCTGTTTTTCAACAAGCAACAGTAATTATTTCAACATTTAATTGAACAAAGTTTTCTTGTGATTACTATCAAACTTTTATGTAATTCATTAAATTTAGCCAACTAAAGTTAAGAAACCTCTCCAAATACGGTCCACTTCAAAGCTGTAGCTCTATGGCAACGAATTTCTTACATATTTATTTATTATACTTGGTTTTTTTGTGTTTCACATTATTGGACGACTTCATGACGCTAAATTAACTGCCAGACATTTCTATTAGTCCGGCGTGAATGCCAAGCCAATCTACGCTTAATATATGCATGATGCTGTCCGCCTGATAACACTTGAAGTATGCCAGGGGCGGAGTCGGACATAGGCAAGAGGGGAGTTTCGTGGCGATGGGAGGGTTACGTTGCTGCGACAACGCCCCCCTTCTTATCGCCGTCACGTGGAGAACTTGTCTAAATGAATTTAATGAAATGGAAATGTGCAGTCATGAGTTTAGATATGACTCCAGCTCGACTGTACCTGTTGGCCGGGCCAATGCCATTAGAACTACTTATTTACTTACTTGACATCTAGCTGGGGTGGAACATGTACTCTCAAAGTTTGAAATTATTAATACAGTTCCAGTTAGTTTCTATTTAATTTTGAAGATTTATCTAAATAAATTAGTTTAGCTCTTGTCTGTACTTTATCAATGGAGGATTGACTTGTCTTTATTTATAGTATAAATAGAATATATACAGCAACTGTATATTTAAATCATTCATACGATGTGAATTCTCAATCGTTTCGAATAATTCCATTCTATTTGAAGCAAATAAAGCTAGGGTATTTCCCAGTTACTCAGCACTACTCTTCCATCATAGCCTCATCCACTCGCTGTTGCATTCGCCAAGACACCATCAAATGCAACAGCAGACTGAATGCGTCCTGGGAAATGAGATAGACATTGAGGCGTCGGCATCGTTCCTGCAACGGTCCCAAAGTACCTTTTCACACATGAACGCACACAGGATGCCCAGTTCAGCACAACTCCCTGCCACCCAGCTCCCTTTAGAAGGGGCGGTGTTCCGCCTATTGCTGTTGTTGTTGTTTTTGTAAATCACAGAGTGAAACCGAAACCGAAACCGTTAACGTGTTGCGGTTACGCTGCTGACTTTGCTGTGGCAAAAAAAAAGAAAGAAAGGACAAAAAAAACGAAGCGAGTCATTCCATTTGGGCTTTATTAAATGCGCCAGCGGGCGGGGACCAGGCTCAAAGGGAGGGTTAGCTGACAGGCTGTATATACGAGTGTGTGTGTATGTGAGTGTGTGTGTGTTTTTATTTTTGTGTGGTAGGGCAACGTCTTGTCACGCAACTTTTTATTGCGAATTGCGTTTTTTTTATTGGTTTGAATGCTCTATTTGAATACTCTATTTTTAAAAGTGGGAATTTAATTGCTTCCAGTTTTAAAAGTCTAATGCTCTATAGAAAACTTATTTACAAATGAATATAATTTAAAAAACTAAAGAGTAAAACTACTTTAAAGAACTATTCATTCATTTTGCCGACACTCCCAACTCTACCCTCGTAATTTGGAATACCAATTCTCAACTGGTAAGTGTAGATTTTACACAAGGAGCAGAGTACTATTTAGTCTGTATATTCTCTCTGCAAAAATTTTGACTTGTATTTTATTTTTTTTTTGAGTTTATCAAACTTCTTACACTTGTTTTGTTGTAAAATGGGAGCAGAAACACACACACACGCATATTTACACATATGCACACACAAACGCAAACTTTCTGATTTAATGATTGCTTTTGAGTGCTGCGAGTTTGCCAAATCTATAGAGCTGCGGGGCGGAACGTACTGAGGAGCAGAGGAAGCGGCAAGTTGCTCCCGTTTCGCATTTCAACTCAAGACATATGAAATTGTTACAATTTTTTTTCATTCCCTCTCTCTTAGCCATGGCAAAGATTTGTCAATTCTTTGACACAATGATGCATAACGTTATCTGAGATTTTGGACAGAGTAAGAGCAGAAAGTGAAAACAACAACAACAGCAGGAAAAACAACAACAGCTTTTGCGAATTAATCTTCTTAATGTTCGTGCCTTTGGGTTAAGAGTTCCCCAACTCTCTGGCACTAAGTAGAACGCTTAGGTTTTCCAAATCACATAATGCGATTGTTGATTGTTGGATGTTGATTGTTGCGTGGCTTTAAACTGGAGTACTGAACATAATACTTAAGCAGTGGTCACGTGATTACATTAGAATTCTCTATTTATAATCACAAGAAGAAAAAACTCAAATGAAATACATATTAAAGTTTAAAGATCTCCCTCAAATCAAATTTTTATTGACAAACTACATTTTTGCTTACTATTTTTAGATATTTTACTGCATTTCATATGCAGATAGAGAATGTCTTCAATTAGCATATCTAATTTTACATTTGACTCTAAGATTTTTTGTGATGTTTGGTATTTTCAGTTGCCAGTTCGTATTTTCGAAAAATAAATTAATTAGCACCACTGTTAGGGGCGACTACTTAACAATACATTTACCCCGCTGCAATTGCCGCATGTTGCATGACCATTCGCTTTTAGGATGTATCCTTGGATGGTAGTCACCATGGGTAACACATAATCATATCAGCTTCCACACGATTTAACAGCGACGCAATTGAGTTGCGTTCACTTGGCAACTGGAGCAAAACTGTTCCCTGTCCGCTCAATCTACTTGCCCAATGCACTTTGGTCTATCGACTTTTATATGTATAAACTTTTATTCTTTATTTTATTTATTTTTATTTATTTTTATTTTTTTTTTTTTTGTTAGTATTTGCTCAACACTTTTTTGGTTTCGCCTTGATTGCATGTCAAATTGCGCGATTGCTTGCTAAAAGCATTGAGAAAGCATTCGCCAAATATGGTTTTCGTATTGATTGTATACCTACTGCTTCGAATACAACAAATTGCAGACTCTTTTATTCAGCTCGGTTCTGTTCTGTGGTGCTTCCTGCTGCCATGACACTTAAGCTGCGATAAAAATTCCGTTCGATAAGCATTTTGTTTATATTCTGGCATGAGTTCTATTGCAGATTGCTCTAAGCTGTTGCCAGCAAACGAGCTGAAAGTTATAATCGTTGCTGGAAGGGGTGAGGTGTGGGCAGGCTCTTTATGTAACTCGAGACTTCAAACCTGAGGCCAATTAGGTCAATATTTATCTTTTAGATTATTTCCATAGCTCAAATTTATGTACTTTCCATTTTTTAGATGAAATCTAAAGTATTTTCAAGTTTCTGTTATTATTATTTTTAAACTGCTAAGGATCTTTTTAGTTTTGCTTTAATTTCAATTGTTTTTTTTTTTATTTTTAATTTTTATCGATGTTTTGCATTAGGGTAACAATTCCGCAACTCCCTTTCCACTCGGTTCGCTAATTGCCAATTTCTTTCTTTAGTTGGTCATTATTATTACAAATTGGAAAAGCGCAATACAAAACAATTGTATATAGTATATAGATATGTATGTACATATGTATATTCAATCGGCTTTCAAATTGTGAACCATTTTTATGGCAGGATGTTTGTTGTTTTGCACATTTGGTTGCTGGCCAAGCCAAGCCAAAGGATCTGCTTCAAGGACAACGAGACGTGCAGACAGGCAGTCATAATACTCATTATGAACGGCTTAAGCGATTTCCCCTGGGTGCTGCTCACTAAGCCTCTTCACCGTGATTGAGACTCCCACACATATGCATACAATGCGCACACACACACACAAATACATACTTTTCTCCTTTTATTTATTTTTTTTGCAAAAGCAATCTGAATAAAATCCGATTTGTAGTCGCAGTCAAATTGGCAAGCAAAACGAATTCTCCGACTGATTCCATTCTGGCCACATCAATCAGTTGTTGTTGGCAATTCCTTGTCATGTTTAACAAACATGAAAATATGTAATAATTAATGTTCATAATTTTTACGAGAATTCCTTTTTTTTTACTTTCCGAGGCACGTGATTGCCAAATGGACAACGGCCTCTGTTTGCTAATGAAAATAATCTGTCATCAAAGCCAACGACAAATATATAAAAAAAAAAAACGGCAACCACCCCCAAAATTGTGTGTGAACAGGTGGGAACCATAATTTCATCCACTCCCCCTTCCTTTTCACCCGTGTACAAAGTGTACCGCCCCCTTTTTGATGGATGTATGATTAGGTTGACTTCCAACTATTAACTCAATATTGGAGTAAATTGTCAACGTCTGAAAGGGTTGCGATTGCAGGAAATTGCATTTGTGCGGCCAAATCCAGATAAGATTCAGCTATCAAAATGGTGAAACGTCCTGTGCCAGGATATCACATTAAAAGCGCATCAGGTTTTCTAAAGCTGAGGAAACTGTTGCTGTAATTACATTGCACGAACAATCAGGAAGGAAAAATGAAAAAAGAATCATAAAAAATCACATTTATCACCATGACGACTACCGAATACCCTTAAAATATAAAATATACAAACAAGTAACTAAATAATTATTAGGAATTGATGAGACTAGTTATGCCTTATAATTGAGATTAATTAAATGCATATAGGATTCTTCTTAGATACAAATTTAATACAGAATTCTTTACTAAAGGATAGAAAGAAACCACAAACTATATTAAATATTTACATTCCTCCATTTCCAAATCAGTCAATAACTTTTAACATATTTTTTTCATTTGCTTCAACTTAATAACAAAGTTGTTATACCCACTCAGATACCCTCTCTCGCACAGCTTTACGCAGGTCATTTGCGCCCCATTCACTCATTCAGAGCGTTCATCCTGGCATTGGGCATTGGACATTGCCTATCCCTGATGCTGGCTTTGTTTGTGTGCCATTAAATTAAATATCCTAGCCCATGCTCCCAAGGACCTTTGACTGTCTCTCTGTGTGTGTGTGTCTATGCTCTTCCTCTCTGGACACAATGCGCGCAATTTCTGTCATTTCCTTAATAGAAATCTTATCTTTTGTGACGCCTTCGCGTTCAGGATTCAGGACTCAAGGCTCCAGCGCCTTAAGCCGGATATCGCACCTTTGACATCTGACTGCGGGGAGTCGCCATTGGTGTGCTTAAGTGGACATTATCGCTGCCCGATTTGTGTATAAATATATATACAGATTTACGTACATACATATATACACATACAGTAGGAAATTAGAACACACAACTTTGAATTGCTCAGTTCTTAAAGTAATAAATTTTTGTGAATTGAATGCATTAAGTGAAATTTAAATATATATTTCTATAATTTATTTACTACTTGTTCATTTAGCACATTATACATAATCCGAGTAGCCAACAAATGTAATGTCACTTTCTCAATTTCTAATGCGGCAATGCCGAATTGATTAAATTCATCTACTTTCTTTACTTGAATAGGTTAAAAAAAACAAACCTCCTTGCAATGAGCGGCGCGCCCTGTCAGGTGTCAGCTCCGTGTCAGCCTGAGAATATCTGCCCGGCAGTTAGGACCTGTCTACGAGCAAGGGGCACTCTACTCGACGATGTCCTCGGTCCGTTTCCGGATGAGGTCATAATGACGGCGCTAGATCGTATACTCTACTCTTTGGGGGCAACCAGAATATATCACCAATTGAAAGGCTTGCCATGTGCCCCACAAGCTTCTGCTTGTACTCTGCCATGTCCCAAGCCCAGTTGCTCCTCCCTTAGCAACCCGGTGAGCAACACCAGCCATAGTAAATATACCAGCGCCAGTTCAAAGACCACTTGCAAGACAAACTGCGCCTACAACCAGACGTCAGCCACAGCCAAGTTAAAATCTACCACGCCCAGGCCATCACGTCCTCGCATGCCACGCGTGGACTTTGCCCATCCGGTGATCGATGATCGCCAATTGGCCGGTGGGCATCCCACGTTTACAGAACGCATGAAGGGTTCACTGTCCACGGCCACCATTGCGTACAGTCGTCTCAAGTCCAGGCTTGCGGCTAAACTGCCGGACAGCGGACACAAATGGCTGTGGACACGTCTGGTACATTCAAAGGATGGCTGCCACGTCTACGAGGTGTACAAGAACTCGGATGTGGGGCATGCCCCACAAAAAATGGCGGGTGCACAGGAGGCAATAATACTCTTTCTGGTCACGCCAAATGGTTATGTGATGCCTTTCGAAACTGTCTCATCGTTTTAGATTATTGATTTGACTTTTGGCCAATACTATTTGAAATTTGTAGTTTGTCTAGCTGCACTTTAATGGAAGTTTTTACTCTTGTAGATTATATTAAAAATTCTTTTTATACAAATTAACAAAGTGTTGGACTGAAATACACAAAATATGTTTTCTATCAATCTGCATAAAATAAAGACGTACTTTAAAAGTTCAGTCATTTTTATTTGGTATATATTATAATTTGTGTAACAATTAATCGATATTGTTCGCTGACAAATTGAAGGTCTATTAGTATAATTAAAAGTTATTATAAACATTAAACATTTTAAGTATTTTTATGCAATCGTATAAAATATCTAAATAATAGTTTAAATAAATCTATTACATTTATAAGAACGGAAACACTTTCTAATTAAAATATATCTATAATATTTATTTAAATAAATGCAATTATCACAGCAAGATCAGTCAGTTAGGCAATCCTAACACTCTTTCTAAAAAGCACATAGACTGCTCCGGTGCTGGTCAGCAAATAGAGCATTAAAATAGCCACGGATTCAGCTAAACTGCGATCCCTCGGTTTCAGTACCAAATTGACAAAGCCGGTGAGAAAATTGCTGAGCATAAAATGCGTTAATCCATTCATATTAATTGCCTCCACAAAGGCAGGCAATGGATTTGGTCCTCTGTCTTCTGCTCTCGGCGCAAGTAGAAGAAATTCAAAGAGAAATGCGTACAGCATCATCGTCGTCGTTGTTACGCTAAACAGCCAAAGCACATAGCCAGCATTGAAGGTGACTCGTGCGATGCCAAAGAGACAGTTGCAGCAATTAACCAGCAGCCAACCCATGCCGGCATAGAGCAGCATGTGGCGCAACTTGGCCCAGAACTGGGCATAGCTCAGCTTCGTCCTGGATGTATACCATTTGGCACAGTAAATGCTGAGCAGATAGAGCGCCACACAGCCGGGCAGCGCGCTGAGACCTTCACGATTCGCATGCCACAAGCCAATGCGATCCACATCCGACGACATAACAAACTCAGAGAGACCCAGTTGCAACAGCAGCTCGTGCAGCGCCAGAATTACTGTGGTGAAAAAAGACAGCAAAATACACTTGTAGATAAAATATATATTTGCAATTTATATTGTTTAATGATTATTGTGTCCAATAGATCGTATTTTGCGTATGATCCTGATCCTACTTAAATCCCCAAAGAAAGACTTACCCAATGACAATGGCAACAGTTGACGATCCTCACGCGCCAAGAGGCTGCAAAGACTGCCAAACAGCTTGGTAAGTCCCAAAGTAAAGAAGGCATTCAAATGTTTGCCATATTCGCGTTCATCCTGATGGTAGTTGATCAACGTGATAATCACTGTGCGCGCCAAGCCTAGCACCAATAGCGGAGCAACCACTTTGGGTAGTCTTTTCACATCACCGAAATGCCTGGCACGTTGCGAGACGATGCCCATGGTGACCACGAACATCCCAATGCCCAAATCCATGACGGAGGCACCAAACGCCTGACTCTTGAAATATGCCGAGGGAAATGCATTGAAATCGATGGCCAAAATAGCGGAAGCAGTGCAGAAATATGCATTTGCACGCATCAGTGTAAAAACCACGGGTCTGCTTCCAATCTCCAGGCTGATGGGATCCTTTGCTTTCTTCCATATGTCCCAACGCCATATCAATATGGCAATTAGCGCACCAACTAGCAGACAGTACACTTCATTATAGTCAGTGAACACTGTAGTGCTGCAAACAGTGGGCGTGGCAATTAGCAGGAATTCCATCAGAAATCTTCGTGTGGAGCGCAGTGGTAAATGGCCGCACAGCAGCTGCGACAAGGCGAAACCCAACAATGTTGGCCAAATCACGGGCAAAACACGTAAGCTGGATATTAATGTCTGCCAGGATTTTTTATCTGTTTCTGTTTTTGGAATAATCGCATTTGGACTGCAAACGCGATTCTGAATGTAGCCTTGAAATACGTGCAGTGGCGCAGGCAGACAACATTTATCCGCCGAAACGTAGACATCGTAGAAGTAAACTCTGCTCTCCATAGTTACGCAACTTGTATTTATACCAGTTTACTTGAATTTCCAATGAAGCGAACAAAATAAAACACGCATGTTAAAAATAAATTTGCACATTAAAATTCCAACTTCGATTTATTGCAAGTGTTGCCACTTTCAACTGTTATCGATTTCGTTCATATTTTTAATAATATCTAAACCACACGTAGAGGGCGCTGCGAGTGCAAACCAGTGTTATCGATTTCGCTGCTGTCGGTTTATTTTTGAACAAAATAAATGCATTGGACACAATAATAAATGCATTGGTTAAACAAATCACAAAGCGCTAAAACTCATCATGTTGTTGCGTTGTTGTAGTCGCTGCCTTTGGAAATTCCTCGTGGGCGCGAACCGCCGCCGCCGCTTTAGCTACCAAACGTTCAAACTCCGGCACATCAAAGCGATAATTTGTGAATTTGGCATGGGCTCCACCCTCAGGATGATGTCCCTCGTCCTGGGCATAGACCAGCTCCGGTTGCTCCCAGGTGGCATAGTGTACACCACGCAAACGCGCCAGATCCTTGTAGCAATTGGGATCCTCACAATTGTACAGCTCAAAGATACACGCCCAATTGGGCAAAAAGAGCAAGTGCGTCAAACCAGCGCCATGCATGCCAATCAACATATCACTATTCCGTGTGATGGCCAATTGCTCCACGAACGACAAACTATGTGTGAACGTAAGATGTAAAATGTATAATGCATTTATTATTATAATAGCTACCGTTCGTAGGAGACACGCTGCACGAGGTAATCCTCATTGGCTTCCAGCTGGGCGAGCAGCTCGTTCTCATTCAACACCTGTCTGTATTTTGTGCGACGCGACAAATATGTTATGCGCAGCTTGCGTTCCTTCAACGGCGGCTGAAAGGGTATCTGCAGTCGATGCAAAATAAACTCGGAAAAGGCGCGAAATAATCCACTGTTCGAACAGCCCTGAATCTGTCGGAATCATAAAAATTTATATTAATTTATTTATTTAATTTGAATAATAAATAATAATAACATTAGCCAATGACATCACTACAGGGCGAAATGAAGAAAGTCTGTTATTGTCTTCACACCTATTTTACTGTCCAGATGTGTGTTTATGCGCGAACCGACTTACAATTGGCGTATTGTAGAACAATCCAAAGATCATGCGTGGCAGCAGGGGAAGCACAACATTTCGAAAGCAGATCCGCTTGCCCTGAACATCGCTGAGAGTCCACACGGGTCGCTGGGAGAAGGCCTTGAATGTATCCCGAAAGGGTGAGTCGTAAGGATACGTTTCCCAGATGAGTATCTGGACGTCCGTGTTGAAGGCAGCCGGATGGGATTGATTGACAAAGAGTGAGGCGTATAGGTTGAAAAAGTCGCAGAAATGATGATACATATTGTATGTGGCATCGATCTTCATGATGAACGTGGGCGCATTCACAACCAGATCACATGCGTCGCTCTCCAGCATTGGCTGCGGCAACACATCGAAATTACGCAGCTCTGGTCCCCAGGATTGCAGCGCCGAACCAATGTGCTCCATTTCGGCCGTAAGACGCGTCCGATTCAGATCGCAATGGCCCAACAGCTGGCCAGGACGTAGTACGTCCATGTGATAACGAATGCGCTCCTCTCGCTGCGGTAAATCTCTGAGATCCATAAGTAAATTGCGTCCGCGACAGAAACGCAAATAGCGTGTGCACTCCAACGAGGAGTCTGTGAGGTATTTGGGTAGGCAGAGGGGCGTCAATTCCGCCAGCTGCTGCTGAATGTAACCAAAGTCCGCCTGATAGTAGAAGGTCTGCACCTGGGCCTCCTTGCTCTGCACCCAGCCGGTGTGATCGCCGGGGCAGTGGGGCGTCTGAAAGCGCGCCTCCTCGCTGCAGTTGCGCTCATGGCCCCAGCAGGCGCGATTCGATTCGGTGCGCGTCGTTGCATTCGCCGGCAGTTGTCCCTTGAGTTTGGGGAAGGTGTTCAGGTAGCGGATGAGGTGATTGGACGGCAAATTAGGCAACGCAAGCGAATGCTTCGTTTCGGCAAGGCTCGCATGGATTAGTATTGTGAGTATTGTTAGTTGCAGTTGCAATTGCATCTTGCTTAAGACTATTTAAGTACACTTTCTAAACGCGTCTCGCTTTGCAGTTTTGCTGCTCTTTTTTGCTGCTCACATTTTCAGCGACTGCATTTCACGGCCAAGCTGATGATCTCACTCAGTGTCGCTGTCGGCTGATAGATGATTATGATTTAGTTAATTCACCGACAGCCACAACAACAAACGGCGGCAACAATAGTTGCCTGTCTGTCTGACGTCCATCAAAGCGAAGACTTGGTAAGAAAAACGAAAACCTGCTTCAAATCCAGCATCTGTTTGGCACAGCTGATCGCCGGCACAGGGTGACCATGGCGTGCATATCTCATAAGGTTGTCACGGAATTAGCTCTTTTGAATAATATTGAAGGTAAGATCAGCAATGAAACATTTTATAACATATAATCATTAATTTTTTTAGTTTAACAGATCAAAAATAAGATATATTCTTTTGAAACTTCAAGAGAAAAGAAGTTCGCTTTCATTAATCCCCAAAATGAATATTTTCTATAAACTACCTCTTTATACCCTTCAATTATTTTTGTTATCGAGTGCTGCAATTAGTGTTACTAGTTAAAAGGATAAGTCAAATATAATTGCCTTCCACTCACACTAACTATAAACTTGTAGTATGCATTCTATTTATTTTAATTGGCAATGGTAAACAAACTCACACTCTGCTTAACACATCTAATGACGTCACATCGCATGCAAACAGAGTGCGCGCGCATGTCGCTATCTTCTAAATTGCGTTAACCAAGTCTCTATGGTAGCTGGTCTCATTGCATTTCGTATTTGACTCTTGAAGGGTATATTTTATTTTGCGTATACATTTTTCAATGATTGCTAATCAATTAGAGCCACAAAACGCGATTCACTGAAGCCAACTACGATGCGTAATGTGCCGAAATCGTGCGTAAAACAATTAATTAAACCCATTTTAATAACTGTGCTAAGGTGTCAATCACATTTCCCCCTGCACACACAGACTCGGCCTTTTAGTGACAACACCTGGTGGCAGCAGCGCGGCAGGAGGAGCCACAGAAAGTGGCATATCGACAAGTGGACGACACAACAGTCTCGAGGACATCAATCTGGATCAGTTTCTGAAAACTATTAACTATGAGGACACGGTCAAGCAGCTGGACATTTATTATGGCATCGGTGAGTTGCACGAGCAATTCAAGAGCAAATTGCACTTGATTTTTTTTTATATAACCTTGGCAGGCGTCTGTGTAGGGCAGACAATTAAGCAACCAATTGTTGCCACGAAGCTGCGGCCCGTCGCCTCGCGTCTTTCCATTCTATTTATAAACAATTTTCGCAAAAAGTTTTATCGGCAGACCAGAGCAGAAACGCTGCTAGCGTCTTCTATTTGTTTCTCTCTCTGTGTGTGTGTTTTTCTCTGCTTCTTTTTCGCTCTTGATCTCCATGAGAAACGTGTTCGTGTTTCTTGTTTTGCGTTTCGCGTTTGTTTATTTGCGTTTGTCAACAAGCTGTGGCAGACATGTGCGTGCGAAAGTCAAAGCTAAAGTTATTGACACCACGCTAATCTCGTCTTGAAGAATACCCCATACCCTACAACCTGCACTTGCGGGTGGGTATATTAGGTGCGCTCGTTTTTATACTAATTAGAAATATTATGCAATGCAAAATAAATGCAATAAGTACTTTTTTCAACACAAAATAAAATTGTAAATGTTAATTACTACATTATGTCCAAAACTAAATTAAAACCAAATTTAAAATTGATAAAAATGTGGGAATTTTACTAATCTAAAGTTTATATATTAAAATAAATCTTAATAGGTTTTTGGGCTCGAAATTCTTATTCAGTTAACTTTAGATAGACGCATATTAAAACTCAATGAAATAGTGAACTCCAACATTAAGCCTTCGTTCACATCTAGCTAATATTAAATAGACTGCATATTAATTCTCAATTAAATATGAATCCTCAAAATTAATCGTTTTTAAACCCCCCTTGTCACAGTTAAACGCCAGCTGCTGCGCTACCAGAGTCCCATCACTGGCCTATTTCCGGTGATGAGCACCGATCAGGTGGTGGGTTCGGTGCGTGACAGTGTCTATTGTGCTGCAGCCGTATGGAGTTTGTATCAGGCCTACAGGCGCATCGATGATGATCGCGGCAAGTCCTATGAGCTCGGCCAGAGCACCGTCAAATGCATGCGTGGCATTTTGGAGTGCTGGGTGAAGCAGGCAGATCGCGTCGAGCTCTTCAAGCAGCGACAGTCCAACACACATGCATTGCACAGCAAATTTCAATTGCACACGGGTGAAAAGATCTACCCGGATGAATTCTACAATCATCTGCAAATTGATTGCGTGAGTTGAAAAGTATGTTTTTCTCATCTGGTAAATTAATTACAAACACATGTTTCGCATATCTACAGGTCTCGTTGTATCTACTGTTTCTGGTGCAGATGATCACGTCGGGCTTGCAAATCATTTATACCCACGACGAGGTCGCCTTTGTTCAGAATCTGGTCTACTATGTGGAGCGCGCCTATCGCACACCCGACTTTGGCATGTGGGAGCGTGGCTCCAAGTACAACAATGGCACACCAGAGATACACGCCTCCTCCATAGGCAAGCCTTGTCTTAATTAAGTTATCATCCATTGTTGTTGTTACTCATGTTGTTAATCATTGTGTTAGGCATGGCCAAGTCGGCGCTAGAGGCCATTAACGGCTGCAATTTGTTTGGCGAGAAGGGCGCCTCGTGGAGTGTTGTCTATGTCGACATTGATGCGCACAATCGCAATCGCAGCATCTTTGAAACCATGCTGCCACGTGAATCCAGCTCTAAGGTGAGTAAATTTGAAAATATATGTCAATCCTATCAGATATACATACTGCCATCGCTTGTAGGGCGTGGATGCTTCCCTGCTGCTGACGCTCTCTTTTCCAGCGTTCGCCTCGCATGAGGATCGCCTGGTGGAGCAGACCAAACAGAATGTGGTTAATCGGCTGCGCAGTAAAATGGGCTTCAAGCGTTTCACGCGTGATGGTTTCCTGAGCAAGACAGAGGACAAGACACGACGCTATTATCAGGCCGGTGAGCTGAAAGAGTTCGAGGGTCTGGAATGCGAATGGCCGTTGTTCTTCATAACAATGATCATCGATGGCGTCTTCAAGAATAACAACGAACAGATCGAAGAGTTCCAAAACGATTTGCGTCGCTGTCTGCACACGGATGCGAATGGTGATCCTGTGGTCACCATGTACTATGCACCCGATGGCGAAGGCTCCTATATGCGTGCGCCGTCGCAATCGCTGTTCCTCTGGGGCCAGTCGTTCTTCATCATTGCCCAGCTGCTGACCGCTGGACTGTTGCACATTAACGAACTGGATCCCATTAGACGCTATCTGCCAAGTTATAATCGACCACGACGTGCCGGTCGCTATTCGGCCTTTCAGGTGAGTTGTTGGCGGAGCGGGGTGGACTTATTTCGATCGGTTAGGGGCGGGGGCCTTACGTATCCCAGATGGATTGGCTCAGCTTTGTCCGCTGCTGTGTGTTTTTTTCTGCGTTTCGCTGTCTAATTGGTATTCGATGTAATTGTTATGTTTCTTTAGTTTTCTTTTCTAAATACATAAGTATACATATATCCATATATCTACATATATATATATATATATGGGTTAAGTGATTTGAATTGGCTTTCGATATTTACTACTACTCATCAATATATATTTTGTCCCTTCTCTACTACCAACGTATATACAACAATAACTACTACACTACTACCGCTTCAAAACCCCCAAAACAAAATCAAACTATATATACCCACAAACAACACCCACATAAAAACATAAACACCAAAAAAAATCAAAATTAAATCGAAAAACCTCTTTATATCGGTTGGAATCCCAAATTATAAACAGGGTAAAGCTTTCGATGATAAACACAAAGTAAGTAATCGATATTCAAATACACAATTTAATTGCACTCAATATGATCGATATAGATTTTATATGATCTATTGTTCAAATTATTCCTTTTTTGTATACAAAAAATGCTTATTTTTATTTCATAGATTTTTTTGCACATTAGACGACAATTTCAAATGCAAATCTATTATTATTTCGCAACACACATAAAGATTGATCGATACTAAGTTTTTATATATAAAGGTCGATCCATTTCAGCAGGAATTTATAGCGAAACTTAAAAACAACAACGAAAGAAAAAACCGAAAACTTAGAAGAATTTGTTCTTTTTTATCTGTATAGATTTTTAGGCTAGATAATTCGCACGTCTTGAAACTATGAATTTAGCTGTATATAATTTATTCAGTAAGAGAAAAGCCTGAGGAATGTCCTTCCCCTTTCAGGCAATTGGCATGCTAAAGTAAATTAATTGTATTTTAGACGTGGGTGAATAGAATTTTTTGTAAAGCGTAGTTCTAATAAATAAAAGTTAATCAATTCTCGCGATTCCTGCTGGAATGTATACAGACAGACACACACACTTACACACACATTCACACACGCACAAATCACTTACTTTTCAGTTGCAAAAAAAATATTGTTTATTTTGTATATAGCAAAAAGCAAACTATTCTTGCTTATTTATTCTTGTATCTAAACCAACAGTTTTTTTCTTTACTCTTTTCGGTACTGTTTCTTGTCTATAAAAAAAAAAAACCAACTGCATAATTTGTTCCTACACACGCTCTATATAAACATAGGCTAAGCCGGGCACTGTAAGTAATGGATCACCCAGATCTTGGGCTCTTGCTCGATTCTATCTTCTTCTTCATAGTAGTTCCAGTTTGGCTTGTTGTTCCTTAACCGATTGTAGCTAACCAAAAATACAAGCAAGCAATTAATTGTTGGTTCAGTTAATTTATTATTTTCTAAATGTATTTTCTTTGAGAAAACAGCGCGTCAAGAAAACTACAAAAAACAGTCCGCGCAATTCAAAAAAAAAAAGAAAACAAAATTAGAATAATATAATTTTCTTACTAATTAAGTACCTTTTTTAAATGTAAATATATTTATTTTTCTACTAATAAAAAAAAACCAATAACCCCCGAAAAGAACAGAAACCACGCGTACCGCTAATTTTGGATTCCGAGAAGGTAATTTGTGGTTAAATTTTCCGTGTTCCTGGGTTACGAATTTCATATGCGTTGTTTTAGGCGGCATAAATTGGCAGTTCAAAATGGAAACAATAAGAATTTTTTCAAATTTTCAAATTAATATTGCTTATACACTCAAAATACTAAAAACACAACTACTAAAAGCTGCCTGAACTAAATGTGTAAATTGAGTTTGCTAAAACTAGCTATTAAGTAATTTGTATTTATGTCCATTTTGTTACCAGAATTCTCTCCACAATTATTTGTGTCTGGCATGTGTAAAACATGAATTCCCAACACAACTCCACACCCACACCTGATGTCCTGTTTGCTCCACATTTTCCCCACTTACCTGTCTCTCTTTCTATTCCTCTCTCTCTGTCAGCATCTCCCACCAAATGTTTTTAGTGTTTTGCTAATTGTTGTTTGCATTTTGGCATTTGGCTAGTACAATTTTTTACTCCCTCATGTAAAGAATTGCCTAAATACATTATCTAACTGCTTAACGGCAATCGATTGTATAGTATGTTTTCTTGCTAATCCGTTTTCTATGCGCATCCTTACAGGGTACCGCCACCGATTTGGTGGTGCAAATTGTGCTGATTGCCGAATCGATGCGTCTGCAGGCCATGATGGCCACTTATGGCATTCAAACCCAGACACCGCACGAGGTACAACTTTGAGCAGTTCCATTTCCCACTGACTGTTTATTAATAAGCCTCATTTCAGGTGGAACCTGTGCAAATCTGGAGCTCGACGGAGCTCATCAAAGTCTATCAGCATTTGGGCGTCAATAGCAAGGTGGGGCTGTCGGGTCGTCCATCGCGTCCAGTTGGTTCACTGGGCACCAGCAAAGTGTATCGCATCTGTGGCATGACCGTCCTCTGCTATCCGCTGATCTTTGAGGTCTCCGACTTTTATTTGTATCGCGATATGGCGCTGCTTATTGACGATATCAAGACGGAGCTGCAATTCGTTGGCAAATACTGGCGTCTGTCGGGCAGACCCACCGTTTGTCTGCTGATACGCGAGGAGCATATGCGTGATCCCCAGTTCAAGGAGATGCTCGATTTGCTGGCCATGCTGAAGAAGGGTTACTGCGATGGCATGAAGGTGCGCATTGGCCGATTGCAGAACCTCATCAGCAGCTCCTGCATCGAACATTTGGATTTTATGAACCAAAGCGATCTAACGGACAATGAGAACGCATTCTCCCAGATCAATCACGAATACATTGGCTATCAATCGCTAACTGATGTGCCCAAGGCATTGACCTATGTCGAGGAGAAGGTCTCCGTGGCGGTGAGCTAAAAAATTGAATTGTTTATTATTATTATCAAAGATTAATATATTGTATCTCTCTTTATCCTACAGCACTTTGATAGCAAACCGACGCCGGACATTATCCATGCGCTGCGCAGCACCGAGTCCATATATTGCCTGTGCCAGCTCTGGGGCATTCTACTTAATCGCGAGGGCTCACACTTTGAGGTGAATGGCCTGAATGTGAGCACGGCTTTGACACAGCTTTATCATCGGGCCGGGTCGCTTCGCTATTGGCGCGCTGTGCGCTATTGTTCCTCGCTACTGCATCACATTGTGGACTCGATCAGTCCGTTTATCACCACTGTGCTGGTCAATGGCAAGGAGCTGACCGTTGGCATTATTGGCCAAAAGGAGACTGTGTTCGATAAGCCGATGACCCCGGCTGAGATCCAGAATGTCATGTATACCAGCGTCCAGCCGTACGATGTCATCCAGGCGGTGTTGCAGCAGGAAGTGGTTCTATATTGTGGCCGGCTCATCGCAACCAATCCGTCCATGTTCCGTGGCATATTGAAAATACGCATTGGCTGGGTGCTCGAGGCCATGCGCATCTACTTGCAAATCTCTGGACAACAGAGCATCGACGTGGACAATCTTTCGCCGTTCCAGGTGCGCATTCTACTGCAGAAGGTGCTCACTGTCAGCGAGTGGGCCCTGGACGAAAAGTAAGAACAATTCAAATAATGCCAAATGTATTTCAATTATATTAATGATCTCTGATTTTGAATTTATAGACTCACAACGCTGCAGCGTCGCAAGCTGGAGGGCTGCCTGTGCCGCGTGCCCAAGCACTTTTATAACAAGATCTGGGGGATATTGCAACGCACGCCGCAGGGCATCTCGACGCAGGGACACCATCTGCCTGCCACGCCCACGCTGACGAGCATGAGTCGCGGCGAATTGACATTCAATTTGCTTGTGGAGGAGACGCTAATGTGCATTAATCATCCAGAGAGGCGTCAAATAACCGTTGAGCTGCTCTGCATTGTGGCCACCATATTGAATCGGTAGGGCATATCCTTTTCCTATATATCCTGCATACTCTTAATAATATACTCCATCTGTCTTTTCAGCAATCCCGAGCTACACTTTAAGCAGGCTCTCGATTTGGATGGCATAATTGCCGAAGCTTTCGCCATGTACTGCAAGGATAATAATATACAGAAGCAGCCGCCATCTAAGTCAGAGGATCAGCAGCCACAGGACTTGACCGTCTTCTACTCGCTGCCCTATTCGGAGACAACGGGCTATTTGGCTCGGGCTGCTGTCAATAAAGTGTTGCAAGGCGGCATCTTTTCCACCACCGAGGATGATGTCCAGCTCGATGGCGATCACTTGCATGACGAGAATTGCAAAGTGTCCTAAAAGAAAGAGTATATATATATATCGTAGCTTTTGTATACACAAAACAGAAGACAATTGTTATCCAAAGTAGCTCGAATTTGTAGCTTATTCTATTATAAAAACGAACAATTTTATTTGTCCCTCTAGTTGTTAATTAAATGTTATATATATATAAACCTTGTTGCAAGCAACAACAAAATTGTTACACGCTTAGTTAATAGGTCAGTACCAGCATTACGTAGGGTGGAAACCCCTGCAATTGTCGAGGTTGCGACACTTGTCCAAAAGGCCTTAACCTCGGCTTTATGCAAACGTATCGATTAAATGCCAATGCCCCGTCGTGCTTATGTCACAACCACCTCGTTCGGTAGCTATAAAAGCGACGTCTGAGTTCCTCGCTCTGTTTACAGCAATTCCAACGTTTATCGACGCAGGCAGCATGCGAGCACCCGAGTGGATGAGCAATGAGATGGCACGCCTCACACTCAAACTGGAGCGTTACAAGCCTACAGGCAGTGGCTACAATCGCATCCAATCCATGCGGCTATCCAAAAGCGTTACACAGATGCTGAACAATCCTTTGCCTCCCGCCGCCGCCTCTGCCTCTGCCGGCTCCACAAAGAGCACTGTTATCGCCCTGCGAAATAATGCACAGCAGCAGGAGAGCACCTTTACCACACCACGTAGACGCGGCGTGCTCAGTCACAGCGAGTCAGAGTGGGAGGAAGTGTATCCAGCAGTCAAACTCGGTCGCCAGCAACACTGCAACGAGAGGGCCAAAAGCGTCGACAGCAGTGATTATAAATTTACGCATTATCGCAACTGCTCAACGCGCATCACCTAAAACCCATCCAAGTGTCGCCATCGGAGCTTTTTATAATTTGCTTACTTATTCAATTTGTATCTTAGTAAAAGTATGTGTAATAAATGTGATTGAACTATTGAGAAAAGAGTTTGAGAGAACGATGTTTCACGGAAAAGTTGGGCCAGTCCAATTCATAATTTGAATTTTGATGCAGAACTATTGCATAAAATATTTACAAACTTAAAGATGCTATTATTCTACATGAAAGGTGATTGCTTCCGAAAATTAATATACGATTAATAACTTTTAACGAAATTTTGCTTTTCGATCTCTCCAAAGATCTCACTCACGCTCTCTTTGGCTGCTGGTTATGAATTTATAATATAACTACTTTATATATCTCAATATTAAAGTATTTTCTAATTCGAATAAATGTAGAAATTGGCAAACAAGCAAAAATTAATTGTTTCTGCTGTTTCGAATTACTGTGAAATTTTCAAAATAAAATCCATAATATATTATAATAAATGTTGCTTCTGTATTTGTTTTTATATCAAATATTTTTAATTTTTGTTAGCTAATTAAAATGTTAATTACTATAAGTAGGTACATTTATTTATAATAGTTCGTTTTACTTTAGTTTTTCCTTTTCGTTGCTTGGTACAAAAATTAGTTTAGTTTATTTTCAGTTTATTACGTTTATTAATTCGTTTAAATATGTATAAAATAGCATGTAAAATTTTAGTTGGCGTGTGTGTGTTTGTGTTTATTTAATCTAATGCTAATTGGAGATTGCCCATTTGAGACACATAAATGTATTTAGCATGCTGGCATAGCTAATGATGATAGCTAGTGAAGCAAAACGTGTTCGAAGCCTTATTTTCAATTCTAGAATTTTGATATGAAATTGCTGTTTAACACGTAAGCAAATGATATCTGCATATGAAATACAAAAATATGTTATATATGATATGCCTAGAAATAAATTCAACGCTTTATATAGTACAATAGTTTAGTCTATAACAATCTTTTCAACATATACAATACATAATATCAATTTTGTTGTTATTTTCGCTTTTTGTTTTTTCTAAGGCAACATAAGTATTTACGTAGAAAATATTGTTATGTAATTTGAAGCTTGCGCACACGACACGAGTTACATTTATATATTTAATATACTATATATATGTATATATAAAACATTTATTGTTGTTTTTGTTTTATGGTTTAACTTACACAAATAAGTTGAATTCTTCATACATGGTTTAATTATTTGATTTACAATTAGGTTGTTTGTAAAATGCTAAAAATCCCTGAATATGAGTTCTCATTATTATTATTATTAGTTTAATAATATAATTTATACACACATGCGTATATATGACTTAGGTATTAACTTATACAGATTCTCTATTGTTTCGTTTAGCTATTTAATTCGTTAATTAACAAACTGCAACACTTTTCGCTTAATTAGACATTAGACTGTAGCTTTTCGTTAATTACAATTCCCATACAGTAGGCATATTTAGGAATTGTATTTGATGCACTAACTAACTAATTAGTTGGTGTACAATTTCATTAACTTTTACACATTATTTTTGTTGTTTTTTTGTTTTTTTTTTTGTTTACACACGGCAGTACTTGACAAAATTTAACTACATACATACTGTAATTAATTGTAAGTGATTATTCGGGTGATGTGTGTATTTGGGTTTTGATTTTCTTTGTGTTTCTGTTCTTTTTACTAACTAATTGCTGTATAAATTTAAAAAAAATGACTATGAAACCTACGTTAACGCAAGACATACGTACTTCAAAATGAAATACGTACACGAAACTCTAATTAACTCAAACATTTAGATTAGACCTATGTTATTGTTGTTGCTGCTGTTGATATTGATGTTGCTGCTGTTGTTGCTGCAGCTGCTCGTTTCGTCGCACACTCATGCGACTTGGTATCGAGTCAGTGTCGCCATCATCATCCAAATACTCCTCTTTGGGTCGCGTCCATTTAATCAATGTTTCTGGCGAACGATACAGGAAGAGCAGCTTGGCGAACAGATCCTCCTCTAGAGCGAATTCCAGGGCCTCACGAACCTAAGAAACAAATGGTTAAGCATCTCTTTTCAAATGATAAAGCTTGAGCAGCACTCACCAGGTAAATATCCAGGCACAATTGCAGCACTCTATCCACATAGGGCAAATCCTCAAACATGATTTTGCGATTTTGGCCACCAATAAACGATTTCATGAAACGCGAGGCCAATAACACAAATGTCGTATATAGACCAATGATGCTGAAGATATTAGATATTGATTCAATCAGATATAGATTAAGGATAGTCATTCAATTTTTACATACCCGCCAGCTGTTAAGAAGCTGAAAGTCGATGGGAATTTCTTGTCGTTAAACGTGTACATCACAATGCCCGAACTGCAGTCGCTGTAGGGCAAGTCCTTAAGCGTCGAATTGTAAAAGTTATCATAGCAAAAGTCGCGTATCTCCCACCACAGGCCATTTGTGGTATTATCGCGATGCATTTTAATGACAAGCGGTCGATACTCCTGCTCCTTGCCAGTCAATGCAGACACCACGAATGCATCACCCAAATTCAGCACTTTGATGAACTTGGGTATCATGTGCGGCAGCACCACAACCACCTCACTGGACACATTTGCACTGTTGGTGGTTGTGGTATTTGCAGTGGTCGTAGTATTATCATTGCTATTAGTGGTGCCATTAATGCCATTATTACTGCCGGTGTCATTGCCTGTTTCCGGCTGGTCATACGACTCGGTTAGCATGCTGATGAGCGCTGCACGTCCCTCAAACGATGAGTCTAAATTTATTATGTGCTCATCGCCCACATTCTCCTTGAGACCCTTTGCGGGCGCATCCCGGGTCAACGAGTACGAGAAGCGTGCAATTAGCGTGTTATCTGTGGCAGGTTAAGTAAAAATACATTCAAAATTATACATAAAAATAATGCTATGGTTGAACTTACTGTTACGCAAATCGTTGGTCAAACGTTGCTTGTCCGGTGGTGCTATATTCCACAGTGATGGCGAATTCCCAGCCAATCTGACGGCAGCCACATCGGTTGCATCGTAGCCAGCTATAAATGTGAGTGCCGTTTTGTTCTTGATAAACGTATTTGTCATCTGGTTGTACATCTCGGTGTCGATCGGAAAAATGCTGTCATAGTTGTTTGTCGTATAGATGGGATCGTAGGGTCCAATGCGTATCGAAACTGAAACCTGATGTGGCACATTCGAAGTGCCCACAGCATTGCCCAATGCAAACAAACAGAGCGGTCCCCAAATGCAAATCACAATCAATAGCACAATAGTTCCACCCATTATCAACTTTGAAAGTGAAGCCTTCTTCTGGGCACGCATCGCTGGAAAATCCGTTTCCGATTGTCGTGTACAGCGTATGAGATAAATGTTCGAGAAGATGTCCTCCATTTTGAGCCAATCAAAGATTGTCATTGTGCTATCGATGCACACCCAATCGAGTATAGTGCGCAGCTCGTACAGGAAAGGTATTTGCATATAGACTTTGAAGGCGATCATATTAACCATCGAGAAGCCCTTGGTGAAGAAGTTACCGAGAATGCGCTTGGGATAGCCCGATTTGATTTGATATGAACTCAACAGCATATAGAAGCACTTGATCACATAGAATATTATTGGGGGTGCGAGAGAATTAAATGAACGCTCCGTCACCGCCGGCACCACAAAGAACATCCAAATATGTATGCCAATAACCGAAAAGAAATGGAAAAAGATTTTGTTGACGAGCGCTTTGCGCAAATAAAGCGCACGATCGATGACAATCAGCAGGAACTGCACCAGCAACATGATGAGGAACGGCACTGGCACTTTATTCTCGGCCAAATAGGTTTGGACGCCGCCATCGCTTTCAGTTTGTTGAGTCTGTCAGAACAAATTAAAATAGTTTATATATATGACAACAATTGAAGCATATTACTACAGTACTCACGCCAAATGCTGTAAAGCCAAAGAGCAGCACAAAGAAGTTGATGAAGTCACAGAGGAACATCAATGCATAGACATCGGTGGCCAGACGCGATTTGTGCACCAGGCTAAAGAAGAACTTGTGCAACGACGATGTGTACTTGGTGCGTCTGCAAAAAGATAAAATATATAAGATTATTATTTGTTATTATTTAAATATTAGACTTGATTGCTTACTCCAATTGGTTGATGGCTGACTTGCTGTACTCCGGGGAGCCAGGCAGCGAGACCTGGCTAACCTGCAGGCTCTGCTTCTGGGTAGCATCCTCGTTTAGCTGTCGTGAGTCCGGCTGCGACATGTTATCGCTATCCTCTCGATCGTCGCTATATGGGGAAAGATTTCATTAGACATTTGAAAATTAGAAATCCTTTTATACTTACATGCTGGTCGTTGGCTTCGCAAACTGGTGATCCGTATCCTTGTAGCCGGACTTCCACAGGCCCTGCGACTTGAGCAGATAGCGATGCAGAAAGAGCACCAATAGCAATATCAAATCGTAGACGGCATAATGCGTTTTCATCTCGACACCAAATATTTTAGCCGGCCTTAGTGGCTGATGGGCCAAGTTTTGATAGTTGGCCCAAATCAATTTGAATTGAAAGATGCACTTGATCAGAACAATGGCCTGTGTGTAGGCAATCAGAGTGACCCAAAACGTTTTCGTTGGACGTGGCAGCGACAATGTGCCCCAAAGGAAGACCATAATGGGCAGCGGTAAAGAGATGACGCTGGCATTAACCACCTGAAAAGAAACATGCAAAATATGAGCACTATTTTTAGATGAGAATCGAGAGGACAAACCCACCTGATTGATGAAGACGACAATGTAGCAGATGAGATCCGTGTTGGCCAGCAATGCATACCAGGAGGAGATGAGCACCTCAACAATTATATGATGATCCCGCTGGGCAAAGTTCTCCTCCTCCAAATTGAAATCGCCAGCACTGGAAATATTCACAAAATATGATTAGATTGAGGTACTTAAGAATTGGTAGGTAAATCTAAACTCAGGACAGGATTAGGCATGCCTGGTGCTCTTTAGATTTAGTTGGTGGAACCTGTGCGCTGCATGCAACGCTTGCCTACATGCGTGTTGGGTTAGGTGCGGAGTGAGTTGGAAACTTAAGATCACAACTCATAAGTTGGGAGCAGGAACAAAGGGATGTGGTTGAAGGGAAGCCGAACAATAACAATACATACATACATACTAGCAAATAACGCACAAAGAGTGGCATGGACTTATAAATTAATGCAGATGCAAATAAATTAGTTTAAAACACAGCCACAGTTAAATGCAGAGATACAGAGACAGATACAGATACAGAGACAGAGAGAGAGAGAGAGAGAGAGATAGATATATAGTTTGATTAAAGTTTAGTTAGGTTTGGCTAAAGGAGCGGATTCAGTTGAGTATGAAGTATGAGTTGTGATTTTATTTGATGAATATATATATCAATATCTTCAAGTTGCCCAAAATAAAATTACTCTGCTGAACCCGCCCATGCTTATAGAGTAATAGAGATAGATATAGATAGATAGATAGATAGATAGAAAGAGAAATTGAGAGAGTTACGATGAGTCAGTCCCGTGTCTTGGGCCGAGAGAACAACAGCAACAACAGCAACTGCACTACGAGTACTTGCAACTGGTATATTTTCGTGATTATTTATTATGTATGATAATTGATTGGGGGGGGTGGAGTGAAGCAGACGGGGAGGCGTGGTCAATACCTGTCCACGTGCTCGTAGGACCAGTGCTTGCTGAGCGAGCCCGAACCGATGCTCGCCTGCTGCTGATGATGCGGTTGTTGTTGATGTTGTTGTTGTTGTTGATATTGATGATGGGCGATTGGGGTGTGGGGCGTCTGCCCGCTGCGCTCAATAGATGGCGCTTTAATGCGTATCTCAGGCAGGCCGCAATCCGATTTGCGGCTTTATTCAATATGTGTGAATGTTCATATGGATATATGTATGTGTATGTGTAGAAGTGTGTTGTGAATGAAAATGCACAGTTAAATTAAGGAGTTGATTTCACATTGTAGAAGTAGTATTAGCAAAATCTATTGCTCAAGTATAAGAGTAGTTTTCGTATAAGAGAGAGAGTCTTAAGAGAGACACACACACACACATATAGAATAATGTGTGTGTGCTTGTGTGTGTGTGAGTGTGTTTTACTGGTAGTTGACAGTTTTTTGTTTACTTAATATCGTTATCCTTATCGTTATCGCTTTAATAATGATGCTTACATAGTTATGTTGAAGATTTTTACTTACCCTTTGTTCGGCGGCGATGAATTGATTGATTGTTTTCTATAAACACAAAATTTCAGATGAGCAAACAATGCGCGCAGATAAATGTAAGAAAATAGAAATTAGTAAAGTTTTGCATTTTTTGTAGCTCGAATATCAAAATTAAAATTATTTTTTCGTTCGGTTGAAACCATAAAAACTAAAATCTTTTTTTTTAATAAATCAAAGCGATGTGTCTTGCTGATGATAATACTTTTTGACATGTAAATACTTTTTTTTAAAGATATATCTAGTTAGAAAATACTAGAATTGCGTATCAAATTCTTTACTTTATCTAAATTAAAGTGTTTCGCAGTGATATAGTACTTAGAACAATCAACAATTTGATTATAAGCAGTTAACGATACAACCGTCGAGTAGACACCGACTAGCTAATACCCAGTACACAGTTAAAATAGTTATAGCGGAGCTATTAAAAAATAAGTAAATGATTTTTGTTAAAAAAAAACAAACACAAAAAACTCTTTGTTTGAAATATAGTTTAGAATATATATTCCCAATAATCAAAAACAAAATAAATACGTTTTCATGTAAAAAAAAAACAGGATTTCAAAATCTAAAATTTATTACTTTTAAGCAGACGGATTAACTTGCAATATCTGATACTGGGTATTTAGAAAGCATTACTTCAACTGCATTTATTTTTGAAGGGGGAGTGACAAGGATGTGGAAATGTGGGAGAGGGGTTAGTGGTGTGGGTGATGTTGGATTTGTTACCTAGAGATTACTGCATCAACGGTATCTACTGGTATTGCGATGATATCTTCGACAACGTGTGGAGTACTTGCTGCTGGTGGTTGTACATGTGGTTCTGGCGGTGTGAGCGGTGTGGTTGTTGTATTTGTGTTAAGTGGTGTGCTGAAGTGTTCAATTGTGAGATTGTCTGTTGTTGTTGAAGCTGATGTTGTTGTTGGTAGTGTTGTTGTTGTTGTGGTGGCAGCCAACTGTGAGCGACGCGGTGTGGATGATGAAACGGGCTGGCCACCGTTTTCATCACTATTCGGAAAATTAATGCACACGAAAACGCAACATGATGCAGGTGAGGTGAGTTTTTTGTGTTGAGTTTTGATTTTTGTTGTTGTTGTTTTTGATTTTGATTTGGTTTGGTATTCGATATTGTTGTGGAAGGCAGGTACACAGTTTCAAACACACATAACACAAAAGGTAAACATATGCAAATAAAAATAAGAAGAGAAAAATAAAACGATATCAATTTTGTTTTTTTTTTTTCTTTTTTCATAAATTCAACACAAACTTGAACAAAACGCAAAATGATATCATATCAAAATTCAAAGAAACGTTCGCTATTCTAAAACGCACGTTTTCAGTCTCCAAAAATAAAATTTGAGAAAAAAAAAAAAAAAAGAGTTAACATTTAAAATAGTTATAGGGCAGATTAACGCAAGCGGCGCACACTCCGTGGGGAGTAACGCCCACTAAATACCTCTCGAGATTCGATTTGAGAAAATGGAACATGGCCGCAGCGCTGGACAGGCCCAAACGATTCAGCGAACTGGATTCCTGGGAATAAAGTAGATAGATATAAGTAAGGTGTATCAATACAGGTATGATGTGAATACAAGAATGATCATAAGTATAAGATAAAGTATAAGTAAGACTGGTCTAAGCTGTAGTAAAAGTGTAGTTAACAGTAAATTGAAGATTAAATGCAAGAAGTTGTATAAGTCAAGCGGTTTAAACTGTTCTAGTATAAATGATGTTAATAGTATAAGTAGAGTTAAAAGTATAAGCATAAGTATAAGTATAAGATAAAGTATGGGTAAGGCGTTAAGGATTGCTATAAAGTATAACTGTAGTTAGATGTATAAGTATCAGAATAAGTATAAGTAAAATTATAAGTATAAGATAGAGTATAAGTAAAGAGGTTAAGGCTCTTATATTATTTAGTATAAGTGGAGTTAATAGTGTAATTATAAGTATATGCATAAGAAAAACTACAAGAAATGCCTTCAAGTCTCTTCCAGTCTCTAGACAACATTAATTTCTGCAACTACTAGTTTTAGAGCTTACAGTGGAGCCTCCAACGGACGGCTTACCTTAAGAGTTTTCTTCTCGCCCGCCAAAATGCGATTGACAAAGCGATAATTGCGCGAGAATCGATTCAGGCGTATGGTCAAAGTGACCAAGAAGCCCTCCAACAGTCGTATGATGGGATTCGTATCGAAATCCTCATCGGAATCCTTGGCCGTCACATCGCCGCTATCCACCTCCATTTTCGATTTACTATCCGAGGTCTCCTTGGAGGTGGCCTCCCGTGGTGCTGCTGTCGATAATGCTGCTGCTGCTGCCGTCGTTGTTGGCAAATCTGTGACATCCTTGACGGGTTTAGGACTGCTAATGGTGGCCGCATCCCGTTCCTTGGAGATGCCCCTGCTGGTCGAGGGAAACAGATCGGTGGGTGCATCTTTCGATTTCTGTAGACGGATCAAAGAGAATTGCCAAGGGGAAGATTAGTTGAAAAGTAGAAACATTTCTTGAGATAATCAACAACATCGAGACGCAAAAACGAAATTAAGCTAAGTTATAGTATATATACACAAGATAAATTAAAATATAATAGATATGGTAATTGTACAGTTTTTAACTTGTATATTGAGAGAGAAGTGTGTGCGCCAACTTGCAGTTGTTTGTTGGTTGGTTGCAGCGCTTGAAAAACTCGTGATCGAATATTATTGTAATATATATATATTAATATATATGTAAAACGTTGAACGGGTGCGCCAATTAAAGAATTTTTGGTTTTTGGTTTTTGTTTTTTGGTTTTTGTTTTTTGCTGCACACTCACAACTGCGTCTTGCCCCGGTGGATATGGTGGGGGCGATTGTGTCTCAAGCAGCGTCTGACTGCGTCTCCCAAAATCGAGGGGCTCGGAGAGCGTCGACGTGCGAATGCCAGCATCGCACTCAATGGTATCATCATCGTCATCATCATCATCACGATCAGCATCGTCATCGAACACAACACGAGAAATCGGACGATCCTCATGTCGCTCAGCCATCATATCCTTTTCGGCATCCAGTTTGAGGGCGATGCGTGAACCCGGCTCGGAGGCATAGGAACGTTCACGCATATAGAAATGGCGACGATACTCGGCATCATTCAGATCCTTCCAAACCTTTGTTTTGTGTGTGTTTGTTGGATGTCAATGTCAGTGTGTGGCGTAATTTTTAACGGAATTTACAACAGATTATGGGCATATATATAAATGCATATATATATAAATATATATATATATATATATATTTAGTACATGCATATGCATATTTTTAATAATATTTAAATATTATGTTCCATTCGCAGATTGAAAGAAAAAGCGATCCAATTTGAATTCACTTACATCGTATAGCGTTTTGCGTCGCTGCATTTTCATTTCACTCTCAGTAATATTCTCCTCTTCCAGAAAATCAATCTCATCGTGGATTAGATCCAGCTCGAACTTATCATCCATTTCCTCAAACATATAATAATCGCCGGCGCGTGTAGCTTTTTTGAAAGAAATACCAATTATTAGTTATTTTGCATATAATAATTATATCAACTAGAAACAACATTTAGAGATTATATAGATATAGTTCAAGAATTGTTTAAGAATGATTATTAAATATTTTACAGAGAGAGAGCGAGAGAGCAACGCACACAAAACTGCAGCTTAGAGAGCAACATTGCATGCAGCTTATTAATATATATATATATATATATATATATATATATATATATAGAGTATATAGTATTTATATATAGAGTACTGCTAATAGATTATATACAAGGCAATACAATATCGGCATGATGTTGCTGGCGATCTATAGCGATCATTGTTATATACTAGATGATTATGATGATTAATGATAATACCAAATCAAGCACAACAAACGAAATAAACAAAACTTTACCATGTGGATGCAATTTAGTTTCCTTCCTTCTGCGTACTGTTGGTGCAGGAAATGGATAACCATGTTCTATAAAAAAACACACACACATGTTAAAAAAAACAAAAGAAAAAATTAAATAATAAAATAAACAAGTATAGCACTTAAATTATAATATAATAAATATATAAAATACTCATCGGCTGGCCGAATTTTGAGTGGATTTTAGTTTACTTTAGTATCTGTTTATAGATAAGTGTTTAAATCTCAAGCATATCTCGCAAAATTTGCAAATTCAATTAGTAAAAAGTAAATTTGAATATATTTTGTAAGCAAATGTTTTTCAGAAGCGCACTGTAGCAAAAAAAAAGAAAAGATTATTAATTGAGCAGCAGAATTGTAATCGAATCGGGCAGCACACAGAGAAGAAGAAAGTTGAGTCTTAACCGTATCAAAAGAGACATATTTATTAAATTAGAGTTAATATATATATAAATATATTACATTTGTAGAGGTGCGCACAAGTCTGTCAAACGCTTTGAGCATCGATTCTATAAATCAATGCAAATGAAAAACCACTAGAAAAGTGTTATTTACATAAGTTGTTTCTTTTTTTTTTGTGGGGAGAAAGTTGTCGTTTCTTTCATGAGGCCTGCTACACACGACCTCAATTGAGTTTTTATTTTGGGGCACGAACATTAAATAAAATCTTTATACAATGTTTCAGTATTAAAAGATAAGAAATATATATGAGTAAGGGGTAATAAGATTCATCCAATACATGGTCCATGCAGCAGTGTGGGCTCATAGAAGGCGCACATCAGCGACTCCATATAGTAGACCGTACCGACAGGTCCCCAGCTATGCGGACGCTGTGCCGCCAGCAAAGCTGCCTCATCCCTGGCACCGGTTAGGGTGCTGGTGCGACGTAGTCGCGGTGTCTGTGCCTCGTCCAGCGAGTAGCTGGCATTGCCCATGCTCTGATGGCGACGATGCAGCGATTTCTGACGCATTGTGACCAGCTCCTCACGCTCCGACGACTTGACGGCCAACGAGACAAGACAACATTTTCTTTTATTGTATTCTGATTTATATATTTAATTATATTTATACCACATGTGGTTGTTCCTTCAGGGGTGATCGCTTGATGGACACCGTTTCGTTCCAGGAGACGGCGGCTGTTGTGGACGACTGTCGGCGATGCTGACGCCGCAAGTTGGGCGTCAGGTTCACCGAGCTGCCGGCACTAGAGGCGACAGCATTGGCATATGCCACCATCGGTGGCATCAAACTATGCATTGGGGCCTGAGCACTCTGTTCGGATGGCGCCAGGCCCAGTGATATGCGTTTCGGTTCCAAAAATCCCTCGGTGAGCAGCGCTGAAAGCGCCTCGGTGCTAGGCGTTGTGGGCTTCACAAGAATTCAAGTTGCAAGTTGAGTTGTGATGATTTTTACACGCTCAGCTGCTCTCGAGTTGTGCGCGTGTCGTGCTTTTCTTTCGTGACACGAATCGTATATTTATATATACTCAATAAAATGTGTTTGCGTGAAAAGCAAACAAAATTAAATGATATAAAAATATTATTGAACAAATTAATATAAGAAAAGCTTGTTTTTCTTGATAGAAAGAAACACTCGACACGCGCTCAACTCTCTGCTCAGCACTTACAGCTGTTGTGGTTATGGCATCGGGTTGCTTTGGAGCTGTAACAGTTGGTCGCTGGTCCGCTTGCTCATCGCTCATGGATTGCACATCCGCATAGTCTACGGCATCATCGCATAACATAATATTAATCTCGGGCTCAATGATGACAGCAGCATCGGCGCTATCAACGCTCTCGGCGCTGCTGCTCGACAGCAAAGAGGCGCGGGCCGGCGACGAGTTGGCGGAGGAGGAGCTGCTCTTGGAGCTGGGGCCATCGGGTGTCTGGTAGCTGGAGCCTTGACACGATGCAAAGCTGCTCTGCTGCGCCAACGGTGCTGCCCCAGCCAAACTTTGTTCCAAGGGTGTGCGTTCTCCTTTTGTTGTTGTTGTCATTTAGGATTAGTGAGGAACAGACACAAAACAAACAAACACAACGCGCGCGATTCACGAGACGACAATTTCCAATTTACAAAATACAAAAACAATTTGGAAAATTGCGACGCGATAAAAATTGGCCAAAAATAAGCGCCAAAACCCGACCACCAAATGTGAAGCACATGCCAATCAGTGCCGAAGGCCAACTTACCATCGAAATGGGTCTGTTTGTCCAACGGACGGAGCATCTTCTGCTGAGTGGCACGTATGCGTTCCATTTTTCGCTTGATCTTGTGCAGCACCTGCTTCTCGTGATCATGACGATGGGCAATTTGCTTCTGGCGCAGTGTCTCAATGATGTCCGCACCCCTGCAAAAGGCATTAATTAATAATATTATATATTTAAATATATGTTTGGCTTACCTGGAGGCAAGTATATTGTTGGCCTTGGTGTCCGTAATGATGTGACAGAAGTAATGCGACTTAAAGATGCGCAACTGAAAGATGATAAACGCAAAACAAATTGCATCCCAGAGCAGCACAATTTGATGGGTGATTTTGGGGCACTCGTCGGGACCCACTTGAAGATCTGCTTCCTCGCTCAGTTGCAGCTGTTCCTTGAGCGCATTGCTGGTACAGGTAATGCCCAGCATATGGACCAGCCAACAGCAGTTGGTTGTCAATGGTGTCATAAACAAACAACCAGCCATTTGAAAGCTCGTCTTAATCAGAATATTTGCGACATTGAAGGCCAACAGCCATTTCCAGCGACTGATGATTGTTGTAATGGGTCGCAAATAAAAATCGGAGCCTTGCCACAGGAATATAAATGCGCCAATTAGATAGCCCAGCGCTAGCAGATCCGCTATATTCGTGCCGGCCAAAAAGACGACAGCCAGCGTGAACCAGTAGAAGCCACAGAGTACACCATTCTTCAATATATCCGAATAGTTGCGTATATAGGAGCAGAAATCATGAGTTGGATTATCAAAGGGCACTCGTCCCAGTTGCGCAATGTCCGCAATCACACTGCGATTGCTGCCTCCGGGATAATCATCGGCGGTCGCATAACGCTGTTCAATCACAAAAATGCTCTTCTGTCGATTCAAAATAATCAGCACAATAAAGTCAAAGATTAGCTTGGGCACGTGATTGAAATGCAAGCTGCCCGGCAGCATTGTCCAGCGTTGAATGCTCTCGCCAAAGGCGTCATCATCCCAAGGATAAACTGCAATATAAAAGATTAGATTATTATAAATATAACAAGTAATTATATAAAAAATTGACATACCCATGCACCAGCTGGGCGGCAGACCGACCAGCACAATATACTGCAACAGTATGGAGACGGCGAAAAAGGCCTGGAAAATGCCCCACATTTTGGCACACTGCGAACGCTTGAGCAGCAGCAGGACGACCAGCCACAAAGCGTAGGCCACTGCGACAATATCCTGACGATAGGTTATCGTCGAAACAAGTGCAATCAGCGAGATCTCAATGCCAAATTTATAAAAGCCAAAGTTGAGCAGATATTTGACGAGTCCCACCAAATCCTTTTCAGCATCGGCACGCGTTATATTCTGGAAGAGCAGCTTCTGTTGTGTGGCGCTATTCTCGCCGATTTTGATGCGCATCTGGAGCTGTCTCAGCGAGATGACCGCATGCATGGTGACTATAACCATATAGATGATATATGTGCGCAGCAGGCTCATTAAACCGCCCTCAAGTTTGTTTGCCTTGTTCAAACCGATCCACTCGGCATTATTCGCAGTGCGATTATCCGACTGATAGCAAAGAAATTACAGAAATTAGTTCAAGTAGAATTTGAGATGGAGATGGATAATTATGCAATTACTCACACACATGACGTTGTATTGCGTGTGATCCAAATACTCAATCTGATATATCATCTTGGACAGCACAATGATGGTGACAATGAAGCTGATCAGACGACTGATGACCACTTGGACGGCCTTACGCGATGTGGCGCCCAGCACACAGAAGCCGACAAAGACAATGTGCAGGACACAAACTTCGCTGACGCTGCAGACAAAGGCGGCGATGTAAACGGCCTTCATGATGTGCAGCTCGAGGAAGCGCCAAAAGACGGTCTTAAATCGCTTGAAGATGTACTCGGATTTGTTCTTAATCTTGCGGAATGAGATGCGCACCAAGTCACGCACTGAAGTCTCAAAATCGGTGCTGGTACCACCAGCAGCGGTCGCCTCGGCGGTGGGTCCAACCGAGCGGCGCAAAGAGCTGGTGCTGCCACGACGCTTCGATGGCGCCGGCTCCAAGGCGTTGTTGTCCGGATTGGGTCGTTGTTGTTGGCCGCCAGCAGTTGGCTGCTGTTGCAGTGAGGCAATGAAACGCTTGTGGAAATAGTGAACCTGGATGACAGTCAGTATGACAATAATTGTCGGCGATACCAGGTGCAGGAACAGATCCTTAGTCTTATATCGCTTCAGGCCAATATCAGCTTGACTGCAAAACAGGAAAATTTGAAGATAATCGAAGATATCTGGTTGCAAAAGAACTTACAGCGTTTGGGACACATTGAGATAGTCCTTCCAGTAGGTGTCAAACTTATCAAATTGATATGTATAGATCAAGATCAATATGGACATGGCATAGAAGATGAGGAACAGCCAGAAGCCGTACATGATCTTGACCCACGCTTTGGACGATGATTGAAAGACGAGCAAGAAGAATAGGAACAATGCCATATAGCAGATGCGAAAACCCGTCATATACTCGCCAGTGATGGCACACAAAAAGATGACCAAAACCAGCAGCCAGATCCAGAGGCGCACCAATAGATTCTTGATGACATCGCCCGCTTTCTTTAGGAACTTTGATGTCTTCTTGCCATCGTTGATGAGGTAGGTCGACCCCGCCGATCCAACTGTTATCTGCAGTGGCGCTATAATATCAGCCAATGTGCTATTCCTGCGCCTATCGCGCTTCTCCTTGAAGAATTGTCGCGATGTCACCCAGAACATGAGCACAAATGCGGTCTTAACTATCAGCGGTACACAAGGACGCATCTGATTCTCAATGGGTCGCTCAAATCCAATCTGTTGCAGATTAATACCCGCCGTCTGAAAGTGCACAATTATAGGGTACACGTTTAGTATTTCACAACTCGTTTGAGTCACTTCGGCGGGGAAAGGGGACTTACTGAGACCTTTGTCGGTAGCTCATCGTTGTTCAGATCCATGCCATAGATATATTGGGCCACAAGCAGCAACTCCGCATAGATCACAATGAAGGGACTGGAGCGCATCATTGCCTTGCGCTGATTGGGTATCATCCACAGGACATTGGCCCACAGCAGCAGCACAAATGTTAACCAGCTGTGATAGACTATAGACCAGGCCTGAATAGAAATATAGGTAGAAATATTATTTATAAAATCTCTAAAGTATGTCGCACTTACCATCATCAGAATATTGGTGAATATATAGCTGTTTTGATAGATGAAACCACCGACGCTGACAAATCCATACGAGATTTGATCGAGTATCGATGTGGTATTGTTCTCCTGCTCCGAGCGACGATCCATCGAGTCCAGCTGTATATCATTGCCATGCGACCCACTTGCCGGCTGTGGTGCTGCACCACTCGACTCCAGGGCTTGTGGTGTTCGCGCTTTACGTGTGCTGTGACGCACCAGCTATAGAAATGTCAGACAAAAGATTTATATATCCAATAACCAAATGACAAATGTACTCAAATATTCAACACATAAACAGAGAAAGATAGAGAGAGTGAGAGAGACAGAGAGAGAGAGAGAGAGAGAGAGAGAGGGAGGGGAAGGGCGCAGACTACAAAGTGTTATGGCAGGCTACGGTTGTTAATGTTACTAACCACAACAAAAAAAAAAACAAGTAAGAATACTGTAGTCTAGTGAGCTCGACTCCGATACACCCTGAACCCAGCTGATAATATCTATTCTAGTTTTGCACACTCAAATGTAAGCAGGACTCATTAATTATGGCAGGCACAGGTGATGAAGAGTACACAAAAACTAAGCCAGTGAGTGTTTTTTGGAAGCGTCTGCCTTTAAAATAGTGATTTTTATTGCTATCGGAAAACGATATGTATCGATGTTGATAATGAAATAAACTTGATCTTTAGGGGGGTGTTCGGGAACTTATATTCCAAATTTGAAGTCTCTGGCTCAGAGACTATAATCTCTAATTGACGGTTGGGCGGACAGACATGGCAATATTGACGTGACTGTTGATCCTGATTAGGAATATGCTGTATATACTATTTATGTGTGTGGTCGGAGATACTTCCTTCTGCCGGTTACCTTAATTTGCATAAGACCATTGCACCCTTTTCACCCATTTTTAATGTGTTCAGGACCCATTTTTAATGGGTTCAGGGTATAGAAACTAAGTGGATATTTTTAGCTATATATTTACAGACGGCCCAAATGTCACACACACACAAACATACACACACACACCAACTCACTTACGTCGTTTAAATGTTGTTAGCGTTAAGAGATATGATAAATTTATATATATGTATATAAGTAGAACAAATTTTGACTAAAGAAAGCGATTATTAGTAGCGATCGATGGTTAGACAAATTACAAATTTACATCAACAAGAGAACAAAACAATTATAAGATACGTAAATAACTAATGCAGCTAGAGAGAGAGAGAGATAGAGAGCGAGAGAGAGAGAGATAGAGAGCGAGAGCGAGAGAGATAGATAGAGAGATGTTTTTATAGCTAGCTAAACTAGTGATTATCAACAATTGGTTAGTTCGTTTTATTATTTTTAGGGGGGGAAAAGGGGGGCTACTTCTTAGTGGGGCGAATAGTGGAGTTAGTTTACGTACAGGCGTCGTCTCAGTCGGTTCATTTAACGTTGCACGCTGTTCACGGCGCAAAGAAACCTAAAGCAGAAGAAGTAATAAAATAGATAGAGCGTAAAAAAAAATCGAGAAAAACAAAACAACACAACAAATAAACGACACAAAAATAATAATAAAAAGAACAAACCGCACAGAGTAAAAAAAAAAAAACAGAAAATATATATAACAAGCTGCTTAAAAATTAGTCATTAACTAAAGAACATTTAGCGGAAGTTTAGGGGGAAAGTAGAGTTTTATTCAGATTCAACGCAGGCAACGCTTGTAGTGCCTTAGGTTAAGTAATTAAAGTAAATAAGTATTCATTTAGTTGAATATTAATTAGTATTCATTTTTAAATTTAATTTAAATTTTTACTTCAAACTTTCGCTTCATATTTTAGTATGTTTTGGGCAAATTTAAATTTTTGTAATGGGATAAAATTAATCAACTGGAACGGAACTGAAAACAAATATTGAAAAGATTTGGAACCATTTCGAAACTTTAACCGAAACGAAATTCAATTCGCTTTGACACCCTATTTAAATGTCCTTAAAAGGAACCCAATTTTTCCACAGTTGGATTATATTAAAAATAAAATCAATAAAGGACTAAATTAAAAGAGATTTTGAATAAATTATGCGTAGGTTTTGTTGCTTGTCGCTTCAATAGAATATATTTTCATTATAAGAGGGCATTTTAAATTCCATTAAAAGCTGAAAAATCTGTAGAGCTCAGCCAAGAGGAAGAAAGTTGACTTTCGCACAAGTGAAAACTTATCGAATTGTTTGTTTTGAAAAGTTTCAACGCAAATCCAAGCAAAGTTAGTACGACCCAAGTAACTAGTTAGTTCAACCGTAGCACAAGATATATCCAGTTTTATTTACCCAAGACCACACACACACACACACACACACACACACACATAGAACTAACTATTTATTGCCAGATCTAATTTGGTTTAGCGGTTTTTAGAGTTTTTTCTTTCACTAACTAAATAAATAGTGTCAGGCTGTGTCTGCTGCTGCTCATTCAACTCTTTTTCAATCTAGGCAACTATTTGCACGCTTCCTGCCACACACACACACTCGCACTCACATACACACACACAGAGAGATGCACACTCTGCAGCTTACACTCAAACGCTGTGTGCGACTTGTTGTGGTGGTGGTGCCTCCGCCGGAAGCAGAGCTTTCCCTGCTACCGCCGCCGCTTCGTGTTGCTTGTGACGTGAGCAGCGATAGCTGTCGGTTGATTTTGTTGTTGGCTGCGTTACTGCCGCTGCCGCTGTTGCAATCAAGCTGCTGTCCAAAAGCGGTGGCAGGCTTAGGCTCCAGCTGCATCGTGCAACAGAATGTGACAAGCGGCAAGTTGTTGTTTTGTTTTTAATGTTTTAGTTCAGTTAGTGACAAGAGTGTGGTTTTGTTTGCATGCGTAAAAGTTGTAAGTTTAAGTTTTGTGTTAGTTTATCAAATTCAGCAATTTTCCAATGCACAAAGCGAGCAGCCGAAAAGAAAAAGAGCGAGAGGAAAATCAGATAGAAATAGTTTTTCAATATATCCAATGTTAGTTGCTTCAAAAACTTAAACACGAATCAGAAAAGATAACATAGCTTCGGAATGACCGAAGATTAAAACTTTTGCAACATCAGCTTATTATTTATGTGATATAGCAGATAATGGATTTTATATTTAAAAATGGCGAGCTTAAAACAAAATTATATTTCCTGAGTTTGATCAAGAAATGCAAACAAAAAAGTTTATCAATAGTTATTTTGATTACAAACAGACAGACTCGTTGCTCCAATAAAAAAATATATATACACAAATTTTGAGATTGGCAGTGTCTTCTTCAACACAAACTGAACTACCCGCTGCATTGGTATGCAAAACGGATAGAAAAGTGTAGAGGGAAACTGCGTGCTCCAAACTTACCCTGGGCTTGATGAGATGTTTTGTGGTCAGCGCCATGGCAAAATAGGCAAAAAAGACAGCAAATGGATTCAGATACGAGTCCAGGGTCAAAGTATTATTGTAGAGCAGGACACGTATATCCCGCGAGCAAGTGGACTCAATGAGCGGCTCCAGACCAATCAAACTAGATATATATAGAGCGATGGATTAGAGCAGACAGTGTTGGATGTGCCCGTGTGGACCTTGGACTTACCGTGCCGTCAGGCTGGTGTGATTGAGATGATCCTGCATCCAGGGCGTCTGATAGGAAACAATGCACAGCGAATGCAGCACAAGGACGACCATCACGCAACGCAACAGCAGAGCAAAGCCACTAAAAATAAGAGAAAAAATACACAATGTGGTGTGAAATTGATTTGATTGCGTCTGGGATAAAGGAGGGTTAGCTAGCTATAGGTAGAGTGTAGCCACGCACCGTTGCAGGGTCTGGCAGGTTGCCCAGTAGGTGCCCGCCAGCAGAAATATGAGAAAATAAAAGCCACCCGGCACCGATGGACGCAGTGCGGCCGCAAAGAACAATGTGGCCAAACAGAAAAGTGGAGCTGCGAAACGAGAAAAAGAGTTTAAGGATTAGTTAACAGCAAAAAACACGGTTTGCAATTAAATGAGTTTTGTGCTACTTGCTTGAAGTCTGCTTAGTCCTACTAAAGCATAACAAGTGTTGAACAATATCTGACAATCTTCTTCTAATCCCAAGTTCCGTAATCCCAAGCGGAGCAAAATACGCCAATAGATTACTAATGATATTTATCGACTTATGTTCAGTTTTATGAAATATTTTCTAGATATTCTACAGTTACAGAATACCTAAATGTTTAAGGATGTTAGTTTAAGATTAAAGAGATTCTAAAGATTTAATTTGGATTAAACTTTAAAAAGAACATAGTTACCAGAAAATAATATATCATGTATTAAATTAATCCATGGCTTGTGTTAAACAAAAGTCAAGCCAGTATCTAAGTATTTAAGTCTATTCTTCCTTTTAGTAATTTTTTAGTTAAGCTGCTTTTGCTATAATATCAAGTTAAGAGAAATCTCTTTTGAGCTAAAGAAGAACAACAGAACCCTTTGCATTCTAGCTTCACCTTAATTAACTTATGCATCTTCACTTTTACTGCAACATTTGTTGCACATAATTGATTCCATCCTTCCTTTTCATAGATTCCTGAGCTTCAATAATATTGCCAACTTTACTCTTAATTTACTTACATATCTTGATCAAGCCCTCAAAGTGTATGTGCTGGCTTATCATGGAGACGCGTTTGCGCAGCTGTTGCTGTTGTTGTTGCAACGGCGTTGTTGCCGTTGCCTGTTGCACATCGGCACCGTTGGCATCGCTGCCCGCCTGCTGGCTGACCGCGTGCTCTGATTGAGATTCTGGCAGATCCCCATTCTCCAGCTGCTCAGCGCTGATAGTCTGTGTGGCCAATTTCTTTACGCTGAGATATGAGCCCAGCGAGGTGGCAAAGACCAAAACCTCGGGCGTTAGCCACTCAGCAATGGCCAGGGGTCTGTCAAAAGAGAGTTAAAAACAATTAAAGTCAGATTTAAGCTAAATCGAGCATTTCACTTACTTCAGATTAAGAAAACTGATGAAGCCAATGTGTCGCAGCAACTGCTCGCTAAAGGAGCAATCGTAAATGGGCAGTGTGATGCTCACTGCGAGCACCTGCAATGCAATGTGGCCGAGCAGGACGAAGGCGCTCAGGGCGACCAGGATGAGAAAGAAGGCGGTGACAGAGCCCTTGAAAGTGCGTCGTGTCGCCAGTGGTATGAACGGTGACAAGAAGAACATGAGCATGTACACAAACGAGATGCCCACCGGACGCATCAGCGAAGCTGCAAAAGATATGGATAAGGATTGGTTGTTATATATTTATTGGTTTAACTTACCCAGGACCAGCACAGCCGGCACAACGACGCGCTGCAGCACGAGGCATGCATAGCTGAAGGCCATTTCAATCCGGTTGCTGGTGCGAATGTGGCAGAGTTAACTATGCTGCTGCTGCTGCTGCTGCTGCTGCTGCTTCTGCTGCTACCCCGTCGCCTGATCCTGTGACCCGAAGCTCGACGACGTCGACTCATTCATAAAACTTGCAGGCGCAATTTCTAACGGCCACATGCAGTGCAGCGCAGCTGGAAAAGCCAAGAGGAGAAAATAAATTAGAAATTATATTAGATAAAAGAGTCGGATGGACGGCGTTTGTGGGGGAAGGCGGAGGGGGCTGTGTTCGGTCACCAAGGGCGGCAGCTGTCAGAACATGTCGCGCCTAATGGCAACTGGCAAAAGGAAGAAGAGCACAGCGCAAAAAGTGCAGGCAAGCAAAGTGGCATCACTAGACTCCTCCCTGTTGCGCCTGCCTGCCTGCCTTCCTCATCGTCGACCTGACTGCCTGATACTCTGCCTGATATTCTGCCTGACATTCTCGTCTTCCTGCCCGACATTTACACACCTCTCCTCAACACCCTCTTTAAGCCTTAAGTAGTTGCTGGCAAACTTTTTAATCTTTGGCTTATATACATTAACTTGGTTTTAATTACAACTAAAAAACAAACAGACAAACAAACTGTTTTTGGCCGGCGAGAGTTGGGCGCGTCCAAAAAAGCGATAAGACCAACTGATGTTGCACACGTGACACGATTTAGGCACGAAGCACGTGCGTGCTTTCGTCGTGTTCGCTTTTAGAGCAACTCAATAAGGCAAACAATGATTTGCAACTCATTTAGGCATATAAAAGTAATAACGAAACTAAATTGTAGGAACTTGATTCTTATATATATAGACAGGTGAACTGCTCGCTGCAAGGGTATTTAATCTAATCGAAGAATGAGAAAACAGCTCTCTATTGTTACTTCTCTAGAACCGAGTCGAACAATCTTGTCACGCTTCCATCACTAAGGCACACACATAAATTTTGTGGGCGTGTCAAGTCGCCTGCCGACCCAAGACAACAGTAGTCAGTCTGTCCGTCTGTCAGTCGGTCGGTTAGTCAGTCACTCAGTTAGTCAATTATTTGACGCGACGCGACGTCGCACGCTATTTTTACTTGGGTTGGGTTAGTTTCAATTTTGCTTTTCCGCCTTGGGTTTTTATGTGTGTAATTGCATATGTATTTTTCTTTGTGTGTGTGCGTGTTTTTGTGTGTGTGTTGCTGTTGCTGACAATGTGGGGGATTGGCCAACAAGGCGCCTTTATTAGTCGAGCAATTGTGTTTGCCATTTTATGCTCTGACTACTGGGTGAGGAAAAAGGGCACAGGACATGGAACACAGGACACGGGACATAGGACATAGAGCACAGTGGAGCTGTCTTATGGATAAATGTGCGATTGACATTTAATGGCATTTATTTGCATGTGCTTGCGATAATGTCTAGCTAAAACAACAAAAACAAATTGCAATCGTTGACTGAGAAACCAAGCAAATTAGAAGCTCATCAAGTGCTCTACAACAGGAAACAGGAAAAAAGGAAAACAGAAAAAAGAAAACTCGGTTTCTCAAGAGTAAATGACTCGCTTACAGAATGATAAATGAGCTTGTTACTGTCAAAAGAATTACAAAATCAAATTCATAATAACTACAATATGACAAGAGTAAATAGGGGCTTTAATTTAAGCAGCAGAACTGTTCTAGACCACAAAATATGAACAACCAAAAAATCGATTCACTTTAGGAAAAGTAAGGGGAGCTTAAGGACTTCGTGAAAAATCATTTGTAGGAAATTGGCAACTTTATGCTTAAGAAAACAACTCTTTTAAGATGACTTTGTAAATTAAGCGCAATAAATAATGCTATTGAACATTCATTAAATATTTGCACTGTTAAGAAAGTAACTACTTTTTAAAATAATTTTTTAAAAGCAACTCAAACAAAAGCAGCTTAATTCACACACACGCACAATAAAGAAAAAAACAAAAGCTGCAACAATGACGTAATTAAGCGTGTGCAAAAACTTAATAATTCTCAATTTTTTTCGACAAAAATCCGGCAACAATGAAAGCAAAAACGAACACACACACACACATACAAAGAAAAGTACTGTGTAATGTGTCCGTGTGTGTGTGTGAGTGTATGTGTATATGTGTGTTCTGTTTTGAATGCCAAAATGCCAACAATGCCGACGTCGACGTCGACGCCCCTCATTCAAACACATCAACATAATATGGGCTAATGAGAGCAAGCAAGCGAGCACACACATACTTATGTACAAGCAGACAGCAGACAGTGCAGAGAGATAGGGAGAGCAATACCGGCAAAGCTCAAGTGCTGCCTCCGCACATTTAGGCAAACAGACGGCGGCTAGACAAAAAAAAAAAGAAAAAAAAGTAGGCAATAAAAAAAAGTAGCAGGCATACACATGCCAAAGCGTATGCATGAAAAAGTAGTTTAGTAGTAGATGACTGCCCGGAGCAGATGTCTAATGTGTTGTTTGAGGGTGCGCTACCGTAGCTTAATACAGCTACCGGCACAAACTGCCCCACAAAAGTAAGCACACACACACACATTACACACTGATAAACCTGGTAAACGCTCAGACAGAGCAGCCAGAGAAAAGTATTATTTGAGTCAACATAATAGTTGAAAAATAACACTTTGAATTGTAAATAAGTAAAACAGAGATATTATTCCGATTACGGTGTGTACACACAGACAAGGAAAAGCAAATAACAGTGCACACCTGTTGATTGTAGGGTATATTCTTGGTGGCATATCTAATTATTTTTGGTCAGTTAACAGAAAGAAATATAGAATTTAACAAATTTATACTTAACACTTACTTCTTTGATGAATTTGTATATATTTGTTAAATACTCTGCTTGAGTGATTCTTGATTTCATCAAACTAATAAAATTCATGTGTTTACAGAAAAAAAAACAATTGCGCATTGAAAGTACATGGAAAACGTAGCTACGAACGCTGGAAAAAGATTAATTATTGTAGAATATATTATCCACAGAACTGAAAGGCTTTAATATATCTAATCTCAAAATTGTTAGCTCTCACAGATAGGTAAAGTTTTTATTCACTTATTTTCTTTTCACACAGAATTCGCCATAAACATTAGATCATGTTTTTTTGCTGAATTTTTCCCTAAATTAGCCAAGTGACGAGTATAAAACAAGTTAAGCATTGCATCATCGTAACTGAAAAAGGGCTTTTTCAGAGAATCTCGCGAACATGCTTATTTTTGAGAGAAAGAGAGAGAGAGAAAGAGAGAGAGAGAGAGAGAGAGAGCGAGAAGAGTTGGAAATCTAAGAGTAGAGCGTAACAAACACGTGTTGCAGCTTATATTGACGGAAACATTTTGACAGCTGGGGTTCAACAATGCTGCTCATTGTAAAACCAAACGAAATAATATGAAATGCCAAAAAAGATTGAAAAACCAATTCGATTGCTGGGCACGCATCGTATTGGCATATAAAAAAGATAAAATTAAATATAGATAGATTCTTGAAATTATATATGCATGTTTTTTTTATTGTATATTGTTTTGGCAGCGAGCAGATGTTCTCTATCAGCATTTTGAGACTACCAGTGACTTTTGGCCTGTTGCTGATTCGATTTGGAATTTCAATTATTAGTAATGTTTATTTTTGTTGCGTTCGCTTGGTTTAGTAGCTACTTAAGTAGCTATTTCGTTACCCTGTAAAATTTTCTATTCAAAATTGTATCTATATTCTACACACAAATACATTTTTAATAGCATTTCGGCAGCATCAATTTTCATTTGAAAAACAGGCAGCTGTGCAAAATATCTTTTAGTATATTACTCAGCTTTGCTACATTTTTCTTTGATGATATCATATCAGGTTCATCCCTCATGCCTAATACAAATTCCATAACTTTCGAAACCCTTTCAACTAGTACATTTTGTATATATCTTTAGTTAGAGGGTATCTCTTTGACTCGACAATCATATTGGCACTTAATTATTATTAATTTTTGTTGCCATTGTTTCTTTGTCTGTCATTTTGTTTACTTGGCACACATTTTCATTTTACATTTGGACATTTCATTGGCATCCTCGTTTATGTGTTGCATTTTGTATTTTTGTAGCGTGGAATCAAATATTATTTGAGCACTTGAGAACAGCACAATTTACATCTGTTTTAATCAAATGCCAACAGCTGCACTTAGTTCGTTTTCAGTGTGTGCCATGTGTCGTCTACGTGATATGCATAACCTTCAAGTAAATAAAGTTGAATGTCTCTTTACACCCAAAGAGACAATTAGCATTGGTTTATGAGACTCATGTGAAACAATGTGTTGCAAAGGGTGGGAGTATTTAACACTCATCTACCAACTGATCTTTTGCACATAAGTTTGAGAATTTTAATTTTCTAATACAAGGGATAGCAGAGTATACCGGCCTTGAAGCTATACTCTTAAGACTTATAATATAAATTCTATGGACAATTCAACACTCCAAGTTCAATTCAATCCCCACAAAACTTGCAAACCTATCTCGCTTAGTTTTAGAGTTAGAGTTTGCAAATTGAAAAGCTGTTGTCAGCTGGTATTCCACTGGCATTAGGGTATTCTGTAGTCGCTTATACCCGACAGCACATCTCACTTGCTATCTGCTGATTGTTTATTCACTTATGACTCAGCTGCTGTATACTTTGTTTGCTCTCATTTTTGATCATTTCGATTTCGTCATTGTATTTGCTTTTTAGCTTGACTACTTCCAATAATTTTTTATTCGCAAAACACGATTGTGTTAAGCGCAAATCATCCTTTTGTTGTGTGCCTTTAAATTCATACACATTTGCATTTATGACGTATTTAACTAATTAGTTAAATACTGCATAGTTCAAACATTCATTAATAGATAACTTAAAGCTAATAAATTCTATATGATTAACTAAATAATGGCCCGCATTAAATGTCAGTCGGCCAAGCTACAATTATTTAGCCCTCTGTGTGGCTCTCCTTACTTTGAAGTGACCTGTTGACATGCCCATTTCTCTTATTGAGTTAGTGTTATGTTACTTGGCTGGTGGCTTGGCTTTCATGTTAATGCCAGGTCATAATCCATAGGCCAAACGCCCGAATGCCACTCATTTGACAGTTGCCTGTCATTCCTCACATTCCTCATCGAAAGAAAGAACGAATGAAAAATAAGAACTGTTGCGTGTCTGTGCCACAAGCAAAACTACCAGTCATAAAAAGGCAACAACAATTTTATTTTATTTTTGGCTGGGCTGGTCAACTGACTTATGAAGATGAATACTAGATGACTAAGTACGCAATGACATTTTCAGCTGAAAAAAAATATTATATCTTAGGGACGAAACTCTAATGGAATTATCTATGGAATTCCACAGAAAACTGACGACACTTTATGACAGGCCAAAAACAAAATTTAATGGCCAGAAAAGTAACGTATGCAAAAGCATACACTGAAAAAATTTGAATAAATTCTTCCTATAGACAAAACTAATATTTGTGTTTAATAAAAAATATATTTTCTATATGAATACAGCTTGGTAAATATGAAAATTCAATTTTCTGCCGTGTTTCCCCAGTGATCCTATTCAAATTTGTACTCATGGTCAATATTACGTAATTTTTCTTGTATTTTTGGTTTGATTTGATTTACTTTGCTAAATCTTTCGAATTCAAGAAAATGCAAATTTTCGATAAAATGGAATAAATTCGATATGCGAATGGCAAACGAGAACTAATATTATAAACGATTAAATATTATTATTATGTTATTACTTGATCTGTTCATCAAGAATACATACTTTATAGGGTCGTATATGCTTTCTTGTCTGTTGTATACTTTTCACAATTTATAACCTTTTTTACCCATTTCCAAATGGGCTGAGACCATAAAAATAGTGCCTTTTGGCACCTGAAGTATGTACACTTTTTATATGCTATTTTTTCTGAGTGTACGTACACTTTTCGCTGTTAGCTCATTTTCATGACATTTGTCAGTTGGCCAACTACTACTATTAGGCCTCATTAAATATCACTGATGACAGCACGGCGACATTTCACTGGGCGTTGTAATTGTGAAGAGTCGCCACTTGGCATGCGTCCTGTACGTGTCCTTTTAAACAAATTAAAAAAACCGCATATATATATATGTAATGGAAAGAAAAATGGTTCAGAGCTGCTGAGCTCAACACGTGCCAAACCGCTGCGATAAACAAGCCATGAAAATGGACATGGGTTTGTCCAAATGCATCAGCCAAATTGTTTGTCAATGGCGCTCTACGTTGACCCACTCGCCAACTGGGCCAGTGCTCCATCAACATCAAAATCAGCATCAAAACCTAAAGCGCAACACATGTCGTATGTGTAATATCCATTGACAACTTGGGGGCAATTCACACACCCCTTCAAACTCCAGGATGTGCTGCGCACCTCGCGCCCCACAGAGACTACTACAAAGAAATTTATGCGCTTCAGTTGCACCTCAATTGAATTCACAGTGGATTGTCGTGTGCTGTTCAAAATTAGTAATTATTTTCCTTTTTTTTATTAATATTTTTATTTTATCATAACTAACATTTAGACTAAAACTTTAAGCTAACATATATTAGATAGAAATATGAATAGCAATATTAATAGCAGTATAAGGTTTTCGTATAATGAACAAAAATTATAAATGGTTTTAAATGATAGTATAATATTTTGAATCAATGACTAAACAACAAATATGATGTATTGAAAAATAATGTATATTAACCTATTATGTATTATAAAAGTGTTATTAAGTGGATGCAAGATTAGTACTAAACATTCTTCCCTCTAGTCATCCACTTTAATTAATATCTAATTTCCAACCCTTTTCCGATAACCATCGCATGCAGTTATCAATTCCCCAAACACTTTATGGAGTTCTCGTCGTATTAATTCTAATAAACTTGTAATTGTATCCACCGTTTGGTCTAATGCCATATATGCCATAACAAAGAGTACTTGTTCCACGGGAACATCTCTCCCAGCAGCATCATGCATCGCATTGAACATTTCATAATATATCCGTGTCTGACTTTCGTAGCATGTCCCAAATCATCAATTTCAAATGCATCTGTATGTCCTCCATACACGGACAGTTCAAGGTTACAAAACAATCCAGCCTTCTCATGTATGTTGAGTAACTCAGTTGGCAGAGTACTCAGTGACAAAAATCCTTATCTCCTGTGCTTCCTCCTCTTTTGGCAGGCCTAGCTGGAAATGAGCTAGGACCCAGGTCAGGCCTATGGTCAACTACTGAAGACACAGGCTTTAGTCAATCCTCCATAGCCTTCATTCGTGCAACATTGGAAATTCTCTGTTTTTCACTGTTGAATATTGCTAGAAGTGTCTCTATTTTCATTTCTGATGGAACACCACCGTTAGCAAACTTTACCAGCCTTAAAAACAGGCTCTCATCCCAAGGTGCCTTCTTTGCATCCATATATTGCTTCACTGTCTTATTCAAAATAGAATCTCTAACACCTTCCGTGCACTTCATAGTAGCATAGTTAGCTGCTATCATGGCTACCTCGATTCTAGACTCTTCCAAGTGGAAGCCTCCAGGTAACTAGCATTCAATATACTCATTGCTGCAGACCTCTGTTTATCAGTCACTGGTGTGTCTACCCATATGGCTTTTGCAATTTCTCCAATATCATTTTTAGAAAAAATTGATGCAGCTCTTGGAGTCAACATTGCTGCACCCCCATCAGTACATGAATAAAGGATTTCAGCATGTCTAATTAATATTGACGTGGCCAGCAACCCAGCTTGCTTTATTGTGAGAACTAGGCAATTATTTGAATCTACCATAGGCTGAGTTGTACTAGGGGCAGAATTTTCAAAGGTTGCAACAAATACATATCCCTTAGGAGATATGTCCTTCAGAGAAGGATAGTCAAATGTAGTGCTATTATTGCAGGCTATCATTGTTATTAGGATATATTCCACTTAGAATAGAAAATTAAATGTGTTGTATTTCACTCAAATCAACCTGAAGCTCCTCACTAATGCTTGTTGCAGAGTACTCTATCAAAGGTATGAACCCTCGTGAGATCCAAGCTATGTATTCTGTGTCTGTCACTTGAACTGGTATTGAGCTTATTGCTCTACACTTCTGACACACCGGTTGATTGGCTGTAGTCTCTTTATTTAGAACACAACGACGTTGTTCAAGTATCGAACATAGACTGCTGCCGAATTGCTTCGGCAAGGTTATTTGAAGCTTCTAAATTATCTTACAGCTATATACAATTATTCTTACCCTACTTAGGACATCATCTAGGTACATATTTACTGCTGCTAATCCGTCTAAACTCACTATCCTATCACTTGGGAAAACTCTTATCGCGGAAGGTTTTATTACGGTCACGACTGGTGCCGCGTACGTGTCTGTTCATGTCTTTATCTACATATCTTCTCGATAAGAATCATCCTTGGTTATCTTCCATTGGAAGATTGAACACATAAAAATTGTATTTAAATGAATTATCAAACTAAGTTTGAAAACAACATTTTCGATCAAATTTCATGTAAAAGGTCGAATGTCAAACCGGAACCGGAAATGCAACTTTACCGATTCAAATGCACCGAAATTCACAATTTTTAAGAATCAGTTATAGTTATTCGGAAACATAAAATTTGATGCAATGCAAGTTAAAATTGTATTGTTCAATAGTCGTTCGTGGGTACGTTGCACATTTTGCACTACCGTAACAAAACTTTTGCCACAATTAAACGTAATTAGTCACTTTTTAAATTTTTGTTGACCTCTTAATATTATTTAAATATGATTTTCGCTGGCCCAAGAAATGTTTACACATTTAGTCACGTTTTTGTCTCTAGAATTAGACTGAGTCTGTTTTTTCGATTCCAAGTTTAGATTTTTCTACGCCACCTGTTGCATGGCCACTAAAGAATTGATATGTTCATGTTTCTTAGAAAAAAATGTGCAAATCTATTTTTATAGAATACACCACAGTGCAGACTGTGGGTGTTGGCCAAATAGATAAATATGTAGGCCAAGAGCAGCCAGCAAAGGCAATATGCATTTTATACGCTCATCCATTCAACCATCTATCCATCTGTCAGTTTGACTCAAACTGAGAGACTGAAGGCATGAATACAGCTTGTCAGACCATTAGCTATGTGCCTGTCCTCTCCCTCCACTCACTCAATCTTTCTCTCAGTCAGTCTATCTTCTCTTTCTCTTTATGTGGTAGGCGTAACCACTTTAAAATTAATTTCCCCAGTGAAATTTACGTATACGTTATATGAATTCAGTAGCACTCACAAGACATTTGTACTTTCGTATAATGGAGAAAGGAGAGGCAGAAGAGGAAGAGCGTCCAAGCTGACCCAAATCATGTCCAGCAAGCTGCTCAACCCCCATATAAGATTCATCGTCATTTTAATGATTTTTATTGTTGCTTTTTAATTGAATTAACCCGACCAAAAAATAGAAAGAAAATAATACAAAATTAGAATGTTCGATATCAAAAGTGGAACACTTTCGTGACACTTTGAACTGTAGCTGACCTCTTGAAATTCAAAATAGCAGCACAATTAAATGAAACATCAACATTTTTGTTCTTATTGTTGTTATTTAGTTGCTTAGAAAATTGCTCGTGTTCAGTGAAGAATGCGCTTACAATATAGTTTGTTTCTTTTTTTAAAGGAATTTCTTGTTTGTGGCTTTCATTGCGTGTTTTCGAGTTATTTTCTTGCACAGCAACAACAGCAAAAGAAAAGGATGGGTGCGCATTGCAACCCCCTCTCGCCGACAAGGGGTTAACAATGGCTCTAGTGTATTGACATTGACAATCATTGCAAACGTGACGTCATCAGTCGCAAAGTAGATTAAAAAGCAAAGCAACGCGTGACATGTCAACTACACCAACACATACAAACACATGTACGTATGTATGTTTATATGTACATATATGGGCACAGTTAATGGGACTTTACACAATTGCAAAAACACGAAAAGACTAAAAATAGCCGATGGCAGCTCTCAAAAGTGTACCATCAGCTGGACGACAATTATCCATAGATTAAGGCGGCATTTCAATCGTAAAACTGAAAAAATATTTTTGCAACTGTAACACCGACTATAAAAATGCCCTGTAATATGTAAAATGGTTTAGCAGTCAAGCAGCTCAACTTTATTTTAACTTTGGTTTTTAGCAACATCTAATATTTGGAATAATTTTTGGGAATTTCGAATTACCTCTGAAATCAAATCTAAATTAATATGATTACTTTAACTCGTACATTTTATATGTTAACTAAACTATTCTTTTAAATTTTCAATATTTTAAAGTTTGTGAACTTCGTTTGCTCTACTTTAAATATAATCAATAAATGACATTTTCTGTATTCCTTAAAAGGAGTTTTCCAGCAGATGATGATGAGAATTTTGAAGATATTTTGCTTAGAAGAAGCGACTGTCATATTACTCTTAAGTCTCAACTCTTATACTGCTGTTAACAGTGTCTTCTACAGAAGCTGTCTGTGTATGTGTTTGAAGACTCAACCACTCCCTCGCACTCACAATATTCAGAGTCTGTCCACAGCAAGAAAGTAACCGTTACAAGGCATCAAAAGGAAAGAAAGTAAAGCGCACTAGTGTGTGTGACGTTGGCGTAATTAATGTGAAATTAATGGCTGTTAGACACGCGGATTGGTCGAATTACTAGTTTGGTGTTTGATAACTGCTGCTAGATGGCGCCACCTATTAAATGGAATGAATGACTTGGAATGGAAAAATCATTGTAATTTTCTTTACGGTACTTTAAAAGGTGTAAATTTGTATAGCGAAAGAGAAATAACTTTATCAAGTGCATTAAATTTCAATTGCAAATATTATTACAAGTTTGCCAACACCCCAGCAAAAGTTCAAAAGGATGCCAGACATGGAAATGAAGATGCTAATGAAATGAGAGAAAAGAGCGAGAGAAGAGAGAGAGAGAGGGGGAAGGGGCTATCAGAGTTTGTCTGGCTATGAAAGCGCTGATAGCGATTTGTATGCTCCAAGAACTGAGAACTGAAACCAGACCTGGGGCGGGAACTTGCAATTGAGTTAAGTGTTGTGTAAGTATAAGTGTGTTGTAATCTGTGGAAAAGGTTGTGTAAGCTGGGCATAAAGGGCTAAAGGATTAAGATCTTATGCAAATATATGACATATTAATGTATAAAATGTATGGCTAAGAAAAACTAAGAAATATAATTAAATTATTTTGTAATAAAAGTTCAACTAGGATGGCAGTTCTTCGCAGGCAATTAAACGGCTCTGGCGGGGGTCGCTGAGAGCTGTCAGACGGTTGAAACTAAGTCAGTTCAGTTGTCGTAAAGTATAAAAACTGGTTCAGCAGGAGTAGTGATTAATTAGGCGCTCAGCTGCTCATAAAAAAACACTAATATTCTAAAATATAAATAGAGATCATAAAAATTTGAAATGGACAACTACAACAAGAGGAGACTCGTCATAATCAGATTCCACATGCATTCTGGCATTTCATATCTATGAAGAATCCAAAAAAAAAATCCTAAAACTGTTCCATGTGATTCATATACTTGTTTACCAACTAGTTCTAATTCCAATGTTCAAGTACCCAAAATGTATTTGCATTTAGCTTGTTCCGCTTTCAACACGCCTTGAACTATTTGCATTAATGCCAAACACGAAAGAATACGAAATATCTAATATTACTTTATAAGCTTTGTGTTAATTTTTACTTAATTTTTTTACTTCATATGTTTGCTCTATGCATAACTTTCGCAAGTTTTCTTACAATTAAATTTTTGGCTAGTAAAAAAAATTTAACAAAGTTTGTTCCTGTATAAAACTAGTTTATTCAACAGTATGCAGCTCAAGATGTTTCCCAATAGTTTGCTACTTTCACTTATTAGTCGAAATAGACATATTCTTTTTTTATATTTAAAGTTTAAGTTGCGCCTCAAAAGTTTCCATTTTCAATCATTTTTGGTTTATTTTAAGCATGTCAATTGAGTTGATGGCATTTCTGGCGGCATTCCCAAGAATTGTTTTAATTAATGCGTTTAAAATTTTAGCTGAATTAAACCAAATTTTATGCAAATAATAATCGCACATGCTTATCTTTGAATATATATGCCAAATGTGAATCATTTTGATAGAATAAATAATTGTCGGGCGTTGAAGCGCTTCAAAGTCAGGGAACGCGTCATTGAGCACTTGGACCGACTTCTCAGGCATATCGGGAATATATATATATATATATATATATACAGTGTGTGTGAGGCAAACAATAACCGCAATAACAACATCGAGTACACATAATCAGAGAGCATAACAAACCAATATTTGCACGAAACAAACGCATTGAGGTATTTAAAATACTCTCACTGTGCCCCCACAAATGAGATTTACGCATGAAGAGTATCACAAATATATATATGTTTATATACACATATAGTATATAACAGAGAAATGTAGACTCATATAAAAAATAAAATAATATGCGACGATAAGCGCTGGCCAAAGTTCCAAAAATAATAATGTCTACAAATTAATTTCTATATAAATAAAACTAAAAATGCCATGCCATAAATTGTGTCACTTAATTAAAGCAATCAAAATACACGCAAAACAAAAATAAAATAAATAGTATACAATGTATAATAAATATGTAGTTAAAAGCCGACTATGTAATAGAATATTTGATAGAACGAGTTTTTGTAACTGACCGGATGAATGAAGAGCAAGAAAAACTTGTTAGAATGGCTCTAGTCGAAAGTGCTCGACTGGGTATACCCTGCACTCAACTGTTAAATACTGATAGTAATTTGTTCAATATGAAAATACATTTTAGTTAATAAAATACATTTTTCTTTGCTCATGTTAATGAAATGTTTACAGTTTATTAATATTTTGTGAATATTCACAATTGCATCTTTTATTGTTATTGGAAATTGTTTTGGGGGCAGTTATCGATAAACTTCAATTGCTTAAGATATACGGCAATTTATATTCCAAATCACTAGCACCTATACTCTCTGAGATTGGCTTTATCATACAGAGGAACTCGGTTTAATTATGCTAACCAAGAATATATATACTTTATAGACTCGTACATACTTTGGCACAACTCCAATACACCCTTTTTGCCATTGCTAATAATAAAAACATTTTTTTGTTTTTTCCAAAAACCAGACTTGAACATTTTCGGCATAACTGCTCTCCACATACATATGAAGATTTCCGTAAGCGATGACGCAACTTACAAAAAAACACAAAAACACTCACACACTGAGAATTCTGTTGGGGAATTTCGTTTAGTTTTTGACCCCCGAGCAACATTTGTTGAATTTTCTGTTTTGAGGCGAGTATTTTTTTTTGTTAGCTCTATGAAATGCCAGCCATTTGCAAGTAGGTAACAAAACAGGCCAACTAACAACAGCAGCAGCTGCTGCTGCTGCCAAGAAGGATGCACTTTTGGGCCAGCCAGCTGTCTACCTGGCCAATGACAATGGCCATCTCACAGAGCGAGGGGGGAGAGAGGTAAGCTGTTCAATCTTCCAATGGAAAATAACCAAGGAGGATTCTTATCGAGAAGCTATGTAAGTAGGTAAAGACGTGAACAGACACGGAAACCTCCCGAGATTAGAGTTTTCCCAAGTGATAAGATAATGAGTCTAGATGATGTCCTAAGTAGGGTAAGAATAATTGTATATAGCTGTAAGATAATTTAGAAGTTTTCAATAAACCTGCCGAAGCAATTCGACAGCAGTCTATGTTCGATACTTGAACAACGTCGTTGTGTTCTAAATTTGCTCTAAATATGAACAGTTCAGATAAGAAGCCAGGCGAGTAAGCAGATTCACTTCAACGTTTTTAGACGCGTCCCAGCTGCCGCCGGCATTGTGTTCGGCTTTAATGGAACTAGTTCAAGGCGGGTGGAAGACCAAACCGGTTAAATGCAAATACATTTTGGTTATTTGAACATTGGAACTAGAACAAATTTGGAAACAAGCATGTGAACCACATATGACCTCTGGAACACCTGTTTATACCCTTGCATACAGTATATAATGTATGCATCTAAAGTATATAAGGTGAAAGTAAATATAAAATATGTATATAAAAGATATACATTCACGATCCGCATCACTGACCGAGTCGATGTGGCCGTGTTTGTCTGTCTGTTCGTCTGTTTCTAAGCGAATTAGTCCCCCATTTTTGAAGCTATCTTGGTAAAACTTGGCATATTGCCGGCTAATTACTGCAGGCAGTATATATGTTAAAGATCAACATATTCAAACTAGATTCAATAGTTATGTCTGCTAATATTATCCTCACATTTGGACTAAGATTCACTAGAATTGGACAATTATATATATATTGCTGATTTTAGATTACGGAAATTTTAAATAAAATGCAAAATATGTTAGATTATTGTAATTGTTTCCTCATTTTATTATTATTAACATTCTTAAACATTTTTTGAGTTTATTATCAAGTTGCCATATAGCAAGTTTCAATTAACTAGTTCACTCTTTTTATTTCAATTCGATACTGTAAAATTGCACACATATATCAAGCTGCGCAAAACAAATCGGAATTCATCTCGAATATTTCGCAGATGCCATTTGGCTGGGCGGCAACAGCCGGCGTTCTATGTAAAAGAAAAGATTGAAAATCAAATATGTTGCATTCGATGGTAAATGCTGTACCGTGGCAGAGAAATTGGCCAGACAAGAATAACACGATTTCCTTTGGGGTTGATCAACGATGAAATACTCTGGCATAAATATTTCCTTATAAATAAAACTCTATAAACTTTAAAACTCTATGCAAACTTATGCATGAAACGTGAAATCTTTAAAGCTAACAAGGATATAGTTTATAGCAAAAATAACTTCACTTAGCCGTTACAAAGTTGCCATAAAAATGGGTATACCCTATGTGCACGATATTAGCCAAAACAATGACAACAAACAAGCTGAAAAATAACTGCAGCTGTTGCAGTTTTACAAATGCGGTTACCCTTCCTACCTAGAGACCAGGCGAACCAAACTATCCATCTATATAGTACACAGACATATATATGTATATATATATATATATATATATATATAGTCTATATCAATATCATGCTTTGTGCTCTAGGTTAGCCCTGTCATGTTGAGGGCGCATTTTTCGTTGAATGGGCAATAAAACGGAAATTTGGCTTGCCAACATTGGGCCAAGTTAAATTGGTAATGTGTGTGTGTGGGGTGTGTGTGTGTTGGGGGTGAACTGTGTGCGGATTTGGTGGCAGATGGAGCTTGGTAAATGACTTTTAACGCTGACAGTGAAAACAGTTTTTTTGGGGCCGCTGGGCGCATCGAAACTAATTGCAACTACAATGAGTTTGTTTTTGTTTTATTTGGCATACCAAAAAAAAAACAAAAACTTTTTGATAAATTATACTAAATGTGCTGAGTCAATCAGTTGATAAGAGTCTTACGGTTGGCTCATCTGGCATTACAAATTATTTAGATATGAATGGTCATACCAAATTAGACAATAGTCGATAAATCAATTGCTTGATTAGAATTCTTATTGACTTGATATTTTGTTACTTTATTTAAAGTAATAAAAACTTATTTTGTGCATTTGAGATTGCTACCAACTTTGATCCAATAAATAACCGACTTCTCAATATATGCGAAAAGTTAAAAGAATTATTTCAACAAAGGCTATAAAAATGTTTTTTTATAACCAAGAACAAAATATATTTATTTAGTATAGATCTGTATAGAATATGCCCTTACTTAAAAAAAACTGATTGAAAAGCGATTAAATTTAAAATTGAATTCATGAACGCTATTATTGCCTAGAAAGCAGTAAAGGTACATATAATATATTTATATATACAAATATTCAAGTTTTTCCAATTTTCTTGGGCAGCGCTGCTAACTTGTTGTTCATTTTAACAACTTAATTCTAACATTGACCCTAAAAGCAACATGAGAAAACGAACAATATGTGAGAAGGCTACAGTCGAGTGAGTTCGCTTATGAGATACTCTGAACTCAAGTTGAGAACGCGATTCTGACTCGAAATTCATTCAGTCAGTATTCAATCCCAAAAAAAAGTAAGTAGGAACAATTCAAAACTTGTCAATGCAATGCTATAACTTTGCCAAAAGTAATCCGATTTTGGAAAACCAGTGCTTCCTAATTATAATTTTACCTGTATAATAACAATACTGCATTTAAAGTTCGAAACGAAATAGTAGGCAGGGACTGGTTCAAACTTTTCAATGGCCTAACTGTGTCAAATGTAATCCGATTAGAGTCGCAAATGTTTCCTTTTGCCTCTAACATACCTTTTAACCACTTTTCAATTAAGTGGAATTCCAGACTATTCTTTTTTATGCTTATTGTGTGGTAACAATATTTATTACAAGTGTTTTAGGTAGGAATATTATCATTGTAGTCTTTGAAGTAAGTATGAGCAATGTCAACTATGTAGCCAGGCCACTTGTTAATATTACAATGTTTGTTTTAAGCTTGTCTTAATTGTTGAATAATGCCAGTCTTTATCTACAACTTCCTCAGAGGGGGAAGCTGAAATGGGTGAATAGTGTTTCAAGTTATTCAGATCCAATCTGTTGAGAAAATATTATTTTCTTTCGTCTAGTTGAGATCCTTAAAGTGTTTGGCCGGCTTCCTGGACAGCTGCTTGTTCTTGGAGCGACTGATGGAGCTGGCTAAATTGTTAGCTTGGAATATTATCATTGTAGTCTTTGAAGTAAGTATGAGCAATGTCAACTATGTAGCCAGGCCACTTGTTAATATTACAATGTTTGTTTTAAGCTTGTCTTAATTGTAGAATAATGCCAGTCTTTATCTACAACTTCCTCAGAGGGGGAAGCTGAAATGGGTGAATAGTGTTTCAAGTTATTCAGATCCGATCTGTTGAGAAAATATTATTTTCTTTCGTCTAGTTGAGATCCTTAAAGTGTTTGGCCGGCTTCCTGGACAGCTGCTTGTTCTTGGAGCGACTGATGGAGCTGGCTAAATTGTTAGCTTGAACTGTGGCCTGAGAGCTGGCTTCATTGTAACGTGGACGTTTCTTATCCAGTTTGCTGGCCCAACATGCTGTGGCACGACGACGAGCATTGCCACAAATATTGTCAGCTGCATCAATTATGGGCGGTGAGGATTTGGTTGCCGCCACAAAGCTACCGCCAACAACAGTTGATATTGGAATTTTTCCAGGCAACGCAGCATTCCCAGTAGCATCCGCCGGTTCCTCGCCAGAGTCCGACTCGGTTTTTTTCGATGAGGATGGACGAACACTTCGAAACTCGTTAACCAACGGATAAATACGTTGTACGGCAGTCTCAACGGCATTAACGCTCGCAGCCGTAACCGTAATGTTGCCCGTCGAAAAGATTCGAAGAGTGGCCTTAGGATTACGCATGCGATAGGTGACACCCGGATAGAGTTCCGGCTCATAGCTGGCCATTTCGCGGTTGTGCATCGAGAAATTAACAATTTTAATGGGCCAGGGCATACAACAGGTGGCCAACACATTCACAACGCGAAAATTCTGAAATCGCACCGGAAAATCCAATTTCTGCAAAATGCGGGCATAACGCCGTGCGGCGACCTTCGCCTGCATCTCCGAAATGGCACCCGTACACGTTATCCGGCCGGATGACCGGATCGATGCCGTCGTATAGGGACGACGCAGACGCATCGTCAGCAATCCACTCTCTCGACGATACTCCACATTCGATCCTTTCAACGCTATGTGCTGCAAATTGAGATGACAACGTACACTAAAAGAGCAGACAACATTTGTGGTGACTACATCCAGTTCGAGGGTCTCTTCCGGATTTGCATTCGTTACGGCCCTATTCGCCATGGTTGTTTCATCCATTTCGGTTTCCTCTTCAGACTTTGGCGATTGGCTGCCATTGTATGAAGTTTCCATTAAATTCGATTTTTTCGAATACATTTCCGTTTAGTACGTTTTTTTTATAAATTAGCTGATATTTATAGAGACTGCATTTGTTTTATCTACAACGGCCGACTGACGTTTGGAAATATTCTCGAACAGTGTGACCAGCCGAAATCAGTTAATAATTATGTACTTATGTTTGCGCCTGCTGCTTTAATTTGTTAAAATATACCAGAACAATTATAATTTGTATATTCGCAAAACAGTTTTTTTTTTTGGAAAATGAAAATATTGGCAGTAAATTTGCAAAATATTTAAATAACTTCATTAGGCATTTTATATGAAAATAAGTATAAAATATGATAGATAATTTCTTATAGTTTACTCTTCATTTGAATATGCATGTGCCATATTTATTTTAATTTGATAATGCCTCATATTCACGGGGTTGAAGGAGTTCAATAGAATGCGTCATTTATTGATTTTAATTTCGAAAACCACAACAATCAATTATGCAATTAAAATATCTAAAACTGAATCATCAGCTATAAAAGAAATGAAAAGATATTTGCATATTTCGAGTAGATTGCAAGAGAACGAAAAAGCTTTGTGAATAACTTAAAATGTAGAAGATAAATGTTTCCAGTGGAATTCCCTTAAGGCATCGCTTGCATCTCTAAAATAACTGCTACACTTTCCAGTGGTTAGAATTTTCAATCGCGAGTCTTTACAATGAGTGCCATCTCCCTCTCTCTCTCACTCTCTCTCTCCCCCTCTAGCACGAAGGACAACAAGAGACAAGAGAATAACAAAAACAAAACACCTGTCCGTGGTCCCATTGTCAGTTGCAGTCCAAAAGCAAAAGCGGCATAACTCAAGTGGCAGCCGACGTCGCCGCTGATAAGTGTTCCCGTCTCCTCTCTCTCCCTCTCTCTCTCACCCTCTCTGTCCCAGTCTCACTCTCACTCTCTTTTTGCGATGGCCGTGACTAATCAGAAAGAACGACAAAAGCAACGCTGACTCTGACTGGGTCAACATTAATCGGTGGCAAATGGCAGAAGCTAAGTGAAAAGGGGAAACTGAAGCTAACGGTTATCAGTCAAGAGTGTAGACTCGGCAAGGGGTTGATAAGGGGAATGTAAACAAATGCAAGTCAAGTCGCTCAATTAAAAGTGTTCATTACAATTAAGACGTGTTCTAAATTTAATGAGAAAAGACACATTGTTAATGAATGGCGCTATATTAATGAATTTAATAATAGATCAACAGCTGCAAACACAAATCACAAAAGTGAAAAAGAAAGTGAAAATATTTAGTGACCGAGAGACGAGACAAAGTGAAAGAGAGAGATAGCGATTTAAATGCAAATATTTAAATGTCTATATATATGTACACACATTTATTAAGAAATATATTATTTATTCTAATTTCCAAATGATTAGTGTAAATATTTGTCTCTCTTACACACTCTCTTTTGCTCTTCATTTACCATTCTAACTATCTCTCTCACTTTCACTTTTCTCTATCTCTCTCGTTCTTTATCTCTTTCCATTTCCCATTTCCATTGGGAATCAAATTATTTATGATCGGTAATTTTTCAACGTCCACAATTTAAATTATAAACATTCCAACAGTTTTCCAGAGCATTCAATTCCAACTTGACGCCAAAATGTAAATAGTTTGTTTAAACAAAAAAATATAATTAATGACTCTATTAAAAATGTGTTGTTTGCTTTGAATTACGCTAAAATCGAGATAAAACAAAAAATTTAAGCACTAGCCAAGTGTGATGAACAGCGACAAACGAAAATAAGACGACGGAAACGGAATGGGAAAAGGAATTTGTAGAATGCCGCTTATGAATAGAAAATCAAAAGTCGGCCTTGTTGCTTGTGTTTGCCATTCGCACGCACTTCCAATTGTTTTGTTGGTAGCTGTTAACTCAAATTTGTTTAGCTATGAGTAACGCGAGACTTGGGTTATAAATTTACGACATGCTACAAAAACATATCGTAGCCGGCTCCAAGCAATCGATACGAATAAAATTTGAAAAACGTTTGAAATAAGATGAAATAAATAAATTTATAAATAAATTTATAAATAAATTTATAAATAAATATATACATAACATATTGCTGGCCAATATAACATGCGGGAGGGCTTTAATATAAATAGAAATATACCGATCTAAATTTCGGTTACTAGTTGCTAGGTAAATAATAAAATAATATTCTTACCACATTTGCATAAGCAGCGCGTTGCGCGCCGATACAGCAACAAGAAGAAGAACAAGAACAAGAACTAAAACACCAACAAAGAAGAACACAACACAAAACAGAATTACTGCCAATAACAAATCGCTTGTTGGCTTTTCTTTTTATTTATTCTATTTTTTTTTTTGCACTTTCTCTTTGCGCTCGCAATAGGCTTATTGAGATGATCACTTTTGTTTTGCTGAGCGACACACTGCACTTTGTTGCTTTTTGTATTTGGGCTATTATTAAAATTTGTTGTTGCGTTTTGATTTCGATTTTTTTACAACAAATGGAAACGCCCACGCGTAAACACGTCCGCTCACTATACAAGTTCAACGCGTAATAACTGCTGTAAACAAAATTGCAGCTGTTAACCAAATTGGAGACTGTTAAGCGACAGTGATGCACTGTTAGCAGTTTTGGCGGCAAATCTGGCCGTTAAGCAGTGCACACAATTAGATGCAAAAATGTGTGTATTCAAATTGTGCACTTTATGTTGCTGCAAGTGTGTCAAAGTATAGTGATATACCAAATAACTTATAGTCAACTTTTTATAAGAATTTCTTACTCTTGGCCAGAGTTGGCAGCCCCATGTCTGTTAAATCAACAGTGGCGCGCTCTCTCTCTCTCTCTTGGAAACTATCGGCGTTGCCTAGAGATGAAAAGCGGTGTACGAAATTGACTATTTAATCATGGCCGAACTACAGGTTAAGTGTGCGAAGCCAATAAGAAAAATAATGTGTGTTTTAATTGTGTTAATTAATTGCAGGAATTCAACCAAGCCGCCGAGGATGTAAAGAACTTGAGCAGCACACCAGCTGACAACGATTTACTCGAACTTTACGGTCTCTACAAACAGGCCAATGTGGGCGATTGCAATACGGGTAAAATGTGTATAAAAAGAAAAGAAATGTGTAAATAATTAACCTAAGAATTATTTTATGTGGTGAACAGATAAGCCGGGCTTTCTGGACTTCAAAGGCAAGTCCAAATGGGAGGCCTGGAACAAGCTAAAGGGGATGAGCAATGGCGACGCCCAAACCGCTTATATAGCTAAAGTAAAATCTCTGATTGCCGCTGTGGGTCTAAAGTCCTAAATTTTACAATATCAAAATTTAAACTAATCAAATGAGCATTCGCATTTTATTCTATACACGTCACAATGCACAAATTTTGTAAGCAAACAAAAATACACGTCAATCGATAAACAGTTTTTAACATTTATTTAGTCAAAAGCGGGAATGAATACATATATATATATAAAAGACAAATATATTCATATATGTATGTAAATATTTTCTGGCAAGTGTCTAGCTGTCCAACTGGGGTGTGCTGCTACGCCTTTGCCGCTCGTACACCTCTCGCTGCAGTTCGCGCAGATTCAGTTCCAGGGTCTCCACCACATCAAAGTTCATGTCCTGACGCGCCTGTTTAATGTAGCCCTTAATAATGTTGATCTGCTCGATGAGCGGATCATCAACGCTGGAAATTGTTGTGGACGCTTGCGGTGCTGACCAATTGTTCAACGATTGCAGATCAGACTGGAAAGCGTTGGTTAATAGTTAACAGAACAGTGAGCTCTTTTTGCAACTTACGCCTTGGGCAAAACTGCGATGCTCCGTATTAATTCCGGTTTGGTTTGCGGCACCGTAACGCTCGTAGGCCTCCATGGCAATGCGCTGCTCGGTGAGGATGCGTTGTTCGGTCTCCATGCGTCTGCGCTCCTGCATCTGACTGATGAGCGCCTCATCCGGTAGCGGTGGCAACGACAACATTCGCTCCTTGATCGCCTGCACACAACTCAGGCGAATGGACTTTTTCAGCGCCTCGTCGCGGCTGCCCGGCTCCGAGTGGATGGTGAGAATGCGTTTACTACGCAAATCAATTTTCTCGGCCACCTGACCGATCTTGCCACGCAAGGCGCCCGCATCGGCAATGGTGAATATCGATTCGCCGTCGAGCAGACTATTCACAATCTTTACGTACATGTCCAGATCGGGACTAACCTGTTTCTGCAGCTGCCTAATCTCCTCGTACACGTGAACGAGCATCGGCCGGCAGGTGCGACTCTCGTGCATGTCCTGTCGCGTGTCCAGAAGCCACAAGCAATGCTGGCACATACGAATCGCCCGATCCTCATGGTGGCGCATCTGCTGCAATGGCTCGCCACGTGTCGACGACAAACTGGCCAATTGCACTGCAATGAATACAATTGGAGAGTTTATATATGCTTAATCATATTTATAGCTTAGTGGATCATTCACTTAAATATGTATGTATCAGTCAGTGATACAATGATTCATTCCATCAGCAAGTCAATCAGTCAATCAGTCAATCAATCAATCGGAAAGTGAATCATGAGCTAGTTAAGCAGCTAATCAATCAGCTTTTGAAATAATGTCGCTAGTAAACCAGCCATTGAATCAGTCAGTAAATCAGCAAGTGATACATGATTAATCAGTCAGTAAATCATCAAAATAATTATGAGATAGTCAAGCAGTTGATCAGTCAGCCATTTTGTGAGTAGAAATTTTATCTTAGTCTGATAATCGGTCAGTCAATTAAAGATTGAAGCAACCAGTCAATCAGTCAGGCAATCTTAAACTTAGTTATTCAATCAGTCAATCACAAGACGCCCCAACTCACTGGCATTTTCTAGCTGCAGAAATCGGGAGCAATCGTGACACATGAGGCCGCCGCAGAGGCGACAGTGATGCTGCCTGCGTGCGATGTGAAAGCTCTTGGCGCAGTTGGGGCATAGCTTGACGGAGCTGCCATCGAGCCAGGGCACCGTCTGCTGTTCGTGATGCTTGCGCTGCACTGCATCCGTCGGCAGATCCTTCAGCAGGCGATGCAATCGAATAATCAATTTATTCGTTTCGCTCGCATAGCGTTCCAGGCGTGGATTGCGCACCGATTGAAAATACTCTAGATATGAACGTTCCGCGCCAACGCTCTGCTTGGCCATATTACTATAAATGTTTAGCTGCGTCCTAAATGCTCCTGTTCCGCCTCCTGCTCCTCCTGTTGCACTTGCTCCTCCCGCAGCACTGGCCGCACCAGCTGTGGGCATTACACCTGCTAGAGCACCACGATTGCGATCATCCTCAAAGTTATTGAGTATCTTCTTTTTGGCTTTGCTGAATATATCCTTGAAGACGGACTTCAACGCGTCCTCCTCCTCGGCGTGTTGGCGGGCAAAGTGCTCGGTGAGGAAATCAATCGATTTCAAGTCCGCCCGGCAAATGGGACAGAGAAAACCCTCCAGGATCTCATCACTAACGGCACTCGGCTCGTCCTCGTCGTCGAAAGGATTGCCCGACATTCTGCCAAGGATTTGCAGCAATGAGTAAGCGTGAAATTCTCTCTCGTTTCTCTTGTTTTTGCTTTTTATTGTGGGTGTGTTTCTCGCCTCGTCTGCATAACAACATGTGATCTGTGTTCCGCTGGGCGATTGCACTGCAATTGTGGTTTGTGCTATTTGCCAATTGACTGCGAATTGCTTTTGATAACGCAAATATTTTGTTTTAATTTAATTTTGAATAAAACTCCCCCAATGCCACCCATACGGACAAGATATTACATGCCTGCCGTTCACATGTCTACGCTGATGTTCAACTTAACAGTGTTGCTCTTGCTTCAGGCTCAGTACGCTGTTACCATTCAAAATGTAAGACAAGCAAACCTCGTCTGCATAACTACACAATCAGTTTCCTCCACTGAGAGATCGGAATTGTTGCTTGTGCAAATTGACTTCGATTTCCTTTTCATAACTCATATATATAATTTTAATTTAATTTTGAATTAAACTCCATAGGGATAAGATATTACAGGCTTGCAATTCACATGTCAACGTGTTGCTCAATTTAACTGTGTTAGTCTTTCGTCAAGCCCAGTACGCTGTTCCGACATCAAAATAAGAGACAAGCAAGATTTAGGTGTATTAATTTTACACACCAAAATGAACAACTTTGAGTATATTATACAAAACTTTGCTTAATTTTCTTCATCATCACTGAATGGATCTTCATCCTTACGATTTCGAGTCTTGCGTTCCAATTCACGTGTCAATAACTCCTTGAATGCTTCATATTCGGGCAGCGTCACATAACAAATTTTGGTGGCAAAGGATTTCTCCGACGTATCCGTGATCTGATAGAGCCTGTTGTTTGTTGTCGGCTCGTTAGGATCCGCTTTCAAGGCACGTGGCTTAAACAAACCCAAGCGCAGCAGAAACGTGTGTCGGCAACGCAGTTCCTCAAAAGGCAGCGATAGCGCTGAGGATTTCACAATTTCAGGCACCTCGATTCGCATAATCTCAAACAGATAGTTGAGCTTCTCCTCAATGGTCTGCTCCGACTGCTCCAACAAATCGGGACTGTTCATCAGCAGCTTCCACACATTCTTATTTGTTGAGACGCGACTCTTTAGATAAGCGATCAATGAGAGCAGCCGATGGGCATCGTTGACGTCCAGCAGCTCGGGGTATTTGGTCAGAAGCAGATGCAGCAGATGCTCGCCAAATTGACAGGCTCGCCAAATCTCCAAGCTGTTCACAATACGTTGAGGCGCACGCTGAAGCAACTTTGGATTTGCGGTCACAATTCTCAGGAAGTTGACGGTCTCCAGACCATGATTCTGGAACGTTTCATGTGCTCGACGCCACAGCTCGGGCGTGTAAACGGAGAGAGCCGGTTCCAGTTTGATAGCTTCCTCGATGTGCTCCGGCTTCAGATTCACAAACTTTGGCAGCGTTGCCTTTGTTGCCAGGCATTTTAGCTACAAGAAGTGGCAATTTATTTAGTGTTTGCTTCTTTATTTTACACACACACACCTGTTGTCGCTGATGACTAAATATTAATTTTCTCAACATTCTTCAACAATTTTCCTTATTTTGGTAATCAAAACAATCAACAGCTGTTTGCTCGTTGCTTTTAATATGCAGACAGCGCTGTTAAGTGAGCAGCAGCAGCGCAAAATATAAACAACACATGTTCCTGTGCTGCAGCCCTGGTTTACCAATAAGCAAAACGCCGCGTCTCAAATCAGTTAGTAATTTTTGTACAAGCAATGGCAAAGAGCAAGAAACAAAAACGAGAACTAGAGGCGGCAAGGCAAGCCGCTCAAGTGCACAGCGCACAGCTGGAGACGTGCAACGATGCATACACGAGTGGTGCATTTAGTTATCTGCGATTCTTGGTTCACCTGCTGGCAGCGGCACAATTCTCATGGAGCATTTACTATTATCTATGGAAAGTACACTGGCCGCCAGGGCTGCACGAGGAGGAGGAGTTGAAGACGCGCTGGGGTGGCAAATTCAAATATCTCACATTTCTTGACGTCATTCTGCAGGCCATCTACCACAGTGTGGCCCTGCTCAACGATCTGTTCGGCCACAATGGGGTCACACTGGCTCCAAAGTCCTGGCTGCGTCACCTGCGCGATTATTTATTCGCCACGCTCGCATTTCCCATTGCGCATAATGTTTGCATCTCTTTCTGGGTCATCTATCTGTGGGATCGTGAGCTCATCTTTCCAGCAGCACTCGACGCAATATTTCCTAGGCAAGTGTTAAATACCGTGTATTTATTTAATTATTATTTATTATCTATTTTTGCAGCTGGCTTAATCACGTTGTTCACACGAATGTGGCGCTATTGGCCATCATGGATTTGTTTACGTGCTTCCGGCAGTATCCCAGCCGCTTGGCGGGCATCACTGGCAACGTTTCCTTTATGCTGCTCTACGTGATTTGGGTGCATATTGTCAAGTACTTTAGTGGCCAGTGGGTTTATCCCCTGCTTGAAGTTCTACCATTGCCGTTCCGTTATTTAATGCTCTCTGGAATGGTGGCTTTAAGCTTGGTATTTTACATACTTGGCGAATTGATCAACAATATCGTTTGGGGGCCAGAGTTTAAGCTGCTCAAGCAGAAAACTATTAAACAGGGTTAAATTGCATTGCATTAGTCTTGCCAAATCAGTACTTCCTTCAATATAGTAATTTAATTAATTGTTTATTCAATGGTTACTCAGGAAATTGAGCGTTAAACGTTTTCTCTATTTACCAGCTCTATTTACTCACTTGTATCAAGAGACTTATTTATTGTCTTCGTTTTGGCCATAGAGGCTTTTGTACATTACAAATACACTCCACACTGTATGTTTAGTTCATGATAAAGTTCATTAAAGTCAAGCGCCTTAAAATAAATCTAGATTTATTCACATTGCATGCGATTCTTATCGGTTAAGGCGAATTCAAAAACTGCGCTCTTTTTGCCAATGTTATCGACTACGACGCATCGATTACTTAGCAATCGTTGTTAAGTGCGAGAAGGATTCAAGAGCAGCAAATACATTTAAAATTCGGTTAAAGGTGAAGTTTAAGTTGCTGCATTGTTGAACTCATATGATGGATATTCAAACAAAAGAAGTCAAATGCAGATTTGCACCAATCGTTTTTCTGCGCGGATGCGGAATTTAATTAATTTGATAAGCAAAACACATTGACAACTCTGGCGACGGCAAGGCGAATGAAAATTGGCTAAACAGCAAGCCGAGTGAACACAATGGAATTATGTTAACGTTAATGCACATGTAAGTGAAAACCAGAACGTTTACGATCAATATGTAAATGCAGTGCTGAAAGTTAACAATATTCCGTGTGCATAGTTTTTCAATCGGGCTTTGTTTGTTGGTTGGGTGAGTGTAGCTTTGGCGTACAAGTGCGAGCGGGATAGCAATATCTTGCAATTGTGTTAGTATCAGCAGAGCTGCCAACCCAATTTGTTTGTGTTTGCATTTCACCGTCAGAGCCAGCGCTCAGCTGTTCTCCTTGCCATAAAATGCACGGCTACATGTGTCCCAACAATGTCTGGCAACACAGTTTTGCGGCCACATAAATAATAACATTACTAATTTTCCTCAACAATACACTAATTTTGTTTTTGTAAATATGTAAGTTGTATGCATATATAAAATCTGTTTATTAAATGCGCAATTTTAGTCGTATAAAAATTTTAGGCATTTAAAAAGTGTTTTGGTTGTTGCGTGAATATTTTCTGTTTATTCGCTAAAATGTTTATAACTTTTACAATAATTAAACGACTTGCAATTTTTTGGACGAATTTCTTTGTTGCGTATGTATTTAAAAAAAGAAACTGCAGTATTTCAAATCGATTATATTTATCATGCCATGTTGATTAAAAGTAGAACATTTATATTTAGAAGAAATATTTATTAACCTAATTTAAAAATTTCTTAAGCTCAGCTTAATTAAACAGACTATATAGAAATAAGCATATTTCGCGAGAAATTGTATTTTAATTTATCAAAATGCATTTAAAAAAATTGAATTTTGACTTTTTAAATAGAAAAAATAGCATAAAAATAAATTTAATTATTTAAGTAGAATTTATTTGCCAATCTTAACTGTTCCACTTTCGACTTCAAAAGAAGTTTACAAAAATTGAAATTTGAGCTTACACTGCATGCATTCTGGCACTCTTGTTTCAATAAATCAATTAAACTGGGGGAATTCCCTTCCTGATTATTCTTGCAGAAAAATGCCAGTGGCATCGCCAAGCTAACTCGTCGTCGTCGTCTACCCTCATCAACATTTTTGGACGCCTCTCGTTCTCTCGCTCTCGTTCCCGTTCTCACACTTCTGCGTTCTCTCATCCAACAACAACAGCAACAACAACAGCGATAACAATGCCCATGAGTGATGTGGCCACAGCCTTAATGTACACGGAGCACGGCAACGGAACAACAACAACAACAACGAAGCACACAAAAGCGGCAACATCCACAGCAACAACAACACAATCCACAGCAGCAGCAGCAGCTGTTGCTGGAGGAGGAGCAACAGCAACAAACATGACCAACTCATCCAAGGCAGAAGTGGCAGGAGGAGGAGGAGCTGTTGCCACAGCTGCTGCTGCTGCTGCTGCACAATTGGGCAACATGTTGTCGCCTTCATTCAATCCCTCCCCGCTAGCCGCACTGCAGTGCCAGAAGTGGCACAATTTCTTCGATCTGGACAAGGTGATTAAACAATTGCGCGCCGCCGAAAAGCAACATTTGCGTGCTGGCCGAACTGGTGGCAGTGGCGGTGCTGGCAGTGGTGCGGGAGGAAGTGGTGCAGCTGACACAAGACACAGTTCAAATGTGGTGCAAGTGCAGCGTTTAAATGCCGCCGATATGTCCTACTATGACATGGTGCCCGAGCTGGCGGCGCGTGATCTTATCGTTTGTAATGCCTGCAATGGCAGCTATGTCCTCGCCGGTTTCAACAATCACATTGCGCTCCAGCATCCGAACATCTGGGATGCGACGCCAAACAAGATGAGCAGCAGCAGCACAACTACTGCTGCAGCAGCAGCAGCAGCAGTGACAGCCGCCGACAACAGTCCGGATGTGCGTGAGCCGGCGGAGCTGGTGGGTTCACCAGTTGACACATTATCCGCCACCACTTCGAGCAGTTCAAATGGCTCCACCAGCTCACTGGCAACGGTGCAAAATAACAACAACAGCAGCAGCAACAACAACCTCAACAACAGCAGCAACAACAACAACGCACACCCATCCAGCAGCTCATCGTCGTCGTCATCGTCGCGTCATAAAAGCAGCAGCAGCAGCAGCAAGAGTAGCAGTTCCTCCAAGACCAACTCCAACAACACCAACAGCAACAACAACAGCAGCAGCAGCACGAGTCGTTCGCGCTCCAAGTCATCCAAGAACCGTCATCATTCCGATTTGCATCACAAGATCGGTGGTGCCTCCAAAAAGAGCAGTGCCATAGCAACGGCAGCAATAGTTGCTGCTGCTGCTGCTGCGGCGCCACCCAAAGAGGAGCAGGCATCAGCAGCGACAGCAACAGCCTTAACTGTATTCTCCTCCTCATCGAATTCGTCGTGTTCGTTGCCGCCAACGCCAACGCTGGCAACTGCCGCTGGCAACGGTGGCAACAACGAGTATGTCATCAACTACTCACCCGCCGCGCCCGCTCAACAACTAGCCAGTCTGCTCGACGAGACGCAGCAGCCAACTAAAAACAAGGTAGCTTTGAGAGAATGATTAACTTTAAATACTATATTACTGACTATAATTAAACTAATAAATATTTACAGCTGAAAGGAGCAGCAGCAGCAGCTGGAGTTGAAAGCGCATCGCATCATCGCAGCAAACCTGCCAAGGAGAAGCAACTGGCGCCACTCTACGAGCAGCAGCAACAGCAGCAGCAGCTAAGCGAACTGGACCAGGCCGTCTCCTCCATTACAGGTCATGTGGATCTGGATACGCAGCAGCAACAAGTACGCCAGCAACAGGTTGATCTGTCTGGGGTCAGTGAGGATCCATTGCCAATGCACAACACATCCGATGATAATTCGATATCGCTGACATTGGACGATATGCTGGACAGCAAGTTCATCAATGAGATACTGAACAATGTGGAATCCGATATACCCTTCGATGAGAGCGCACTGGACACCTCCCAGCCGCAGCAACAATTGCAGCCAGCCACAAAACGAATTCGCTACGATGATGCAGCCGATGCTGCAAACTATGCACACTATCAGCAACAGCAACAACAGCAGCAGCAACAGGTGTATAGCGATGAGCAACAGGAGCAAACCCAATTGACGGCCATTGATGCGTTGCAGCTGCAACAGCTCATCTATCAGCAGCAACAGATGCTCGAAGCGGATCAGCAGCATCAACAGCAACAGCAACTCAAGCAGGAACTCAACGAGCAGGAGGCAACGCAACAATTTAGCGTTTACGATGTGCCCTCACTGACCGATGATGATGCCATCAATGAGGGAACAACAACACCCACAGCAACAACAACAACGACAACAGCAGCTGCTGAAACAACAACTGCAACAACTGTTGGCGATGAGCACATGATACTGCCAAGTATTATCTATGAGATAACGGACAACAATCAGGTGTCTGTGCTAGATCAACAGAGTCAGCAGCAGGTCATTGCCGAGTTCCTAACCCAAGCTGGCTACGATAATTGCGATGTGAATGTGTTGCAGGCGGCGGCAGCTAATAATGATGTTGCTGCTGGTGCTACTACTGGTGCTGTTGCTACTGCTACTGCTGCTGCTGTTGCACCCAATTATTTCAACGATGAACTGGGCGATTTGGACTTTACGAAACTGGAGACTGTTTGCGCGGAAGCCAACCACACAAAGACTGTCAAGCTGGAAACTAACCAGCCACAACAACAACAACCACTACAAGCCACCAACAACAACAACAATACAAATGCATACAATAGCTATGAGTGCAATTATGGAGCACAACCACATCGCCAATTGGCCAATGCCAAATACCATGAGGATGCCACCAGCAGCACCTATTTCAATATGACCCTCTATGCGGGTCCGCCACGCCCACTAGCAATGAACACCTTTGGCCTGGTCAAGCTGCCCAATGGCATGGGTGCCACGTTGCGGAAGAATCTGCTGATGACGCGCAAGGCGAACAACAGTCTGCTCTCGCTGAATGGCAGCAGTGGCGTTGTGGGCACCTTGGCCCGCCAACCGCCACCGTTGCCAACAACGTTGGGCGTTAATTGTAATGGGAGCGGATCGTCTGTGTCCGTGCCACGTAATGTCTGTCCGGGCAAAACAATCTATGCACAAAAGTGCAGTGTCATCCAACAGGAGCGATTGCGTTGCAACAAGCGAGCGCTGCTGAGGAGCAGCAACAGCAACAACAGCAGCAGCAGCAACACCAATGGAGTCAGCATGACTGTAAAGCGTCTGAATGAGTTGCTGTCGGGAAAACTGAAGCCACAGGCGGAGTACAACAACGAAGCCAGCGAACAACAACAGCAACAGCAGCTGGAGGAGAATCAGCGCATGAACAGTTTCTATGAGAAGCGACGCAAATTGTTGGCAACACGCCAGCAGCAACAGCAGCAGCAGCAGCGACCAATGCTGAGCAGCAGCAATCACAGCAGCAACAGCAGCAGCAGCAACAACAGTCACCGACAATTGTTGCGTCAGCGTCCCATGCATTTACCATTGCAACTGAATGCCAGTCCGCAGCAACAGTTTCTGAAGAAGCAATTACTGCGCAGTCTGTCCGACAGCAGCAATATACAGGCAGCAGCAGCTGCTGCTGCGGCCGCTGTTGCCGCTGCCAGTGGCAGCAATAATCCCTGGAAGAGCAACAACTCAACGCCCGGCAGCAATTCCGCTGGCAGCGATTTAATGCGCGTATTTGTCTGAATATAAACACATAAATACAACACACATATATTAATATAAAAAAAGAACAAAAACAAAAAAATAATGCTATTATGCATAAGAAATGATTACGATTATAACAATTATGATTAATAACAATTTATGATTATTATACTTATGTATAAGTAGCGCCCTATGTTAAATATTTTAACACACATTCTATTTAAATCAATTTTCTTTTGTTTTTTTAAGTGATAATTAGTTTTGTGGCTAGTTTTGATTTTAATAATAATATTTAGCCTTCTGTTTAGTCTATGCACTAAGTTTAATTTAGTTTTGATGTTAAGCAGGAAGAGCAGGAAGCATTATGTTAATAACCCTCTCCCATTATTTATACAATGTAAACTTTTAAATATAACTATGTATATGCATATGTATATAACTATATATATATGTGTATATGTATACAAATGCATGCATACGTTTAAAAATTTTGCGACTTTTAAATATATTGTTAGCTGTTTTTAGCCGAAAGACTTAAAGCACCTGGAACCACTGGTTCATATTGCAACGGCTGATGACCGCACAGTAAGAACAGCTGATTGAAAGTTATCAAAACAGGCGTGCATTGTTATCGTTATCGACCCAATTCAGCTGCCGGTTCGCTTGTATTTGGAGGTAAATATTTTTATTGTCTCTGTGTTTAATAAAATTAATCAACAATTCCATTTGAATAATTAAGTTTTAAAATGCGCACACTAAATGCGCGCACAGTTTGCTGCCTCTTGCTGAGCTGCCAGTACGCACTGTGCACCCTGTCGCCCGACAGCAAAGCCAAAAGCAAAAACAAGAACTCCAAATTTTTGCGTGGCCCCCAAGATAACGATGTATTCGATTTGAAACTGGTGTTGCCGATGCCCTCGTCCAAGGACATAGTAATGCACAATGAGGCCTACTACAAGGACACGGCGTTGCGACGCTTTAATGGCACTGTGCTCGGCTATGTAACTCCGGTGAGTATTAATTATTAACAAACTGCACAATTTCTCGCAGACAATTAAACATTTATGTTTTTACAGTGGAATTCACATGGCTATGACGTAGCCAAGATATTTGCCAAGAAATTTGACATCATATCACCTGTCTGGCTGCAAGTTGTGAAGCAATTTGACGAATATGTCGTCGCCGGCACCCACGACATCGATGCCGGCTGGGTAAGTGAACTGAGGCGCAAGGGAAAAGTCCAACAGCAGCAGCAACAAGCGCAACGCACAGTTAAAGGTGACCAGTCGAAATCCCTGCTTTACTAGTAGCTATAATGTAGATATATCTATTCTTTACTGCAGTCTTTCCTCGTGTTATTTTTGATCACTTCACCGATCGCGATATTAAAGTGCTGCTCAGCGATGCCGGCGAACGCACAAAGCTCAACGAGGTGCTTATCCAGTCGTGCAAGGAGCACAGTTTCGATGGACTCGTATTGGAGGTGTGGTCACAAATCGCTGGTCGCATCGATGATAAAATTCTTTACACTCTGGTGCTACAAATGGGTGGGTTTATCTGCTATTCTCAAATTATGAATCATCATATTGATCTTTCATCTCCTTCCACACTTAGCTAAGGATTTGAAAAAGCAACAACTGCTTTTGATATTGGTGATACCGCCTCAGCGCCGGGATATGTCCAATTTGTTTAGCGAGCGTCACATGGATCGCTTATACAAACATATCTATGCGTTCTCGCTAATGACCTACGACTTTTCCAGCCTGCAGCGTCCCGGCGCCAATGCGCCTTTGTATTGGATGCGCAGTGCAATTGATCACATTGCGCCAGATGATTGCCATGATGTGGAGGTAAAGCGTTCCAAAATCCTCATGGGCTTCAATATGTATGGCAATGACTATACGCCAGATGGTGGTGGCCCCATCATCTCTAACCAGTACCTGGAGCTGGTCAGGCCACTCAAGAAACCGCTGCTAAATGATGAACGCGATGTGGAAAACTTCTTTGAGATCAGGTGAGTTGCAGCAAAGGTTGAAACGAACCTTGCAATTTTATAATATCATATTCGTTTTGTAGAACTGAAACTGGTCGCCATACTGTGTTCTATCCAACACTTTACTCGATCAATGAGCGCATCAAGTTGGCCCAGGAACTGGGCGTTGGCATCTCCATTTGGGAGCTGGGTCAGGGCTTAAACTATTTTTACGATCTCTTCTAAAGTGAATGCATTCCAAGCAAAAATGATAATCTGTGTGTGAATTTACTGTGTGCTTAATAAAATTAGCAACTTTTTGTACTAACTGTGGACATAAAAATGTTTCCATTCAATATTTTTATTAACTCATCTAACAAGATTTCCATTTAATATTTTTTGCTTTTAGCGCCAATTGAGACAGTTATCGATCTATCGATTTTATGTGTAAGAATAACGTACATCCCTGGTTAGCGACATAAATGTTTTGCCAGCCCTACACTTTGTATTGGCGTTTTTTGCATCTGTTTGACTCGCCGGCAGGTGATTTTATTATTTAATTGCAACAAAATGCGTTGGCTTTACGCGTGCTTTGTGATCATATTGTGTGCGTTAATCTTTTGCGAGTACGTTGCCGATTTTGTGGTGCTGCAAAAGTGCAAATGGCCCGAGATACGGCGCAAGAAATATGTGGATGATCCATTACGTGCCATGATTATAGCCGATCCCCATTTGCTGGGACCACATCGTGGCCATTGGCTGGACAAGCTCTACCGCGAGTGGCACATGACGCGTTCTTTTCAAGCCGCCTCCAGGCTGCTGCAGCCGGACGTTGTCTTCGTGCTGGGCGATCTGTTTGACGAGGGCGACATGGTCAGTGACAAACAGTTCCAGGAGTATGTTTGGCGATATTTGCAGATGTTTAATCTACCCGCGGGCATACCACTAATCAGTGTGGTTGGCAATCATGATGTCGGCTTCCACTACAAGTGAGTAGCGCTGGAATTGAACCAAAATTGCAAGATTCGAACATAAGTCTTTGGTTACAGAATGCATCCTTTCTTTATGACGCGCTTTGAGAACTATCTGAACTTCTCCAAGGTGCATTTGTACACCATCAAGCAGATACACTTTGTCGTTGTCAATTCCATGGCCATGGAGGCCGATGGCTGCATGTTCTGCAATGAGGCGGAGTCGGCGCTAAAGAATATATCGCGAACGTTGCACTGCATGCAACATCCGCATGTGGCAGAATGCGCACGGACGCGCCGTCATCCGTATAGCCAGCCCATCATCATGCAACATTTTCCCACATATCGCATATCGGACAAGGTGTGCAGCGAACACGACGCGCCGCACATTGAGGCATACAGAGAGCGCTATCATGTGCTCTCCAAGGATGCAACAGAGCTGTTGGGGGAACTGCTCAAGCCACGTCTGGCCTTTGCCGGACACTCGCATTACTATTGTCACAACGTCAATCGATTGGGCATCGATGAGTTTACGGTGGCCTCCTTCAGCTGGCGCAACAATGTCAATCCCAGTTTTATGCTGGTAAGTTGAGGATTTTAAGGATTTTACTATGGAAATCTAAAAGCCAAAAATAAATTTTTCCCCGTCGGTCACCACCACCACCGATTCGATCAGTTTTTCTTGTTATGCTTAGTAATTTTGCTTATCACTGCAGGCCACAATTACGCCGGATGACTATGCGGTGTTCAGATGCAAAATGCTGCCACAGCAATTTGTATCCAACAGTTATGTAAGCGCTGGAGTTGCCTGCCTGATGCTAATTGCCTACCAGTTGCGCAACTATTTAAGTCGACGCAGGCAGGCGATGCTGGAGGAGGAGTTGACGCATCAGAAGCATAATTAACGGAGTTACGTGGAGTACGACGAGCAACCGGGGGATAAATCGCTCATTTTGTGATTCATGGCCAAATTAGAGAGGCTTAATTTAGGTATCGTAATGCTAGAATATGCGCTTTTTGCTGCTCACACACATCATACGCAGCATACATCATATCAAATAGTAAACTTTTTTCTTATATATATGTATATACATATATATATTAATATGTATAAAAATATGTGTGTATATTTATTAAATTTTTTATCACAGACATTATGCTTGCTAAGTCACACGGAATTTGAGACACAGTCTGCAGACAAGTTGAACAATAACAAACAAAAATGCCAAAGAAATGTGTTTAACAAAAACAAACAAATAATGCTTAATAAGTACATGAATATAACCAATATATAATATAATGCAACAATTAGCTTGTTTCTGTCTGTGTGTGTGTGTGTGTGTGTGTTGGTGTGTGTGCAGATTCATAAATTCCTGTACCATATTTAAATCGTGTGCGCCCTTCTACATAGAGAATAAAAAGATAATGAAATCGAACTGCAATTTGTACTAATAGACAACTCTAGACCCTAAACACTATATATATATATAATATAAGTTAAGCTAAACTCTATTATAAACTTAAAGAATGTAATATGGGAGCTGCGACTCTGCTGGCAAACAGAGCTTGTCCTGTAGGAATTCATATATACATATATATATATTACTATAACGATTCATGATTCTTATGTGCGATTTAGTAGGTTCATTTGCGGCTGCGTCAGATGCTGATGATTGCGCGGAGCAAAGCATTCCTTTGGCAGGAATCGGTGTATCACTGGCGACAAAAGTTGCGCATTGAGTGTCCTTATATCGGTGGGTTTTGTGAGCATCGATACAATCGAACCGACAACAATAACGGTTGCCACACCAATGGGATTTATCCAGTGATAGGATAAGCGATATAATGGAAACACCTGCTCCTCATCCACCCAAACGTTCTCGGGCTGCGTCACATTCGTTGCACAGTATGCCACAGATATGTTCAGTTTCTGTGAGTTGAGCTCACCTGCTGCAATGCTAAACTGGGTACCAAAGGATATCCAACCGGAGAGCAGGGCACTGGTAATGCCACCCACTGCAGTGCCAATATTATTCGCCCACGGCACCAGCATGCCCAGTGTGAAGAGGCCAAAAGTTGTGCCCGCTGCAATGGCTGTCATCGAGGTGCAAATGCTCAAAATGCCACTCAAACGCTCGAGGACAAAGACGAGCGAAAGTGCAACCGCACCAAGTATGATAACCGAACCCTTCACCAGCACTGTGGAGGTGCGCTCACTTGGCTGCATCCTAAAGCAACCGCGCACAATGTCCTCGAGTATAACCAGTGATGTGGAATTCAGCACCACTGAGAGTGAGCTGAGGGCGGCACCAAAGATGCCGGCTATAAAGAGACCCGCTATGCCACGGATGTGTCCAACGCTCTGCACCACAAACAGCGGCAGCAGCTGATCGTCGTGTGTGATCAGACCAGCGCTGAGTGGATCACAATTCTGATACTTCTCGAAGATGAGCAGGCCCAGATAGCAGCAGAGCGAGATGAATGCAGCGACTCCAATTGTAAAGATGGCCATCGAGGCACGTGCCTGTTTCAGCGATGGCAAGGACATATAACGTTGCACCATTGTCTGATTCACCGCATTGAACGATGTCCAGTAGGAGAAGCCACCGATGAGTACACTCCAAACCGTATGACGCACGTATGGCGATGGATTCGTGTTGCTAAATATCACACGACCACCTTTGCTGGCATCATCGAAGATCTTTTCGAATCCGTTGGCATAATAGGTACCCAAGGCGGCAACCGCGAGCACCGAGAGGAACATAACCATCGTCTGCCAGGCGTCCGTGTGCACCACAGCCTTAATTCCACCCACAAAGGTGTAGAAGACGCACACAATCACAATCACCGATGATATCACATGCAAATTAATGCCCGAAACTGTGAAAATAATCGGAGAACTTTTCAATATATCTCATTGTTAAATATATGTCAGATTGATTCACCTTGATTCAATGCAATGGCGGGCACATAGACAACAAATGGCAGGAAGAGTATCTGCAAAAGAATTAAATAGTAATTGGATGACAGACATGAAAATATCCACGTGACTCACCTCATCCAGAATAAACATAAAGGATGCTATGCTACGTATAATCGAATGGAAGCGCATTTCCAGATACTGCCAAATTGAAAAACGTTTATGAATTATTGCTTTATTTTTATTAATTCAAAACACTTGTTGCTTGCAAATTAAAAAGATTCGGTTTTAGACTTGTTTATAATTTCTAAGAGTTACATTTGTCCACACATATCCACACAATATTTAAATGTATAAAATTACAATTGGGTTTTTATATAACCGTCCGGCTGTTCAGTTAAGCCACTATATATATATATAGATAAATATTTAAATATGCTTAGTGCTTTCACTTAGTAAACACCTAATAGAGACTAAGTAGATACAGTAATCGCTCACAAATAAATCAAACATTTTACACTTAACCCTTAACAGACCATCTATTTTAAATATGATATGGACACGAGCAAAACCCACAACTGTCAAGTGGCTTCAAACGACGAATCAAATTTGTAATTAATCATCACGAAACTTTTTTACGTATGAGCAGCGAGCAACCAGTAAGGCGATCAAAGTCCATTGAATTTGGAAAGCATTGGTAGACTGTCGTCTATCGTCTGCCGTTAATTAAAATGTACGCTACAATTGGCACTTGTGTTTCAAATTGAAATTTCTAAGTCGATGAAGGTGATGAATCAGGAAAACAAAATGCAAATATATAAAAAATAGAAATGAGAAACAAAAGTGACTAAAATAAGACGTAGATTCTAGTTTTCTAAATATTACAGAAGAAATGATATAAAATAAAATTAAAATTCTTCAAATTTAAAAGTTTTTAATTAATTTTTAGCCTTTGTGATTATGAACTTTTTATAGTTACCTCAAATTTGATTTTTAAAAGACATTAAATTAAAATAAATCATATTTTTGCTGTCTAATTATAAACACAAATTGTTTTGTTTTTTATTTTATAGACAAATAGCACTTGAGAAAATTGTAAGCATATAAATAATAATCAAAAACGTGCATATAATTCTTATCTACACTTTTACAATCACTAAATGTGATTGTGTAAATGCGTTAGGCAAGTTTGTGAATCAACAAATTTTATGCATTTGGCATATGTTGACCCGCAATCAATTCAACTCATTCAATTTCATTACGTCCTTGATATAAATTAATTGAATACCATATCAAGAGTCGGGTTACTTCTTATCACTTGCTTCGGTGATTCTCTTCAACAATTATTTTATACACTACGCTGTTACGATAGGGTCATTAAGTTTAATGATACAGTTTTAAAGATGTATATGTGCACCTACCTCATAGGAGGAGCCGACTTGTAGAGTCGTAAATACTGGTATATAGATATAGGAGACAGCAATGCCCTGCAGAATAATGGCAATGGCAATAAACCAGTATTGTGTGCCATAATTATATATCTCTGATGTGGTGCCCAATATTGTCACGCCCGACACATAGCTGTAGATTAACGAGACGAGAACAGATAAGTTATAGCCGTTAAAATATGTTTGCATTTATCTAACAGATACTATATGTATATATGTCATCACCTGGCTATCAGACTCATGGCAACGGGAAACACTTTCAGTTGTCGCGATCCCAGCAGATATTCGCTCATCTTTTCCGAACCAAAATTATGCTTTCGCACCTCTTTTGGTGTGGTCGTTTGCAGTGTTGGTTCAACTTCCTCAGTGATCTTTTTTGTTTTTCTAAAACAATTAAAACTTTAAGTATCCAAAGTGTTGAGTGGTGTTGGGTAAATACTTACTTTAGGCAGCCGAAATAAATGCCTGTTCCAGTGGATAGAAATATCATGGCCAGAAACACGATATAGTCAACGCTCCCGAATCTGTAGCTTTCATCTGTCTGTAATAAAACATTTATTATTATGTGATAAAAGTGACTTATCTCTGCTGTCTTAAATTATACAAAGTAAGAATCTTACAAGCAATTTTATTTTCAGAATATATAGAAATCTATTTACTCTTGAAATAAGGAGTACAGAAAAAAAGACTGGGAATACTTTAGATAATCATTTCTTGAATTCTCAGTGATATTTTTGTACACGATAACAAAATGTTTACAATTTTGAACTAAAAGCAACTCACTTAAAATGTGCTTGAGCAAAGCTAAATAAAGTTAACCGTTAATCCGCTTAGATGTTAATAATACTAATTTTTATTTAGTCTCTTTCTTCTGGTAAACCCGAGCAGGCCTCGCGATGGGGCTTCTCACACGCAAACGCTAGTTTTTTTTTACATGGCGCAAGCAGGGACTTTAACCCTTTGCGCAATGCGCCCCCCTCAAATCACTTTATCACATTTGCACTTTGAGACTGACGCTCGCCATCAAGCTTTTTATACCAATATGCACGCAATTGTTTGGCACAGAACTTCAAAGTTTTTAAGTCATGCTTACCGTTTCCATGTTGATGTTTCTATATTTATATTTACCGGTTGCCGAAACTTTGAAAATTGAAAGCAAAACAAAATGAAAAGACGTCGCGGAGAGAACGAAAATCACAACACACACAGAGAAAGAGAGAGAGAGCGCGGGCGGGCAAAAGAGAGAGAGAGAGAGAGAGTACACTAAAAATTTAACGGAGTGAAATGGAATCTGCACATATAAATATGTTTTATAATTATGTAGACTTGAGAAATCTTTGCTGTTGCATAGACCACTGTTTCACAACACCGAATCACAATATTAATTTGGCACTTAAAAGAGAAAAGAGCATATCGGAAACAGTCAACAAAAGCAAAATAGAAAGTTGTTCGCTTATGCTGCTGAGGGGCGCAAGTTCTGTGCAGCTGTTGAGCGATTTTTTAGAAGCCAAAATGTCGAATTAAAAACGTGGAGGAGGAGGCACGTGCACCCCACACTGTTGTCGCTGCCGACTGTGAGTTAAGCAGAAAACAACCGTTAACAACGTACGCACGCCGCTCAATCGCAAATTGCACTGAAGGCCCCTCAGCGCGTGTTTTGGGTTTGAGGGAAAAAAGCTCTCCCGTCATTAAGAATAAATGTTTTTGTGGGAGAGCGCTGGCTGAGAGAAGCAACAACAAAAGCAACAATTGAAACTTGCGGGAAAGCTTCGTCACTATTACAAACAAAGAGAGTGAGAGTGAGAGTTAGAGAGAGAGAGAGAGAGAGAGAGAGAGAGCTGGTGTGGGAGGAGCAGGGATGACATGTTGATCGACACGAAATAAATGATGCATTTTGATAAGAATGCATTGAGTTTGTGGTGTAGACTTTAAAATATAAAAATAAAGCATTCATAAATAGAAAAGCTATTATTTGGAGAGAAACATAATATACGCATTTATTTGGTGATATTAGTTAATGTGTCAATATTTAGATATAGATCTGAGAGATCTCGCTTGACTTCTAATGTTCATAACCAAATCAAAGCTTTATCGATTTCGTTGCGGCATTTTTCGTCTTGGAATGAACTGTAACATCATTTGACATTTAAATGAGTCAAATTTTTTAAACGCTATATGAATAGTTTTCTTTGAATTAAATCTCAATCCTAAAGACAATTTCTGCCATGGAAAATTATATAAAATGCTAAAGTCTGCTAATACTTTTTTTTTTAATTTTAAATTTTTTGTTGTAACTGTAACGACTTAAATAGATAATGGCATTATGAGCTTATTATTTTATGCTTATATTCTTTAACATGTTGATTGGAATTTCACAGATTCAAGATAGCTGAGAAGCTATCAAGAGAACAATATTAAGTTGTCACTTATAATTGTCAGTTGGAATATTACCGATTTCGAGGTGAGGGCTTCAAATGTAAGCTAGCAAAGCCATTTCAGAGCAAATAGAATGCAAACCACAACTGGCAATGTCAAACAGTTGCCAGTTGCCAGTTGTAACCGTTTCACATATCGCATTTTGCCCATTTCACATTTGGTTTGCCTTTTTAGTAATTAGATTAAGCATACAACGCGTTGGTCACCAAAGCTCCAGCTTCGACAAAAGAACAGTTAGAAACGGAACGCGCAGCTGTCAGGGTGATATTGGTCAATTACAAATTCAGCGAACAGTAATTTGCCCTCTCCGCAAAGCGATTGCATAAGTAAATGAATGCAGTAAAATAAAAATGAATAAAAGCAATAACAACGCGAAACAAACGAAACTCACATTCAAACGACACTCGAAGAGCAACCTCATCGACTATGAGCGAATGCAGTTGACTGCTGCCGATTTAACAGCTCCAATTCCAACAGCAACAATTCCAACAACGACAACGCCAATTACTCAAAATGCCAAAATGCAGCTCAAATTGAGCACCAGCAAGATAAGGCTACAAAATAGCACCACACCACAACAACTGCAGCAGCAGCAACAGCAACAATTGGATTCGATCAGCTTGGATGCACTGCGTCGGAAATCGGCGCCACAGCTGCTGACCTTTAGCATTGCTCCGCAGCTGGCGACTGCATTTGGCGAAGTTCGAATTGTGCCACGTCTGCCGGCCCACAAGCCGAGCAACAGCATCAGGCGCTCGCGGACCCTGGGCTTGCAACAAGACGTCCTACAAAATGTAAGAAGATTTAAAAACTCAAATTAATTAGAATTTCAAATTTTCTCTCTATGTTGTAAATGTTTCGAAATCATTGATATACTTAATTATTTGAACCCATTTAAAAAAGGTAAAGGGTATAATGGAAAAGAAAGCATTTCCGACCCCTTAATTTATATATGTACATATATTCTTGATCAGGATTAACAGCAAAGTATATATAGCCATGCCGTCCGCGGATCTCAAATAGTATAAGAGCTAGAGACTTCAAACTTGGAATATAAGATCGTGTATATGCTTCGCAGATCAAGTTTATTATATTTGATCGATAACTGCCTCCGTTTTTCGAATATCGATACATTTCGAATTCCGACAGCAAGAAAAGCCACAATTTTAAACGCAGTTGCTTCTTATTGATATATAGTATGCATTGATATATGATTGGTTAATTTGAGAAATTTCATCAAGATCGCATTAGACACACTTAATTTATAGTCGAAAACTTATCGTCATATTGATCTCATTATTATCAGCAGGCGCAAATTTATTTTGTATGCATATACATATGTACATATATGCGAGCGCATGTATGAGAAAGGGATAGCAAGATAATCGACGCTAGCATAACTATCTTTGTGTGTGTATTCTGAAGCGACCCGTTATCTACTTTAGTGTGCGATGTGTCTGTATGTATTTTTATATTTATGTGTGTGTGTTTGGATTTATATCTGTATGTATGTATGTATGTATATACAAACGTTTATCCCAAACCGGCAATTTCAGTTGGGGTTTATATAGGAGTCAATGCGCTACTTTAGGTTTTTTTGCTGTTCAAATGCCTGCCATAAGAGATATATTTAATGCAGGGTATATCGTGATCGAGAATTACTTGTTATTATTAAACTGAAACCTTTTTACTTTCATTGTTACTTGCTTTAATTAAAACATAACATTTTTAGTGTGTGCAGCTCACCTCGACGGAGAGCAACAGTGATCCGAGCAGCAGCAGCATTACCGGAGGCAGTTCCACTTCACCCGAATCGCTGTTGGACAACTTGCTGAGTGGCGCCTCTGCCACAACTGTGCAGAGTAGCAGCAGTGCCAGTGATATTACTGTGGCACCACCACCACTAATACCACAAGTACCCCTAGCCCCACAAGCATCCCTAGCCCCACTAGCACCCCTAGCACCACCCATTGCGATGGTCAATCAAGGTCAGCTCCGTTCGCCGGTGCCGAAGCGAGTGCTCAGCTTGAAGGCTTCACCGGAGTTGCGCATATCGCCGCCAACGCCGGATAGCGGCGTACATCCGGAGATGAATTCGATGCTGCTGCCAGCAGCAGGCGCTGATTTCTATGACAATACATCGATGATCTCCCGCAGCCGTTCGCCATCGCCGGCGGGCACGCCACAGGCAACGCCATCGCCCAGTTTCACTTTGCCACCGGCCAGCAGTTATGTGAGCATCAGTTTTCCGGAGGATCTCAAGTGTGCCATATGCATGGACGTGTACACAGATCCACGCACGCTGCACTGCCTCCACTCGTTCTGTCTGCAGTGCTTGGTCAATGAGAATCTCAAAGAGGAGTCTCTGTGGGAAGATCGCTCCAGCTACAGCATCATCTCCTCCACACCAGATATAACCAGTGAATTGGCCACAGTTTCCCCGGCCAGGCAACGCGGTACAAGTCTCAGTCTGCGCAGCAAGAAATCCTTGGATCGCATGGTGCTTCGGGTAAGTTCTAGTTTCAATCTGTTTAACCAATTTAATGGAATCTTTGGATATAGCAGGGCAAACGCTCGAACTTGGCCTACACCTCCGCGAGTTTTATGAGTGAGCCGGTGACAGTGCGGTGCATCCATTGTCATCTTTGCCAGTACACCACAGAACTACCGGCATTGGGCGGCGTGCGACAATTGCCGCAGAATTTTCTGTTGGTGCGACGCATTGAGGCACTGCGTCTGCAGGCTGGCGAGGATGTCATCTCTCGTGTCTGGTGCTCCCTGTGCAGCGAGGAAATCAGCGTGAGATTGCCAGCTATTCAAAGGAGATGTGATTTATCAGCACGTTAATATATATTGCAGGCCACCTATCATTGCATTAGCTGCACCTTGAATCTCTGCACGCTGTGCAAGGATGCGCATGAAAGGCAGCGCAGCACGGCCAACCATCGCATGCGAAATATACTGGAGTTGAGACGTGCGCGCAAACAGAAGCAGCAACAGCTTGGATTGGGCGACAACAGTCATCTGCTGCTCAAGTGTGGTTTGCACGGCTTTGAGCTGAAATCCTTTTGTCTGCCCTGCCAACAGGTGAGCATCCGGCATGCCTCTCAATGGGTTATTCTTGACACGGTTATTCCACTGGCAGTTGGCTTGTCCGGACTGTCTGGTGCTGCAGCATCGTAATCATCGGCATGAGCTGGTCGCCAAGGCATTTCTCCAGCTGCAGGTGAACAAGCAACTCAACGAGGCAACGGATCAGACGCGTCCACTGTGCCAGTATGCAGAGCACTCCATTGAACGACTGCACGAGATCACGCGCGGCATCAATGCCCGCTGCGATGACATCCAGGCCCAGGTGGAGTCCTATATGAATCGCTATTTTGAGGCACTGCAAGCGCATCGTAGCACGCTCCTCCAGCAGATCAGTCGCGCCAGGGAGTCCAAGGTGGAGCTAATAATTCAACAACAACTCGAGCTGGGTAAGTTTTTAGTTAATCTTGTAACTACTTTAATGACGCCTCTTATATTCCTCTAGAGAAACGCACGCAGCTGGCCATGGATGCGATACGCTTTAGCCAGGAGCTCTGTGACATTGGCGCCGATGTTGAGATTTTAAGTTTTGCTCGGATTCTCCTCAAGCGCTTCGAATATTGTCAACAGTTTAAGCCGCCAGTGGATCCCAAGGTGAATGATCTAGTCCTAATTGGTTAGCACTTGACACAAAGGGCTTTCATCTGATCATAATTCCTTACAGATATCGGATTCATTGCATTTTCTAGCCAAAATACGAGCGCCTGGCAAGAAGGATCAGCATGACATACCCCTGTATGGCATTATAACGATGCAAACCGTGGAGCCATCATTATGCACCCTGGAATGGGAGGGTTTCTCGCAGCTGCGCCTGCACAAGAAGGTGGATCTGTTGCTGCTGTCACGCGATGTGGATGGGGTGGCACTGTGCCATGGCGGGCTGGAGATCAATTGCATGATTAAGTACAAGGATGCGAGTGCCAAGTTTTTGCCCATTGAAGTGTCCGATCATCGGGATGGCACCTATAGCATCTCCTTTACGCCGGACACTCAGGGTGCGCTGGTGTTGACGATCTGCATTAATGAACGGCAAATCAAGGGCAGTCCTTTCACCTTCCATTCGCGTCAGGTGCGTCCGCATAACGGCATCTATCATTGTTGCGCCTTCTGCTCCAGCAAGGGTAGCAAGAGTGTCAAGTGCTCCTGCGAGGGTCGTATGCCCGGCTACAGTGGCTGTGGCCATGGACATGCCGGACATCCGGGCCGGCGGCATTGGTCCTGCTGCGGCAATGTGCTGGAGAACTCTGAATGCAATGTGGCCAACAAGCTGCTAAATCCCTAGTTCAAGGAACTACAATCGCGATGTTGAACACACATAACTTCATGTTTATTGAAATTGAATCTTATGTTAAGAATACATGGGTTTAAAATGGGATATTAATGAAAAGTATATTTATGATTGATATCATATTTATATATATATATATATATATAAATTATGGGGCCGCTCTGTAAATTGCTACTCAATCTTCGTTGTCCGAGTACCAGGACAGACGCTCCTCGTAGAAGCGTATGACCATTTGTGGTATTGCCAGATTCGCGACAGTTGATGGCACCATCTCGGCCTGATCGACGCCCTTGAATTGTATGAGGAATGTGAGGCGACCATTGTTATCGGAGGCGCCCAAAATCTTCTCAGCCTCCAGGCCTCGATCGAAACCGGTGCCACCAGCGGGTATCAAATCGTTGGTCTCCTCCGCTTCGACACGCTTCGTTTTAGTGCCAGCTGGACCAGCTTCAGAAATGAATAAGATATTTTTGGTTAGCTTCCATATGAAATGGATTGCGCAGTTGGCATACCTTCCTCTTCAGACTTACGTTTGCCGCTGCTATTGTTGGATGCAGTACCGGTTTCTTTGACCTTGGGGCTGCCGCCGGCACGCTCCGATTTCTTGGCCGCTGCAATAGCCTGCACAGAAAACGAGATTAATATTAAGCCACACAACTATTATGCGTAATGAGCACCTACCCCATCCTTTCGATCCAACTCATACTGTCTAATGAGATCCTGGCAATCGAGATTGCTCTCCGGCTCCCAAGTATTTTCAGTTTCGGCATAACCCTTCCACTTTAAATAATATTCCACCTAAAACATGAAAATAGGAGAAGCATCAGCATTGATTTAATTAATTTCCACTGTGACACCACCAACAAAAAAGGAAAACCAACCTTTCCCTTTCGTACACGACGATCTATGATTTTTTCAACGGCATAATTGTCCTCCTCTTCTTCGGGGCCAGAGGATGCGTCGTTCTCCTCAGGATTATCTGACTTTTTTCCCATTTTTGTGTTTGAAATCTTTTCGAGCTAACAAAAATATAAATGCGCATGTATATTTGTTAGTGTGTGTGTGGGTGCATGTGTGGGTTTGTGCAAATGCATGCATGTAAAAAATCAAGAGGAAAGTGAGAAAAGTGTACCACACTTCTTTATTGAACAAACTTTGACTTACACCACAAATTATTATTTTTCAATTACCTTATTTGAGAAGTTGAAATTCAATATATTTCTTGCTTTTGATTAATTTATAAGCAGCAATCGTAAAATATATTTTTGAGAATCACTGCGCGCCGCACGTTCGGGAAATATTGCGGCAAAAACGGCGTCCAGCCAAAATTTCGTTTACATGCGAATGTCAACGCCAATATTTTGGACGACACTGAATGTCAATTTCTTATCGATAACTGTTAGTGTGAATTTGTGAATGTCACTTTAGCTGACGCGAAACAATTTGCGCCAAATATTCTTTTTGGGAAAAGACTTTCGACTCCATAAATAAAAATGCCAAAAATAAGGAAACAACAAAGCTCCTCATCTGACAGCGACAGCGGTCCAGAAGATGTAAGTCAGAAGTGGATTTAGCAACTGACATTCGTTCAATTTGTAATTTTAAATAACCAAATATATTTTTGGCAGCGCAATCCGCCGCCGGCAAGTAAGAAGGCAAAGGAGGATATCGCCTCGAACAAAGCCAATAAGAATGAATCGGCTGTCAAGCGCGGAGATGGTGGCGATGGCACTTCCACATGGACATTGGAGGGTATGCGCCAGGTGCGCATCAACGAATTTCGCGGTCGCAAAATGGTCGACATACGCGAACACTACGAAAAGGACGGCAAAGTGTTGCCGGGCAAAAAGGGTATTTCGCTATCGGCTTCGCAGTGGCGAAAACTGCTTGCCTGTGCCGATGATGTTACTCGCGCCCTCGAAGAATGAGTCACAAAAACAGAAATAATAAATAACAAAAGAGGTGGCCCAAGTCATAGATAGTACTTAGCATTTTATATTAAATCGAAAAACATACATTACATTCGTATCTACATACAAATAAACATTCATCATGCTGAAGACATATTTATTGATAATGCGGGATTAGTTGCAGGAATTAAAAGTACACGGCTAGCAGAATGATAAGTGTAAGTATTAAAGCAAATGGCAACCATGTTTTAATAAAGCCCCAAAAACCAACATAACGGCCACAAACAAACATCCAAAGCGATAGGATTATCATGTTCCAGCTGGTGCTATCTTTGTACCGCATATTGCACAGAGCCGTTGCAACATGCGAGTGACAATTGTCACAGAACAGATTGTGGGTGCGTGTGCCATAGAGTACCGATGCCTTCAATACACCCTCATCCCACGAATACGTTCCACCTTCGACGTGTTTCGGATGCAGCCGCAAATAGCGTGTCGGACGCCCAAAGGCCATTTTATCCTCCGTCACCAGATATGGTCCTGCAAAATCCCGAATGACGCCGTTGCTCATACAGATGCCCATGTGGCCGATGAACGGTATTATCCAGGTCAGCACTGGTATCGGTGTCCACACAATGCAATAAGGAAAACGATCCATATCAAAGTCAATGGGTGGCAAACGCTCCGGCACCCGATCTGTGCCTCCGCCCATTGCGCGCTCAGCGTCTTCCGAAGGTTGTTGATTGCTGGACGACGACATATTTAAGGTATGTGAAACAAAACACAACTAGCGCAACTAAACTCACAACAATTTACCGCCTGTGTATCAATATGCTTTTTAACTTGATAAATTTTTCCAGTTATCGTTTATTTGGCTGATAACGTTGAATAACCTATACACACAGAAGTACGTGCACACATATACATAACTTTTTGTTTACAAAATTTGTCGTTAACTATCGATAGGCAAAAATAGCTAGGCTATCGATTAAAATTTTTGTGGAGGGCGGAAGATATTCAAATCATTATTCAGACATGCAATCTCACGTTTGTTGCTTATTAATAAAATAAAAACGGCTCTACTTGTTTATAAGACTAGCTATCAAATTAACTAAAATATGCTAAGTAACTATAACAAATAGCAAGAAAATATTGATAGTCATTCGAAGAGCCAGAAAAAAGCTAAAATGTCAACACTGTTTAGAAAGCAATAAGTACAGAATAAATCGATAACGTTTGTATTGGCTTTCAAACAGCTGAGTCGCAGCTACAGTCTCCGTTCCCTATAACGGAACCAACAATATATCTCCAATTGACGTCAGAAAAAATGATGTCGTAATAGTTGCCACTCACTAGAAGCCCAATAAGAACCATGTTTTAGTTAACGTACTGAGTTACGCATCCAATCAAATGCAATTAATTGAGATAAATCATCATAAGGTTATCAAATCGTAGTAAAAAACTAGAACGCAAAAACAGCGTGATACAATTGGACCGTTGAGGAACTAGAGCAATGACGCAGGTGTACATTAATGGTGCCAGAGATGAAGCCAATGTTCGGGATCACGACAGTCTAGGTGCGAGTAGATAAATACACACACTCACATATATATATATATATATAAATATGCTAGATACACGAAGATATCTATTCAATTATGCTCTGCTTTGTGTTTGTTGTTTTACAGATGTTTCCGTTCAGGAGCTGATTAGAGCCGCAGCGGAAGCCAGAAATAATGCCTATTGTCCATATAGCAATTTCGCCGTTGGCGCCGCCATTCGAACCAGCGATGGTACCATTTATACGGGCTGCAACATCGAGAATGGTGCCTATGCCGCCAGCATATGCGCCGAAAGAACCGCGGCTGTGAAGGCCTTAAGGTGAGTCTATTCTTCAGTATTTTTATTTAGAGACAGTTGCAGATTTCTTTGTTTTTCTTTTCAGTGAAGGCAAACGTGAGTTTATTGCCTGTGCCGTGGTTGCCCAGCAGGAGAAGGGATTCACAACGCCTTGCGGCGTCTGTCGTCAGTTTTTATCCGAGTTTGCCATCAATGGCAAGGATATACCGTTATATGCCGCAAAGCCAACAAATTTGCCGCTCCGTGTGCTCTGCACCAGCGTTCTGCAATTGTTGCCCAACAGCTTCAGTTTCCTGAATGGCAAATAAGTTGCAAACTCACATCGAATCACGAATAACAGTGTTTTTAATTTGTTAATTTTGAAATACCCTATACTACCTACATATATGTGCAATACTTCGTGTGATTACCCCATTTTTGTCTTTTGAGTGAAATTGTAAATTTGTTATACTGCTTGTGCAATTTGTGCTCTTCAATCATATAATTGACGTAGGCTCTCTGCTCGCGAGCCGAGCAGAGCAGTGTCTTATCAAGCGAACCGCTTTTTTGCTCATCGGTGCTCTTTCTCAGCCAAAGTGTGTGTGTTTATTTTTGACGCTAACTGACAACAACATTTTGGGCAAGCTAACGGCAAGCGGTCAGCAAAAACTGTCCATTTGTCAACGGACGGTCGAGATAGACACACGCGATACTTTTCTAACGTTTGCGGCATAATATTTATAATTATAAATAACAAAGTTTCGCCCCCGCAACAACAAATTTCATATTTATTATGTATAATCTGATGAAAGGCCTGGCCCAGCCAGAGATCAAAGAAACGGTGGTGGAATACGGCACATTGGGTGAGTGCTGATGAGTGGCTGATAGTATATTATCATTATCGCTATTATGATTTTTACGCAGATCCAGCGATTAAGGAATTGCTGCTTGCTGCACATTTGGTGCGTCAGCGTGCCTATGCACCTTATAGCGATTTCAAGGTTGGCTCCGCATTTCGCACCAGCCCCACCACCAATCACATCTTTACCGGCTGCAATGTTGAGAATGCCGCATTTACGCCAACTTCTTGTGCAGAGCGTACCGCTCTCACCAAGGCCGTTAGCGAGGGCTATCAGCAGTTTGCGGCGGGCGCCGTTGTCGCCTATAAGCCCGATGTGTTCGTTTCGCCGTGCGGCGTGTGCCGGCAGTTTATCAGAGAGTTTGCTGGCAGCACTGATATACCCATCTATATAGCACAAGCCCGGGATGAGCGTTCGCCCGAAGTGCCATTTGCCAGCGAAGATCCGGTTCTTTGTACATCCATCTTTAATCTATTGCCAAACAGTTTCCACACCTACTGACGGCCTATCTATTGAGAATATCAAGGCTAACATAATCGCAGTCATTTTACATATAGATACACGTATGTTTCTTTCATCTATACAATCTACAAAATAAAGACAAAATGTTATCCTAGTGAAAAAAATTTAAAAATCTTGTTTTTTCTTTTTAGAGTAATTGTTGTTTTTCTGTGTTTATAATCATAACACTTTGGAACCGGTTGAAAGTATGTTTCTAGGCTAATATCAAATAAATTCACTTTTGCATTTTTAACAGCTAAAAACAAAAAATACTCAAATTTTTTAATGATATTTTATATAGAGAAAATACACAACTGTTCAAGTTTTACAGAAATCACACATTTTATTATACTACTTCCTGACCTGAGATCCAATATAGATAACCAAAGTCGAAAACAAAGGCAAAGCTTGTAATCTGATGTATTTTTTTAGATATGACCTCAGCAAGCAAAAGCTTCCTACCAATAAAATGTCATATTTGAAGTATTATTATTATTGATATACATTTATATATATTTGCTTTTGACTAGGCGAACGGAAAAATTACTAAAATTGAAGTAAAATAAAAATAAAAAAGTATGTCACAGAAGCGCAAGGAACTGAAAAAGTGCATGAAACGTCTGGATGGGCTGCATAAAGAGCTGCAAAGGCGCAGGACATGCAAGAGACTAATCAATTATATGGAACAGCTGAAGGAATTGCAGCGTGAGCTGGACAAGCGTCAGCCGCAGAAATTTGGCCATCCCGTCTGCGAATCACAGATGCTACCACATCCGATAAAGCTACACGAATACACCATCAGTTTCTGTCAACTTGGTAAGCTTAGGAGCGAATGAGGGATTAATCTAATCTAGGTATTGATACGGTTACGATTAATTAACCACAGATAACTGCGGTCGGGAATTGTTGGAGGATGCGTTGAATGCCCGATGCAACGCCTATGCGCCATATAGCAATTGCAAGGTTGGTGCCGCATTTCGCTCGAAAAATGGCCGGGTCTTTACGGGCTGCAACGTTGAGAGTGTCGCCTTCACGGCCAGCTGTTGTGCAGAGCGCACAGCCCTTGTCAAGGGCGTCAGCGAAGGCTGTCGGGTATTCAATGCGGGTGCTGTGGTTGCCTATCATCCGTCTGGATATACCACCCCATGCGGCGTCTGCCGGCAGTTCATACACGAGTTCGCTAAAATGGATATACCCATTTATATAGCACAGGCGCCCGAGATCAGTGAACAGCTGCCCGCATTTGAAGACGATGCCGAAGTGCTTGTCACATCCATCTATCATTTGTTGCCGCACTTCTTTTCAGTATATTAGAAAAAATAACTTTTCGTATATGTTTTGCAAATAAAATTCTATGTATTCATTTAAACATATTTAAGAACTGGACTGCCCGAGCCATACACATTGTACTCGCTGAGTTGGGCAAAGGGCGTCACCGACTCAGAGACGAGAATCGGTTTCACATCGGTTATATCGTACTCGATATACTCCTTATTCAGCTTTGGATTCACATAGTTATCGCGCACCTCAGTGCCAAGACCCGTGTGTGGTACGTGTTTCACCTGATTGCGGTACTCCAAGCGTCGCTTGGGGCAATCATGGGCATTAGCCGTATCGCAAATGGTCTCGTCGGGAACCCGAGCCACATGCTTAACGGCCGGACAATGCTCTGACCAATTCCAATACGTAATATTATCGTGGGCTGCAATGCGATCATTTGGTGATATGTTTATATAAGACAGGTTGTATGTGGTCGCTCCGGGATCCAAATATTTCGTATATGAGCTGGGTATCGACCGATCAATGAGTACTTTGGTGGCCTCAACGGGTGTGGGCATATGCATGGGCAATGGTTCCGCCTGAAACGGCAGCTCAACTAATGTAAATGTGTCCTGCGACACGCTAGTCATTGGCTTGATTGTCCTTTCTACAAAACGCAGTTTACACTCCTCGAAGCACTTCATGAACTGCGTCTTCATGTTCAGCGATGGATTGCGCAAAGCATTCGGATCACCATACTATAGTCACGAGAAAAACACTTAAGTTAAAATTATACTTACTTACTTATATTAGCTCACCTTCCATGTGTAATTGGCGCCCATTTCGGTGAGCTGTTTGTCATGCAGCAGTGGATCCCGGACATAGATGCCCTTGTTGGTGTACTCGGCCGGGGCACTCAACTTGCTGCCGAGTCGAGTGTCCGTAATGTGACGATGTCCGCGATAGGTGGATGTGCGCCAATCTGGCACTTTATCACTAGACGGTTGCTTGGCATCGAAACAACCAAAATCATCCATGATTTGAACAAAACTAAATCCGAAATATATATCCAATAAATGTATATGTATTTTATTATGTATAGAAAATTTCAATGTGATATTAGAAATTTTTGAGCGTGTTTCCTTTTTGTTTGTTTGTTGTCCTGGATACGACTTCCAAACAGTATTATTAAAAGAAATCCGAGAATCGACAGTTGATACATAGATTGTTTGTTTATAGTTTTATTTTCAGAATTTAATGCTCATACAATGATAAAGTTGATAGAGGAATGCTCGTTATAAAAGCTAATTTGTTTCACAAACAAAATCATATTCAGTAATACATGCAATGCGATAATATAGATCTTTAACATATGCCATATATGTATACGTATATGCATATGCATTTAAATATATATATTTATATTTATATTTATATGTATAGATAATAAGAGATAATAAAACTGTTTGCTTAGCAAAAAACCAATTGATTTACTCCTTGGGCGCCTTGGCTAAATGGGTATGTAAACAATGTGCAGATAATGATGATGTCAATGCCAAGCCCTCCGTTTCTCAGGCAATTTCCTTTAGAGCCAACAGGGATTGACGCAAATAATCGTATTGGTTTTTGGCATGCTTGATCTCCAGATCGGACAACTCAACAAGACTGCAAAATAAAAGAGTATTATTATGTATATTTGAGATGAAGTTGGTGCTTGTTGTGTGAAATACCTCTTTTTAAAGGCAGCCACACGTCGATTACGGAAACCCATCAGCTCCTCCTTGCCACAGGCAGACATCGACTCGAACTTCTCACACGCCTCCGCCTGAGCTGTTTCGGCCTGCATGGGAAGAGTATAACTATTAGCTACTGTCTATAACAAAGTTAAGACACGGCAAAAAGCATGCTAAAAGTTGTAATTTTTTTTTTTTGTGAGTTGCTTATAAAATAACATGCGGCAACTGCGAAGAATAAAATAAACTATGTGATGGTGTCTTACAAGTTTTGGGATTAGAATTACGCGACACTAGAATATTGGTATGTTAACGATAAATGCCAAATACCTCTTGCACCTCCAATGGCTGCAGCAGAATGGAAAACAACCACACGCACAGAGAGATTGAGATTGAGAGAGAGAAATACACACAAGAGAAGAGAGAGAAATGCAAGAGAAAGAGAGCAATGTGAAGTGGTGAATTCGTTGAAATTTAACAATAACAAAGTGTTTAACAAATCAAAAATGCCAGAAAAAAATATTTAGAGAAAAAACGACATCACTTTTAGAGCTGCCACATTAGTTGTTTTTTTTTCCATAAAGAAAAAGAATAAATATGCTCGGAAAACCGAAGCTTTGATATACTGACAGACAACCACAGATGCTAATATATGTGTTGATTTAATAAATAAAAATATAAAAGAAATGGTTAATAAATCTTAGTTCTCAAAGCGTTTAAATATTGTAATAAAAATTAAAAGGATATAAAGTTTTTTAGTTCTAATACAAGAACTTTCAACTATAGATCCGAAGTCATATTTCATCTATAGTTTGAAGACATATAAGAGGGTATTATGTAACTTATCGGACATGACACAATTACCTAAACTTAATTTACATAAACTTGAGCGACTACATTCTACTACAAGTACGAGTTGAGTTGTTGTCTGTTAGGCTATTATTTGAGAATTGCTGCCAAGCACGGTGAGCATAAGAAAGAACAAGATTTGAAATTGAACAAAATGCTGCTTTTTAACAAGATTTACCGCATGCACATCCTTGTTTTTGGAACGGGCTTTCTCCAAATTCCGATTGGCTGTCTCGTACGAGGCCAGACAACGCAGGCGTCGAATGAGCAGAGCCTTGGCCGCATCGCTATCACGCTGATAATAGCGCAGAGTGTCGCCCAGCTTCAGATCCTGATCGCTAGCAACGCGTTTCTCCAAGTTCTTAAAAATAAGAATTGCAACACATTAGAAAGGAATACAAATTTAATGAAATTCAATTGCTTACCTTAATGCGTTCAAAGACCTCGGCAGCCTTGGAGATAAACGATTCCATGTTGCCCTTTTCTGTTGTGGAGAGCTGTGTCAATGCATTCGATATCTTTTGATGGGAATCACCCACATCCTTATGACGAAGTGTCATTTTTTCAGTACGCGATGCGGCCTCGCGCAAATGTCCATGGTACTCGGTAAGAAACTGCAACTCATTCTCAAAGAAATCATTCACATCGCGCACGGTAGCGCTTAGCAAGATTTCATCGGTGGTTTTGCCAAGCGACTTCACAAAAACCCCAAAGATGGCCATCTTTTTGCGCGGCTTGGCGCACAGATCCTGATCATACTCCAGGAACACCTTCAAGTGCTGATCCAGGCGAAATACTGGATGACTGGCCAAACGGCGCAAAAATACTTCATGCATGGCAACCGTCTTCTTGAACGTGGCCAGGTAGTCACTGCATGTTTAATTATGTTAAAATGTACTAAGGTTTTAAGGCACAAACTTACGCCTCCAATTCAGATTTCATTTTCTTGAACTCCTCTTTGGTCATGTTGCCCTCTCCTTCGCCCAAACGCTGCAACTTTTCACGCGACGCATCGAAATCCGGTCGTGGCGGACAGGGCGGAATCTGTCGGAAATGTAAATGATTATAGAGGTTGAATTAAATATCAGTCTGAATCTACTTATTTTTACCGTATATAACTAACTTACAATATAGCCCGCATAGTCATCCTGCTCCTCGATGCGATCGTGCAGCCAAACAAATTCCTCGTGCTGGCGCACCACATTGCTATCCTTTTTGGAGAAGCCCGGCAGTGTGGTGCGCGTGTGTACGGTGAACTTGACTTTCTCCTTCTCGCTCAGCGCATCGGAGATCTCCACATGCAGCGCATTCTCGCCGAGAGCAGCAGGTGTCACTGGTGCCGACGACGAACTATCCGGTGAAGTTGCAGCTCCGCTGCCATTTGTAGTTGTTGTTGCCGTTGTCATTGTTGTCGCTTGCGGCACTAATGGATTTGGTGATGAATTTTCCATTGTCGCACCATTGCTGGCCGCGGGACTACTCAATATGTTTGACTCATCCATACCGTCCTTAATTGCAAGCGAAAGCAATGAAATGAATATATACACATTGTAATTACGCCCATTTAACTGATAAGCAGCTCTTTGTGACTCCGTCTCTCAACGGCAATAGTGCTTTGTTTATTGCAATTTACCTGGCTTATAGTAGCCAAAGAATTTTTCTTTTTTTACTTACCATCATTTTGTGTAGTGATTTTAAGAATATAAATAAATTCAATTTAATAACTGGCTTGCGTTTGTGTACGTCGGTTCCGTCGAATTTACCAGCGCTGCCAGATTTCTTGAATTTACCATTTGAGTTCTCAGAGAGCAAGTTATAAGTGATTTGTGACGTCAAAGATTTTTTAGCGAAATATAAATCTGGAACTTCTTTACACTACCTTGTAAATTGTAACAATCTTTGATGCGGGTGGCAACATTTGCCGCTGTCGATAAAGAAAAAATTGTTTATACTAAACTTGCACACTGATAAAACGAAAGAAACATAAAGAAAAAAGATACAGCTGCGTCAACACCATGTCCAACACCAGCAGTGATGAGGCCACGGGCAGCAAACAAGCGCGTCTCATGAACAACAATCACAATAGCAAGGATTTGAATGGCACAGCGACCGGCTTCAGCGGTGCAGCTGAAACAGATGCAGCCAACGCTCGTGACAAGGTGGCGCTGATAACCGGCATAACGGGACAGGTAAGGGCTTATCAGTTACAAGCAACGGGTAATTAATAATAATGAGTCACAGATTGATTAAACTGTCTTACGCTGCTACGTTGCTTTGTATACGTAAATGCTTACGTATATTGTTTTCTTAATAATTCCTTATGCTGCTTGCAGGATGGCTCATATCTGGCGGAGTTTCTGCTGAAGAAGAACTATACGGTGCACGGGATTATCCGGCGTGCGAGCACCTTTAATACGACACGCATTGAGCATCTGTACGCAGATCCAAAGGCGCACAAGGGCGGACGTATGAAATTGCATTATGGTGATATGACGGACAGCAGCAGTCTGGTGAAGATCATCAATATGGTGAAGCCAACGGAAATCTACAATCTTGCTGCACAATCGCATGTGAAAGTCTCATTTGATTTGAGTGAATATACGGCGGAGGTGGATGCCGTTGGTACGCTGCGGATTCTGGATGCCATCCGAACCTGCGGCATGGAGAAATCCGTTAAATTCTATCAGGCATCCACGTCGGAGCTGTATGGCAAGGTGGTGGAGACACCTCAAAATGAGCAGACCCCGTTTTATCCTCGCTCCCCTTATGGTAAGCTGATTAAATCCAATTAATGTCTATTAACTAATTTTCAAAAAATGAATAGCCTGCGCCAAAATGTACGGCTTTTGGATTGTGATCAATTATCGAGAGGCGTACGACATGTTTGCCTGCAATGGCATACTCTTCAATCACGAGAGTCCGCGACGTGGCGAGAATTTTGTGACACGCAAGATAACGCGATCTGTGGCTAAGATACTGCTCAATCAAATGGAATACTTCGAGCTGGGCAATTTGGACTCGAAGCGAGATTGGGGCCATGCCAGCGATTATGTGGAGGCTATGTGGATGATGCTGCAACGGGATGAGCCATCGGATTATGTCATTGCCACTGGGGAGACGCACAGTGTGCGCGAATTTGTTGAGGCTGCGTTCAAGCATATTGGACGCGAGATAACGTGGTGTGGCAAGGGTGTCGAGGAGGTGGGCGTGGAGCGCAACACCGATATTGTCCGTGTGCGCATTAATCCAAAGTATTTTCGGCCCACGGAGGTGGATCTGCTGCAGGGTGATGCCTCCAAGGCTAAGCGGGAGTTGAACTGGACGCCAAAGGTTAGTTTCCAGCAGCTGGTCAGCGATATGATGAACGCCGACATCGAGCTAATGAAAAAGAATCCCATTGCATAGTGGGGTGTGTACGCACCTCGACCTGGATTCAATTGGCACAAAGCTCTGCACCAGAGTTTCATTTATATATTATTACATATAGATCTAGTGCTTAAGTATGTAAAGTGTTCGTTGTTTATCTGTACTGTTTTCTCGACGGGATTTGCAATCATTCCTATTTTTTTATACTCGTACCGTGGAAGTCTCTCTATGCTGTTTCCTTAAATATTTATCTTTTTGTAATAATTTGTAATTAGCCAAAAACCAAACGAATATAACCATGCAATAAATATGTTAAAAATAACACAGGAAAAACCAAAAATGTATTTCGTTTTCATTTTTACAATCGGCAATATATCTGTTCTTCCCAACTACTGTGCAGTTATGTTTTCTGTAAATAAAAAATCTTTCAAATTTAGACTTATCTTTTGATCAAAACCTGATTTTTGTGTTTGATATTGTGGTCCGATCCGATTGTTTTCGACTGCAGTAAAAAGACGGATGTATTACAAATTTCATCAGTTAGCTTTAAAAGTGAGCGAGTAGTTTCTGTGGGGAAGTACGTGCAATCTGTTTCCCCGGGTATACAAAATATTATGTAAGCATTCATTTTGACGTACTGGAGACTCCCAGTCAAGTTTTAATATTGTTTTTTTTTTTTGTTTTTAATTTTCAACACATAACCATTAAATGGTTGGTGTCACGGAACATCTTTTACGTTTCCTTCTTGCCAAACGGATTGATTTTTGATAGCCAGCTCGAAGATGTGGGCGATGATTCACTGTTAACAACGAAAAAGAGGTTATTTAAATGATATGGATGACGCATAAGCAAGACTTACAGCTTGGTCAATGCCTCAATGTCCGCATCCTTGTGTTCGGCATTGGCAATCACTCCCTTTGATTCCTTTTTGCCCGCCTCGGGAATGCCCGCTTCACGCAACTGCTCAATTAATTTGCTGCGAAATTCAATCTTATGTGGGAGGACTTGCTCCGCAGCGCGCAATTGATTCTGCAGCTTGCGTATGGCTTCGAGGTAGGTGTGGCCATACCAGTCGATCTCATCTGGTGTATAGGATGCCAGATACGGACCGTATTCTTTGAGCACATCCTGCTGATGATTCGGCTCCGCCTGCCATGCCGGACAGCCCTGTTGCAGTGCCTTGAGAACATTTCGCTTGATTTTCAATGCCAGCGCCGAGCGCAAATCACATGCCAAATTCTTCAGCAGATAATGATCGAAGCCATGGCATTCGTGAATCTGCTCCAGTGTGCGTTCGGTGACAACGACGGACATGTATTCGTTGAGCACCTGACTGTGCACCACCGAGCGGCGCAGAGTCGGTACCCAAAAATGTGGAACTCGTCGTTTTGTCTGTGCTCGCTTCTGGAAGCCCTTGATGACGGCTTCGCCACCCCAAATGCCATGATGCGATTCCGGTGTATCGATTAGCGGCAATGGTATATTCTGAACCGGTTTGATGGCATGCGTGACCTCGTCGCGTTCCCACTCACTCTCCTTGGGTATGTAATGCACCGCAGCTGGTTTCGTTAGCTTCCATTCGCGCCAGAATTTCTTATAGGCATCCGGCAGCTGGGCGCCGAGGCCCTTCTCGAATCGATTGGGACGCTTGAAGCCATTCAACAGTTTAACGCCCTGTGAAACCGTTCAAAATGATTTATCAGAATGTTGAACTATTGCGTCACAGATACGCCGAAGCTTTTGAAATGAATGCTCTACAGACCTGCGGTGTTGCGTGGGACATTATCTACGGTGCACAGCAATGTCTTGGGTTTTTAATTTAGATTTTTCTGTAACAAATCAATTTTGTTGTACTGTCGAATAATTTTTTCTATATATTTGTCTCAATATGGCTAACAACGGTGCGCGTTCGTCTTACTCTCCTCTGGCAAACAGCTGACTCGCTGTTTCGTCGCACTGCGAATGGCATCATTAATAACAATATCAATATTATTTTCAACAGGCTGGCAACCTCATGAGCCCGTACAAATCACGAATTTATTTCAGTAAACACAAAGAAATGTCGAGACCAAATTCAGGTAGGCAATGATTTTACCCAGCTTCAATTAAATTAATCCCCGCCCTTGTGTAGAAAAAACAGCAGGTGCGCCAAGTGCAGGCGCTGTGCCATCTTACAGCTTTGAATATGATAGTGCCGCTTCAATGGTTCGTATGAAAGAATGCAGCTAACTAAAATCTAAATTTGGGTTATAAATTTCAATTTTCAAATGAATATGAAGCGAGCTCCGCCGCCTTCGTACGAACAGAGCCAACAACATCGGACCAATTATGCACCGTGCCCCCCGGGACCAGGATGCATGCCAATGCATGTGCCCAGCAATCAGTACTACGGCATGACGCATCATCAACAGCTGCCGGCTTTGCATCCTGGACTGGGATATGGTTTTCCAGGACCGAGCACATCGGCTGGGGCAACGGCTGCCTCGCATGTTATAAATGTTGATTCGCGTGCAGAGTTGCGTACAACATCCTCTGGAGCTGTTGTCATACCGCCACCGCCGCCCGGCTGCTTGCCGACAGCTGCCCAATTGGCTGCGATGCAAGGGCAGCCAGTGGTGGTGCAGCAAAAGAAACGTTCATTCTTCTCCAGTTAAATGATTGGCAGTTGCAATTACTCGAATGACTAATAATTATATAAATACATACATACTATACATATATATATATGCTTTAAAAGATTACTTAATAAATGATGATATTTCGTCTTGTTCTCGCGTATATTTGACAATTTTTTATGCACACGAACATGGCGAGTGGGAGGGGAACTACTAACAACTACGGTCCGGCTGGGCGTCTACTCGAATATGTTCTCAAAGTATGTACTATCAAAGGACTGGACACGCACGAAACCATCTTCACCGCCCGAGGCGTAACTCTTGCCATCCGGATGGAAGGCCAAACTGTTGATGGGACCGAAATGACCCTTGAGACGTGCAAATTCCTCCTCGTAGATCAGATGGAAGAAACGTGAATCGAATTTTCCCGCTTTCGTTGATGTTGTGGTCACCTCCATGGCATCCTGACCACCGCCAAGCACCACATGATCAAAAATGGGACTAATCGCTGCCGAGTTCACGGGCCTTTCTGTCTTGTACGTTTTCAAGCACATCAGCGACTCGGCATCGAACAGTTTGGCAGTGTTATCCTTGGAGGCGGTCACGAACATGGTGCCATCCTTGCTCAGCTGCATGTCATTGATGCCAGCCGTATGATCCTCACCAGAGTCAACCACTTTTTGTCCCTTGCGTACATCCCAAATGGCAATGTTACCATTGTCATGGCCTAAAATTGAGCAATTCATTTCAATTTAAAACTTCCATAAAGATTTTTGACTTACCTGTTATGATAGTCTCATCTAGTGGGCCCCACTGCATCGATGTGATCTTCGACTCCACCATGGGTATGCGCAGCGTGGGCTCCTGTTCGGATGACGAGTCTGCGTTGCGTACATCGATGATGAAGAGTTCACAGTTCTGACCCATCGCCTTGTCCGTGGAGTAGGCCGCCTGGTTGCCCGAGAAACTGAAGTTGCTGGTGCGCACCGAGGATTTCGTTGCTATGGAGGCAATGACCGTGCCATATTCGACATCCCAGAGCTTGGTGGTCATGTCACCGGCACCAGTGATTAGCTTCCTGCTCTCCCAGTCCACATCCAGGCACCAGACAGCTCCCTGATGTCCATCATAGGTTCCCAGACGTTCGCCGTTGAGTGAATACCAAACATTTGGCTTCTGATCCTTGGAGCTGGAGAAGAGTAAATCGCCCTCGCGATTGTATTTGATGTGCGTTATGGAACGCTCGTGACCTTGCAACATCAACGGACGCTGGAAACCGAAACAATAACATTTTACTGAAATTTGCAATATAAATAAACTCAGCCGCCTTTTTAAGGTTATGTTGTTGCCTGAATCAGAAGAGGCGTTGCTTAGCCAAACATGCACATGATTAATGCAACCAAAAAACACAAAATTTAATAACTATATTGATCTGTGTAATATTGTGCACACACCATTTTGTAATTGATTAAATTTATTTATTGCGAGAAAACAAAACAATTTCTGCAACATCCACGCAGCACGCAGCGTCAAAAAGAGCGAGCAAATACAATTTTAGACTGGGTTGTTATGCGCAGCACTGCCAACTTGATAGAATTTTTTTAATATGAATCAACAGACTTTGTGGCAGCCCTAAAATACACCAATCTAACTGAACCAGCCTTTTTTGTTCATTGAATTCCACTTGGCGATGTTGACCAAAATCGATGACACACACTGATCCTTGTCCCGATTCTGGCCATAATAGTCAACAAATTCACCATCCGGATTGACCAGATACATGATAATTGTGTGATCGACAATATAATCGTTGTCAGAGTCGCGGGGTCCAGCGCTAAAATAAACACGAAATGCTTTGCAGACATTTCGTATTTGATCAACGGTTCCCGTCAATCCCAGCAGCTTGGGCGAGAACTCCTTCACATATTTGCCGACCACCTCCTTGGAGTCACGTTCCGGATCGACAGTTATGAATATGGGCTGTACCTCGGGTGTCTGCGGGGATTTCTCTGTGAAAGTGAATCATTTTGATTCTTATTTAAGATATTCCCTAATTATGTGTTATGTATACGAACCAACTTCGTCAACGACCGCCGCCATCTTCTCCAGCTCGTCGGGACAAATGTCGGGACAGTGAGTGAAACCAAAGTAGATGAGCAGCCATTTGCCCACAAAGTCCTCGGATTTGCGCACCTGTCCCTTGTCATCAACCAATTCCCAGCGTCCACCAATCGCTGCCTTGCCCAGCTGTCGCTTGCGCTCCTTCATCAGCGCCTCATCCTTCTCGCTCTTCACGTACAGCATAAAACCCAAGCCTCCGGCGCCCATAACACCAATTACCGCCAAACTCTTCCATGAAATCGGACCTTTGCCTTTTGTTGGATCTGTGGATTTTACTGCAAAGTTACGTTGTTGTTGTTGCAGCACACGTGGAATTGGCTGCGTTTGCAGTTGGTTCCAGCATCTACAGTTGCCCACTAAACGTTGCAATGTGCGCGACATTTTTGTATTTTGCTTTTACTAATGTTTTACGTAAAAGCTGCTGGAGAACTAATTTCGCCGGTTAAGGGAGTTAAGAGTTGCCACTCACAGCGCTGCAAACGCGACTGCCAACTCAGGCCAATTTTGGTTTTCAGTGACCTAGACGCTGTGAAGCCAATTTTTATTAATTTAGGTTTGTCTCTTTGGCTGGTGGTGCAAATTAATGAACATTCTTTCATTATATCTAAAACCTAATTGGCTTATTAGACTTTATTATTAGTCGCAAAAAAAACGTACACAAATTTCCAGTCACAGCAACAGCTCAGTAATGGGTAGCGAAGATCTGCGCTTACCTGTTTGTTTATTTTGCTTTTACTAATTTTGCTGAGGAACCAATTTTGCCGGTTAAGAGAGTTAAAGGTTGCCATTCACAAGCGCTGCAAAAAGCTGCCAACTCAGGTCAATTTTGGTTTTTAGTGACTACTCTGTAAGTCATTTTTATATATGCACGTATTATTATTCGCTGATAGTATGAATTATTTTTTGTTAATTTTTCAATAATATCTAAAACCCAATTGGCAGGTATATTAGCCGATATATTTTCACAGCAAATACTTTTGCCAGTCACAACAGAAACTCAGTAACTGGTATCGAAAATCTGCGCATATCTGATTGTTTAGACAACAAACACGTGCGGCAAACTTGAAATAGGTTTCAATTTTAATTCATTTCTTGAGTATTGCTGAATTACAAATCTATTAAAATGCCTGGCGATACAAAGCAACCATTGCTTTACATGGAGGAGTACAGGGTCAAACAGGATGCTAAGGATTATGGCCTGGCTGACGAGGTCTTCAACATGAAAGTTTTCAAAAACAAACTGCAAGTGGTCATTGTACGGTAAGATTGTTTATTAAACAATAATGTTCAGTCTCTGAAACGGTCTCCATACCAATTGCAGAAACGATGAGGAGAACGGTTTGGAATTCGACTTAATTGGTGTTTATCCGGCGATTGCGAATGCTTTTCGCCGTCTGATGCTGAGCGAGGTGCCCAGCATGGCCATTGAGAAGGTTTACATTTACAACAACACATCTATCATACAGGACGAGGTTCTGGCACATCGCATGGGTCTGTTGCCAATGCGTGCCGATCCCCGACTCTTCGCCTATCGCACCGAGGAGAGCACAGAGCAGGGCAGCGAGCAGGACACCCTCGAATATGAGCTGAAGGTGAAGTGCACACGACGCAAGGATGCCACCAAGGAGCAGTCAAATTTCGATGATATCTACAAGAATCACAAGGTGTATTCGGGTCATCTGAAGTGGTTGCCCAAGGGCAAACAGGGACAAATCTATAGCGAGAGCAGCGTGAACTGCATCCATGACGATATACTCATTGCCCAACTGAGACCCGGTCACGAGCTTGATCTCCGTCTGATCGCTGTCAAGGGCATTGGCAAGGATCATGCCAAGTTCTCACCGGTGGCTACCGCCTTCTATCGCCTGCTGCCACAAATTACACTCACCAGGGAAGTCTGTGGCAAGGATGCCTACCTGTTGCAGAACTGTTTTTCGCCCGGCGTCATTGGCATCGATGAAAACGAATGTGCCTATGTGAAGGATGCACGCTACGACAGCTGCAGCCGCAATGTCTATCGCTATCCACAACTCGCCAATGCTGTTATCATGGCACGTGTTCGCGATCATTATATATTCAGTGTGGAATCGGTGGGCGCCTTGAAGCCCGAGGTGATCTTTTTGGAGGCAGTCAAAGTGTTAAAGAAAAAGTGCCGCGCTTTCATAGACGAAATCGAGGCGAAATAATGGGACAAAACGTTTATTGTAATTTAGTACGTTGGCAATGGCCGTCAATATATACTAAATTACATAAATGTATATAATTTGTTAAATTTAAGTCGGATTAAAATCAAGTTTAAAATTGACGTTTCGCTTTACGCTTTAGTATCTTTAGTCTGAACTCTGTGAGGACCACCTGTAAACGCTCCTGGCACAGCAATGCGTCCTCCAACTGAAATGGGAATACTCTATTATCTATCTTTCTTCAATCAGTAGATTAATCGATGCTTACTTCCATGTTGTTTAGTTGTAGGGACACGCTCTTGCCAAACAGATCAAATTCGCTTATAATATTCTCGTCTGTTATATTATCGTCCTGCATCTCATCATATTTATTCTCTTGAACCGTATCGGGCTTAGTTTCTGAATCCATTTCCGTTTCGCTCACCTGCATATATTCTTGTTCCATATCATCGCTGCCCAACAGATCCTCCAGTATCGAATCATTTGAATTTGTATTGGGATCCAATGATTCAACCGATTCAATTTTAATTGTCTTGAGTAGCTTTGATTTCGATTTACATGAAATAATATACTTTTGCGTTGCGTCCTGCTTCAACATAACCGGAATGCCCTAAAATAAAAATAAATTAAATTATTTTTATGATTGTTTTCATTGTTGTTTTGTTTTCTTCACCATGTCCTCGATTTGATGCAGTTTGAGAGCCTTTTGGTGTTTGGATGTGCAGTGGTGTTGCTTGATAGATGCGAGTCGCGCCAACACGTTCACATTGCATATTTTACAATGGGCCGACAGGCCATCCTCACCACGGCAGAGCCAATCTTCAAACGATGGACATCTCTCCCATTCTTCCCGATATTTCTGATGGTACAGCCTGCGCACTTTGCTCATCGCTTTGCTGCCGTCGACAGTTTTGTGTGTGCTGCGGAATTTGTGTATTTGCTTTTTTAGCCCTTATTGCGTTATTTTATTTTAAATAATGAGCGCCATATCCTCGATGGTGTATTTTATTTGGTAATTCTTCTAGTATTTAGAATTAAAAATAGACCAAAATATTATGAGGGTAGTGCGACCGTGTTCGTAAATATTGCGTTTCACCATAAAATGCATTTCTCTTATACACCAAATAATACCGAAAAATACTAAAACTCACGTAGTCCAAGGTTGCAGAGGTTGAGTCGTTTACAGTAAGTGAGCATGTTAAGTGGGGAGTAAATAATGTTAACTCTGCTGCCGATTAGCAAGTGGAAGCAGTTGTAGCTATTATTTTAGTTAACTATTACAAATATATGGGAAAAGTTAGAGTTAATGGTTATTATAAATGAGCTGATGCATAGAAATTTCTAAATTGAGCGCTTAATGCTAACGCAATGCGAATGTTAAAAAGCTGTTAAGGTTAACATATTAATTTTACAGGGTGACGTCGGTTTTAGGACAAATCAAAACACGAACAAAAATGCCGGCTAAAAGGTAAAACTGAATTGCTGCATTAATTTACAATTTACAATGTTTTGCAATCGCAGAACTTGGCGCAAGTTGGTGAAAAAACAACAAAGACATCGGCGACGCCAGAAGCAAGCGCGAGAGCGCGAAAAACAAGGGGCAATCGAGCAGAGCGCAAGAGAATCGGAGCCAGAATATCAAAGATGGCTCAAACAGCAAACGGAGCTGGAGGAATTTAAGCGCCTGACAGTTGAGCGCAAACAACAGGCTGATGAAGAGGCATGGCTCCGCCGCGAGGCACTCGCTCAACGTCAATTCCAAATCGATGCAGCGAAGCATCGCAAGGAACAGGCTGAAATGGAGCGGTTGCGTGCACAGCAAGCTGACGAATTGGCAGCAATACTCGAGGAGCAGCGCAAGCGGCGCGAGGAGAGGAAAAGACTGGCAGACAAGGCAGCAGCAGAGTTTGAGGCACTACTGCAACGCATGCACGATTATATGGAGGACACCAAACGGTGCACACCGCCCAGCGAACTGCAACGTGTGCTCGAAACGCATCCCGAAGAGCGACTCTGTGAATTCTATACGCGCACCAATTGCTGTCGTTATGGTCACAGTTGCACCTTCAATCACCGGCGGCCCATGCTGGCCAAGATCCTTCTAATACGTCACTTTTTCACACATCCCCTGCTACAGATTGGCGATACGCACAAGGAGTATGCCAATGCCGATGCCCATTTGGAGCAGACTCCACAAGATCTGCGAGCGGATTATGACGCCTTCTTCAACGATGTCGTCGACGAGTTGCAAAAATTTGGCAAAATCATTAATTTTCGTGTAGTGTGCAATACGCTGCCCCATCTGCGAGGTCACGTCTTTGTGGAGTATGCTCAGGAGCGGTGTGTATCTGCCATAAAATATACTTAATATATTAGTTATATATATAATTCATTTCAGATATGCGCTGCGCGCCTTTGTCAATCTGCAGGGTCGTTATTATGCATCCAAGCGCCTAAATGTGGAGTTCTCTAATTTGAAGGCATGGCGTGGCGCCGTTTGCGGTACGTGAACCGCATCTCAACAGCTGTATCCTTTGCTAAATCAAAAACAAACATAAATACGAAACACATTTATAATTATATATATATAATATATATATAGGTATTATATTGTATACCCTTGCAGCTAGTAAAATAATCATGTCTCCAAATGTGAAAGGATTTCGTAATGTATATTATATATTATGTATTCCTAATCAGTTTTAACAACTGACTTTTTATAGCAATTATTTCGATTGTATGCAAATTAATGTGCAACATTTTGGTTAATGAAAGTTTCTTCATTATATAGTCTATCAAATCAAGATCTAAGATCTGTAAGCGTAGATTAAGTCTAAGCTCAGAATTTATGTCTGCAAGGGTATTTAATCTTTGGCGAGCCAAAGATAATAATAATTGCTTATCCAACTTGTTGCTTCTTTAAGGTTTGTCCTTAACACGCAAATGTCCCAAAGGTAACAGCTGTGGCTACCTTCACTTGTTTCGCAATCCGAACAATCTGTTTAACATCAGCTTGGAGCTATACGATACGCCAAAGAGCAATCGATCTCACAGTAGGACGCCCAAAACTAAACCAGCCAGGTGAGTATTATAAATATATTATTATATCAATGCAATGAAATGAATATTTTACTGATCCGACAGCTGGAACGACAATGATAGGGAATCTCCTCGCAACTGGCGTTGGTCCGAGAGTCCTGAGCTGGAAGTGAAGAGCTCTTCTTCCCAATCCCCGAGCAACAGCAACCGGAAACATCGCAGCAGAGAGCGTGACTCACATTCGAGGCAAGATCAAAGCCGTAAACGCCACAAATCCCCAGCTAGTCGAGGACACACAAGGAGTCGTTCCACATCGAGCTACGAACGGAGTCCTAGGCACGATTTTAGTGTCAAATAAAATAAATTATATAATTCTTTATTTTATGGATTTTTTTTTTACAACATTTTATTCAATCTCTTTGTTTTGGAAGGCAAAATATAATAGTGAGATTTGAGGCGAAGCGAAATTTCAGTGAATACTCTTAACCATTTTAAAATTGGTTTATAAATATAATTTGTGGTTTTTTGTTTTGTTTTTTTTTTTGTGTTTTAGGATAGTCGATAAGATTGGCAGTTTCGAAAGGAGGAGAGTTTGTGAATTTTGGACATGTGGTGGTAAAATATAGGTGGTAAGATCGGGGGAATTATAAATTCTAAAGTCTATTTGTCTTGCATTCGTCGTACACATTAAACAAAATTATACAAAAAAAACTCATTTAAGGAGTATTATTATAATATTAAAATTACACAAACAATACGAAGAAGCATTTGGACATCTTCAGCAAAACTTATAGACGAATGCCCGGATTTGTGGCCGCCACGTAGCGCAGCAGTTCCTCGTTATCCTCGCAGATGACGGGCTTCTCGTGATAGCAGGCAACATCGTGCCATGCGATGCCATCGTTATAGACATTGTTCAGCACCGACAGACACTGCTCCTTGGTCTGGTTGATGTCGTATTCGGCATTATCGGGCTGTGGACGCTTCTTGTGACCGGTCTGCGACCAGGGATTGTAGCCCCATCCCTGTGGAATGCGGTTGGTGGCCTGGATCTTCTCACGAGTTGCGGACCAGAACCAGCCATAGACGGACTTGGGCTCCAGATCGGGACGATTCTCGCAGCCAGCGAAATCGCAAATACGTCCAGCTGTCCAGATGTAAGGCACATCATTCTGCTGGATGACACGGAAGATGAGATTGTTTTTCTCTTGGGTCTCGAGGGCGACGAGATCCATGCAGTATTCACGGCACAGATTACGGCCATCCAACCAGTCGACCTTCCTGTTGGCCAGCGCCGGCACATGGGTGCTTAGGAACATGTTTTTGCCGCGATAGGAAAACTCCTTGGGGCCTGCAAATATCGAGTTAGAGTTCAATTTAGAGTTAAGTTTAGAGTTGGGCGTGTCTCGAGTTTAATGCGTTTTGGATGCTTAGCTGACTGCTGAACATCTTGGCCCAATGATTGGCAAAACAAGCCACGGATGCTTACACAACTTCCCCCAACTGTTTGTTTGTGTTGTTGTTGTTTTTATTGCCGTTGCGTAATTTTGTGCAGCAATTTATGCAGCATGATGCTTGCTGCTTTGCTGCTTGCTACTCTGCGACTCCTCCCGATGCCGTCTGCCCGCTTTTTCCTTTGTCTTCTGTGTGTCAAAAGGTTTTCCATTTGCCAAAGCACAACAAAAACTATATTGGTTAAGCCAACAATGGAATTCCCCCTCTAACTCACACACACCGATAGACATGAAGCTACAACTTTGCTGCTGCCACCTTCGTTTTCTCGGAAAAAAAAATAGCGAAACTTGTTTCACATCGCTGCCTCGCTGATCTGCCACCGTTGCGGCTACTGCAGTGCTGCTGCAGCAGCGTCCATTTGATTAGCTACTTTGATTTTGTTTTTCGCTACTCTGTTCTTAAAAGTGTGAGTATATTGCTATATTGCGCAAATCTTTTGACATGCCTTTAATTATAAGCAAAAGAAGTCAAGAATATTGCTGTCACGCCCACTGCCGCAAAACGCAAGAAACTAATGATGGGAAAACTTTTTTAGCACTGTTTAACAGTGCATTGCGCAGTCGTTGCAGTTGTTTCGACTTCATTTGATTTTTTTAAGCTACCCGCCTGTGCCACGCCTCTTGTTACCACTGTTTGCTGTCGCTGGTGCTGGCGGCACGCGTCATTAGGCGCACTTTAAGCCGCTTTAAAGCTGCCAGTCGTCGTTGGTTGCCGTCACTTTTGCAATTGCCTGTTCGCTCCATCGCCCCCTTACCCGCCTTCCCCACCTTACCCGCTCCACACTTCACGTCAAATCAGCTTAAGTCTAACATAATGACCTTATTTGCCATTGTTTGCACATTATTAGTTTTTTTGCCAATGCTGCCAGACTGCTGTAATTTCCTCAGTTTGCGGGTCAAGGCAATAAAATAGCTCGTCACATTAACCTCACTTTCTTCCCCACCATTTGTTTTTCTCCTGTTAAAATGAATAAATAAATAAATAAAACAAGAAATACTCACAATTGCATCATTTACCAAGCAACTTCCCAAACAAGCTATTAAAAAAAAGATGTGGATTCAACTAAACAAGAAGAATCTCTCAGAATCTCAACGTGTAGTTTGGGCTTAGGAAATCTACGTTTTTAAATGTAAATTAATAAGCAAGCACACAGTGTCATGTTTTAGAGTCGTTATTAACGAGACAGTCGCCGTCTAAAGCAGGTAATTAAGTTTGAATAGATAATTAATTTATTTAACATAAAGTTGTGCTTGTATAACTGGAAATTTCTAAAAAAGATGAAAAACTCAACACACAAGCAGCGCCACAAAACTAGCTATGCAACTTTATAGTCCACTAAAAAAAAACAAATAAAAATCCAAATTGAGTTGCATTTTTTTTTAGCTTAAACGGAATGCACACAAATGCATTGATTCGAGTTATTTTTGCACCTAATACATATTAATATGTGTGTAATTAGCATTAGCTTCAAACTGCACTCGTAGCGGATATGCAGCGATGACGCGATTGTTTGAATCTTAAATCTTTGTAGCTGCTGATGCATTTTTGCAATCTTTTGGGTTGGAGCGCAACTGCATTAGATGACTTGCATTAAATGTGTAGGTGTGATTGTGTGTGTGTGTTGCTGTCTAATTGGATACAAATGAGTGGCAGCCGTTCAAAGTGGCACCGCTCGGCTGAGAAACTGAGAAACTCAGCTGCAAAGCAAAGAAAGTGCGTGGGTGACAAAATGCAAGCCAAAACAAAAAAAATAACGATCAAATCAGCGACCTTCGACGAATCGATCGCGACCTAACGCAATTTAATATATATATATATATATATATATATATATATGCACCCACATACGCACATATATTATTATTGTAATTATTGTGGTCTCGTTTACACGCCACACGTCGCATTGCCCAACAATTTCAAGTGCAAACTTGGCAAATCGCTTCGCTAATTGTTATTCTTCTAACGTTGCTCACTTTTACTTTTGTTTTGTTTATGGTTGAAATATGTGAAATGTTTTGTGGTATGTATTTTGATAGTAAAAGTGTGTACTTACGGCCAGAGCACTTGGCGGGCACGGGCAGCGAGAGGAAGCGACCCGGCTTGGTTCCTGTGGTTGTTGTGGTTCTGCCCCTTTGCGCTGAGGCGCAGGCGGCCACCAGGCAGAAAGTCGCTATCGCCAAAGTGACTTTCATCTGCAAGCAAAGGCGGAAAAGCGAAAACGTGAGTTGAACATTTTGCAAAAATTATTTGGCTCGTTAGCTACATAACAGTTATAACAGTATATATATATATATAGTATAACAGTACACACATCTTCAGTTAACCTAAATTTTGTGTTGTGTGCTTTATTTTAAGCTACTTATTTTGGCTGTGATAACAAAAATATGTTACATCAAGTTACTGAGTATTTGTAGTGTTCAGTTTCAATTAAGCAAAACAAAAAATTTACCGCTTTTTCACTTATTTGTTATGTTTATTTGTGGTTAAAAGTGGGGCTTTTTTCATGACTGAGCTTGCTCTTAACTTTACTGCTTTAAATTATAACAACGAATAATAAAACAAAAAACAATAAAAACATATTTGTTAAATTTTACAGCCAATTTAGCCATTAAGACAAGGGAGATCAACTCCAAATACATTAAAAAAAATCAATACATGTATATTTAAATGACCATATTTAGGCTATTGACCACAGTGCGTTTGCGGAATGCTGTTTAAATTTGATTTGATTGCGTGCATCTTCAAAAGTGTGTGCGTGTGTGTGTGTGTGTGTGTGTGTGTGTGTGTGTGTTTGTATAGCGAAGATGTAACTTGGTGTGCACGGTTTTTATGTCAAGGATGCAGTGGTGCCAGCCAACCGGTTGCCCCGAGGCGGCCACTGACACACTGCCACAGTGACGACAGCGACGTCGACGACGACACTTGAAACTTTATTTTTATTGTAGCTTAGCAGCGTTGGCAACGTGATCAGCATCAACATCGGCAACGGCATCAGCATTAACAGCAGCTTGGGCACCGTCGTCACATTATTCATAAATAAAAAATTCATTTAGCATCTGCAGCAAACATGTTGATTACACAAGCCACAAGCTTAGCCACTCTGCTGCCTGCCTGCCTGCCTGCCTGCCTGCCTGCCTGCCTGCCTGCCTGGCCAGGCCTGACTGCTGACCTTAACTGGTTTTATTGACTTTTGTATCGTTTTTTTTTTATATACATTTTTTTGCTTTGTTTTCTATTTTTGTAAATTTATTTTTATTTTCGACTCTGGCTAGAACCTTCCACGTCTTTTGCATATCGACAGCTCCCGCTGTCTTCCTCCTTATAATTTTTAACGTGATGCTAATGCAATGCTATCAATCAATCAGCTCGAATGCCTGACTGGTCTGTCCAGTTTCAAATTTGAAATTTTGCATTTTAATTTGATTTCATTGCTGTGACGATCTTGATCGCTATGATAGCTTGGCGGGAGTGGGGAATTACCCCCCATACCCTCAACCGTCGTCCGTTGTCGATTTGGCAATATAAATCATTAATGGAATCGGTTAATGGTCGCAGCCAAGCCACAGGGCTTGGAAATTGAAGACAAAGTTCATGCATAATGAAAATTTGATACGATTTCAAGACTTGTTGCGCTACACAAATTATGAATTCAATTTTCGACCAAAAGCATCAAAAAACGATTCGATTTGAGGTGAAAAGTACGATGCCTGCCCTTAATGGAGATTTGGAAACTTGCATTTCAAGCAGCGCTCGCAACGAGTATTTATTTCTCTGCGGCTATGTCTATGTCCGTCTCTGTTTTGTTGTTTAAAAGTTGCGTTTTGTAATTTCTGTCCATTGGCGCCCGTATTTGTTTTTCGTCAGCTCATGCATATTAATCAATATCAATCAGCTTGAACGAAACACTGATGACTGCACTTAATTATGGATACATATGTCTACAAGTGTGTAGCTTTGTAGCCCTTTTATGACAGCCACACATGTGTTCGGCACACATTTTGTGTTTTATTGCTTCTCGTTATAATTTAAGCATGTACATTTTGGCTGTGTGTGCGTTGGCAGTTTAACGTTTGCCACATTGCGCAAATGTTTGTGACTTACAAAATGAACAGCATATTTTTAGTGTTAAAGGGTGTTGGGTCAAAAAGTATCGTACTACTTATGCAAATGCCATAAAGATCCACAAAAATGTTGTAGTTCATAGCTGAGTCAACGAACTGTAACTGTAACTGTAAACTCGGCATTCCTATAGAATAATAGAATTTATAGTTTTGGGCCAATGAACTGATGTTGAAATAACAAAAGACTTGGGAAACAAACTTGATTCTCGATCCAACACAACAAAGAACTTAGGCAACGAACTTGCTCGTCTCACTTTTCAAATTCATTTCCTCAAAAATCTTCTAAAATATAATTTTTTTTTCGTTTGATTTTTAATCCATATATAATCCGAAATTTTGTTTTCACATCCTTGTAGCACTGTTCGTATATACATATATAATATTTAATTTTCATGTAAACTGTTTTTTTTTTTGTTCTCATCACAAAATGTCAATTATTTTCATATTTTTGGGCACTGGAAGTCCTTTCAAAATTTATCCACACACTGAATATCCTTGAGGAGCGCGAATGTCTGCTTACCTTTTTTTTATTTTGTTCGCTTATAACCAAAACACACCACAAAAGTTCAGTTGCGTTCTCAGTGGGTCCAAATCAGACTCCGATGTTGCGTCGGAGACAAAACTAGACGAGACGAGACCAGACGCAAATGTGAATAGCAACGAATATTCAGACAGCCGTTCAGCCGGCTTTTATACGTTCCAATTGGCCAAATGGGCGGCTGCCACTCCCCAATATTAAAAACATCCACTGAGCATTCAAGCTGAGCGAGCATTTTGGAGCGACCAGAGAGTAAAACCAGAAAGCTTACGCTCTTGCTCCAGCTGACGCACGCTCTCTCTCTCTCTCTCTCTCTCTCTCCGAGCTAAGCTTGGCTTGAGTCGCACTCTCTCTCTGTCTGTCTCTCTTCCATCTCTCTCTCTCTGCGCTGCACATTGATTCGCATCTCGAGTACGAGCAGTTATCATAAATCAGTTAGTAGTTGAAGTGATGTGCAACCTTATGGCAGCATATGAAATATCACTTTTCAAAATGGCGCACAAAAAAAAAAAAAAGTTAACAAACTCGATTTTGAAATCAACACTTTGATTCTACGATAAAAAGAACTGGGATAACAAATTATTTCGCCTGAAATAAAACTATTCACATTTGCTACACTTCTTACGCAAATCTTTCTTCTCTCTCAAAAAAAAATAAAAAATACAACAGGAAAACAAAACTATTGATAAATGCATATTAATCGGATTTGAATGTTGTTTATTTTATTTTGATTTTTTGCTGGCACACTGTGCAGGTAAAAAAAAGAAGAAAGATCAGCAAATGAACTCAGAACAGCTTGAGACAATGACTACATTTGTCTATAGACAGATAATCTTTATAGTATACACATATATAAATGAAGCCCCGCTTTATTGTCGCTTCTACGAATTTAAGTTATTTACTTTAAATTTAAAGCAAAAGTTTTGTCTGTTTATTCTTCTGACGCTGTCTGTTGGCCCGGCTAAAATCTGTACTACGATATTATTAATTTAATCGCAATATCTGATTGTGTGGAGTGCCAGGCAGTCAAAACAAATGCCTTGTATTTCCAAATGTATATGCAAACACTTGGCGCACCTTTTACGCATCACTTTAATTTGCTGCCGATGGCTTTGGGGCTTACTTCATATATCGATTTGTCAAGTGTTGTATTTTGTTATTGTTATTTGCTGTTTGTATTACTAGGCCTTGATCTTGAAAAGCCTTTCGAAATGTCGCCGTGGGCTCTACGGCTCTTTGGCTCTTTGGCTCTTTGGCTTCCGCAGCGGCTGCTCTTCGCACGCGCTCAACAACTAGAAGCTAAAATTTATGGAACTTACTTTTGTTTTTTTTTTTAACCCCTCAACGTGTTTATTTTTTTTTTTTTGTTAAGTGTGTGTGTTTTTTTTTTGCTGCTTTAATTGCCATGTGAATGAACTGGCAAAGGATAAGCTATTGATTTTGGAATTTGCTCTCATAAATATTATATTTAACATGCCGTCGCCGTCGCCGTCGCCGTCGCCAGCGCCGCCATCGTCTCTCTCATGCTCTCCAAGCTCAGACTGTGATTGGTGCTTGGTGCTTGGCGGTGCCAGCCGGATCTGGAGAGCTGTTCGGGCTGTACCCAATTCTAAACAAATTGACATTTATGTTAGCTTTTTATTTTATTTTTGCTCATCAATATGCAAATGTTTAACACGCTTGATTATGTAATTTACTGAGCAGAACACAAATGAAAGTCGATGATTTTTTTTTTGGGTTCACGTATTCAAACTCAAATCCTTATTAATGTCCCATCAAAGAAAAATAATGTAAGAAAATAAAAAAGAAAAATTCAAATGTAAAACATTGGCATTTTGGCCACGTTGAACTGTTGACACTCGCTTAGCACTAATGGCTGACCTTATGGCCAACAACTGTTGACTTGATTTCTGTTGTCTGCTAATTGACCATGAAAAAGATACACCTATATATTATACACCATATATGCGTGTTGTGTGTGTGTGTGTGTGTGTGTGCGACTTTTTGTTTGGGTGGCGCCATTGTTTGCCATTTAGTAGCATTTAATAGAAAACTAATTTATGGTGCGGATTCGCAGGCCTCTCCTCACGTGGTCGTGCCACATTTAAGGCCAGCCCAAACATGGAAAAAAAGAAACCCAGTTTATAATTGCACTCATCCAGCTGTGCTTTAATCATTTATTATACATATATTTTAATTAGTCTTATTAAAATGGTTCATGCCAACGGGGCGCATACAGCTCAGCAGGGGGGGTCAGACTATTAACACCAAATGTGAATTAATTATATTTAGCCAAAATGTTTTTATATTTGTGCAAATTTTATAGCTATTGCTAAAATGATAATCGCAAAATTTTCTTGCATTTGCGGAAGTTTATGGCAAATAAATAAAACAACATAAAAAGAATGCAAAATTGAAGTGAAGAATTTCTTAATTGGTTGCTTAAAACTGATTAATTTTTTAATTTTTGGTGTATACCTTGTAGTTCGACACAAATGGATATGCTTATGGATTTCGATATATTATTGTAGATAGTAAACAAAGTCCTGAAATGGTCAAAAGTGATTCTTTTGTTTTTTCTTAAGCACTTGTTGCATAAAGAACGGATTTCAAGCATAACAATAAAAAGTAGAAAGTAAAAGAAAACATATTATTTTTCTCTCTGTGTATTAATCTGATTAGGTTTATTATAACTTTTGTTGTAACTCTACACGCATTTCTTTATTGAAAAAAAAACCCAACTACATTTAATCGGATAATATGCAAAGACCTTATTAATTATAGCTTTGTGTAGGCTTAGTCTCTCAGTCGCGTATTCCCAACAAGCATTCTGATTTGTAAGTCCAAGGAACTAATCTAAAAACTGGAATTGAAGCACACCATATATCATCTACTTATTCAAATTGCATAATTTTAATAAATTAATAAATAAATTAAATCAATAAAAGTCCAATACTTCTTTTGCCTCATTTTTTTGCTATCGTTGCCAATTGGTTGTTTGGCTTTGTTTTGGACATGAGTTAGCCAAGATTTAATTACCACCCATGCATACTTGAAAACTTGTTAAAATTATGCAATGATTTTGAATGTGTTTTGAGCACCACTTTGGTGGTTTGGGATCTTGAAAGCATCCGCACTTGCTGAGTTTTTTGTTGTTGTCTCTTTTTTCGCACTTTGCTTATTGCATCTGCTGCATAAATCAGCATCCGTTGTTGTGTTGTTGTTTTTTTTTTTATCATGTTATGCATTTTGTTTTTTGTGCCTTTTAATCATTTTCGCCCTAGTAGCCGGTTTTTTTTCTTTTGTATCTTACATGCATTTCCTGCGGTAGTCGCACATTTTTATTTTTTATTGTTTTGTTGAACCTTGGCAAGTTCAGAAATCGGCTGAAAACTGATTCGCCGAACTGATTAGCTTAGTCACTCTTTAGTCACTCACATCCAGTTCTTAAAAGCCGTCATCGATTGTGGCCAATTACTGTCATTAAAGACAAACAGCTGGCAAGATTCTCGATCGATCGATCGATCGACGTACGTGTCATATATGAATGCATATGCAAATTGCCCATACACAATGAGAAAATTTGTACTTCGTTTACAAAACGTATTAATCTAATCTATACCTCTAGCCAAGACTAAATTATTCGATTCGAATCAAGAACCTTGATTTAATTTGATTCACTTCTTACTTCTTGTTAATAGAATGTTTTCTTAATTGGAGATTTATTATTAATCTGACGCTGAAATTCATTATTTCATATTTTACGTTTTAAAATGAAGTCATTCAGTCAAAAATCGAATTCTTGAATCGATTACAAAACGTTTTAAAAGCATTCAAGTCTTTAATTAAGACTATATTCTTAAAAATATATGAGTGATGAACCTTGATATTTTTTGAATTTTAGGAAAACATACAAATGTTTAATTAAGTCTATATTCTTAAAAATAGATGAATGAAGAACCTTGACTTTTTTGTGAATATTAGGAAAACATTCTTGATTGGAGATTGTACATTTTAATGAGAGGTTAAAATACAATATTTAAGACTTAACACTCTAAATCAAAAAGGTATTTAATCAAAACTATCAGGTTTGTTTTATAGAATACATGATTTTTTTTTTCTGTGTATGCTCTCCGTAGGCTGTTTTGTCGGTTGATTGAATGTTTTATTCGAGCCCCCGTGACCTTCGGTGACTAAGCAAGTTAGCAGATAAAGTCATCTTCCATCAACTTACCACACAATAGGCGTCGCTGATAAAACACTTTTGCCAAATTTCCATAATTTGATGCATAACACATCAAAAAAAAAATAACAAAAATCGAAATGCTTAAAGATTTAAACAAGATCAGGCGCTCCAAGCGCGGAAGGCCCACAACTCACCAACAGCATCTTCATCTTCATTTTCAGTTTCTGTCTGTCTAAACAAAAACTGAAACTGAAGCTTCCGTGAATGTGTTGTTCAAGAAAAAAAAACCAAAAAAAAAAAATAATAAAAAAAAAAACTTAAAGAAAAAACAGAATTCAACAATGAAGATGCTAATTGCCAAGAAACTAAATCAAGAAGAAATAAAGCGCAGCAAAAATATTTGTATAATCAATCTATTTAAGCAACCAATAAAATTTCAAACTATAAATAAGACAGGTCGGAGAAGAGCATCCAGCTGACCTTAGTTTGAGTTATGATCTTGCATTGAATGGATTCGTATCGAATAAAAACGATTCAAATCTAATCGAATCAATACAAGTGGAATGGAATTGAATGAAAATTAAATTGAATGGAATGGAATGGAATTGGCTTAAAGTGGTTGCGTTTGTGGTTTAATTCATAATCGGCTCGATTTTTACTTCGTCTTCTTCATTTCAACTACCATAAGTCAAATTACATGGGCTGCTCTTGAAGTTGTGAGGATATTCTATAGAGGATTATTACAATTTCGATTGATTATGATAATTATCACTAGGATGTGAACAAATTTTAGCAAAGTTTCACTTTTTATCAGGGGTGTTTTTTGTGGCAGATGCAAAGGGGAAACTGATTCCATTACTTAGTGAGTGACCCTCGCCATTGAATAACTCCACCAAAAACCGATTTGTTAAGGCGCATAGAATATTTTTGTTGTTGATAGCATTAGCATTGAGCGGCGATGTTGAGTTGGACATTTGGACTTGGAGACGGACTTCGAGACGAAGATGGAGAATCAGCTGGGAATGCGTGAAGGACGCAACAGCGACGAGTAATTGCAATTTGTGTGTGTGTTTTTGAAGAAGCCCCTGTCAGGTTTTTTTGGCTTTTGGTTTTTGGTTTTGTTTGTTAAATGCCTTTTTAAATGCGTTGCTGATGATACGAAATGTTGCCAAATGTGACCCCAAGAGGCAGTCGTTTTGTTCATTTACACATTAGTTGAAATTTAAATTTTTTCATAGATAAATATATATGTATACATATGTGTATATATACGCATGCATATATGTAATAATGTATTTTCGTTTCGTTTATTTATTTGAGTTTGGCATCAGCTTTTGTCAGCGCGACAACAAAAAGTGATTGGCAACAAATTAATCAAGACCTTGCCGAGACACAAAATCAAACAAACAGCCAAATTTACTTATATATAAAATTGACTATATAAATTGTTGTCTGTATATATGTATGTATGTATATAGTTAACTGACACTTGGGCGCTATATGTAGAATCCAAAACCGCCTCGCGACAGACTGCAGCATCTGAGAAGATTACGCAATGGCAAAAAATGATTGATGTCTGCAATTTAGCGCATCTGTGTAAAACGACAACTGCAGCAACAACAACTGCAGCAGCAACAGCATCAAATGGCTTTGTTGTTGCTTGGTGTGACACAAAAGAATTAAGTGCCAGGCACATTTTAAATTCGTCACGGAAAACGTGACAAAAATTTTCATATGCGAAAAAGAATACGAAAAAAGCAACACACAAAACTCAAAATCAAAGACACAGCACAAGAGTTTTTAGATTGAGATGGTTGCAAAATTTGACACACATTCACACACACACACACATACACACACACACACACATGGATACACAGCTAGAATGTTTTAATTTTTTTTTTATGAATGAGCTAAGGCAGCTGGATTGCTTTAGAAGACTTAGTAAGTGTCTGGGACGAAACAATGCAACATAAACAAGCCGCTGGCTAATTGCATAAGAGAAGTGCAGCAGCAACAGCGGCAGCAGCAACAACAACTGCAGCAGCAGCAGCAACAATAACAACTGCAACTGTTGGGCATCATCATTTAGAACCAGCAATTGTCTCTAATCGTCGACCATAAATCTGACAAATTACTTATATAAGTATCGAGCAGTTATGAGAAACGTTTACACAAAAGTAGGTGTGTGCGAAATTGTGCGGCCACAAGTTCACTTTAGGGGCAAATGCGGATGTGGCAAACACATCATCACACAATATGCATAATATAGAATGCATCACAACACTCAACACCCAACACTCAACACTCAGCTGTTAAATTGTGAATATGCAATCGACTTTACTTTGCATAATTTATCTGTGTTTTACATTCAGTTTTCCATTTTTCCACATATATATTTTTTTACATCATTGTCATCATCATCGTCGTCTAGTCAGTGTGTCAAACATTGTTGTGGAGGAAGTTGCATATTTATAAGTTTTTTTTTTCTTACTTATTTATAAAATCATATTTATAGTTGCTGCTCATTCAGCTGCTTCTTTTTGCCGCTGGGTTGGGCCGTGTGCGGTGTCATGATTATGATTATGAAATCAATTGAACATATGTTTAAGACCCGTCTGCTTTTCGCCCATAAATCAGAAGCGCTTAGTCAGACAGACAGCAATTTACATTAATGTATCTTATTTAACATTATGGATGGGAACAGAAGACAAGAAGAACAAAAGACTTAGGCAACGAACGTGGATCTTTTGCTCCGAATTTCGTTCGTAATATTTTTGTATTTTCAATTGTTTCTCGAGTGTTTGTTCTGCCAAAAATAACTACAAACGAATTGTTTGTTTTAGCTTGGATATCTTAAATAATATTTATATATTTTTGATCGAGTGTTTGTTCTGCCAGAAATAACAACAAAAGAATTGTCTGCTTTAGTTTGGGTATCCAAGTGAATATTCTCAATAAACACAGAATCTCGTACGTAAATAATTAACATAAAATATGTTCCAAGCTATTTGAGTATTTTATTAATGATCCTCCTAATCAAATTTATGCCTGATTTGTAAAATTTTAATGGAACACGTTTCTCTCAAAATGTTGCTTACGTTTCTACTTTCAGAACAACTTTTGATTGTTTATATTTATGTGTTGGAGATGCTACAATTTACCAAGTGTTTGTGCAGGCCGACTAAAGCATTCAACAAATTTGTGGTTTTATGATGCTTCCCACACTTGAGTTGCGCCTTTCGAGATGGAGACCAATGACCTGCTGTTTGACCCAGCAGCCTTGTTCATTTTCTCAACACAAAAAAAAAAAAAAAACACCATTTAAAAGAAAAACCCAAACTTTTGGATAAAATGCTGAACAAATTAAGCAAAACTGCAGGCGGCATTGCATGTGCAACAAAAACAACAGCAGCAACAACAACTTGAATTTTGTTGCAACGCACTTGTTGCAGCCACATTCCCCCTCCCCCTGCCAATCAGTGTTGTAAAGTTCACGGGTCGTTGCCGGCCCGTTTGGTTTGGTTGTTTGGTTGTTTTGTTGTGGTTGCCACTGCATTGCAGCAGTGCGCTTCAGCTCAGCAATTTCAGGGTTGCCAGGTTTTTATTTTAGTTATTTCTGCTGTTGCTGTTGTTGTTGTTGTTGCTTTACTCATCAGCGACTGCGTCACTTGTTGGCGTTTTGGCGACCTCATCTGTCAACAAAATTAGAAGCGACAACAACAACAACAGCAACAACCAATATAAAACCACAGATCTCGTCAGTTGACCGCACCGGGATTTGGGTTTCGGAATGAAGAGAATCGTCTTGAAGAATCGAGCTATAGCTGAAATTGTTGCCGACGTATGTAAGTACAACAAATTGTTATTGTTATTACATTTTTGTTAAAAGCATACAACAACAACAACAACAATAACAACGACCTGTTCGACTTGTTGTAGCACGCGGTCAAACAAGTGCACTTTAGAAATTGCTCATAAATCATAAAAAAAAATATTAAAAATAAAAAATAAAACGAGCCAACTTTGAAAATGTGAAAACGTTCAAGTTGAAGAAGTGCTAAGTGCAGACAGACATTGTGTTCGTTGTCATTATCATCTAAATATAATTTTTATTTTTATTGCTTTGACTCTACATACATACATACATACATACATACAGCGTATACAAATCTTCATTAATAATACATATATGCACAAACACACACACACACAGCGAATCGAGTCTATAAATTCTTCTCTGAAGCCAAATAGTAGTTTAAAATTCATTTTTGAATAAAATTAATATAGAATAACTTGTTTCACTATCTAAAATATTTGTCTATTATTTTTGAGCGTGAATATTTTTGTATTTGATCAGCTTTGTGTTAAATGCACAATTTTATTTGTATTGTTAAAAAAAAAAATGTTGCAGAATATTTAATTCGAGCAAAAATATATTTTTCAAATTTAAATGTGTTATTAATCTAAAGTTCAAGCCACAATCAAAAAGTCATGGCTACTGAAAACAGTTTCAAACTTGACAAACTTTTAGTAGTCGAAAATTTGGACCCCATTTATTTTTTTATTTAATTTTTTAATTGTATATTCTTTAGCTATGTCCCATATATCCGGCATAAAGCTGATTACATCAGCTTAGAACCTAGCGCTTGTTTGTGCCAGTGTATCAATTGCAGCAATGCAATCAGTTGAAGGGCAAGCAAATTTCTGTTTGTGTTTTATTTTCAATTCACCCAACGAAAGGCTTCTAAATTGCAGCGTAATTTCAAGAACAGAAAAAAATGAAACGGCGTCAACTTCATTAAAATGGGTATGATTATGGTTATGGATATGTAGATGTGGCTATTAATTAATGCATATCGACTCGTGCCAACAGACAAACAAACAACAAAACCACTAAATGCTACAACGACGGCTATTGCGATTATGTCTTGGATTTTAACATCTCCGACTTCGACTGCTCTTAACAGTTTAGCGGTCTTATTGTTGTTGTAGTTATTGTAGTTGTTGTGTTTGCTGCTGATACCAGTTTGCCTCAACCTTGAGAGGCAGCAACAACAACAACAACAACAAGATGCTATTTCGTACCCAGGTACCAGAGATGCCAGTACCAGTAAGAGTGAAGAGCACTTCTTCAGCACAACCAGCTCATCTGTCTCTCTGTCCATCCAATCGTCCGTCCGTCCGTCCGTCCATCTGTCCATCTGTCCATCTGTCCGCTCATCGGTAGCAGTGGACGCACAAGATACGCGGATGCGAATAAAAAAAGTGAATGTAAAACCAAAACCACTTGATGACGTTTGTCCGAGCGCGTGACAGAACAATAAACCAGCTAAAGTTTTTGTTGTTGTTGTCGTCTTCTTTTTTTATGGTTGGGGAGGAACAGCAGCATGTGTCTGCTAATATTTGGGCCTGTTTTTTATTTTTTTCTGGGGGGATTTCACTGCAGTGCATGTGGCCATGACTTTGATGGACTTGATTGCTATAGATACATTTTATGCGCAAATAATCCATTCAGTGAATGAATCTTTGCCATTGAATGCGAATGATGAAAGAGACGTCTTACAGAGATGAACCAAGTGCATAGCACTGTCAGCATATTCTTTAGTTAAAAAAATCAAGAATTTAAAATGAAATTGCTGCTAAAAGTTTCTATCTCCAAGCGAGATTTTAATTTGGTTCAGTGCGAAAAATTCATAATAAATAGCCTAATAAATCCGCGGAGCTATTCGCACGAACGAGTTATTAGATCTTGCATAATGTTTTAATTAGCAGATAATTAATCTTGGCACGATTCAAATTCAAACTGAGCCCTCCCCTTGATAGGTGGGGGGGAGGGAATGGAGATGCTGAATAGGTACAATGTTTGTTAGCGACCTTAGCACATGTGCTAACCCACTTCAAGTGCTTAGATTTGTTGTTGGATTTTGATTTGGAAATGTGTTAAATATTTGCGGCTGTCAATTTTTTGTGTGACCTCTCTTTGTGGTTTTTGTCGCTCAAAAGCAAATATTAATATTAACTTTAAATTTGCTGTGGCTATGGCTGCTGCTACTGCTGCTGCTGCTGCTGCTGCGGCTGCAATGCAAAGCTCTTCGCTTGAAAGCTCGCCACCTGCTGAGCGGAGACACAAACCGCTCGAAAGCTGGCATGTCACTAGCGTTAGCTCACTTCAACACAAAGAGCACATGCCGTGTGCACTATAGCCGTCTCGCTCTGCAGCCCGTTGAAAATGCACGAAAAGCAGCTGGCTGAAAGCGCTGCGCGCCTGTTAAATGACGCGCGATACAACAAATCGCACTACACAAATTTACTGTCATTGTTTGAAAAGAAAGAAGAAAAAAGACACAGATGTGTGTGTATGAGTGTGTGTGGCGTCATTGCATTATGTGAGCCCGTTGCTCAATTCGCAGTGCGAGTGAAAACGAGGCGCCCACTTGTTGGATTCGCTTTCGCTGTTGCTGCTGCTGCTGCTGCTTCTTGCCAGCCCTTCGGGGGTAAGAGAGACAAAAAGCCAATTACAAATACCGATGGCCAATTTAAGCCGCCAATAGGCCTATCATCGAATAAAACGGCGCCGTGGCAGGCAGGCAGGCAAAGGAGGCACAGTACACAAATGGCCAATGCGATATGATTTTCAACTCCACCCACATAATTGGCAGCCCTGTGCACAAACACGCACACACGCGAATATGTATATGTATATATATAGAAGACATGCAATTTGTGAAGGTCATTTTAGAGGTGTGCGAAAATTACTGGGCAAGTTGACTAGCTACATTTTAATTAGGCAAGGCATGAAGTAAAAAGCAGAAACTGCAAATCAAATGCAATATAAAATATTTAATATATAAATACATACATATGTATTTATAATAATAGGAGATTTAAAACTACAATCGATTTATGTTGCATATTGCTTATTCATTAATTTCAAGATAAATAAATTAGAAATAAATTGAATCGTCAGCTTAATCAATTAACTTTTAGCTAATAAATATTCAAAGTATTAATTAAATGACAATATGCATCACTCAGCACACAATTTGAATGCGATAAAGTCGACAACTGAACTCTGCTTTAATTAAAAGATATTTTTCAAAGCGATTTCAATTTCAACTCCACCCACAAAAATTATAGAGCCTTTTGCAAAAAATCCAAATGCAATACTATTTAAAGCAACCTGAAACCAGCAATGAAAACTAACTAAGACGGGAAGCGCTTAATGTTGATGAGGATGAGTGGGAATGGTGGAGAGCTGATGATGATGATGATGCAATTGCTGCCCTTCGGTATCAGTGTTGAGTCGAGCTGATTACTGGCCATTGGGCCGGTCTTTATCCCTCTTTAAAGCATTTCTGGTTGGTCTGCGCCTGTCGCACCAGTCACAGTAACAGTAACAGCTGACTAGCTGCCCGGCCGCTAACATTTAAAAACAATACAGCGACAAACACACACATGCACACATGCATGCACACACAAGCATACAGACAGAAGCATACACACATACGCACACACACACGTAGAGAACGTTTTATGACTGTGTGCGCGCATCACAGCGTTAAGCGCGCCAAGCGACAGCAGCTGAGACGGCAGCCAATAAGAGTTGCCATCCAACTATATCATAGCGGGCACCAGTACACATTGCTGTGCGCCTGTTCTTCGGTTTGTGCAATTCGACAACACAAAATTTTCGAAGTTCCACTGGGCGACGGCTCACCAACCAATAAAGCGATATTCTCAGGCGCGTAGTCAATTTGTAGTCTCTTTGCAGGGGGATTTTTAACGAATTCGGCATTAAATTCTAAATGTGAAATTGATTTATCAAGTGAAGCTTGAAATTAAAAGAGTTCAGCTACAAAATGTGACAACTCTGAGAACATTTATAAGCAGTTAAGAATGAAATTTTAAATTTAATAATATTAACATATGAAATCGATTGTTAAATTGAGCTGAAAAACGATTTCAGTTTAAGTAAACATAATTTATAAATGTATTATCCAAATTTTGATAGGTTTTCCAAAGAATTAAAATTAATAACACACACTAAAAGGAATACATTGCTTACTTCATACAAGACACGTTGCAAATTCATTTATTATTTATTTCTGCCAACTGTGACACAATTTATAAAGTAAAGAATAAAATAGAATAATATAAAATATTTATTAATTCTGAAAATCATTTATCAAACTGATCTGAAAAAACATTTTAGTTTATATATAAAGAATTTATTTACATATCAACCATACTTCGATGGATTTTACTAACACACACCAAAAGGGATATTTTGCTTCACACACGAACACACTGCAAATTCATTTATTATTTATTTGTCTTCTACAGCGTGGAAGGGCGTTCCCCCCGACATACGTCACTGGTTTTTCGTATAGAAACGGCGCTGCAAGCAACCACCAACCAAAGCAGCGGCAGCAGAAGGCAAACGACGGCACTGACTCAGCATTCAATTTTCGTTTCTGCATATGCGCCAGTGTGCGTGTGTATGTGTGTGTGTGCTTGTATATATGTGTGTGTGTGTATGCGTTGAGTGCAAAACTGTGTCTCTCCCTCTCTTCGTGTCTATGTGTATGTGTGTGTGCTTGTAGCTGCTGCCGCCTGTCAAGCAATTGGTTTGTTTTGTCGACTGTTCGATAGAGCATCGTCGTGCTGCTTGTGACTTATGTTCGCCTGGCTCAAATATCGGTAGTTTTGCTCGCCGCGTGACGATGGCGCGTGACTTTTAGACATCGCCGGTGATTTGGAATCGGTATCGATAACGTAATGAGGAATCATTTACAAGTTACACGGCAATCAAACCAATCTGTAAATATCATTCAGCTTGCCTTTGCGGCCAACTCAGTCGGCCAGGCATTTTGGTTATTTTGAATATTGCGCTTGGCACTTGGAGTTGAATCTTAATCGAATTGGTTTGAAGATCACTGCAAAGTCGCCTGTTTGTTTAATTAGCTAATTCAAGGCCAGTGCCATATGTATGTGAACTATAAATATGGATCAGTGCACTTATTCTGACGCACAGTATGTGTACTATATACACCATGTGCCGATCTTATGAAAAGCTTTTGCTGTCCAGCGCTATTAGCTGGCCACTGGATACTCGTCGAATCGTTCGGGAAAACAAACATTTTCTGATTTCAGCTCATTTTCGTTCGCATTGCGTGTGAAATTTCCAAGTGTTTGGGGTTCCTAGATGACCCCATAGTCATCTACTACCGTCTGGACAAAGGACATTCCAATTGTGCTTGTAGTTTGCGAGAAAAAAGGATTTTCGGATTTCGACTCGATCCCGTTCGCCCTGCGAGGGCTTTGGGTTCTTGGATGACACCCTAATCCTTGAATGCAGTTCGATAGATTTGGGCCATGTGATTCTATCCCACCATGTCCTTCGAAAATATGTAGGGATGTAATCGAGCAATATCCTTTTTACCATTGTCGCACGTGTGCCCCTAAAAGTATGCTTCACATATCCAAACAGAATTCAGCCAGCAACTTTGTGGTTCAGCCTAAAAGTATGCTACTTTTTCGACTCATATTTCGAAATAAAAGAGAAATTTATTTGCTAATTTGTTTATTCTTCACATATGTATAATTTATGTTAATTTCTTGTTTTGTTTGTTTCCATTTCGGTTGCATTTCTCATATGTATGTGTGTCCACTGTTACCAGCACTGGAAAATTGTTGGTTTGCCATCCATTTCGGTTGCTATCATAAAACTTATATTAAGTATCCTTCAAATCTTAAATTCAATTGCTTTTTACTTTTTAAGTTTGTTATTTTTTTGTTTTCTTATTTTTTTTGTGAAATAGAAAACTATTATTTTTGTTGTTAATTGAAATAGTTCATATGTTTTTTTGTTTGTTTTTGTTTTTCTTTTTTTGTATTTGTATTGGCTATCAATATTTTGGCTTGTTGGATCGTTAGTATGTATTTAGATGTATGTGTGTATGTATATATTGATGTATTTATGTTTTGGATGTTTGGACATATGAAACTTAAAGTTGTATTTGTTGGTTGTTTGTTTCAGTGAGTTGCATAAATATATATAGATATTTGTTTATCTTTCATATGTTTTTGCAAAAAGGGACGGTAAAATTACAATAAAATCATTTTGAAATATTTATGTATGCATTTTTCAACTTTTACAAATTCTCATAAATAATTTCTATAGGCAACTGACGGATATCAGTTTATCTCTGCTTTATATGTGAGTGGACGATGTGAAAATGTCTGAGTGTGTGTGTGTGTGTGTCTTAAATATAAATTCAATTTAATGGCTCGGTAAATTTACACAATATACGCATTTGTATATCTCAATTTTTGTTGTCAATTTTCTTTTTCAATTTGAATCTTTTCCATTACAAAAACGAAACATATTTGAAAACACAAATTTAAGCAACACATTTTGCATTATATTTTTGGGGGTAGAGTAAAACTGCTACTTTTGGAGGGGTTGGGTGATTAAAACGTGCTGTTTTTTGTAGTCGCTACTTTGTGTGTGTTTGGTGTGTGTTTAATTAATTAGCTACTATAATGATAAGATAATAATAATATTAGTTTAAACTTTAACGCTTTGTTTGCTATTTTATGTTGGTTAAGCTGCTCGTTAGTCATAATAGAGTATTCTATTTTAAAGGCTGTGTATTTCTATGCAAAGTATCATAAAACAGCTTGTTGCAACAACATTTTCCAATCCAGCACTTGTGCAACAAGCTGCATAAATAAATATGTTGTGGATGCTAAAATCCAATTGAAAACAATTCTCGCTAAAATCGTTTTCTTTTGTTGTTGTTTTTTTTTTGTATATATTTTTATTAATTAAATTAAATAATAATGCACAAATTATATATAAATTTTTTGCAGTAAGCTAAGCAAACAAAAAACTATGTTTTCTTTTGTGATTGCAAAAACAAACAATAATTAATTTACTACAATTTCAATTAAAGGCGGCCACAGTAAATACAAAAAATAATCCGTCTTTAAGACGCAGCCCATTGCCACAAATAGTACAATAGTTGCTTTCCATATGTATATATATATATATATATATGTATATATATATCATTTATGTATAATTTACATTTGATTTGGGGTCGGTTTTAGCTGCTCTAGTTTGAGTTTTTAGCTGCCCCTAACAGTTTTTGGCCTTCATCAGCAGCCCATTTGAAAAATACTCATTTAGTTATTGGGCTAATTAATACAATCCATTTGCCAATAGACTTGTTGCATCTTTTGTTTGTTTTGTTCCAAACATCATCTTATCAAAATGTTGTATATCGTTTTAGTTTTTTTTTCTGTTTTTTTTTTTATCAGTTTCGCTTGCGCACAGCGTTGATAACAAAAATCAAAACAATCAACGCGAAAGTTAACAAAACTCAACTTAAATCAAACTAAAACGTTACAAATTGCTTTCTTTTTTTGTTTTTGTGTTTTGTATGTATAGAAAAATACAATTATTTATGTTAGAATTAGAATTGCGTTTTCTCTTTCTCAAATTGTTAATTAAATTAATTGGACGTTTAAGTAACTAACCGTTAATAACTGTTCGTATCGCGTCTAATTACGCCTAACACAAAACTTTCGTCTAACTAAACTCTCAATAAATACAAATATAGAAACAGATACAAATCGTTTATCATTAATAATAGGATAGATCGTAGCTATAGCATCGTTCCCCCAATAATACATCAACAGTATTCTCGATCTCGCTCGCTCTCTCTCTCTCTCTCATGCGTGTGTGTGGGTGTGGTTGTATGTGGTTGTGTGTGTGGTTGTGTGTCCGGAGGAGGAGAAGGAGGGGAAGTGGTGCTGGCTGCAATTGTTCTTGCTCTTCGGGCTATCCACAACAAGGCTCCTCCAAAACGAATTTATAACTTAAGCAAAGTATAAACCAAAGCCAAAAGCTTACGCTGCACGCTGATCTTATGTTAGAAGGGATTCGCATTGCTGCTCGCCGGATTTCTGCTCGATGGACGGGTGCTGAACGACGACTTGCCGCTGGTGCCGCGTTGCGGTGGCATTGGACGGCGCACATGACGCATCTCGCTGTGGCAATGAGAGGAAGCAACCGATTAGTTATGGGTTAATAGTGCGGCCATATTCTACAACATATGTGGCATGAGTTAGTTGGTAGCAGTTAAAATGGTTTTTAAATCAACTCATAAAAACATTAACTTTAACAAAAACTAATTGGCAAAATAATAATTATAGCATTGCTAAGCGCATCATTATTTATAATATATATGTGTGTATAAATATACAACTCAATTAAAATAAAATATAAACTGTCTGAAACTTGAGTCAAATCAGTATCTTAGTTGTTGACACTTCAGAAGTTACTATATAATATATAATAATATGGAAAGCTGTATGAAACTATTTTCTTTTGATGAAACTTGAAGATTAAAAATGTTTTTTTCATTCTACCCAAGTCCCATTAATATCAGACAACTATATCTTTATGGTTCTTTTAGGAACGATTGGACTAAGATAGTTTTTTCATAAAATTACATTATTTTTATGCTTCTAAGTTTTTAGCAAAGATCTGTTAAAATTTGATGACATCACAAAAACTGAGTTCGTGTCAAATTTAATATTTCTTTTTTGCTAAATAAATTTTGATCATTCTCACTAACTACCGATTTAAGTTACTGATTTTACTATATTTATAAAATTTAGCTTTCATAACTTGTGTTAGATATATATATAATATATTTGGTGTCTTTGTATATTTCATTAATTGTTTCAACTTGTCATTTAATCAACTCCAAGCTTGGGATTAGGCGTTTTTTTTCCAGCAGCAGCAGCAGCAGCAGCAGGTTAGCGGGGAGAGGCGCAACATGCAACAAAGGTTTTGCCGCAGTGCAAAATGCTTACCAAGTGTGCTGATTTTGTCGGGTTGGGGATATTTTATACAAAGGACAACTAAAGACTTGATTTTTTTCTGATTTGATGGGATACTGTGATTCTGTGTGTTTTGAGCTCTCTGGCTAAGATTAGCGACCCAAATGCACCCACCGATCCATTTCCATTTCCTCCAAACGCTGGGTGAGTGCCAGCTTTTGCTGGACGGCCAAGCGCAGCAGCTGATTGAGCGTTTTCTTCTCCTCCTCGGCAGCCTCCAGCTGGCGATTCAGATCATCCACCTGGGTAACATACTCCTCGCAGCGTGCGGCGAACATGGCGCGCAGACCTGTATCGGAAAATAAGTATATTAGTTGAAGTATTTAGAGTTGAATTGATTTACTTACTGGAGAAGGTGGCCGCATCCTCTTTGAGCAGTCGGAGCTCGTTGCGCAACTTGGACATGGTGTCGCTGACAATGATCTTCTCGTTCTCGTATTTGGACTTGAGATTGGTGAGTGCCACCTCGGCGGTTTGTTTGTTTGACTTGAGCACATTGCGCAGCGTGATAATTTGCTCGCGTTTCACGGACAACAGACTCTTGAGCTTGACAATTTGCTCCTGCAGCTCCTCCACCTCCTCGGTGTTGCCCTTCTCCACGGCTGCAAAGTAAAAGCAAGTTGTAAACAAAGATTATTTTCTCTTTTTTTGCTGGAGTACTCACATTCACCTCCCTCGGCGCGCACTTTGTGCTTGTTCAGATCGATTGTGTGCTCGACGGCCGTTTTCAGATGCTTGATCTGATCGCTGACGGTGTCGACATACTTCTTAATCTCCACCGAATCCGCCAAGCCCTGCAGATCCTCAACAATTTGCGGGCGTGCAGTGAAAACATCCGATTTGAACTGCGATTGGATGGCAGTCAACGAATCGTTCTCAAAGCTGGAAGGGAGAGAGAAATGATGTCAGTTGGGAAATCGATTTAAGATAGACAAGAGGAGCGGGGAACCCACCTCATATCGTCGCTCTTGTGATCGAGCAGGACACGCGATGGCGTCTCGCCATTCACAGTGCAGACCAGATGATACAGCTGCGCCAGATCATCGCTGAGCGCAACCAGAGTGCTGCGTGCCGAGCCCAAACTCTGGCCAGCATTCTGTGAGATGTGCGTCAGCGTTTGAACATCGCTCTGCAGATCGAGTGACTTTTGTTCGGTGGAGAGCAGTTTGTTCTTTAGATTGGTAACCTCGTTGCGGAGAGTGGTGGTGGCGTCCGTATAGTTGAGACCCTTCTGCAGCTCGGCAATGTCAGTCTTGAGGCCGTCAATCTCCTTGGCGGAGAGCGTAAACCAATTGGCATATTGTGTGATAATCGTACGCAACTGTTGCTGCAATTGTTCATCCTTATCCTTGCCGCCGCCGCTCGTCTGATCCTTGACGTCAATCTGTTTCTTGAGCTGCACAAGGGCATCAACATGGGCGGCCAGCAGTGCGAGACGTGACATAAAGTTCTGCAGCTCATTTTGTGACTTGTCGAGACTGCTTTGCGCCTCACGCAAATTGGTTGTCAAATGCGATTTCTCATTCTCCATCGACTCCAGCTGCTTTTCCAGTTTCTTTAGCTCGTTCAAATGGATCTCGGAGAAGAGATCACATTTGGTGCCATCGGGCGATTTGAGTTCAGTGCTCAAATCCGCCTCGAGACGTTTCAGTGCCAAATTCTCCTCTTCGCCATCGGAGTTATTGCTGGCATTATCCTCCATATTGCTGCGTATGCTGTAGGCCAAATTGCTTATGTGATACATGGACTCGCGATTCAGGTGGCCATCCAGCTCCTTTTTCAGCGCATATTTCGCCTCACGCTCGCCCTGAGGGACACATGGAAACAGAGTGTGTTAAGAAGAGATGCTCGAAATCTTTATCAGGGGGATATTTGATCTTCTCCCTTGGTTCCTTCTTGTTTTACCTGCAGTGCCTCGAGTGCCTCCTCCATTTGCTTTTCAGCAATCTTCTTGAGATTCGCTAGCTCATCGACCTGCTGATTCAGCAGCTCCACCTCCTCGGTAAGGCGACGTATCTCATGTTTGGCACCCTCAAACTCCACCTGTTGACCAAAAGAATCTTTTAGTGGCAACTTTAAGCAAATGGGCAACTTGAGAACCTACCTGCGAGCTTCTCAGGCTGGAGACCTGCTTCTGCAGCGATATGTTCTCCTCCTCCAGTTCGGAGTATTCGCTGAGCATGCGTGTCTCGCGGAATTTCAAATCCTTTAGCTCGGATTTGAGACGCAGCCGGTCTGCCTCATTGTCGCTCTTGTCGCGTCCAATGTCCGAGTTCTCCTGCAGCATGCGATCCCGTTCGTTGCGCACACGCTCCAGCTCATGTCGCAGCTGCTTCGCTTCGTTCTCCAGTTCGAGTATTTGCAGATTGAGCGAGGTTTCGCGTGCGGCCGACTCATTGAGCAGCGTCTCCTCCTGTTCGATGCCCGTCTTATTGGTGACCTTTTGTGACGTTTGGAATTTGGTGAGAGCCTGCAGATAAAGACAAGTGATTAGAAGTTGTGTTAACTGTAAATAGAAGAAATCTGCTGAGTGTTGTTGAAGGCTTGAAAGCTTGCCGCTGCGATAAGCTTATCAAAATTGAACCGATTTTCCTTTCAATCATAATTTAGATTTAATAACCCGTTTTGTGGCTGGAATTCATGCAAAAACTACTGCTAAATCGTTTGCGTTTAATAAACAGCGCACACAATGTAATATACCCACTCTGACTGCCCCCAAATGTTGCAGAGCAACGCAATCATAAAAGTTGCCAGCCTGCCATTTTTATTGCAGTCATTTGCATGTGTAAGTTGTGTACGATGAGCATGGCAGGAGGAGGATGTGGATGAGGAGGAGGAGGAGCAACTGGGGCTAGTGCCAATGTGGGGCGTCGGTCACTGGGGAGTTTTGCTTGCTGCTGCTGCTGCTGCTGACGAGACGCCCCTCGTTTCACTTTGTTACATTTTTCATTAAATGGCGCAGATATCTCTTCTTTTTTCCCATCTTTTTCCCTTTATTGCAGATCTCCCCGTGGAGCAGGAGCGGGAGCAGGAGGAATAGGAGCAGCAAGTGCATCCCAAAGTTGAATTTATTGGATTTTCTGTTGTTACTTAATTGCGCTGCGACAGTGTTGCAAAATGCGTCATAGACGCACATGCTCGTTACGCTTAATAGGCAAACGGACACGCCCAGGACGACATAGCTTAAGGTAAATATGTATTTATCATGTATCAGTACCCGGAGGCACTGAGAAAAATTTTTAAAATGGTGATTAGAGACGGGAGAAAATTGAAGGTGTTGTGAAGAGTATTTTATAAAAGTAAAGTTTTAGTTGTTTTTGTCTAATGAAAGTATTTATAAAGTGTATTTATTTAATTCATTCAGCTTTTTATATACGCTGAACTTTAATGCCTAAAATCAATCCACACATTTTGTTCACAGTGTATTAACTATGTGGGCAGAAAGAATGCGAGAAGGCCAAGCCTCTGTGGCCTGTGTGCAGTCATAAAAGCCGCTGATTGCTGGCATGTGACGTGTCCATACGGTCAGGACGACCTGGGCAACTGGGCGTGGCTTCTGCTGTTGCTGCTGCCCCAACTACGACTGCGACTGCGACTGTAATCACGTTTGTGTGTGGACTTTAATTGAAATCTTGCCGTGCAGCAGTCGTTAGTTTTGTTGTATGGGCCATTTGAAGTACGTGCTTGACACACACAGCGCATTTCATGAGTGCTGCTTGCGAGGAGAGAAATGACCACACCAAAAGCTGCTGGCACATTTAGTGGATTAAGATTACTGTTGCAACGCTTAAATGCCGCTCCAATTAGCCCGGCAGCAATATTTTCTTTAGTGACAAAAAGAATGAAATAAAATGGAAAAATAAATATTGCCTCAAACTCGTCGGCAGACCCTTTTGGCTACTTTACCTTTTTCTTCGTTTTTATTTTTCTTCTTTTTTTTTTGTCGCCCACCATAATTATTGTCAATGGCTGTGGGCGACGTCAACGCGTTTATTTTCTTTTTTCTTCGTCTGCTTGTAATTTCAATTTGAAAGCGTTCCTTGGGGGGCGAAAAACTGAGGCAAGTGCATTTCGTTAATTAGTGTGGAATGGAATGAAAGCCGGCACGCAAAAGGAGCATGGGGGGGGGGGGGAGAGCAAACAAAAGGCCGAGTTGGCTGGAAATTTGAGACCTCTATTGCCGTCACATTCAACCAGGCGAGTGCAGTGGCGCCATCTAGGCTATTTATAATTATACATACATATATATATATATATATTTATATATATAGAAGAAAAGTGTCAACAGGAATGTGGGTGCGGGATCAAAAACAACCAAACCAAACAAAGCAAATGATTATGTACGCAACAAAATGAAATTCGAGCTACAGCTCAATGCTATCAAATATTGTTATGATGTTTTGTCAACTCTGTGTTTTAAAGGGGGTAAGTATAGTGGCGCCATCTACTTGTAAATATATGTACTTCTTATCGTACTGTATTTTTAAGTGCGTTTTTAGTTTGCAATGTGTGCAAAATCATATTTAAAGTTAAGAGATGCCTAAACTCATTATTTCAAATCACAATTAATAGTATGAACTAGTAAAATATGAATAAACTTGCCAAAGTTTACACCATTTTGTTAAATTAAAATATTAGCAAATGCAATCAACTGTTTAAGCTTTTGCCCAAAATTCCATCTTCCAGCTTCCATCTCTGTCGCACTTTCCCAATTGACAAAATACGCAGTGGCGCCACCTAGGTGACGCTGAATAGGCAGCATAACAAAACCGCAATAAATGACACCCTGACATGAACTTTATGCAAATTAGAAAAGATTTTTAATTAAGTCGGGCAAATATTAACACACTCAGTGGCAGGCAACAGGAGCACCAGCACCAGCAGCAGCACGACTATCAACCGTTGCCGAGCAGACAAAACATTTTAGGTGTGTTTGTTACGCTGTTGTCTGACGCATGCCCCCATCCCCCCATGCCTCCCTCCGTCACTCTGTTTGCGGTTGGATCTGTGAGGCAGCAGCCATTTAAATGGCCTAAATGAAGCTGCCCAGGCTCAGGCACAAACGCAGACCGGTTCTGGCCCGCATTGACATGGCAACAGCTGTCTCGATTGCGATATGCAACCCCCCTGCACCCCACTCCCCGCCACAGCGTGCTTTTTGCCGGCTACTAAAAATAGAGCAGATTGCCCACATTATTACCGGCCGGGCAGCATTTCAACATTTTTGGAGCAGCGCTACGTGCACACTTAGGTAGCCAAACGTGTGCAACGCGCAACGAGCAACGTGCAACGGCGGCAATGGGCAACTCATAATAATTTCCTAACCCTCCTTCTCCCCCTCCCCACACACACAATTTCTCCATTCCCACAGCTTGCACAACACCCTCGCGTTTGGATAAAGTTTGCCATGAATGACCGAGCAGTTTTCATTGTTTGGGGTTGTTTCGGGGGCGACAAGCGACAAACGCCAAGCGGCAGGCGGCAGGCGACAAGCAACAATGACGACCGCATCAGCAACAACACCAACAAGTGAAGAGTGCACGCGATGAAAGTGCTCGACTAACAAATACCCTTTGAAGTGTAAGCCAGAAATATAATTGAAAGCAAAGTAAAACAATTCCTGTGGCAAAAAGGCGCAGACATTCCTAAAAGATTACAAATTATAAATCCTTTTGCTTGGCAGATAAGAAGCCGTATTGCCTTGGAGATACTTTTACGAGTGCAGGCAACATATTCTGTTTAATTCTGAGCTCCTTTCGATTCCCGTGTGACAAGCACAATTACATATTACATCAACTAGCTGCCTTCCACGTAAAAAATAATACCATGTATAGAAAAGAGCCTCCAACATAGATTTATACAACAACCTGAGCAGACACTTTATGCGTTTCATGAGCACAGGGTATAGAAAATTCCATTCCCCCCTTCATTCGGGAAATAACAATCAGTGGCAGGCAACAGTGAAAATGCAAAACAAACAAGAACAAATGCTCATGTTTTGTTGTAGGCTGTGTCGTGTAATTTCTTAAAGCACATATAAAACATTCACACACACACACAGACACACACCTATACACAACACACTCGCATTAACACGCACACTCTCACACACACACAGATACAGCATGGAAATGGGATGCGGACGCACTTGTGGCCTCCATGTCAATGCACGCGTTTGGCACTCTCTGAATTTGAAATGTCGCCAAAATGAAAATAAGCAAAAAATAAAAATAAAAAAATTAAGCAAATGCGACGACGAGTGGAATAAAATGTGTATAATATTTCCCAACAGCAGCATGAAAAACACAAAAGCAACACAAATTATGCTCTCATCTAAATGGAAGGCAGTCCGTGCTAAAAAACCAAATCTGATTTGCAAGTCGAAGTGGAAATGCTCTTTAGAGATGACTCAACTATTAATGTGAGGAATAGCGGAAAGATGCCTCCAGCTATCTTAGAAATAATATGATAAAGCTTTGGAACCAATCATCTATCTAAACACTCGATAAACTTACAAATAAAACTAAAGTCAAATAGCGCTGCATGTTCAGCTGAGAGAGAAAAGGCTAAATGAGCATCACTGTTACTCAGTTAATATCATTGAATTAAATATTAGTATTATTAAATCAGGCAACTAAGGTTATTGAACTTAGAAATGGAAATCACCCAATCAAAACTTAGAACCGGAACCGGAACCGGAAATCCATGTTATTTGTTCTTTAACTAGAAGACCCAGTCACCGGAACCGATCTTATTATTAACGAATCGAAACAAAGAGATATATACACATCCATTCCACATATATGTATTTGTATTGTCCATTTTTTTTAAGCCTTTGTTTGGTACTGCTTCGTACCGGTACAAGTCAAGTTTCCAAAACGGAACCGCAAAAAAACGATGCAAAATATTCATAATTTTTAGCAAAAGCTTTACGTTCCGAAACGAAACCATAACCTAAGTTCTTCTCAGTTTGATACCCAGATTAACATACTCAAATTTAGATTTCGTGGAAGCCAAAAACAAGTTAAAAAATGATTATTGAAATGCGCTATTTAATAAAAATAATTTTTATTTGTTTTCTAGTCTACAGAACGAAAAACCATTTGAAGTATATAATAAAGAGTAATGATTCGTCTGAAGATAAAATTCATAAATTTTAACTTATTGCCTCATCGCTAAGCTGTAATGCCCCTTTGGGTATAAAAGGATATGCGAACGCATTCAAGTAGTGCTCTCAGCCAAATGGATATTGCGAGTTGTGAGAATGCAGCAAGTGAAAATTCTTTGTTGCAAGCAAGGATAACTGTCGCATTGATGCAGCAAGGATAACTGAGTGTGTGTGCATATTGTCGTTTGGCAGCAACAAAAATCATTTGCACTTAACAGCCAATCAGCAGAGTCGTAATCATGTGCTGTCCAACTGGAAGGCGTTGCAACATCCATTTGCATATAAACTGGGGCAGCAGATGTGTTGTTGCAAGTTTGTCTCGTTGGCAACACTCCAACCTCCACTCCGAGCTGCACAAAGGGCACCAGCTATAGGGTCATAAAAAGTGTCTACGAGCCGAGTCGGAAGCCAATCAGGGTCCAAATATGTTTGCTACAAATAAATTGCATGGCCCTTATGGCCATGGCCAGTATAGCGCCCCCCCCCCCCGCCCCCACCGACCAAAAAAAAAAGGAACAAAATGAATGGAATGTTGCAAGTGTTTGTCGTGTTGCCGCATCCTCAGCAGCTGCGAGCGATCTGCTCATCAGTGTGGCGCCTCCACAGCAACACTTTTTCTCCTCATTTGACGGCGCTGCTTTTACATTTCGCATTGCTGGCGGAGTGGGTAGCTGCTGCGGGGGCTTGCTAGTGACTGCCACACTTGCAACATTTTTCCTGCTCATTTCCCTTGCAACCGCGAAAGCCTGTGCAGAGGCAACCACAGTTAAGTAGTCACAATGCGACTGGTCTAAAAGATACCCTGTGCTTGAACTCTGCTGTTGCTGTTGCTGCCTCAAGTTGCAAGCTGCTTCTTCGCACAGTTTTACACTTTGCAACACTGATTTTCTAACAACTTCTAATCTTCTTCTTGATATTTTAATTTGATTTTTGATATTGATTTCATGACAAAAGGTTTAATTATCAAAGATATCAATTAAACATGTTTGGTATACAGGAATCTGTATTCCCAATTTTTCAGATAATTTAAATAGATGGAGAATCAGGAATATTTATATCATATACTGTTCCCCTCTTTCTGCCACCTGTTTCATACGAGTCCTTCGACCTATTATACCCTTTTATCGCAATTTTTTAAAAGGGTATAATGACAACTGCGCTTGCAACAATGTCGGAAACATGTTTTGTCAGCGCTCAAGCGCTGCATTTAACCCCTTCGGCCCAGCCGCCCTTAACCCCAACTTGACAGCCAGCCCAACCTCCTCCCATCCCCAGTTGCAGCTCCCAATTGTCTGTTGTCCTTGTTGTTGTTGTTGTTGCTGCTGCTGCCGGATTTGATTGCCGTAGAATTGCAATTTGCGCCAACAGAACAGAACATCAGCGTCAAATCATTATAATTTCTTCGTCGGGATTTCTTTTTTTTTTATCTGTCCTTCTCCTCTCCCCTCGTCGTCTGCTGCTGGGTCCTGTTTATTTGTCGCTTTGATGTTGTTGTTGTTATGACTGCAAGTGTCTGGCAAGGATTCGTTAAACGGCTTTTGGCTGCACAGTTTGCCAACTGAATTTGTGCACGGATTATGGCAAGACTGGATTTTATTCCATTTCTTTTTTTTTTTTGAGTTAGTTAAGTTGAGTTCCTTTCACATGACTAGGTTCTTAACTATTAAATACTATTTAAATTTAGTTTGTTAGCTGTGGATTTGTACTATTGTGGATCAGAAATTTAATAGTCATTTCGGCAATAATGAAAAACAATAAAATGAGAATGTATTTTAGTTGAAATATTAATTTTGAATTGCTTACATTTTAGAAATAGAATCGGTTTAGAGTTGGAACTAAGACAAACATGATTTTGGCATTTCAAATCAGTTTATTTTTATGGAAGTTTAAGAAAGTTCCTGGAAGAATTGTTTGTGCGCAAGAAAATGATCTAGTTTCTATGAACAAAAACTTTACCGATTGAAATTCAGAACCTGAACCGAATCTCTAACATTTTTTTACAGTTACAGCAAAATTTGAAAACAATTGCAACCGTACCGGATCCGGAAGCGGAACCAAAGTACTCTGTGCTTGGACACCCTGGTTTTTGAACACCATGTTCCATTTTGAATCGCTTTAAGGCATTTTGCTCTACTGGAGAACTTGCTGGGAACACATTATTTTCACTCACTTAAAAATACTTCAATTTGCATAACAATGCCGCAGCTCAATCCCCCCTGCCCCCATCACTCCTCTGCCACTCATAAGCACTTTTTGTTCTGGAGTTCGGAGTGCAAATAACTACATTAATTATTCAAGTTTGTATTAAAAACTTTTTGGCTTTTGTCTTGGGCGGCAGGGAGCAAAGCATGCGAGTTAACAACTCACAGAACCGCAGCGGGACAAAAGGACAACACAGGACGACGACTCTCTGACTGCTGCAAGTCCCCAAGCGGAATGTCCTTGGCTCGACGTACATGCGAGCCATAAAGTATGGCCACAAACACACACGAGTATATATATATATATATATACATATATATACCTATAAATAGAGAATGCTTCGCCTTATGGCTGTTGTTGTTTTTAGAGCAGGTGCCTCCGCCACTCCCTGCCCCTGCCACTTAATTGCCACAGTTACACAAAGTGTCCAAAACAACATGTTCGTTACAACCACTTTTGTGCAACTCAATAAATTGTCCAACGCAAACGTTGTACAAATATTTGCTTTGTATATTTGCCTTTGCTTGTGCATCGATTGCATTCGCTTCAATTTTTCATTCATTTTGTTAGACTTGTAATTGAAAATTCGCCCCCGTTGTGCACAAAACTTCTGTGCCAGCGGCTTCACTTTTTGCACAATATTCGATTCATTTTGGCCCGGCTAATTTCGTCCAACCACCGATAAACTTCTACTTCTACTTCGCCCCACCCCAAACCGTCTCTGACTTATGGCATTGCAGGTTGTCGCGCCCACAGGCTGATATCTTGATTACAAGTGCAAGTGGAAATATGTCGCCCATTCTGTAGAATCACCCCCCCCCACCCCCCTCCCCTTTTCCTACTCGTGCTCTTCGTTTTCTTCCACCCTTTCCCTTCAACCGGCACAAATTGCACGCAGCCAGCAACAAAAATGCCCGCAGCAAATTATTTTTTTTCCGCTCTGAATTTTAATTTTAAGCATGCATTAATCTGTGTGTGTGTGTGTGTGTGTGTGAATGAGATAGTGTTGCTTGGGTGTGTGTGTGTCTCTGTGTGTGTGTGTGTGTGTGAGTGGGTTGTGTTTTGTTGGCTGCGCTCTCGTAAAAGTTCAGTTGAGTTCAAAGCTAACAAGCTGGAAACTATCAAGCGAGTGGACTAATGGGCAGGTGGGCGCCACCTGTCGGCCAATTAATCAACTTGCGGAAAGGGGACGGGGGGTGAGGGCGAGGCATACTAAATTGAATTACCTTCACAAATACTGGAGAAACGTGTGAGAAACGAGCATGGCGGCATTATAGCTGATCCAACATTTTATAAAGTTGAAAGCTGAATGAAAAGTTGCATAATAATATTATCGATATCCGAGTTAAATTAGTGGGTTTAGTTTTATAGATTTATGGGGCAACTAATTTACAAGCTGTTAATTAAAAGTTTGTGTGAAACTTTTTCAATTTACAAGAAACAAAACCAAAAAGTCAATTGACTAATAATAAACGCTCGCTTTTGAATAAGATTTGAGAGCTTTCATGCACATAAAAAGTGCCTCATCAAATGGACAAAAATAACGAATATATTTTTTATAGCCAATGGTTCCCATAAACCTAGTTCCCACAACTGAATCTAAATAGAAATAAGAATATTTCATAATAATCATGTTATTTTAAAATTGAAAAACCCCCACTGCGATTTAATCAATTAAAAAATCTGTGTTAAATCACTGTCAATATTAAACCCTTTCCACAATAATAAATTAAATCCCATGGCCAAATACAGATCAACGAGAGAAAAAATAACATTTCACCCTTCACCTTCGCCCTTCGACTTGTTTCCATTTCCACTTGCGATTCCAACAATCGATTCTTTGTTTTGGCAACGAAGTGGAGTAATTAACGCCACAGGCTAAAGGAAACAGCATAAATAAAGTGGTGAAAAAAAGGGGAAATGATAATGAGCCGACAGGCAAAAGTTATTTATATTAAATACCCTCCCACCAACCCCCGACAAATTGAAGGACAAACTTTGTTGCTGGGCTTTGGCGCATTGCACGTTGAAATTCCAGCGGAAATGCCAAAACAATTGCCATGGCTAATTGCCAGTCGGACAGTTGGCAAAAGCTGCCGCTATGCCCAACACACATTCATAGGTGCAAAATGGAATGGTGAAAACCGAAAAAAAAATAAATAACAACAAAAAATACACGGCACATTGGCCAAGTTGTAATAAAAACAGCAGCAGCAACAACAACAACTAAGTCAACAAAGAAACAAAGTCGATGATAAAGCGCAAACCAAATTGACCATGATCAGAGCCAAATGGTGGGCAAGAGAAAGAAAGAGAGAGAGAGTTTTGGTGGGGAGAGAGCGGTTAGCGGGGCGTGTGGGCGCTCACTGAGGCGGCGCCAAGTACCGCAAAAGCCCAGTTTACCAACAACGAGCGAAATGAACTTCTGACTAGAGCAGAGCAGACGAAACGATTGAATCATTCGTGATTATCAGAGCCGGACACAGAGAGAGAAAGAGGCAGGCAGATAGGATAGGAGAGGAGAGGAGAAGCGAGGAGTGGATAGACGGAGACAGAGAGGAGAGGAGCGAGTAGTTAGCCGATGAGCAAATACAGGTAGCACTCGATAAGTTGAATTTGATTTTAAAGATACCAAATTAAAAGCACCGATTTTCATGCAGGGGTGAAAAATAATCTTTAAAAATAATATAGATAAGAAATAAATAAATAAATATAATAACGCTTATTTTATGTTTTGCATCCAAGCAATTTATAACTCAGATAAGCATAGAGTAGATAAAAATATTTCCAAGACAATAAAATTAACTGCATTTAAATTGAGCAAAGTGCACACTTGACTCCATATTGAGGTTGCACTGTGTTTGCTGCCAACAAGACAAATTGGAAACCGATTGCAAAACTTTATGGTCTAGCTAGAAGTTTGCTGCTGTCTGTGTTTGAGTGAGTGTATATATAAATATATATATATATATATATCTATATATAAGTGGTATGTGTGTGTGAGTGTTGATAGATAAACGGCAATTGGCTTGAAAATGGCCAACAGAGGCCAAAGAACACAGCTGTTGATCGGTTTAGCTGTTTTTATTGAGTTGTGCTTTTATTTGTTTGTTTGTTTGTTTTTCTCTTTGTTGTTTGCTTACCTCCTGCGTGATGTCCAGTTCGTGTCTTGTGTTGTCGTAGAGTGTTTCGAGCTCCTCGCACTTCTGCTGCAGTGCCGACTTCTCCTCCAGCAGCGATAGACCATATTCAGCGGATTGGGCGCTGGCGCTGGTCACCTGATCGAGTTCGCGTGTCAGACGCTCCACTTCCATGCGCAGATCCCCAACAACTGTCTCTGTGTCTGCCATGATGAGTGTGTATGAAGGGGGATAGATGGAAGGGGCGAGGGGTATGTATATGTGTGTGTGTGGAGCTTTTAGGACGGTACCACGGTGTAGAGTAGGCGTGACAAAGTGCAGCAGCTGCTCCTGTTGCTTTTGGGCGGAATTGTCGTCAATTAATGTTTTCTTCTTCTTTTTTTTTTGGAGGGAAATCAATCAAAAAACCAGGTTGCTTTTTTATGTTATTTTTTTTTCTGAGTGCTTCAGCAAAAACAAAACTCACTCCACACACAGACACACGGTCAAAAGTGGTGCGTGCGTGTGCGTGTGTCTGTTTGGTTCGTTTCACCTTTTCTCTTTTGTGCTGTTATTCACGGGCACATTTGTTGGAGTTTTTGGTGGAATGAAAATTGGAATTGTTTTTTTTTATTCGTCACTTGTCGCACTTTTGGAAGGATCTCCGCAATTGCAGTAAACAGAAGGCGGCAGGCACAAAACACAAAGCGGCGCGGGCGGACGGGGCGAGAGAGAGAGAGGGAGAGAACAGAGGAAGTTTCAATTCACAAGAACGGTCGACGTCGCTTCTGCTGCTGCTGGCGTCGTCATCGCTGTCGTCGTCGTTGTCGACATGACATCACACGATTTCCACTTTCATTTCAATTAATTGTTTGTTTCTGTTATATATATCTACTACGTATTTTTCGTTGCACAATAGACGGAATATTTGTTTAGAGCAATTGCACAAATTGCTAATTAATTAAGATAAAAATCGAACAATTTTCTTTTTTTTCTAAGAATGCAAAAACAAAAACTCCGCAATCACAGTCCGTGCGTGCCTGTCTTCTTCTTTGCACACACTGTTTGTGACGGAATGCGAATTAGTGATGTCAGAACTACAAACTATCGGTGCATTGTGTGTGATTGTGAAACACTCAATTGACTTGCGATATTTGGCAAACAAATGAGCGGAACTTATTGAAAGCAATCAGATTAATTGTTTTAAATTAAAGTAAATGGAAAATATTAAATATTGCACCTAAAGGAATTTGCCAAGTGATAGACATATCGCTGAAGAGTCATAACGATATTTCCAGCTAGCGATAAGCTGTCAAAGTGTGCGATATATATGATGTACGATGCATCGACTGACAAAAGTTGTAATCGATATGCTGTACGAATGTAATGTGTGTACACACTGTTCGATTGACAGACGGGCAGTAGAACAGCTGATTGCCTGGCATGCAATTCTTGTCCGTGGTGCGATTTAAAATTATTTTTAGTTCTCTAATAAAAACACCTGCACGTAACATCAATACAAACAACTGCCAACAAATTGCATTTGAAAACTCTCAACTGAGCAGCCTGTGTGTGTCTAGTTCAAAAATTGTGTAGAGCGTGCTCATTGCTCAAAAATGTTGCTAGCTGCCATTGCAAAATTTTCAACAGCAGACACAACGGCAACAACAACCACAACAACACAAGCAACAGCAGCAGCCGTTAAAAGACAATAGAAAAAAAGAAACAAACACACAGAAAATTGCATAAAATTGCAAAGCAATCAATTAAAATTGATCAAATAGTTATAGTTTTGTGCATGCAACAACAACAGCTGTGCACATTAACACAATTCATCTGTCGAAATACGTTCTAAATAAAGGGTGCGTGAACAGCTGCGTTGCGACGTCGTTGTTGGCGTGGGCAGCGACAGCGACTGAGACTGAGACTGCGACAGAGATAGAGACGAAGACAGAAACAACGAACAATAGGAAAAACAAAAACAAACAACGAGGCAGCAACGATGGAGATGCGAGAGGTGCTGAGTCGCGAGGGGCGCGAGGCGAAAAATTTGCTCGTCTACCAGTTTTGCGATGAGACAAGCGCTAGCGGAGCAACAGCAGCCAAAGATGCAAGAGACGTTCTAGCCAATGGCGACTGTAAGTCAAAAAAAAAAAGAAAAGAAAAAATACTAAAACGAAATCAATTTTATCGTTTGTTTTTTTTCGACTTTAGTTTTCGTGTGCGGCTTTTTTTGCATACACGTTCGAAGGGTATTATTAAATTGTGGTGAAGTGTGTCAGGAAGTGAGGAAGATGTTGCTGAGCCAAAAAAGTATATATGCACATATATATTCCTGATCAGCCGAGTTGGGAATTTGTTGTACATCTTTTTTTGTAATAGAAAATAGAAGTTATATCTTCGAGCTGAGTTCTCGTCTAAACCACTTTTTGGCTTGCTAAGATATCTCAACAAAATCAGACTTATTATATATCCCCAGTAATCTTATTTGTATATATATATATATATATATATATATAGCTGTCTTAGGAACAATGGCTAGAGTACAGTCAGCAAGTCAGTTTAAATTCAAATTATTTTTTTGTGTGGTCTGATTGGGATTTTCTGTTGAATTATTTTGCGTTTAAATAAATACCCCTAGAAATCTTTTAAATATTTGTAGATTGTTTTAATTTATGTATTAATTTATTTTATATAATATGAATAGTTTAAAATATTTTTTTTTTAATTTTCTTTTGTATTTTTCTGTTTTTAAATAATTAAATAAACAAAAAATACATTCAATCATTTAATTTAATAAATAAAGTAAACAAAAAGTATCTATTAGTCACCTAATTTCATTAAATACTAATGTGTGCTCAGTTTTAGGCTACTCGACGACGCCCACATGCCGCAAGCCGCCAGTTGCGCCGCCGAAGTCACCGAATGGCTTACAGACGCCCACCAAGCACTGTCCCCAATCGCCCACAACTCTAATGCTCCGCTCCAAGCAGCCAAACAACAGCAGCAGCAGCAACAACAACGACAACAATATCAGCAACAGCAGCAGCAGCGCAGCTGGCTCCAATAGTGGACCACGTGTCCGCAGCGCGTCCACGGGACGGGACAAGAAGTCGGAGCTGCAGGCACGCTACTGGGCCCTGCTCTTTGGCAATCTGCAGCGAGCGGTGAACGAGATCTATCAGACCGTGGAGTGCTATGAGAATATATCCAGTTGCCAGGAGGCCATCCTGGTGCTGGAGAACTATGTGCGTGATTTTAAGGCGCTCAGCGAGTGGTTCAAGGTCAGCTGGGATTACGAGTCGCGACCGCTGCAACAGCGTCCACAGAGCCTGGCCTGGGAGGTACGCAAAAGTAATCCCACACCGCGTGTGCGCACCAAGAGTCTCTGCAGTCCCACTGCCTCGGGCAAATCCAGTCCAGCCTTCTTTCCCTGCAGCTCCGGCAAGACATCGCCGTGCTGCGATGGCCGGGTGACGCCCAAGAAACTGTTGCGCGCCTACGACCAGCTGCCACGTGGCGCGATGCGTGTCAATGTCCGCGAACTGTTTGCGGCAAATAAACGGGGCACCACACGTGGCTCACCCAACTCGGATGCACTGGATGCACCGCCAACGCAGGGAACGACACCAACAACAGGAGCAGCAGCAGCAGCAGCTGCCCAGCTGGAGGAGAAGCCATTTGTGCAGCTGAGCACTCAATACTCACAGACAGATCTCGAGGATCCGCACCTGACGCTGGCCGATGTGCGCGAGAAGATGCGACGCGAGGCAGCCGAACGGGAGGCAGCCAAAAAGGAGGCAGCTGAACGTGAGGCAGCTGAACTGGAGGCAGCAGCAGCTGCGGCAGGTGAGCTTTACAGTTGCAATCAAAATTATAGCACCATTCTCACAAAAAAATGTTTCCGAAGGTGTTTCATTTTTATATTTGCAAGTTGCGCTTTTAGAAGTGGAAGAAGACCCTTTAAAAATGAGATAGAAAACAAGTAGAATTTTATTAACTGTTTTCAACTGATTTAAATTGAATTCAAATTATGAAAAAGTCACAAAATTAACGCAATATTTTTTAAATTTGCGCTTGTAATTATCGAAAGTATAAATAAATAAACAAGATCTATTTTCAAATTAAAAACATATATAAATATTTAGGGGAATACTAAACAATACATATTAAAAATCCACATTTGAAAACTATTGCAAAACTTAAAGATTGTTTGCATAATTTTATTCGTAAATGTTGTTGTGGTGCTATCATTTTCTGCACAACTGTATAAATATATAAACATTGCAGCTAATAACATTTGTTCACCTTTCACAGCTTATCAGAAAAAAGTGGAAGAAGAAGCAGCAGCAGCAGCAGTTGTAGTTGCAACTGAGGAGTCGCCAATGGAGAATAAAACTGACATGCAGCAAGCACAAGCCGCAGACGGCGGCAATTCAGCACATGAATCACAATCCGCAGTTGTTGAACCAACTGTTGGCGTTGTGATGGAGCCAACATCGTTGCAGCTAACCGTTGCCAGCTTGGATGCCATGGAGAATGCGCTGCTGACGGCCCAGGCCAGCAAGGAGGCAACGCCGCCGAGCACACAGCTCAAGCAGATTGGACCGCTGCCCGAGAAGAAGCCAGCAGCAACGGCCTTGAGCACGGCCAGCGGCAACATGCAAAATAGCCCACTCAAATATTCCAGTGTGCTAAATCGACCAGTTGCAACGCGTGGCGCCAATCAAAAGGGCAACGCACAGCAAGGAGCAGCAGCAGCAGCAGCAGCTGGAGGCGGAGCAGCAGCAGGAGCAGTTGGAGCAGCAACAGCAGCAGCAGGTGCGCCACACACCAAGCTGCCCAGCAGCAAAGTTGTGGCAAAGGCAACAGCGCCCGTAAATGGCTTGCGACGCAGCAACAACAACAACAGCAACAACAATAGCAATGTCAACAGCAATGTCAAACCATTTGCGGCACGTCGTGCTGCGCCTCCGCCACGTCCGTCGAGCAAAACCGAATGCTATGGTCCGCCCAGCAATGTTGCCTCGCGCTTGTCGGCACGTTCGCGCACCATGCTGGATATGAATGGGAATGCTGTGGCAGCTGCGGCAGCAAGTGTTGCAATCAAACCGTTGGCCAAACGCAGCACAAACTCCCTGCTGACGGCTGGCAAGCGGGTAAGCCAGCCCAGCACACTTGGACGCACTTCACGCGAGGACATTGCCAGCTCTACGTCGACACTGAAGGCGAGCAACGAGCAGCTGAGCAGCTCGAGGAGCACCCTCAAGCTGGACGAGCGTCACTCGGAGCCCAAACAGCTGTCGTCCGATAACAATGATGGTTGGCTGACGGTGAAGAATCGCCGCAGGCCGAGCATGCATTGGTCGAATCGTTTCAATCAGCCCACAGGATATGCCAGTCTGCCCACACTGGCGCTGCTCAACGAGCAAAGGGACGACAAGGATAAGGCCAATAACAGCAACTCAAAAAGTGTCGCCTCCAAGGCTGCTGAGCCTAAACCAAAGGCTGCCAATAAATCGGCCAAGATGTTGGCGCATCCTGCATCCCGGCCAGAAATTAAGAATGCCAAGGCAAAGGTCAACTCATTTCCAGCACAGCGCACAACTGCCCATATCAAGACAAAGCAAGACAAGGATAAGGACAAGGACATCAACGATAAAGAAAAGGATAATGACAAAGAGAAAGACACTGATAAGGATAAGGATAAGAACAAGGACAAGGACAAGGAGAAGCCAAAGCCGCCAGTTGCTCTGATGCGCAGCAGCAGCAACTGCATCTCTGCTGGCAGCAATGTGGCAAGTTCCTCGCTCAACGAACGCACCTCCATCATCAAGCGCCAGAAATCGGATCTCACTGGACTCAAGATGACCTCGCTCCACAAGGAGTACATGCGCAGCGAGAAGAACGCTCTGCGCAAACAGCAAAAGGAGCAGAGCAACAGCAACTCCTGCGGCGCCACGGATGAGAATGTTGAGTGTGAGTCTGTGAGAGAATATGGGGTATATATTTAAGATATAATTATAGATATATATGCTTTGAGGGTATATATATTCTAAAAGTAATCTATACGATTGTAGCAGTCTGTGGGAATATAGACACATGATGATGATATAGATATTTTCAGAGTGTATACAAACTCCAGAAGTACTAGAAGTATAGGCAGTAGCATAGGAGAGATGTACGTGTGGATATATGTATCGATAAAGTTATAGATATAGAAATAAATATAGATATAGATATAGACAGATAACCCGCAAAAGGAACAGATCAACAGAAAGTCCTGCAGAGGTAGGGATAAGAATGTTGAGCATAAGTATAGATCTGTAGAGATATAGATACAGGGATATGTGTGCAGAGGGTATATATATATATATACTGTAATTAAATAAAAGATTGTAGAATAGTCTCTAGGAATATAGATATGTAGATGAAGATGTTGATGTAGATATTGATATAGATATAGATATAATCAGCAAGATCAGCAGCATCTCTTGTGGAGCTAGGGAAGAGAATTTTGGTAGTTATTATGTGAGGAAAATTGAGTATATATTTAAAGTATAGATCTGTAGAGGTAGATATATAGACACAGAAATAGGTATAGAATTACTTATAGGTATAGCTATAGATATAGATGCAGATAGAAATGTTTAGAGGGCATATATATATTCTAGCAGTAATTGAAGTATAGTGAGTAGCAAAGTCTGTAGAGATATAGATTTATATATATAGGAATAGGTAATATATGTTTAGAGGTTGCTTTATAGTCTTAGAGAATTATCGAGTTGCAGCTAATCGTTAGATTTAGTAGTTCAGAGTGGGTCTTAGTAATCCCGTGTAGGGTATATATATACTCTACTATTTGAATATCAGATAGTAAACTGAAATATAGAGAATTATTCTAGTTACAGCACAAATCTGAGACTAATCAGTTTCTTCTTTCAAAGTGCACTCATTCTAGAACTGGAATAGATTTGCAATCTTTCAATTCATTAACGATTACTAATTTCTACGAGAGCAAGGATGCTCATAGTCTTTAAAAGTAGATAGACTGGTTCTTAGTAATCGCAAAATGACTAAATTAAATTAATAATTACTTCAATGCTTACATATGGTTATAAATTAAAGACAAATCTGTTCCTTCCTGGTGCATAAATTTAAATAAAATCCTAATCTTTCGCTTCTTCTGCAGCCAGCAATGATGACCACAACAAGATCGACATAAAGATTCAGACAAACTGTGAGTTCTCCAAGACAATTGGTGAGCTCTACGAGAGCATTGCACGCTGCAAGCTGCCCAATGGCTGTGTGAAGCCGAATGCCTCCTTGCTGAGTGCCTGCGATGAGATCGAGGAGCAGAATGCCGAGGATGTCGAGGAGGAGCGCAATGAGCGCATCCTTGTCGAGGTGCAGGAATCTCTCGAGCGTCAAATACGCGAATTGGAAAGCACCGAAATCGATGTGGACACCGAGACAGATGAGACGGACGGCGAGGTGCAGCTGGAGGAGCACGAGGATGACAGCGCGGAGCAGACACTCGTCGACGATGCCGTCGTCTTTGTGACGATGAGCGACGATGAGAACGCCAGTCTGGAGTTGCGCTATCAAGCCCTACTCTCCGACATGTCGTGGAACGAACGTGCCGAGGCATTGGCCACTCTCCAGGCCTACGTGGCACGTCATCCGGGCCGCGCACAGGAGTTGCATCAGAAGCTATCATCGCCGTCGCGTCGTCGTTCGCTGCAGGAAACGCTGAAGAAGTATCAAGCAAAGCAGGGACGAGCTCACCAGAAACGCATCCTGCTGCAGCAGGAGAAGGCGGCCAAGTTGCAGCAACTTTTCATACGTGTCGAGGATGTGAAGGCTGTCAAGAAACAGCTCATCGAGGACAAGCGCCAGAAGATGGAGGGACGTCTGCAACGTGCCGCCGAAAATCGCGAGATCTTCTTGAGGCAGATCATTGAAAAGGCTCACGACGAGGACAAGAAGCTGAAGGAGATCAATTTCATCAAGAATATCGAGGCGCAGAATAAGCGACTCGATCTCATGGAGTCCGTCAAGGATGCCGAGGGTCGTCTCCAGGAGCTCGAGCAGGAGCGCCAGAAGCGCGTTGAGGAGAAGGCAGCCAAGGAGGCGGCTGTGGAGCGACGGCGTCAGGCGCTCGAAAAGGAGCGACTGCTCAAGCTGGAGAAGATGAACGAGACGCGGCTGGAGAAGGAGCAGCGCATCGGCAAGATGCAGGAGCAAAAGGAGCGACAGCGTCAGGCGTTGGCCCGCGAAAAGGCGCGCGATCGCGAGGAACGCCTGCTCGCGTTGCAGGTGCAGAAGCAGCAGACCACCGAGGAACTGCAGCGCAAGATCCTACAGAAGCAGGCGGAGTCCGCCCGGCGGCATGAGGAGAACATCGAGCACATTCGACAACGTGCCGTGGAGCTAACCATGCCCAGTCAGCGGCAACAGGACGAGACGCGTGGCGATCAGGATGAGGATGAGTTGCTCAATGGTGGGAATGCCACCAGCACGACCAACGAGGATTGCGATCTCTCCTCAACACTGTCCGAACTCGGTGGCGCCACCGGGAATCGCGAACACTCGCGCAGCTACAAGAAGAAGATGAAGAAACTCAAGCAACGCATGAGTCAGTGGTGAGTAGCACTTAATCCAAAAGTTTCCTGTTTCTCTGAGAAGATTGAACCAAACTTGATCTGTATAAAGTTAGCCAATTGTCAACCTATAATTATAATTATAATTATAAGTAAATTATTATAAAAATACTGAAACCACTCAAAGTGTGAAAAATTACATAATGAAGTTGTCCAAGAGTATGCAACAGATGGAAGAAATATTCTATAGTATATATATTCTAGATCAGCATCGGAAACCCAATAGATCTCAGAGTCTAAGTTGGTTTCATTTTAAGGATTAACTTCCCGTACTTAAAGAAAAGCAACAATTTGAAAAATATAACTTTATAATACATCTGAAGGCCACAGTAGACATTAATTAAGCCTAGTTCAGTTTATAATTGCAATTTCTTTCTGATTTTAATAATAATAATAATAAAACTTTGGAAAAAGTCTCCGACACTATACTAATCTACTGCTTGATAACTCAGCTATGCTATAGAATATTTAAATTAAGAATCAGCAGTCTATATCTATATTAGCATTGCCTTACACCCGTTCACCCTCTCTCTCGCAGTGCTGCCGACTACTTGTCCACGCTGGATGCACTTCCCGCACATCTGAAGCGGGACAGCAGCGTGCCCAAGCTGCTCAATCTGGTGATTAAAGGCGGCGGTGCTCAGGGCTTGGATCGGACGCTGGGCAATCTGTTGCGTGTGATACCCAAGGCGCGGACCTGTGATTTTCAGGCATTCCTCAGCATGGATGGGCTGGGCATCCTCGCCAGCCATGTCATCAGCAAGGGCATGGACGACGCCAACAACACCGAGATCTCAAAGAAGTGAGTTAGCCATGCATTCAACTAGCAGTTTAATTGAAATTCCCCATTTCCTATTCACCCCTTGCAGATCCGTCGTCCTGGCCGTGCAGCTGTATCGGAATGCTTGCTCCGTTTGTCCACAGATCGCGCGTCATGCACTTTTGGGCAATTCCATTGCGACGCTGTTCGATGCCATCGTCAAGAGTTTCCAGGTGAGCCGTCAGCCATTAGACATCGTGGCAAGTGCCACACAATAAAAGTGTCGCCAACTTGTCGCCATTTGGCGTCGCATCCAAAACCTTATTCCCCGCAGATCATTGTCAGACGCTTTCAAATTGGCCAGCTCTCGCATTTCGGGCCAAAATTGGCAATGGTTCCCTTTACGTCTGCTGCCCCTTTACCACCTTTGGCCCGGTCCCTTGCCGCTTGCCTCTTGCCTCTGGCTTTGCCACTTTAAACTTGGCGGCGCTGATTTTTTCACTCCCTTTTTTTTAGTGTTTTAGGTATTGTAATTTTGTTGTGCAGCTTGTAACAGTTGAAGTTGATGTCTCTGATTCCATTAAGTATATATATTCTCGATCAGCATAAGTAGCCGAATCGATATAGTCATGTTCATCTAATCATGAAACTCGGCAAATATCGGTATTTTTGCTGCAGGCAGTCAACCTGATCGGATTACTATATTATATAGATCCCATCGATCGAAAGATCGACAAATGTTGTTGTTTCTAGCCAAGCTTAGATTTTGATGAGAAATCAGTAAGATCAGACTACTATATTTAACTACTCTATAAAGATAAGTGCTTGCCTGACAAACATTTACTTTAACAAGTTATCCTAACCAAAGTCAACCGTTATGTGTGTTATTAAATTACTAAAATTTGGACAATAAACTAACAAAATTAGATAACTATATCTATAGCTTATATATATATCTATAGCTATAGGAACAATCGAACACTTGTTTACTTTATAGTATAAATAAAAATTATAATTAAAATTAATCAAAATCCAATTTATATAAATATTAGCTTTGTGCTATTAAAAAATATATTTTTCTTGGTTAGAAAAGTAAATATTTATATATAAATATTATGTGTATTAAATATTTAGTGCTGATTTATTTATTTATATATAATGTATGCATTAAATATATATTCCTCATAGTTATACAAATATTTATTTACATTATATTTATATGCCTTATAGCAGTAGTGTATTTAAAAGTCGACTTCATTTTTGAGCAGCGCTCAACGCACACGAGGTTTTTGCCAAGTTTAAACTTTATTGTTTTCTTATTTGGCTCGCTTGTTTATTTGCCATTTCTTTGACGCTTTTATTTGGCGCATTTGCTTTTGCTTTCTGTTTTTTTTTGCTGCTGTTGTTGTTGTTATTCTTTTCGATTTGTGTGTGGCATTTTTATTTGAATTTTATTTACTGGTCGCCGTCGTCGCTTTGCCTATAAATTCGAACGCAAATGTGTCGACCCCCTTTCTCTTCTCCCCTTTCCTTCTGCTCCACATTCTGTCCTTGTCCCTCTCCCTTTTGGCCGCCTGACAATTTGTCAGCATTTGCCTGTCAAGTTTTGCGTGCGAGCCTATTTTATGCGTTGTGCCCCTTGAGCTATCTTAGAGTGGATATATTCACTATGTGCATGTGTTTGTGACAAGCGAAAGGAGGCAGCTTGGATAGATACATTCATAGATAGATTCATAGAAGATCTGAAATATTTTCGTAAAGCTAAAGTCAAAAAGGTGTTCTTAATTAATTCAAATGTACAAGTTCTACAAACAGCTCTTTGTGCAAATTCTTGTTTTTCTATTATTGTTTAATTAGAGTTGTTAAATCTGAAAGATATTCGTGTTTTTTATATGCTTTTGTTTTTGTAACAAATTGAAATACAGGGTATTTGCTAGTCAAGCAGAGCACTCTGCCTATTCTTGTTTTACTATTATTGTTTTATATGTGGCATACATAAGTGTTTTATGTTGATATGTGTGTGTGTGTATATTTGTGTGGCCTGTGCTGTTAAATCAATCGTTAAAGCGCGTAAAAAGCCACTCTTCTTCTGCTTATCCATTGTGATTGCTGTTGTTTGTATTGTTGTTGTTGTTGTTGTCGGTCGCTTTTGAATTCTATAAAAAAAATATATATATTTTTAACTGCGCCTCACTCGTCGCACTTTCATTGGTTGTTGTCGTTGTTGTTGTTGCTTTTGCTGTTGTTTGCCTTGGCTCGTGCTTATTGCGGTGCTTTGTCGCCTGTCGCCGTCCCCCTCCCTCCCTCCAGCATTTCATAAACATGTACTCATCGCCTTTGCCTTTCTTGGCTGATGGATCAGCGCGCACGCCGCTTGTCATGTAATCAAAAAGCACAAGAAGAAACAGCGAAAGAGAAAGAGAGAGAAGAAATAAATAAAAAGATAAAGAGCGTTGCGTGAAAAAAACATCAATTAACATTTTGATTGATGTGAGTGCTTGATGTTATTATTGCTGTTGTTGTTCTTCTTCTGGTTGTTAACTTTTTATAATTAATTTTTAACACACACACATAAATAATGTCGCCTAACGCCGCAAAGCATGCAACAATTGTGCAAGCAACAACATGAACAACAACAACAACAAGTATTTTTCGAGTACATTGACACTTTTTGCTTACTATCGTTACCGTTACAATTACTGTTATGTATATATATATATGTATATATATGTGTATATATTTTATATTTTTTGTGTTTCGGTATTTGTTTTTGCAGTTACCCAAAGAAATATCACCACAACATCCGGTCGAGTTATCCACGGAGCTAATGCTGGCATGCACAGAGGCGCTATCATCTAGCTATGTGAAGAAAAACACCCACCCCAAAGTGCCGGAACGCCTACCGGACATGATAAAGTGAGTACAAAAACAACAAGAAGAAGAGCACAACTAACTGCACAAAGTTAACATAGAGCAAAAGAAAAAAAAGAGGGGAAATCACTTGAGTTCGAAACAGGAACTTCGAAAATGTGCGTAAGCACGTGTGTGCGAGAGAGAGGGAGAGAGAGAGACAGAGCGAGAGCAAGTGAGCGAGAGAACGCACCCAAGTGTGTGTGTGTGGGGCGTGTCAACGCTGTGCGAGCGAGACAACTAGTGTGTTGCCAGTACATACATATGTATGTATGTATGTATGTTTGAGCATGACTGCATGCAACTCTCAAACTGTGGCAGCAATGCAAGGCTGAGCCAGTGCTTCTCAAACCGCATTTTATGAGCAAGTGCAGCAGCCATTGTTATAACTGTTGTTGCTGTTGTTGTTGTAGCTTTCAACACTCGCACTTTACATTTTTTTTTTAATTTTACGTGCACGTTTTTATGACTGCTGCTGCTGCTTGAATTTTTAGTCGCAGCAAAAACTTTAATGCTGCTCGCTGCTGGCTGCGCTGCTCGGCGTCTCTGCTTGTTTTTCTTTAATTTGGGCTTCTCTCTGTATGTGTGTGTGTGTGTGTGTTTTGGGCAGTGCAAAAGTTTTAATCGAATTTCTGCTGCTGTTGTTACACACACACACACACACAAACACACATGCACACACACACACAGAGGCGCCATTTTGTTTATTTTCGTACAAATTGAATTTCATATACATTTGTTTATTGTGCCTTGCTATTGTGTTTTTTTTTATCATTGTGACGTTAAAAAACTTTTTATTCTTATGCATTTTGTGAGCTTTTCGTGTTGTTTAGTTTTTTTTTTGGTTGTTGTTGTTATCATTTAAGCTGCCTTTTGTTTTGCTGCTTGCATAGTAAAAACATTTTTGGTTTATCCTTTTGTGTGTGCGCTTCTCCACCCACCTCCCCCCACCCACATTGACTTTTTCTAGTTGTTCGTTCTAGTTGTTTGTTCTTTTTTGTGTTTTTTTTGTTGATCAATTTTCGTTTGTTTATGTTTTCAATTTGCTTACAAAAGCTTTTCGTTTATTTTATTAGCAACCGTCGCCATTGTTATCCCTCCTCTCTTCTGTCTCTCCTTGCCCACTTGTTCGCATCCTTTTGTGGTTGTTTGCCTTTTTTATACTGTGCTCGTCTCCTTTATTTGCTGCTTAGTTCCTTTCTTTTCGTTTCTTTTCGGGTTTTTTAGCGCAACTCGCTTTTTTTTCGTCGCCCAATTCAATTACAAAGCGTTGCTGGCGGTTTGAATAGACTGCGTTTCTCTCTATCTGCTTACCATTTACCGTTCGCTATTCGCCATTTACAGCAAAATCAAATTTCTTCTTTGACTATAATTTCTCCCACGCCCCCCACCCCCCATCCCACTCGTGTTGCTCTCCCCCTCGAATAGCCACAGCACAATACGCTGCGCCATTTTGCCAAAAATACTGCAAAGAATTTGTAGTGAAATGGTGGCGAGCAGTGAGTGTTCGACTAGCAGATACCCTGCATAGCAAAAAAGACAATAATGCAGACTCTTAAGTAAGAAGAAGATAAAGTTTAAGAAGCAGATTAAGCGATTGTAATCATTGCAGAATCGATTTCATTTTGGGTGTTTATTTATTTAAAGTTAACTAAACTTAAATGAAAAATAAAGTTTCATTTTTATTACGTCAATTATTAAGAGAATGTAAATGAGATGACTTTAATAATATTTAAGCTAATATTTCGTTTAAGTAACTACAAATAAACCATATAAATAAATAAAATGGTTAGTATTATTTGTGGTGTATACAAAAATCTCATTTGAATATGTATGTAAAAAATATATTTGTATTTTTGCCTGTTACATACTTTCGCCCGATTAAATAACATCCTTTGTACACCTTTTAAATAGTTACAGGGTATAACCGAAAGAAAAAAAAATACAAACAGAAATTGAATTCGCCGCACTTGAATGGGCTGCCACCTTTCCTCCTTTGGCGCTCTCCTTCCGCTCCTGCTGCTGCTCCTCCTCTTTCCCCCCTCCTGCTTCTTCTTCCACCAGTGCTGCTCTCTAATTCAATTGAAGTTTTGGGTGGTTGGGGGGGGGGGGGGGGGGGTAGTCAATCTTTTTCGGCATTTCTACGTGCAGCTTTTGTAGCTGCATAATTTAATTTTTGTTTACTTTTAATTGGTCGAGCGGCACATGAAAGACCAGTTTAAAGTTGAGAACCAGGGGATGTTGGTGGCTGGCACTGAGCATCGCAATACTTTTCCCCGAAGTCAAAATGTAACACAAATTTGATTTTAATTAAGAAACTTTTAGTTTCTTTTGCCCATATTCTCTGCTCCTACTTTGAGTTCAGTTGAATAATGCAGTCAAATTATTTTGTTGTTGTTTTCCTCTACATATATATGTATGTATTTATATATATATATCCCATAAGCATATAGACTACACCTAGAACTACAACCATTGACCCAGTCATCATCATCATCTTGATTATTATTATTATCTACAAACTCGTGGCTTGAGTTTGCCACATGAAACTAATTTTATCAGTTAGTCAAAATTCCATTTTGTAGTTTTGCTGCAATTTTCCCAAGCTTTTCTGATAATATTTTAATATTTAAGATTTAAAATCTAACAAATTGAACTACATTTTCTAAAAGGAATATGAGAAATTATTATAACACATAAGTTTATTTATTTCCCTTACTTTATTATATTGAAAGCTCAAATGTTGTAATTGATATTAAAAATGTTGACTTTTTTGCTGTGTTTTGAAATTATAATTAAAATATAGAATTTCAAGTTGTGATTCTTGTTGCTGTTTTCACTTCATCTTTTTTCACTGAATTTTCTGTTTAACTTGATTTGGTATTTTGTTATTCAACAAATTTGACAAATTTGATGTATTTTTAATTAATATTTATTATCGTTGCTGCTTTTATATCATTTTTGATCACTTTAAGTCTCAAATCAATTTTCTGTTAAATCTTTAAGCTTTGATTTGAGGTAAATAAATAATTTTTTAAGCTGATTCTGATTCACATTTACTTTCAATCGAATAAATCATAGCTTTAGATATTTGCAGTCCAACCCCTCAACCCGTAACCTTTAACCCCCCCCCCCCACCCCTTCCTATTTTTATAATCTTATGCTTGAAGCGGAACAAATTTGATTACTCCCCCCAAAAAACATAATCATTTTTTTAGGTGTGTGTGTGTTTTACAATGTAATTGATTCATAATTAATCAACAGAATCATTAGGCAGATCACACACACACACACACACACACACACACTCACACACACACTCCTCACTCCCACTTCCATTTAGGAAATACATTTTAATCATCATTTGATCATCAATTTCAAGTCATTCTTTTGGGTTAAACAAATGATGTATGCATAAAAAAGTGTATGAATTGGTAATCATAACGATGATTTGACACGCGATAAGGCGAAAGCATCCTTCCTGTCTCTGCCTACCCCCCGCTCCCCCCACCCCTTTACCTAGCAACACCCCCTTCTCACCCTGCTGCTGCTGCTGCTGCTGCTGCTGGACAATCAACCCCCAACTTTTTTGGTCCTTTTTGCTCTCGCTCTCTTTGCCTGTCATTATGAAATATGCATACGGCAAGAAGTTGCCAACCAGTTAAGGGGTAAAGCTTCTCTGATTCTCTTTGTGGGTGTGTGTGTGTGTGTGCGTGTGTGTGTGTGTGTGTGTGGTTCTGGGCTGTGCCGCGTGTCCTTTTGTTGTTTTGGATGTCGGCAAGGAGGACAGCACACGCTGAGCAGCAGCTCCTGCTGCACATTTAATTTAATTACCCTTTAAGTAACCATATCGAATGGCCATTTGGAGTTATGGCTCGTCCTAGAACCGGGAACAGGTCCTCCTGTGCCTCGTCCTCATTGTAGTCCTTTTGTGCCTGGCTTCTGCTGCTGCTGCTGCTTGCACTTTGCACTGGTCCGTAACTTTTGCCTCAATTACGGGCAGCTCCTAGCCAACCCAACACTGAATCCCAGCTGCCGCCCAAACCAAACACACACAACATCAACACACACACAACACACACACACACACACACAACACACACACACACACAACACACACACACACGTGCTGCGGGTTTTATTTTACCATTTGCCAACGTCATGGACATATTAGTGCAACTATTTAGTTGCCACCACAGCCACCAACTCCCCTTCCCATCGCCTTGCCCTCCTTCAGTTACCAACTCTGCGCCAGTTAACACTATTACACTGCGCGAAAATAGCTGGACAGTTTGTTAATGAAACTGAGAACTAAAAAGTGCAGAGATCCAAGGCTTGATAGAACTCAAAGAATTTGTAAGGTGTTTTGAGACTAATTAATTATTAATTGAAGCTGAGAAACAGAACTACTTTTCTTCAGTAATTAGAATAGTTTTGGTTCTTCTTATAATAATATGTTGTAAAATTAAAATAATAATATAATATAATATAATGTTATCAATAAAGTTTCAGTAATAAGTAGTCCAAAGAAAAACGAAGTGCCTTTTGTGCTATTATCTATTTATTAACTATTAACTATTTATTGCTAGTAAGTTAGGATATTAAAGGAAAATTGCTATTTTTGTTTTTTAAATTGCCTTGATAAAGAAAAAGAGAAATTTATCTTTTCTACTTTCACTTTTATTGATAATATTAATAACATAACTTTAAAAAAAGAAAACTTGTCATAGTCACAAGTAAGCCTCTTTTTCACCCTTTCTTAAGCTGATAAGAAAAAAGCTTTTGTTATATATAAAACAAATAAAAGATGTGTGCTTTTTCCACTTCTGAAAAATGTGTTGTTGAGCTTATTTCTCTCAGTGTATTGCGCTAAACGCTGCTGTGCGCTGCAGCGCCTGCTGCTGCCCATATTAATTTCAAACATTCGCCTTTGTTCGCTGCTCGTTTCTAGCTGCTTTTTGTTGTTGTTGTTGTTGTTGCTGCTGCTGTTGTTTGTTGTGCATTTAATATCCGATTTCAGTTTTTTGTTGATTCTTTTTGACAATGGGCGCAGGCATTGAACACTTCTTGGTCTCCCACCCCGCTCCTTTTACTTGTCCTGCTCTGTCTATGTCGCCATTGTCCTTGTGAAAGTTTTTCTATTTGCTTAGTGCGCTGCGCTCCTTTTTGTCGTCCTTTTGTTTTCACTGCTGCTGCTGCTGCTGACGTCGCTCAACATCAAAATATTGACTCTTAACGGCGTGTTTATTGATCCATTGCCAAAAACCTAAGCAAACCCACAAATCAGCTGCAATTCTCAAATCGTATTTGCTCTTTATGAAATTTCAGTGTTCCGCGCTAAACTGCATTTCGCGTGTATTTCTTCAATCTGCATGTCATAATTGAATTCAAATCACAGAACTGTCACAAAACTAATCAGAGTTGACATTTTTTTTGTTGTTGTTGAAACAGTAGTCGAGCAGAGGTACAGGGTATTATCCACCCCACCCCCCCTCCTCTTTGCGTTCGCTTTCCGTTTTTCGACATTCAAACTGTCAAAAAGTCAGCATCAATTACAGTTACAGAAACACATCACAGAGCAAACACACACAGAATGCCATAGAACGGCTACAAATCGAGTGTGGTAGGCGGGGTAGGCGGGGCTGACGGAGGGAGATGCAGAAAGAAGTGCGAGCCAAAGTTCGCTTCAGATTTTTGCATCAAAATGCAGTTGGACATTTGGGGGCCAGGCAAAAGCTCATAACAAGCTGGACGAGAGTTTCCAAAAGAATTCTTGAAGATTCGAAAGTGATTTAGACACACACAAATCATATTTTTATTGCAGTTTAATATTATTTTTTATTTTGTATTATTATCATATATAAAGTGCAGTTTCAAAATGTATTCCTTAAGATTTAGTCTGATTTGCATTTATCTTAATCTTTTTTATAAAATTAGCACGTGATTTGGATATATACAAATCATAACTACTTCATAAATAGCTTATTACAATGTTTGGCCTGGCTGCTACTTCAAATTGACAGTTATAATAGCAAGTTCTTCACTACACACAATGCTCTGGCTATATATATCTTTTTTATGGCCACAATATGTCATGATATTCAAATAATCTCTCAAGTATTATGTGTTTATTATTTAACTTGAAATGCAACAGACAGCCCTCGATTTAATGATGGGCGGGTTGGCTGAAGGGGGAAGTCATATGCAAAAGTCTGACATATGCGCTGACATTTTGCATGCAAAAAGGCGCAGCAGTAACCCCCTCCCCCTCTCCCTCCCCCTCCTCACTGCGCTCGAATGCTGAGTTGCATGTCAAAAGTTTGATGAGTGCCTGTCCAGAGCCGCATGTCAAAGGCGAAATGGGCAAAGGATGAGTTGGATGGGGAGGAGGATGAGATGGAGGAGGACGAAGAGGTGGAGGCAGCTTCGGCTTTTGGGCTATTGAATTACGTAGAGTCCGTAGTTTCAGATCTTCTGAGTGCATTCGCTTTGATTTTGCCTTGTACTTGTTATGCTTTCTTTTTTTTACTGTGTACCCTGTAAACTAATTGAAAGTGGTTAACAAGGATATAAAGGTATATATATTCTTGATCGTCAAAGACATTAAAATATAGATACAAAATGCATGATATATGTGTTTTTATATAAAATACGCATATCTTCATAATTTCATATATCGTTTAGGATAAATCGATAAAAATCGATTACCGATACCAAAGAAAGCCACAATTTGAAATATATATCTTTCGAATTAGGTATGAGTATATCGTGATTGATCAGATTTGAAGTTTTAAAATGGGTATATCCTAGTCGAGTACTCTCGAGTCGGGCATTTCTACTTGTTTCTCCATACACTCGAGGGAATACCATTAACCAAGCAAAGCCAAAAACCAAAAAACCAACAAGACCAACCACCCACAAACCAAAAGCAGAGCAGATCTTGAGCGACATATGTAAAATGTGTAAAGTGCAGCAAGGCAAGGCAGGCAGGTCAACCAGGCAGGCAGGCAGGCAGGCAAGGCAAGGCAAGGCGGGCTACCGGTGCCAGTTACAGTTAATTTAATGCTCGTCAGCAGTAGTCTGCTGTCTGATGATAATAATGATTATGTTGTTGCACCCTCCAACAAACAACTGTCTCTTCTTTGCCGTTGTTGTTGTTGTTGTTGTTATTTAATGCGCATCGCCGGCAACAGCAACAAGAACAACAACAACAAAGAGAGCAACAATAGTTTCAGAGCGCATCACTCAATCAAACGGCAATTGTGAGGGCTTAGAAACGTGAATTTCGCCTAGGGGCAAACAGTCAACAGTCTGAGCAACCCTGCTCTGTGCAGTGTTAGTCAACCCCCTTTTCGAGTAGAAACTGGTGCAAATTAACGCGCTAAGCACTTGAATGCGCCAAATGTGGCGTGAGTAATGCCCTCAAGTGGCCGACAGATGGCGCACATTACAAGCCACTAATCCAATGCGCAGCCAGCTTCACGTTCCGCAACAGCCTATAAAAATCATCGATATTAAAACTAAAAATCTTTCACATTTGCAGTTTTAGTTGCCATTATCTGCGTATTGCTCATTTGGTCGGCTCTTTGCACTCCACTAAATATGATTATGACTATTCAATGGTTGGCTTTCTTCTGTTTGGACGCCATTTATGATTGCCAACTTAACATAAATTCTAATTTGATTTTGCCACTAAAGTGCCATAAGAACGCAATTTGACCAGAGCTCCCCACACACCCCCTCGTTAGCCATTCTATATTTTTATGTGCTCATATGAGAGTTCTCGGGGACCCCCACACCTTTTTGCTTTGTCGTTGCCGTCCTGAGTTGCCATTTGGATGGAGGCCTTACGGTTGGGCATAAATTTTTACGACGCTCGGCGACATATTCGCCATTTTCCACTTTCCACTTTTCACAAAAGCCAAATCACAGGCGCCCATTTCAAGCTGTACCCATGCCTCTCCACGCCCTCCCGCCCCAACAAGCTGTAGTTGTGCCCGCCTTGAATACACCCTGGGCGTCTTTTTATGCGACCTTGCGTTTGCTAAGGGAGTACATTGATTTTGTTATTAAGTTGGTTTTTTAGGGCTTCTTTAAAAGTCAACGGAGCGTCAAAAAGGGTAAACCAAGCTTGAATGCTCAGCTTGAGTCCACTTATTTTCGCAAAAAGTTTCTTATTCTTAAAAATAACATTAAACCAATTTTCACGTACAAAGTAATAATTTGGAATTACTTTTCAGTAAATAAAACCCTCATTTCTGATGACTTAAATATATTAGTTCACTAGTTATAATTATATGTATGAAATATCTTTCATAGCCTATCAAAAGTTTGATTAATTTAAGAATAAAGAACCATTAACCTATTTTTGAATTAAGTTTTGCAATTTTATTTCTAATGAATTGAAACATATTTTTGCAATAATTGTAATTCATATTGCTGAAGTCTTTTTAAAATGTGTTAGTTCACCTATCACCTATACCTACATTTATCCAATATTTTACATATCTTAATTAAAGATCGTTAAAGACTATAATCCATAATATATACTTCTATTCAACTGTTTGATTCTATAATGAAAATTCTTGAAAATTCGTTTAGCTTTCTGTTTTTAAGATCTATCAAAATATCTTTGACAGCGCATCAAAAATGCGTCTATTTTTCTATCCAAATTCTCTTTTATACGGGTTTTAATGCTGTTTTTGGCATGATTCCTTGTGTGTAGTCGCTGCCACTGTTGCTGTTTGTTGCCGCTGTTTGTTGTTGCTTTGGTTGTTGTTGCGGTTTTATATTATTATTATATGCACTTTTCGTTTACAAAATGGCGGCAAACGTCGCCAGCATCCTGATCTTTGCGCTTGGGGCTGGCTCCTTGTTTTTGTTGCCGTTATGTTTGCGGCTATTTGGCGCCATGTTTTTGCTTTCCTCGCCTCGTTTGAGTTTTACGAGCGGCTTTACTTTTCGCAGCTATTTGGCGCTGCCTTTTTAACGGCCCCAACGCCGCCGTCATCAACATCATTATCATTTTCATTATCATTATCCACATTATCATCATCATCATCACCATCATCATTATTATCAGCATCATCAGCATCCACATCTTTGTTGTTGTTGTTGTTGTTGTTTGGCCCCACGTGTGTTGTCCATTTTGGGTGATGTTGGCCGCTGCTGTTGTCTGCGGTAGGCACAACACTGATTTACCTCCCAGCTCAGCAAACCTACCACAGCCCCCCCCCCCCACCACTCCTTGTCTGTTTTCTGGCTGCTTTTCCTTAACCAAGTGACATTTCCCATATGGCGGCCAAACGGGCAGCGGTCTGCTGAAATTTTATTTTCAACGCTCGTGTCGTAATTTAAGACGCACTGCTGCTAGTACAATCAACTTGCCCCACTCCCCCCTCCTTCACCACCCACTCGCCGTCAACATTTAGCTGCCAACTGTCTGTCAAAATATATATATATATATATATATTTGTAAATGTGTATATATTTAAAAATCCGAGGCGACACCAAAAACGTTTACCCCGTTGCTGTTTTTCCCGTTCAGCAAATGGAAAACGCTTTGGGTGGCGTTCGCGTTCCTAAGAAAACAACGGCCCAGACTTAAGCACAGCCAACTGAATGGATTCCGAATGGAACAGAATAGTATAGCAGAGTATAAAACAGATGAGCCAGCAGCCAGCAGCCAGCAGCCAGCAGCAGAAGATTTGTGTCTTGTGCGTCTTGCAGACGTTGATGACATGCTGATGAATTTTCATTGAAAACCGCTCGACAGGATTTCTTTTTCTCTGTTGTTTTCTGTTGTTTTCCGTTGTGTTCTGCTGCGTGTGATTGCCACATCCGTATTTATGTATGCCCTTGCCGGGGACGGGGCTATTTTGATTGTCTTATGAAATGTGTAACGCAATTAGGGACCAGCAGCAGAAGGGCGATATGTGTTTGTATGTAATTGGTTTGCTTTTAAATAAATATCATATGTATTTTTATGGCTTATAAGGGTTATACCTATCTAGCCTGTAAAGAGTTTTCTAGCCTTGAAGAATATAGAGTTTTTTTGGCAAGGGTGTAGACAGCTTTTCGTAAATGGCAGGCTGAATTATAATTGTTATCATAACCTAAACCACATTGTTCATATGTAGATTATACACATATTTCCGATATATATATGTATGAGATAGAAGATATATCCCCATTGCTAATTGAAAACGGACTTGAAGTGGTTCACAATATTATATCTAATTTCTGTTATAAATCCGGCAAGCGTATTTTTATTTCGGCAAGCTAAACTTAACATTTCCTGCTCGGTTTTTGTATTCAGTTTAGTTTTCTTGTGTTTTGCCTATCGCATAAGCATATATCATATCATATGTCATATATATATCTGCTATGACTGACAACACACAGCTTAAATTTCACTACAAGTATTTATTTTTCTGCACATTTCACTTGAAATTTGGCACGATGACAATTTGAGTTGCATGAATGAGCTGCAACAGCCACTTGGCCACAGGGCTTTATGGCTTTAGGGCTCTTCAACCACCCCCCGCTCCCTCCTACCACTTCTCTCCCTCAAGCTAATGCCAATTTAATAGCTGGCAACACAAGCATAAAAACAATCGAAGTGAGCAGCGTGCAAAACAAATGTCTTAATTTATTCATAACTCTTGTGTACATGTTTATTAGACTGTGTTGCACGAGGGGGTTGCGGGCTGCAGCGGGGCTTGCCAGCAAAAGGCGCAAATTGAAAAAAAAAACAGAAAAAACCTTAACTGAAGCCAACCCCTATTCAGATTCCGTTTCAGATTGAGACACAACTGCAGCTCGGCAATTTCCATGTTGTGATTTATGAATGATAATGCGCTGTGACATCCCGACATCCCATTCAGGATTCAGGATTCAGGACTCAGAATTCTGTATTCTGGATTTGGTTCAGCCTGTTTTTTTTTGGGCATATGTCCGCATTGGATTTTAATTTGCATTAATGGGCGTGGTAATAGCAGCCACAGCTAACTCCTCGTTTCCCGTTCCTCCTCCCTCTCTAACCTTGGCCCTGGCACGAGTTCAAATCACAGGAGTATTTTTTTTAACGCAGATTTTCACATTTTGCGTGTTTAATGAGCCGCAACGCTTAAAAATCTGAACTTTAAAGAGACACAGAGAGAGAGAGAGAGAGAGAGAGAGAGAGGGGGATAGTGTTGGGGGGTGTTTCGTTTTTACAACTGTCGCGAAATTTTATTTGCATTTTCACTCATTTGATTAAGGGGCGTGGCAGTTGGCAATAAGTCAATAACGAATTAATTGTCATATAAATAACCCTTCAATAATTTCAACTCCAACATATGCGTTTTAAAAAGGGGGCTTAACGGTTAATCTATTATTATTATGCCATTAAAAACGGGGTTGTGCGTCTGTAGGTTGGGGGTGTGAAGGGGGTGGTTTTAATCTGAGTCATATTGCAATTTTAGCTTTGCCTATTTCAACTATTAATCTAGTAAATGTATTTCCTATTTAAGAGTAGGAAAAATTAACAAATGTAATTATTCTTAAAGTAAATCAGGAAAGAAAGTTTTCCGATCTCAAAATTGCATTATCAATTTAAGAAGTCGACCGATTGTTCCAATGGAAGCTATATAAACTAGTAATTTGATATATATATATAATAAAACTCCTATTGCAGCTTTGACATATAAAATCTGCCTGCAGATTCCAAATTTCATAAAGATTGACTAGTTTTCATACAAACAGACAGACAGATAAGACTATGTATATAGACTCGGCTAGTGATACTGATTAATCATTAATATACCAAAATATTTCGAAGACTTTGTCAAGACTTAAAATATTTTATATGTGCAAGGTTATAAAGATTATTAATATATATAAAATTGTTATGGATACCTAAAAGTTTCGATCATTAATCCATAGTTTCAATTTCGCAGTGTGACGAGGGGAGACATTAACCGTTATTATTCAATTCCATTACTACGCACTTTTTGTAGCATTTTTCAAGCTTCACACTGCCCACTCATATTTATTCGTGTCTTCCTTTTGGCTTCAATTCGAGGCGCTTCTTCTGATAAGCGCTGCGGATTCGTGTCACTTGGCCGCATTATTTATGATGTGCCCGAAAAAGAGCAGCAGACAAGCACACACACACATATGTAGCGTGTGTGTGTGTGTGTATGTTAAGTCCCCCACTCTCTCTCCCTATCTCTATCTCTCTCTCACACACACACACACAAGCACAATCCTTTGGCTGTGGCTTTGCTGCTTCCGTCGCTGCGGTTTTGCGGTCAACTGCTGCGGCTGCTGCGGCGCCTGTCTCTGTCTCTTTCTCACTCCCTCTCTCTCTCAGTCTCTCCCTCCCTTTTCCTCTCTCACTGTACTTACTCTGCTCGTGTTCAATTTACGTCATCTGACTGATTATGCGCGTTAACAGAATTAAAATATTGTTGGCATGTTAAAATTGCATTTGCATTCATCAAGAAAAACACACGAAAATAATTACACTGTTATTGTTCGTGGTTAAGAAATCTTAAAATGTGGCAAAAATTGATTTAAGAAAACCAAATCTTAAATGTAAATTTAAATTATTAATTAGATCTGTCAACTTAAATCCAGAAAGAGTGCCTCAAAATTAAAGCGACAAAGCAAAGGACATAAAACATACTTTTTCTTTGCTAATTTTCTAAAACTGAATCAAGCATATAAACTATACCCGGGTTTTTTCTCAGTGTACTTGTCTCCTGCCCCCCTTGCAGGCCTGTCACAGTCTCTTATCAGTCGCTCTTCAAGGTGCGGCTGCTCACAGCTGCGTTTCGAGTTTAATTTCTGTTTTTTTCGCTACGCTTCTCATTTTTTTGGAAATTTACAAATTTTCAAATTGGAAAAAAACTCTTCAGTTGACAGCTGCTGCTGCTGTTCTCAATGCACCCATGACTAATATATCTACATATAATAAAAAAACTATTAAAATAAATTTAAAACGCTGAGGGATTATTTTCGCAATGCTTTGATTATTTTGATTGCATTTTTTTTGTTGATATGCGAAATATTTTGATTCGTGCAAAATTCGTTTGCGGTCTAAATTTGATTGCAATTGTTGCTCGCCCACACCACGCTCACCACGCCCCCTTTGCTAACCCCGCTGCGCATTTATGTGTATATGTATAAGTAATGCTCGTATAATACTCGTAATTGATGGCCTGTCAGAAGTACAGCAGCAGCAGCATCGCCAGGACAAAGGGATAACTATAAGTAAGTGGGTTATTAGCGCCGCAGGATGCCCAAGGATCGACCGCCTGCGGCTCAATGCAGGACACAAGCGCCTTGCTGTGTATTAGGGATACTCACGTACTTTTGCTGCTGTCCTGTTGCTGCTGCTGCTGTTGCTGCTGCTGTTGTTGTTGTTGTTGCTGTAAGTAGCAGGCGGCAATTGTTGTTGCTTTTGCGGTGGGCGTTTCATATTAGTAATGCAAACACACACACACATACCTACACACACACACACACACACACACACACTCACATCAAGTCAGCAGAGCACACTAAAAGATACTCCTCAAAAGCAGCAACTGCAATAAGCGAATTTAGCATATTTAAATACTATTATTGACTATTTAACCGATTAAAATTCAGACTCGAAACTGAAATAGAATATTTTTGTAAAAATCAGTCGGCAGACCTTAAACAAAAAACAAAAGACGCCATTAATTAATAATTTTGAGAATTGAGTTACTTCTATTTTAGATGTAGAATTCATCTAGAAACAAAGTCGAGGCCAAAATTCATTTCTTGAAAATCGCTTCACTTTCAAGAAAGTTAAAAGTTTAGATCCATTTTCGCATGCTATTTTCGGGGAACATTTTTATTTAAGTTATCAAATTTATATGCCGGTCAAAGGATTAAAGGCCAAATCAAGTCCTTGACTTTTGAAGTTATGGATGTGGGCAGTTTTTTACCCATATTCATAAGACATTTCTGGTTTACATTTGTTACAAGATTTTTTATGTCTTCAAATTTTATATATATATAAATTTAATATAAAGGTTAAATGAGGACCAATAAGGCCTTGGCTCTGTTTAGAAGTTTACCTTTAAGCATTGGTCAAGGTTTTTGGAACACATGCTTACATTTACAGGGTATCCCAAATACTAAAACTAGTCATGATTGCTGTGCGTGTCACATATTGTTGTTGTTGGTTGTTGGTTCCCCTTTTCTTGATTCTAGGCCATTTTGTGGGCCAATTGAAATTCATAAGAAGCCAGTTGCTGTTCTTGTTGCCGCATATAACTCCATTAGCCGGAACTGAGATCTTAACTTAGCTCTGCCTCTATCTCTCTCTCTCTCTCTCTCTCTGTGTGTGTGTGTGTGTGGCAAGTTGAGCCCTCTGACATGACGAATTGTGGTAAGTCGCATTGTGACTCTGTCTGGGTGACAACTTATAAGTATATGTGAATGTGTCAGTCTTAGCCAGCTTCTTCTGCTTTTTTAACGGATTTGCGAAATACGTGATGTTGCCTTAAGAGATCTCTCACTCTGTATATATATCTGGCTGGAATCTTTCTTCTCTCTCTCTCGCTCTTTACGCACTAATGCGCTCAATAATTATGATGATAAAATGATAATGATGTTGTTGGCGTTGTTGTTGTTGTTGTTATTTGTCGCGCCTGTTAATGATAACGGGATGGCTCATTGCCTTGGCGTTGCTCTGATAATGTTTATACTTATTATCATTGTTACCGTTACTTAACTGCACATGCTAACATTTTTGCCGTCTGCCCATTAAAAGTGGGTTGAGTGTGGCAGCACAGCAAAAGCGCAGAGCAACAGCAATGTGACATCGACTAACCTAATACCCTGTTTTTACATGGCTTTATGGGCGTGGCTTATTGGGATTTGTATGTGATTTACAGAGTTTACTATATATTTATATATATATGCTAATTTGTGAAAATTACTTTACAAAATGTTTGTTAAAGTAAAGATTTTATTAGATTCTACAAAGATTTACTTAAAATGTTATATTCACATTGCCATTAATTAATTATCATAGTTAGTTGAACTGCAAAACATATTGCAAACTGACTCAATCTGTTCACATATTTTATAAACTTAATTTCTTATCATTTGTGCAGCTTCTTATCGCATTGCGAAGTGTAGCCAAATTTTATAACTTGTTTTCTGCAGTTTATACTTTGGCAAGGAGTTTCCATCTAGTTTGAATGATCAACTTTAACTTTAACTTTCATCAATGGTTTTCACAATATTTAGTTGCAATTGTTTATAGCTTTCATTATACTCTCCAATATCTGAACAGTTCACTCTAAAATATTAATTTCATTCCAGCAGCTCTGATTTAGTATTTGGCACTTTATTCATCTCAAACTTCTCAGGAGCTTTTCGCATTTACCTTTTTGACTGCCACGCACAAATCAACTAGATTTTAAAGTTGGCTCTTGTTTATATATATATATATATATATATATATATATGTATATTATATATATATGTATTTATGTATATACCTTTTATGCGTCTACGCGGTATATATAGCTAACTGGCCTCGTTCCTTGGGCCAATGGTAACTTAATGGCCCTAAAGGGCAGCCCCGAACCCCAACAAATTCCACACGACTGCAGTAACAAAAAATATTTGACACGTTTAATGCATAAACATGGCCAAAAAGTTTTGTAACAGCCACACAAATGACAGGGGGGGAGTCAGTTGGAGTCACCAGGTGTGCAGCAGTCAGCAGCAGCCTCATAATCATCGTCATCATCATCATCATCATCATAATTATCATTATGATTATCAGCTGGTCTCTGGCCCCTTCCAGTTTGCCTCTCACTTTCAATTAGATATTATTTTCCATGGCGCTTATTCAAATTGCATTTGCTTTCGGGTTCAACCCTAAAAACGTGTCTCGAGTTGCATTGTTTTGACATGACACCCAAGCGGAACGCGACAGCTACAGATTCCCGCCTTGCCAGGACACGAGTACGAGTACGAGGACGAGGAGGAGGCGGGGGGGCAGCGGGTTCTGCTGTCAATGCGCCGACGCGACTTGTTCAGGCAACCCTCGCTGCTGCTGCGATTGTTTCGACGGTTCAACTGCGACGGCTGCTCTTAATCAAGTGTTGACAACCAGCAACAACAATTTCACATTTCACAATTGCATTTTAATCAACTTGCCTGGCATATCCTTGCTCCCTCCCTTACTCCTCTGCTCTGCCCTCGCCACTCCACACAGTCTCCGGTTTAGTTTTCATTTAACACCTTTTTTTCTGGCTGTTGTTGCAATTGTGTCGCTTGTGTTGTTTTAGGCTACTCGTGTCCTGGCTATGAATCTGCAACTGTATCTAAATCTATTCCTATTTTCATTTTCATTTCCATTTCGGTTACTGTTTCGGTTTTGGGTTTTTGGTTCCGGTTTCTACTTACAGCTGCCTCTTTTGTCCCCAGCCATTTGTTGACTTTGCTGAGTGACTGATTTTTAACGATTTTCTCATTTTATTTTTCGATTTTGTGAAGGGTTCGCGGTGAATGAAAATCATCGAATTAATTGAATTGTGGTTTTGACTTGAATATTGGAATTTTTTTAAATTAAATCTAAATAATATCATCATATGATCGTATATCAAATGCAGTATTTTATTATCAAGCTGACTTATTTTATTAAGATAAATAGATTTTTAATGGATGCAGCCTCTACTTATTGGTATACATATTTGATTGTAGAAATCGTATGTGAATCAAAGAAATGATTCTGCTATATAGAAAACCTAGATGAGGATTTTCGAACCTATTCGAAATTCAACAAGTTTTAACTAATTCATATAAAATGACATCTTCTTAATTTTGCATTAGTTTTGATCTCTTTTGTGGAATTGAATCTTCTACTACGCACCTCGAAACACGTCTTATGACATCTGCTACTGCTTATAATATTCATATACCTATTTAATGCCGCCCCCAGCCCACCTTCTCCACGGTCAGCCATTTTGTTCGGTTTTGGTGTGGCATATGTTGCAGGGACTCGCAAGTGCGCCGCCGCCTTGGCACTTGTTAAGCGGCCCCGGGGCAACAAAAGCCCCGAATTGCAAACTCGCAACTCTCGTCACTCATTTGAAAACGATTTAAGTTCGTTCCCCAACCCCAAATCCTTTATTACCCCGTAGTCCTGTTGCTAGTAATCAACTTGAAATGACATTTTCTGTTTGCTGGCCGCGCCATGTTCATGTCAGATATATGTTTGTGTGCATGTACATCCTTGTTGCGCCTGGCAAGGTGTTTCGTTTCACATATCAACAACTTGTTTCTGACTGCCTGCCTGCCTGCCTGCCGTTGTTTAAACTGGGCAGGACATTAACATGTCCTTGCTGCTGCTGCTGCTGCTTGTTGTCATTGTCAACGCAAATCTGTTTTGATTTTAATCCTGCTTATGCGCCGTGAAGCCGATGCGAATACTGCTGTTGCTGTTGCTGCTGTTGCATGCCACTGGACCTGCGGGGCAAACAGGCCTCGGCCTCGACCTGTGCTGTCGGGCAACGAGCCACTGCCACTGCCACTGCCACTGCCTTTCATTGTTGTGCAGCGATCCGTGCTGCTTGTTGTTGAACACACAAATCCGCTGATGTGTCCCGGCTGCTGCTGCCGTTGCAGCTTCCGCTGATGCCTGATTATGCGCCTTAAGTGCCGAAATCAATGCACACAAATGGCCAAATTACATGGTCAGCGGGGGTTGGCCTCGACTGGGGTTGGGTGAGCAGCGCTTTTGCAAGTGTTGCTGTTTTGTTTATTAATCAATTGAGTTTATACTCAATTTTTTTATTTTTTTATTTCTCACTCTCTCTCTCAGTCGCTGAGTCTGTGTGAAGTGGAGCACGTGAGTCGGCAATCCTATCAAAATAAAAATTCCCAACAACAACAACAAAATGATGCTTCGCAAAAGCAAAAATAAAATAGTCGAGCAGCAACTTAGTTAAGTAGCGTGTGCATTTGACACTTGTTAAAATATTTGCGCCTGTCTCAAACAGAGAGAGAGTGAGAGAGAGCGAGAGAGAGTGAGAGAGATAAAAAAAACACACTCGCAACACTTCAGTGTGTCCTGGTTTGTCCTGGCGGGGTTGCTCAGCGCCTGTCGCGTATTTAGCGAACGTGTTTTCACAACTAACAAGGATGTTAATTTTGTTGCTGTTGTTGCTGTTGTTGCTGCTGCTGCTGTTTGTTGCACGTCGTCCTTTTGCGGCACTATTTTTATTTTATTTCAAGCTTTCCACCAAATGCCTTTTCACACCAACATCCAAAATGCTCATGTCCAGCGCCAAGGGTCTCGTATTTTATGATATACACTTTCCACTATGTTTGTTGGGTAATATTGACTTTTAGATAGGAAAGTTACCCAACTCAACTCAGCCTTTATAAAGTATATATCTACACATACTTTCATAATATTTAAATTATATATATACACTAAGATAATTTAATAAATTAATATTAAACAACAATTGAAGCAGAGAGAAATCTTCATTAAAAATAAGTCGCTCAATAAAGTCAAAAGAAAAGCAAAGGAAAATTCAAATTTTGTCAAAATATTCCTTTTTTATTAAAAGCAAAGCCGATTATAACTGCAGTGGCTCAATTAATATATATTTATATATTATAAGCTGAATATTTAGGGAACAATCGAAGAGAATTTGTTCGACTTTGGGTTAGTGTATATTGTGGTTCGTTGTGACGATTCTAATTTGTTGACAGTCGTATTTTATTTTTATTTTGTCGCCATCGTCAGCGGCTGGCGATGATGTTGCTGCTTCTGTTGCTGTTTATTTTACGGGCAGTGACGATTATGTGGCTCCCGGAATATGCTGTGCGAGGGGAGGGCTGCTTGGTTTGGCGGGGTGGCGGTGGTAAAGGAAACCTCAGCCACATCCGATACTCCTTGTCGGCGTTGGCCATTTTGTGTGTTTGGATTGATGCGCCCCGGCGTGGCGAACTAAATACTTTGCACAAGCGATGTCCTCGCCACACACAGGACATACAGGACACATGACAAACGATGACAGTACGAAAGGGAGACAACAGGATGAGGGGATGTGGAAGACGAGCTCTGCTGTTGACTGGGTAAAAGCATCCTTCACACAGCTTTGTGCTTGTTGGTTTAAGAAAATTATTAAGGATATTTTTGTGGTGCTGATGAGTTTGCCGAGTACTTTTTCGGCCACAACGTTGACCAACCAACCAACCCAAGCAAACATCAGCTCAATCTCTGTGTGTGTGTGTGTGTGTGTGTGTGTTGGTTAAGTGTGCGTCCAGCGTAGCAGCGAACACAAATAGCAAAACAGGAAGCTCAAGTATGTTTACAGTTGACAACGCCAGAGCAGAGCATCAGAAGCATCATTTCTAAAACCCACACCACACACACACACACACACACACACACACACAACAAACACACACGCAGCCCACACCTCAAATCGGAATCGCTGTTCGCAATTCGCAGTTTCCATTCAGCAGCCAGGACACGTAGCCTGGCCAGCTTTTGTTTGCCAGCCAGCCAAGTGGGAATGTGTGCGAGTTTGAGTAATGGACGCTTTTATTTGAGCGCCACACACACGCACACACACACACACGCACACACTTTCAGATGCTTGTAGTCAAGGCTCAGTGTCAAAAGGGGTCAAATGCTATATTTCCCTTTCGGGCCGCATTTGTTGTTGTCGGCCATATTTGTTTGCTTTGGCAGCATTTGGCTTCATTATTATTTCGATTTTCTCGCACATTGTCATGTCGTATCAATCACTCATATTATATATATATATATATATATATCTATATATCTATATATATATCTATGTATCCAAGGCATGCAGAATACTCTATAAAAATTCGCTTATAAAAACAGGTATTTTTTAACTTTTACTTTACTTTAAGTTTTGTAACTTTTGAGTTAGCAAAAACTGATATTTGTTAAGGGAACAAACAGTTTTTAAACACTTTTTGTTTATAGAATTTTCACAAGATTCCATAAAATGTAGTTTGCAAAATGAATGTGTGTGTGTTGTGGCGAGTGACCACTGTAGTTGGCACAGTTGCAGCATCCGTTTGTATTTGTATTGGGGTTAGTCGATTGTTTGATGAATTCTGCACTTAAATAGTAAAAATTTGTATGCCATTCATTTAGTTTGTACACAAAGTGACGCCTGATGACAAGTGTAGAGTATGATGTCTGTGGAGAGTCTGTGGAGAGAGTGGAGAGAGGCGACACCAAGTGGCGTGTCGAGTGCAAATCAACGATTGCTCTTTACATAGACAGAGAGAGAGAGAGAGGGGGGAGTCTTGTAATTGATGATGATTCGTGTTTACTCACAACTCACAACCATTTATTATGATAAATCACAAAAATAAGGGGTTTAAGGATATGAGCAGAGCAGAAGGGTAAATCTTTGCTTTTGATATTTTTAGTGTTTTTGTGTAATCAACTGGCTCAGCTCGTCTCTAATTGAATGCACAACATGCTTGCCAAATATATTTGCACAACAGCAAAAACACATTCCACAATTCTCCTATTCTGCTCTCTCTCTTCTCTTCTCTCTCTCTCGCTCTCTCTCTCTGTGTGTGCCTCTCTCAGTGCTCTGAGCTGCTCAATGCATGCAGTGTCACAGTCACAAAAGTCCTGACCGAGGGCTTAGTCCTTATTTGCTTACAAAAATTTAGCAACATTTTATGCGACTGCCGCCTTCTAATCGTTTTTTGCATTTCGAGCACAGACTTAATGCCAAACGCGTGCCGCTGATTACCATATGAAGGATATTAGCTCTCAACTCAACTTTCCCTGCAATTGAAAAACAAAAAAAAAAATAAAAAAAAATACATTCACAATGCATATATTAAAAGTGGCACAGAATTGTGTATGTATTTAAATGTAGGTGATTCAATTTACGCAAACATTTCACTTTTGTTCAAGTTGAGCGCAGCACTTTTGAGTAGATTGTTTTGGGCGGGAAAACTCGATTTAATAAATGACTAATCGAGCTGCTCTAGAAAGGTAAAAATATGATGAGCTTTTGATATAGTCATTGAAAAGATCGAAGTGTATTTTAAACAGTCGTCTTTATCTTAAATCTCATATATTAATAAAGAAATGGCGCTGCTAATTTTATAGGTTGGCTCACATTATTTTTTGGAAATTAATTTCCAAAAATTTAAGCTATTCGCATTCTAAAAATCAGTGCTTTTCTTTGAGAATGGCAAGTTTGATTTTTCTCAAAAAAAAGCTTTAAATTTAGAAGCAATTTTTGCGAAATTTAAAACTGAAATTTGCAAGTTATTTAAAAAAAAATAAAAATAAAAACAATATTCTAATATTGGGTAAGAATCTATGCTTTAAACAGTTTTTTGTTGTTTATTAAGAATTTATTGCTAAAAACCAAAAATACTTTCTATATTTCTGGTGGACTTTCATTTAAAGAAAGTTCTTTTCTAATTGTAGATATTGCCTTGAATTTCTTCTCCTAATAAATATATCTCTCTCTTTCCACTCTCCTCCCTCTCTCTCTCTCTCTCTACAGCTATGCGGTGATCACTGGACTAATTGGAATGCTGTCGCACCGTTTCATGAAGGTGCGCGAGCCCACTGAGCCGAACCAGAGCCTCATGCTGAGCCTGCTGACCACGTTGGGCTTCCTCACGCGCTTCAGTGATGTCTGCCCGCCAGGTAAACAACAACAAGCATAACTCTCACCTTCGCCAAAGTAAACAGGATCAAACTAATTGACTCGATGCTGCTGCTGCTGCTGCTTCCCATCTCATTTTTTTGTTGCAGGTCCTGCTGATCCCACACGTTTGTTGAGCGCTGCCAAATCCACAGAGCTCTTCGGCACCGTCTCAATGCTCGCCGGCTGTGTGGTGCCCACTGGTAAGTTTATAACGGATCTTAGATAAAACAAAGTTGAGAACAGTAGCCGGATGAGGTCAGTCAAAGGAAGGGGTGGGGTCAGCGGTCAGGGGCCAGGGAGCGGGGCCGGGGTGCTAATTGCATTTGTTTGAGCGCTACGTGAGTTTTAAGCGCTGGCGGAAATTAATTTTGATTTGTGTAAAATTGTAAACTTGTATTTTTTATGGCATGTATCTATCAATATCCGCTTACTCCGGCTGCTGCTGCTGCTGCTGACTCTTCTCTCACTTCTTGGTTTTTTTTTATTATTGCAGGTAAATGCATTCCGCCGCGCATGACTGCCTTGGCGGCATCGACTTTTAGTCTTTACGTGTCGCTGGCCTTGGTGGATGTGAACACTTTTCAGGTAAGTTGTCAGCCCCCGCAACGGCCCCCGCTGGCATCCTCAACAAGTGGGCAAATGCCAAGTGCCAAATGCCGCTTAAACAAATCACAAAGTCAGTCGTTGAAAATTTCATTATGTCAAAGTTTTTCTCCAACGGATACACTTGCACTGAGTCGTCGAGTTTTCACACAGACTATGCAACAACTTGCTGCAAGATTGGAACAACTCGCTGAACCTATAAATATATTGCATAAATCTGTGCAAGTCTATTCTTGTTTTACTTCTAAAATTATTGGATCATTAAACTAAGCTAAGCTGTCTTGGAACCATTGATCAAATCCAATCTTAGGTTTGACTTAACAAAAATGTTTATTATTATTATTATTGGGGCAACTGCACTGCGACCTATTAGATCTATTGTGCCCCTTCTGAGCCTATTTTAGAAGCTTTAATGGGTTGAGAGCATCTGTCTTTGAAGCTCATAACGTGCATCCTTAGAAAGCTTCATCTTTTCCTGGCGACACACTCTGCTAGGATGTGCATTGAGGATTCCTCGTCGCTTTCACGAAACTTGCTAATATTTTCGCTAATATAAATACCCTGTAAATGTCATAAATCTGAAAGAGTATTTTTATCTTTAACCAACTCAATTTGACTTTGAGTTTTTTGTTTTTGTTTTTGTTGGGTCTTCTTTGCCTTGCACTTGAGAAGTTTGTGGCACGTGAAATCGCCTAAGAAAATGGAGGTGAAACAACGACACAGGAGAAAGTGTGGCCAAAAAAAGTTAGGATTCAGTTTAGGCGATGAAATTGTCGACGCAGTCTTTTGAAATTTGCATATTGGCAAAATGTCATGACTGCCACATGCCACCTGCCACCTGCCACCTGCCACCTGCCACCTGCCACCTGCCACCTGCCACCTGCCAACTGCCAACTGACAGTTGACATCAGTTGTCATCAGTCTTGGGTGGTATTTGCATAGGTGGGTTGCTGGAGGGGGTGGGGAGCTAGTTGCAATGACATTTGGCAAACATTATCAGCGCCATTGAACCGCTGCTGACATGTGGCCAGAACAACTTGAGCAGCTGTGGTGCTGGCTGCTGCTGTTGTTGTGGTTTTTAGCTGGGTTTGTGTTTTCAGCGGGTGTACAAATATTTTGACAGTGTACTTTCCATGTAGGCAAGAACACAACGCATTTCAGATGTGCAAGTTGAGGTTGACTGATGAAACGGCATATGTAAACAGCAAATGACTGACTGACTGACTGACTGACTGACTGATTGACTGATTGACTGATTGATTGACTGACTGGCTTTTGTCTACAATTCATTTCCTGCTGTGCTGTGTCAATATTTGTGCCACAGCTTCAAGCTGTAGTCGCTCTACACTGAAAAACAAAATTTGTCAAATTCCTAATTAGAATTTGAGCCCAGAACTTGTGACTTGATTTCTAAATTCTTTTACTGTTCTATTGAAAAAAAGTGTTTTATAAATATTCGTTGTAAGTTTTTGCCTGCAAATCTTCGATTTATCTGACCAAATTTTTCTCTGTAGAAACGCACTTGACAAACTAATTTGTTGCGCAAACAGCGAAACTGAAAATGCAGCCAAGCGGCATTTTGCTGGGGGGATTAGGCCAAGCTAAGCAAAAACTTGCCAGCCAGCCAGCCAGCCAGTTGGCTAGCCAGTTTATTTGTTTTAAATTACCACAAAAATAGATAAAGTCCACAAGACACAACTCGACTCAACTCGACTCTCATCCACTCATCTTTGGCCCTTGTTATTATTATTGCTAGCTGCTTACAAAAAATAGATGTGTACATCTCTAACTCTTGGGCTGGCAAATAATTTGATTTGGTTTTAATCAGCGGGAGACGCACACACACACACAGAAACACACACACACAGAACACACACGCACAACCACAGAGCAGCTCAATGTTCGAGTGCCTGCCTTGCAAATATTGACTTTGTAAAATGAAATTTTCAAGTTTAACCCAAGCAAAAGGCGGCAGTAACTCACACACACACTGTCAACACACACACACTGTCAACACACACACACACACAGTCAACACACAACACACAGATATTAACTGGTAGCCTGATTGTTTTTTGAAGGATGCCGCCGCGCGCATCGCGCTCATCGTTTGCTCTTTGAGCCATGCAACAAATCCTCGCTCATATCCTGCCTACTACATCCGGCCTCCTTCCCCCTTCCCCCCTCTCACTCTCATTTTCCATCTCCATCTCCTGCCCACTGCTAGTCTGCCAGCCACGTCAATTGTTTAGCTAAATATTTGCTCAATGCTCGTACAAGTTGCCAGTTTCAGTTTTAGTTGTTGATTTCTGTTCATGTTGTTTTTGTGTTCTTTTTTTAGGGCTTTGGACTTTTGCATTTTTATTGCCCACAGTGCGCAACGAGGGTGGTTTGAGTTGTGCGTGTCATTGTCTAGAGGGGGTTGCTTAATTACTTTGTGCCCAAGTTTTGAAGTATGTGCGATTAGCATAAAACTCTGCGAAAGACACAAATAATTCAACAATAGCAGCTAGAATTTTGGCAATTCTTTTTGACATTTATTTTAATATTGTTCTTAAATGCTTAATCAGATTCCAATTCAGATTTGCAGATGTCAACCTTTTCTCCCGTTTAATTGATCTTTGAATTATAGGCAACAATTACGTATTTTTATATGGCTATCTTTATGCAATTTGTATAGAAATTCGACTTGGTTAAATTTAGTCATAATTTAGTTTTATTTGGGACAATTTTGTAAGGTTCTGGTAAGAAAAGTAATCTAAAAAGATAAAGAATTAATTTGTTAACCTTCTCCATAACAAATTTTAATGAAAAGCAGGATATCAAAAAAAAAAAAAATCAATTGAATTTGGTTTTATTTGCTTTTTCTTTTTCCATTAAAACCCAAAAATCTCATCAAAACATCAGCAATAATTATTGATTGACTCTTGTTTTAATCGAATTTGCTTTCAATTTGAACTGTTTCTTATCAACAATCAACTAAGTACAGAGTAGCTCATAGCCTGTGCCCACTGTAAGTGCTGTTGTTTTTCTCATTTTTGTGATTTGGTCCTTCGCCACACTCGCCTTCGCACGGCTGCCAATGCAAACAAATTAGAAGCGAGAGCTGATTGTCTGTTGTCTCTCGTCCATTGGCTTGCCGCCCCCCTTGTCGTCCTGCATCCTGCAGCGTACCGCTATGCAAATAAATGTACACCACACACACACACACACACACGCGCACAACAAACAGTTGAGCACTTCACTTGCTGCTGGTCTAAACAAGTGCCACTCTTTGATATTTGCTTTGACTTAATTAAAACATTTGCACAGTGATTCCACAAAATATTTGTAGTCCTTTTCAAATCTTTCTTCTTCTTTTTTGTTGTTGTTGTTGTTGTGTTGCCAATTAAATGACTCCACTCCACTTGTGTGTTCGCAGGAGGTGCTGACGGTGGAGGGTCCTCTATCGCTGAAGCTGCTCGATGTGATGACCAGAATACTCAACTGTAGCGCCAACTCAACAATCGGAACAAGGAGTGGAGAAAGCTCCACAATGCTGATCGATTTGATAGCATCGATGGCGTTCTTTAGCGTTAACAATCGTCGGCATCAGGATCTGCTCATATCGGAAACGTTTGCGGTGATCTTTAAGAGTTTGGCCAAGCTGCCGGCACAGTTTAATCCGGTGATTTATCCATTTTTGGTCGCCATGTGCTACAACAATGCCCCGGCCAGGCAGCTCATATCACGCGACTTTGATCTGGGGGTGAGTAATGCTTTTCCAACGATCCGATCCATTCTCGACAACTGCCAACATCGACTCGTTATCATTTTGTTGCAGCTCCTGGATGAGTACAGCAAATCGGATGCAGCCAAGCAAAACTGTTGGGTTCATATGGCGCACAACAACAACAACACCAACAACAAGAATAGCAGCAGCAGCAGCAGCAGCAGCAGCAGCAACAGCAACAGCAACAGCCAGCAAAATAGAGCCTAGTTTTCTAATGCCATCTCGCTCTCTCGCTGCCACAGTGAACTTGTGTGTAAGTGTTTCTGTCTCGCTCTCACACAAAGTGATATTATTTTCAAAGAAAAATTCTAAAAGAAAAGAGGAAACTTTAAACATTCGCAATTGCAAAATGGATTTATAATTATTTTTACAATTATTTATAATTGGTATATAAATCATTATACATTTATATATACATATATCTATACATATATCTAGTAATAACACTCATAACTCATTAACTGACACATTCACAACAAACAACAAGCAACAAGCAACAAGCAACAACAACTCGCATAGTTTTATTACACTTATCGTCATAATTTATGCTAGTTATTTTAAAAAGAGTATTAACAACATTCATCAATCAACATCTCAATTAACCAACTCATTTCACTTTTTCACTTGTTGACAAATTCTCAGTTTTTATTATTTTTGCATTAATTTGGTTTGAAAACTTATTTTTTAACCAACACCTCGATTTTTATACCAGCTAATAATTTCTACGTTTATTTTATTGATTGACTTCAACAATGTTCTGTCCAAATAAACAATTATTATTGATACAATAAATAAATACGTGAAAAACTAAAACTTTGTGTTTGACTTAAATCATTTTTGTTATTTAATCATTTTTCAGATTTTTAAATATATAAAATATACATAAAAACGAGTAGTAAAAAAGGTATACTCCAATCAAAAATACTGTTCGTGAAATGTTTCTTTAAGAAAACATTCTGTTTTTAAAGGAATCGTAGAAATTTTCAGATTTATATTTGGAAGATGTGTGCCAAATTTCATGAAAAATGTAAACAGATTATTAGAGATATTATAAACCCAAAAACGAAGAAATATTTATACAACTAAATAGATGTTTACACTCAAGAAGTGGACAAGGGGCGATAAATTACAGGTTTCACCTGTTAAGATGGATAATAAACAATATGCAATATTTTGTATTGCAAACTGCGTCGACTCTTGTCCGTCGTATTTTTTCCTTTACGTTTGAAGTGTTGCAAACAATGGGCAAGCACTGTTCGCAATTCCTTTTCGGGGGCGGGGGGCACACAAATTAAAAACGACAATAATAATGTGCCTTAGCAATTTGTGGGCGTGTCCTGGATTACAAAACACAGAGAAGCGACGAAACTCATCAGGCGACATGCGTCTTTGTGGAGCGCCTTTTGTCTTCACCCCCTTTTCTCTCTCTCTCTCTCTCTCTCTTTTTGACTCTCTCTTTTGGTGTATGTGTATGTTTGTGTGGTGGGCGGGTGGGCGTGTGCGTTGAGCTGCCCATTGTCTCATTGTCCACGTCGTTGCACCTAGCCTGAATTATGTCACACGATAAGCAGCAGCAGCAGCAGCAGCAGGGCAGTGAAGAGGGGTACATAACAACAATGACAACGTGAAGAACGACAACGACAACGACAACATCTAATTTCTTTGGACATTGTACGTGTGGGTTTTTTAATGCTGCCATATGCACAACCCCAGCCAGAGGGGTTGGCGAATTGTAAAAAAAGCTAGAAAAAACAGCAGCCAGAAAATTGAAAGGCAACTCACAATAATAATAATAATAAAAGACCTCAAGAAACTCTCTGGCGACAGATTGAAGTCACTCAACTTGAAATGAAATGCGACAGCGTTGAACAGTTGCACAATCAAACATCGACAACAATATGCGAGTGCAAAAAGCCAACAATTGAAGGACCTCTGAGAACATCAGCTATGCCACAAAGCATGGGCAATTTAGTTCATTTAATGCATATATCAAACATATACAAAATTACTTATAACTATTCAAATTTGCTTATAAGTGAAATAATTAAATTTTGAAGATTGCTAAATATGTGGAAATATAATTTTCTTGTAATTAATTGTATAAGAAGAATATATTCATAAAAATATTAACCACATATTTGAAGATCAATTCATATAATTCATTAAAAAACTGTTTTTAAAGTTGCTACAGATTTAATAACAAGAATTTTCCTATAATAATAATTATATTACTAATAATAGCTAAACAATATTTACAAATATGAATTTTATATTTTTAAAAACTTTACACTATTTATAAAAATATATTTTATTATTTATTTACGACAAGAGTATTTGATGTGTTTCTCTCTAGAGATAATAAAAGGGTATTCGTGCAGTCGTCTTATTGTCACCCAATTTTCTTTTTCGTCGATCTCAGCCTTTTTATTTTTTTGTTGATACATTATTTTTAATTTGTAGCGCAAAATCAATGAACAAATTGGTGTTAGCAGAAGGCAAGTGCTTGACGGCTGTCCACAATGGAAGGGGTCTGGCATATATAGAAATATAACCGAGTACTTTATTTAGGGATATATATGCAGACAAATACTGTGAGGATGGGGGGGGGGGGGGATACTACAGGGACAAATGACAAAGTGCGTCAAACAACCCTTCCGAGCAGATCCATAAAACCATAATTGCTATGTAGATGTGGTCGCTGGCCAAAAGGGGGTCTCTAATTGCCGAGCAAGGGGAGAGCAGGGGAAACGTATAAAAAAGCGAGTGACTAAGCAGGCGACAGTTCAGTGACAAAGTCAATATATCACAAAATACCAATTTGGGCCGCGTTGGCTCCTCAATCAAAATTATGACAATACAACAATAGAAAATACCAACACCAACACCAACAACAACAGCAGTTGCAACAACTACATTGAAGCAACCCCCTTGGGGAGCTGCGTTTTGTGTTAGATTAGTTAAGCGCAGAGCCGAATGCCAATTATAATGAAAAAATGCCGAGGCAACATTGCGTGCAATGGGCGCATAAGGCTACAGCTTTATGATGAGACTGCTTTGGGCTTGGGAACTGGTCGGTCACTGGTCGCTGGTCGCTGGTCGCTGGGTTGGGTCAGTTCAGCTTTAAGCCAGCAAAGTTAATTGCAGCTTAAAGAGCGGCAGCAGAACAAACTGATTTCAAGGTGTGCCTATTACGCCCCCAAAATGAGAACAGTTAGACAAACAAATTTCGCGCCTTTTCCGCAGTTCAGCAGAAAACAAAAACCAAAAACAAAATACAAAAAAATTGTTGACCAAAGCAGAGTCGAACAACAAAGTAGCATAAGAAGTTAATGAAGTGTATTCTGCATTGGCTGGCCAAAAACGACTATTTGGCTACACTTGCTATTCGTACAAAAGATACAAATATATTTAATATATATTTATATAGATGCAAAAGGATTTGCTTGGAGTTAAACGATGCTTGTAATCAGGATTGATTATAAAAATTAAAAGTGAAAAAAAAACCAAAAATACATTAAAAAATCATTTGTTTTATTCTGATAGGAGTAAGGCAATAACTTCATTAAGAACTCAATTTAACTTGCCTTGCTTTTGATCAAAGTTAATATGCCCCTTGGCGGCATATTAAAAAGGGAAAGTTGACGGTTCATTTGGCTGTTTTCTTTTTTTTTTTTTTTTTTTTTTGGTAGAGTTTTGTTTGCTGCGCTGCGCTTGGCCCGAGACACTGGATGGGCTTGCTCCTGGCTGCCATTGTCCAGTGAGTGTGTGTGTTTGTGTGTGTGTGTGTGTGTGTGTGCTGGACTTCCGGCCAGGATACGCTTCTAATTTGTTTACAAGCGGCGGTCCGTTGACGTGCTCGGCGCACATTATGCGCGATGCACGGCCGCCGATAAGCAGCTGGACACAAGTTCGTCAATGTGGGGTGGCTTCGACTTCGACTTCGACTCTGAATCCGACTCCGACTGCGACTGCGACTGCGAATGCGACTCCACAAATGCTGAAAGCAAGTGACTTTGTGGCTGTGTCGTAAATGTGGACAACAACTGGGCGACTTTTGATTGCGTGTGGCGATGACCTTACGAGATGACACCCAGCTGATTATAAAGAAATAGTCGTATCCCTTTTGCGTGGGTTGCGTGTATGCCTCAAATTCAGCGGAAATGTTTCGCAGCAAACGCTAAATTATGTAACTAACACACGAGCTCAAAATGAGCATTCACACAGCGAACACACGGGAACTGAAACTGAAACTGGAAGTGGAACTCAAACTGAAACTGAAACTGGTCGTAGTCCGATCAGGACTCATTCGCATTGAAAATCAGCGAACCGCAGTCGGCTAAGCTCCTGGCATGTCCATGTCGTGGTCCTTAAGCGGCTTTGCTCCTGCTGCTGCTGCTGTTGCTGCTGCTGCTCATTTGCACGTGAGGCAGCGAAGCGTCAAGGATTACGCCGGAACGACTATGGGCTACATGCATACATGAAGTGGTCTATGGAACCGAGCAGCTACCGCGCTATGCTTTTGTATGTGCAACTATTTGTGCCCGTAACCAAACCGTATTCCCTGCCATTCCACTCGCAGGGCTTTGCTTTCAGCAGCAAATTTATGAGCATATAAATAACGCAACTGAGAAAACCAGTGGCAGCAGCAACAGCACCAGCAGTCACTGCTCGTAACAACAACAAGACCAGCAATACGAACTGTTAGATACTCTTCAAAAAAGTGCTTCAACTATGCCTGGGGAAGGTGGCCTAAAATGTGCAACGATTCAACTAAACTAACTTTATCATAAATCAAGTGAAAAGTATGAAAATATATTGCAAATTTCCTATAACTTGAAGGGCATTAATATTTCATAATGCCAATAGTTCAGATATTTTATATACTTGCCTCGATATACAGATGAGCAATATGATTTCAATAATTCTAAAGTCTAAAGTCTTAGCAGCCATTAAATATGTAGACAATAATAAATAAAATGTATATTAAGTGTTCAAAGAGTAAATTAATAATAACAATTAAATATAATTCTTGGAGAATCCATCTCTAATAAAAAGTTTCCTGGTATTATGAAAGCAGAATAAAATAAACAAGTAAATCGCCATTGCCATTCGTTGAGGGTATTCTGGTCGTAAAAAACCTGCTGCCATTTCTTTATTTCATATGCATATTTATAGCTTAAATAAATAACAAATAATATGGCTATAAATTTGAACACGTTCTTTGTTTTAATAATAACTAGTCAGAAGCTGAAACCAAACCAAACCGAACCGAACCAAAAGCGTTCATTTGTTAATTTCAAAGATATTAAATATGCATAAATAACAAGTAATCTTTTATTATAATATATAATAGTTGACTGGCAGTTGCCCTTTTCGAATATATATACAAAATATATATACATTTAAATAGGAAACTCTAAAATTTGTGTTACATTTGCCAATAGTCGCATTCGACTCGAATATATTTATGGTAAAATGTTTTTTGGCACTGGCCAAGAAACTAGCTAACTAAACAGCTGCCTGCCCCAAAACTTTTTTGGATGCCCATGGCTTTAATTTAGTAGGGGGATTTCTATGCATAAATCACTGCCATGCGGTTGATTTTGCTGCTGCTGCTGCCTCTGCTGCTGCTGCTGCCGCCTCTGCTGCTGCTGCTGCTGCTGCTGCTGCTGTTTTATCTATCTGACAAATTGCTGACGCGATAAGCCATTCGATAACAGCTGCTGTTGTAGGTTGTTGCCGCATTTATCGCCGAGTCATGCACTCGTTGAATTTGCAGTTGAATTAAATCCATGTAAGTGGTTAATTAAACGCATTGCCAACCAGTCACTAAATTATAGCATATGTTCTGGCGCCTCCCCTCCAACGGCTGCCTGCTGACTTGGCTCAATTCGAGATAAGATACGCAGTCCGCTACTATTTACTACATGTTGCATACGACTCGTTGGCCAGAGGGTATTCTGTATTCCGTATTTTGTATTTTGAATTTCGTAGTTTGCCATTCAGTTCGATTCACTGGGCAAGAACAAAATGCATTCATGAAATATGTAGAGCTGCAGTGAGTGAAGCATATTCTTCAGCATTTTCATATTGCATTTGTTTTTTTATTTGAATATTTTGTTGTTTTTGCATACCCTGTTAACGTTCAAATGTGTGGAAGAGGTGGTATCAAGTTGTGGAGCCGTATGCAACAGTTAAAAAGATATATCTTTAGCCCGATCTTCGTAATAAAAATAATTAAAATTTGCACTTGTTTTTTGTTTTTTTTTTTTATTTCCTTAGAACATTTAGTAAATTTGTATGCAATAACAAAAAATATATATAATTTCAACTCCTCTTTTGATTATTATTATTTCATTCTAATGCAAATTTCATCGCGATCGTAAAACAACTAATTCATTGACTTTAAGACTTTGATATCAACTTTCAAGGATATCTGTGAGTCGAGCATGCCCAATAACCACATACTTGCTAGGTTTGGCTTGAAGGCAAACAGCGTTGACAGCTTTTTGTTCGCAAATGTCACAAAACGACCAAAAGCCATAAGAATAAGAATCGTTTGCATTTATTTCGAGTACTCGTCTGCCAAAATGTGAGTATTCAAATCATCTACTTACTTTGGATCCACGTTTTGAGGCATTCAATTTTCATTTTATGTGCACAACAGTTTTTTCGGCATCTCTCATGCAAATATTATCCATCTGTGAGTTAGTGTGTGTGTGTGTGCGTGTGTGTGTGGGTGTGACTGTGTGTGTATATGTGTGTGTATACATATTGCATAAATTATTAATGCCAACTTTTATTTTTTTTACATATTTTGAAGACAGTTGGCAGTCGACAAATACAAACACAAACACACACAAACACACACAAACACACACACAAACACACACACATACACACACCCACACACACACACACACATACACACACGCACACAGAGAGAGGCATTCTGATGAAGAGATAGTATAGACTGGCAGTGGAGTCAGTCGCTCGTCATATTTGCGTGTTTGCATTTAATCATCGAAAACGTTGCAGGAGCTGTGCTCAGCCACGCCCACACAACTGCCTCCCTCCACCCCTCTCCCCGCCAACACTGCCGACCCACACCACACCCCATAACTCTACCCACAGCCAGAGCATTATTTGCATTTGCATAAAGTCTGTTTTTTTTTCTTTTTGCCCGCATTTTTATTTATTTTTTTTTTGCAATTTCATTTGAATTTCTTATGTACACATGAAAATGCGTATAAAGAGTATTATCAAGTTGTGCATATGCATGGATATCTGAAACATCTGCTATAAATATATATATATATATATATATTTATACATATATATAATCTCCTTTCTCAGTCGATTTTGATTTTTTTATAATAATATTTAAGTAGAGATATAATTTAGTTTGAAGAATTAAAAGGATTATTTTGTACATGGCACGAATCCGAGCAGCCCACAAAATGTATGGATTTTTGAAAATGGTTTGAGCTCTAGAATAATTCTGCATTTGAATTTGCAACGGAGATTTTTTTACTCGAAATTCATATTCAAATTGTGTTCCACAAAATTCCATTTAGGGTCGGATCCAAACCCGCCGCTGCTTTAAGCCTGGCAATGCATTTTCATTCATGATTCGACATGTGGAAAAACACTGAATTAAGTTTTGGATCTACGATTGAAGAATATGCTTAAATTATGCAAAAAAAGAAGGCATTTAGACACATTCAAACTTGCCACTTAAATTAACTTTTATCATTAATCTGCCACTTCGACTAGTAAATTAGAACTGTTGCTTCGTACACAAGTAAATAAATTGAGCAAATATTTAAGCGACTGTTTACAATTGAGTATAGAAACAGGTTCTGCCACATTAATTCAGCTGTGTATTAAACATTTAACCGATTGCAGTTGCTGCAAAACTGGCCTTAATTAGCCCTAATAAGGCAGTTACAAGCCTTTCTATGTGGCATACTCAAATATATAGCTAGATATATGCAAATATGGACAGACTAAACACAAATGTTGAATGCCAAAATGTTTGGTTGTTGTTAAATAATTGAGCAAACAACATTTTTTGTGGATTGTCGAACAGATTGCTGGCCAATTGCTTGCTCCAGATGACAGTTAACAATGAAGCTTATCAGTTATCAGTTGGAAAGCTGGCTAACTTCAGACTGCTCTGCTGCTGCCGCTGCTGCCGCTGTTGCCATCAATAATCACATTGAGCGATTGAGTGGCAACAGTTGCAGCTGTTGCCCATGTTGCCCATGTTGCTGGCAGCAACAACAACTCTGTCAATTAGTTATCATGTTCGTTGTCAGCACATTTCGATTTCGATTTTGATTTTGATTTAATTTTTGGGCTACTAGCAGAACGAGTTAGTATTAGCACAGCGAGTTGTTGCCACATTATGTGGGCCACATACAACTGATTAGATCTTGGTCGAACTTCCCACATACACAGCCAGGTAAGTGTCATGTAAATGGGATGGACGGGAGTGTGGTGGGGCAGGGGTTGGGTGGGGACTTAATCAAATATGCTGACCGAAAAAACAGTTGAATAATCAGTCATGGAATTGAAAATGGTTGTGTGACAGGCAAACAGATTCCCAACAATTTCTCTGCATGTCCTGACAAATTGCAACGAATTTGCGTGTTTATAAAAAATTTACACAAAAAAATCTGTGCCCCAGGCACAGGATAATGCTACAAGCTATGGTCACGCCCACAACGGTCACATCGACGCCCACACACAGACACAGACACAGACACGCACACACAGATACAGCGCCAGTGGCAACGCAAAAAGCCAGGCTATATTTTGATTAAACTTGGCTTTTACATTGTTGCCGCTTTTGTTGATGGCCATTGTTGTTATTGTTATCATTGTATCATTGTTGTTTTTGCCATTGTTCTTGTTGTTGCTGTTGTTGTCAACGCGAACGCATTTGGAATTTGAATTCACATTCGCATTTTCTCAGTTCTTTTCAATACCCTGCAGCGAAGCATATCTTTGCTGTGTGGTAAGCTGAAAAAGGCGTCAAGAAAAAATAAAAATCGAGAAGAACCCAAAACGAAATAAATGTCATAAAACAGATTTTTAGCTTCGGATTCATGGTTTGTTCTCCATTTTGATTTTGAAATTGACTTGCTCAATTTTTGAATTTAGTTGAATAATTAATTTAACTTGCTTCTGCGAAAATAACTTTTACTTTATTTATAGAGTAAGTGAAGCAATAAGAAATAATCAGAACTGCATCGTTTTTAGTTCTAGTTCCGATAAGTAAAGTTTCAAGAAAAGTAAAGTGAAAATAATGAATTGTTTTTCGAATTGTTTTCAATAATAAAAGTAGCTGGAAAATGCTGCATATCGATTCCGCTCGAGCAGCTCGGTTAGCGTTTCATAAGAGTTTTATTATTAGTATTTCCATAGTAATTCCTATAAAGTATTTGCAAGTCGCGTCTGGGGTTAAACAATATTTTCTTTTGAATTTTATATGTTGCATATATTTTGTGTGTGTGTTGTTTTGTGCTGTTGCCATTTGCTTTTATTGCATATTTGCATTTTGCATTGTTATTGGCCGTGGCGTGCAACTGGAAGTGTGGGCGTGCCACGAATGGGTGGCGCTGGATGGGGATTGGGTGGGGCAACTGGTGCGGTCCGTTAGCTATTTGCATTTTGCGGCCAACTGAAGCGTCGAGTGTTTGTGTGTGTATGTAACGATAACTGTGTGGATTGGCAACTTTTTCATACTTTTTGCCATTGTTATTGTTGTTGGTTTAAGGCTGCAATTGTTTGGCCAGAAAAAAGTTCGCCGGCATATTGTGCAACGGCTTCTTTGGTTTTGTGCGGCTTTCATCTATTTGGACTATTTTCGAGGCATATATTATACATTTGCGATGTTTGTGCGATGTGTCTTTTTGTGATACCAAGTAATTCACAACATTAATATCAAATATGCATGGGCCATGCAGAGCTGCTAAAAATGTTGACGATGTTGCAGCTGTGAAGTGCATGAATAATGCACCAAACAAAATCCATTTGGCAAATAAAAAATAGCGCAAACACATCTGTACTATATACATAGACATATGTCGGTGCTTAACAGCCCATAAGCCGTCTGCTGGTCGAGGCATCAAAGCTAAAGCCATTTTAATCAGTTATACTGCACGGCTTAAGCGATTTGCTTTCTCGCGCAATTTTGCGGTGCATTTCAAATGCGGCAAGCAAGCTGTCAGCAGCAACAACAACAACAACAACAACAACTGTCAACCGCCACCCATAACTGAACCCAGCTGTCAACACGATGGATGCAAATCCTCATTTGACCCTTGACCAGTTGACCAAACCAGTCGCCAGTTTCATCTTGCTTCCTCAACTCCTGCTCCACCTGCTGCTCCTGCTGCTCCTGCTGCTCCTGCTGCTCCTGCTCCTTCTTCAGTCAACTCCTCATCTCATTTGCTTGATGGCATTGGCGTGTCATAATTTGTAATCCTCGAACGCTGCCTGTTTAATTTGCACACCTTTGTACTTGTCCGCTTGTCTCCCAAACCCCCTCGGTCAACTGGCCGACGGGCGACACATGACCAGGCTTAAAGAGCTTTGGTCAGCTTTGGTCAACTACGGGGTTAACTGCACAACTGAATAGCGGACCGAAAACCGGACTGAATTTAACTTGATCCACGCTACAAATAAAGCACTCTTCATTCATTACAAAATTGTAATTAGCCGGAGTTCTGCTGGGCTTCCAAAAGAGCAGTGCGAGTTGACTTAGCCGTAATAAAAAATTGGTGTCGAAGAACAATATATTTGTGTGTTTTTCTTTAACTAAGCAGAAAAATCTAGTTGGTAACTAATTGGCTAAGCATTTAGAACTGTTTTGGTTATTTAATTAATAATGAATAAAAAGTAAGATTCTTAACATGAATTCTATAAGATTGCACTCCCAATTTTAGTTGTTTTTTAATGTAATTTTTTGAGCAAAGAATTTAAATTTTGTTCTCTTAAATAAAACAATGATTTTGAAAAGATTTTCAAATAATTATAATTAACTCAAAGAAGTTTCCAAAAGCTGTTATTCGACTCGTTAGGATTGTTATACTTGTTGGTGGTCAAAGCTTAAATTTGAATACAGAAATTTTGATTACAAAGGTGCCCAAGAATCTTGATACGACTTTTGAGCGAATTCCAAAACTTTCAATATTGAAAGCATACCCAAAACACTATGCAGTTAACTCAAATTGAATTCGACTCTACTTTTTACGAGCACTATGAAAATCATTAGTTTTGACTTATGATTGAGGGAAATATGTCGCAGAACTTTATAAATGAAATGAAAAAGTTTGGAAAATGTTACGATTTTGAGTTCAAGTATTCTGAACCCGTGCAGAGAATTCTTTTATCTACCCCAATTTTTATTTTTTCGAATTCCATTATATATTTTTTCAAATTCAAATGCAGTCTCCAACTCCAACTCCATTTACGTCTACATCTGCATCTGCATCTGCGTCTGCGTCTGCGTCTGTCTTGCCTCGTTTGTCATCCCCCTCCCCCTGCCCCGTGCCCGTCTTGAGCAGGACCATTGGCAACTTGCAACTGGTTGCGGTTTTTATTTTTTTTTTCGTTGAGCCTGGCGCTCGCCATCAACTTGGCGTGTTTATGGGCCAAGCGGCACAATTAACATGTCCCGGCTTTTAGCGTCTGCCGTCTCCCACTTTCAAGAGCAGCAATGCCGACGCCGACGCCGATGCTGACGGAGCGGCCAACGTCGACGTCGACGTCAACGTCAACAGCTTGCACAAAATGACATATGAGGCGCATAATTGAAACTTCAAAGGAGAACGGGGCGCTGCAGGGGCATAAATTAGGCGGCTGATCGCTTGCTGCTCTTGCCACTCGACGCGCCAAGGTGAGGTGAGCAGAGCACAGATGATGATGATGATGACAAGAGTAGACAGACAGACAGAGAGAGAGAGAGAGAGCGAGAGAGAGAGAGAGCGAGAGACTGGGAGACGTTGATGAAGACCAAGTGCAGGCGGCTAAGATGCGTTGCTTCTTTTTCCATTCCATTAGCGTCCGTCGTGTGGCAAGCGGGCAACGGTGGCAGACAGACAGACGGACTTCCCCCCATTCCATCATTCTCACTCTCTCTCTCTGATTCTCTAGCATTTATTTAGTAGTACGCCCTCTTCTGTCACGGTGCGCCCTTCCATTAGCAGAACAACTTCAACTACAACTACAACTACAACAAGTTGCCACTCATTTTCGAGTGTTGTTGCTACATGAAAATCAATAAAAATCCGCGTGAGCGGCAGATCAGCCAACGGATCACTTTTGACTACACTCGCCGAGCAGGGTATATTTATTGCTGTCATTGTCAGATACCCTAAACTGCCTAAATATATTGCAGATCGATAACAAAAGTCGAGCAAGGAGAACTCGACTTTATTAACGATTTTTATCTATATCTCGAAAACGAAGAAAGTTATCGATAAAATGATATAAACTTGAGTTGAGTATGTTTTACGAGAACTTATTTTCTGACTTTGGAGACTGCAGCAATTATAGTTTCTGAGATTGGCATGATTAAACTCGACTCGACTCGACTCTTGATGGGAAAAAGCATCATCGTCTGTCTTTTTCTATGCAATCCTGTAAGCTTCGAGCTAACTTTTAAGAACTTCAACCCAAAGGAACTCCTATATCATATAGCTCTACATTATATAGTTTCATCTCTTCGGCAAAGAGTATCTAGACTTCGTCTGTGCTACTTTGTTCCAGCATCTTTCAAGTTTAGTCAGCGATTTCATAGCCAAGTTCAAGATGCGACCACGAGGAATGAGAAATGTTTTAGTCTTATTGTCGGCATTTGTGTTTTGCGACGATTTCCATATTTAACGTCATAAATTAAACACTTCAAATGCGGGATCCACTTAAGAAGTCTACACAATATATTTTTCACTTGTGAGTGCAGGCGCCGTCAAAATGAAAAGTCGAACCGAAAATGGGGAAAAGCAGGAAAATTGGAAATGCAAGAATGCAAGTAGAAAAGCGCAGCTGTTGATAAGGAAATAGGCATTTTGTAATGTGTGGCAAGTTCCGTTTAATAAGCGGAAATGGCTGAGAGACTGTGGGAAACTCGCCTCGAAAATCCAAATCAAAACCAGAGTCGAAGCCACGAAATGAGTACGAATAAAACCGATGCGCTGCAGACACGCAACAAATCTGACGTTTACCCGTTTACCCGTTTCTGATTTCGATTATCCAGAGCACAACGTGCAACATATACAACATACAACACAACATATGGAGACACCTCCAGCAACAGCAACAGCAGCAGCAACAGCAGCAGCAACAGCAGCATGACATGACATAAACGTAGGGTGGTTTTGGGAGTTTACTTGGCTAAAGCACCGCCAGACACGCCAATGGCAACAAAGTCAATAGCCAGACAAATGAAAAGCTCAGCGTCTCAAATGAAAGACAGCCAGAAAATGGCAGCTACAAATGCGCAAGAAACCAAACCAAGCCAAAAGAAACTTCAAAATCGAGCTGCCATTCAAATGCCCTTTCAAGGTTTACCTCAGAATATCCCTGGCTATAATTAGTTGAAGCTCGTTTAAAATTTGGGAATATTGAAAAGATTTATTAGAACTGAGTTGAACGTGTAACAATCTAGGAAAGATGATAAAGTTTACTTGAAAAATATAAAAATATATCTGTGAAATGTATAAGAAATAAAGATTGTGGCTTATAATAAGACTTGAAATTCTTATCGAGATTAATCGGAATAAAGTTGTCTGTCATTAAATATGTTTATTACTATAGAACAACTAGTTATTATTCTTCGCTCACTCAGTAAAGAAGACTTGTGAATGAAATGGGGCTTCATTCAAGTTACAAAGATGCTGGGATACCCTAAGAATATGCGATAGTTATAATACCCTCGAAAAGCGCATAAAACGGCTCATTCCGCACGAATGGCTGTGCAAGAAAGCAAAGGAAGCAAAAGGACGCAAAAGGAACCCAAAAAAACGGAACCGAAAGGAGTGAAAGGAGCTGAAAGGAGCTGAAAGGAAGCCCAGGCGAAGCGTAAACATTTTACACTCTTGTGTGTGCAATGAAAGTGACGCCATTTCAATGTGTGAGTGTGTTGCATGTGTGTGTTGCAAGTGTGTGCTGCAAGTGTGTGTGTGTGTGTGTGTGATGAGAGTAGCGTGAGCAGCTTAAGAAGAGATTCAAACGTCTGAGCCCCAAAAGGACTTGTGTACACACACACACACACAAGCAGTATACACACACACACACACACACACACACGCAGAGAGGACAGGACTGTGCAAGAACGTAAAATCATTTAAACTATGCGCATGGCTGGCGGCGAACAAATTCTCATCAATTTTTAACTGTGATGATTGGCCAGAAAGAAGGAAATGCATTGGCCAAAACGAGTGCACAACAAACACAAATGGCAAACGGAATGGTGAAAAATGCGGTTCGCCTTTCACTTTTCTTATCGCGAATGTGTCGCGCAATTTGTCATAAATTTGCCAAGTTTATAGGCAAAGCACTCGTAAAGTGCATGAAATATGCGAGCAAAGCAATATTTTGTTGCTGCTGCTGCTGCTGCTGCTGCTTTTGTTGTTTATTATTGTTACTGTTGCTGCTGCTGCTGTTGCTGTTGTTGTTGCTGTTGTTTAGATAGCAACTAAGTGCGGCAACGGCTGCATCCTTTGCCGGCAGCAGCAGCAACGGCAGCATCGTCTGTAAGCCAAAATGCAAATGTAACGCAACACCTTCCAAACCGCTTGAGCCGCCCCTTAAGCCATCATGCATCAGTAGGTGCCCAGCCACGCCCACCATGCCCACCATGCAAAACATTTGCATTAATCATGTTTGCATTGCATTATGCAGCACAGCATACAGCAAGGCACACCTCCCCCACCCACTCGTCCGCCCCCCTCGTCTGCCTACGAGTTAAGTGCTGTGTAGCCCCGCCCCCTTTGCGCCTACCACGTACAGCCAGATGCGCCGCTAAAAACTGTGGGCATGGCTTTAGTCCCCAAAACACAAACACACACAGAGACTCATGCATAAATATTTTTTTGTTGCATAAACAAAAGTGTTGAAAATGCAATTTGCAAGGCCTGCTGCGGAGGGGGGCAGTTAGGTGCGGGCAGCAATAAAGGGGCGTTGTAGCAACATGAGCCATGCAGCCTGTCGCTTAGTGCGAGGTCAAACCAGCAATGGGGCATACTACAAAGGGACTAAGATACTCTCTCTGTGTCTCTTAACTCTTTAAAATAAATAATTCACATTTCAGCATAATTCGATGCCAAACACAATTCACTTCACTGCAAATATTTAACTCCTTAAAAAAGCATACACCTATCTTAAGGATCATAAGCTACTTTATAGATTTAATGGCTAGTTAAATGTGATCAACTTTTTATTATAATTCTATTTTCCAGGCAACCCTCAACCCTTCCTTATCTGGAACTTGAGTCAGGCTATTATTATTCTGACATATGCAAGAACTTTGTAATCCCATTTAATGAATAGTTTTACTGTTCAATCTGCTTGCATATATAATACAATATGTATACGTATACTTAATACTAAAGCTAATCGAGCATCTGAAAATCAGAAACTGAAACCTCAAACAAACAATTCTGAATACAATCTGAAGTCAAGAAAGTATTTCTAATGATGAGCTTGCAAAATGAGAAGTTAGGGCAAAAAAAAAAGAAAACTAATTCTATAAAGAATATTCAAGAAAAAACAGACTCAATTTAGGAAATAAATTCTTGGTTTTACTATCAAGAATATGTGCCTGAATTTAAAGAGTATCTGTATCTATATTAAAAAGCAAAGAAACAACAACTGCATATGCAGAGCGAAATATTGTAGCTTGACTCGATTTTGACCTCGTCTGCAGCACAAACCAAGTGGCGGCCTACGCGGCGTATGTGTGCTTGCTAAAGGCACATTATGTATACGCACATAGAACACAACACACATAGAGAGAGAGAGAGAGAGAGAGGAGAGAGAGAGAGAGAGAGTGAGTGAGGGAGAGAGGAGGAAAGGACACATTTATGTGGCAAACTGTTTTTAATGCTTTTAATGCGCCAAAGTGTTGTTTCATTTTCATTATTTGCCCAAGCTGCCACACATTTAAATGCCACTGCACACACACCACCCCCTCCCCCTCCCCCTGCCCCACAACTGCTTGCCCCTTTAGTAACTAGTACCGAGTACAGACTGTGTACTCGTTGCACTGAATATTCAGTACCCCGAACATAGGTTCAGCTCCAACCAGCTAAAAACATTCAGTATGCAGTTGTTGAGCTATAATCATAATTTCATAAAGCACATTTTCACAAAAGCTTTCAGCACCCTAAACTGCATTGTAATTACAGCGATGGGGCAGCAACGAAAGAGCCGAGTCGTGGGGGCATATAGAAAGGGTGCATGGAGGGGGACAGCTAAAGTATTCAACGAGGGAGAAACGCGCACAGTTTGTAGCGCCAGTCAAGGCGAAAGGATAACGATAACCAACATGTTGGCTGGTTGGTTAGCTGGTTGGGGCAGAGGGTAGGGGATAGGGGGTTGCTATTGGGGCTTACAATTGTAGATGTTGCTGTTGTTGTTGCTGCTGCTGCTGTTGGGGTTTTCGCTGGCATTTTCCGAGTGTTGCGTGTTGATTTCAACGCATAAATATTGCAAAAGGTTCAAACAAAATGGCGTCGACGCGCAATAAATATCGTTACTACAGACAGCAGCCTATATATATATATATATATATATATATGTATATGTATATAGATGATTATGTGTGTGTGGGTATTTGTAGTGCTCTTCGGTGTATTTGTATATTTTGTTTGACGCATTGTAATAAAAGTGAATTTATGCAATATTTCTCTGCGCCCTTGTGCAAATATCATTTGTAATTCAGCAACAACAACAGCAATAACAACTACAACAACAAGTCTATAGAGTGTCCTGACGTTTGTTATGCTAATGCGGGCGAAAAAGGCGTAAGTGTTCAAATATCAAAATACAGTCTGTTAAATAAGTCAACAACTTCACAACAAAAAAATATGCAACTTCAATTCTATTTAATAATTAAAGAGTAGACCAATTTCAGCGCAGCTGATTATCAACGAGCTGGCGTATATATTAAGAATATTTATATATATATATATATATATATATATTATTTAGTTTAATGATTTAATCGCAATCACCTCAACCGTATTGAATGTCGCAGCTGACAACCGGCCATAAACCAATTTACTTATTCACATTTGTTGATGAGTATTTTCTTGGCTTTATCTAATCAAATTTTATGGTTTCCGAATGCGTTGATCAATGTGCCCAATATAAGCGATTATCTTAATGTAAAATCACCATAAACTTGAAATTGAATCATCTGAATTTTTACCTGCTCGGAAACATATTTTAATTCGATCACCATTTTTATGCCTTTAACTTTCACTAAACTTTTAAGACCAGCAACTAATCAATAACTATTGTGGTACATGTTGTTACTCTTAACAATAATACTCAACTCATTAAACAGTCAAGAGTTAAGAGCCTAAGCCAAAAACAGCTGGCACAACTGTTTGTGAGATTCTCATCAACTTGGAATTCAGACGAGCAAGCAAATCTTGGCACAACCAGCTGGCCGTGCTACGACACAAGTTTCCTCACAAAATATATACAGCAACAAAAGGGCTTTGGCGATGTCTTCGAGGTGCACGAATAAGAAAAAAAGAAAGAAAAAAACAGCAACAACCACAAACCCGGTGTGAAAAACAGCAACAATACAGTCACCCAGTCAATTTGTGTGTGTGTTTGTTGGCCAGCAGTTGCACAACACAATGAGCTGGCTCATCAACAGCTTGCCACACGTTCCTGCACCAACTTCCCGTTGCACTTGCCCACTCCCAGTCGGCCCTCTAATGGTTTACCCACAGCAAAAAAAAGAAACAAACCGCTTACAAGTTGTACAAAAAGCCTAGCGATACTTGCGGAGAGGAGAAAACCAATGCCGAAGGCCTACAAATGTCATTCAAGCGCTGCAATTTTCATGCGGGCTTCTGGATGGATAGGAAATGGGGTTGGGGCGATGGACGGGGTGCTGGAACTGCTCAAGTGGCAATGCTTTTCCGCCCTGGCTAACGGAAATCCATTAGGTTGGCCACGTTGCAGTTTGCAACGTTTGTGTGAGGTTTCCGTTTGACATGGGCCCCCGAAAAACCCCAAAAGCCGCAAGTCGCAACTCGCCAGCCGAGATGAGACAGCCTTCGACTGCTCGCCACCCTCCTCCTCCTCCTCCTCCTGCTCTAAACTATAATCGGTGCTTTGTGGGTCCGCAATCAAGCAAACGTTTTGCATATGTTCAGCATCGCGTTCGTTTTATGCGATTCGATTAGCATAAATCAAATCTATGGCACGTATTTCTAATATAAAATAACATTTGTACTACAAATAGAGGAACTGCTTTGGAAACACCTTTCGCCAAAAAAACAAAAAAGAAATAAAACAAAAAACCATACAAAACACAAAAAAAAAAAAAACAGAAAACACAAAACACGAAACTGAAACCGAAACCAGACCCAAGTGATTCCGTCTGATGAAAACATTAATATTAAACACAACAATTTTATGGCTACTTCAATGTTTATACGCTTGCCACACAGAGAATGGATTGGATTATCATGCATTAGGTCCAATATGAACTAGCTGAAGTTTAAGTTCATTTCTTATATTGTGTAAAAGAAGTGGAAGCTGCTTGAGCTTAAGCGTTATCCAACACTGACAATTAGTTTGCTTAATACTCAAAAATCTGTCATAGACAAGATGAGGTAAATGTATCAAAAGCGTATTGAAACTTCGTCAATTCTTGGTGCCAAGATTACTTTCTTGTTTTGTTTTTTTTTTGTTTTTTTTTTGTTTATTTTTTAACTTTTATGACTCTTGATGAAGAATGCGCATGCGAATGTACAATAAAAGTGTTTGCATATTTGCCAAGCTGAGACGCGCGGGTCGTAAAAAAGGGGAATAAAAACAAAAACAAAAGCGAAAAAACAAATCTTTAACGACGACGGTTTTGTGTGGTTTTAATTGCTCGACCGTTTGACAAGCTGACAAAAAACAGTCAACTTGATGAATTCGCGACGCCCGCATCGGTCAACAGCACCTGAGCAGAGGTGTAAGCCGCGAAAGAGACAGCTATAAGAGAGAGAGGGAGGGAGGCAGGGGATAGTCACCTGTTCGGTTGCAGGAAATGCAGTCGACGTTCGTCAATGTCAGTGTCAAGTCAGCAGTCAAAATGCGCGTATTATGAGAATATCTCAATGTCTCAATCTCGATCGCAATCTTAAAAGCAGTCGAAAAAAACCAAATATGCCAACGTCATGCGGTCCGACACGTCACTCAGTCACTCAGTCACTCAGTCAGTCAGTCAGACAGACAGTCAGACAGTCAGTTCAGCCGTGGCGTCGCTAACGGATCATGATGCAGCATTAAAAATAAGTATATATCTATATACTCATATATATATTTGTGTGTGTTCTGATATAACTCACAAATTGGCTCGATCGCAGACGCCGCCGCCGCCGCTTTTCAACTTTATAAGCGGCGGCCAATGTACACAGAGAAAAAATATATGTAACAGGCATGATTTCTTGGAATGTTTCAGTCTAGGTTGGAATATCTTTACTCAAACTAAAATCTGAAATCTGATTGTTCTTCTTCTTGAAGAAACAGACTTAAGCAAGGATTATATTTTTGAAGAAACAGAGTTTCACTAGGAATATATGCTTTTCTTCTTCTTATATGTTTGCCTGAGTTTCACTTGAACTTTGATACGTATTGAAGAACACGTCTCTGATTCCATAAATTATATATATACTCTTGATCAGCATCACTAGTCGGGTCGATATAGCCAAACCCGACTGTCTGTTTCTATGCGAATTATTCCGTCAGTCTTAAAGCAATCTTTATGAAACATGAAACATATTCGTGCTTTTCACAGCTGGATCGAATTACTATATTATTTAGCTGTCATAGGAACGATTCTTTCTTTTTTGTTTACCAAGATATCCGAAACAAACACGCCAGTTACAATTAATATTTTGGAAAAATATCATAACTATAACTTATAGATTTCATAGGCAGAATTGGTCGGCTTATTAAATAGATAATGAAATTAAAATGCTACTTGCTAGGTAGACTTCGTTACTTTCTTTTCGCGCTGTGTAGCATCGATATGCAATCGATGCCGCTCGATTTGGCGTGAGTTGGCAGCTTTACTGTCGATGGTCGATTGTGGATCGGATAAAATCCAAATCGCGCTGCTACTTAAGACTTCGGCTGAGCGACAAACGAACTGCGAACACATTTTGTAGAACATGTGGCACAATTATGCGCCTGACAGCCAAGACGACGATGTGTTAAGAGAAATGCCAAAAAAAAAAATAAAATAAAAAAAAAAAAATGAAAAGTAAATCTAGAAAAAGTAAGTAAACCATATGAAAATGTGGAAAAGTGTGTGGCAGTCAAAGGCCGCAGCAGCATTGCTGCATTCATCATGTGACTCGTTTTCCTTGCAACCAAACTATATTTAGATGCTGCCTGGCAGCAGCTAATGGATGCAGCCAGGCAGGCCGGCAGGCAGGCAGGCAGGCACAGAGCCCTCGAGGTGAAAGAGGAGTAGGCGGAATTGGAGGCATACTTTCAAATTCATATTTATTGTCTAGGCAGGCCCAGCTGAGTGCATTTTTATATATGGCAGTCCATTTGCTCTGGCCGCCAACGCCAACCAAAATAAACAATAATTCGAACATGGGGCGAAAGGAAGTAAAAGTAGGCGGCTGTCGCTCAAATCGACCGGGGGAGGAGTGGATTGGATCTGTTGCTGTTTGGGGGTAACCTGTGTAAAATGCTTGGCATTTTAAAAGGTTCCACATTTTGTTGTTTTCTTGTTCGATTTTTGGGGGTTGTCAGGGGGCAAGCGGCAGTTGGCGGGGTCTGCGGCTGGGCTAATTGCATTGATTAGCTGACGGCGCGTTTTGGTGCGCATCAAAGCCAAAGGTAGGGGTGTCGGGGGCAGCGACAGGGGCAGGGGCAGGAGGCAGGCAGCTGTCAGTCAAGTGGCGACATGTTTACTTGGTAGTCAATCCGTGGCCGCAAACAAAAACCCTTTCGAAAGATGCCCAAACGGCAACGCGGAAACGTTTGAGCCGTGCCGCAAAATACACAGCAACAGCAACATCAACAGCAACAACAACAACAAAAATACAAAAAGAAGCGGCAGATTTAAAGATATTTGTTTGCATTCATATTTCAATATTATTTTTTTTCCAATTTTGTTTTTCGTTTTTTTTTTTCTTGAATTTCATTTGGGTTATTAGAAGTCGCGTTGCGCGCTCGATCAGCTTGAAGATCAAAGGTGCTCAAAGGTGAGCGACGGCAAATTGACATAATGTGGCGTTTAACAAATTCCCCCCGCCTCATCCCCTTCCCCCATAGCTGGCGAAACAATGCGCATTCATCAAAACTCGAATAACAGTCGAGGCAAAGATGAATAGTCATCGGATTTATATTGATAGCTATTTCGATAAGAGATTTTTCTATCGGTTGAAATTAGTAGAAAATCATATGGAAAATATATAATTGATATATGAGAGATGAATTCGACATAAATAGTTGAAGTGCAGTTTAGAAAATAGAAGAAAGATTAAATGATAAAGAATAAATAAAAATTAATGGAAAGTGTTGATGAAATTATAAAATAATAAATAAATTAATAGTTATAAGAAAGTATAAAGGTTAATTAAAAGACAAACTAATTATTAAAATAAATAAATCTTATAAAGTTTTGACCAAAAATATAGTTTAAGATTTGCAAATTTTTGGTTCCAAGAACTTTCAAATTTCTGTTTAGAAAGGTTTATTTAAAATGATGAAATGTGAATGGGAATTGAGACAACAAATCTATGAATGAATAAACTTAAGAACATAAAATCAGATCCAATAAAGATAGAAAAAAACGAAATTAATTATAATTTATCATTTTAGTCGGCACTTAAATAGCTAATAGAGTACAAATTTAAGTCGAATATTGTAATAAAATATTTTTAACATCAAATTTAAATTGTTAATTGAAAATAAAAATTGAATATAACAAAACTATAATCAATTTTACATCAATATTACACCTACAAATTATAATTAAATTTATGAGCCAGTAAACCCAGAAATGAATCTAGATTGAAATGGAATACGTTCAGTTTATGCTGTGAATATATTATTGATTGCCAAGGTTGGAAATTTAATGCCGAAACTGAAAAGTTGATTTTATTCAGCAACCTTTCAACTTCTAGCACTGTTTTGAGGCATGATTGTTGCACATTCTACTTCAAGAATCCCAAAAACCAGATACAATTGAGTCATAGTCAGTTAGCCAGAGGCGTCTCAGTTTTGAAGGGGCAGCTGCAACGATCGCCGATCGGGCGATAAGCAGACCTTAAAAAAAAGATGAACATGAAAAGGAAAAGGTGTAGAAAAAACCAAATGACATAATGCAGCATCATCATCATCATCATCAGCATCATCAGCATCAGCATCAGCACCATCAGCAGTGAAGATGCAGGGCATTAGGCTAATCGGATAGTCGGATTGTTGGATTGTTGGACTGTTGGATAGCAGGCCATGTATGTGGTATCTACAGATTGTAACATGAGAGATAGAGCCAAAGAAGTTTTGTTTTGTTGTTGTTGTTTTTTTGGGTCCAAAGGAAAATTGCCGCCTGCGCTTTTCACGCCTCTAAACTGCGAGAGCGGCTTTGCTTGCCGGCTTTTGTGTTTGCCCAAGAAGCGTTAAATGTGGCCTAAGCCGCTTAGCCAACCGTCGCGGGCCTCGGGCAGGTAAGAGCAAGCTAAGTTTGTTTCGATGTGTGCCAAAATGTGTCCGAGAGCGCCAAGCTAACTGATTCGATTTCCATTTGCATTTGCATTTGCCATTGGGGGGGGGGTGTTGAGTGGGAAAATGAGTCGCCTAATGCGTTAATCACTTTTGGATATGGCGACAATTGAATGGCGCGTGCCGCGGCAGGAACTGTGCAATTTGGCTGCGGGACATCGATCTAAATCTGCAAATCAATTGCTCTAATAAATTGTGTGCTTCGAGTGCGCCACACCCCAACGCTGAACACTGAACCACATCATTGTGGGTCGTCCTTGGCAACGCCTTGCACTTGTCCTGCTGCCAGGCTGCGCTTAACTTTGGCCAACTTTCAGCAATGGCCGACACGTGTGCGCACAATTGTTGTTTATACTAACAATTTGTGATGCGAGAGGAAGACGCACATTATGTGCAAGCCCCGCTACACTAGACGTACCCCTTACCCTACACTGAGAAAAATGTATGTGGCCTGCAACTTGGAAAGTTGTTTTGTGTTTAAATAACTATTTGCTAAAACATATAGCAAATTTCACTTTTAGTATTATTTTCTGAAAATCATAAATATCTCTTCACGTTTATAAATTGGGCATTTGTGAATTTCCATTAAGATTAGTCATTTTAAAATTATGTAAAAAATTAACTGAAAATAAACACAACACTTTTTGGGGCTGTCGATTAAATTCCAAATATTTCTGCTTTTCTAAAATATGTTTAATAAATCATGAAATGAATTTAAAAAATATTTTCACTGCTATGCAAGTCATTTTATTTTTCTTTATGTTATGAATATGTCTTACAGAAATAGAAATAAATTGTGTATAACTTTCTGTGGTCAATAAATTCATAAATTTTCTACGATAGTCCAACTGTATGGCATATTTTCGTTGAGTGTACTGTCAACTGCCACAGCGCCTGCCTGATTGCCCGACGTTCGTTAAATTTTGGGCCTATTGTTTTTGTTGGGCACGCGACCGAAGGCGAGCGTCGTCCGTGTCCGACCACGTGCCAATCCGTCCGGCTGACTTCGACTTCGACTCCGGTGAACGGCGACTGCGACTGCGACTGCGACAGCAACTGTAACTGTGACTCCCCCCCTGGGGAATAGACTGCCCTGCCTGGGCATGGCATGGCGTGGCATGGCGTGGCATGGCACTTCATCTTTGGGCTGTGGCCGGGGCTTTGCTTCGTTTCTGTTTTCATTACGGCTGCACGTGTGTCTTTGTCGCTTCTGCTGCTGCTCCTTTTTATGCAGTTCCGTTTTTTCATTGGTTAATTCACAGGCGTTGATCCTTTGACTTTTATGGCGCAATGCTCAACACTTTCCTGGGAAATTGTTTTTGCCCATATTGCCAGCGTTTATTTTATTTATTTTTTTTCTTCGCTTTTTGCCGTCACGCTGCGGCGTGCGGCGCGTGCAACGCTTTCAATTCCCTGTCCTTCCCCCAACAAGCGTTTATCAATTTTTTTATGCGGGGCGTGTTTTGTGGCTAATATTTTTCCGTCTGTGGCGAAATTTGCTCATTAACGGCTTGTCGCACAGCGGTGCCACAGGACACAGGACGTGGCACACATGCGGTGCACTTGCAGCGCTTCATCATCCTATTTGTCGCTGATTGAAGGGGAGTTCTGTTTCCATTGGCACCGTATACTCTATAAAGTTCACAGGTTGCCTGGGAACCCTGGAATGGAAGTGGTCACATTTTTCTTCTTCGACATTTTTTTGGTGGTGGATTATGACTCTATTATGATTGTGCACATTACAATTTCGACCTTTACGCAATGATTGGCACAACAATCATAATTACGGCTGCACTAAGTGATTTCATCTGTTTTCCCTACTCCTGCTTCTTCTTCTTCTTCTTTTTTCTGCACATGCCACACAACTAATCCCATTTTAGTGTGCACAACAAGCGAGTGTGTGTAGCATACTTAAGTGATTTACATATGATATTTATATTTATATAATAATAAATATGTTCTACTAAATATTAGCTTAATTTTTTTTCATTTTTCATTTAAACTTATTTATTCTAAGAACAAATGATTTATTTACATAAATCAAATATGTGTTGAATTTAGAGTTACAAAAAAGTAATAAATAAAAATTATTCTGGTAGTCAGATAAATAAAATAGCTGATTTGAATACATTTTCAATGGCACCTTCAAACTTGCTTCGCTTAAAATGTCTTCGCTTTTCCACCCAGCTTCAGACAGTTGAATCATCTCCATCTTATCTGGCGATCGGCAAATACTTTCCTGCCACTTGAAAACTACACCAATGAGTTATTGGAGTTGTCAATTCGATGGCTGGAAACATTTCGATTCACAATGCAATTGTAATAGAATATTGCCCATTAAAGAGTCGCTAACTGCAGAGGCTTTCGCATGTTTTGTCTGGCGTTTGGCTGTGACTTCGACTTTAGTCATCAGCTGTATTTTGTGCGGCATTAACTACCCGAGTCCACTCGAATGTGGTGAATGAAACTAGTAGCAAGCAAAACTACTCGCTCGAAGTTAATAGAGAAAGAGAGAGTAGCTCTTGTAATACAGGAGGGTTACAAAATTTATGATTCCAGTTGCCGTCGACGACATGACGACGAACTTTTTCCTGCTGCTTCGCTGTCTGCGTGGAAGGGCTGTGTTTTTTGGGGGAGTGGGGGGGTTGAGGCAGAGTGAGGCAGAGCAGGGATGAGTCGAGTCGAGTTGAGCTGAGTTGAGCAGAGTTGGCTTGCTGCCCTTTGACTGCCACTGAAGTGGCGTGTGTGTGTTGTGTGCGTTGTGTGTGCAGCAAGTATACCCAAGTATCATCTGCTTAATCACCAAAATAGCCACCATATGGCATATACAACAACGGGGACGAGGAGGACGCATAATGCCGTGTCCTCGTTTGAGGGTTGTCCCAGCACACACAAACTGGACACCGCAGCTCCCGTTTCTATTCCACTCTGCCTGCGCCTGCTGACTTCAAAGGCAATGCGTTTGTGCCAACTGTGGCTTTGACTCCGACTGGCGCTTTGCTTTTTGCACGCACTGTTCTTACATGTTTTCTATATCTGTGTGTGTGTGCGTGTGTGTGTGTCAATAATTTATTCATATGCGCTTACAAGTCACTAATGCTGTTGTTGCTACTGTTTTTGTTGCTGTTACCACAGACAATTTATGCACGCTTTTGCCAACAGCCGCAAAAGCCGCATTTTCACATTTTCCTTCGACTTTTTCGGCGTACAATAAATTCAAGATAAATTAAAGACATGAATGAATAGCAACTCGAGTCAACAGAGAAATTCTTAAATCACTGATTAATTAGAGCGGCAACCATAACTATACAAATACAAATTGTATGTTAAATTCCTCATAAAATTCACTGATTGCGTGGGACTCAAGTGAAACTTAGTTTCAATACTATAAAAATCGGAAACGAACTGTGAGCCGAAGATATACTGAAACGGCTGCTGATTTTTATTGAGAATACATAATTGATGAGGTAGAAAACGTCCCATTTAATGCTTTACAAACTCCACGAAATTCATTCAAAGAAAATGAAATTATTTAATACTAAATAATATTTTGCATTTACGGAAAGCACACAAATTTTTCAGTTTCCCTTCCGCAATGCTAATTATTGATATATTTGTTTTGTTAAATTTTGTTAAAACATATTCAAGAAATATTAAATATTTACGAATACAAAATGAGTTTGCTATGCACATTTATAAGACTGCTCTCCACACACATTTCTGTATTTTACACTCTGTTGCCAGCTTTATTTTAAGCGCATAAAGTTGGAGTGGAGAGAAACTTTTGAGCCGGCAGCTGGGGAGTTGAAGTTCTGGCACTCTGTCGCTATCTCTGTCACTCTCTTCGGCTCAGCCGCTGGGGCGGTTGGGGCAGCTATGGGGCTCGCGTAAGCCGCTTAGGCATAGCGCCGTGTAGAGTTGTGTCGATAAAAAACAAAGACGAACGAACCAATAAATCATAAGGTGAAGCGTTCTTGCGGCTGCTGCTGCTGCTGATTGCTGCTGCTGCTGCTGATGCTGCTGCTGCTGCTGTCGGAGACTACGCTAATGTGCTTAAGGAACGCTTAAGGTTGTCCGCACGTCAGGAATTCGCGTTTGCTGCCTGATAAGGCGTTTGTTTACCTGCAGTCGACCGGCGCAGTCGTCCGTCGGAGTCGTCAGTCGGAGACACGCAATACCAGAAGCCCCGAAATCAATTGCGTATTTATTGGCCACAATCAATGCGGCGCGACAACGCGGCCCAAGTCTTTTTAGCCCTAATGATCGCCCACCGAGTGCGTTCGTTCCGCTGTCCGGCTGTCCCGCTGTCTGTTCGGACTGACAAGGCTGGCGAGTCAACCGCAATAAGCCGCTGGCGTCAACGTCAGCGTCGCCGTCGCCGTCGCATTCGCTGCACCCATTTCATTATGAGCGCATCTTTCACTCGTCGATTGTCGATCGTCGATCGTCGCTCGACTTCTCCTGTTGCGTCATGGCTTTGGTATGCGAGTCGCCTCCAGTCGCGGCAGGCTACCTACTAACTCTACCTGTAGCCAGTCTCTATTCCAAGTCAGCTATAAATCACTCAACTAGGAAGTGCTAGCTGCTCGCAGCGTGTGCTATTTCCTGCTCTTAACCATATTTGGAAGCAAAACAAAAGCAATTCGGGTTTTCTCTTGACTATAGAAGAAGGGTTGAGCTCAAAGAGTGTACTACAAATGGGTTGGCTTATGAAAGGAATTGCAAGGAATGGTTTATCCTTGATTATCGAAGAGTTCAGTTGACTTACTTTAACAAGACTTGCAATAGTTTTCAAGTCCCCAGAAGCGTGCTTCTAAAACATTCAACTCTAAAAACTGGTTAACTGAGGCGATCTTGATTTTTATTGCTGGTTTGGTTGTGGTGTAAAGACTTAATCAACTCTTTGTATTTATTAAAAATTTATACCGTTTTGCCTGACAGCATTCTTTGAACTCAACGTTTTTAAAACAATATAAATTCCATACCAAGTCATAAAATCATCGATATTTTAAATAACGAAAACGATTTAATCAGGAAGTATATTTTTTAATTGGTTTGTCATTCTTAACTTGTCATCTAAAATTATCCATTGTCGAAAATTTGACACTCTTTGTGCACTTGCTAAAAATAATAATTTGAAATCCTTTTAATTTACTATAATTGGAATATTATTTATTTGCAGTTCAGCAGTGATAAGACTAAAAAGTATGTTTTCAGCTAATCAGTTATCAGATCTGGTATTGTATTCTAATTGTACTATCTGAAGTTATCCAATGGTATTGCTGGACTGGCAGCTGGCATTGATCTACATTTGAGAGCTAGTAGAAGCATTTGGCAGTTGCAGTTCCCTTCCAATGGGACTCACTCAGCAAACCAACTTTCGGATGCGATTGGCAACCCTTTGTGGAAAATGAAAACGAAAAAAGGAAATAAAAGAAAGAATTATGAAGTGGGACGACAACAAGAGCGCGTCCACTTGAAATCCATTAAATATTTGTAGAAAACCAATAAAAGCAATACGCAGCGCATTTCGGTTCGATGTTGCTGTGGCATGCAACAAACACAACAACACAAAAACGGCAACTGTGTTTCAAGTGTGGCTGTGGTTGCTGCTGTTGCTGCTGCTGCTGCTTGTGGCAGCCACTCGAAGGACAACACGCGACTCAGTTCAATATTCAGCCACACACTCGACGTGCATCCTTTACAAAATCAAAAGTGTGGAAATTTTTGACGAGTCCGAGCAATAAACATTGAAATATGCTGCAGTTTACACTTGCAACCCCCCCCCCTACCCCAACCCCAGCCCTAGCCCTAACCCTAACCGTAACCCACAACCCCTTTTCACTTTAGACGTGTGCCAGTCAGCAGCAGCAGCAGCAGCAGCTGTCATTTGCAATGAGTTCTTTTGGTCAGCTGCAGCAGCAACAACTTGCCTCAAATTTCACGGCGCCAGCAATGAATTTTGATACCTCGAATTCGAAGGAAAAATAGATCGCTCTAGTTTTGGACAGTGTTTGTCTAGTTAGAGAGTCGAAACTTGGTTGGACAGATTATGTCTTAACAGGACTGCTCTAGTGGAAAATATATTACGACATGTTTCCAAAGATTCCAGTAACTTTGTCAAAAGGGAAGTGATTTTCAAATGAAAGCACATTTTGATAATGGGGAATGTAATTCTGGGTCGGAAAAACATATCAAAATCTTAGTAATCAAAAATTGCTTACGAACATTATGCTAAACTTTCCACAGCCACAAAAAATCGTAGCCCCAAAAATACCATATGGAAATGGGTCTGGGTTTTCCTAAAGCGATAGCTTTTTCAAAAATTAACCCATTTTCAAAAGCAATGAATTTTTGGTCCGAATTGGACCTCTAGATCAAGGCTACATTTAAATTAATTATAATAATTAATAAAAACAATTAATGAATTTAAATTAAAAAACATTATTCTGGGTCGAGAGTCCAGTATTATCTGGACATGGATCTAGACTTTCAAGAGCCAAAACTTTCTCAGAAATGAAGAGGTTTTCAAAAGCAAAAGCTTTTTGTTCATGGTTCAACATGAAATTTTCAACCATTTTTTATGTTGTGCACACCTAAATCCCTTCCAAAATATAACTTGGATTTTCTTAATGAAATACTTACCCAAATCAAAGACAGTTTCTAAAAGTTAAGCGCATTAAGCAGTCGGCCATGTTTAACTGCCGCTGGCTGCTCACTTGCTTGGTCTTTGGTTGGAAATGTCAACATTTGTTTCATATTGCACATTTTCCATATAATTTCCATGCATAATCTATTTACAGCTCTAATCTTATCAATCAGTGCAGCCTCTGGCCGCAAAAGCCAATAGAGAGAAGAGTTCCGCACGCTCAGCATAAATCCTGAGGATGATTATAGGGCTTAGGTCGAGCAGGGTTCCTTATAGAGATCAGATTCGAGGCAGTGGAAACTGTTGCTGTCCCGGTCCATTAATCAAACTATTAGCTGGAAATTGCAGTGCACTTTTTGTGTGTGGACACACCCCTTTTCGAGTGGGGTAGGGGGGAGTAGAGCTGCCAAATTTATTTATGGGCCTATGTGTCTCTTGGCGAACATACGCGATAATCACGATAATGCGTCCTGTAATCAACTAATAAGGCTCATGTCGCAAGGACACCCCCGCATTAAGCCCAAGAGAATGTTTCCTTTTTTTTTTGCTTTGTATTGTTTGGTTTTTTCGGGGGGGTTGCGCTGAAAATTGAATTTAACGCGCAATATTTTGTGCATTTTCCATGTTGTTGTTTTGGGCCGTTGGGAGGGGGGAGGAGGGGGGAGGGGGTATTTGCTTTGGAAATGCAATTCATGTGTTTCGCAGGAGTGAAATTTATGACTTGGGCTATTGAGAGAGGCTTTTGGGTTGTTCGGTTTTTGCCACTTCTCTCGGATGGGGTGGGTGCAACTGCGGCCAGCCTCAATACTCTGACAAGGCAGGCAGATAGGCAGATAGGCGGAGAGAGTCGGGGGTTACGCTATCAGCTCGCAACACATGTCACGAAAAACAAGCGAGCAACGCAGCTCACCCCACCCCCTCCTGCAACACCCACATGACAGGGCTAAGTGCGTGTCGACCGTAAAGCTGTAAGCTGTAATTAAGCCATCCTTATCAGTTTGCCCAAAATATTGTAGCATATTGGATTACACTGCAGATTGATATTTCGGAGTGCAATGATTTTATTGGCATATTCATTGATGTTGCCAAAACGTGTATTTTTTGTTGTTTTTGTGCCTGTGGCTAATCAATGTTTTTATAGCTTTTTAATAGGCTGACCAAAAATGATCAAAGTTATAAAATGATTCAAGCCGGTTGTTCTTGGAATTTGAATAAAAATGATTTTTAAATACACAACTTTATTAGATAAACGAGTCTTAAAGCTTTTCAGAAATTCTTCTCCTTCTTTTTTTTTGGCAAAACAGCTACAAATTATTTATTTCTTTTACAAATAACATTTTGGTTATTTCCCGTCTTCCATTTTGGATTTGTCTTCCAAATATATACTAATTACTAAGATATGCAATTTTTTCAACACTTTTTGCTCATTTACATTTTACAAAGAGTGTTTTTGGAAACATTCGAAATTAGTTTTTATCACTTTTTTCAAACTAGCTGAAGACAGCTGCTGCAGTTAGATGTATATATATATATATATATATATATATATATATATATATAGACTTTCTTTGTCTGTTGGGAGACCAGCGATAACTTTCCATGGCGCAAAACATATAAAAACTAATTACTACCCGCCTTGACCCGACGCTGTAGCATTTACATCGCGCTCCTTTTGCTGACCACTGGACGCAGTCGTCTTATCAAAACGAAAATTTGTACGCTGATAAGGCGTACAAGCAACAGCAACAACTGCAACAACAGCAACAAAGTGGAACTAGAGGTAGACAGAGTCGCATCTATTCAAATGAGCGCCAGCCGGCGGCTCTGCTTGGCTCGGCTGCGGCTTTGGCTTCGACTTCGGTGCGGCGCAGAAATTAGGAAAGGTATTAAGATAAAACTGAAAGAACAACAACAGCAACAACAACAAAGAAGAAGATGAAGAAGAATAAGCAACAACTGTCTGTCGGCAGTTACAAAATGAGAGGCGCTCAAGGAGGAAGAGAAAGAGAGAGCGAGGGGAAGAGAGTGAGCGAGAGAGGGAGACGAAACACGCCTTGAAATGGCGACTTCAACATTTAGTTTTGGATTTGGGTTTGGGTTTGGCCAGCTTCGGCTCAGCTTGGGCAGCTGTGTGTGCGTCTCGCGGTTCGATTGCATTGGCGCCATGTTTATCTAATTTGGGGACATTTATGCATGGCATTCCGCGCGGTTGTTTATAGGTTCGGTTAAACCTGCACTGATAACAACAGCTCCGGACCCCAGTCGGACCACAGCCAACTCGCAACCGGTCGCTGACTCAGCGACTGCGCCTGCGCAGCGCCTAAAACAATAAAAGCAACCTGGTGTCCTCTATCCAAATGTGACTGACTCAAAGATACTCAGTATCCGCTTTTGAATTGGGCTTACTCCATTTCGAACACACGGAAATCTTCTAGTTAGAAGCAGCAACTCAATCCGTATCTATAACTATTAAGCGAAATTAACAAATTCGAATTCAGAGCCAGAAACAAAATGCCAAGCAATATTCAATTCGGCTTTAAAACACTATCTAAACTTAAGTTTACTTAATATATATTATATTTGTAAACAGGGAAAATATTAATCAATCGACTAGAACAACAAAGTTGGGTGAATATATATGTTTATCAATTAAAGAATTGTAAGCCAAAAGAACTGGCAGCTGGTTAAATATAAATATATTTGCTTAGCTTCTCTTAAACTAATACATTAATAAGCAACTAATGAATTTATGATACAAGAATATTATTTTTAACTTATGTGACTACCGTGCTAATTATCAAAACCTTCTCAAATTTTAAAGACTTCAAAACTTCATTCAAAAATATGCTGATATCAAAGGCATTTTATATTGCATCAGTATTAGCTATACAAGAGCAAATATAGACAATTTGGTATCTAATTATATTAATAATAATATTTGATAAAAGTTGTTCTCAAAAAGCAAGACTTCAAATCGAAGTGAACTTTGAAAGACTGAGTTAATTTGTCGAATTTTAATTACGATACACGATATATATAATTATTATCTTCAATATTTACATGTCGCTCTGCTGTCCCGCAACAAAGCTGCTACAACTTGATGATAGACTTTTTGTGTACATTTTTAATGGTTACAGGGTATAAGTAAAAACGCAGCCAACGACAATTAAAGCGACCCGTCGGCATCGGCAGCGGCATCGTCATTTTCGTATTGGTTTTGCTTTGGGTTTGAGTTTGTTTTTGTTTTTATTTTTGTTCCTTTGTTATTTGTCGAGAGTTTTTATTGAGGCATTTTTTTTGTTGTTCTTTTGAGCAAAAGTCTGGAGTGTGTCATGTGCCCAATCCCAATCCCAATCCGAATCCTGTGCACCTTATCTTTGGAATGTAACTTAAACTTTAAGGATTATTGCCTACAATAAATTTGCGAAGAAGAAGAACTCGGCGACTGCTTTTAAGTTGCCTGTAAGTCAATACAATACCGCAGCCTCCCAACTTCACTTTCAGCTCCTGTTCCCCGTCCCCAACCACATCCCCATCCACATCCCATGCTTTTGCTCGTCTTGTCTTTCATCATTAGCGCTAATTAAAAGTGTATAAACTTTCACTTTGAAGCCTTCTAGGCAGCGGACACGTGCCTCCAGTTGCACCTGGCGCCACTAATGAGTCGAGCAAGGATTTCTTATTTATTTTTTTTTCTTCTTTTGGTTGGTGTGCGAGTTTGGGGGCGGCGACTGTCAAACGATGCGTGATTTATGGCACACAATCAAGTGGCATAAAGGTCATAGAGACAGCAACAGCAACAGCAACGGCAACAATGCGAAGAGCAGCCAAGTGGAAGCTGGACAGAGAGGAGAGGCTGCTGTTGTTGTGCACACACTTGAATGCCTCTCTGCCTCTGCAATGCTGACCTACGCCCAGGATCCTTTGGCTGTGACTCTCAGCCTCGGAGATGGCCTGAAGATGGCGAAATCGCAACAGCCGCGTTCAGGCAACGCCTTCTTGCCACTCCCTCCCAAGCGTAGGCAGCGAGGCGTGGCTGATGCGATGACGACGACACTTTTTATTTTGTTTAATACTCTAATGCCGCAGTTAAATAGAGTATATTTTGATTGCAAATTGTTCTAGTTTTCCTGGCAAATACTAATTTTAGGTAGATTTTCAAAGTTCCGTAAATAGAAATAAAGATTTTTCAATATATTTACTTGGAAGTCTGCTCATTTTGTAGCTAGATTTCTCTGGCAGTTGATTGTCAATTGTCGAGCCAGGCAAATACAGCTTACAGTTTTAGAGCCATTGCTTGCAGAGTCATAATTTCAGAGAGTCTAACTCAATAGCTAAATGGGCCTTCTTCAGTTATGCAGCTGTTAATAGATATGGCACAGAGCATAAAGCAGTCGCTTACAACCCACTCAAATATTTTAAATAGTCTTTTATTTTTATGTGGCTGTCAAAAATATACTTTTATTGCCACCAAAATGACAACACTTAGCACACTTAGATCCCGCATCCACGCATCTTTCGCTGTGGGTGTTAACCGATGTCGACTCAGATCCCGAATCCCACTCAGACCCACCGATTCCAACTTCGACTCCAGCGATGCATTCAAAATCTTCCGCTTGATTAGGCCTCAATTCGCACAAAAGCCAACAAATGCAAAAAAAAAAAACGAAATAAAGAATTGTGGGCGTTGCCGCGCCCAGCAATTATGTAATGTTTGACTGTGACTGGTGGGATTTGAGGATTTGATTTGGACACCACTTCTTCAACGGCTTCTGCTTCTGCTTCTGCTTCTTCCTCCATAGGGGTTGCAACATTGCCGCTTGAACGCATTTGCAATCGGCTATGGCCAGAAAGGATGCCGGAAACGCGATTCATTCAATTCAAACGGCAACACGCGACACATTTTTTTATTTGTATTTGTTGTTGTTGTTGTTGCGTTGCATCTTCCAGTAAATTTGAGAGAATTGCTACATTTGTCAGCCGCATTAAACTTAATGACAATATGGCAGTGATAATATGTATAACCCCCCACCTACCGCCCACCCTCCATCCACCCAATATACATACATATGTCAAGGGTTAAGCCCAGGCAACGAGTGGCCCGAAAAAGGGTTGATCAAAAGTTGCCAAGTTGGCGGCTAAGCTCAAGACTGACAAAAAACCGTCAAAACCAAAATGATTTGCATCTCGCCTTCTCCTTCTTCTTAGCCATGGCGAAGCCAAACGGTTTATCTTTGGCATTATGTTTTGGAACTCCCTTTAAGCCCCCGCCCCAAACTTTTACTACATTTAGTTGGGCGCAGGGAAACCGCTTGGGGCTGCCACCCCCTCAGCGCCAACTTTCCTGTACCCTTTTATTGTGTTCGTTGTTTTTCACCTTTTTTCTCATCGTGTTCATGAAATGTTTGAAAAGTGACTTTTTAGTTTTTGTAGCAAAGGTTTCTAAATGAAAGAAAATTGTGAGGAATAATTACTATTTCATAAGTATTCTGATAAATGGAATTAATAATAATATTTTGCATATGTTTCAACTAATAAACAGAAAAGTGGCTTTATAATGATGGAGGCCATTTTTCATATATAATGAACATTATAAATTTTGGTAACTCATTAACCAAGAACACCGTTTGTAAAGTTTATAAGCTAATAAATCATTTAAAATTAGTTTTAAGATACGGCAGACAATCAACGAAGTCGGCAGAAAACTTTCATGAAAATATGAAAATATTTTACGAAATAATTTAAATTTGACTTAAATTGACTTTAACTGGATAATCCAAACAACTTCTGCTTAAATGCTTTATAATTCAATAAAAAGACATTCGTTAAGAAAATTAGAATATGTCAAAGTCGGATCGGATAACTAAATAGTATATAAATAAAATGAACAAACAAACAAACAAAATAAATATTCTTGTTTTTATGCTTCTCGCATTTGGGTAAAGAATAATTATTATCGATCTGGTATATCATACGGTATTCAAATGCTATATTCCCCTTACTTTTATTTATCTTGAATTATTTCTAGCAAATTTTGTAGCCATAACATAAACATTTTCTATATTTTCATGAGCAGCAAACAAGCTTTTAAAAAATATATTTTTACAATTATTAAATGATACGAGTAAAAGATAATGCCGCCAGCTTGTAGCGCATATTTTGAGTCGTCTAAGCTCGGCTCAACCATTCTTAGTATTTCATTGTACTTATTTTGAGCAATTGTTGTTCTTGTTGTATTTGTTGTATTTGTTGCTTGCGCACTTTTGTTCACCATTTTTGCTTTTGGGTTTATTTTTGCTCAGCTCTGCATAAATTTCCCCTCAACAATTTTCGCTGCTGTCTGACTAGAAGAGAGTTGAGGGGGGTTCGGTTGGATTCACACACACACGCACACACACAAGCATACAGTAAAGCTTCTGTCGACGACTCGTTGAGTCGCAGGTGCTGGCAACAATTCAGAAGCGACCCTCGAGAAAGGGTAGCAAAAGAGCGACAAGTGCAGAGTGTTCAGCTGGGCTACAAAGGGGTGATTTTGGGTGGTGGATTTATGGCGCCGGGGGGTTGTGGGAGCGGGAGGGGGAGGGGCTGTTGCGGCATTGTGGAATTGTGGGCTGTGGGCTGTGGGGTTGGCTGCCGTTCTAGACAAGTTGCAACAGCAACAGCAACGTTTGTTGTACTTGTGTTTTTTGTTTTTTTTTTGCTGACAACAACCCAAGCGCTTGCCGCCATTTTTAATATGGCGCACAACAAACAATCAAACAAACACACACAGCAACATACACACACCTCTTACACCTCAACTTGAAGCTAGAAAAATTGCGCTGCCCTCTTTTTATGGCTTTGCCTCATTTTGTGCTTCAGCTTCTGTTTCTGCTGCTGCTGCTTCAACTTTGGCACCGGCTCCGCATCTGGATTTGCATATAAAACATTTTTGCAAATGTATGCGCGCGCACACACACACACACACATACACATACATAAATACATATATACATATATACATACACATATCGCATATGGTATTTGCATTTGCTTGGGGGCTGCTGTTGCGGCTTTGGGGTTGCGCTTAGGGTTTGGTGGAAGTTGAGTTTTGTGTGCGCTTTCCCGTCATATAAATTTTCGATTGATATGCAAACTTAAAAGGAACCGCAAAAATTATGCTCCACTGAGCTGGTTGGACAACGTAGCTCCAAACGAATACACACCCACACACACACACACAGATACACAGACACACACACACACCCACTCTTACTTTATCTAGTATTAATAGAGGGCAGTTTTAGACATCTCAGAGCCATTATTTTAATAACTAAAGATGGTAAAGTATAATTAGTAAGAGTTGTTTTTTTTTAAATATATTGAATATGGTAGAAAACTCTAAAGTGTAAATAAAGAGACATTGATAGGATCACATTCAAAAGATAAGAATTTTTAATGCAATTCTAAAATAAGTTATTGAACTACTTCTTCAGAAACTTGCAATTGCGATTTAGATTGCGCTCAATTCACACATTTTTTTAAAAAAAAAAACATTTGTACAAGAAAAAACGGCCAACCAAAAAACTACAAATCTTTGTAAAACAGAATCCCGAAATTAAGAAACAGCTCCGAAAGCTATATAAAATAAAAGGTCCTTTATATTTTCTACAAATCTGAGATGCAAGCATTTTTAGTGAGTTCGATTAAAATATCTTGCTAAACAAAGTGTTGAATAAAAATAAGCACACATCTTTTGACGGATCTTTCCCATGGCAGCCAAGTATTTAATAAATTTAATAGTGATAGTCAACCGATAGATCCATCTCTGACTTATATGCTGCCAGCCAAGTTAGTTTTAAGACTAGCTCGCAGACTTTATTATGAAAACCCTCGCTTATGCAAAGCTCAAGCAAATGACTATGTAAAAATGTGTGTGTGTGTGTGTGTGTGTGTGTGTGTGTGTGTGTGTGTGTGTGTGTGGCCACGTTATAAAAATTCAACGAGCTGCTGCTAAGTCTGCCACGAAACTGCAGCGGAGCAGCTTAGTTCAACGCTAAACAAATAGGTCTGGTGGGGAATAGGGGAGCGGAGGAGGGGCGGAGGAGGGGATTGTGCTGAAGCTGCGATGGAAACTAAAGCTCTGCTTAAACATTTAACAAACTGCAGGCCAAAAGCTGCACAGACCGCGTTTGACTGTCGTTGTTGCAGTTGCAGTTGTTGTTGTTGTTGTTGCTTGCATATTTCAATAGATTTGACGCATCGCACATCGGCAAACCAATGAAATATATATTCAATCAAATTGAAATGCAAACAAGCCGATGTGTGCTGGTGTTGCAGGTGGCAATGTGATTGCCACATGCCACTTTTCCAATGCTGGCAATGTCGAAAATTGGAATTGAAAAAGTCATGATAACGAAAAATTGCATGCACCGTGACTTTGAATGACAGATGAGTTGCTGCTGTTGCAACAACAGTGGCAGCAACAACAATTGCTGCAAAGCGCCAACAATGAAAATGTCGCGTTTGCATTCGCATTCGAATTCGTATTCGTGTTTGCCAAAAAAGGAGCTAAAAACAAATAGCACAAAAACACAAAACGAAAAAACAACAAAAACAACAAGCGACAGCTGCAAAATGGCAGATTGCAAAAACAACAACAGCAACAACAGCAACAGCAACAACAGCAACAGCAACAATAATGTGTGCGGGCTGGAAACTTAATTCAAAATCAACAATAACAACTGACAACTGACAACAACAATGAAATGGAACAAGAATGTCAAATATGAAAACCGAAAGCCAAATACACTGGCAGCAAATTGCGAGTGGGTTCTTGTGGCTTTGATGAGAATACAGTTATATGCATACATATATAGACCATAAATGATAAATACTTAAATGTAGAAATATTTCAGATTTTAAATTGATAAAATATAAATTACAACTAATGGAAATGAAATAAAGCAAAAAACTAATTCTGTAAATTAATTTTAAATTGAATAATGCGGCTGAAAGACCAGTTTATGCTTTCAGTTACTATCTAGAAAAAAACGATAATTATCATTCATATTCATTATTTTAAAACTGATGAATAAATATTATTTAAGTTATTTGCTGGCATATTTTTCATTATAGTTTTATGTATTCAATTATTGATCGGACAACAACAATAAGCACTCATAAACAATTGCAATATTATGCAAACTTATGCGAGTAGTTGCAATTAGTAAACAATCCGTTTAGTTAATGCAATTCATACAATTTATTGTATATAACTTTATATGAAGTGGCTACTTTTATAGATATATGCATTTGATATCCACTCCTAGAACATATATTATGAGAACAACATTAAGTTAGGATTACAATTCTAATGGAGTAATAAATAATTTCAAAACAGTAGGAGAAAAAATAAATATTGCATAAATAATGAATACACCTGGTTTAGAGTAATCTCAGTAATAAATATAAATAGACTTTCTCTGACTTAAAAGGAAAGGAAGAAAAGATTTTAAAAAAGTTGAAATGAAAAACTCTTTGAAGATAAAACGCTTTTTTTACTTGTGGCCAACACAATTGTTGCAAGCTAAACGATTTTGTTGATAGCATCCCTATGTAAGTTGATACACGCTTGTATGTACAGTTATAAACACCTGTGTGTGGGTGTGGGTGTGTGTGACAGACGGAAACGGAAGTGGCAGCGCCAAAAGACGCTCGCGACAAATGGCGGTCGCCAAGCGAAAGCTTTACCGTTCAGCGAGCTGAATGAATGCATGACTAGACGACGAACTGACTGACTAAATGGATGACTAACGGACTAACGGACTGAATGACTAGCAACGGTTGTCGGCCTTTTGGGCTGCCTTTGGCCCAAACGGACCAACTGACTAACTGACTAACTGACTAGCTGACTGACTGACTGACTGACTGACTGCTGTTTCCGCTTTTTACGTTCATTGCCTCTGCCGCAATTTTAATTTTCCTAATGGATATCGATCCCAGTCGTTGGTCGGCCGCCCAACAACAACAACAACAACAACAACAACAGCAGCAACAACAACAATAGCAACAACAACAACAAAAGCGACGTCGTCGTCGCTGGCAAAAAGGATAATAGACTTCTTTATTGTGCATGCGACTCTATAAAAGTCAACTCTGGACTTTGTTGTGTGTGGCGCTGCTGAGAGCGAAGGACGGAAAGGAAAGGGCGGCAGGACGACAGGACGGCAGTAAGGTAGGACGAAAGGACTACGTGCGTCGCACTGACACACAAACCGTAGCATAGACAAACACACACACACACACACACACACACACAGACAGACACACACATGGATACATGCACAGCACACCTCAACAACCTCACACAATAAATAAATAGCTACGTCATGCAGCGAAAAACAGTTGGCAACTCTCAATCTCTCTCTCTCCTCCTCCTCCTCCTTCTCTTTCTTTCTCTTTCTATATATCCTTCATTCTTTCACTATCTCCTTCTATCTGTCCAGACTCGAATTGCCTTTGCCTTAAAGTTGAAAATTAGATTTTCAACTGCACGGCCTAAAAAAGCACAGAGGCAAAAAAAAGTGCAGAAACGAATCTTGGTTTAAGTAAAAATAAAAATTAAATTAAAAGACTTTAAGCTGAAATTATGATATGATATAAATGTTCATCGTTTAAGTGAGAAGCTTAAAAAAGCTGAATTTATGCTAAAAATAATCAGAATCAATTTAAGAATTCATTCTTGTCTTCAAATATTTGTCACTCCTTGCCTGAGTCAAAAATATATTCTAGATGTGTTTCTCTCAGTGCAAATTGACCATATGAGTTAAAGTTGCAAATGCTTCGCAACCCGCTCAGTTACCTAAAACAAAAAAACAAAAAAACAAGAAAAAAAACAAAAACAAAAACCCCTTAAAAACATTTTGGCTTTTGCCACAAATTTTTGGGTAGCCTTGCCAAGTGCGAAAATTAAATGAACCGCAAATCGGGGGCAACAGCAGCAGCAGCAGCAGCAGCAACAGCAGCTTCCCCATTGCTGATGATGAGCTCGACTCGACGTCTTTCAGAATGTACCCCCCTCCCCCAGACACACACACACACACAGACACACACACACATTATTATTACCCCCTAAATCTACTCCACCCGCAGCTGTGGCATGTATTTGCGTAGGTGTTTTGCGTGTTTCTATTTGCATAAGTTTTTGCTATTTACTTTTACACTGGGCAAACGTGAAGCGACCGCAGGGGACGGAGTGGGGGGAGGGGCTGGGTGCGGGGGGTGGTAGTGGGAGTGGAGATTGATACGAACGTGAACGTTGTATAGCATTTGAAATTGAAATTGGAATTCCGAAATTTGCATTGAGTTCGCCGTTCGGGTTAAATAACAACAAATAAAACGGGTTTCAATTGGGTTCGCTCGGTTTTTGGTTGCTTTCATAAGTAGTCGCAATTTATGCTAAATATACGCAAACATTTGCCACAAACAGCTCTCCAAAACCCCTCCAACCAACACCTACAACCTCCAGCAGCATTTACAGCTGCAAAGAATATCTTTAGTCAAGAACTTTTAGTCACTTAAATCGAAAAACTTAAATTTGCCTAACAACATTTTGTTCAAGTTTTCTCATCTCTAATATATTATTATTATTTAATGTGATATAATAATTTAAACAAATATTTAGACATTTTTACAACTATTTTAAAAAGTATTCAGAATAGTATCGTCTATGAGAAACCAGCTCAAAGCAGCGCTAAAAACCCTACCTTTTTAGACGGTATTATAATTTTTTGGAGTATATTAAAGGGAACATCTTCGACCTTACAAAGTGAATATATTCTACATCAGTTTATATGGCTGTCTGTCTGCTTCTATGCGAACTAGTTCCTCAGTCTTGAATGGTTATATCAAATAGCTGGAACAATCGATCGAAAAGAGAACAAAACAATTTCAATTTAATGATGTATCCAAAATAACTATAAACTTCTCGGATTACAATATCATATAGTTTTCATAGAAAAAATCGATTGATTTTAAACATGAATAGTGATATTTAAATATCTGCAGCAAGTTCAAGAAACTTCGACCTGAGATAGTCGTTTTTTCTTACTGCAAATATATCTTTTTAACTGACATCGAACATCGGTCGGGCAAATTGACTACTGATTACTAAACAGAGACTACAGCTGCTGGCTAACCTTAAGCTGTCCATTCAATATTCAATATTGGGGAGGCTGCCGATTCAGATGCCTTGAGAGCAAACAAGATTGGGAGCAATCAAAGTGCAGGACAGGCCAGAGATTTACAATGGGTGCAAACTCAATGTTGATTTAGCACAACATTTCTAATTAACTAGTTAAGAGTGTAGCAATCCCAATGGGAATGGAGAGATAGAGAGAGAGAGAGAGGGAGAGAGAGAGAGAGGGAGAGAGGGAGACAGCAGCTGTCAGTTAAGCAAATAAAACAACTGAATGCAAAAGCCAATTTGCTGAGGCAAGTTATCGAATGAATAATCGAAATGAGTTAAAGAAAATAATATTAAAGAAAATTTGAGAAATTCTGCTTTCCATTTTGAAGTTAGCATTAAGACAGCTGGGAAAATGACATGTATATAAAATATATATTAGAATACAAGTTCAATTTTGATGTAGAAAGAAGATTTTTTCCATTAAGAAAAATGAGATATAATTAAATAATTAGATTAAAAACATTTTAGAGAAGCAAGCATATTAGCAAAGATATAAAAAATATAAACATAAACACCTAAAAATGCCTGCATTCCAAATATTTATTAGCTTAATTTCCTATTTGCAGTTTAGTAATAATCTGAAAAATACGAAAGATTAAACACTGCTTGCAACACAAGCTTTTTGGCGAATTGGCAGCAATTAAGTAATTGAGAATTGTATTGTAATAAATGGATATTTCTGCTCTCGCTGTCTCTCTTAAATAGCAATTGAACATCAATGCCAACAACAACAAGAACAACAACAACAACAATGATAATGCTGCATAACTAAATGAATCCACCAACAAGTTGAAAACATTTCATTTTCACTAAGAGGGAAATTCAGTTGGGGGCGGAAGGTGGGAAGGAACTGTTGGGTTTATGTGGAGCTAGCATTGCTTGAGTGACATGTCCTAAATTTTGTAAGCGCGCTTGCTTTTGTTGCTCTTGTTGTTGTTATTGTTGTTATTGTTGTTTATTGTTGCTGTTGCTGTTTCTGTTGTTGCTTTTGCTTTTGCTCGTTTTGCTCGCCGTTTGCCAGACTTTTACCGGCATTTCAATTAACCCAATTAATGGACGGGACCTAATTAAATTTTGAAAACATGCTCTGCCAGCCTTGCACACAGCAACAACAACACACACACAGAGACGGACACAGAGACAGAGAGACAGACAAATCAGTCAGCTGTTTTTGCTGCCCAGCTGTGTGTGCGTGGGCGTTGGTGTGTGTGTGTGTGTGTATGAAGGAGATGGCGCGAAAGCTTTTACAGTTGTATAGAAACGATACGTGGCTGTGATTATGTGTGTGTGTTGGTGTGTGTGTGTGTTGGTGTGTGTGTGTTATCACGTACAGTGGTATTTAGAAATTTAAAAAGAATTTAATGAAAATTTTAAGTGCTTAATTTGGATAAGCAGAAAATATGTTTTATTTTTTTTTTTATTTTCATCAAAGCTTTTAAATTGACCTGCAATGCTCAATTGCTGTACAGAAATCATCAAATTTAAGAAACTATTATTATTATTGATACTTGTATTTATTTACATTGTTTGATATCAAATTTATTTAATTGTTGGCATTGATCAAGCAGTTGAAATGCTATTAAACATTGATTTAATACGAGTGTAAAAGTCACATTAACTTAAAATATAATTTCTCTTTTAAAAGTTACAATTTGTTGTGCGTTTGATTGTTAGTAATATTGTAATATCTTTTATTGCATATAGAATTTATTTATATTCATATTATTTTTATACTATTGTTAAAGACTTTTGAATATAGAATAGAGTGAAAATGTATGAATTTGAAAATATGTGCTAAATTCAAATTTAAAAAAAAACAAGTTTTTTCAATAACTAAATTCATATTTATCAAAAAGTTAACATAATTTTTTTTTAGCAAAGTAGCAATTATAATTTTGAAGCGACCACTGTGGAATGTGTCAGCGTCTGGCTAACTGTGACGGCTCCGACTGAGCGTAGTGGCCCAAGCGGAGCTGATGACCTTGATTACTACAAGCCCCCCGCCCAACAACACCCTCTCGACGAACAGCTCGTCTCGCAGAAGCAGCAGCAGCAGCAGCAGCGAAACGGAAGCAGCATCAAATAAAAACGGTAAAAATAATGGCTAACTGGGTAACACAACAGGGAATCGGGGAATCAGCAGCAGCAGCGGCAGCAGCAGACAGCCAAACTGGCAACTTTGGCAACTCAGGCAGCAATTACAACAACAGCAGCAACAAATCATCAGGCGAAAAGAGAGAACTGGGTGCCAAGTCAACGAACTGCTAACCGCAACAAAACACACACTTGGGCTTACAGCAGAGATGTGGAGGCGGGGTGTAGGTCGTTGCAGGCGTGGCACATGTCATTAAAATTGCAACAGAGAGGAGCCTTGAACAGTAACAGCGATAAACGGTAAACGGTAAACGAGACGAGATGAGACGAGACGAGAGTAAAACAAACCCAACACAACTCACACACTTACAAAATCAAAAGATCAATAATTATTATGATGTAGCGACGAGACCAACAAAAAGACGTTGCCACAGCCGCAACAGCAGTCAGCAAGTAGCAACTAGCAAGTAGCAACCAGCAAGTAGCAAGAAGCAGCTCGAGAATCAGCCGCAGCCAAGAGTCAAGACAAGGTGCGGCTGTGGCTGCCAAAAACTTCGACAAGCGCATTACACAGCCAACAACTTCAGGGGGGTGATGGGAGTAGGGGTGTGGCAGTGGCAGGGGCAGGGGCAGGGGCAGACTAGCGGCATTTGCTTACAAGTGCAACCATTTTGTAGTACAAACTTCGAAAACCAAAAGCGAAAATTGCCAAAACAAAGGCAGCAAAGAGAAACACAAAAAAAGACGGGATAGTTGTAAAGAGGCGAAGGAGGGTTGACTGCCTCCATTGCCTGTGTGTGTGTGTGTGTGTGTGTGTGTATGGATTGCAAATGTAGCCGACGGCAACGCTTGCAACTAACTCGCGCACAGCTGTGTGTGTCTTGGCTGCTGCTGCTGCCACTGCTGCTGCTGCTGTTGCTGCGGCTGCTGCTGTTTTTGGGGGCGACTCATGCGCAGTGGGGCCAACCGATTGGCCCGCTTGGACGCCATTTAGAAAACGGCGCCGAGCGAGATAGACGCATGTAAGCGTCTCTGTGTGTGTGTGTGCGTGAGCGAGCAGCGCAGCCAAACACCTGTTTCTGTTTTCTGTTTTCTGCTCACATTTTTCGAAGAACCAAACCGGTTGCACGCGCACACACACACACACACACGCACATATAAGAAACCCCCGCTAGCTGTGCTGCTCTAACACAAGAAGCAAGTGAACAATGTGCAAGGAGCGCAGCCGTTAAGCCAACCAACGAGGGGTTAGCTGCGCTGGCGTTGACGTCGCCGCTGACGTTGGCAGCGACGGCGTCGTCACCAACACACGAACGAAACGCAGAACACGAAGTGAGGCGTTCGTCTCTGTAAGATACACAGCCGGTTTAGTCGTTCAGCAATCGCAGCGCCGTCAGCATCGTGTGCAACGCGTTTCTCCTCCCGTTTCTAGCGTATTCATTATTATTATTATTGTTGTTGTTGTTTTGCTGCTGCTCGTCGTCGTTGTGGTGTGTGCGTTACGTTCAAAACAACAACAACAGCAACAACAACTACAGCAACACACACACACACACACACCCTACAACAATTTCGTTGTCGTCATCATCATCGTTCGCTGTTCGTTGTTCGCCTTTTTGCCGTCGTCGCTTCTTGTAACACAAAAAGAAATACAAAAAGAAAAGGTAGAATTTTGCCGCCGTCGCCGATTTTTGTTGGATACGATACGAAAACTCGACGAGATCTTTTCGACCTATGGCGTTATTACATTTACCTGTTCGCGTCTAACCAACAACTACAACTACAACAACAACAAAAGAGTGTCGTGCGTAAATACAAAAAGATACAAGATACAAAAATATCAAATAAAATAGAAAATAGAAAAGCGAAAAAGTATCTTAACTAAACTCTACACAAAAAGTGCCTTCGAGAGAGAAAAAACCCCAACAAAAAGAAAAAAAAAAGTAAAGAAAAAACTCCCCGCCACCCATCAACATTTGCTGCTCAATGTTGGAGAATTTAGCTGGAGGAGTTTTGAGTTTTAGTTTTTGATTTTGAATTAAGACACACAAGTGTGTTTTTGGGTGGTTAAGCCGGGGTCTATAAGCCAAATATATGGTAATGGCAGAGATTGGTGGCCATTTGGCTCACCAGCTACCATTGCACAACCACAATCACAATCAAACTGGATTACAGCCATCGCTGGTGATGAATCATCACCTGGATTTGGATTGTCACGGCCACGATGTGATAAGTAAGTTAACTCCCTATTTACTCTCTATTTACCCAATATATAGTCGACTATACTGACCCACACAAACTGCAAGAATCGCCAAATTTATTCAGATTCTTCCGTCGGTGTTTTTGTTTGTGAATCGAAACCAGTTTTTGAAATATAATAAAAGTTGGCAAAAAATAAATAAAATAAACTCTGATTAATAGCAGAAGGTTTGAATTTGATTTGCGCAGAAAACATTTAACAATTAAGCTTGAATTTTCTGCATTTAAATAATTTATATAAAACAGTTTTGCTGATATAACTAGAAAAACTGAATTAATATCAAGAGCAGAAAGTGGCGCATTTTTGGATAGACAATAAGAAAAACACATCTATTTTTTCAAGCGGTAATTTCTTGGTGACCTTATTTGATTGGCTAAAATATGTCTTGTCACTAATAATATTTATAATATTTCAATTGCAAATCTGGTCAATGAAAAGTTTAAGCCTTTCTTCTTACTGAAGACCAATCAAATTCTTTAAATATTCAAATGTGTCAAATGATTTAACTCAGCAAGTTGGAGTTTTTCAAGCATTGCTAATATCTCCAACAATATTTAATATTTTTTTTTAGTTGCTTTGTAAATTTAACTCCAAAGTATTCAAGAGTATTCGCCTGGCGCTCAACAATTTGTTCTCATAGTTAATCAGTCCCATATTCTAACTAATACCCAATTAACAACAATCTCGCTTAACTTGCCACATTAACTAGCAATTATGTCTAACTATTCTCAACTCGTAGAACCAGAACATATGCGGCTAATAAAGCAATTTAAACGAGTTAATGACTTATTTATGGCCATTGTCGCACTCACAAGTAAATTAGAAAAAAAATCGAAAATTTGCAAATTTAATTGCCTTTCCAAAAAAAAACTAAACAGCGAAATAAAAATAACTCAGACTTCTTAGTAAAAGTAAATCATTGAACCATAAAAGTTGTCATAAAAATATATAAAATCACAAAACCAGGTTTACAGATACTAAAGATAAAATTGAGAAGTGAGTGGCTAAAATAAAATAATTGACGAATGCTACAGAAAACAGCATTTAATGTATTTTGTGTATTTAAAAACAATGATTTGGATGAGTCAACTTGGGAGAAAGACTCAATTAAATTCGGAGAGTGAGTTTGAAGTTTTTGATTATATTATAAATAAAGTTCAGCAGCAGCAGGTCAAGTTCAGTTTGTAATTGTTTAGATATTTAGCTTATCGCTGTTATTATTTCTCAGCTATTATTATTCTTCGAATGTTATCATTATTATACAATATTATTCAATTGAGATTATGGCTAAAATTTTGTGCTATTCTCCTGCATTTGAATAACCAATACGGCTTATTGATTATTAATTATGTTATTATCAGATTGTACAGTATGTCATTTAATATATATATATACAGCTCTGACCCTTATGGCCTTTGTACTCTTTAATAATGTGTTTCCAATTGAGAGCTTTAGGTTTCAGTATAAAATGTATTTATTCAAAGTTATTCAAAAATGCAAAGAAATTATTATTGATGCAAAATCATTTTCAAATATATAAAATACGAATTTGCTAAACATAAATTGACTTTAATAAATTTGAAAACGTTTAATTTTAATATGTGCCTTAAAATTAAGGTTATAATTACAAAAATAAATAAAGTGCTCAATTAAAATAATACATACAATCTTAAAAGATTTATGCCTAAAAATACTTTATGTGTATATATGGAAAAGTCTTTATATACTTTGGTTTTTAAAAATCTTTACTTACCTGCAGAAATGTCAAATTATATGTACAGATTATAACAGAAAAGACTCGCATAAGGATATTCTAAGATAAAATTAACAAGTATTTGTTTTATATTAAGTTTATATTGAGGCCATTGAACAATCTATTGAAAGGCTATCAAACACTGATTGATCTATTATCGAATTTTATAGTATTCAATTATGAAAAACATATCCAAAACATATATATTCCTTAACATCAAGTAACTCTAACTTTAGATTATCTTGAACCTTAGCTATCAACATTTAAGAATCTTTCACTTGCAGCCCGTTTTTATTAATTTTTTTGACAATAAAAAAGTGAAACCTCAACCTTTTTGCTGTTGTTGCTTTTGGCTTTATTCTGCCGTGGCATTAACTTAAAATGATAGCCGTATTTAATTTTAAGTAGAATATAATTTTTGTGCCCGGCGGCCAATTAATGGTTGAATGACATTTAAATGCTTCTCGGCCCAATTAAAGTCGAATTGCAGTCGAATTTATTGCATGCAATAATTGCATGCAATTTGTTTATCAGCTGACAAATTTGGCTAGCACACAAACAAAAATTTCTGACCATATTCACATATAATATGCATTTCTAAATTATTTTCATAAATTTTTAAGCGCCAGCAGAAGTGTCAGGAAAAAATATACGTGTGTGTGACAAAACATATATTTTATTTAAATTTTATTTGACGCTAAATTGTGACAAATGTTAGCTGCCAATTGTGTAACCAGACAAAAGACCGCAAAAACACTAAACCAAAAAAACCAACAACAACAAAAAAAAAATACATAAATACTGTGTACAAAAAAGAATGTACATATATATATATATATAAACATATAGACCAAAAATAAAAACGAGAGAAAGACGAGAAATCATAATCATAAACACGTTCGCGTCCGCTGAGCGCATTGAATAATAAATGAGCCAAAAACAGAAACAGAAACAGAACCAGAAACTAGAAATTGCAGCTGCATTAACAATTGCACATTTGTATCTCGTAGATACAAATATAGTCGTCGGTGCAGCCGCTATGTAATTTTTTGTCAATTCTTAATTAGTTTGCGCTGCGCACACATTAAATATTGAAAGCAACTAAAATTTTAATTTAAAAACTTTTCCCAACAAGTTTTTGCAAGTGGCGGAAAAAAGAAAATGAAAAGCGAGTCAGAATGCTGCAGTGGAGAGAGCTCGACTGGGAGATACCCTGTACACTAAATGTTAAAGACATCAAATATTTGCTGCATAAAATTGTTCAATATGAAAATTCATTTCTGTATTTTCAAATATGATTCGATTATGGAATTTGTGTAGCTGCTCAGTAATTTATTATTTATTAATGGGAAGGCTACACATTTACAACAGCGATTTATTATCGAAAATCGATTTGTATCGATATTTGATAAAATAAAATAAACGAGAACCCATATTTCAAATTTGAAGTCTTTCGATCTTACAATCTCTAAGATCCGTTGGCTCATGGCTATATTGACTATATCGACTTGATGCCGATCAAGGAAAAATATATGATTCTTCATGGAGTCGGAGACTGTCACATACCTTGGCACCGCTTTATCATACCCTTTTGACCCATTTTCCATTGCGTTCAGGGTATGAAAAGGAAACTTGCAATGCAAACTTTTTTCTAGCTGCCAGTTTAGTGGGTTTTGCGAGTTTTTGAGAGATTTTAGTTGATATTTGAAATGAAAACAATTTCAGTTGCTGTGTGTGTTTTGTTGTTTTTGTGACTTTTTGTCACTCGTCTGTTTGTCTGTTTGTCTGTTTGTCTGTCCGAGTCGCTTTTGTTGCTTTGTTGATTTTGTGTGCCTGTAAACATTTTAATGAGTTTTTCATGTCACAGGCCCATTGAGGCCCCTCTCCACAGCCCCCCCTTAACACACAAACACACACACACACACACGCATTCACACACACACATATATGTGTCCGCTAACTTCTCAAGTAGTCGTTAAATTAATTAAATATAGTAGAAGGAAATATACAAAAAGCTGCTCGAGTTGAAGTTTTGTTTACACAAAAAAGAGAAAAAATGCGACATTTTTTTTTAGCTTTTTTGCTGCCTTTCTTTTGCATACCTCGCGGCGCTGGCCAAATTGTTAACATTTTGGATTTCTAGTTTTTGTGATTTATATGCCACACTCATCAAAAATGGACAGTTATTTGCGGTCATCAAATTCGAAACAATGTTCATTTTTATGCTGCAGATAAAGCATCAAAATAGGTGTATTTTGCGTATAATTTGTATGCTCAAATTTTAATTAATTTTGTTTTGATTTAAATAATTACCAAAAATTAATCGGCTGCTTCAAATTGTGAACTGTGTAAAATGTGGCAATGAATAAAACTTCAAATATAACAACAACAACAACAACAATTTCGGCTAACAAGTTTCGAAAGTTAATTGTGAAAAATGGACTGAGCAAATGTGCGGAATAATTTAAACACGCTGTGGAGATAATTCTACAAATAATCTGTTAAATGAGCAACAAAAACAAAAAACTCAAAGAAAAACAACAAAGAACGCCGAAGATTGAATACACTTTGCCAAGCGGAGTTCAAATGAAAACTGACCTATGTCAGCTATATATCATGTAGTGATCCAATTTTAAAGATGTTTTTATCTAAATGTGAGGAGCACACCAAAAATCGTATATAAAGAGTTTTGTCTATATATCTTCGCAAAGGAAAAGATGAAAGTGTTTCATACAAGATTCCTATGGCAGCTATATGACATAGATATATAATAGAATAATAATAGAATATATATACTTAATGGTATTAATATTTGACATTATATTGCACAGCTGCATTGTAGCCCTTCTCCTGACTTTCGATAGATTCAGGGTATAAAAAAGAAATGCGGCTTTAAAATGTTTGTTTTTTCCATTTGCCATAAAAGGCAAAGTGGCTTTTGCAAACGCCAGGAGAATGGCACAGAACTTAAGCTCAATGGTTGGCATAGATAGATGGATCTTACTACTTATATAGATTGTCCCCTTCACCCGGGACAGCATTTGACAGCCATGAAGCTTGTGAAAGGTATTCTGTGGTCATAAATGTTCTCAACACATCATTAATCGTTGACAATATAAAACCGAAAGTCTTTTTTTTTTTGGTGAGCCTGTAATCAAATGTAAAATTCATGTGGGAAACTTGTTCGGTTAAAATTTAGTTATTAAAATTGACTAATCAGCAAAGCAAATGCGCAAAATGTTTGCTGCTGGTTTTTTTTTGTTTTGATTCGTTTTTTTTTTTGCTTAAATTTATTTGGAACGGAAATTCCAGGCATAATTTTCTAATTTCACAAGTCAAACAGTCGCGACAAGAGCTGTTAATTAAAGACAGGCTCAAAACAGCAACAGCAACAACAAAATAACAAAAAACCAGCTACGAAAAAATCTTTGGCAAATTTACCTGAATCAAATTCAAACTGCGAGTGTCTCTCAAAGTGAAGTCCCCTCTGTCTCTCTCTCTCTCTCTCTCTCTGTCTGTCTGTCTGTGTGTGTGTCACAGTTTCTACACACACACACACACACACACACACACACACACACACACACACAAATGCGTTTCAAATGGTAACAAACAGACGCAGGCGCAGGCGCACAGCTGTCTTCGATGTTTTTTGGGACAATTCTTCTTTGGGAATCTGTGTATCCGTATCCCACAAATATATATATATATATATATATATATATATATATAAATATATCTCCTCAAATCCAGGGCCCGCACAGGTTTTCAGGCCAGAGCACACAGCTCAACACATACATATATTGATCTAGTGCCGGGGCCCAAGTGCAAAATCAGATAAGCTTCGTCGCAGGGTTCTTTCTTTGGCTGGAATTTATGATTTGCGCCTAAATAACTTTATCACCCCAGTGCAGACAGCCAGACAGCCAGACAGCCAGACAGCAGCAGCAGCAGCAGCAGCTTGAGGAGTGGGAGCGGGCCAAAAAGAAGGCAGACAGGAATAAATACCTAAATAAAATACAACTGGCCGGAAACCCGAAAAAAGCAAAACCCATAAAATATAGACGAAATTTTTGTGTTTTCATTTGTGTTTTTTTTTTTTTTTTGGTTTTACCAATTGGCGCATAAATTTCTGGCTTGTGGGTGTGCCGGTCAACCATTTTGAAGGCCCTTAATCAAAAGGGTTAGGACACATTTATTATTATGTGGTGGGCGTCGATGGGACTTTGTTTCAGTGTATCTGTTTATTGCAGCACTTTGAAAGTTGCACTTGTGCCTTTGGTGAAAAGCAAAGCAATAGTTAAATTTTAGACACAGCTTATTATTTATTAGTAATTGCTTAATTCACTCGCAAATCGAAAAACTTTTCTCTCTTTCTGTCTTTCTGTCCTGCAAAGATAGATTTGCTGATTGAGTAAACCTGAAGATTGTTGTAAATAGTTGATATTTCATAAATTGTACATATTTTAATAATAATTTTGAAACTTCAAAAATGAAAATGAAAAATTTTAAATGAAAATTTCTTCAATTTTAGATATATTTGCAAAAATACAAATTTTATTTTATGAACAAGTTTTTAATTTAATAACTAATCACTTTCTTTATTATTTGTCGATATAATAAAATACTTTTCCGTATAAAAGACGTGTCAGACTTAATTAAAATTCAGCTTAGAGACAGAATTAAGCCAATGCCAAGCACATTGATAATATTTCAAGGTCTAGTCCCAAAAGCACGCAAACTCTCAGTGAAATAATTCATTCATGTTGCAGTTTGGAGCTGCGCATCCAGCAGTTAGTTCGTTGCCTCGTTCATCAGCTGGCTGCAGTCGTTTAAAGACCAAATGTTTATTGGCCTAATTACAGCCGGGCCAAGTGTCCAAGAGAGCTGACCCGTCGGACACTCTGGGCATATTAAAGCGGCTGTGGCCGCCTATTAAAGTGCAATTAAAAATGTGGAGCTCTTTAAGTTCAGTCAAGGTGTCAGCGCTTGTCAAAGCGACTGCGGCTCCAGCTACTGTTTTGGCCCAGCAAACGTATATTAAATTTCCAACAAAAACATAAAAAAAAACCAGAGAAGAAAAAAAGAAAAAAAAAAAGAAGAAGAATTATAACCAGAGCGAGAACGGGCGAGGCGGGGAGTGTGGCAGAGCCAAGGGGTAGAGTTGTGCATTTTGAGCGCGTTGCACATAAATCAACTGATAAATAATGCCAAAAATGTTTGACTGGCCAGTTTGAGTTTCAGTGAAACCACGCCCGTTTATCGCGTGTGTATTTCGGACAGAACCAAGAATTAAATGTAAAAAAAGCCAAAAAGATACAAAAACCAAAGAGACAACAATTTGTGCTTGGCACGCCGAAGTTAAAATACCCTCGCTGAACAAACAATTTATTTATTTTTTTAAACAAATATTATTGAATTTTATTGATTTGATTTTAATGTAATTGATTTGTATATAGAACATTGAAAGCATATAAAACATTGGTTGGATATAGATGCGAATAAAGTGTTGACTTCACATATAATTCTATGAAAAATTAACCAAAGCAATAACAATAATTTCAACAATTAATAACAGATAGTTGCTGCCTGCTTTAAAAATAAGTAAGCCTTTCATAAATAATTTATTTCTTTATCCATGAATATATAATAGCTTGTAATTAAAAAAAACGACGTGGAATCCATTCCATTTCATGCTTAACACTTTTCTGTTGCCTCCCAAAAGCGCTAATGAGCAAAAATCGAGTATATTTTGTTTCAAATAATAATAATAAATTCGTTACGTAATGCCGAGGATTCAATTTGCCCATTTACCCACCCAAATGTTGTGTGAATCTGCCGTCTATAATTCTATATATGTTTACATATATAATAAGCCAAAGTTTCATCAAACTAAGACATAGACTCCAAATGCTGAGCTCACGCTTCCAAGCCAGTTTAGCTCATTAACAAATTATAATGCCCAGTGGAGAGGGTATCCAATAAAGCGACCATTTGGCGGTTAAAGGCACGCTCGTGCCGCTCTCCAGGCGCTCATTAAACGGCGCCTTTTGGCGTCGCATTTCCCGCTGGGATTTTTGGGGCGCTCGAGTTAGTTTTGGCTGGGAACACCCGCTGCGCCATATGACACCTCTACACATACATGTGTGTGTGCTGGTGTGTGTGTGTGTGTGTGCTCAGGTGCATTCGTTGGCCAGCTTTGGAGCTCTGCGTCGTTCGCTTGCCTGCCGCGTGTTGCATGCAACGCGTCTCGATGCTCGCTTTAATGGCGTCGCTTTTAAAGCTCTTTTGGGTTTGGCTTCTCTTTCACTTCATTTACAACACACATAGCTCTGTCTCTGTTCCGCCCGACATTTTACGAGTGTCATTTTTATAACCACCCCCCGCACCCCCCGTCCCCACCCTAGTTGCAACACTTTTAATGACTAATTAAGCGGGAAGCACAATAAAAAACTGAAGAGAAGAGAAAAAACGAGAGGAGCAAACGCAATAACTTTTTAAGCAGGATGCAACGAGAAAGACACTCGTTTGATGGATGTTTGTTCAGATACGGAGCTGAAGCTAACCGAGATTTGATTTCATCAAAAACGGAGACGCCGCCTCCAAAGTCCAGACGCGCCACCGTGGCAGCAATGCTTGTGGCGTCACTGAGGGTACTCCAAACAAAGCACTTGAGGCAACAATAGAAGCAGCAGCAGCAGCAGCAGCAGTAGGCGCCAGGACGCAATACTTATATAATATTCCAAGCACCAAGTGTATATATCGCATTACAAGAACTACTTTAACGCATCACTTATTTATAAAGTACTCGAAACTGAAGCAGCAGAGAGAGAGAGCGAGAGAGAGAGGGCGAGTGAGTGAGTGAGAGAGAGAGAGAGAGAGAGAGGAGTCGATTTTAGCATGTCGCTTGTTTTGGTATTGAGAGCTCTTAATCTCAAGTATCGTCTGGGTAAGTCAGACGAGGCTATCAACAGGTTGACCGCCTTCTCGCTCTCTCTCCCTCTCTCTGTGTCTCTGTCTCTGTCCCTCTCTATCCCGACCGCTCGCTGTGACTGCGACTGCGACGTCGCGTCGCGCCACGGGGCAACTCATTCAAAATTAGATGAGGCGCAAGCAGTCGGCCAAGGGGCAGGGGCAGGGGCAGTGGCAGGGGCAGTGGCAAGGGACAACACAGTAGGCTGGCAGACGGTAGCCTCGTCTAGCTAATTACCGTTACCTGTTAATATTTTGACTTGCAGCCAGGACTGCAACTCTGCAACTCCGCTCGACACACTACCTGCAACCAAATGTGGCTCATTATGTCAAATTGAAATGTTGCCCGGTCCAAAACTCAACTGGCCAAACAAGTTGCACATCATCTTTGAATCCATTCACCACTTTGATTAGACGAGTTTCTTTTGTATTTTTTTTTTCGGCTCGAAAGAGATTTGATTTGATTTGATTTACGTTATTTGAGAACAGTACCTGGACAGACTTCAATAGAAAACCAATATAGAAAAGCAAACAAACTGCAAACAGCTTCACAAATACTTAAAGACACATAAATCAACACCAAACAGTTAACTGGTTTGCAATTTGGCCATCTATAAAAACAAAAATTGACATGTCGAAAACTTTGAATATATTTATATATATAATAACAGAAATGAGGCAGCCAGTAAACAGATACTTATGTAAATAAAACTAGAAAAGGTGTATCGAATGTTGAAGTACCGAAAAATATATAAATATATGTGAATAACAACAAGGTAAATTTATTGCATATTCAAATACAGATAAATATATTTTGTAGTATTTCCACTTGCGTAACACTTTTTAGCGTTCAACAAAACTGCTCAGTTTTCGAAACGTGCAAAATATTTACGTTTTCTTATTAGCAAACAATTTTGTTGGTATTAAATGCTTTCATAACAAAACACAAATTATACAAATCTAATTTTGATATTCCAAATATTCAAATTTTCAATAAATACATTATAAATTTTCCGCATGTTCACTTTTCAACTTGAACCAATTCTACTGCTACAAACCAATTCTACTTGGAGCAATATTAAAAGATATAAATTTTCAAAGAAATAAGTTGTAAATTTTCTTCAGAGCTACATTATATTTCCATTCCTTCTGCCATCTCAAAATCAAGTTATCTTGATTTATTCTGTACACAGTTGATGTAGTTCTGCCCTCGCCTGGGTTTCTAGTTAGTTAAGGTAGCCTAAGTCGCCGTGGTAATGCCTACTGGTAACAAAATGTGGCTCATTATGTCAAATTGAAATGTTGCCAATGAGGTGAGAAAAACTCGCTGAACAAGTTGCAGATGTGTGTTCAAAACAAAGAGAAAAAGAATAAACAACGAAAGCAATGCTCTGATCTGATCTGTTCTGGTCTGGTCTGGGATTCATCTTCTTTAGTCAGTGAGGAAGTGAGTCCGGACAACGTTTTGTCGCCTAAGTGGGCAGCAATAAGTCTTCCAGCAACGAGATCGACAACAACAACAACGAGAAAGATGCGGACGAGCAACGACCACACAGCGCCAATGAATCATAGCATCAGGTGTGACTGTGAATGCGAGTGTGAATACGAATCCGAATCCGAATCTGAATGCGAATGTGAATGTGAGTGGACCTAGCCTGGCGTTGACGATGGGGACTGGAGTGGACCTCAACAGCAAGACCATAAAGCAGGCCTACTTAAATCGCCATAAAACCAGCAATTTATATACCATCATTGCTTCAAGTCTTGCTTGACTCAGCCACAAACGTCAACTTCGACTTCAGCTCCGATTCGAACTCGAACTGAGTTTGTCGAATGGCTATTAATGTGGCCACACTTGGCGAAATATCTGCCTGCATTTTGAGAATGAAAGTTGTATTTTTCTTTATTCTTTAAGCACAAATTTTTCGACTTATAAGAAATCTTTTTTGGGTCGTTTATTTGCTTAATTTGATAACAGTTGTCAAATTTCGCAATTTCGCTCATTTAGAAATTTATTGCTTATTTGAAATGTGATTCTTTAAAATTGAGAATTTCTACAAAAATACGGAAGTCTCCAATTTTTTTGGGTTTTTTACTTTTTTTTACATTTACGAAAACTCTTTCATAAGTTCAGAAAGTATTTATACAAATCTGATTTGTCATTTTTTGGCTTATTTATTTATAATGATTGCGCACTTGCAACAAGTCAATTTTATATTTATGTGTTAAGTTTGGAAATGCATTTACTATTCAAATCTTAGGTCAGTTTTAAGCTTAGTTCGAATGGCTCAATTCTGGCCCAAACACATTTTTTTTTTCTGAGTGCAAGGGGTGGGGCAGGAGATGGGTGCGGGCAACAGATCTCGGAACATGCCGCAGCGGTGCAATGCTCCTTTGAAATTCAAATTTTATGAAGCTCATTAAATATAAATTTGTCGTTCGTTTGCGCAGCAGACGCAGATGCAGTCACACAGAGAGAGAGAGAGAGTAAGAGAGAGAGAGAGAGAGGGAGACAACAACGATTGCAGGCAGCCACAAGGCATGTCAACAACAACAACAGCAACGAGAAACGAACAACAAACAACAAACAACGACGAAGATCTGTGGATCGCTCCGCTTGTATACGACACCCAAATAAAATAATATAAATTAATTAACAAAACGAAGCCGAAATGAAGTTAAAATTTGCATGAACAACGCGCAGCCTTTGGCGGCCTTCCTTTCGGACTGAACGGGTCAGTTTAAGCCAAGTTTTCGGTCTGTTGTAGTAGCTGCTGCTCAGTCGATGCTGCTGCTGCTGCTGCTGCTCTGCCTTTGCGTGCGCGTAATCGACTCGATATATATATATATATATATATAGCTGCTATATCTATATACTTTGGATGTATATGATTGTATTTAGTTCTTTTAGCATCTCAAATAAAAGGACCACAACGAGGCTAAGCCTGGCTAAGGAGACGGCGTTAAATGGTCAACTCGATTCTTGGCCAGCCATAAAGCAGCGACGGCGGCGGCCTCTTTTAATGAGGTCTTAAGTTTTTATAACGGTCCACACACACACACACACACACACACAATCGCACACACATTTATATAGTGCACATGGTGTGTGCACATGGAATGTGGCTTAAAGGCACACCCTTACCAAGAAGCCCTGCCAAAAACGCCTGCATTGCTTAACTAGAGATGAGCTTTTAAATTGATTTTAAAGCTGTGTTTAAACAGAATTTAAATACCTTTCGGAAAGTTGCTGTAAAATAAATATAATAACAATAAATTTGGCTTATTAAAGTAATTTGTAGTTATGCAAGCAGAAGAAGAAGAAATAAACAATTATTGATCAAAATGGAAATTATCTGCCACTTCATAATTATATTCATATATTTATTTTATATAATTTAAAAATGACTACTTATAAACAGAGTGCCAAACCATTAAGCGAAAAGAAATGAATAAAATTTAGTTGCGTAATCGGATTTGAAATCGGAACTCAAAAGATTATTATTATAACTTGGTCCCAAGTAGACCAAGTTGAACGTTGCGCAACCAAATCAAGTACATAATCGAACAAGGATAAGACGATGTAATAATCAATTATCCTTAACGCAGTCGCAACCAAAATTCATTTCGATTTTCAACTGCAATTTCTGTCTCACTTCTCACTTCTCATTCCGATTTTTGAAGTTTTTAGGTACTCGCAAAGTTTTTTGCTATTTGATTTGCATTCTGCTTTTGGCTCCTCTCTAGTTGCATCTGTTGCAGCATTTGCAGCATTCGAATTGCAAGAAGTATGTTGCTAACGCATGTTGCACCATGCTGCAAGGCAACACCACAACACAACAACAACAGCTCAAGTGCAAAAGGTGCGCGCATGCGCAACAACAACAACAACAGCAACAGCAACAACAGCAACGAGAACAACTTGAACAAACCCGAGGCCCGAAATGCAAACAAGGCAGCTTCGTTGTTCCAAGCATAACTTGGCGGGGATTCAGCGAGGGGGCATGTGGGGGGCGTGGCAAGCTGCTCTTGCTTTTCTGCGAGTGTCTCAGTGTTTGCGCAATATTTGCGACAAATAAAGCATAAAAACTGTTAAAGTTCACACGCGTCAGGTCAAATATTTACACAAGCCGCCTGCCATGGAGAGCAAAAGCAAAAGCAACAGCAAACAAACAACAACCACAACAAGCAACAACAACAAACAACAACAACACAATTGAATGCAACAATGTGTTCAATTCAATGTTGGTAAAAAGAAGTGAAAAGTAAAAAAGCCACGCGCACAAAATGTTGGCGGCAAAACTGTTTGGCTAATTAGCCCCGCACAGCTGCCAAATGCCAAACGCATTTATGATAAGCCAAATACCAAAAAACTAGTAAAAAATGTGTTTGGCTACACAGCAAGAAATTCAAGTTGCATTCACCATTTAATTTCATATAAATTATGTCTCAAAATAGCTCAATTTAGATTTTCTGCTGACTCAGTTTGACTTTCAATTTTACAATTACTTTATTAACAGTATTTAATTTTTTTTACTGTGTAGGGAGGGAGGGGGGGTTGATAGTGTGGCTGTGGCTGGCACAGCATTTGCAACATGTTGCGTGGCCTTAAAAGGTTAAACTGCATTTTGATTTCGAATTTGGTTATCGAATTTGTATTTGAATTTCAATTTGTTGTTTAGCTTTAATTGCTTTTTTTATATTTGTTTTTGGCTTGCGATCAAATTGATGTGGGCTGATGTGTGGATAAAGGAGAGGGGGAGCAGAGTGGGGAGGTGGGGAGGTGAGCTGAGTTGAAGTTGAAGTTGACTTCAAGTTGACGTTAATTTGACACTTTTCGAGTCATTTCTGACGCTGAGCCGAGGGAGAAGAGACATAGAATTGAATTGCCCGGCAAACGGCTTTCACTCAGTGAACCTTTATTGTTGTTGTTGTTGTTGTTGTTGTTGTTATGAGGGGATTTTTGTGTATTGAACGGACACAAACGGCGCCTTTTTTTTGTTTTTGGTTGTTGTTAGCCATTGGCGACACTTGTGTTAAAACACCATAAATAAATGTCGCGCGCTTATCTCACAAAAAGACACAAAGACACAGAGAAAGAGAGAGAGAGAGAGAGAGACACGATCCTGCGTCGGCGGGTTTTCGGGCCAAGACAAATGCGTTGTCAACGCAACCTGCCTAATAACCCATCATGATCATCACTTAGCCAGCTCTTGTCGTCCCAGAACCCAGAGTCGGAGACGGAGTCAGAATCAGAGTCTGGTCTGCGCTCTGCGCTCTGCGGTCCGGTTGTACAAGAAGCTCAGAGGAGCTCAGGCTCCGACACTATCGCTGCTTGTCATCTGTCTGCGCGCCAAGCAACACGCAACACACACACAACACACACACAGAGCAGCCCCGGTCCAGAACTTCTTGACTGCAGCTCGACGGCATTTTGTTGCACACACACACACATATAGAAAAAGGTCATTTCCGTTGCACCACTCAAATATCTCTCAGTGTATATGTATGTGTGTGTGTGTGTGTGTGTGTGTGTGTGTGTGCTGGCATAAATTGTGTGTTGCAGGCCCATGTCCATTTTGAGTCCAGGCACTCTTTGATGTCGCGCCATTGGCAGCTTCTGCCGCTTGTGGCATGTCTCGTATTCAAATTTGGCTTCAATAAAACGACAGCCAACAACTACAACAACAACAGCCAACAACTACAACAGCCAACAACTACAACAACAACAACAGCGATCGGCCAGTACAAAAATCAAACACTTCAAAGTGACTCTGCAGCCGGCGGCTTCTTTTGGCTTTGTTGTTGTTGTCTTTTTTGTTGTTGTCGTTGCTCTTTCTTCTTCTTCTTCTTCTGTCTCTGTTTTTTGTTTTCTGTGTTTTTGTTGCATTGATCTGAAATCGAAGCCAACTGTTTGCATTGATCAGTTCTGTTATATTTATATTGACTGCGCTTCGAGATGATCGCAGAAGAAGCCCCGTGACACGAGCATTCTTTCTTTCTCTGTTTTCCATTCTTTTGGTCTACACATCGATGAACAATGAAATCAATCAAAATGTTGCTTAAAATTAATGGGAATGTAGGCAGAAATTAATCAAATTCAAGCCAAGCTTAAAGCAGCAGCAGAGAAAAGATAAGAAATGGCTACATATAAATGATTATAGCTGCTGGCGCAAGCAAAGTGATCATGGAGGATTCGTAGGATAACAAGAATATAAGGATAGCTTGTCGAATGAAGCCATTTGCTGTCCTTTCACCTTGTTAACGTACATCTAAGAATAAGCTCAGAATACAATCGATTTGTACAAATATCGACCATTTATCATTATAATTGCAGAACCTGTTGCACTGCGACCTATTTGATCTATTGTGCACCATTTTGAGCCTATAGCTCTAATTCTTTAAAGTCTTCTTTAATGTGGAATAGAGAGTGTTTTTAGTGTTCCTTATGCAACACATGTTGCTCAGGTGTGCTTTGAGGATTTCTGTTATTTGCCACATATTTCCTGACTTACATTTTTGTGTGATTCGCAGTTCACTAAAAAAGATGCAACAGCCATTTTTAAGCATAAACTCAAACTGCCTTTATAAAGTATATCTTTTTTTATTATATTTTATTATTCGATTTTACTGACTTTTGAGTGCTATTTTTGCTGTCACCTTAATTCCCCAACTAACACTATTTTAAGCTACATATTTTTCTAGCCACAAGCTCTAATATAACCTTTTCATTATATAATATTTAGGTTGCAATTGTGTGCAATTTACTAATAATCCTCTTTGTTATCTTTGCTATCTTTTCTTCCAAAGTTGCATACCCAATTTTAATGAACTCTTTGCTTATTTAGTTCTACCAACAAACTGACTCATAATCTAAATTTGTATCCAATTTACATATTCAGTTTCACATTATACCCTTTCACATATCCCATCACCAACATACACTCAAAAAAAGAAAGAGTCAAAAACCACTCACGCTGCCATCGCCAACGTCAGCTTACAAAATGCAGGCAGCTCTGCTCAGCTCAGCTTCAGTTGATGCTGGCTGCTGCTCGTTGGTGTTTTGTGTAATTAATTAGGCAAATTTATATAAAACAAACACACACATGTAAAATATACATATATATATATATACATGGATATGATGCTTATGGGGCGGTGCAGTGTTTTGATCTGAGCCCAATAGCCAAATGAAGATTACGTTGTCATTGTCAAAGCAACTGCACTTAATTAAGCCAACTTAATCGAAAAACGTTGAGCGCTGCAGAAAAGCCCGAAAATTGCAGCAAACAGGGACTGAGTAAGACAGAGAGAGAGAGAGAGAGAGAGAGAGGGGGGGGGGGGAAAGATGAGTCGAGCAGGACACATAATTGATAGGATCCCCAGCGAGCCAAGGCAGACAAACAAATCAAAAACCACAAAGCTTCCTTCCACACACACAAACACACTCACCTCACACACACAACAATCCAAATGACCACTGACCAGGAGACAGACAAGTAGTGATGGGGAAGAGGGGTAGCAAGAGGAGGATGGAGGGGGGGGGATTAACTACTGCCCTCTGCCCACGCAGCGCTTTCAAAACAATGGCCAACGAATGTTACCTAATCAGTGCCTGAATGAGACTGGAAAAGGGAAGAACGGGGGCGAAAGGAAGGCAGTAGCACAGCAGCTGAAGAGGAGCAGAGGAGGCGAGGAGGGGAGGAGCAGCGGCAGGAGCATGAAGGATGAGGGTTGCCTCGGATGAAACGCTCGTTACGTATATCTACAAAATTGATGAGTCTGTCAAAATGTGAATGCGAGAAATCGAAAATCGTCGACCAAATACGAATGCGAATGCGAATGCGAATGCGAATGCGAATACGAATACCATTCACCATTCACAATTCACGATTCACGATTCACGAACCGGCACGTGTTCAATCCTCGCGTCGCTTCTGCTCTGTGTGCTGTCATCATTAATTTTTTAAGCGTTTTCGCTGGCTCAGGTTAAAAACCCACCAAGGCAACCCAACGAAAAAAAAGGCAACTTTTATTTTTTATTCCTGGAAAAATGACTAATTTTCGTAGAAGTCACGCGGCTAGCAAATTGATAGCTGGTGGGAGCATTCTGCACTGAGAGAAAAACCGCGTGACCCACAAAGAAGAAAAACGAAAGTTAGCAAATAGAATCGTCGCTTGTCTCATTTGTCGGCTATTAAAAATTATTGTGATTTTTATTATACTCCGAACCCATGGAAACTGTGTAAGAAGTGTATAATGAACTGGTGTAAAAGTATGCAACAAGCAGCGAGGAGCAACTTAGTCAGCATAAGGTATATATATATATATATATATATATATATATATGCCTGATCAGCTTCTGTATGAGGAAGCCAATATATCAGAGACTATACTCCCTTTTTTTATGGATAACTTCTCCCGTTGTAATCAATTTTCGTGGCATTAAAATAGACATTTATAAAGACATATTCTTCCAATTGATATATACTCTAGCAAATAATTGAACAACTTGAAAAATGACGAAAAATGTAAATAGGAAACACAGATTTTTATTAAACAAAACGTATTTTCATATTGAACATTGACAGGGTATCTTCCAGTCAAGCCATCTCATCTATTCCATGCGTCATTCTAACTTGCTTTGCGTTGATTTACTACAAGTGATTTCGATATTTTCTCCGAGTGTTTTATCGCCGTGTACAGTTTGCTTTATGATCATGTGAAATTCCTAGTTTTGTTTGGCGGCACTTGCTTTTCAACTGTCAGTGGCTACGCTTTGTATTTTCATTCAACAAATGCGCCATAAATCAAAAAAAAAAGGTAGTCAAAACGCTGCAAGACACGCCGGGGGAATTGAGAAACAGTCGCCAAGCAACCCACTTGCCACTTGCCACTCCTCCCCCCGCCTCTACCCCCTTTGAGGGGGGAACTTAAACAGTAGTTGCTTTTCAAATCGCGCGCATATCCGCAGAGCTTCCATAATTTTTTTAGCCCAGCTCTCGCACTCTCCGCACGTTGTTCGTATATCTTATCGATGCTTTGCATTTTGCATGTTGCCTGTTGTCCGCATACAGCAACAGCAACAGCAACAACAACAACAACAACATGGCTGCAAAAATTGATATTGCAGCAAGCAGCAAGCAGCAGCAGCAGCGAGGCGACTCCTCTGTGCTGGCAGCCATTGCAAAAAAACTGGTTGCAAGACTGACTGCAATTTCTTCTTGTTGCCCAGTTCGATTTTGGTCTTTTGAAAGATTGCCGACTTTGATAAGCAGCTGCTGCTGTTGCTGCTGCTGCTGCTGCTGCTGCTGCTGTTGCTGGTTTAGTTGCGCATCTCATGCTAAAATTACTGCTGCTTCCCTTTTGCTTGTGGCGTTCATTATTTGCCTTTGATATGTTTATTGGCAGACAGTCTCCACCCCAAAAAAAGAAGAAGAAATAATTCATCGGTCACTCACAGAGTGCAGCATACAACTATCCATCAAGTACTCAACGCGGATCCCCCTCTCACTCCCCCTCAATCCCCCTCAATCTCGCTCCTCTCCCCAACTCCATCAGCATCTCTGGACACGAGCGTAACGCGTGTAATTAGATAAAAACGCTTAAACACGCCAGATACGAATATTCACTCAGCCAGCCACAAATTCTAAGCAAACTGGCAAATCTTGAGTTACTTTTTTAGCTTCATGTTTTAGATATCTTAACTTTTTATCTACGGCTTGGACTTGGCATGCAATTTTTGCGTAAAACTCTCTAATTTTGAATAAGCTTTAAGTTCGATGAGTTTAATATAAACACTCAGAAAAAAAAGCCTTTAAATAAAGTATATTTCTTAAAGGGAAAGTTGTGTTTTTCTGTAGTATTCTTTTTTTTAATTTCCAGGCACAGTTTTTAAACATTAGAAAAAATAGTCAAAGAGAGAAGTAACTGTTGCAGTGAGAGGAAAGTTTCCATACTATATCCTGAATTTAAAAGCCGTTTTTTCTAGATGTTTGCATTCTACTTTTAAAAATATTTTCTATTATTAACTAATTTATTTCTGAAAAATAGAAAAATCCTTTACAAAATATTTTATTCGTATATTTAGAAATTATTTCAAGAAACTAGAAAATTATTATAGTTACCAGGTTTTTCAGTTTTTCTATATTACTCAAAGAGATAAATATATACTCAGAGCTATGCAAAAAGCTAAACGTTTTTTGATTTACCAAGCTAGTTAAAAATGTTCAACTATTTAGATTTTAATTTTGCACAGCTGAGTTTCTACTTAGATTTAGTTTTAGTTTAGGGTTGAAGGGCAGGCAGCTGCCAAAAGGTTAGCTCATTAAAAATTCAAGAAATACAAATTAAAAGCTCAAGATCATAGCAACAACTGGTTGTTGTTGTTGTTGTAGTTGTTGTTGTTGCCTTTGCGGTTGCCTGTTGTCAGTTGTTTAATTGAAAAATGTGTAGCCAAAAATTGGCAAGCAATGGCCGAAAATGGCACAAACACACAGCTGATGGCAAATTCGGCAAAATGCAAAATGCTGCAATGTTAAAAGTGAAAAAGCCGCAGCAGCAGCCGCAGCCGCATTTGCTGTCACACCTCACCACGCAACACACACACACACACACACACACACATCCATAGACACACCCAACCAACCACTGCCCCAGCACCTCGTCAAATTCGTAGACGACAAACACGAGACGAAAATTGCATTTCCCATTGCCCCCAAATTGTGTCGCAAAATGCGCCGAAAAACGCAAAAATGTTCAAGCAGACCACGGCGCGCCAAATACCCAAAAACCAACCACCCCCCACTTGCCACTCCCGCACTGCCTGTGCCAGCAACCCCCAAAAAAATCAGCCGAATTTTCGAGGGCGGTTTTTTTTGGAGTGAGGGTGGTGAGTGGATGGGGAGCCCAGCACAACATGCAAAAGATATGCCGCAAAAGCGGAAAAAAGATACAAGCGCTGGAGTTGCGCTTAAATTCCCATTACGACTCGTAATGGCTGCGGTGTGTGTGTTTGTGTGTGTATCTCTGTGTGTGTGTGAGTTGTTGTGGGTGTGTGTGTGTGTGTGTGTGTGCGTGCCCCAAAAGAAAAATGAAAACGCAGTGCGCAGGATCATTAAGGCAGACACAAACATCTACACACTCACACTCACACACGCACACACACACACACACACATACAAGAGCAGCTAACAATGAATGCGAAATGTCAGTCAGCAAAAGATACGCAGCCTGCAAATTTGTACAAAAGAAGCTGTCCAAAAAGCGACAACAACAACAGCAGCAACAGCAGCAATGTTGGAGCAGTGTTGCCAGCATTTTAAAATGCTAAAAAATAAAGTTGATTTAACAGAGCAAATTGCTAGAAAAAGCTGAAAGAATAATAAAAGATAAATAGATTAATATCTAAAATTAAAAATAGAAAAACACTTGACATGGAGCCAGCTAAAAGCATATTTAATTATAAAAAGAGCTCAGCTAACGTATTTAAGCGTATTAATTCATCATTCAAAATTTAATTAGGTTTATTGGTTTATTCTTTATTCTTACTTTATGTTCATTTATTAGAATTTGTTACAGATTCTTAAATCACATATTTAATACAGCAAACTCTAATAAAGAATGTGCTCTTAGAAATTAATATGAATTGTTGAATTATTCTTCAGTTAAGTAGTTTCATTGTAAAAAAAAATATAAATATATGAATTCAAGCGCGCAATTTGATTTTAAGAAATCTTTTATCTACAAAATAGCAAATTGCAAAAATATCTAGTCAGATTTGATGTGCAAAATGCTAAAATGCTGAAGCAATCAAATAGCCAAAATGCCAACACTGACGAGGAGTAGAAGTGGTAGAAGAAAAATGGTGGCCACGCACAAGGCAACAACAACAACAACAACAACAACAACAATAGCAGCAGTAACAGTAACAAGAACAAGAAGCAGCAGCAGCAACAGCAGAAACAGCACATGACTGACTGTTGTTATATAGGGTAGCTTTGAGCAGAGAGCGCCAAAGCGAGAGAGCGAAAGCAAACGCACAAGTGCGACAGAGAGGCGGGCAGAAAAAAGCGCACATGCCACGCAAAAAAAAATAAATAAATAAATAAAAAAAAAAGAATAAAATGTAAAGGCTGGGCGCTTGAAGCTTCCAGCTTGAAGGCCGGCTGAGGCTGCTTAATATTGGAGGGCGGATGGATTGGAGTGTTGGGGGGAGCTGCACATGGAAGTAAATGCTGGCGTCTGAAGTGCTTGGCAGCATGAAAGCAACAAATACAACCAAACGAGAAAAAACCAGGCGAAAAAAAGCGCACGCCAAAAAAAAATCGAAAACGAAAGAAAGAAAGAAAGACAGCAAAATAAAAGCAGCAACATCAACGGCAACAATGAGAAACGGGGCAACGGCAGCAACTTGTCTGCTCCGCCTTTATAAATAATTCATGTGCAGAGCAGCAGCGAGTGCGAAAGATACGCAAGATACACACACACAGACAGACACACACACACACGCACAGAGACGCACATATACAGATACAACGCAGCCACGTTTAAAGATACAAAGAGGAAACAGCCACAAAGCTTCTTCTCGCGTATGTCTCTGTGTGTGTGTGTGTGTGTGAGTCTATATACACACACATACATATACATATACATATATATTATATACAACTGTATGTGTGTTTTGTGAACATTTAAAACGTGCTAAACGCGCGTCAAAGTTTTTCTTAATTTTTCAACAGGCAACAAAGTTTTTCCTGTTGCAAAACTTTTTTCGCTGGATTACAACACACCAATATATATATCTAGATACTTATAAAAATTGCTGGAGGAAGGGTGTGTGTGTGGGGCAGAGGGCAACTTTGGCATTGCGCACATAATGTGGCAATGATTACATTGATTTTTCTTCTATATTTTTTTTGGCACCCAACTCAGTGCAAAAGTTTTGCTCACAAACTTAAATACTTGAGAAATTTTGTGAGTTCGCGTTGGCAGATTTATGCATTTTTCAAATGTTTTGCAAACAGAAAAGTTTTCATCTTTTCCTCTTTTTTTGTTGGCTTGAGGATTATTTGATAACAGTTTGTTAATTAGCGCCATCTTTGTTTTGGGACTTACTTATTTTTTGTTTACAGCTAAAAAACGAGCCAAATAATTGGCTAAAAAGTGCAGCATCAAGCGGACTAAATAATTATTCACCGGCGCCAAGCAAATGCCGTCGGCAAAACATTGATTTCTCATAAAAAAACGTTTTTGAAATTTGAATTAGCTTTTAAGTCGAATAACAAAATGTGTCGATTAAAAGCTGATAGCTATGCGGGCAGACTGCGTTGCATAGCAGTCAGCTATGAAAATGCAACAATATCAATTGAAATTGAAAGTGATTGTTTTAATATTCATTTTTCTTGTGTATTCTCTCTCATTGCAGAAAAACAACGTTTGTCGCATTGCGTGGGCTGTGGCGGTCAGATACACGATCAGTATATATTGCGCGTTGCACCCGATCTGGAGTGGCATGCGGCGTGCTTAAAGTGCCAGGAATGCAGGCAATTTCTGGACGAGAGCTGTACGTGTTTTGTGCGCGATGGCAAAACCTATTGCAAGCGTGATTATGTTAGGTGAGTTATCTAACAAAATATGCATTAACATTATGTACGCTATATTATGGGTGTGTCTATAAACTATAAACTCCATAAAAGTGGGTAAGAACTGGTAGGTGAGGTAGTTCAAGGTAAGCGAAAGAGAAGTGTAATTGTAACTGTGAATACTACAGTGAATCATGGCTAATGAGAACGTGTAGAAATTCTTATTTTTAGAAAACTTATTTTAGTTCAGAAGAGACTGTAATTACAAAATGAATATTAATAATAAAATTCTGTTTAAAAATTTTTCTTTAAATTTGTTCGTAAATATTTCCTTTAAAACTCTTCCCTTCAGAGATGTTTATTGATTATAAAATAGTTGTTTCCTTAAATCGATTTACGTCAAATACAAACTGTCTTTAAAATGTAATTGATTTCAATTGAACACCCAACTAAATTTTAAGTCTGATCAATCACGCTATATCTCACAACGTCAATGAAATTCCGCTTGACATGAAAGTTAATAATATTTTTTTGTCCAATAAAATAGCAATTTGTTAGCACCGCTCTAAACATTTCCCACTTGTTCAATCATGAGCTAATTGTACAAATTAGTGAGCTGACGACAAATCGCATACCCTACCACAGCCTGAGTCGAACAGTAGCTGTAAGTTGGCTTTGGTCATGCGACTTGTGTGTGGAATTGTTGCAGCCAACACTTGTTAGCCATGTTAATTAGATGGAGCATGCCAAGCAAAACAAATCTGGTTCTAAAGAGCATTCAAGCCGCAACATTGTTGTGGGTGCTGCTGCTGCTACTGCTGCTGCTGCTGCTGCTGCTGCTGCTACTGCTTGTTGTTTTTAACGTCTTTCATCCATTGCCAAATCGGTAAATGTATGACGTGCAATAAACTTTTGATGGCTCACAAAATTTGTCTGCTACCAACAATGGCAACAAAGGGGGGAAGCGGGGGCGATGGCAGCGGCGGGTTTGGTGTCTCTCGCCGTCGCGTAGACTTCCAACTATTTGACATGCAAATCTTTGAATAATTGATTAGCACGTGCAAAGCTATAAATTAACACTTTACTTGCACAAATGATTGATGTTCAATGCGGCCGACAGAAACACACACACAAAACACAGCAACAGCAACAGCAACATCAACCAGCAACATCAACCAGCAGCAGCTAACAAAAAGACGACTACGTCAATAGCGGGTTTCCCTCTTTATTTATTTTGTTATTATTGCATACCCTACATGCTTTAAATGTGCAGAGGAGCTTAGCAGCAAAGCTGTGCAAATTGTTGTAATAGGCAAAAAATCGTAAAAAGACTGTTAAATATATTTCCATATTTTCAAATTGCATTACGGACAAAAAGAAGCATTTCAAGAAGCTATAATTGATTTCTTTTTGATTTGATTACTTTGCATAAATTCGTGTAGCTTTTATTGAATTTGTAGTCGATTGCAAAGGGATTTTATTTATTTTTTTTTGATATAACATCTTTGATTCTCTGCAAAAACATATTTAAGCTAGCAACTCACGCAGCGATTGGCTTAGCAACACAAACATTATTTATTCATTATTAGACACACAGCCTACAACTACAAGTATATAAATATATTAATATATATATATATATACAATATATGTACAAAAAACGAAAAAGCAATCAATATCCTTGGGAATGAAACATTATGGATTAAGATATGACCTAACTAAAATAGTTATAGTCGGAAGCGAAATTGTAGATGGGCGGTAATCCTCGAAGCACATCAGAGCAGAATATATAGCCTTAATCTGGAAAAAGATGTTGCATCTTAGGACAACATATAAATCACTCGAAAGATATGTAAACCCTTAACCAGACAAAGATTAAGAAGAATGTCTATTGGCTCAGAAGGTGGCCTAATAAATCTGAAATATTTATATACATATAGGGTATCTACAAGTCCGATACACACATGTCTCCCCGACAAATGCTTGTTTTTTTATTATTGATTTTCCTTTTTGCTGATTTTTTTTTCTTAATGTTTTTCAATAGTCATAAAAAAGAGAGACAGATAAAGAGAGAGAGAGAGAGAGAGAGAAGGAGAGAGGCTGACAGCGACTTGAACGCATTCAAGGCTGTTTACACATTGGATCTAACTAAGAATCATGGGACTCATCTCAATTTCTTCTTCTTCTTCTCAGGTTATTTGGTACAAAATGTGATAAATGCGGTAACTCCTTTAGCAAAAATGATTTTGTGATGCGTGCAAAAACGAAAATCTTTCACATCGAGTGTTTTCGTTGCTCAGCGTGTGCCAGACAATTGCTGCCAGGTGAGTGGATAACCCCAGCCCCTCTTAACCCCAATTGTAGCCGACTATTTAACTTATCCAAATATTGATTTGATAGGCGACGAGTTCGCGTTGCGGGATGCGGGCGCCCTGTATTGCAAGGAGGATCACGATGTGCTGGAGAAATCATCGCAAAGTAGTCTAACATCATCATCTGTGGAGAGCAACAACAACATTAGCACTAGTAACAACAACAATACAAATCTTAGCAATAATAACCATTCCAGCGAATTGGGCTCAATGTCAGGTGAGTGTCAATGTGTGTGTGAGCTGTATGTTTGTTGTGTGTGCTGTTTGTGTGTGTTTACACACTTGACTATGCTCTTAATTGGGTCTTACTTGTGGGTCTGTTTTTGGACTGAGTTTTGAATCCCTCAAAGCAACGGTTGTGATTAAGACGGTTGTGTAAAGATAATCAGCTTGCAATATTTTAGGTAATTAGCTTATTTAATAAGTATTTAAGCTTAAACTCCAGTTGCAGTTCCCAATTTATTTGCCTCGAGCTCCTCTGACTTTAGTTTCCTTGGTAATATAAACGGATTTAGTATTTTTTTGGGGTTTTTTTTTTTTGTAGCTCGAGGCTAAGGCAAGAAGCTGATTTAAAGCTTAGCCGGTTCCCATTTCAGCTGCCTCGTATTCTCACATAGTACTTAGTATGACACTTGCCTTTTGCCAAAGCGGCTTCTTCTTCTTCCAAATCTTAGCTGCAATCTTTTGCAACCATTATTAAATTGCAGAAAAAAGAAAACATTGTTGGCAGTTCCAAGTGGCGTAACTCAATTAGCCCAAATTGCATTCTCTCTCTCTCTCTCTCTTTCTCACGCTCGCAGGCACAATTGGCCAAGTTCGAACTGAGCTGTTATCACCTGGCCCAGTTTTTTTGTTTTGTTCGCACAGATTGAACAGAGTCTAGCCCAATTAGGCTAAATAGAATTAGACTCCAGCCAATATTGAGTGGTAGTATTGGGCATATTGGGTATATTGAGTGGGGTCGGCAGCACAAAGGGTTTGGCGAGCGTGTTTTATTCTTAGAAAGACAACGCTTACATCCTTGTACGAGCGATAAAGTGTCAATAGAAATCGGCAAACGTCAAACAATGTTCGACAATTGTCAAACCATATCGTCAACATAATCTCATTGTTTAAACTGAACACATGCCGTGTGTAGTGGGTAGTGGCAGGGGTACGACTAGTCACTATGGAGGTGGGGGAGGGAGCTGGAAACAGAGAAGCGAGCAACGAGTACAACGCGAAACAGAACAGACCTTATCAACATGCTGGCGGTGTTGTCAAAGCCGCCCCAAGCTCGTGTGCGGGCTCCACAGCACTAGAGAGAGAGAGAGAGAGAGAGAGAGAGAGAGAGTGAGGCACTAGGATAGGAAAGCTCTAATGGTTAGTATGGGCGTAGACAGCATTTCAGTTAGGAGGAAACCAACACTTGCAAGAAATTTGGAAGGATATCTTTACATTTCAAACGCTTTTCTTCAGACGTTCACATATTACACTGAAAGAAAAAAGAAATCTAACATTCAGAATGTTTTCCTGATTCGATTTGAATATTGATCAAAAGAGTAAAGGTCAGCAAGTCTTAAAATATATATGTTCATAAGTCAATTATTAGGCAGACATTCTTGATTTGAGTTTGTAGTTCTTAGTTGGAGTTAAACCAGCTTAATTTCAGATTTTGCAGTCCAGCATGAACAATTTGACAAACATTAGTAACCAACCATTTTTCTCTGTGTAGGGGTTGACTAGTATCTAAAACCGGGTCAATTGCTCGTCTCGTCTACGCCCATGATTTGTGAATTTCGCAAAAGGCACAAATAACTGCAGTTGCTGCTGCTGCTGCCTCTTCTTCTTCCACTGCCAAGAGGAGGCAAACAGAAAAGTCAGAGTTGCATTGAAGCATTCAAGCGGGCAAACATTCAACATTGACAACAACTTCTTGGGAATTCAATGTTCAATGTGTTCAAACCTGAATCTTTTGGCGGATGCCTGATCAATCAGTCTGCAGTCTTCTGTCTTCAGTCTTCAGTCTGCCCATTCATAGTTCCGCATTTGTTTGTTTTCTACTCGAGTTGCCGTCCCCAAAAGTGTTTGAACAGCAATTGCGGCGCTTTGAAGTCTAGTCACAGTTTCGCAGTTCGTAGTTTGCAGTTCCCAGTCACCGTTTACCGTCACAGTCACAGTCACAGTCGGCATCGCAGCCGCTTGAGGCTTTAATTTGTATAAAAGTTTTTGAGTATATCTTTCTTCGCCAAATTGCCAAAATGAGTTCCGTCTTCAAAAGCGGCAGATGATAATCGAAATCGTTCATTCATCAATGTGATCGTTATCGAAATTAGATAACAATAACAACATTTGATGTGCGTCGTGTGAAACACGACTTAATTACGACTCACAACAACTCAAAAAAGACTCATACACACACACAGACACACACACACACAACACACACAAATTGCTGTGCCGTTCACAGCCTCTTTGATCTACACTGAAAACAAAGCGAGGGGCGGTTGGTTGGGGAGACTCATTGCTATTTTTGGCTGGTTGCGATCTATTGGAATTCGCCTGATTTGCACGCAGGCAATTTATCAACGTGAACTTCAAAGCGAGTGCAAAAATAGCAAATGATTGCGTATTGACAAGAACAACAATGTTGCCCATTTTATTTAAACTTCTCTCTCTTCTCACTCTCTGTAGACTCTGGCAGCGAATCGGGCTCACATAAAAGTATTAGGGAAAAGCGTCCCTCGGGTCCATCGGATGGCAAGCCGACGCGAGTGCGAACCGTTTTAAATGAGAAGCAGCTGCATACGCTGAGGTAAGCCACAATTACAGCCACAAATCCTGGGAAAATTAAGCTAATCCTCATCCTCCTCGTAAATAGAACCTGCTACAATGCTAATCCGCGACCTGATGCGCTCATGAAGGAGCAGCTGGTTGAGATGACCAGCCTGTCGCCGCGCGTCATCCGTGTCTGGTTCCAGAACAAGCGTTGCAAGGACAAAAAGAAGACCATCCAAATGAAACTGCAAATGCAACAGGAGAAGGTAAGCCAAAAATCAATATTTTATCTGCATATATTCAACTGTAATCACTTTGAAAGGGTTTCTCTAAATATGACTCAAAGGATTGCAATATGAGTGAATAACTGTTTGCTGTTTACAACTTTTCTTTAAACACTTTGTTTTGTAACTTTTCTCTTTTTAGGAGGGTCGCAAACTGGGCTATGGTGCCATGCAGGGCATACCGATGATTGCCAGTTCGCCGGTGCGACACGATTCGCCGCTGAATCTGCAGGGTCTGGATGTGCAGACATATCAACCGCCATGGAAAGCCTTAAGCGATTTTGCCCTGCACGCCGATCTCGACAGCAATGGGGCCATCAATACGCACACGCCCGCATTTCAACAGTTGGTCAATCAGGTGAGCAACGATCAATCTTTAACTTAAATGGATTCTAAAGAGATTTGCTGGATAGTTTTTTTGGTGAATTTTATGTAGTTAAGTAAGGCTCTCTTAATTGATATAGAAAATAATAGTTTGAAATACTTTTTTACTTATAATTTTTAAAAATTTAGATGCTCTTTTCGCTGCATTAGATAATTTTATTTGTTTAATTTAATATAATAATATATACATAAAACGTATCCGTTTTCGGTTTTATCAAAAATCTTTCGTATCCGTCTTCCCAAATCTGTTATCTGCTTATTGTTTCTAGAACTTCAGATCTAAAATTAGTTTAACTTTCATAGTTATTTCAACCAGTTCTTTAAGTAATCTCCTATTTTCTACTTGCCACTAATTCAACTTTCAACACCTTTGTCTACGTTCGCAACAGATGCATGGTTATGATTTGAATGGAATGCCGGTGCTGCCACCGCATCCGGCACAGGGGCCACATCCCGGAGGAGGACCGCCTGGCCAGCAAATGAATGGTCCGCCCGGGGGCAGCAGCATGGACTCGGGCATAACGTCGCACCATCATCCGGATAGCACCGACTCGTATGTGACATACCTGGAGAGCGATGACAGTATGCAAGGCAGTCCATAGACAAAACGTACCGAATCTAATCTCAGCTTCTTTCGTTTTGCTCCAGAATCCAAGCTGGCGCTGACGCCATCCTCCTCGTCATCGGCATCGGCAACCACATCGATCTCATCGCCGCCGTCATCAGCAATGGGTGCAAGTGGTGCAAATGGTGCGAGTGGTATTGCAAGTGGTGCAAATGGTGGTGGTGGTGGTGGTGGAGTGGGTCTTGTGGGCGTGGGCTTGGGCGTCGGCTTGGGCCTTGGCGTTGGCGGTGGCCTCATCGCCGCCAATCAGTCGGCGACGGAGCAACTAATGCAAATGCTACAGAAAGTTACCGGCTCGCCGGCATCAGTCCTCTGAGCGCAAATCCAACATTCACTGGCCTCCATTGGTGACGGTGACGATGCGGATGCGGATGCGGATGCTGATGCGGATGCTGATGCAGATGCAGTGCTGCTGGCTGCTGTTAAACAGCGCCAAAATATAAAAAAACAGCTAGCGGGCTTTGTGGCAATTGGGCAAATTATGTACAGTGTTCGCTCGTTAAAAGGGACACAAAATCGATGCGAATCTTGAACTTAAATTAAGAATTTTAGCGCGAGATTTGACAAAAGCAAAGTAAAACAACAAACTGAATTCTTGATTTGGAATTGATTTTTTAAATTACTACAAATTCAATGATTTCTATAGACCACAAATTCATCAAGTTAATAGGAAATGCTCTCAATTTTTCCATTTTAAATTTCCTGTCCTATTCAATATATCGAGCGATCACTTTAAGAGAATATTCGTCTATCGGTTTTTCTGTTTTTTTTTTTTTGATTCGGTGCCAAAAAAAAAGAAAAAGAGAAAAGATAATTAGTGTGGATAGGTCATTGGCTGGCTTTAAGATTAAAATCTAGGGCATCTGGCCAGGCTCCTTGCCTTACTGGGTCTTATTTCTCAGATATTCCCTGATTCTCGGTATTTGGGGCGGCGAGCCGACGATACAGTTTCCAGTTTCATTTTGTCGTTTTCTTTGTTATGTAATATACATTTCTGTTGTTCAGTTTCGCATTAAATTAATTACGCAAAAATAAAATAAAAAACCCTAAAAAAAAACACAAAAATGCTCATACACTTGAAAAGTTTTAACAATAATTTCACATTAAAAACAAAAAACAAAATCTCGTCAAGTAGGGAATTTCATTAAACACAAATTGTAAATAACTTTTATATAAATACATTCATATATATATATATATATATATAAATTCATATATATATATATATTTTCATTAAAAATTCAACAAAAAAAGGAATCGAAAAAACGAAAAAACAACTTAACACAAAATTCATATGCGTAAATAAAACCAAATTGGAAAGAAAAAAACGAGAAATTGACTATAAAGAAAAAACAAAAAGATAAAAAAGAAGAACCTCGTGTGTATTATATGGTATATATAAATATATATAAACTGCAAAGTAAACTAAACTATAAAAAGTAATGCACTTGGCCAGTTGTAAATCGAATTAACAAAACAAAAACGAAAAAAAAAACAGCTACTTTAAGTTCATGAAAAGTTGTATTGAAAATGAATGAGAAATGATGGAAAGGAAGAAAGAAATATGGAAACGTATTTAAGTGAGAAACTGTAACTAAATCTAGACTTATTTGTTAGTTTTTTAATTATATTTGCATTAACACAAAGAGTAAATAGAATAAAACGAAAGCAAACTGTAAGGCAGCGAACGTACCAAGGATGTTTAATAAATTGTTTCGTGAAACAACTAATGTATTTTCAATAATATTTAAATAATATTAATAATAAACAGTGCATAAGTAATTTTAGTAACTATAGAAAATGTTTAAATGAAATTACAAACGAAAATAAATAACAAAAATCATCAACTCAATTTTTATTTCATTTTTTAAATTACGAATGAGCGCGCTCACTTAAGTTTTCTGCAATGGAAGTGCTGCCTTTTCTAACAGCCTTCTGAAATCGATTGGCAGCACTACAGTAGCGCAGCCAACTTCAAGTGAGTCATAAATTGCGCATAGCCAACTTCAAGTGAGTCCAAAAGAGTGCACAACCAACTTATCGTGAGTAATAAAGTGCGTGCGGCCAACTTAACGTGATAGGCATGTAAATAAAGTCTGTTTAAATTACCCGTCTTGAAATTAGTTTAATTTAAATAGAAGTAGCAATGTCGATAGCAAAGCGTGTACAGGTTGGTATAAATTAGAGGAAAGAGCATCAATAGCCATAACTTAAACCACGATTACTTGCAGCAATGGGCGACATTTGCGCGCACTTGGCACATTTACGATTGCACCTGGCAAAATCCTTTCGAGTCTGCTAGCCTGGTCAAAACACATCTAATGGGCCTGCACAAGCCCATTTATCATCCAATGAGTAAGTAGAAATATTTAACTTCTCGCTTTGCAATAGTTTTAAGTGAAAAAACGCGTGGAAAATCGGTAAATGTTTGTGTGCCAATTACGTCACAAGCGGCGCGAGTGTGTTGTGAAGCCTCTGCTGCCGGCCGTGAGAGGGTGCTTTTGCAGTGAAGAAGAAGACAAGTCTAGGTTAGCTTTAATTTCATTTTGTCCCCAGTCTAGCCTTAATGTGGATTGTATTCGTTTTAGACGACTGCGGCGACCATGTGGTGCTAATTAATACCAAGGAAATAGCGCTGCCTGGCGACGAGTGGCTAAAGCGAGTCTATTTCCACCACACTGGCTATCCGGGCGGCGCCTCGTGGACGCTCGCCTGGCAACTGCACGAAAAGGATCCCACCATGGTCATGAGAAAGGCTGTCTACAATTCCATGGCTGGAAATCTGCAGCGCAGACACACAATGCAGCGACTGCATCTCTACCACGACGATCAAGTTCCACAGGATATTCTAGCGAATGTTACAAATCAAATTCGCACGCCGCGCACTGTGCCACAGCGACTGGATCACATTGATAAGGAGACACTGGAAAACTTTCCAGCAATTATGGATTATCCCAAGGATTATGTGCTGCGCTAAGCAGGCAGTCATTTCAGAAGTGTATTGTTAAGTCAAATATAAATTGTTATATAAACACTTTTGTGGATTTCACTTGTTACCCTTGGAATGCGCATCACTAAAAGACTGGAAGACTGCAATTGTTATAGAATTTGTTCGTCTTTCTTTCTTTTTTATATAGTGTGGAGGAAAGACGCTACTTAAGCAAACACAATCCACACTACGATTGCTCAATGTGGATCTCATGTTCAAAGCGCTTCATTTTGATTTTTTACGGGAATTTTTACGGAATAAAAATTAAGCTAAACACTAATATAAGTGAAGGACAAATTTGACTACAAAAAGGCTAAATTGCCAACACTACACATACCGCAACTTATTCAAAAGTTGGCTCATCGATATGTTTCTGATATCGATAGCACAGCAGTATCCCTGGTTGTCATTCATCTATTTTGTATTGCCGGCAATCGACGCTTTGTGAGTGATTTGCATTTATTCTCGCTATTCTTTTTGTTTTTTGTTTTTTTTTCTCATCAACTCCTACGCATTTTTGGAGCGTGTGATCATCATCAACATCTGCGTCTTAAATTGTCTGTGCAGCAGCTGGTGAGCATTTGGCTATTCAGTGCAGCTGTTCAGCTTAGATTTATGAGTTGTTCTTGTCTAATCTCAATTATCGGTCACTCGAATTAAGCATTAAACAATTCTTTTCCTTTTCGTGCTATTTTGCAGTTGCCACACGTAACTTGTGCTCGTCGCAATACCCGCAACTGTTGCCCATTTACAAAGTACAACAACATCAACAACGCAATATGGGTCGTTTGGGCACAGTTGATCCCAGCTCCTATTCCCAGCCGGATCAAATCACCACCGAGCACAGCGCCATCAATTGGCAAGTGGATTTTGGAGCCACCAAATTGCGTGGCAGCGTTTTGCACAGGTTCAAAGTGCTTGCCAGCAATTTGGAGTCGATTGTGAGTGTTGACTGAATTTCATCTTTAGCAAACCAAATTATAAACTAATCTCTCCTCTCCTCTGCCAGCTGTTGGATGTGCGTGATCTTGATGTGAAGAATGCCACGTTGCTGGCCGGCGGCACGGAGCTGCCCATTAATTTCTTTGTCAGTGATCCCGTGCCCGATATGGGACAGAAGCTGACGCTGGAGCTGCCAACGGGCACGGCAAAGGGCAGGTGCGTTAGATAATCTAATCTTTATAGCAACTGTAAATAATATATATTTGTAATCATATCTGCAATCTAAAGTCTTAATGTGCGTATTGATTACGAGACGGCTAGCAACGCAAGTGGCCTGCAGTGGCTGAATCCCGCCCAAACGCTCGGCAAGAAGCATCCGTACATGTTCTCGCAATGTCAGGCGATACATGCGCGCTCCGTGATGCCCTGTCAGGATACCCCGGCGGTGAAGTTCACCTACGATGCGGTCGTGCAGCATCCCACGGAGCTGACAGCATTGATGAGCGCCATCATCGAAAAGAATGAGTCGGGCAAGACGCATTTCAAGCAGACGGTGCCTATACCCGCCTATCTGGTGGCCATTGCCATTGGCAAACTTGTGTCCCGTCCCCTGGGCGCCAACTCGAATGTGTGGGCCGAAGAGGCAATTGTGGATGCCTGTGCCGAGGAGTTCTCGGAGACGTCAACGATGCTGAAGACAGCCTCAGATTTGTGCGGACCGTATGTGTGGAAACAATACGATTTATTGGTGATGCCACCCTCATTTCCCTTTGGCGGCATGGAGAATCCTTGCCTGACTTTTGTCACGCCCACTTTGCTGGCGGGCGATAAGTCGCTAGCGAATGTGGTGGCCCATGAGATTGCGCACAGCTGGACTGGTAATCTGGTGACCAACAAGAACTTTGAGCATTTCTGGCTAAACGAGGGTTTCACCGTCTTCGTCGAGTCGAAGATTGTGGGTCGCATGCAGGGCGCCAAGGAACTCGATTTTCGCATGCTCAGCAATCTGACGGAGCTGCAGGAATGTGTGAGTAGTGCTGAGACGGATTCTCTCCTCCGATATACAATTTACTAATTTAATTTCCATCCTCAGCTACGCACTCAACTCTCGGACACACCGGAGCTCACCCGGCTGGTTGTCGATTTGAGTAATTGTGGACCCGATGATGCATTCTCCTCGGTGCCCTACATCAAGGGCTCCACCTTCCTGCGTTATTTGGAAGATCTGCTTGGCGGACCACAGGTGTTTGAGCCCTTCCTGCGCGACTACCTCAAGAAGTTTGCATACAAATCGATTGTGACGGATGACTTTAAGGGCGCTTTGTACGACTACTTCAAGGACACGGACAAGAAGGATAAACTGGGTCTCGTCGACTGGGAATTGTGGCTCAAATCCGAGGGCATGCCACCAATTATACCCAAGTAAGTTTATCAAGCTCTGCGTTTAACTGAAAGTACTCATTCAGTGTGTGTTTTCAGATTCGATGAATCGCTGTCGAATGTGACCAAAGAGCTGGCCACTCAATGGAGCAGCAAGACGGTCGATGAGCTGGCCAAGAGTTCGGACATCAAGCAGTCCATCTCCATCCACCAGCTGATTGAGTTCTTGGGCAAACTGATCGAGAGCAAGGACATTGTTGAGCTAAATGCACGTAAAATTGAGCTGCTCGAGACCACCTACAATCTGAAGCAATCGAAGAATGCCGAGATCCGTTTCCGTCTCAATCGGTTGATTATACGTGCCCGGCTCATCCAACGGCTGGCCGAGCTTATTGAGTTTGCCAACTCGAATTTCCGTATGAAATTCTGTCGTCCCATCTATCGGGATTTGGCCGCATGGCCAGAGGCCAAGCCGGCGGCTGTGGAGAACTTCCTGAAGGTCAAGGATCAAATGATGGCCGTCTGCTCGCACACCATCGAAAAGGATCTGGGCTTGAAGTAGACACGAGCAGCAGCAGCAGCAGCAGCCACAGTTTAATTCAATTTTGACAGCACTTTGCATTTGTGACAACTGCGACTTGAAGTCGTGTTTTGTGAAAAAAGACTAACAAATTTAAAAAGAAAAACAACAAATAAATCAAAAGAGAAATCATCAGTATATTGTTGTTGTTGGTTTTTCTTGAATTATTGTTTTTATTAAAAAATAAGCAAAACTACGTTTATAACAAGTTGATTTTCCATTTCCATGCTCATTGTATGCGACTGTTTTTCATGACACTTACTTTTTCTCGCTTTTTCTCGCTTGCATTCGAATTTGTCGAAAATTGTGTTTTTTTTTTGTTTTTCATATATTTTTTTGTGCAATTGGCCCAAAGCATTGCCAATTATTTATTATTTCTTGTTTTCATTTCACATTTTTCACATTCAAATTAAGATTTTTCAATCCTTTTCGACTAACAATATAGTTTTTTTTTTATACAACTAACCAAATGTTGCTCAACTTTCGAGTCCTATGCGACAATTTTACTTGTGTTTTTCTCTTTTTTTTTAACTAAATTTGTTTTTGTTGTCATACAATTTGTTCATCCTGTTTTAAATTCATTTAAGTTCTGCTCGTAATTTACCTTGTTATACACACACACACAGATATTAAATTTATTATTGTTTGCTTGCGTTTTGTTTTTGTTTTTTGTTTGTTTTCTCTTTGTTTTTCAACTTCTTGACGAGTTTTGCTTTATTGTTTAAACTAATCAACAATTTGTATCTTTTACATTGACCAAAATGCAACCTCAACTTTCTCTAACGGTGAAATTTTGTTTTTTTTTTAGTGGACAAAGTTTTTGAGTTTTCGATTTTTGTGTTTTGTGTTTTTGTTGTTCATATAAATTTCTTGTTGTTGTCGTTGAGGAATAAAAACTATCACGCACTAGAATTATCATTGGAACGGGATGTGGATGGACCGGCACCCAGATCATCGCCCACGACGAATGTGGGACTCTGGCGGGACGTGGACGCAACCGGCTGGTAATGATAGCCCTCGCGATAACGCTGATTGGGTTTGATGCGTGCGGTTTGTGTGTGACCCAATGTTGGACGCTGGTTAAGCTCATTGGGTCGTTTGGCTGTTGATGACATTCAGATTGATATTGGAGCGTTAGTGGGATAATCAATATAAGCATTTACAAATATATTTATTAATTATTAAATCGAATCATAATCGCTATAAAAAAAAATCGAAAGAGTAATTTTTCTTATTTAAGATTATCGCTTAAGTTTGTCAAATACCCCAGGCTAAAACTAAAAGTATTTGAAGCCAAAATTTCACTTAATTTTCGACTTAAAAATCCTATGTTTATCTGTTTGAAGTCGTCGATCTCGGAGGCTGTAAGAGCTAAGTTTGGCACATTAAAATGCTCTATTCGAGACAGCTCTAGTAGAGAGTATCTTCTAGTTGAACTAGCTGATAAAAGGCTTTTTATTAACTTTCGAAAAAGCGACAATTTTCAAAATGGAAAGATTTAACAAGTACTTAAACAGCAATACAACTATTTCACATCTTCTGCAAGTATTTAAATATTAAATCTGTTAGATAATACATCACTCACCAGGTATATAAGGCTTTTGATTATAGGACGATTGTTGTTGTTGGTTATATTGATCGGCGGCCGTTGCATTGCCATTGGTTTGGCTGCTGTGCTGATACGGCGCCAGGAGATCGGTGCTGTTGATGGGACTCATCGGCGTCATTTCGCGATCCTCGATAAACAGTTCGCTGGCATCGTCGGGCACCTGACGATACTGGGACCAGGGCCACGAGGCAATGCCGGACAACAGCAGTGCCTCCAAGGCGCAAATATAGCCAATTATCTAAGGCACAACATTCAAAAATGCAAAAAAAATTAGTTATGCATGTTTATTGGCAAAGTTTTGCGGTTACTTACGCCCGTGGCTAGTAACGTGTCCTTGGAGTGCTTGGACACAAATGTATACTCAGTGGCATACAGCACCATGTGGACGAGCAGCGTGGAGCTCAAAATAAATATTAAACCAACACTCAGGTACATCCACGTATTCTGTTGAGCCAACCAAAGCAAACGCAATCCATAATTTATTAAATACTCTTTAATTATTTTTAATTGGTATATGAACTAATTTGCTTGCATTACAAAATAAATTATATAGCACAAGAAAAACAAATCCTTGAACAAATGGAACGATTTGTACATTTTTGATTTTGTTGATTTATTTATTTTTCATTGCTGACACAATGGAACCGAAGACAAACAACAATTAAATTAGACTTAATTTTATAAAAGTTTGATTTTGGAATGGAATCGAATAAATGTAATAAAAAAATGAATAATGTTTAATCGGTTTTTGATTTTGTCAATTTATTTATTTATTACGAAAACAAAGAATAAACATAAATTAAATACTCGAACAACAAATAAACAAACAAATAACAAGTTAAGCTTGAGCCAAGGTCAAATGTGTTATTTGAATTGGAATTTTTGATGGATTTTCTTACCACTTTCGTCCAATTGAATGGAAACATGAGCGCTATATGCGATATATCGAGAAAGAGCATTAGGCATGTGATGAGTAGCGAGAAGAGCGCACAGAAGACCATCAGCCTCAGGCGTCCGATGAGTGGCAGTAGAAAGAGGCCGACCTGTACAGTGCCCGCGGAGCATTCGCAGGCCAGACAGACGGCCGAGGATAACTGCAAACAATAAGAGAGACAGAGAGAGAGAGGAGAATGTTTATTAATAGCCATAAAGTTGGTTAGTTAGTTAGTTGGTTAGTTGGTTCATTAATACTGACCACCAATAGTATGCGCACAATCCCTGTAGGCGATTTCAAGTGTTGCGGATCACAGTGTAGGGCAACGCCCCATGGCAGCGGCGTTTGTTGTTGCTGTTTGTAGTTGGCGTGCGAATCCCACGAGGTGCACGTACCCAATGGCGATTCGAGTGAGAGCGAGAGCTCACCGGCCCTGCTGCCAGCTATTTCAAAGTCCTGCTCATCGTCCAGCTGACAGCAGACCGGCTCCAGCTCCAGCTCACGTATCTCGTCCAGCAGCAGTTCTATCTCGTCCGTCCCATATAGATCAGATACAGACGGTATATAACGTTGGGGTTGTTGCATTTCCCGTTGCGGGATGTGTCCCACATCACCGTTGCGTGGCCTGGTCGTGCTAAATCGGATGCCTCCCAATCGGCGCTCTTCCTTTCCGTCTCTCTCTCTCTCTCTCTCTCACACACACTCTCTCACTCTATATACCACTCTCTCTCTCTCTCTCTCTTCTTCTCAGGCAATTTGTATCTCTCGTTGTTTGTCTCACTCCTTCACCTGCAATGGGCAACATAAAATGCGATATTAGTTACATGATAACCTCCACTCCAACCTCCCCCCTCTGCCGTGTCTCCCAAAGCTCTCATTAGACTCCCATGGGTGGTGCATAAGCATAACGGTAATTTGATATAGCATGTCACTCATACGCCACGCAGGTCCACGCCAACATAGCGACTAAGCCGTGACCCCAGGAGAGATGCCAATCATAATACACTCTATCTACAGCAAAAGGTTATGTAAATAAAAACGTGACTTTTTCATATGCCAAAAGATTATGAAGATCTTAGATTAAAAAAAAAGCAAACAAATTTAATTAAAGACTTCGACTGAACCGATTTTCACAAGCTAAACATAGCTTGACCTCTAGAATAGTACTACCAACAAATTTGGAAATCTGAACCAAAATAAAATGTTATTGAATACCGTGTTTTATCTTTCGACTGCTGAAACTTTGTCAAAGCTGAACCGATATTTAATAACGATGATAATTTGTTGATAATGGTTTAATCTTTACAATAATACTACATTTAAAGATGGAAAGATGATTTTCGCTTCAGAGTCATGTGCAAATACCCAAACCAAGATGAATTTTATGGATCTATCGAAACTGAAAAGATTTTCAATTCAGGTCATTATTTGCTCTCCAGATTAGTCGAGCCTAGTTTTGCATCTTAAATTGGAGTACCAAGTTTTCAAAATATTTGTCGCATTATATTTAATATTACAATGTAGAAATCATGAACTTTTCTTTAATCCCAGACGAGAGTATTTAAAAGTCGACCTACTCCCAAAAGCACACACGTGTTGTTCGTTTTAATTTTGTCTGATTTGCGGCATGATACTGGTGAGCTGCTGTTGCCGTCGATTTCAGTTTGGCTGCCAACTCGAAATGAAATCAAATTGATTTCCTCCGTTTTGCAAAACTGAATTTCCCCTGCGCGTATGCAATGCTTTTTTATATTTATATTTTATGTCACAACGAGGCAATTAACACAGACACCGAAGCACTTATGAGTGTGCCTGCCACATGTGTGTGGAGTGTGTGTGTGTGTGTGTGTGTGAGGCCTGCCTGAAAGCCTGACTCCATGGAGAATTTCGGTGTATTTCGAGCATTGCCAAAAGCTGTTTGCCTCCCGCCTGCCTTTATGCCAGGTCGCATTTCCTTGAGTTGTCATAAACAGGACACAAATGAGGGTGCCTGTCACAGTTATTGTTGCTGCTTCTACTACTGTTGCTGTTGCTGTTACTGCTCTTGTTGTTGTTGTTTGTGGTTGCAAGGACTCACTGCTGGCAGCTGGACAACAACAAGCGGGCAGCTGCAGCTGCTGGCCAGTCAACCTGCAGTGAAGCTGAGGCCACAGCCAGATCCTGATTGCCTTCCTTCTGCACATGTGTCTACGTGCCACTGTGGGAATAACTCTCTGTTTAACTGTATTTGTGAGTCGACATCAGAGGTGGTTGCGTGCCGCATAAATTTCCCTTAATAATTAAGTTTTCGTGATTGGAAAATGTACTTTAAGCTGTGGAAGTTCTGCGCATATAAGCATAAATAAATTGGACAGACGGACATGACTATATCATCTAAGGTAGTCATGCTGATCAGGAATATATATTTATTTTATGAAATCAGAAACGCCTTTCAACGTTTCAAGTTTGGAATCCAAATTAAAATACCCTCCACAAGGATATAAAAGCAATTATAATTTTGTATCATCAGACAACTTTCTTTTTTTAATTTGAAATTGATAATTTTAATACAGATCTTCAGTTCATCGAAGATATGCTAAGATATTGGGGGAAGTTTTCGATAATATGAAATAAACTTAATCTGTACAGAGAAAAAATACAGAGAGACAAACATACGTTGGACATATCTAGCAGAAGAGGAATAGCAAACAGGAAGTAGTAAAATAGTAGTAGTCAACACGCGGATTACACCTTACAAGCCTTATTCTACCCATTACAAAATTGTCAAGCACAAATCTTTACTATTCTATCATAAATATATATTTCTAGAAAATACTAAACACCTGTTCCTTTCCCAAGTAAACCATTAATTACTGACTCTAATTAAAATTGTTCACTAATTGCTGTCCCAGAGTCGGCAATTCCCTTGCACTATGTGAAATGGACGTGGCTGTTCCTGCTGGTTACACAATTATTACTAGTTTTCTTAAATATACAAGTTGTTTTTTTTTTTTATATTAAGCGCACATCCTGTTGAGTCGTATTGAAGTCGTGTCATGCAAGGCAGACACGATTTGTGCCCAACTCTGACTGCTGACAGAGGCAATGTTACCATTTGTGTTCCAGCTCGTTTTTGCTATTGTTGTTGTTTGGATGTGAAGTTGTTGTTGTTGTTGAAGCTGATGCTGCTGTCGCCTTTGTCCTTGCTCCAGTTTGAGCGCGAGGCTGTTGCAGCTTCACTGCCTGCCTCCCTGCCTGTCTCTCCTGCTGTCTGATTATCTGTGAGCTGTTATCGCTGCATATCTGCAACGCCGAGTTTAGCTGACTTGCGGCTGCATCAAGTGCATAATGAGTGTGCTCAGCTTTCATCCCATCTTTCATCATCCTCGTCATCATCATCATCATCATCATCGCCATCATGCTCGTCATTGTCTTGTGCCCCTCTGCTACTGGTACTGCTACTACAAAGACGTGCGCTATCTTTTGAGGCATTAAGCACTTGAGTTGCAAACAATAAATTTATAAGCCCCGTCAACCTCAAAATACTTGAGTTTGCCTCGGCTTTTTGCACAATTTCAAATCAATTATGCTCATCTGCATATAAACTGACTTGGACTTGTGGGCTTCCTGTCTCTCTGTCTGTCCGCCTGTCCGCCTGTCTGTCTGTCATTGACTAGTGCCGCCACCTAGCGGAAGTGCTTCGCATGCAAATTTATTGTCAATGCTTTCAGCTTGATTGGGGTTGCAGTTTGGGTGGGTTTGGGTAGGTTTTTGGGTTGGGTTTTTATGGTTGAGGTGCCAACGTTTGCTGCATTTCTTATTTATGTACATAGCATAGACAATGGCTCGGCCTTTGTTTGAGTTTCTACTTCATATTTACAATGGCCTCACATGTCTACATGTGAGTGTACTCATATTTGTGCCCATACTCATGCTCGTGTATTCGTTCGTTCCATTGTCGCACTCAATGGCCCGAAAGTTGCACCGTAAATAAATTTTAATAGAATTTCTAATGGAGTTGGCCACTGGGCGAGGGACCCAATACATTAAACATGTTAATATAGCCATTATTTCTGTATGCCTTCGCTTGACAAGCTATGATTATAGTCTAGCCTGAATAATTGATAACGATTATTGTTCGCTTTAAGCAAGTCAGTGAGTGTCCTTAATGTAGGTATTTCCTCATAAAATGTCAACTTGATGTGTGTACAACACGTCGTATGTGCAATATTTGTTGAATAACTTAAAGTGCCCATATTAATTGGCTAAAGTATCTGATACATTTCCATTAATTACTCGAAAAAGTATGATTTATGGTAAAAGCTGTACCAGAAGTAACTCATTAACTACATCCCAAGCAGACAGTTGGTGTAAAGTCTTGGCTGAGGTCAATATAAACCGCTTTTTATATATGTTTAGATATAGATATATAAATTTAACAGTAATATTTTATTCATTGGAATTTTGTGGTGAATTATTAAGTAAACCAAAACTGAATGATTTTGGCTGTTTTAAATATGAAAAATACCCCATGCATATGATAAAACTAATTTCAAATGAATGTCTGAAATCTTTGGAGGAAGTGTTACACTTTGAAGGTGCTGTGGTGTTCCAGGATATTCAAGATCAAATTAAGTCCTTCAGTTGCTTAAGCAAGTGCTTTCCGGGTAGCTTTCAGTCTTTTACTACCAGAGTCTATTGCTAGCTTTAAAGTTTTTTATACCCATGCTGTACAATGTATTTTTAGTTGCTCTTAAGCGTTATGCTCCTAAAAGCTGCTTTTATGGCCACAATAATGATGATAATGATGATGACCTGACCTGGGCTAGCAGCTGCGCCACGTGTCCAATGAGGCAGCATAAACTGGTTTTTGGAATCATCGCGATTTATGCCGCTGTGGCATCGACTTTTGCCCCCAGAACTGCGTATAAATTGTAGCCCAAAAATACATTGGACTTTTATGTGGTGCGATGAAAGTGACGGAAAGGGGGCAACAGCGGCGGACAGGCGGACAACGGCCCGTAGACAACTTGACTCTCGTCCTCAATTCTCAATGGCGACGTTCAATGCGGCTGGCGCTGAAGATGTGCGGCAAGGGCTGTGGATGTGAAGGGAAGGGAGGGGAGGGGAGGGGAGGGGAGGGGAGGAGGGATAGAGGAAACAAAAGGGGGTTTAAGCTGAGCTAAGCTGGCAGTTGTCTGTTGCCTGCTGCTTGCTGTTCGCTGCTTATTATGCCGCCGAGTTGCCCGCTCTTCGCCACTTGCGGAATTATCGATTACGAATGAATATTTCATTAGCAGACATGCAGAAGAGTCAGGAGAGCGTGAGCGAGAGGGAGAGAGAGAGAGAGAGAGAGGGAAAGGGGTCAGGCAATGTCGGTGGCTCGGCTAGCTGTTTCACCTTACGCTTATGCTGTCTTCATGGCCTTCCGTTTCCGGGAAATGGTTCCGGTTCGCCCCATTTGGGCCATTCAATTAAAATGCAGTGCGACAACAACAAGAAGCAGATGAAGCAACAAAGAGCAGCTGACAACTGCCAACATTTCGATTTACAACATTAGCAGATGTAAAAACATTAAGCATAATTATTTCCACTTATTTTTCATTACATTCTTTTTTGCCCTTCTTTCGCATAATTATACCCACTGGGTAATTAATGCGGTGCAGAAAACACAGACGCTGCCAAATGAGATGGACTCTTGAGGGGGCATGAAAGTCGTTGCATTTCAGGTTTATAGCAGTCTCCATTTGGAATGCATAAATATAATTTTGTATCTTCTGCTCTCCATTAGAGGAAAATTTCTTTCAGCTCGAAGCATCTCCGCTTAGAGTCCTTAGACAACTTTTGTGTCATTTGTTATTCATTCAATATCATTCATTTGCATTCGTTAAGTGTTCCCTTTTTTGCACTGTATTTTAGTTGAAGGACTTTTTTTAAAAGCAATACAAATTTAAGTTAGTTTTATAAACAAATAATCAAATTATAAGTATTATTATTATACATAAAGCAAACTTTGACGCACAACTCATTCGAACAAATCGTTTAGCATCAAAAATAAAATGTTTTTAAGTATAGTCAGAATCTTCTGGAATACAAAACAAATTTGAAATTCTTCTAAAAACCGATTTTCTATAAATTTACGCAGAAATTTGTTTATAAATTTTTAAGAAATCTTTTTAAGAGCACGTTTATTATATTTAACCGACAATGAATTTCCGGCCAGTAAGTTTTATGGATTAAAACAGCTCAATTTGTTATAAAATGAAATATAAAAAATCTAAAATTCTTAGAACATGTGTGAATTGTATCCACGACGGCGGGCAACGAATTATTTTCGGACACCGGAGCCGAGGGAATCGATTCAGAGCCGCCAAGCCGAGCACGCAACTGATCCGGAAATCGCGTCGAGGAATTCAATAAATACGATTCCCCCTCGAGTCCAGACGACGCAGACATCGGAAATACGTTTTCTGCGCAGCATTCTCTACTCCTAAAGGATATCATGATTTGCAAGAAGCCATTGGATTGTGAGAAGAAATTTTTAAATTTACTGTTGTCATTTTTTTTTAAGGTAAAACAAGTATAAAATATATAATGTAAAATGCAAACGTGGATTTATCTACTGAAACCATTAAGCTATATATCTATATACTACTCCTGCTCAGCTGATATCCCCTTCATAGTCGAAAGAAATTCGCAGGACGAACGAGCTATTCAAAAACCATAGGAAAAATTTTGCAATTCGATAAGTCCTTTCCACATGTGTGTAGAGATCACACGAAGAGCACATTGCTTTTAATGGGGTAAATGCCATAAATGTTACACTTATGTTTACACTATGTAATTACTTAGTAGGTAGTACTTCATAAATATTGTCAGCCATTAACCTTTATGAAAACTCAACGCTTAAATCCACGCAACCCAAAAGTTATTTATCAGTGGTCTATGAATATATTAAAGAACACTTTTGACAGATCTATTTAGGGACTCATTACGCTCACGCTCTCATCTCTCATTTGTCGCCCCCCCTCTCTCTCTCTCTCTCTTCATCTCTCTGACTCTCTCGCTTTCAGCTGGCGCGTTAACGCTTGTTAATTCCCAAAAAAGGTGCTTAGAAATAATTATAGGCAGCTTTCGGGCGCAGGTGACGCTGCTTACGTAAGCTCCTAACGGGATATTTAGCGTGTGTGTGTGTGTGTTTGTTGTATGTTTGTGCATATCATTGCTTTATATGTGCTTATGCGCGTCTCGCTGAAATGAACACCTCAGTTCTGTGCCCGCTAGGACATGCCATGAACTCACCTGACACGTGAGCTCCATGGAAAGAAAAGGAGGCCTCAACATGTCATGGACGCGAATGCCGCGACACGCAAGCCCCAAAGTCCCAGAACAGCTCCCTCTCCATCTCTCCTACTCTTTACCAACACGTGACGCTCCTGCCTCAACCCCCTACCCCCGCAGAGTTCATGCCGCATGTCGCTTTCACTTTTGCTACAAATCTCCGTTTGGCTTTTGTTTTACGCTACATAAATGCGGACATTAAATGCGGACCGCGAAGACTGGAGTTAACCAAATCGAGCCTTTTTTGTTTTTGATACAATGGAGTTTAATCTTTAAAATATAATTTAATGTTTGCTTTTATAATTATAATTTTTAGATAAATCCTGTTCTCTTATTTTATTTTGTTATTATTTTTTTGACTGCACTTTCAACCGTGAACTAAGATTTGCTTTTTCAAATATAATTTTATGTGCGCAATTATTATAATAATTTTTTCGATATTCCTGTTCGCTCCTTATTTATATTTTTCTAATTTCCAATCGCATTCCACAGAGCTTGTGGCGACCCCCAAATGGCGGGCGGTGCAACAACCTCGTTTCGCTGTTTGATTGCTGCATGTGCCTCGGGCGACCTTGAACCACTTTCATTTCTAATTTTGGTTGTGGACAAGTTGTAGACGAGACGTGCAGCTTGGAATAACTTTGGATGTCGACCCAAAATTTGGCAAAATGTGCGCTCGCTTCTCGTATTGATAATGAGCAAAAGCCAAACTGCAATTTAATTGCACATACAAGTGGCTATACAATTAATGTGTGTGTGTGTGTGTGAGCTAGGTGTGTGTGTGTGTGTGCGTGTGTGTGTGTGTGTGTGTGTGTGTATGTGTGTGCAGCTGCTATGACAGCAACTAAAAATAAACAAATGAGCCAAGCGCCCAAAAGTAATGCGAAGAGCGAAGAGAACTGAGCTGCGAACTGGAACTGAACTGAGCGCAAGGAGGCGACTGCGCGTGGAGAGCGAATAGGAGAGAGAGAGAGAGAGAGAGAGAGAGGGAGAGACAGGGAGAGAGAGAGCATAGCAGCAGAGCGGCAGCATAGTAAGCTGACGCAGCGAGAGAGAGAGAGAGAGAGAGAGAGAGTGAATTAAGTGTGAGTTGTTGTTGGACAAAGGATTTAAAGGAAGCAAAATTGCTGCAGACAGGAGTTTGCCCGACTCGCCTGTCACTTCCTGTATATGTACGTATGTGTCTGTGCCTGTGTTTGTGCGTGTATGTGTAAGCATTTTGTTTGTTAGCAAGCACGTTGAGCTGCCCCGTCCCCCCGCACACACACACACACAGAGAGAGAGACGCTCTCACACTTCGCTTCCTTACGGCTCAGTGGCTCCACTTAAAAGTGTTATATTGGCATTTGGCTACAATTTGAGCTGTCCAAAAGCGTTATGATTTATGCTGTGCTGCATATGTACACACATCCATAAGTGTGTACGTGTGTGTGTGTGCGTGTTTGTGTGCGTGTGTGTGAGTGCTGTAATCGCTGCTCTATTTTTAGTTGAGAAACAACAAAAGCAGCGCGCTGCAAAGCATGCTATAAACTTGTGTTGTTCTCGTTGTTGTTGTTGTTGTTGTTGTGGGCGGCAACATTTCGTGTATACAACTAGTTAAATAAAAAGAATTTCCTTTATATATATATTTTGTAGTTTTTTTTTTCTATTTTGCACTTGACCCACCTTTTTCTTTTTGGTGTGTGAAATTTATTTGCAGCTGCTGCTGGGCTTTCTTCTTTTCTTTTTTTTGTTTTTTGCTATTTTCGTAGCAAATGCGCGGCACGTTCCCAAAAAAAAAAATAAAGAAGTTTCTATTTCAATTTCGATTTCGATTTCTTTGACAAGGGCACGCAGAAATCTAACAAAAATTGCCTTTTTATATGACTTTAAATGTTCTGTGTGTTCTGTGTATTCTGTGTGTGTTTGTGTATATGTGTGAGAGTAGTTGTGTGTGTTTGTGTGCTTTTCTGGCTATGCTCGTCAAGTTTTATGTCAGTTCATTCATCGGCCAAAATGTTGAGCACAAAACGCAGGCTGTTGTCGCCTCTGCATGTGTATGCGTGTGTGTGTGTGTGTGTGTGTGTGTATGAGTGCGTGTGTGAGTGTGTGCGTGTTTGTGTGTGTGCTGCGTGCTCCTGCCAATGTCAGATTTGTATTTTAGCGTCGATTTCGTTTTGGCTGCCTGCATATTTTCCACACGTTTCGTTGAATTACTTTTTTTTAAGCACTTTTAATTATTGCACTTGCAAACAACACATTTTCACACACATTTTGTAATTTGGCTGGGCATGTGTGTATGTATGTATGTATTTGTATTATTTACTTTTTTTAATTTGCGATAAAATGCAATTTACATTTCGCATTTGCATTTGTTTTGCAGCGGGCAAAATGAAAATCATTATTCAGTGCGCCCGAAAGTGTGCAACGTTTTTTTCCTGTGCTGTCTTTTCGGGCCATTCTGCTGCTTTGAACATTTGCCTACACACACGCAGGCACACACACAGACACAGCGCGCGCACACGCACACACACACAGACAGACAGAGAGACAGGCTTGTGATGCTTCTGCTTCTGCTGCTGCTGCTGCTGCTGCTCGTATCGTATACAGATAGATGGACGCACTCACGGACACAGAGAGAGAGAGAGATAGAGATAAGCGTTCGCGGCACAAGTTGCTGCTGTGTTTGTGTGTGTGTGTGTTGGTGTGTGCTTGTGGAGAGAGCGGGGAGAGTAGGCAGAGCGACGTTAGCGACGTGCAACACAAAGTAGCAGCAGCAGCAGCAGCAACTACGACAACAACAACAACAGCAACAATAAGAACAGTTATAATAGTAGAGGAGCAGTGGCAACACTTTCGGGACACGGGCAGCGGAATAGCCTAAAATCGAGACACGTTCGGACGTTAAAAAATAAACGACAACCGACAACGTTGAAAGCCAGCAAAAGACTGAGAGCCCAAAAGCTGTCGCGAGCCCAGCTGCTGAGGCCACCGAGAGAGACACAGAGAGAGAGAGAGAGAGAGAGCGCGTGAAGAGAACGTGGAAGAGAGAGAGAGAGAGAGAGAGAGAGAGAGTGAGAGAGAGTAACAGCTGCAAATCCTTTGCAGAACTTTAACTGATTCCGGAACTAAGCAGACTGACTATTTTAAGTTATTAATGATTAGGCTAATTAATATTTAAAAAGATAAGAAATATGAGAAACTGCATTAAGTCTCAGATAAATACTGATAATCGTACGGAAACATGGATTCGTCTCTATATTAACTCGAAGCACATTGCTATTAATATTTTAGACATAAAATAAATAAGAATATGTTTTATGCCTAAAATATTAAATTGCTAAAATAGTATGGCGATTTTTATTCAATAAAAAAAAAAAAATTCAAATCTGTTCGAAATGATTTCAAGTAGAAACTGTTGCTTTCAAATTTATGAAAGTAAACACAACCTATTCAATAATTGTCAAATTTATATAACTACATACAAAAGCCATACCCGATTTAAATACAACTCAAATTCATTTGAAACTTAAAATAAACAAGTTCGAATTCCTCTTTTATTGAGGGACTCCTTTTGCAATGGAGGCTTTCAGCAAATATATAATGAACGGGGAAATACAATACAATAACAACAACAATAACAATAGAAATAAAAATAACAATAACAATAATACGCGCAGCTCGCAAAAGGTAGTTGAAAATGTGTCAATTGACTTAACCTTAAAACTAAAACCAATTCCCAAATTCATATACAGCATGAGGAGCATTATGCAGAGCAATCGCAGGTAAATACGCAAGTGAATCAAAAGCATGCGTCAAAGGTGCGTGTGCTTCGCAACAAGGTGCATCGTCTGGAGGGATTCAAGGAAGTGATGCAGAAATCCACACAGACTTGCATGCTACGCACTCAGTCGGAGTCGTTGCATAAAATGCGATTGCCAAAGCAGCAACAGCAAAAACCACCAATAACAAAACCTTATATGGTATCCCGGCCTGCTCAGCCTGTGCAACCAAATCGAGGGCAGTTCAAATCTACTTTTAATGTGGATTGCGCATCAGGTTTGCCAAGTGAGGATTGTTTGATTGAATCAACATTTGCTAATCCCGTACTGGGCGCCAGCGGGGATTGTGTGCGGTATATAAATCCCAATTATGGCAAGGACTCCAGCAAGACGATGCTATCCGAGGCGTATGAGGAAATGCGTAAGCGATCCGCTTCCCCGCTGGAAACGACCAGCAAACATTGCAATCAGATTAATGCTCGATTCAATGCACTCCTGGCGGAGGATTGTGAATCGGCGAACATCGCAAATTCGGTGCGATCGGTGATAACGGGCAAGAGCGGTACTGACTTGCGTGACGTTGTGCGCTCGCAGATACAGTTGCAGCACGTACTCACACAATCTATATCGAAAATTGCCAAAAGCACAGAGCGTCTCGTTATGGGTTCAAATACCCAGAAACTGCCATCGCAGAAAGCGAAGGATAATTTAGCTGTGAACAATGCGTTGATCACTGCCAAGGATATGATTAGCTACAAGGTGATGGCGCCAATTATGAGACGCGTTCAACGCTTATATTATAACAATCTGCAAGAGAAAATTGAGATCTTAAATGATATGGAAAAGGCCTCAGAACTCGTCGACAAAATATACGAATCTTTCAATGTGCAGCGGGATGCGAAATAGTCGCTAAAATAACTGCTGCATTTATAATAAAAATCGGCATAATAGTTTAGTTGATTGTATTATATTTTGAAGTCATAATAAAAACAATAACAAAATTGAGAGCGAATTTTCAAAAACAAGTGAAAGGATAACATATGACACGCAGTGTGACCAGCCACGTTAAGCATGAAAATGCGCAGTAAAGCATCGATATTTTATTGCGAACTACAGCTATTAAGCAACATTTAGTTCTTATTTAGGTATTATTATTTAAGCTTCAGCCTACATCAAATTCTTGTTTAATGTAATAATATGAATATTATTAAAATTTGAACATTTCTGGCTTGCTGCTAACAGTTAACAGTGTAAATGTTAATGTAAAAGCTGCAAGTCGCTTGTAGCCCTGGTTTCAAATGGTGGGGGTCTCACATTCCCAAACATTGATTTTTCGTTATTGGACGCCAGTGAATGCTGCCAAATTGGCCTAACGCAAGCCAAATTTGTTAACAACTAAAGGAATTTATCGGCTAACAAAAATGAGCGGTAAGCTTAGAAAAAAGAAAACTACAACAGCAGCTTAAACAATGTGTGCAAAACAGAGCATTGTTTATTATTTGCTGTTGTTGGCGTCTGTGGCATGCATTGCAATGTGGAGCCTACTTTGAGGAGGGGTTGCGAGTTCAAGCGTCCGCCCAGAACCACCCCCAACACCTGCCACGATGACTTCATCAGTGTTTTTCTTTCTCTCTCTCACTCGCTCACTCTTTTGCTTCTGGCACTCTCCTTTTGTCTGCGACAGGCGACGACGAAAGCTGCAGCGAAAAGCAGACGCTCAATTTGTCCAAGCAGCAGCTGAAGAAGGTGCCAAAACAGGACGATGCCCAGAATATACGCAAGCTAATCCTCGACGAGAACGAACTGCAGAAGATTGACAACATTGACTCGTATCTCAAGATCGAAACGGTGCCTATGCCAAATATATATTAATAGTTATATTTATATGTACCCAACTTCAAGTGTAATTAATATTTTTATGTAAATCCTTTCCAGCTGTCGCTGAGCAAAAACCAGCTGCTTCGGATGTATGGCGTCTGTCGACTGCACTGTTTACGTGAGCTGAATCTCTCCTTCAATGGCATACTTTCCATTGAGGGTCTAAAGGAGTGCGTCCATTTGCGTCTGCTGAATTTGGAGGGCAATAACATTAAGACCATTGAGCATTTGAATACGAATGTGAATCTGGAGTCACTGAATCTGGCGGACAATAGCATTGGCAGCATCTCGGATGTGTCCTATTTGCGTTCGCTGCGCGAACTTAATTTGCAGGGCAATCGTTTGACGCATCTGCGCCAGTGTGACAAATATTTGCCCGTCTCGCTGGAGACGCTAGCGCTGGCCAAGAATAGCATCAGTGATTTGAATGAGATTTGTACGCTGTCGCATTTGAGCAATCTGCTGAGCATCTCCATAACGGAGAATCCGTGTGTGACCATGACACTGGGACCAAATAGCACGGAGTAAGTTTAGCTCCCGCCGTCTGGGATCAGTTTTGATAGACTAGAACACTCCTGACTCATTCCTCTCTTTTTATAATTTAGTGGCTTTGATTATCGTCCCTTTGTGCTCAACTGGTGCATGAGTCTGAAGTTTATCGATGGCTACGTTGTCGATCCCATTGAGAGCCTCAAGGCCGAGTGGCTTTATAGTCAGGGACGTGGTCGCCAATTTCGCGTCGGGGAACAGGCGCCACTGGCCAAATACTTGAGTTCGGTGTGTCCGCTGGTGGGCAAAGCGCTGGAGAATGAAAATGATCGCAAGTTGAGGCTAATCTTGAGCAAGGCGCAGCATCATCAGCGACAGCTGCAGGAGGAGATCCTGGACAATGCAAATAGCTCGGCAAACACATCGCCATCCTCGCATCGCAAGAAGCCAACGAGTCGCATTCAATCACCACGCTGTGAGATTTGTAGAGCTGCTCTTCTATAAAATATAATTACTAATTGTGATCTTTGTAGTTTCGCGACTGAGTGGTCGTCAGGGCTCACCCGAGTCCATGGCGAATAGCTATCATGGGAATAGCTGCAACAATAGCATCAGCAGCGACAATGGCATATCGAATCATGCGTTGCAAATGAGCACATCTCTGATTGAGAATATTCGGAATGATGGCGATAACTTCTCGCTGGCCAGTCTGTCCGGCATGTCCAGCAGCGTGACCACCAAAACCTACAATTCAACTGAATCAACGCCTCGGAACATAACGCCAAATCCCTATAACGGTTCGTGATTTAAGATCTATATTTATATTTATATATTTGTGTTTATATTTATATTTATTTATTTAGAGCAACAGTACATTGGCCAGACTCCTGCTGGGGGCCCCTTGGCTGCTGCCTCTAAAATGGTGCCTGTGCCGGAGACGCTGATGAGTCCCGATGTTTGTCCCGCCGCCGTTGCCCAGCGTGTCACCGTCACAGCGCTCAGCTCGTCGCAGCTGCACAAAACCAAAGGCACAAAGAACAAAGGTAGGCCAAGTGAAATAATTTTACAGATTTAAAATCTAAAATATTGCACATCGCCAGACAACAAACTGAATTTGCCGCGTGTGCGCAGTCCACAAATGCGACGCATTCAGAGTCCCACAAGCAGTCCACGCAAAACAGATCGCCCGCAAAATCAGCAGCAGCAACAGCAACAACAGATGACTGCAACTGCAACTGCCACGGCGACAACAACCGATGCTGGTGGCTTCAGCACCGATGACGATGGCGAACAGATCAACATTGAGAAACTAAAGACCATACGGAAAATGGCAGCACAGCGACAACAGCAGCTGGACAACAACAATCTCAATTGTACGGATCGTCTGATAGAGCATGTGACTGAATCCTCGGCGGTGACCATACAGAAAATGTGGCGTGGATATCATACGCGCAAGAAAACCAAAGACATTGCCGAGAAGCTGCACAAACAGCGCACACACGAGTACATCGAGTAAGTTCAGCCAAAGATTCTACATGTCTATATCCATATCTATATCTTCATATTCCACAGCAAACTCAATAAGGACATGCTGCTGACGAAGGCGCAGTTACAGAACGAGCGCAAGATTCAACAGCTGCAGATGCAGGCCATCAATGCGCTGTGGAAAAAGGTGTCCACCATGCAGGTCGAACCCAAAGCTGAACAGGCTGAGAATAATACTGAGGATGCTGGTGGCAGCACCACCAGCAGCAGCAATCCGGGACAACAACAATCTCAAGTTTGTTTGGATCACAATTCGGCTGCGGTTGTCAATGATTTGGCCAAGCGTTGCACTCTGCTCACGGATCAGGTGCAACAGCTGCAGAGCTCCATTGGCACCATTGTCAATTGTCTCACCATGGTCTGTAATTTGCCGCAGGATGCGCTGCGCAAGCACATCAATTCCTCGGACGGTGAGGATACGGACTATAACAATTTTGAGCCAAGGGACACAAGCTCCACGCAAACGGATCTGATTGCTGTGCATACGCCACAATTTGAGGATTTGAGCAATTTTCCGTTTACGAAACTAAGACCATCAACACTGGCGCTGGAATCCAAGCATGATGCACTGCACGAGGAGGAGCCGACTGAGGCGACGGCGTCGGCGACTGCGCAGGAGGAGCATAAGGAAAATATTGAGATCTGTGATGCACAGGAGTAGAATTTATTAGCCCCACGACAAAAAGCTTTCCACAATAACATAAAAAAAAGATCTCAGCGCGCTTTGTAATTCGTAGGCTTATTAAGCTTTCTGCAAGCAATTTTAATTTTTGGTTACAACAAAGAAAACGCCGCAAAACAATTTATGTATTTTTTGTTGTCTTCATTTTGGGTTTTATGTATGTAGTAGTAAAAAGACACAATTTTGTTGTTAACAGAGAAAAAACGAATTGGTTAAAAAATATACATAGCTAAACACTTTTGTAATGCACAAAAAAAAAAAACAAATGCATCGCAATTCTTCCTCAGTCTTCAGTCTTCTTCACTGCTGCTCTCCTCATCCGTTTCATCTTCATCATCATTTTCTAGGCTCACCGGTCGATTTGTGTTCGGGGAGAGCGGTTCATCGGAATCGGAGTTGGAATCGGTTCTTTGCGGCGCCTGCGTCGCCTTCTTGGCAAAACGTTCCGGCCAAATGCCTGATTTTGTGTACTCTTTGACATGCTCGGGCGTTAGAATTTTACTGATTTCCGCTTTGACTTTGTCGCCCTCCTCGATGGGCTCGACGAGCAAGTAATCGCCTCGCTTCACCCACACATTCTTGCGAAATTTGTTGGGCATGGAAACTGCGAAATCAAAATCAATACAAACCAATGCAGTCAATTTATCGATTAACGCCTATTTCACCAGTCAAATGTGCTCACCCAGAAAGTTATCTGCGTCCGTTGTGGGCGCTTCAACCTCGTGTAGATTGTTGCCGCGACTGCTGACCACACGCACAATCTGCTGTTGGTCCGTGGGCAGCGAGTAGTCGTCCTCCATCATCTCCTTGAGCACATGTTTGCGTCGCGTTGTATTTGGATGCGACATGTTGTTATTCTGTTTATATTGTTTGTTTTGTTGCGGGACGCCAGTTTTGCAGCCAGATTTCGGTTTCCTCAAAATGGTACGGCGATAACGGCGGTGGTCGGTCGATAACCCAAATTTTAATACACCAGCTTTCAGTGTTGCAAAGTGTTGATATATATTTATTTTAGCGCATTTTTAAATTTAGTATTTTTTGAAATTCGAATGTTTTGAGTAATTTCGCATGGTGTGCGAGGCGTTTTTCTTCTTTTATTATTATTATTATTATTAAGCTTACATAAAATTACTGCTAATTTTGAACTAACAACTAGTTTTTGCTGCGTCGCACGCGTGCTTTGCATGAAATCCGCTCTTTAACGGAGATATCGCGACGATTTTCCACAGGCACCTGTTTCGGTTTCTTGATGCTGCCAGAGAGAAAAACAAATGAAAATCGTTAGATGGCTGCAGGAAACGTTGCTTATTTGAGTTATGCTTACATTTCATTTCTCAGGTTTGTTAGTTCCTTCTTCCAAATGTCCTTAAAATCGTTGGTGAAATTAGTCCAATAACCAAAGAACTGATCGGGCATACACTGAGCCAATGTCAGAGTACAGCCCTTGGGAGAGAAGTGATAGAAGCGCATAGTTTCCAGGAAGAGATCACGGCACTCATCGATCAGCTGATTCAATTTGGCAACCGATTTCTCAGCACTCGCCGTAAACTCTTCCATTTTGGACTTGAAGGGTTCGGTATTATTACTGGATGCACTCAGCACCAGGGCCGTGGTCTGCTTACACGCTGTGCAATGAAGAAGGGACATGAGTAACGGTAGAGATTTATTTCTATAGTTGCAAACTTACCCATGAGCTTCTTGTTGAGTTCCTTGATCTGTTGCTGCACCTCGTCAAAGTCCAGCTGGGCGGCACGTTCTACATCCGATGGTTCGGGAATGGGCAGCGTCATCTCCAGCAGCGTTCGCTCCTTGCGTCGCTGTGCTATGTAGGTGCGCACAATAAAGTGGAGCAGTGTTGTGTGCGACTCCTTCGACTTGACATCCTTCAGTTTGCCAAGTATATCGAGATTGAAGCCATCTGCCTGACCACGCTGTCGATTGCCACCGTTCATGTAATTGCCCAGCGTCAGTATGATGGAGAAGACAAGCTTCAGATCCTCGCTCTCCATCAGCTGCTGCGAGAGTTGTGAAACAATCTCCAGCTTGCGCAGGAGTAGCGTCACAGATTCTTCGAATTCGGCTTGGAAGACTATGCATGAGATGCGCTCACTGGCCATGGAGATGAGGGAGATGTCGCGCAGAAATTGCTCCGGATGGTCAAGTGGAATATCACCGCCATCCGCCTCCTTGATCCGCTGCAATTCCTCATCTGTTGCACGCATATGACTAATCTGCTGCAGTGTTTCCAGGCTAATCACCGAGGTGTCCACATTGTAGATCGCATGCTCAATCTCACTGGACGGCATATGCAGACTTCTGGAGAAGATGCCCACATTCCTCGAACGTTTCGGATCCAGCACCTTGATGGATTTCTCACGTTTCAGCTTGAGCTCCTTTGGCTTGCTAACTGGTGCGATTGCCTGGCGCGAGAAGAGCTCGGTAAATTCATCGATATTGTCCAGTGGCGTCTCATCAATCTCAGTCCACATCTCTTTTGTGGGTGGCGCGGGTGCGGGTGCAGCTGCGGCGGCAGGAACTGGCGACGTTGAGGGAACGGCAGCAGCTGTGGGCATCTCTTCCGGCGAGCTGATGTTATTATCTGTGCTATCCGTTGAGTTGGCCACCGAAGGTGGACGCGGCACGGGCGGCGCACACGTCACAATCCGTGTCCAATAAAGCGGACGCATCGGCTTTGGCGGATTAACGGCACTCTTACGTTGTACTGCAGATAAATAGAATGAATGGAGAAGCAGGTGAGTCAAGCGAATGAAGAACAGGTCTTTGACATCGAGTCATCTACAAATGTATGTTTTTCTATGCACCACAGCTATCTGGCTGTGATCTTTAATTAAGGTTATGCAACCAAATACTAAACGTACTAAATAAATATTTATAAAATTTCGTCGTCGGATATTCCCAGTCGCTTTACGATTTCACTTACCGCTTGTGCGAAGGAACCAGTTACCCTCAGCGGGATCTGGCAGTGGTGCGGGCGAGATCGCTGTGCCCGACTTGGAGGTGATCAGCGGGGGTGGCGGCGGTGGCATATTGCCAGCATTGGGAAGCGCAGGCGGTGCAGGTGGCGGCGGCGGGGGTGGTCCACCAATACCAGGTGGTGGTGGTGGCGGTGGCGGTGGTGCACCGGCGGCTGCTTGGCCGGGCACAGGCGGTGGCGGTGGGGGAGGTGGTGGCGGCGGCGGTGGTGCTGCTGCTGCGGCAGTAACTGGAGTTACACCATTTTGTGGCTCTTGGGCAGCGGCACACTTGCAGGAGCCGAGACACAGTTCGTCATTGGTTTGACTGGCGGCATCCGCAAAGCATTTGCCCTCCTGCGGTTTATTGTACTCGTAAATGGTTGCCTCGCTGGCGTTGATGAGCTCCGTGAAATTGATGCAGCGCTTCGAGGGACGCCTCGGTGGCTCATCCACGCTGCTCAGCAGCTCATTGACAACAGCATGGACTTCGGCCAGAGTGGCACAATTGAGCAGACGCTTGCGCAGTATGTGTTGCAGTGTCTTCTGGCTGTCGGTCAGCGTGGATCCGGCGCCTTCCAATGGTTTCTGTGAGGCAGCTGCCGCTGCTGCAGCCGCCGCTGGTGTGCTGGAGAAAGGCCAGGCGGCGACCTTATCCAGTTTGCCGGGTGTGAGGGGCAGCGATGTGGTTGGCTGCTCTGTGTGCGTCCACTGGTACATCTCATAGGGCTGTAGCAAAAAGAATGGCGTATAAAAATTGAGAGTTAAGCTTGGAGATTAGCCCATTGACTTCTAATTGCAGCTGGAGTGCAGCAAACCCTTTGAGCCCGGGCTCAAGTGTGTGTGTGTGTGTGTGTGTGTGTGTGTGAGGCAAGCGACAAAAACTTAAAAGCCATCCGCTCTCTAACCCCATCATCATCTATCCCTACCCCTTACCCCTCTCCTACCCTTCTCTTTCTCCTGTTATCCCCAGGCGTTAACTACACTCTGAACTTTGAAAGCTCAGCTCTTCAAATTGTGCACACGTCATTGTTGCCACTGTTACTGTTGCAAGTGTTTCCCTTTGGCAAATTTCCCATTTGGGGAACGCAAAGTCAGTTTTTAATGCCTTTCGGATAATTGTGCTAGCATAAATATGAAATCCAGTTGGATTTGACTTTTTGATATTCAAAAGTTGCTGCTGGCCAATATTTGTCTAGCTGACAAATGAGTTTCTTAACTTGGCTCTTGCGCAGAAAAATATTTTTATTTTTTATTTGTATTTATTTTAATTTATTCCCATTAATGTTCAAGATATGTCTTTGATTTGTTTTATTTTTAACATTCTAAATTTTAAATATTTGCAATATTTCATTTTGAAATTTAAATTATTTTACGTCTAACTTTAATTTAGAAATTTTAATTTTTTAAAATTTGTTGACTGTTCTTATTTATTCATTAATTAAATAATTTGTATTTTCAGAGATCATCTTTTATTTGTATAGTTTTTGCACTGTTACAAATATTATCCCAGCTATTTTTTAAGGGCATTTCAAGTTCGACATTGCCTCATTCTGTTTTTTTATGCGTTTCTGATTTTATTGTTGCACTTTTTGCTGCTTACCTATTTTGGCGTTGTCATGCGTGAGATTCGGTTGGGTTGGGCTGGGTTGGTTTAGCTTGAGATTAGGATGCTTGAGGTGGAAAGGGTTGCGCGTGATTTGAGGGCGGAGAAAATGTGTCTTTTGGGTTGCACGCAATGCGACGGCATGCAAATTGTTGGCACCGCCAAAGTGCCAACACTTGAGTAAATGGCGTCAAGTGCATTAAACGTGACCACGCCCACTTACATACAGGCACACAGACACACACACACACACACAGAGACACACTCTCACACAGACACTGCTTTCCAAGCCGCTGAGTGTGGCAGCTGCTGCACTTGATTTACATTCGTCATACCAATGGATGATGCCACAACTCATCAGCATGATGTGATTAGCGGCTTGTGGTGGGTGTGTCTGTGTGTGTCTGTGTGTGTGTGTGTGTGTGTGTGTGTGATTACGTGTGAAACGGCGTCACATAATTGAATTTGAATATTTAATTGCATTTCGTGGCGTTGATTTAAGAAGTTACTAAAAGAACAATTGAGTTACTGCTGATTAGTTTTTGGAAATGTTTACTTAAATACTTTTGACTACTTTTGAGTTGGAGTAGTTGGAGTATTTATACTAAAACCCATATTGAGACCAATCTTTATCTACTTTTGGGATTGAATGATATTTGATATTTGGACTATTAAAAGCCAACTTTTTTGATTCAGGCTCAAGTATCAAAATATATTCTGATTGTGTTCGTTTTGAGTGTGTTATCTATATTAAATATTTAATATAGTTAATATTTGTGCATATTTCTTGCTATTCTTGTTTAAATCTTCATTGACAGTCAGAATACTGCTTTAATCATCTAAAAATCTGTTTGCATTCTGCAGCAAATCTCTCATTTTATTGTTGTGCAAAGCAAATGCACGAAATTGGTTTTTCTTATCTAAAATCAGGTCCACATTAATACCCTGTAATTTGAACTATTTACGTCTCGTTGCGCTTAAAAATCCCAAAACCCAACTGAGGAGCAGGGGTCTGTTTAAGAGAAGTTGTCCCTTCTTTGATTTTCATTTTGAGATGCGATGCGCCGAGCACAAAAGAATAATAAACGCTAAACTTGCCGCAAAGTAATAAAAACGCACAAAACTTTCAATGAGCTGCAACAACAGTAAAACGGGAGTGGTGAAAAATGAGGGAGAGGGGGTTGGAGGCTTGGGGTTGAGGGTTGGACTGTTTAGGGGGGTAAGTTGTATGGGAATCAAGCTTAAGCTTGCCAAGTATCTTTCTGGCCTGTTGCCCAAAAACTTGATGACGCGCACATTGACAACGGATACGCAGGACACGCAGGACACAGGAGGACACATTGGGGCACAAGTAGTAAGAATTTTGTGATATCATAATCTGGCCGAGCTCAAGTATCATCACATAGAAAATCACTTAACGCTGTTGTCTGCTCGTTTTTGGCGGACTTGGACTTTTGCTCAGAGGGATTTGATGTTAAGCTGCTGTGGCTAAAACTTTTGGCCTAAACTAATTTGGGCCAAAAGACGAGTGCTTGATTATTTGTTAGTTTTGTTCTTGTGTGTGTGTGTGTGTGTGTTTGTGTGTGGCAAGCCAACACTAGCAGTATCTGAGCCTCACAGTCTCAGTCTCTCAGTCTCATCCTCTTGTGTAATGTCTTCAGGCCAATAACACTTAACGTTAACTATAGGTAAGAGCCAAAGAAAGCCAACACGTGAATGTAGTAGAGGGTGTTGTGGGAAGCATTTTCTCAATTGTGCCTAGGTTAACCAGCAATTAAAGCAGCAAAGCGTCAAGAGATTTTGTTTAGATAGCCTTTCAGGGCCACAGGAGTAGCTGAAGCGGTGTGGCAACGAGGAGGGACGCAGCAACGTTGGCCAAAAAGCAAACGTATTACATAGTCCATTAGTCAGCCGCACCCAGAGTGAGTTGGAGAGTCAAACAAACTGCTGCTGCTGCTGCTGCTGCTGCTGCAATTACCCCCAAACACCCCTTCACCCACATCCTGAGAGAAGTAACTCAGCGTTTGAAGAGTGCTTTAAAGGGGTAAAATAAATTTGTGGGAATTTTAATTTATAATTCTGAGTTGATGCCTCGAATATAGTATTTTTTTTAATTATTCATGTTTGCAATACAATAACTTTGTCCAAGTACAACTAGATATGAATATAAAGATTAATTTGTGGTTCTATATATCTATTTTAATATTTTAATTTTAGTTATAAATTTCTCATTATTTGTAATTTCGCACAGAAAGCTGTATTTTTCAAATTGAAGAGTTTGTTGTTATCGGTAATAGATTTGCATCTACATAAGTTATCGATAACATAATGGAAACTTTATATGTGTATATACCATACGAGAACTATTATTCAAAATTTAAAGTTTATAGTTTATATAAATCGGTTTGCTAAACGGATATGGCTAAATTGACTCGGCTTTTGATGGCGATCAGGAATATATAGATAATCTATGGATCATAAATGCCTCTTTCTACCTATTATATAGTTTTGCACAAGATTTCTTAAAAAACATGAAATATTTTCAATGAATTAGAATTTAGAACAATTTGGTATTAAATAAACGTTGTCCTGCTGTCTGCAGGATATCTGTCAGTTAAGCACTCCCGAGTATTGCAGTGTCAGATTGTTGATTTCATAATTTAGCATAGAAAAAAGGCTGCAAATTGGGTGCTGTTGGCCAACTATAAACTGGGAAGTTCGACAGGGAAAGAGAAAGAGAGAGATAGAGAGAGAGAGATAGAGATAGGGTGAGTATGCCGAGTTGATGGCAAAGTTTTAACAAGTTCTGACACTTGCAGGCTCGTCACCAGCTGCATGCGGCAGGACGAGGCAGGATGCAAGAGGGGGTGGCCGTTAGCAGTTAGGTGCAGCTGACATGAAACAGCAGCAAGGGCATCATAAAATAAAAGTGCATTGCGATTTGCCTGGCAATGGAATTGCTAATTTCCGGCATAACTTTGCGGCTCATTTTCGTGTTGGCCAAGTTAGAGAATGTGCCCACAAAATGCACACAGAGAGAGTAGCAGCAAGAGGGACGGAGGGAGGTAGATAGGTAGATAGGTAGGGAGGAAGTAGAAACACAACTTGAGGTCCAATTCGTAGCTTATCAATAGCTAATGACCTGCAAGCCAAGTCGCCTGCTCTCTAAACTAAGTTACAGCAATAGGGGGGAATGGGGGTAGTAGGCGTGGCACTGGCGCTCTATTTCCGTTAGCGCCGTGACAGCTTCCGCCCGTTGACCAATTTCCCGTGACAGAAGGTTCATTGAACTTACACTAAAGCCGGATGTCGATTCCAGCTGCTGCTGCTGATGCTGCTGCTGCTCGTTGGAGATCTGCTTGAGTACGCCGACATATTTGAGATTATGACAAAACTGCAGAGCCATTGCATTTAAAGATTCCTGTCCAACGATGCCCGGTGAGCTGCTCTGCTGCAGCGTTGAGATTAGCCATTTGATCAGCATTTGACCTACGAATAAATGAATGAGAGAAAAAGGATAAGTTTATTTTCTGTAGTCTATGAAATGTTATAGAACCTTTAATGGGACATGAAAGTCGACAAAGTTAGCAACAATAAAAAAAATTATGCAACTTATAGATAATATAATATGAGAGCCTGCTACATGGAAGTCACCAAAGATAGCAACATGGGGAGTAAGAAATGTTATGGAATGAAAGAGAGGAATCGAAAACCTGAGATGAAAAATTGACCTCAACTTTGTTAGCAACTTTGGCGAGTAGTCCAATCATACAACTCTTGTTGGATATAAAGAACTGCAAGAAAGTACCAAAAACAGTCTAAAACTCTAATAAAGCCACATTCTTAACAAAAACAGTATACAATTATAATAGAGCCAGATTCTTTTAAATTTTGATTATTGCAAAACATTGTTAATAATTTTGAAAGCCAATGAGAAAAGTAGATTTTGTTTATTCTAATTGTTACAGTTCTGAATTTGTTTCAACTTGAATGCTAATCATTTCTTAAGGAAAGTATGAAGAATTCGTAAATTTTTTAAACATTTTTTTTAAATCCCTACGCAGCCGGAATGATGATCAAAAAGGAACTCACTTTAAAATTCGGGTTTGCTCTCATATTTTCCAAATGGGATCTTTTTACAAATACCTTTTTTTTTGGATTTTATGTATCATATTTAGTTATTAATTGTGGTCTAGCTTAAAAAAGTCCAAGCCAATGGTTGAGAACTGTTCTGCAAAAGTGATGAAGCTCGAATTTGAAGAAAAAAAGAAGAAGAAAAACAACCTGCTACGAGTCCACTTCCTTTAGTCAGATTAGGGGGCTCTATAAAGTTTGGCCACAGCTGCGCAGCCGGGCAAAAGTTGTACCCACATACTACACATGCGGACATGCGGACATGCGGACACAATGATTTATGTGTGTGTGCGTTGGCAGAAAAAGTCAAGAGGAATGTAAAGGGGAGCCAAGAAGTGGACAGCAGAGCTGGGTTGGGGGCGGGGGTTGTGGTGTTAGGGGAGCATCCGTGATGTGTATATGGGATGTTGTAGACGTGTTGGCTACCAAAACATTAGGCATAAATAAATTTAACTGTTGTCGACACAAAAAAAAGAACAGAAAAAAAAACCAAGGAAAAAAAGCTGTCAACAGTGCAACGAAGATAAGATACCCTATATGACTGATTGCTTTCCCTATTAACTATTGATAGATGATTGATGATGTTAGTTATCTCTGATGCAATTGATTGACAATTGTGACCTGGTAGTAATTGTGATCGGATCCAAAGAAACTGGCGACACGTGTAATGTTCTATGTTATCTTGTAGTATTCTCAACATTTTTAGTTTCAGTTTAAATATAGACTATTATGTATAATTATTTTTGTATTTGTTCAAGTATGTGCTCCAAAAAGCTCTATGCTGATAAGTGCAATCAAAGATTGTTAAGACCACTTTTTTGTTTTAAATATCTATTATACTTCAAAGATAATGTTTGAATGGAGTTTATTGTAAGAAGTTTTAATATATTTTTAATCTTGATTTCTCACGATTTCTCGCTTTAAATATTATATTTTCAGACTTGTTTTCTTAGAAGTTAAGTTAGAAAATATATGAGAACATTTTCTATTTTGTTTTTAAACTAAATTTGTAGACATTTAAATGAGTTCGTATTTTATTCATTTGTTTGTAATCAAAATGTGATTAAAATTTTAAAATAAATCAAAACAAGTCAAACTCTGTTTATTACTTTGTTATTCTTTGGCAAATTGTTGTAGTAAACTTTATGAACCTGTCAGCTTTTTATAGATTCTGATTAAGTAGAATATTTTGAATGATTAACGAAAATAAATGATTCATTTTCAAAATAGATTTATACCCTACAAACAGTGAACCTGATTAACTGAGATTGCTTAGCCAAACGAAATTATAAAATCATTTAGTAATCGTTAGCCAACCCCATAAAACTTATCAAGTTCCATTCAGAAATATAAACATAATATTCAATTCAAGATTCAATATAAAACAAATAATACCAACGAATCTTACAATCTAATGCATAAGCTTAATATTGGTGCAGAGTGTTGTGTGGCGAATAAAAACTTACGCTGGCTGTCAGCGCATGTTTGTGGAGCGGGAAAGGGCGCGGGAGCGGGTGGGAGTCGGGCGGGGACAATGTCCATTGCCAGCTGTGGGTCAGGCGCGTGTGGGTCATACCGAAGGCTGACGATGTGCACGCTAATGTTGGGAGCCACCGGGGCGGCCAACGGCGAGGGCGGGCAGACTTTAACCTTAGTGGATGAAGCCGCTGTTGCTACTGCTGGTAAATCGAGTGCGACATCAGGTGGCTTCTGCGGCGGCAACTTTGAACGTGGTGGCTGCTGATGGCGGGTCAGCTGAACGCGTTTGCCCGCCATCGACATTAGCTGCAGATAATGCGCTGATGATTCGGCCACGTTAAACAACGCTTCCGGCTGCATTGCCCCCCACATAATGCCATAATCCGGCACACGACTAATTGGCACGTGATGCTCCACGGGTGGCAACTCCAACTCCAACTCCGACTCCAACTCCGACTCATAGTTCGTGCCCAGCTGGGCGCGTTTGACGAGCAGTGGACACCAGACATTGCTCAGCACTGGGCTGGTGGTAGTCATTGCTGCTACTATTACTTATTAACCGTTCGACGTGTTCTCGTAAACTGTTTTCAACAACGGAGCGCACTTTTCACTGTCAACTTTTTGCGTTAGCTTCGCTATTTGTTTCACAAAATTAAATGCGTCGACACTTATCAGAATTGTGAATAGAGCACAGCAAGTTAGAGACAAAAGTTAGACAAAATCACTCGACTAGCAGATACCCTAAACTCAAGCTGTCAACTATATACGGATAAATATTCTTCGGAATATTTGCACACATAAAATGCTTACATGTGGTAAAAATTGTTTCCCGTGTTATTTTTTAAGAAATGTTTACAGATGATCTATATTATGTCTAGGTATATTTCAACTAGTTACATCTGTGAAATTGTAGATTTTATTATTATCAATAATCGATATTTGTACAGCATACAATAAACATAATCTGCGTAAAAAGAACTTATATCCCTAATTTGTAGTCTCTGGCTCTAAAAGTCTCTAAAAGAGGCATATTGATATAAACAGATAGTCGGAAATGGCTAAATCAACTTGTCCTTCGATGCAGATCAATAATACATATACCTTGCGGGGTCTTAGCTGCTTCATTCTGCCTGTTACATCGTTTTGCACAACTTCATAGTACACTTTTTGGCCATTTTCATGGCCGCAGGGCACAACGAGTCAGAGTCAATGCTCTATTTTAGTATTGGTTTTGTTGTTTTCCTATTAGTTCTACTGATAAGTGCCAGCTGGTTGTAGAAGCGGGCATTGCAGCTACTCTATCTCTCTCTCGATCTATCTCTGTCTCTCTCTCTCAGTCTGACGTTCTATTGAACGCCCGGACAAGGTCGCTGGCTATCAGTCATGGCCTGATATGAAGAACTACAGGTTTCAGACTCTTTTTAAGCATATGCCCCATATTTAATCATTTTCATAAAGAGGTGTTTAAGGTAACAGGTAGAAAATGACAGGCACTTGAAAAATTAGGAATCAATAATGTCTTTTATTTATACTTTTAATTTATGCATATCATTTTTGTTTTATGAGTTACGAGTTTTATACAGTTTTTCCTTAATAATATTCTTAATAACTCATTTTTTTCCAACGCCTTCATTTGTTGGCCTAAAGACTAAAAGAAAATAAAGACTGATAAAAGTATTATTTCCATACAGCAATAATTTTGTGCAGGATATCCTCGAGTCAAGCACTTTTAATGGAAGTGCTTTTGGACTTAATCATGTGTGTAGAGATTTGCATCAAGAGTGCGACACAAACCAGTCACAGAACTGAGTCATTTCATTAGTGAGCCCCGATACCAAAAAAAGCAGTGTAACGATAAACTCAAGAAACGAAGAAAAACACTGATTCAAGTACGTAGAAATTTGAATGATTTCGTCCAAACGTTGGTCAACTTTTTTTCTTTAAAATTGTTCTAAAATTAAGTGCTTTGAAAATCAATTAAAGTGGCTTTTAGATGTTCTATATGACTGCAGTAAATGTCCACTTTTAAAGTGTTGACTCATTATACGTCTTAGCCAAAAAGTTAGTGCAACTGATAGCTGATTGCCAACTGATATGGGTACAATTGGTTACTCGCAAGTCATGTTAATTAGTGACAAATATATGGAGACGGAGATAGAGAGAGAAAACGAGCGACAGAGAGTTGAATAGTGAGAAGAAAGCTAAAGTTGAATACTAAGTGGGAAAAACAAGTTAAAGTAATCTATTCTATATCTATATACATCTATAGTCTTTGCCTGAATTTGGCTGTTGATACTAGTCAGTTCTATATAAACAATATATAATTATCTGTTTAAATTATATCTCAATAATGGTAAATATGGTAAATAAGAATTTATTTTCCAAATTTGTGGGCATCAGCAATTATAGTCTGTGGGATCAGCTTGTTCATATTGACAAATAGACAGACAATAATATGAATACTTTATGGGATCGTCAATCCATCTTTCTGTCTGTTACTTACTTTTGAATACCCCTTTTACTCATTTTGAATGACACAATACTACTGAATACTACGCATACCATCAAATTTATAAATTTATACATTTTCCATATATTTTAAATACGAAAACTGTTCACTTTCACTAAACTTTTCGATTATTATTTAAATATGTATTACTTTTGATAAAAACTTTCAATCTTTTTGTTGATGGGAAATCTTAAAAATCGACTTAATTTTTAATCTGCTCATTGTTGCCACACAGCAGAAATCAAAGCGCAATATATCTCATAAGCCTGGCTTGCCCAAACCCGTCGAAACGCCGAACAATGGTGATTAGGCTGATGTAATTAAAGCTGATAAGCTGGCGTCATTGATAGGCTCGAAGTGAGACGGGGTGCGGCTATCGCTTGTGGCCTGTGCGGCCTCTGTGTGAGCTGCAGACAGAGGGAACAGTTGTGGGAGAGACGGCAGGGGGAGAGGGGAGGGGGTTTGTGGCAACCAACTTAGCGGCCGGCAACGTTTGGCAACTTTTGATGAAAGTGCGCGAAACGGCGGCCAACAAATTTGCATAACTGCTGCGTTGACTGGCGAGCGGGCAGAATCCAAGAAGAGCACGAGCATGCAGTACACTCGGAGAAAAAGTGCATTTCAAAATAAATTTCAGTGTGCTTGCAGAGAATTTTCCATCGTTTAACTAAAAATGTTATTCAAAATTAGCTACATTTTCCAAAAAAATTCCTTCTTTTTAGAAATTATTTCAATAAGCTAGAAAAACGTACTCGTTTTTGGGTTTGATTTCGCTGAGTGTCGGCCAGTTTGTGGGGGTGGTGATTACAAGTTAGGCGTGGGGAGGCGCAACGCTGCACGCATGCATGCGTTGCATTCATCAACGACAGCAGTCGACAGGCGGACGGGGGCAGACAGACAACACTTTCTACCTCGAAAGACAGCAACAACGGACAACAACGAAAAACTCTGCTGAAAATGAAACGTTGCACAGAGGAAAACCACACACAGCAACAAGAAGTAAGCGTATTTGTGTCGGAAGTGCGCAATATGAGATACCCTAGACTGAGATGCAACTGGGGAGCATGATAGATCTATAAGTGAATCGAAGTACCCCAAAATAAATAATAAGAAGACATAACATATGCAAATTCATAACTCACAAAGGACCTTCATTTTTCCTAGAACCCATCACGTTTTCATAAACATTGATTTCTAGCCATCATCTTATCACTCTGCTTGTCTTTAGAGCATGTTGGATGTCACTTAAATGTGATTTCATATTAAATTGCAAACATCTACAAAATTTGGCAGCAGCATAGAGCGTAGAGCTGAATATGCATATTTCGTAGAGCGCCGTCAGTTATCAGCATTAAAGAAAAAGCTGACATTATGAAGACTTCGTATCGGTGCACATATATATGCCTTCGATAGCTCAGTTGGTAGAGCGGTGGACTGTAGATTGATGAGTTACTATAGGTAGACATCCATAGGTCGCTGGTTCAAATCCGGCTCGAAGGATTGTAGCATTTTTTTGTTGCAAATTTTTGAATGAAATTATTTCGGCATATTCAAAGCCATTTCGCAATAAACAAATGAAATAATCAAATATTTGTGAATAAAATTAAAGTTCGAGTGTCTCTTTTTTTTAATCTGATTGAAGTCTAGACAAAATTTATCAAATTGATTGCAATTACAATACAGCCAAATATACATTTACAATTTTAGCTCCCTGGCGCCTATAGTTTATGATATCAGCGAGTTGACAAACGAATCGCTTTTAACCGAAACCTGAACAGGAATTAGACGACTCAGATTGGGAGCAGAATCTCCAATTGCCAAATTTTCTTATGGAGAATGACCAAAAATTTAATCTATATTTAATTCCATTTGATGCACTGCTTTTTATACACTCATTAAATGATTACAGGGTATAGCGTGCACATCTCCAGTGATGCTAGTTGCAACTGCAGTCACTGCCCCTCCCACTCCCCCTCCCCCTCTCGCTCTTACACGCCCGCAACTTTGGCGCGATATTCGTCTACTAAAATATTGTTTCATTAAGCGTTGCCCAAACATTGTTGGGTACTGCGGATGGCAAAGAGCTGATGATGCTGAGGATGAGGATGAGGATGAGGCTACGGAAGAGGATGCCCGTTCGCAGCTCCTTTTTGTGGATCCTTTTACAGCAGCAGCTCTTAGCAGCGAACGCAGGACGTTGCCGGGCATATAAATCAGATTTTTGTGGGTTAACCGCAGCAAACGAACGAATTGATGGCCACTTCAGACAGAGTGACAAGCAGCAGGCTGGAGCAGGAGCAGGAGTAGGAGCTGCAGCCAGGGGCAGATTCTGAAGGACAGTGAAAATTGCGTGGGGCTTTTAGGTTTTCAATGCAGTCGCCGTCCTTGGAGCTTTTGTTGTTTGCGCAGCGAGGCGTTAAAATGTTTGTTTGCATTAATTTGCCGCAGACCTTAGCCTCGATTGCAGCAGGCAGTCAGGCAGCATGCAACCAATTAGCGTGCCCTACTCACACAAAAAAAAAAAACAAGGAGTGCATTTCAAAATGGCCCCAAAATGTGCTGGCGCAACTCAAATGTTTCTCATAGTTGCCGCCAGAAATAATTCGCCAAAGCGCAAAAATGTGACAAGTTTAAGGGGAAGATGTAGGAGGTGTAGAAAGAGAAGGTGGGTGGGGGTGGGGGTGGGGTACATGCCATTCACATTTCTGCGATGCGACGCATCGATTTAAAAACGCCGCCCGCAAGTATGCCACAAATATTTGTTTGCGGTAAAGTGAAACTTTAACCTAATCTAATCAGAATCAAAGTGGCGTATAGCAAGCCCCGAGGGATTTTCGGAGGAGTTGGAAACACTTTTCTTAAGCAAAATATTCGTCCCTGGAGGGGGGCAGGGTGTGTGGGGGGGGGGGGTAGGTAGGAGTAAAAGAATTTTTGAATTTGCATAGCACGTTTCTCATGTTCAACGCTGTCAACTGCAGACGCAACCAAGCAAATACTTGAAACGAATACTCGTAAATAACTAGACAACAAATTCCACAAAATAAATGTGCAAATGGAAAGCCGGGGGATTTTTGACAACTATTAAATAGCAGAATTAAATGAAATTGAACAAGTTAATTTCCAAAAAAAATTAATTATTTATGTTGGGAAATGGAAATGGCAAGAAATTTGGCAGCCCATTGCGATCATCCAAAAAAAAAACCAGTCAGCCAAGTTTTTGTGTCAGTTCTCCTTCAAATCATTTTATTTAAAATACTTGAAAGCATTCAGATTCGAATTTAGATGAATTTTTATTAACATTTTGTGAATTTTTCATTAAGGCTATGAAATAAGTTGAAAATGGCAAATGTTTTTATTTTGTTCTTTCTTTTTTTTTAAAGATTTTCACTTCTGAAAACGGATTTATAAGTTCTCTAAACTGAGATATGTTAAAAAGACACATTTGAAGGATATTTCTTATTATAGATATTTCTTATGAATTAATATTTGCATACTCTAAACTATTATGCAAAACTAAGTTATTTCAATAATTATCAAAAAATAAATATTTTGGTTATACTTCAATTATTGATTGCGTTTGTCTGTGGAATTGCATTTGCAGAATGGCATTTATTGGGCTATTTTTAGCAAGACGCAAGTGATAGCAGATAGAGAGATATTTTGTCTGAACAAGCATTGCAAGTTGCTCAATTTTGGACAAAGAGACAAAACTTGGAAGCAGCATGGAGCATGTACAAATTTCAATTAATTTAGTCATCAGCACAAAAGAAAATACCTCAATTCAAAAAGACATATATTCGCTGCACATATATATACCTTCGATAGCTCAGTTGGTAGAGCGGTGGACTGTAGACTGATTTGCTAAAGATATAGACATCCATAGGTCGCTGGTTCAAATCCGGCTCGAAGGATTGTAATCATTTTTTATTTGTATGTATTTATGTGCAGCTAAATACTCAACACCTCACAATAGTCTTTAAATGAAATAATCAAAGACGTTGTTGCATTTTTTAAATGAGAAAACTATTGAAAGTAACTTAAATAAAAGTTTTTGAGTAAGTTTTCTTTTCTGAAACTTTTCGTAGCAAGAAAGCGAAAGTTTACACGATATACACACATAAACATATAAATAAGTAAATGCCCTTTGAGATATGCTCAACATTTATCGATATAATTGATCAGACAGACAACAACAACAAAAAACAAGTTTAGCGAATGATTTACACTGAAATCAAGACAACAAACAACAACAACAACTGCTGCGATAAGCGTTTGCATTCACTTTTATTGAATACGCACTGAAATGTTATTGTTGTTGTTTCGTGTTGCGTTGTTGTTTTTTATTGTTGATTAAGCTAAAGCAGCTTTTGGACTTGATTTGTGCGCCAGCAAATACAGACCTTCGATAGCTCAGTTGGTAGAGCGGTGGACTGTAGAATTGGGCAATTGAATTTGATAGACATCCATAGGTCGCTGGTTCAAATCCGGCTCGAAGGATCATCGTAATTTTTTTTCAAATTTATTTTTCAAAATTTTACAAAATTTTAATGCAATTTTCATTAAAGTTGAACAATGTTTAACAGTTGCTGACGAATAAGAAATGTACAAGCGGTAAACATTGCCGCCGGTAGATGGCGCCAGTCATAAATTGTTATTGTTACATTATTTTGGGGGAGCTAATGATTCACTCAAGAGGCGCATTGTCTTTTGATTGGTTAACTGATTTGTGTTGCCCCAAGGGCCAAGGTGGTGGAAGGGAGTTGGGTAAACTAATTGTTAACTTCGGGTAAACAATGACGAACCGAGAAACGCAATCAAACGTGGCGCACAAAATTGGCCAAGCTCAACGGCTCAAAGACAAACAGCAAGCAGAGCGCACAAAAATGTCGGCATAAATGTATATATATATATAAAGATGTATTTGTGTATATATATATATATATATATATATAAATGTGTATATATTCATATACATAAGGCATATAAAAATAACTCCCAACCCTCAGCTCAGCTCGACAGGCTGCGCTTGAGTTGAGTCATTCAACAGAGAGCGAAAGAGGGAGTGAGAGAGTGAGAGGGGGGGGGGGAGGAGAGAGAAGGAGAGGGAGAGGGAGAGAGAGAGAGCAAGACTTACCTTCGAACTTTTCATAGGCAGCGAAGCTTAACTTTTCCGGCACAAAAGATGAGCCGCGTCGCGACCCAGCGTAATTTTGCTGCTGCTGCTGCTGCTGCTGCTGTTCCAGTTGCGTTGCCGTCAATGTTGACTCCTTCTCGTCGCTAGGCGGCGCCACAACGGACGACTGAGCAGCGAGCGCACAGCAATTGCTGCTGCTGTTGTTATTGCTGCTGCTGCTGCCCACCGACGATCTCTCGACCGAGAAGCTGGCCACCTTTTTGAGCACATTGCTAGACAGCAGCGGGTTTGTTGGCGTTCCGTAGCCGGGCGGTGGCGGCAGCGGTGGCGCCTCGCCATCCATTTCCTCTGCCAGCTGCAACAGCTCCTCGCCACCCGCAGTAGCAGTGGCAGTGGCAGTGGCAGTGGCAGCATTGTCTGTCGCTGCTGGCCTTTGAGACAGCACAGGTGTTTGAGATGATTTAAACGAAATTATAACAGTTGATTGCGTTTCCAGCACGGACGACAATGCGGATGACGAGGTTGGAGTCCCTGTTGTTGTAGTTGTTGCTGCTACTGCTGCTGCTGCTGAAATGAAACGAATCGAATCGAGAGATGAAATACATGACGAGGTCGCATTAGTTGCTCAAATTTGCAGAGCGAGTGGAAAGATCAAAACGAATTTGAATGCGTCCGTGGGAGTTGTTATAATGGGGGGCGGGGTGGCTGTTGCTGGGTGCTGGGTGTCCTATTTCTGATATAATTCTGAAATAAGTCCATCACGTAAATGTTTCCTTTGTCTTGCATAGTAATAGGTGTTATAAGGATGACGAACTGCTTTTAGTCATAATATTTTTTCAATTCCTAAAAATTGTTTAATCTTCTTTAATATATTCATATATATATTTCATAAAGAAAGTCAAGAAACTACTCAGATCATATTCTACAAACTACAACAAATTGTATAAAAAAGATGTAAAATATGTGTTTAAAGAAGTGAAAAATAACTTAATTTAAGTTTTGTCTGTTGTCAATATATATTTTTTGCTTTCTATATATAATTTTGCCAAATTTTGCAATTCAGCATATTTCTACTTAAATCGAATTCATCTTTGTTAAGCACGAAGTGAGCAGACCAAAAATAAAGTCAATAATCGCATTGCGATGCGCAATCTTGAGTAAATTTTATATCTTAAGAGGCATCGTTTTGGTTTTCTATATAAATGCGTTATTAAATGCTGCAAGCAAGAGAGCAGAACATGGCCAAGTCTGCCTCTTGCCAGTGGCTCAGCTTCCCCAACTCACTGGCAATGTTCAATAGACTTGGCCAACATTTGCTTTGTAGGCAATTTCTGAACTGGTGCCTGGTGGCGCCTCTGAGCACACCCAGTGGAGCGCTTATCGCTACCATCATCATTGACTTGTGTGCCCCAAGTGGCAAGGCACCCCACCGCCACCCCCATCTCCTGCTACTGCTACCGCTGCTACCGCTGCTGCTGCTGCTGCTGCTGCTGCTGTTCCCACGTGCATCATTCTATATACAACATGATTTAATTAAAATTTAAACTTTTGTTTTTTTTTTGCTGTATTTTATTTTTTTGGCAAGGGACTCAAATGATTTAGCGATGGTGCGAGGGGGGTAGCGAGAGAGGTTGAGCCTTAAGCCTGTTTCCGGCCAACATTTTGTAAACAATGAAGACGTGTTTGCAATTTTTAAGTTTTTTACAAATGTTCTCGGCGTGCCGGGCAGCGAAAACACGCTCACCCCCGTCCCCCTTTCAGCCTTCCCTTGCTTTGCGAGGAGCGCGCAATTAGATGGACATTAAGGGGTGCAGAGTGGCGGGGTGGATGGGAGCTGGATGGAGTTTGCTCTCAACTTAAGGGTGCGCTGGGGATTTTGTTTATTTTATGTATATATTTTAGGCAGCAATTATATAGTAGTATGTATACTTCAAATATCGTATGGACGAGCCTTTGCATAAATGTGCCAATAATTACTTTTCAACTTTGTTTTCTTTGCCCATTTTTATATTTATTTTTATTTTACACATTTCGGTGACGTTGTTTTTAGGCCCAAAACTGATCGAATCAGTTGAAAAGGCAATGAAAAATAATAAAAAAAAGAAGAAAAATAGAAGTGGGAGAAAAGTTGGCGACACGAGTTAATTAAAAAACTTGAAACAAATTTGCAAAAACAAAAAGAAAAACAAAAAACAAAAAACAAAACCAAATAAACATCCCTTAAGAAGCAAGTTGAACTTTATTTTGAAAAAGGGCAACGACATAAGGGTTAATTGGAGCGAGGGGTAAGCAATAAGGGTTATTGGAGGGGAGCGCTTATCTTTTCAGCAATAATATAATGCACGTGCCTAGAAACCATTGAGGAGTACATTAAATATATCCATTTGTGTACAAATTGCAATTAGCAGACTTCATTTAAATCAATGAAAGCAGAAAATATAATTCAATAAATTCTAGATAATCAATTTTGAAAAATTGATGGGATGCTAATAAGCAATAATAATAAGTCGACTAAAAGGAGAATTGGAATTTGGAATGGAATTTTGTTTGCTTAAAATGCAATTTCGTTTCCACGAAATTCAATGTTTTCATAAGAGCCAGTTATGGAAGCTGATATTGTTGGTCCGTAATGGAAACGAATATTGAAGAAAATTTGAAACCAATTTATATCCTTTGAATAGGTTGGAGTTTTTTACCTTAACACCTTACGAATCGGAACCGGATACAATTCTGATTGACATCCAGATTTATAACGAGATTTTAAAGTCAATAGCTGCACTCGATCCCACAAGGATATATAATCTAAGACATGACCCACTTTTGCTGTTAGCCTGTCTTCACCCACTCTCAATGCTGTTTAGAAACATTGTAAATACAGTTATCTTTTGCGTCCTTGAGCATGGGGCAAGTTCAATTATCTTTGTAGCAACCTTTTGGGATTCGATGCTGCACTCAAACCGTACAGTTTGGCAAGCACTTGGTCGATGCGTGTGTTTACCTTTGAAATTGGCGCTGAGCACCAGTCAAAAAAAAAAAAAAGGACAAGGCTTTTAGTTGTTTCCTCTGCTTTTTTGTTGTTGGTTGTTTCGTATTTTCGGACTCAAGGGCCACACACTTGAGCAGACACACATGGCATCGAGTGTGCCACAACAACAACAACGAGAGCAGCAGCAACAAGCAGCAACAACAGCATCAAGGACAACACAGTTAAGCTTGAATCGTGGACCATCCTGGATTGGGTTTGTTAGCGTTTCGTTTATTTGCGACGGGGCCAAGTGGGAATTTGAATAATTCCCGCATTTTGCCAAAAGGCACAAACTGTGCTGCCACCACCCAATCCAGCTAAACCCCGTCGTAATGCGTTTGTAATGGCAAACGGCGACCCCCACGTGACTTTAAACGCCGCCAGCCTCGCCCCGGAATGCGAAATGAGCAAATAAATGCCTGCATTTTGGGAATGGACAATTGCTGGCAGATATTTTCCAAGCCAGCGCTGGCTTGAAAACGTTTGAACGTTTAAAAAACTGGACTATTTACATATTTATACCTTGTTCTATATTCGTATTTAAAATGGTTTACCAATCCTAGCCATATACGAGAATTGGTTTCCAATTACAAATTTAAAGATCGTGGAAAAGCCGCAAAGATAAAATTGAATAATTTCAGTTTTTTTATTTAAGTTTTGATTAATTTCATTTACCCAATTTAAAAGGAGATTTTGAAACCCAATTTGAGCGCGTTTAACAAAATCTGCTCTCAACTCTAGCATATATCCCCCTTCCACCTCCCCCCTCCCTCCCACACTTTGTTGAACTCACCTGCTGCTGCTGGTGACGCCTCCGTCGCGCTTGTTGTGGGCGTGGCTGGGGGGTTGACGGCAGCACTGAAACGCGATGACAGATTTTGCAGTTCGACCTTTTTGGCCTTGGATATGTTAAACATTTCGCCATTGCCCAGCGGAGAGTCGACGCGGGGCGTTGCAACCGCAACGGAGGCGCCACCGGTTGTTGTTGTTGTGGCTGAGGCTGCTGCTGCTGTAGGCGTTTCAATGGTGGGCGTGGTGGCTGTAGTGCCCAGCACCTGAGCCAGTTTCTTGCCCAGCTGCAGCGCCATTCGCTCGTCCGGCGAACTCTCCGGCGTTATTATCAACAACTGCTGCTGCTGCTGCTGTTGTTGTTGCTGCTGCTTCTGCTGCTGCTGTTGCTCTTCCCCCCGTTCCTGCCCCTCCGCCAGTCGCTCATTGGCAATGCTCAGGTACGTGATACGACTCAAACTGAGGCAGGCGATTTTATCGGCACGGCAACGTCGTTGCAATTCCAACAGATCCTTATTATTGAGATCTGTTTTGGAAAATAAATTTTTGGCAGTGTCAGTAAAATATATATAAATGTTTAATATTAAAAAATAAACCTAAAACCATATTTTAAATCTAGATAAGAATATTTTTTACTAACTACATATTCTATTTTTTATTTAAAAATGTAGATTAAAAGGAAATTTCAAAAAGCTAATTGGGATTTAACAATATCAAATTCATATTGGATACCAATGCCAATTGCAAACATGTGCCAAAGTAGAGTCCAATAAGAATATTGTTTTTGCTTAGTTACCAAAGAGAGAATCAGAATCGTTGCTTGGCGTGGAAGAAGCAGATGAAGAAGAAGAAGAAGTGATGGAAAGGGAGTGCAAGCGTCGCTGCTGCTGCTGCTGGTGCTCGTGCTGCTGCGTCAATGTGGAAGTCGATGCATAGCAGCAATCTTCGCTGCTGCAGTTGTGAAACTCTGCCGAATCGCTGTTGTAGTCCAGGCTAACGACGTCATCTGGCGAAGGCAGCGGCGAAGTAGGAAACAAGTAAAAGAGAAGAGAAGGAGAAAAGAGAGATAGAAGTGCGCACAAGATGAGCTATGTGCACAAGAATTCCACAATTAAACAAAGAAAAAAAAACTAAACTCATTGAATTATGGGTTTATGGAACTCATTGAGAAAACGAAACATGTGTGGACAATATAATAATTAAATAAAAGTAAATAAAAACAAAGCGCTACTGGAAAGCGGCTAACCAACCAGAGAGAGAGAGTGAGAGAGTGGCAGTTGACACGCTCTCCTATTGGAAAATGGCAAACAAAAAAACGTAAACTGAAAATCCGTAGAGCAAAAAATTATATGGAAAATCCATATGGAAAATGAACTCAAAAGCACAAAAGGTTACACATAGTGACAAATGACGGCACAAGAGAAAAACACCAAAAAGAACACAAACGAAAAATGAAAAACCCAAACAAAACAAAACAAAACGCAAGCAGCCAACTCGAAACTGGTTTGGTTATGGGCTAAAGGTAGACGAGCGGGTGGCGGGGGCAGCAAGAAGTTTCGGGAATGGAAACGAGAACAGCGTCATTTTTTTTATGTATTTATTGTTGTTGGTCAAACAAATTGTTTAATTTCATGCGTGCTTAACAAAATCAAAGCAAAACAAAGCCAAAAATTATGAAGCAGAACTTTTTTGCAGCACCTGTAATATGTGAATGTGACACCTGCAATAATCTCTTTTATTCACGCTCGCTTGTTTTTTTGTTATAGCTTTAAGCGTGAATTTTAACACAACTTTTCACTTTTCACTACATACATTTTCCAATTAGCCGAAAGCGACGACAACGGCGACGACTGCGGCACGACTGCGATTTGAACGATCTGCGCGACAGCAAGCACAAAGCGATACTAACAACAACAAAAAAGAGCAACTGGTTTGTTAGGCCGCCGCATGCATATGTGAGAGAGAGAGAGAAGCCGTGCTCAGCACACGCGCCTGGAAGTCAAGCCAACCGCGTTCTGCGCGAGAGCATGCAAAAGAGAGCGTATTAGTGCGAGAATGTGAGAGTGAACAAGAGCAAGTTCGTCATTGTTGGCAGCGGCTTAAAGCTAAAATATAATAAATCAAATGTGAGAGTGAACAAGAGCCGGTTCATCATTGTTGTGAGCGGCTTAAAGGTGCAATTAAAAAAAAAAACAATGCAAACACTAGAATTAATATGTACAAACCATAACTTATGCATTTTGGCTTATTCATGGTAAATTTATCTTGAATATTTTCTTGATGAGGACGCTTAAATAGAACAAATAGAAAAAGTGCGTATATTTTAACTGCGAGATGTAACCGTCATGCCGCTTGGCTTTTTTCAAGGCAGTTGTTTACTCTTTCATTCTGTTATATTTTAGTACTATATTCTGCCGACAGAGAGCGAGAGAGTTGTGTGATTGGTATGATCGTGGAACATACCGTTACTATTCTATTTGTGTATGTGTTGGCTTACATATTAGTGCCGATACTAATGAGTAGGTTTATGTCTGTATGCGTTTCCAATGTTAACGGATGTGTCCTCACACGGGTATTTATATATTTCTATTTTGCGGTCTCCTTTCAATATCAGTAAACTGACGTGTGGTAAAAATCGCAATGCATTATTCTTTAGCATGAGAAATAAAATGACGGCAAATTTTGTGTGGTTTATTTTAATTTAAACATTTATAAAACTTTTGTCGCCCATTGATTATGCGAAATTCACAGCTGCTTGTATTATTTTTAAAATTTGAATGAAGTTTTTTAAAATAGATGCCTGAATTGGTAGTCTATTTATAGCTTCGATCTGCGATCTCTGCGCTTCTTTGTATGCTTTTATATTGCAAACTGTCAATGCGAATTTAAAAAGCTCAGCAAAAGCTTTTATTCATTGGAAGTTTATCCTACTGCGTGTTGCATAGTTTTAGGAGACAACAAAAAGATCTCATTTTCATTGTTTCAATTTAAAATTGTTAACAGCTCACAAATATTGTTATTTATTATTTATGGAGTCTTGTCCTATATAATCAGAATTTGAAAATTACGCTCGAGAGCCAAATAATTAATGAAATTGAATTGCAGAGAACATAAAACAATTGCGGTAACATAATAACAAATTGTTAACAGCGTTTAACAGTTATTAAAACTGTTATTCAAGAGGGGGAAGGGAGATGAAATAGCATTGTGGAGTGTTGAAAGTTTACAACTTTATATAGAAATGTACAAGGAAAACTATTAAAACTAATTGCCATAAATTTTAACGGCTTGCCACGTGCCGTGCCATCAAAACTATTTTAACAGTTAATGTGTGTGTGTGTGTGTTAGTGTGTTAGTGTGTATTAGTTTGCGTGAGCGCTTAATTGAGCACGTCGCCAGTTGTTGTTGTTGTAGTTGTTGGATGCTGCAATGTTTTGACATCAAAATGCTGCAGTTGCCCTCGCAACTAAACCAAAACTAAGCAACGGCAGAGACTCTGCACTGAGAGAAAAATCATATATGAACTGAGAATTGAGAAAGTCGTCGTTGCTTATTTTGAAATGTTGGTGATATTTGAATGTAATTACAAAATATCTGTTTACAAATCTACTAAATTTCTCTGCTCTTATGTGTAAATGCAGAAAATACATTTAATAAAATATTTTTTTATTAAACATATTTTTTAATTATCTTTAATAATTTTTGTATGGCATTTAGAGCAAAATTATGATATCTTAATTTCTTTTTGTTTTTTTTAAAGTGTTTATATAGTTATTCGTAAATTCCTTGTAATATTTTTCTTATTTTAACTTAAATGCAATATTCGAAATTCGATTTTTTTTTGGTTGAGAGTTTAATTTTCAGATTCTAGAGCACATCTTTCTGGCGAGTGTAGACACCAGCTACACCACCACAACCCCCTCAAGCGCTCAGCTTATACAAATTTGGCAGGCTCCTTTTTATATTTGTGCAAATGGAGGCCGCGCTGAGTTTTCCAAACGGGGTCCACATGAATTATGAATTTATGCATTGAAAAGAGGCTCCCAAAAAATACACACAAAAATAAATAAAATAAATAAAAATATGAAGAACAACTTGTTGTGTTGTAAATGCAAAACCAGTATGAATTGAGGGGGCGTGTCTCAGTCCTGGTGCTGCTATCTCAAGCTGAAAGGGAATTTTTGATAGAGAGCAAATCGCGCCTTGGCACGTTTAAGATTTTTTCGCTGATTTGATTTTGGAATCGGGCCCTGCGCTGCAATGCAAAAAGAAAGAAGCCATGCAGCAGCGCCTTTGAATTGCTTTTTGATATAGCCAGCAACAACTCCCTGCCTGCCACTTCCCCAGCAGCCCCAACGCCCTACTTCTGATCAACTTGCCTCTTCTTCCCCAGAACTAGTCCTTCTCTTCAACTGTTTGGCATGGTTGGAGTCTTTGGCAAACAGAGGCAAAAGCATCATCACAAAATACTCGTTCAGTTTTTGTTGTCGGCGTCAATTTGTATACTCTATATCCGAGTGCATATATATAATGATTGTGTTAAATATATTGGGTCGTTTAGATTGAAGAAATGGAATGGATTTCCAAGAAATTAATAAGTAGACTTTATGCAATTAAAAAAATGCAATTTACACGAAATAAAACCTTATCGAATTTTAGTTTAGGCTGCATTTTTGCTTTCGAGTTTTGGTTGTTCCTTCAAAAAATGGGGGAGTGTCAAATTTCGATGCTTTATTTTCAATTGGCTTAATTTCCTATTCTACCGCTGAGTTTCAATGTGTTAATTTCGATCTGTTTCCCCATCAAGTAATCAAGGAATGTGTAATTTGTGTTCTAAATTTGAATTTATCAGAGATTGTTGAATTTTTGGCCCTGTTTGATTCATGTAGGGTGCACAAAAGTCGTCGTTGTTTAGATTATATTTGAAATGCGTTTCGGTTATATTTCAATTTGTTTGGCAGAGGCGAAGGCAGCAGTCGAGTTCAAGTTAAGCCTGCAGGTTCATCTTCGTTTCTTTTTCCATATCTTTCTTTTTTATTTCAACGTATTTTTTAATAGACAGAGTAGGGCTTTTGAAGTGGGTCTCTGTTCTGTGTGTGCGTGTGTGTGTGTGTGTGTGTGTATCTGTGTGCGTTATGATTGTAAACTTGCCTCGCTTTCAACTGCAGCCAAGTCATATTTTCACTCTCTCTGTATTTGTTGTTTGTTTTTGTTTTTGTTTAAAGCATCTTAAAGATTTTACATGAATAACTAAAATCTATAAATTTTTTATTTCACTTTGCCGATGCGAAACGCAACAACGTAAAGATATTATTTTTGCCAGCTGAAAACGCCAATAAGTTACGAGTACGAAAAGCAGCAACAACTTCCCAAAGCAGCAGGGCAGCAGGACGATGTGCAGGTGGAGGAGCAGCAGGGAAGGGTGTTGCACATAAGCCATGGTCGAAACAAAACAACGGCAGCGGAAAAGTACAGCTCAGAAATTTTCTAAAAGTCCAATGAAAGCAAAAATCAACAAAAACATGCCGAGCAAAAGCGAGATAGCAATTTTTTTCTTTTATTTTCGAAAATAGAGAGATAACTGGAAAAAAAGAGAACAGCAAATTTCATAAAACTTCGATGAAAAGTTTTCGATATTTTTTGTGTTTATTGTTTTCCGAAAAAACTTGCACGAAAATTCCTATTTAAACTGCGCTTAAATTGAAATAAGTCGACGGGAAAATCGAGCGAGAGGGCGCCAGGGCGAGGAAAAGGAGAGAGAGAGAGAGAGAGGGAGAGAGTACTGAAGAGCTGAACAATAAAACAAACATTAGTAAAAGTTAAGGAAAAGAACAAAAGGTTGCCACATAGGTTAAAGATATTATGTATATATATAGAATAAATGCACTATGATTATGATAGACCCGCTTAAATGAATATATATTTTAATAAACATAAGCGAACAATGGAAAGCTATGAAAATTATAAATTAGTATTCAGTTGCAGTTCCGCTTTTAATATGACAAACTGGCCTATAACGATTACTATCATTGCCGAGAAGAATTAGCGAAAAATAAGAACTTATTTTAAAGCCACCATTTTAAATATTTCTCGTGTTTTTTCAATCAATTTCCTTAGTTTCTAAATGAGATTCTCTTCTTCAGTCGATTACAGCGACTCAGTTAAACTCAGAATATATCAGAGATACACAAATCTCAACGAAAAACTAAAAAATAAACTGAAAAAATGTATCCATTTCATATTAGATTAAATGTCAGAGCCAGCTTAATGGCTGATAATAAAGTTAATAATTTATCCGTGTGATTTAAGTTTAAGGTTGATCAGCAGGCAAATCTTAAGCCAGATTTAGTATGATTATTGGTCTTATTGCTGCATCAGCTATAATTCTCTGCAGCCATTTGAAACATTTTTGTTTTAATTCCAAATCGATTGCCACTTTTTAAGGAGAGCTCAAATATTTATTGTTTTGGTTGCACAGCTGCATTAAAAAGTTAAAAGGCAAAATGATGTTAGTCGGTGACATGATTTGCCCGGTTTGAGGTTTAGACTGCAACATAAAAAACAAAATAAAATAAAACAAACTTTCGAACAAACTGAATTGGAGACAACAGAAAAAAGAGAGTAAAGTAATAACAATCAAAAACAAAAACTAAAAAGTAAAAAAAAGAAAAGAAAAGAGTAAAAAATATTTCTGGTAAACTTTGAAATTGACTTACGAAAATCCATTTGTTCCACGCTGGCATTCAATTGTCCAGTCTCCACTTCCGCTGCGCTCCACTCGTGAATTGGCGACGCTGCCAACGAAGTGGGCGACACGGGCGTGGCAGCGACTGTTGCCTGCAGGAATGCGTCCCGGACTCGCTTCTGGCTAGCCATACGGCTGAAAACTCGCGCCCGACTGCTGCGTCGCTGCTCCTCCGCTGCTGGTTGGGGCATGCCCCCACCAGATTGCACATTGTGTGTCCCAACGGCGGCCAGTCGCAGCAGGCTGCCCGACGCTGCTGCTGACTTTTCAAGAGCAGCGACGCCGCCGCCGCCGCCGCGATTCTGGCTGTGTGCATTGCCCATTGAAATTTCACTCCAGGTCGATGTGGAATTGGAATTGAGATGGGGACTGCAACTGGAATTGGGACTGACTCTCGAACTTGGTGTCGGTTTTCCTGACGGCTGCAAAAGAGACGAGAAGAAGAGCAAAAGAGAAGAGAAGTTTACGAAAATCAATTAAAAAAGTTTTCAATCAGCTGCATTTTTGGGGGGTTGGTTGATTTTCGACTTTTGCTTATACCCTGTAAACAGTAAACAATTGTGGTATATTGTTGTGCATGTTATGTTATGTGATGAATGAGGAGGAGGAAAAGAAAACGTTTCAGTTTGACACCCAAATAAAAACCGATATATATTTATTTATAACCGACTGTCGTCAGCTATCTTGATTATTCACAGACCAAGAACATTTAACATTAAGTTTAGTTATACAGGGTATCCTGATAGTCGCGCACACTCCCAAATGGTGCACTGTTACGTGGTTTATTTTGATTGCAGTGGCCAACCAAAGTTTTTTGGCCCGAAAATGTTGCAGAAATATGAAATGAACGAAATGAATTAGTTGCACAGGTAGCTGGTTGACAAAAGTTGCTGCTTCAGTTGTTTGATTTATAATGGTATCATATACACTCTATATAACTATATATGTATGTATATATATATATGTATATATTGTTTAATGGTAGTGCTGTGCCAACTTGGAACTTGCAACAAACTGTAAATTGAATTTTGAACTTTTACCTTTCCATTCCAATGATCATTAAGCCATAAAACATTGCCGCAGCTTGCAAAAATATTTATTGATTAAATACATTTTGCCACATTTTGGGAAATGTATTGATATATTTTCCCTTTAAATTAAATATCGAGATAATATTAGAACTTTATGCAGCTCAAGTATTTTATTTGTAGTCTGTAGGGAATCCAATGCTTGCGTCAAGCAGTCAAGGATAAGGACTATAAACCCTTTGTTCATTGAGATTTAGGCTAAAAATGAGTAGGAAAAGAGAAAAGCTAATTTTTATAAATATTCTATAAAATCCTATTATTAAATCCTAACTAATTTTCGTATTTAGTATTGATGAAAATAGTATTCCTAAACAAAATTTGCATAGCTTTGGCAAAGTTCTTCAAAAGTCTGTTCTGAATGTCTGTGAAGTTTAAGTTCCAGCGAATTGTGCATATCAAAATTCATCATGTACTATTTATATTATTTTTCCTAAACATGCTTTAACTTAACAAACAAGAGCAAAACAATTAATGAGTTCAAAATAATGAACGATATAGATTTAATAAAAAATTCACAAAAATATGTTGACACCAATTAAACTTAACTGCACTTTTCAATTTAATAATTAATAATTTAATCGGTCTTCAAACTCAAGCATTTTGTAGTGAAGTTTGTAAAGCACTGAAAAGTTGGAGAAAAATCATCAATATCGGATCACGATAAAACATAAGTTTCATTGGAAAAAATCTGTCGAATTTTAAATTTATGGCTTTGATCTTGCTTGTTAGAAATAATTTGTGGCATTTGTGAATGATTTTGATTGAAAGTACAAACACGCCCGTAACTTGGATCAGTCAAAGGCCAAGAAGTCGATAAATCATAATTTACTGTTCCTTGAACTGCTCGATGCCATAATAGATATTGATGATATTAACTCTGCACACTTCATATCTTTGTCTACATATTTTAATGCGGATATCTTGTAAGTAATTTTGGCATTTTATCGCTAACTGATAAGCTTCTGGTTGATAATGGTTACAAGCCAGAAAAGAAAACCTTGCTTGAAAATTAATAAGAATTAAAAATACTCCTGAGAATTTGCCAATTAAATTGAGTTTAATTGAATCACACAATTTTATGGCGCTCTCTTTTTGCATGTGTGACGTCAGAACTTTCTCTCTCTCTCTCTCTCTCTCTCTTCTAGCGCTCACGGCGCCTACATAAATCACAATAGCAAAACAAATTAGCAACAATTTTTATTTTATCGTTCGGCCGCCTTGTTTTTATTATGCAGCTAATTGAAAATACCTGAGGCGTGGTCCAAAAAGGGGTGTGTGTTGCGGGGGTCTGTTGTTAAAAATGTTTTTGGCCCCAAATTAATTGGTAGCAATAAATTTGTTGTTGCTTGTTGTCCTGGACACGAACGGAGCTGGTTGGGCAGGGCAAAAAGGGAGGCGTTTTATTTTTTGTTGTGGTATTCCGCCCACAGTGAGTCACCTTGCACTGCATAATGAGAAGACTAAGAAATATTTGCGCCTCATTTTTTGTCCTTTAGCACAAATCACTTTTCAATTATGAACAGAGAGATGGAGAGAAGGGGAGGGAGAGAGAAGGGAGGCAGGTGGGTTGGGGTGGAATATAATGACGAAAACACTTTGGAGGCTTAATTGTGTCAAAAGCGCAATTTAGTGCAATTTGGTGAAATGAAAGCGAAAGTGAAAAGCGACAAACACACACACACACACACAGACACACTGGCACACACACTACAAACCTGAGTCGCACTTCCGGTGCAATTTATACAAATCTGTTTCTCTGAGGAGCGTTGTTTCTCTTGTTGTTGTTGCTGTTGTTGTTGGTTTTGTGCTAATGCGGCAAGTTCGTGACAGTCTCAATTTCCGCTCTCAGTTTTCTCACTCTCTCGCGCTCGCTCACTCGCACTGAAATGCATTTGGCTTGAGCCAAACCGACTTTTGCATTAGGAAATGAAAGAGACTCGATTTTTTACGTTTTCGCATGGCCAACAACATCAAAAATGTAAAGAACAAAACAAACACACTTTTTTATTGTTTCCTCGCAAGTGCGAAAATAAATACAGCAATTGCAACGGTAACTGCAGCTGTCAGAAACGTGAACCGAAGTGTCAAATGCACAGCACACACACACACACAAACACGCACGTAAATACAGCACGAGGCACTCTCGTGTTGGCTGCAGACGAAGCTACGCTTTCGCCGCAATCAGCTGTTATATGCGCTCTCCTCCTGTCCTAGGACAACAAGTAAAAATGCCGGCGAATTCAGGCGAAGCGACAACTGGAAAAATCGATGGCATACTGCCGGCCCAAGCAGCAATACTGACACATGCCAGCCGTTTGGGAGAAAGAGAGAGAGCGCGCTGCGCACACACACTCTGAGAGAGCCGAGCGACAAAGCGAAGCGTGCGTGAAGAGCGCAAACAACGATAACAGCTGAACGCTTCTTGTGGACGATTATTGTTTTGGGTATTTGAGTTGCGCCTATGCGCTGCAAATCTAAAAGAGAATGTTATTTGAAAAGAGTTGAAATTGAACACCTCATGCAAAACATGGCATTTATTTTATTTAGGCCAATCGAAGCTAACAATTATATTTTTATTCCAGAAGGTTTATGCATTTGTGCATGTGCCCAATTGTAGCGCATGTTTGTTATCTATGCAGCCGAATTGTGCGCCTAATTAGCATTAAGAGCTTGTGGACTTCACATCGGGTTAAGCATTCGGCGTTTGAAATGACTCATTGTCCAGTGACAAAATAAAAACATAAAACCAAAAAACAAACCCGAACCCGAACCCAAAAAACAAGCATAAAAAAATCGCAATCGCTGTTTTTTATGAGCTTTGGTGAGACTTAAACAGTGATAGCTCCACACCGATCCCTGCGCCCCTTATCTGTGAGGGAGGGGCTGCACCCACATAGAAAATTTCAAAATGCAAATAGGCACAAGTACATGATATAAAAATAAATTTCATTTACTCATTGGTTAAGTGACGATAAAATGTTTAGCACTCTCTCTCTCTCTTTCTCTATTCCCCACTCTCTCTCTCTCCCTCTCGCACTGTGCAATCTCTTTCCTCGCTAAATTCTCAACTTTTTGTATTGCTCGTTGGACACATTTTGTTGCTGTTTTTCAGTGGTCAACTTTATTGGACTTTTTTTTATATTTTCCGAATTGATAAAAGGCATATAGGGGAAGGGAAAATACAAAAAGTGAATAACCGAAGCTTGAATGCGCTCGCGATGCCATAAATAATGCATGACGAGGCTCGCAAGTGAAGTACCACCATCTGAAGTACCCCATCTGTGATTTTTGCTGAGTTAGATGTGGGTTCGGTTAACCTGATAAGCCTCACTGAGTAAATATAAAATATAATTGTATTAATATGTAACCTTTTTATTTATGTAAATGCAGATGACCTTTAATCGGGCTATTATTGTATACTATACTGCTTAGTAGTAATACAGTCCAATAAAATTATTAATTGAATTTGGAAACAAAATCATAACAAGGAAATTCCTTAGGCATCAGTAAAAAATAATATCGGTTATATTATTTGGGCTATAAAATATATGAATTAAGGGTCTAATTCCGATTTAGAATTCCAGTTTGATACCCTGGTTACAGTGTATATATATTTGTAATGCATTTATGCCATAAAGTTTGTTAATTTTATTTGTCTTTGTAATATGACATTTGAGATATGAAAAAGTAGAGGAAATTTTCATTTATTATTTGTAAATATCTATTAAAGTTTACTTTATTTTTGATATCGAACTTTTATATTGAAAAGGTGTGTCAATTATATACATTTAAATATTATATTATATACAAAAATATTTATTTTAATGTGTTTAACTATAGATATTAATATTTCTATTAATTCTTTAGTTTTTCATGGAATATTGTGCAGGGTATTTGTGTTGTTTGTGTGGCTGCACTTTGCTTCTTTGGGAAGCGTTAATTTTTTTTGTTGCTCTCTGAATTTTGTTTATTTCTGTTTATTCATGTTATTATTGTTCTTTTTTTTCGCACATTTTGCTGGTTTGTTTGTTTTGTGGGTCACGAGTGTGTCAATTGAAACAACTTGTTGTTGTTGTTGTAGTTGTGGTGGTTGTGGTTCTTGTTTATTGTGGTTGTCTGTTTGATAAGCCGTTTGTAGCCGAGCAGCTCCGATAAGGCAATCGACTCGAGTGGTTAGTGCAAAATATTTGTGGTTTCTTGTTGTTGGGGGATTAGCTGGAAGATATGTGTGGTGGTGGTGGTGGTGCTGGTGGTGTTACTGGTGGTGTTACTGGTGGTGTTGCACGTAGAAATTGCTGCGCTTACGCATGATGCGTGCGTGCCTCATTATGAGTGGCAAATGTTTTAATTAGTGGCTGCCGCTGCAACAAGCATCTAGAGATTTTCATAAATGCACTTGACTAATGAACAATGCAAAAGTTTAAAAGTCATTTAATTAATGTGTGCAAGGGGGGAGTGGAGATTGGGGATTAGGGGGATGAAGGGTTGGCGCCTCTGGGGTGTCGTTGAGCATTTTGACACATTGTTTGACAAATTGCCAGACGCACGATAAACTGGCAGTCAGGTTAACAAAATCATCAAAGCTGCAACACGAGCAGCAGCACACAAAGTTTAATAGCCAACAGCCAACTAAAGCTGCTAAGCAAGGCAACAGTAACCACAACAAAAATAGCTGCAACAACAACGATGCGCGCACACAGGTGCAACATAAGCAACAAACACAAACACAACAATGTTGCACAAGTGACAACAAAAACTTCTCTTGCGGGCGAAACGAACAACTGCCTTTCAGTTGCTGCTGTTGCAGCTGCACTTGCTGCTGCTGCTGTTGTTGCTCTTGCTGCTGCTGCTGCTGTTGATGACAATGCGGAAGAGCGTCGCCATTTCAGTGCCACGCGGCGTATGAGCAATGGCAAGCAGAGTTGTTGCAAATAGCAGCAGCAACAAGAAAGCACAACTAACTGAGGAATGCCGACTTTTATATACCCTTTCAATGTAATGAATAACTTTGTAAGAAAATCAAAGATTATTCCTATATGATAAGCGGTCTGTTGTTAAAAATATATTGCAAAACTGTTAAAAGCAGTTTGAAATGGAGGACTGCAAATGAATTTCAACCGGAACCGATTTTAACTGTAAATATAGTGTAATAAAAAGTACAGTACGGTCTGTAATATAATATAGCATCGCAATGGAATCGAGAATTCTTTCACATACCGCAACAGAAACCCAAAAATACGCTTAATTTTGAAGTATATTCTTAACTAGAAAATCTGTTTTGTATATCTTGGTTATAAATAAGTTGCTTATAGAAGAACTTATCTATTATTCGATGGTTCCCATGCCAGTTGTATATAGGATATATGCCAAATTTCAAAACTGAGCAACTAGTTCGCAGACAGACGGACAAGACTATATCGACTTAACTATTGATGTTCAGCAAGAATATGCATACCCTGTGCAGTCAAAAATCGATCCCTTCTTGCCGCACACACCTCAGGACAACTTGATAATACCCAATACAAGGGCATAACAAGCAATAGCAACAGCAACAACAACGGTGAAACGGGATGAACAGTTGCTGCAGCATCGTTGCCGCTGCAGGGTGGCTACTGTATTCGCACTCAATCCAGTCTCAACAGGACCACTCCCCCCGCTAAGCCCCTGTTCTGGCAATGCTGTCGCGTTTGGGATGTACAATGACAAAGTCAGTTATGGTCAATAAAATGCAATGTGTAAAGCGACAATGACGACAACAACAGCAGCAACAACGACAACGACAACCCGCGTCACGGCAACCAGCCAACAGATGGCGCTCATGTCGCCCAGTGGCCATTGGGCTATGTATTGATGAGCGCGTGAGTTTTTGCCTTGCTGCTCATCAACTAAAAACTATTGCACCAAATATTGCACACCGATAGCAAGTGAATTAGTTGAGTAAATAATAAATGTAGTTAAATATGTCAAACGCAGTTCAAGAAAACTATTAAAATCATTGTAAAAGGAATAAAATAAACAATTGCAATTGTTGCTGGTGAATTTTTGTTTAAAGTTAAAAGATATTTAATGGGGTTTTTTGACTATTTAAAATTTCTCTAATATAGAGTGATATATTCATATTAATTTACACAATAAATATATCAATTATTTGATAACTTTACATTAATAATGCAAATGTTTTCTGCTAAATATTTGCTAACAAACACTAAAGAAAAAAGTTGTTTCTGGCCATTTATATTTTTCTAATATACTTATATACAATACTATAATCAAATATTTGCTTAGTTAAATTCAATTAACTTAATCACTACTTCAGATATCTATTATATCTGTACAACATAAAAAAAACATTAAGAAACAATCTGAAATGTTTTTGGGCATTGGAACACGTATTTCATTAGTCAGTTTTTGATGGGTTCACGTGACCATCGCTAGGACGACTTCCATCGCTCATCGTGCTGGTTCTATCGCTTTATCGCATTGGGCGTTTAGGGGCGTTATGGGCGTGACCAATGACTGTGACTATCCACGCGGTTAATATCGTTAAAGCAAACAACGGGCTAGTTGATGCCGGCTGAACGCGCTCCAGGGAGCAGCAAATCGTGACGGGAACAGGAACGGGAACGGGAACGGGAACGGGCAGACGGGAGACGAGGGACGAGAGAAGATTTAAAGTTGACGGGCATCGATGTGGCCATGCTTAGAGCGCTTAAGAGTGGGCGTGGCCCAGCGCCTCTCTTACAAAGTTGGCTTGCAATTGCGTGCAGCAGCAACGAAAACAAATATTAAAAATTGTAATCAAGATTTAATACTCTTTCAGGTAAGTTCTCAGCACTCAAAGTGTCTCGCTTGCTATAAACTTATGAGAAAGACAGCTAAATAAATTTGAAAAAAAGCTTTAAAAGTATTATAATTACTAATTTCACAATAGAGGAACTTGGTCGAAACTAATTGGACTTTTAAAACCTGGGATTTTTTTTTTATCAAGGTGTGTAAATTAATACTACATTAAAAGTGGGTCATGGTTTGTCCCTAGATCAAAGCTAAATTTTAAGTTTAAACTAGCCATGAAAACCATGGCTTTTATTTCATAGTTTGACCTCTAAATCAAGGTGTCATTTAAAGTTGCATATGCGATTCATCAGTCATATTTTTGTTAAAAATCAACCGATTTTCAATAGCTATGGCGCTTTGATCGTATAAATGCTACAACTTTGTAATACCATCAAATTGAATGGGAAACATGCTTTGGGGGCATTCAGCACACGCAAAATTCACAAAGACAGAAAATGTGAAAACTCACGATTTGCTGGCAATTGGAAATTATTTTAAATTATGGCTGTGGCTGGCGCTTTTGTGGCATGACATTTGAGCCGCATGCTAACCCCAATTCCCACTATGTCAGCAGCAGCAGGAACAGCAGCAACATCAGTAGCCAAATGTTGTGGCAAATTGTGGGGTTGGGGGTGGTGAGCAGGGTGTGTAGGTGGACTTGGTTTCGCTTCAGCAAATTATCTGGTCACATGCATCGTAATTTGAGTGCAGCTACCGAAAATTGTTGCTTAAAAGATGTAAATGTTTTTGTTGTGCGCAAATTAATTAAAACGCAACGCGTCGACGGCGCCAAATTGAGCGAATGTTAAAAATATATCAACAGTAAATTGACGTCCAACACATTTGAAGTGTATTTACACACCAGCACACACACTCGCACACTCACTCGCACACCTGCACAGAGAAAAAAAACGTAAGCTGAAATCATAAAAAATTTATTCCTGATTTCAAGTTCAAAAAGCGTCACAATTCTTAAGGCAAAGTCTTGCTTGAATTAAGTGCACTAATTCTGCTTTAAATGAGTTTTAGCATAAATATTCTCTTTTTGTATTTTAAATTTGATGTTTTTTCGCTGTGTGCATTTGAATGGATTTACACCCGTTGTCCGTTTCAGCTGCGTTGCAACTTTAATTGCTTTGGTGGTTTGGGCCAAATTAGATTCTGCGGGTTTGTCGCCAGTTCACCGTTAGCCACTTCATCGACCCACAATTGAGCAGAGCGTGCATTCATCTTGCATCCATCCGCAAGGCGATCAGAAAATTGCATGTGAAAAATGGACGCTTCTGATGCAGATGCTGACGCTTTAATTAATGTTGTCGATGCTGTTTATGCGCTCCACTCAAGTGGAGCTTCACATGGGGAATGTGGCACGAACTGGTTGGCAAATGTTTGATCTAATTGCATTTGGCTGTTAAGCATTAACAAATACATTTCATTTCGTTATGCATAGAATTCGTAATGGAATAGTTTTCAAAACAGCTCCAAAAAATAAAAAAAGAGCGGAAATGAATAATGAATATTAAAGAGAATTGAATTCGTATACTGAAAATGTTAGCTGTTGCTTTTGCTTAATTTGGTTTAAAACTTGGCAACAAATTAAATGCGGAAAATATGCAATCGGATAATCTGAAACTGTTTCTGAAGTATGTACTAGGAATATCTTCCAATTTGTAGCTTACTGAGACAGACAGACGAATAGATGAACTATATTTGATATGACTGATCAATAATATGTATACTTAATATATATACTTAATATATATACTTAATGCCCAACTTTATTATACTTTTTCACCGATTTTTAATGGACAGGCAATGAGTAAGTGCTGAGTGTTGAGGAAACAAAAGAAAATAGCTAAATTATATTTTAATGACTGACAGATCTTTAACTTATATCCAAATGGGAAGCAGCTCCTGACAGAAACCAAAAGCAAACGTCAACAAAATTTGAATAACGGAATACTTCTACGTCAGTAGTTGTAGCTGTGAATATTTATTTTTAAATATTATTTTTTTTTGTCAATCTGCACCTGAATTTGAGCCACCCGCGAGACATTTGGCATGCGACACTGCTTTCCGACTAAATGCTTTTGTTATGGACGTGAGCCTAGCTAGATGCGACCCCTAAAATACCAGCCCCTAAAACTTGATTTATTTGTGATACGCAAAGGAAAAAAGCGAGAGGTTCCTGAGTTCCAGCCAGTTCTCCATCTAGCCTGCGGCTAGCTGACTGTGAGCTGTTGGCGTCGTGTTTGTGTTTGTTATTGGCCGGCATTTGTAAGCCTAATCCTAATGCTTTCTAATTACGCTGGCGGCGCAGACGTCTCTCTCTGTGCTAGGCAACTGTGCCCACTGTGCCCACTTGTTTGTTGCCTACTTTACGGCTACTTATCACTTTTTGTGCGCCTGTGCTTGGGTGTGGTTGGGTGTGTGCGTGTGTGCGTGTGTGTGTTTTTAACTTGAATTGCCTGTCAAGTGGTTTCATTGGGCCTAAGCCAAGGCTGGCGTCTAATTATTTGCCCGCTGGCCAGGTTGCAGCTATCAAATCAGACGCCGACTAGGAAACTGACTCGGAGGCCATTCAACTGGTCGGCGACAGAGCGAGTACGGTGAACACTCTAATATAACACCCAAAATATGTGTGCCTTTGTGTAAAGACAAAATTAAAATTAATTAATGAAATAATCAATGATTTTAATAGACTGCAGAAATAGTTTTATATTTTTATATTATGTGTTTATTATATTTTATAGATATTTTTTAAAATTAACTTATTGTTTTTCTTTATTCAATACTATTCAATTAAATTCAAGACAATTGTCTGGCAGTTTAAATTATCGAACGATCACTGTACTTCCATACTTAAATATGCTCGTCGTCGACAACGCGAGAATTTCAAAAACTTAAGCTGGTGCTTCGAGACATGTACTTAAACCATTTTGTGTAATTTGAGGGCAGAGTTTGTAAAGTGGTCATGTGAAAATGTTAAACGGAGACACACAAACAGAATTATTTGTCATTATATATCTGTCATTATATATGACACACAAAAACCGAATCAATTCCGTGTTGAGTGTATCATTAAATCAAATTTTCCGTTTAGAATAATAACACTATTCTAATAACTCTGTTCCTTGGTCCTGCTAGCTCCTAACTAATCTCTCCATTTAAGTTAATGTCTTGCCGTGAATAGCCTAGTGCAGTGGGCAGTACATATGCCGAAGCTGGCCGAATCGGTTCATTATATTGTATACATGTCAAACAATTGGTCGAAAGATGATTTATTGTATATGAAACTTTTCTGTTTGCTAAGATGTGTTACACTTCTAAAATTTGGGCAACAAATCTTGAATTGTATCATATATGATATAGGAATAATTGCTTTGCCTTTTCATAGTGAAAATTAACTCCGCCAGGTTGACATTGGTCGGCTATATTAAGTTAGCCTCGACTTGCCAAAGATCCAATGATTTTGACACATTTTTTGCATATATATATATATATATAGATTTGTAAGTCCTTATCAACCTAGTCGAAATACTTTAAGGTATAGCTGGGCAGACAACGCGGCTGCTCAAAATACAGTTTATCAGAAAGCTCCAAGGTGTACTTAAGCTAAACAAAGGTCTACTTAAACATTACGAAGCATTTTAAACTGTGAACCCAACGGCAGACAGCGTGTCCCGAGCAGTGACAATGCCACTTCGCTATTGTCGCCCAAAGGATCGAGGCGAGAGGAAGACAGAGTGGGAGAGGAGGGCGTGGCATACACTTGACAAGCATTTATATTTATTTGTAGATATACATATACATATATTGCATATATCTGCATAAATGTATATGGTTTTTTAGGTAGCGCCGTCGCGTAAATTTATGATGGGTATCACAAATGGCAGCATGCCCCCAACTCCCCTGTTGCTATCCCCCGCACCCCACCCGCGGCCATTTTGGCCGAGTGTGGCAAAGCCACAGCGCAAACAGGGCCGCCAAAATGGCAAGCAATAAAAATAATTGCAAATTTCGAAATTTAAGTGTAGGCGTGTTTGCTACGTTTAAAGTATGCTCCCCTCCACCCTGGGCACCTGCCTGCTGGTGATACAGCCAGCATACATACAACCCACCAGCCGCTGCCCCACCCACTTCTGTGCTGCACAAACAATGGGCAACGAGGCGAATGCTCAACGTGCTGTAAAATCTGCGAGTCGCGGTTGTTCTTCTTTTTTTTCAGTTGTTGTTCGCCTTTTTTTTTTGGTGTGGCAAGTGTTGTGTGTGTGTGTGTGTGTGTGTGTGTGTGCTGCGTATTGGTCTGGGTTTGTGCCTCTGTGTGTCTGCATGTGGCTTACAATCTGTTTCGCAACTCACGTAAAATATAAGGTAATTTGTGGAAATTTGATGTTTATCGTAAATTGTTTTTTATTTGCGCAATGTCACCATTTGCGGTTTCCCAACACACACACAAAGACTTACACACCACTCACACACACACACACACACACACAGAAACATACACACGGAGAGCGGGGGCAGAACTCGCACAGCTGCCACACACACATACACACACGCATACATAAAAGGGCGGCCATTTTTTAATTGTTTCGCAAAACAATTGCAGCATTTTTCAATTTACCTGCACCTTCACCACAGCTCTTCCTTTGATGCCACTTATTGTTGCTGTTCTCGTTGCGCTTTTTGCTTCTCTAGTGTAAAGTCCTTGAAACACTTGCTTGAGTATCAAATAGATGAAGAGCAGCAGCAAAATGGCGATTATCTCATTGTTAAAACTCCATTTATGAATTGCCATTTTTTTTTATTTCCGACCGTTTAGTATTAATGTAAATATGTTTAATATATAAATAAAAAAACCTGCCCAGTTCAATAAAAAAGCCGCCTACTTGAAGAGTTTTACATTTATGTTTATTCATATCGTATTATGCATATATAATATCGTTTATATATATATATATATATATATAGTATGTATATATATAGTAATTATCAGCTAAGTTATAGTTAAAATTTAGTTTAAGTAAAATGCTTGGAACGCCTGGCGACCAACATCTACATACACAAATCGAATTTATAATTAGTAATGCATATTATGTATTATATATATATATATATATATATGTTTTTTTTTATATATCTATATCAGCCATTTCTGGGACCGTTTTCTAATAGTTTACAGAGTGAGAAAGAGTTTTGAGTTTTGAGAAAATGAAATAACAGGACGACTTTAATTGGACATCAAATCGTTAATTGCTTAGGCTACTTACACTGCTCTTGTTGTTGGACTATTTTTGACTTGAGTTACACTTTTTGCTCTCATTTTTCTTTATCTTATAATTAACACATAGATTTGACTGCTTATGCTTACTGCTAGCTTAAAACTTAATTACAAATTAAATGTGGCAAATAGAACATGGAAAAATCTGGTAATTTTAAGTTACTTAGCTTTTTCTCAAGTGTGTCAAAAATCACAGGAATAAATAGGAATCGTTGTGGAAATTTAAAGAATTTTAATTTCGATTCTGAATTGCAATCGTTAAAGTTGCGGTTTCGGTTCTCGTTTACCATCCTTCCCTTAACTAAAATTCACAGAAATTCATAATATCAACTTATTTAACAGAAAACTCTACAAAAAAGACCAGGAACTTTATTAGCTACCAATTATGAATTAAAATTTGACTGAAATTCAAAAAGCATTTTTCATTTTGCTTTCATTACTTTTTTCTTTGTTTCCATTTTTGATGTATTCTGTTTTTTTTTTTATTTTCATGTGTATTTACATTAATTAATCTTTTTTTTTATATTGCATACTACAATAATTTATATTTATTATTATAAATTGTATCAATATTTTGTATATACAATGTACTTATAATTAGTTGCTTATTTTAAATGTAATTCATTTGCTTAACATATTTTCGTTTTTTATGCATGCTTTGCATAAATTTGCTAAAATACTGTTCAATCATTCATCATTATATATTTATGTATATTTTTTTTAACTTTTCTTTTATGCTATTTTTGAGCATACCCTGTACCCAGAAAATGATTAAAATACTTACTATAAGCTTGTAGTAATATATAAAATAGATGGAAGAATAAAAATTGATTAAATATAAATTTAGCAACGAAATCAAAGATTTCCAAATATTTTAGGTGTAAGGATCAATAAAATGGACACTCTGTAATCAATAGCTTCGTTATTTGGTATACATATCTTTCAGCAAGTCCTAAACTTTAATTACCCAAATCCATTTTTTAATTAACCTAAGCCTTGGGCTTTAATACTGGGCATAGGGTATCTCAATATTAAACTGCTTTCGCATCGTTTTTAGTTGCGTTTATTTTGCTTTCTTTTCAGTATTTAAGTTGGTTGTAGTAGATATCAAAAACAAATGCCTCAATTATGCTTTGGTGGAATATTTGAAAGGTTTTTGCTTATACGTTTTTATTTACCTAAAAATAAAAAAAAATTGGGTAAACTCTTTTACAAAATTTATTTTCAGTTTATATTTTGCACATAGCCTTTAATAGTTTACCATACACATTTTATTTTTATTCTAGCTACAGAAAACGCAGCGAAATAAAAAAAGAAAAAACTAATAAACATATTCTGTATTATTTTATCGTGTATATAAACAACCCATTTTAGTTGCCATGGACACTAAATGAAAATTGTTTTTAGATTTTGTTTGGGTAAATGGAAAAGTGCGTTTGAAAAATTGCTTATAACTAAACGTGCAAGAGATTAGATTATGAATATTCTGTGAGCAATAAAGCCTGTCAAATTCGTACTATAAATGAAAAATAGACAACATGAATATATAACAAATACGATATTCTCGTTTTCTATTTCTCATTGGACGTTCACATGCTGAAAAAAGATATTTTACTCTCTACTGGGGTCTAATAATGGCTATTAGATGTGGCGTGCCGATATTGAAACTAAATTTTAATTAAAAATTAAAATGATAATTGCAAGCAATGTCGAAGAATATTTGCATTACCATTATTGAATTTATAGAACAATTCTTTAATTGTAGATCTAAAATTGTCGATTAAATGTTTAAACAAAATGTAGTTGCAGCCTGGCTTAAACAGATCCGATTTTGGCCTCATAAAGAGCAGAATACACGGAAAAAAAATCCATACTGAAATCAAGAATATTTTCTGGACAGAGTAACGAAAATAATGCTCTAAAATTTTCTTCATAATTTCTTTAATAAATTCGAATAATTTTGGTGTCTTTTTTCTATTTGTTGAGTTTTTTCTTTGTATTTCATTCTCATTTGTTTGATGGTAGAGTTTAATTTGGGATTAAAATGCTTATTTAAGGATTTCTCATACTAGAATGCAATTTTGTTCTCTCTATTTTCGGTCTATGTGGCATTAAATCGCCAGCTTATTTCATTTGGTTGTCGGTTAAATATAAATTAGTTTGTTGATTGCACTTGGATTTCGAAAAACATAATTCAAGTCCCGGCATTTTTATCGGCGTGAATTAACATTTAAATTGCATGGTTGACGAGTTTTGTATATATTGTTGATTAATTTGAATGTGATATTTGAGGTTTGTTTATGTTTTCTAACGGAAGTTTTATAACTGTTTATTTCGATAGGTTTACCGGTTTTACCTTTGCGTCTTTGCCATTAGAAATTTAATAAATATCTGTGTGACCTAATTATTAGCGAGTTGCCAATTAAGTTTGTAAAATGTGGCAAATAAATTGAAATTTGCGCTTTGATTTTGTAGAAATATTAATTTGCAACATTTACGCAATCTAATTTGCGCAAATAGGCCCTCAATTGTAATTTGTAATTACAATTTTCATGATTATAAACGACAATTGAAATTAGCAGAGCAATTAGTTGTTGATCATTGTTCTTGTTGTCAATAAAAACGCTCGACCCACACCATTGAGAGAAGGCCCTCAATTTAACCTGCACACAAAAACATTGGCTAATGAGTGGCCTTTTGTCATTTTCAATGGTTTCACTATATAAATGCCCTGCGGTGTGGACACTTTAAATTTGCCAGCACTTGTGTTCTGACTTTGAAACATGCATTTTCGCAGGTATTTAACATAACTCACATCCTCATCGATATCCTAGAAAAATACATTAATAACTGTTATCTACATTCATTTTTATCGAATTTCGCTGGCGCTTGGACGACAATTCGATAACGATTATCGTTTATGTTATCCATACATTTTCTATACAATTTTATAATAGATTCTGTTTTTGGTAATTAACAGATCGATGTTGAATCGATAGTGGAATAATAAATCAAATAATCTGATTATGTAGACCAAACTGAGAATAAGTAAATAAAAAAATAAAAAATATCTTGCCTCGGTTAACTATATAAAATGATAAATTATTTATTCAGAAACCTAATCAGGGTATTTAATCTACCACTTTGCCAAAGTCAGCCTATGGTTTTTGTCTGCCGCATTTATTTTAGTCGGTGCAATTAAAATACCATTTTGTTGTGTCTGCATATGTTTTTATTGTGTGTGAGTGTGTGTGTGAGTGTGTGTGACTGTAATAACGGTTTATTTAATTTTGCTAAATTTCCATATTGGCCACACAGTTTTTGTTTTGGATTTTCGCGCAATCGTAACCTCAAAGGTTTTTGTGTTTGGCTTTTGGTTTTACAACAATGATTTTAACCCGAATTTGCTGGCTATTTGTATTTGTCGCCAATTTTAATACGTAATAAATGCGCAACCTCAATTTGGCCGCATTTCTGAATAATATGCTCACATATTTTACATTTATGCAGATAATGGAAATAAATCAAATGGAATACAGACTTGTTGCTAAATTGAAATTAAATTAATTTGTGATTAATGTTGTTAACTATATCAAAAGTAATACATGAAAGAACTCAGTTTTGACCCACTTTCAAAATGTGATTTACTTTGATTAAGTTAGTGAAGGGCAACAGAATTTTCATATCAACGAATTTTGTGTACCTTCAACTTATTGAAAATGGCTATTTACCCTTTTTGAAATATAACTTCTCGTATATCAATCCAAATCGATTGCTGATAGCAATAAAAAAAACACACACAATTAAACAGATATATCTTTCTTATTGGATATGAACAAACATTGACATAGCTTTTTAACTTTATTATTTAAATAAGATCGTATAGGAAACAGCAAAGAAGACATGCAAAATTGTGGAAAGATAATCGAAGCCCCAATTGAGTAAATATACACATGTATAATATATATATAGATATATATTTGTATATACAAGAAGGTGATTTCAGTTTCGAGCTTGGAGAGCTTGTTTCAACCATCAAAAATGAGAGACATCGATTAATGTTCTTAAAAGCTGGTCTCAGAGTATCTCCAAGTCAATTTCTCCCGACTAGAGCTTCTTACTTGTATTTTTCTTGCAGTATTTAATCTGGGAATCTGCCTGTGCACTTAGTTAACTAAAAGTATTAAATATACGCCTACACATATTCCATTCCTTCGAGAATGACTTTTTGAATGCCTTAGTAAGCAAGTCCAGCAACAAACTACGAGCACACATGCAAAAACCGTGTTTTAATTATTTCGTATACTTATATTTTTCAAATGCTACTTAACTTCTTTTCTGTGTGTGTATTTTACAAATTCAATTTTAATCAAAGTGCACGTTTTGTATTATTATTATATTTTTGGTATTTTAGCGTATTACTTTGATATTTGGTGGTTTATACATTAAATGCCTGTAACTGTGCTTAGATCTAGTTATTTTGGATTTTGCTTTACTGTTTTGGTCGAAATTTGTTTTTGTAATTCTCTGTTTTGTATTTTTTATTTGTTTTTCATTTAGATAGAAGACACCTAAAAAGTATGCAATTTGTATTTTTAGTTTAAGTGTAACTTAAATTGCTAAAAATTGTGAATTTTACGTTTTACCACTAATTTTACTTACTTAATGCTAATGTCAAAACGTGCTGTTAATTTTAAATCCTATTTTTATATGTTTTAATTTGTGTTTTGCATTTTTATGTTGTTGGTTGTTGCCTCGCAAATTGCAATTTAATTTGCTAAATCCTGTATAATGTCCGCTGTAACGAGAGAGAAAGATAGAGATAGAGAGAGAGAGAGGGTAAGTCGATATTGTTTAGCGTTTGTTAATCTCACTAATAAATAATGCACAAATGACTCAATTTAAATTAATATAAACCCACATTAAAAAGGTGATTTAATTTCATGTTAGTTTCCCATCTAAACACCCGCAATGCTATTAATTTAGTTAATTTGCATGCTAAATAGGAGGAAGAGCATTTGAGGCGGTTGATAGTCAGCGAATTACCCTTGGCAGATGTGTTTTGAATGTATTATTATTCAAATGTAAAGACACGGAGATAAACGGAGAAATACCTAGTGTAAATGTGTTCAGAAGAAATATTATTAAATCAAAAAATATATATTAATTATTAAGGTTCTGGGAAAGGTTATCAATTGGTTGAACCGGAAAACCAGAACACCATCTAAAAAATGAATATAGTAGACTAGCTGATAGGCCTATTAATACTTTTCTTTTAATAATGCTTCATCCTATTTGTTTACATTTGAACAGGGTATTATTTTTTTGTGGGAGCTTGTGCGTAGTCCTCATTCCATACCCCCAAAATAGGTCAGCAAAGTTTTTGAATGCACTGCTATAAGTACGCGATTTGAATACAAATACTTGAGTATTTATATACAAAACCGCAAAATATGCAAATCTAAAACTAAAAATATATTTGTGTTATTTATTTGAATGGATTGCCGCTCCAAATGCATTTGGGTTCAATCGCTGTGTTGATGGATGAATACAAAACGAGTATTGAATTCAATACATATTTGTGTGCTAGGTGTATATATACATATACATATATATATATATATATATAGAAGCATGAATGTCTATCATCCAAATATCAATCTAACTGTATTATGTGACAAATGCAGCGAAAAATAATCAACACTCAGCGACAGTTCTGGAATGCAAAACGCAATTCGAATGCCAAAACACTCAGCTAGGTGAGCTCTGAGCTCTGAGCTCTTCCAACTGTGTGCCATTATCTGTGTGTGTGTATTAGTATATCTGTCTGTGCGTGTGAAGGTGTGTATGTATGTGTGTGTGTGTGTGGGTTTGGGATATTTGAAAAGTCAACTTTTGCCAAGTTTTCACACTTTTGTGGCAGTGTGGCGCTTCCTACGTTTATGCGTTGCATTTCTACTTTAACAAGCTTTCCATTCAAAAAGCTTTGAATTAAAAATGGTTTTTCTTATTTAGAAATAAGTTTTCCACACGAAATTGTGGCTTATATTTCTCTATAATTTAAAAGAACTGCTCACTTTGCCGTCTCTAAAATGCGAATAAGCTGTAGATTTTATTATTTATGCACACTTGATATATTTTATTTGTGTATAATAAACAGATCTGCTTCTAATATTTTTAAGTTTAATATTTCAGTTCCTTAGGTTAATATATAATTAATGAGCAAGCGACAGAATTAGAAAATTCTTAAAATTTGACAAAAATGTTGACTACTTTAAAGTGTGCAAAATATCACGAACAGACACGTATAGGTTTGTCACACATTTTTATGTTTCCAGATGTGTGTGTCTGTGTTTGTTTGCGTGTGTGTGTGTGTGTGTGAATGTGTGTTGTTGATTTCGCGCACACTTTGGCACTCTGCACTAACGCGTTGCAACGCTGACAATTGCAACTTTTGCATAAATATATTTTCTGCATTTGCCACGCACACTTCACACTTCGTGACAGTTATCCACCCCCTTGCCGCTTTGTGTACCTCCCACACACCGTTTCCCTTTATCTCTATGCACACTTCAAGACAAGTGGAACTGCAAATTGTCGTTTGCGGTTGCATCGCGCTCACAATAAAAAATACTTTAGCATACTTTTCTGCGCACGCAAAAATTTCTGTCAATGTTGCGCGAGTCTGTTGTGTCTTTGGCTTATTGTTTAGTATATAAAATGCTAGACACGTATTTAGATCAATTGTTAAATACACAATTTATTAAAATAAAATATATTGTATTTAAATGATACATGAATGAATATATATTCCTAGCTGCGGACAGCTTTATGGGCCGTGCTCAAAACCAATATACTTTTCAAACATAAATGTGCTTTGCAGCAATTTTCTGAATAATAAACGAATATATGGTGAATGGCCGATTGTTTCAGCCTGAAAGAGTTTTAGCGTGAAGAACTCAATTAACAAGCACAATTGAGCTTGTGAAGCGCAGTGCAAACAAGTGCAAAAGGCTCGTTTGAAATTTATGTGTGCAACGCTTGTTGTTATGTTTCATTACCTAATAAACATTTTATGAGCGGTCAGTCAACACACACGCACACACACACACACATCAGCACAACCAGCCCAAAATAGACAAAGCGAAATTGGTAAATTGTTTGAAAGATGCATAGAGCCGATGTCCGGACGCCGGAGGTCACAGTTTCCCCGGCAGAATTGAGAGGCAAGCCACCGGATAGCGCGCAGTTAGCTATGCCATAATTAACAAGCTCCGAAACGGGCTCCAATGGGCAATTGCTGATGCTTTGCCATTTGGGGTTTTGATACTCTAACCAATACTGAACATGACGGCTATGCAACTAACTTTGCTTTTAGCTTTTAGTTATGAGATTTTAATTTTTTGTAAAAAAATCCTTAAGAAAAATATTTTTAATAATTCAAGAGCTTAAACTTAAAAGGTCATAAGTTAATTTATGCTATTCACATCTGGAATCAACATCTTCAACATGATTTAAAATTAAACTAAAATCACATTGTATGAGAAATATTAAAAACAGAATTGAGAATGTAACCTGAAAATTATAAACAATTAGAATATTTGTATTTATTTTTATAGTTAGAGTTTTATAAATGAAACTGACAACCATGCAGTGAGTGTCCTTAATCAAATAGTTCTCATTTAAGTAGAATTAAAAGAGAAGTTCCCCAGCTGAGAAATTCTTACAACTGCTTATTGCCAGACAATCGTATATAATTAATGTGCTCTGAAGTCTTGTTAATTTTACGGCAATTTTACTCCACAAATGGCACAATTTTAGGCATTGTGTAGATTATTTTTTGGTTTGTCAGTAAGCCTGTTATAATCCGAAGAGACTTTCTGCTCATCTTCAGATAATTAACAGTATGTTTCTCATCATGGCTGCCTTTTTTGCCTTCATGACTTTATGAGAAGATTGTCAGTAATTTTTAGTAGCCTGCTGCGCTTCCATTTTATATTGAAATAACTTTATTGTAAGCTTAACTTTGTTGGACTAGAAAAATCAAATATCGATTAAATAAAATTATATAAAATAATATATAATTTTCTAAATTGATATTTTATCGGAAAATCAATATCTATTTATTAATACGCTCAAATTATTTTAATGAAAGAGTGTCTTGGAGTTTATCTAATGGTTCACATCATTTTTGTTTGCTCGCTTGTTATTTAATTGTGTGTGTAGTGTGTATGTGTATGTGTATGTGTGTGTGTGTGTGTGTGTGTGTGTGTGTGTGTGTGTGTGTGTTGTCAGTTAACGCCCCGTGTGCAATGCTCATAAAACATGCTTGGCCGCAGGTATTCCAATGGCTTCCAGTTAGCTCCTGGCTCCTAGCGGTTTCAGTGGCCACTTTGGCCAGCTTCAGCGCGACCAATTTCTCTTCTCTCTCTCTCTCACACACAAGCGCTATCTCTCTCGCTCCCTCTCACGTATTTATGCCTATGAATATTTCATTTAATTGAAGCACATTCATTACGGACCACAGTAATAGCAGTAGTTGCTTGTGCCACGCCTCTCGACACCGCCACCGCCAGCTTTTCACAAAGTGCGCTCACTTTTGGCGTTGTAATTAAAATAAATTTATTACGCAAAATGTTTTGGCAAAAAAATTTGTCAAAAGTTGTTGCCACGGCATAAATGATGGCGGTACTCTCTGCGCTCTACGTGCATATCTTATAGTGTGTGTGTGTGTGTGTGTGTGTGTGGCAGAATGTGTTTGTGTGTTTATTGCCTGCTGTGTGTTTAATGATCTGTCGTGCAAACTGAAACTCTGCTTGGCTGCTCTATTTGTTGTTGTTGGCCGGCAAATTGATGCGGTTAATATGCTTCTAATTGTTAATTTTGTGTTGTCAGAGTCGATAGACTAGCCAGCTAGCAGATATCCTGTAGCCTTGACAATCATATTTATAAATATTAAATGCCTTTAGAATTTCTCTTTGAATGTTTCTTATACAAATACTGCAACGTGGCAGCTTTTTTTTGTTCTTACTTTCTTAGCCTTTTACAATTCCCGGGAAATTGCTTTGAACTGCAAACATTTATTTCTCATAAATTGATGCTAGCATCGAATTGTAAACAAAGACTAAAAAATTAAATTTCTTAGAAACATTAAACTAATAAAAAAAAAGTTTCTCAAAGCTGGCATTAAGAAAAAAACAAGAAAGTTCTGCTATTCGAGGCACGCCAAAGAATATATACTCTGCAGAAAGGAGACAAATGGCCGAAATAGGAATTTAACTATAAATTGTGAAAAAAGGAGCATAATAACATCGAAACCAAGAGACGGAAAGACAGATAATGATTCTGATCGTAATTTATACTCCTTTAATGGGTTGCAAACTTGACAGCAAAACTAGCATACCCGCTACAAGGATATAAACAGTCCATTGAAACAAGCCCAAAGCGATACGCGGAATGTTGCTCAAATAAACGCGAATAAAGACAGAGAGAGAGAGAGAGAGAGAGAGAGAGAGAGAGGGGGGAGAGAGAGAGGGGGAAAAGTGCGAAGTGGAAATCTAAAGAGACGTTAAATGTTTGGCATTGTATTTTGACTCTGATTGTTGCCGCTGTTGGCATTCTTCTCTCCACCCCGCGAGGAATAGCCGCAAATGCGGCAATTGAATTGCAAAGATCGAGAACTCAAAAGCATTGCTGCACATCCCGCCGCCCCCGCAGGAACAACCCGCTTCTCGCCAAAATGCATCAAACAATGGCGAAATATTTTCGCTGGCCACGTCAAAAGCAACGCACCGACTAACAACTTTTCTTCTCTTTGCAACTGAGTCGAGCCGAGTCGAGTCGAGTTGCACTTGCAACGCAAGTTAACTTTTATTGTTGTTGCAGATTCTTTTCTGGTTATTGCTTGGCGCGTGGCAGTTGGAATGCTAAAAAGCATAAGCACGAAAAGCGGGAGTACAACTAAGCAACAGAAACTGCATAACATGAATACTGAGCGCTCTTGGCAATATCCGACTGAATGATACTCTTTGCGGAGGCAACAGAAAGAAATATATATAAATATATTGAAGCAGCAGATATTTTTAATTGAGCACAGTTTATATTTCGTATTCTTTTTGATAATTCCCAATAGTCACATTATTTTTAAATGTTGTTTGATTCAAGAATGTTTACACTTTAAAGATATTCCCTTCATTTGCTTTGAATATCATTATATTTATATGCAACATTTAGAATCGAACTGCTTTTAAGATTAAAGATCTTATAATTTCATAGCAATATGCAACATTGAAGTATTTAAGACGCGAAAGTCAGCAAAAGGCAACTTTGCAACTAAAACAAGAATTTTCAGTTGCATAATGAATTTACACTCAAGTTTGCTCAATATTTACTTTAAGCTTGTTTTCTGTTGTCTGTTACGCAATTCTGGCATAGTCTTTGTCTGTTGCCCTCAACTTTCCACTCTCTTTGCAGATGTTATAAATTTGAAGCAAGAATTGAAGCTGCCAGCTGGCTTGGCGCCTCTTCATTTCTGGCTTTTTTTCGGACATTTCTAGTTTCCTTCATTTGGAATTTACTTTCTTATTGCAGTCAAGAAACGAACGAATATTTTTGTTTTTTTTTTGGGCTTGTATTGCCTGCCCCAATGCTGTTGTATTGTTTTTTTGTTTCGATGCTGGTTCGTGGTACACAGCTCTGTGTGGCAGCTGTTGTTGCTGTTCGACTTTGACTGCTTGGTTTTAATTGAAATGTTTCTGCAATTGATGCTGCTGTTGCTGTTGCTGTTGCAGCTTCGGTGGCAAAGCGGATTAGAGCTCATTCATAATGCACGTGCCTGCCAAATATGGATGACAGCAAAACAATCAAAGCACTGACTTCAAACGTTTGCCATTGACTAATTGAAGAAGCAGCCACGAACATGTGGCACATTCAAGTGCTGAGTGTATGCTTCATGGCATACAATACTTTCTATAGAGTCAGTTAATTATCTTTCCTATTTTACATTCATGTGTTACAACAAAAAAATCACAGACTTCATTTTAGGTGTACAGTTTGCTGGTGTCTCCCATAATTTTCTCTATTTACAGGATAGCACAACACTCATACGACACGTGGTATAATTTTTGATTTGTTCTGATTTGCTTGTTGGTTTTTATTTTTTGGTTTTTTTTTTGTTTTGCAGGCTTAAGCAGCCCAATCAAATTGTGTTTTTTACAACGCACGCTTTTTTCTGGCAATTTTGCAGTGGTAAAAACACGAAACTATTGTGGCACTTCTAAGCTCTTTGAGTGACTGGCAAAACAAATTTGTAAAAGCTGTTGTGGTTGGAGTTAGAGTATATATATGTGTGTGTCTTATTGGTTGATAAACAGGGCTGGGGAGTTTGGTCGACAAAACAGTTGTTCATAAAAACATTCACCTTTCTGAGAACTCTGCTTGCTCTGTCTGCAAGAGTATAAAAGTGAATCTATATCATATTACTTGAATACCAAGTAAATGTTAAGAATGTAGAAATATGAATGCTTTAACTGACGGAAACAGCTTTAAAATTACTTAAAAGCTTTAAGCGTTCTTAAGCTTAAAGCTTGACAAACAACCTATGCAATCAATTACATTTCACATAAAGCTCTTATTCCGTGGCAATGGCAAATTCACTTTCATAACTTAAAATTAAGTCATAAATTTCAAAAGCTGTGGCTAATTTCTTGAGCACTCAATAAATTTATGCGCTCTGCTAATAAAAAGTGAATAATGACTTGGGTTAACTAAGCGAATGTTTAGCATAAATTGTGTCGTAAATATGGAAACACCAACCATCAACAACTGATTTTCACTGGTTTGCCGTGCAGCTTTTCCCATTGTGTCTGGTTTGCATTTTCGCTTTTTTGTATACTTTCCTTCTGCTTCCTCTTCTTTTTGGGGCATGTGGCATTGCATTCTGTTCAGTGATTCACTTCACTTATAGCTCGCAGCGTTGTTTGAGTTTGATTTTCTAAAATATTTTGTGCTCGTGCATTTTACATTTTTCGTTGCTGCTGCTGCTGCTGTTGCTGCTGCTGTTGCTGCTGCTGCTGTTGCTGCTTCAGTTTGTTTGGCCATATATTTTTTTTATACTTGTTTTTGGTGTTTTTTCTCCTATTTTTCAGTTAGTATTTTTGTACTCCCATTTCATGTTGGAAGCTGGGACTGGCAGGTGTGCGGGGCATCGGAGTTTGCAGTTGCAATAGTTGTCGCTGCAAGCGAAGCAAAAAAAAAAAAAACAAAAAAAAAAACAACAACAGAAACAGGAACATTTGATAGAAAAGGGCAGGACTAAAAGGATACAGAAGCCAGCATAGACTACTTTCTGTGCATTTATCTATGGATATGTATGTACATATACAAAAATGTTTATTTGTATTTGTGTGTCTCTAGGGGTTGTTTGCAAGCTGTGTCTGAATCCTGCTGTTCATGCATAAAAGGATACGGATGCAAATTGTACACATCCTATAGTGGCTGCTCAGCTTCCACAGCTGCTTGGCAATTCTATTTCGTATTTGTAAGTGTGCCAAAGCCTCGCTCGCTCTGTCTCAGTCGGCACTTGCAACACTTAGTTGCATTATCAATCACACTGATTTCCCAGCCATTCATCTGCCCTGCTTATCCAGCAGCCAGCCAAGACAAACGGTCAACAGCAGTGCTGACAATTTCGCAATTCCCCTTAAATCTCTGATTTGGTCGAACTGCAACTGTGCGCAATTTCAAGGATTTGAACAAAATGGATGATATCCGTTTTTTAATTTTACAAATTTATTGCCAAAATAGCAAAGATTTAAATTTGTAATATTTTGTGAAAATTCATTTGTTTATTTTATTAAGATGAGTTGATTAAACTTGTTTGGCTTGTTGGTTTTAACTAGTGTATCAAACTGAAGTCTATTTTGGTTCCCGTAAAAGTTATGAATTCGTTTCTCGTTTTTTTCGGCTCCGGATCAGTTCATTAAATGAAAAACTTCTTTTTTTTTACCAAATTACCCAAATCAGCAGCAAAAACATCGTTCGACTATATCATATAGCTGCTATTGGAACAGGTGGTAAAATGTTGCAAACTTAAAATGGAATTTAGATATCCTTCAGTCTGTCTTCAGTCTGCAGGGGTATGCAATCTTTGGCATGTCTGGGATAGGTATTCTTTTTGGTTAAATATACTTATCCCTGAACTCTTTAAGAATCTTCATGTTGATTACTCATTACTTATGAATAAAGACATACAGGGTACATACATACATAGAAAACAGGGTATTTCGCAGTCGACTATTCGACAACAGCATTCAAAGTAATTGAATAATTGAATGTTCGCAAAACTGTTACGAAAAATACTCACCCAGCTGCTGTTTCTGCTGCTGCAGCTGTTGATGTTGCTGTTGCTGTTGTTGTTGTTGTTGTTGTTGATCCTTGCGCTGCGGCGGCAGCGGAGGCTGCTTAGCCTTGCGCAGCGTTCCATAACGCTGAGCTGCCTGCAGCATCTCGTGCGGCGTTAACGGTTGCTGCTGCTGCTGCTGCTGCTGCTGTTGTTGTTGATGCTGTTGTTGCGCTGATGCCGATGGTGGTTGTTGCTGTCCAAAACTCTGTTGACTAAGCGAGCTGGTCACAGAGGTTATGTGCGGATAGCCGGAGTAGTCCATCAGGCCACTGAATGCTGATGGCGGTCGCTGTTCCACATAGATCTGTTGGCTTTGGGCGGCGGCTAGTTGCAGGCGCCACAGCGCCTCCTGCGACAGATCGCGTGCATTGCTATAGTTATTCTCCTGGCTGCCGTTCGACCCTGCAAACATACGAATACATAAATTAGCAAAGGATAGCTGCGCCACATGCTCTTTAATGCAGCAAAAGAGATGTGATGTGAAGTGAGGAGTGAAGAGTGCGGGCTTGGGGTGGGGACGGAACAAATGCGTGCTGTGCTCAGGCGGAAACATGAAAGTCACAATGGCTAATTGGAATACAGAAAAGGTGCCATGTCATCATGCTCATCATACTCCATCCAGCTGTCCAGCTGTCCAGCTGTCGAGCTGTTCAGTTGGAACAACGCCTTCGTCTTGGGTTTCAGCCATCTGCATTTGATATACACGAAATTTTGCATAATTTAGTCTGATGTTGATGGACGGATTAAATTACTCGGACAACTCGGGCAAAAACTTTTCAAATGCTTTAAATTATATCAAATTATTTAGCTTAGCGGGAGCTACGCATTTTTTGTTGTATATTGAATTTGGTGTATTGTGCGAGAAATTGATTTGTGCAAATTGGAAAAGAAAATCAACACTGTTAAATTGACATGCGTTAAATTAACAGCGTATTTTGGGTATTTATTGTTTAAGTTAGGTTGGATTTCATTTAATATTGCTTTTTAGGTAACTCGGGTATTTTAATATAAAATTACTTACTATTTACTTTATATATATTTAATAGTTCACAAGAGCTTATGGATACACGGAGTGTTTAACAAGATTTGATTTACCTCCCCAAGTTAATAAGTAAGTGTGAAAATCATTTAAAAATAAATATATCTTTGATTTTAAACAAGATCATTTCAATATATAATAATCATTTAAGAGCTCACTAGTCATATATAGCTTTATATATGAAATATATCTCTCATTTGACTCCCAGTACCCTTTTATCAAATGTCTAACCAAAACACTCAAAACAATTAAAAAAATCGACACCAAACAAAGCACAATTTTGGTCACTGCTAAATTTTTAGGAACACGTTCTTAGCATTTTAGCCAGATTAATTTTTACTACGTCCGATTTTGTAATGCTCTTGCTTAAATCACCGGCACCGCTGAGTCGGCTGCCAATGCTTCGACGTAGCAATTGTTTCTTCAAATGGTCACTGAACACGCAGAAGCAGCCGCAGGAGCAGACGATCAATGAGAAGCAGTTGCCCAAACAGCTGCAGAAACCCAAGGCTGTGACGCCGCCTATTATCAATATCAAGGATCAGCGGGACAAATGGCTGGCAAAAGTGTCGCCAAAACTGCCAAGCAAATCAAAGGCGAAGACAGCTGCTGGGGCAGGCAGTAAGTTCCCTCAACAAGCATTTGGCATGCCACAAGAATTTCAACAGACACAGCCGCCGCCAACAAAGTCGCCGAACGAAACAGTCGGCGGCAACAGCAGCAGTGTTTCCGAGCGCAATTCCTGGATGAATCGTATGCATGGCAAGCAACAGACCAAGCAGGAGCAGTGGCTCAAGGACATGCAGGCCAAGCAGCAGCAAGGACGCGATATGCAGCAGTTAAAGATGCAAAAAATGCAACAATCTCAACACACTGAGGCAACTGAAACTAAATCAGATGAAGCACCCGCTGAGATTGTGGCCAAAACTCCCGAGCGTTTAGCCTATCTCTCAACCATTAAGCAGCTAAACACTTATCTAATACACGAACCAGTCGTGGGTCGAGCCGTGTCGAAAACCAGCGGCGATCAAATGGATCCAAATATTACGCATACGCTGCAGTGTCTGAGTCAAACTGGTCTCGAACCGGAGCAATTGCAGAGTTTGCCTGTCATCCAGGTAGCTGGTACAAAGGGGCGTGGCACCACCTGCCTCCTAGTCGAGTCCATATTGCGAGCTCATGGCATCAAAACGGGTGTCCTGTGTGCGCCCCATCTCTTTCTAACCAACGAACGCATTCGCATTGATGGCGCGCCGCTGGAGGAGACAAAGTTTACGCAGCTCTTTGATGAGTTACAATCGCAACTTGGACAAATGCAACCGCCGCCCAGCTACAATAAACTGTTAACTGTGATGGCCTTTCATGCGTTTCGCAATGACACCGTGGACGTGGCCATTGTGGAGATCGGCAGCGCTTGTGCCGCCGATTGTACAAATATAAGCGGACATGCGGAAACCATTGGCATTAGCACCTTGGGCTGGGAGCAGAATTTCAGTTTGGGCAATTCGTTGCGGGACATTGCGTGGGCCAAGGCGGCGATTATGAAAAAGGATGCCAGCATCTATACCAGCGCCAGTCAAACGGAATGCTGCGAAGTCCTTGGACAACGTGCCAAGCAATTGGGCGTTGAACTGCATCGTGTGCCCGGCATTCCGGCGTATATCGAGAGCAACCTTGACTGCAAGCAGCTGCTGAATGGCATTAATTTTGGAGTGAAGCTAAATGCCTCGCTGGCCATTCAGTTGGCCTACGATTATTTGAGGCGTTATCAACCCGAATATGTTGCGGGCTTGGAGCATAATAGCACCCAGTTAACCCCGGGCACAAAGCGGGGACTCGAGCTCTTTGAGCGGCGGGGTCAATTTGAGATCATGAAGCACGATATATTCAATGTACATCTGGATTGTGCTGATACGCTGGAGAGCATGATGATGTGTCGGGAATGGTTCTATACGCGCACTCGCAGCAGTCGCTTCCCAAAGATCCTCCTCTTTAGCAAGGTCAATGAATACAACTCCAAGGATCTATTGACTATATTGCGACATAATACGCGATTTGAGGAGGCGGGCTTTGTGCCCAGTCCCAGTTACTTTGAGGGTGAGCCCGTCGCGGAGCCGGAACAGGAGTCCAACAAGGATGAGAATGGCAACGCTGGCATTAGTTGGAAAGATATGGAGGAGCTGCAACGTGCTCGTCGCAATGCCAGCAATTGGCGTTCCTTGTGCGAGGAGACCGGCACTCGCGATAATTCCCACTTATCCATCTCGATCGAAGCCTTCTTCGATCATCTGCGCGACAAATATGGCAAGCAGCGCTATGGCATGCGCAACGAACTCGATGTCCTGGTCACAGGATCAAGAGAACTGGTGGCCGGCACCATTAACTATATACAGCAACTGAAGAACAAAGAATTCGGCAAATGGCGTTAAAAAAAAATCAACTCAGACGATAATCTAGAAATAATTTGGTGCATATCAACTTAATTTGTAATTGTTTAACGTTCTAGTTTGTTCTCTGTGAATATATATATATATATATATATATATATATGTATATATATTATATATGTATGTATTGCATCCATTTATGTGTGAGTTATTAAAATTTCTAGTTTATATTTTTCGTAAGCAAAAACAAAATCAAAAAAACTCAGCTGATTATTTCTTCAACAATGAACAACTTTTAAAATTTTAAATTGCAGCTGCTGATAATTATACAATAATTATATAATCACTATAACTAAAAGAAAAATATCACAGCTATATACTCCTCCGATTTCGATATATTTACTGTCTGTAGCAAAAAGACGAATATCATCCAAGCTTTATTGAGATACATACTTTAAAAGCTGAGGACTAGTTCACATAGAAACAAACAGATTTAAATATTTTCCCCGGCATATAATAAATTTTAAATAAATGATTAAATTACCTTAAATATATATATGATAATATATTCTATATATGGAATGTGACTTCATCATTGAAACCTCATTTTTTTATTTTCAGTGCACTTTAAAGGAAAATTGAAGCCAGGCAAATATCTCAATTATTTTGAAGCTGTTCATATCTTAATTTAAGGCCAACAATTCAATGGCTTATTGCCAACAATAACCTACAACGTATATAGTGCATAAAAGTGACATTGGAGTGGAAAAGTAGGCGAAGAAGAAGAAGAAGAAGAAGAAGATAGAACAATTGGTGCATTGGTGCATTTATAGAATGAGTGTTGCAAGCAGCAAACGTTGCAATTTTGAATGGTGCAAGTTGCTATTCAGTTTGTTATTGGCGTCGTGTGTGCATTTTGTGGTGCAAAGTTCAAGTGTGCGGTGGTGTTGGTGGCGGTGCTGCTGCTGCAAGTGGTGCTTGTGCGAGTGGTGGTGGCACCACCCCTGTTCTCTAATCCCGCAACATATTTTCTCGACACCCACTCGAGGGTGTTGCTGTGTGTGTGCGAGTGTGTGTGTGTGCGTGTGTGTGTGTCTCTCTGTGTTACCTGTGATGGCTAGCGTTGTTGTTGTTGTTGCGGTTTTGGCATTACGTGATGTTGTTGTAATTGTCGTTGCCAGTGCCGTTGTGGTTCCTGCCGTCGCTGCGGTCACCACCTGCTGCTGCTGTTGCTGTTGCTGTTGGTGTTGCTGCCTGCTAAGGTTGCCACGCTTCAAGGTGGAGTTGTTGCTAATGTTGTTGTTGTTGCTGCTGGTGTTCGTGTTGCTGGTGTTGTTGGTGTTGTTGGTGGGCTGCTTCGTTAGTTTGGCGGCGCGTGCTTGTTGTAGGTGGCTGCTGTTGGCTGGGACTGGTGTCGCCTCAAGTGGTCCTGCTTTGGTTGCAACCACATGGACCACACACACACACACACACACCCAGTAACATACATCCACACCCACACACACACACACACAGACACAGACACACGCAGCGCAAAACGTCATCGTGTGTCGCCAGTTTCGTTGAATTTCCGTTTGTGGATGTTCCAAAAGGGTTGGGTTTGCAAGGAAATAGTAATTAAGTTGGCGTTGGCAACGCGCATTTAAGTGCAGAATTAAAAAAAAAATAAAAATAGAAAATAGAAAAGTGAAAACAACAACGTCGGCATCCTAATGAAACCAGCAACAACAAAGCAGCCCCAATAACAAGTTGGACAATGGCACCAAAAATCACATATTTGGGCCAAAATGTTTGACCGAAAAAGGGCTAAGATTCGAGGAAGTCAAAAATGTCAGCACAACCAGCAATTGTCGTGTTAACTGCTGTTAAACATAAATTCAATTTTTTGTTAACTGAGTCGGTCTATGTCAAAAATGTCAACATGGACAGAAGCTCTTAATTTAACAGCTGTTAAATATGAATTTCTTAATGGAATAAATTTCTATTCTATTTTTTAATTTTTCTGAATTTTGGAATTTGAAACTAAATAAAATTTCCTTTTTATTCCAGAAAATTTCGAACCTATCTTTGAATAATAATTTTATGCCATGTAATCTGCACATGTTGCCCACAGTGCAATGTTGCCAACAGCCCACACTTCCACACACCAAAAACCCACACACCCACACAATCATACATACACACACACACACACAATTAAACTGCATTCTGTGGTGCATATTTTTTGGTCAAACTTGCAGGCAACGTTGGTCAATGAGTGTGCCAAGGGAGAGCCATGGAGTGTGGGTGCCTGGCAAAGGCTGGGGGGAGGGGCACAGGACTACCTTTTAGTGAGGCGCAAAACTTTTTCAACAGTTTCTGAAAACTATCAAAACATTTTTCTGGTCCTGGCGCGTCCCTGTTATTTAGAGGTTTTTACCATCTAACGTTTTTCACTTAAATAAGAGCACGTAAAAACCAAAACAGCAAAAACCATTTTGGCAAAGCGTTTATAGCAGAGCATTCCTACTAGTTAAGAGCATTATGCTCATGGAATATGATTAAAAAGTGTTTTAGGCCTTTTTGGGAAAGTGCTTTGACCTATGTGTTTCAAAAGTTATCGTTTGATAATATCAAAGACATATATTTAATATTTTTTAATACTCTATCTGAAAGATGATCAATTGCTTTTGCATCTGCCTGTGCAATTTTTAAAATACTCTGTTTTCTTAGCTTATTATTAGCGCTGCCTTTGAGTAATTAAACTTTCTGCAGCCTCCAAATTCTTCTATTAATTTTACAATTGTATGTTTGCTTCGCTTTTCTCAAAGATCTTTAATTATTATTCATTTGTTCATTTTGTTCATTTTTATCTACTTTTCTATCTAATTCCAGCTTCTTTGTCAGATTATTTTCAGCTCACCCGATTTTCCTAAATTTAATTAGGAACTAGACTGCTGAGCTCTTTAATCCAATTTTTTAGTGCTTTTGTCTGAAATGAGGTTTCTATCTTACTTCAGTTCAGGATTATATCTCTCTCCCATCTCTCATTTCTTTGTCTTTTTGCCATTTTCTTTAGCTAATCAGTTGTTCCCTCGAGGCTAGTGAGTAGATATGCTCGTGCATTTAATTCCAACAAGATTTTTAGTTTGGCACTTAATCTTTAATCTCATTTTTATTGCTTTAATACTCCAAGTGTGATTTGGTCGCTTGTTCCATTTAGTTTTTAATTGTCTCTTGTGTTCGTTAGTCGACAAGCTGCCGCTCAAGTGGCTCAGACCACTTGACTGCTTCCCAAAAGGGACGACTTTGGCAACAGTTTTCTTGTAATTTTGATGTTTTCCGGTTTTTTGTTTTGTATTTTATAAGTTGCTGCTGTTTGAGAGCAATTGCAATTGTGAAGCATGGCCATCGGCTTAAAGCCAATTAAAATTTTGCTAGCACAAAAGAAACGGCTAACGGTTTAATTCTCACTTAATTGGAATTACGCCGGACTGCTACACTGAATATGCACGTACACACACACACACACACACACACAAACACCATAGAGACAGAGATGTGACTCGAATCGGATAGTCGATTCCATCACTGGCTGATGATGTCATTTTGGTTGCCAAGGCATTTCGTTTGTCCTGAAGCTGAAGCCGTTGCCTGAGCTGCTTATGCAGAACACACAATTTGCATGTAGAGATGGCGAGCGATGGAGTGAGGATTACGGAATGTGAGGACTGGCTGCGGTGGGGTGAGGTGGGAGACGTCTAGATTGACAGGCAATGCAATTACGCCCAAAAAGCAGAATGAGCATCAGCGCCAATAAGAGGCGTCAAAATGGCAGCCATAAATCTGCGCTGCCCCATTCAAAAACAAAACAAGTTAAAGTGCACTCGAGTCGAGAGTGACCGACCAACGAATACCCTGCACACAAGCAGACACACATATTACATGCTGAAGAGCTTGAAATTCAATTCATTGATAGTTTAGATTTTTTCAATTAAACTACAGACTTATTTGTTAGATCCTAATCCTAATAATTCTGTTGGCATTTTAATTGTAAGAACAGCTAAAAAGATTTATAGATTGATAGAGAGATATATGGATTATGGCTTTATTGTCTATAAGGGAAATTAATACGGACAGACAGACAGATAAATATATATATAGGAGCATATCTGATCAATAATAAATGTGTTAGTAGGATTATAGCTGTCTCCCTTCTAATTCAGTTTGCAATGTGTACAGGGTATGCAAAATACGACGCTTAATGAACAATCACCCAACCCATTTACAAACCCAATTGCACTACCAGTGTGCGCCTAGCTGCCTACTTACACTCGCCATGGTGTCCAGAGACGGAGGAGGGCAGCACTTGATAGCTGTCGCCATCGATGCCGATGGCACTTGTCACATGATATCCATAGCCGTTTGGATGCGGCTGTTGGTAGAGTCCTTGCGAGGACTTGGCCTGCATTGGATACTGTTGTTGTTGCTGCTGCTGTTGCTGGTGCATCTCGCTTTGCTGCATGTTCAGCTGCTCATCGGGATCGTGAAGTGCTGTTAGAGTGAGCTCCATGCCAGCATCCAGCTGCTTGCTGTCCAAACTTCCCGTCGGATAATATGGCGGCGGTGGTGGTGGCAGCGATGTTTGTTGCAACTGCTGCTGCTGCTGTTGCTGCTGCTGCAAGCCATCTCCCGTTGCAGCGTTAAGCGTTCCATCTACATCATAGTCTTTGGCGCCTTGAATCACTGCTGGCGTTGTCGTCGTCGACGCTGTTGTTGTTGCTGTTGCCGTTGTTGTCGTTGTCGCCGCTGCAGCTGCCTGCTTCTTGGCCGCATGCGTGCGGCGGCAGCGACAGAATGCGTAGAGCACTGCGACAAGCACAAGGAACGAGAGTGCCGCGATGATGATGGCCACCAAAGCGGATGTGGTCAGCGAGGAGCTGTGCGGCATGTAGGATTTGCCAACTGCAATGGGAGAAACGTTTGATGTTGATTTATTGCCTTGCCACAATGTGTCTGAATTTGGGTGTTTTAGCTGCAGTTTCCACCCGAGGTCATTTGTGCGGCAAGCTGATGCATTTAATTGGCATTATAGTTAAATACTTAGATACTTGTAAATTGCCAGGTATGCATTATAAATTAGTAGTGAGTTTTAGTCTAAAATTAATTAATATATATTTGAAATAAATTTTTGCATGTTATGCTTATTGGAAGTATCTATTGGAAGTTTAGAACTTTAGTCAGAAAAATAGAACGGATATTGATTCAAATTAACTGTTTGAAGTTCGGGAACAATTCAAACCGGAACTGAACTAAATAAAAAAGAAAACCAAAATTGCTCAAAAAAATGTTTTTTCAATTATATTTTAAGTTTAACTAATTCCCAATTACTCTTTAGATATATCGATTTTTTAAATACTCAATTAAAATATTTGTAAATATTTCTAGCTAGTTTTCTTTATATATTTTTTCTTTTATATATTTAAATGTATATATTTTATATACTTACTTTCGGCATTGGCGTAGGCACCGCAATGCTCATGATTCGCGAGTAGACATAGCTTGACCCTTACTACCGGTCCAGGGCCCGCAGTTTCTGCCAGTGCCATTGTGCGATCCTCTCCAAGCTGTCCACTGCCAGGACCTAAGTTCCTTCCCGACGTGGTCGCTGTGGTGTAGTGAGCAGTGCGTGCAATCTGATTGATGACGGCCTCCTTAAAGGTCGTTTCACTGCCCGATGGCAGCAGCGTTAGAGTCTCCACAATTTCCCACATGGGCACTGTGGCATCTCGAGTAACCAGCGACTCAACAACGGCAATCAGAGAGAGACAAGTGGCGGCCACATTGATGCCCAGCACATGCGAATTGGGATCGTAGCTGACGTGGAGTGGGGGTGGTATTTTGCTCACTTTGGTGGTGGCCAGTATCTCGTTGGAGTAGCCCGAAGTGCCTTTGGCATTCAGTGCGTAGACCTTGAACATGTAGCTCTGGTGCTGATCGAGTGGCGCCAGCTTGCAGGGATTCTCGCGAAAGCAATTGAACTCAATCCACTCGTGAGCACCACCCTGTCCCGAGCTGCTTAGCTGATAGCTGTTGACTGATGAATAAGCCAAGCCAGAGCAATCCGATAGCAGTTGTTCACGTGGCGTTGCCACCCGTCGATAGCTGACCAAATATTTGGTGTTTAGCAGACCGCCATTGAAGCCCGGCTGCCAACTAAGCACTGCATAGTTGTGAGCCACCTCGAGTACCTGTTTTAAATACACAAAAAAAAAAAAACATTTACGTAATGATTTTTAGCAAATATGTACTTGAAAATACATAAAACCAACTTTAAATAATTATTTGTTAATTGCTTTATTTTCAGTTATATAGTAAAAAGAAAGTGTGGGATTTAACTTTGTCAAAACTTTAAAAACTAGGAATTTTTATTATGGTTTGAATTCCAGATTAATGCTACATTTAACGTTGAAGAAACTATTCTGACTCGATTCCCATGTTATATAATATATAATAATATATGTTAATAATATATATAATAAATAATAATATATAATCAAAGCTTTCCATATCCAAAGCTTTGGCAAAACTGAATCGATTTTCTAAGATCTCGAATTTTGATCATGATTTGACCTCTGTTCAATACTACACTTAAAGTTGGTATGCGATTCTGAGTCGATTTTCAAGTTTAAAGTATAACTTCAAAAATACCTTTCAAAAAACCTATGCTTTTTGATCAGGTTCGGGATAAACAATAAATTTAAAATTGACAACACAACAATCTTTAAAATGAAATCAATCAATAAGAAATTTTGAAGATTCTCAACAAGTAATCAAGAAATTGTGAAAATACCTTTAATGCATTTGGTTTCTCTGGTGCGCCCTTCGGCTGCAGACGTATCTGGGTGCGTATGGTGTCCAAGGGATTGACGGCACGACAGGTGTACTCTCCATAGTCGGAGTGCTGCAGATGTGCAATGCGTAGAATCGATGTATAGATATCATTGTTCTCCATGCGTGTGCTGATCTCGTAGTGGCCATCCGAGGACATGGTGAGTGGGGAGGGATTACTGCTGAATTGCCACTGAAACTCTGGCTTGGGATAGGCTTGCACCTTGCAAATAACCTCAGCAGATTCACGCATATCGTAGGCAACCTTATTGTATTGATGGAGGACAATCGGTTCGTGTTCGATACGAAGATGCATCGATGAGTTTGCCGAGTTCACATCGTTCTCGTAGAGACACGTGAAGAGTCCTCGATCGCCGGGCAACAATTGATTTCCATTTGGACGCGCCTTGCCACGGAAGCGTAGAATACTTTGTACGGTCACCACACCACCGCCCGCATCTGTGGGCGTGGTGCGTATCTCGTACAGTTTACGGGATGGCAATATTTCCGTACCATCCTTGATCCAGCGTATTTGTGGCGTGGGTTTCGCTTTGGCACTACACGTCACGGCATAGTCGACATCGCCAACACGTCGAGTCATGTGCTGCTGCAACTTGGCCAGGAATTGTGGCGGCTGATGCACCTCCAGCACAATGGTGGCCATCTTACCGATGCCCAGCTCATTGACGGCATGACAATGATAGCGACCCTCGCTACCCAGATGCGCCTTCGGTATGGAGTACTGCGGCCCTTGAGCGAGTATCTTCTGCGTGTTGCTCAACTCACCGTCCATGTCGCGAAACCAGCGATATTGTGGCACTGGCCAGCCCGGTGGATTTGCGGAACAACTGAGTGTAACCCCATTGCCCACATGCACTACCGGCTTATTTGGCGAGATGTACGCCTGGCCGGGACGATGACGGACCAGCAGTGCAACGGTCGAGTTGCCCACACCCTCTAAACGCTTTGAGTTATACGGTTGCATGAGATTCACCGAGCGGCAAATATAGTTTCCAGCGTGCTCTGCCCGCACCGAGACCAGGGTAAGTTGTTCACCCGTATAACGGAAATCGGGTGCACCCTCTTTGAGCCACTCAATTGCAATTGGTGATGGATTTGCTGTCACATTGCAACGCACCAAAACGGTTTCACCTTCCTCGGCTTCGTGGGTCTTCGACTCGATGGTAACAATCGGTGCATATAGCACATCCAATATGATGTCCTTTTCACCGGTTTTGCCCAGTCCATTGTCGGCACTGCAGGTGTACTTGCCGGCATGATGGCGACTCACGCGATAGATCGTGTGACTTGGGGTGGCACTCACATATTGTCCGTTGCGTGACCAGCGAACATTGGACACCATCGGTTTGGCGTCCACCCGGCAATCCAGTTTGGCAATGTGATCGCGTTCAATGCGCAGCGGGTTCTGTGGCCCAACCTCAACGCGTGGATAATCTACAACAAAAGAATGTAGCAGAGAAGGTAGGGTAATTCAGGATATTAGCTGACTTTATTCGAGTCTGGGGTTAGCATACACACATTGTAATTAAGGTCGCAAAAGTCGGGTTCGTTAAATGGGCCCATTAAGTTGCCAATAGCAATTTTCAATTATACTGCCCGTCATTCAACTACTGACGGTTCAGCGGCGTGTGCCATCGACATTTGAAAATAACATCAATTTGAGGTCTAACAGCCGCAACAACTAGCAAAAAAGGCAGAGACTGGCCAACCATTACGGCCAAGTACCTTGCCCACAGCACACTGGTTACTGGTTACCAATTATTATTTTGGTAAAACAAAAATTATTTGTGATCATTACTATTCAGTTTTCAGATTGCAAAAATCTGTATATTTCATTACAAGTATTTTCGATATATTAATTAAATGGAAAAGCCATAAAATATCCGAATCAAACTTTCCAATTAAAATTAATGCAATTTATTTGTTCTAAAAACACAGCTTATTAATAATTTTAAAGCTAGATACTAAGTTCTGTTTCGATATACTTTTTGGATGCTAATGTTTTTCTGTATATGCTGACAAATAGCTTAAAAATTAAATTATTATGCATTTTTTGGTGCACATAAAATTTTTAATGAAAAGAACAATTATATTTTGATGAATAAAGTAAATGTTTTTCTAAGCATTTAAAAATATATTAGAATAAAATGCGCTTGTTTTTAATTATTATTATTTTTTAACCAATGTGCCGAGGTAATTCTGATTATATGACAACCATGTGCCGATAGTTAACGTTCGCTTCAAATCGGTTTTTGGGCCGGGTTTTGGCCACTTGGCTGGTTGGTCAAGCGTCTAACATAACAGGTCCTAACTAGTTTAGTTGTTGCTGGTTTTATGCGTGTTGTTTTTGTGTTTTGGTTGTTATTTCAGTATTAGAGTGCCAATTAACTTTTGAAACACTTTACTTTAATCACCCACTGACCAAATACTTAAATGCCCATTGCTGTGCACAGCTCCAAGCTGTTATTATTGTTGTGCTTGTTGTTGTTTTAGAGCGAGCAAAAAATATTCTAAACTGCCACAAAATCGGGGCCATATCAAAAACTGCGTCTGCTCTGTGCCCAATTACGAGGCAACCAACACATTAAGTCTGGACAAAAACTATACATGCGTCTGCGCCCGAGTGTATTGTGTGTGTGTGTGTGTCATGTGTGTTGGTGTGTGTAATTATAAAATAAAATTTAATGAGCAACGCTTGTCAGCGTGAGCACAGCTAAAAAAAAAAAAAAATACTCCAATTTTGCATTTCAACACATGCTGCCCTGCTCAGTATGTTGCCGTCCTCCCTCCAACTTTTACCGTACTCTCCCCATGCCATTTTTATGCCCAGCCAGCCATGCAGTTTCACGCTGACGGGTGTTGCTGCCACCTAACGTCCCATCTAGCCCCACTTCCTTGCCACAAACTTGCTGACATTCGCCATGAAGTTGGTTGCACAATTTTTCATATTTTTCTTACCTTCTTTTCTTTTTGTTCTATTAAATTTTCGTTATCGTTAAAGGTATCTTGCTTTTGACACTTGCTTTAGTTTATTACTTATTTTTATTAATACTTGAAAATTTATATGCTTATAAACTGACGAAAAGTGTACAATCTTAAAGCTGAATCGCAATCGTCAAACTCAATTATGTTTTATAACAAGATAAGATATTTTTTAAAGCTCGCTTGTTATAAATAGAAATATTTTTTTTTGTCTACTGCCAGTTATTTGTCTGGTGTTAGATAAAGTTTATTTTTGAATTGTTTACTTTGGATGTTACAAATAAATTCGACTGAATATGAATTCCATCTACGCTTTAGACTGTCTAAGTTTAAACTCTTTTCTTTTTATAGTCTACAATTTGTTGATCATGAATATATATACTCTATGGGATCGGAGAGACCTCTACATGGTGTTGCACAACTTCATTATAACCTTTTCACATAATTTCAATGAGGGTATACAATTATTTTCAGTCTCAGGTGGTGTTCAGTTCATTGTTTTTTTTTGTTTTTTATTTAAACTTTTTTTTTAACGAGTTGGCAGGGCCGCATTGCGATTTTAGTTACGCTGCTGATGTTCACATGCATGTTTGCCACATTCTGGTGGAACGTGGGGAGGCATTGTGATTTCATGACTGGCTACATTAGCGCCGTGCAACATGCGTTGCCTGCACTTGCAACGGCAGCTGGCAGCACCTGAGCTCCCCATAGAACTAAGACTCACTAGCAGACCTTGTTACTGGAGCCAAACGAGGCACTGGCTTCCGGTTAGGCGGGCGTTAAATAAAAATGAGCGAGCGTTGCTCATACGCCGCGTGGTCTTTACTTAAGCCCGTTGGCCATTTTTTGCAGCCAAATTAAATTATTTAGCCCGGAACTGGGCCGAGACCCAGTCCGTTATTCCTGCCACAGGATGTATCACACACAACTGCTCGGAGTTATTTTAATGAGGCGAGTTTGCATTTGCTTTAATCCTGCTGCTCTTGCACCACTTCTCCGCCTCCCTCACTTGTACGTCATGTCTTGGCCAAATTGAAACAGCAACAACGACAACAGCCAGAAGCAGATACAGCTGCTGCTGCTTCTGTTGTCGCTGCTGTGGCGTACGTGTCACACAACACGTCACGTGACTTCCGCTGCGCGTGCTTGCAACACCTGCATTCATATGTAGTATATGCCATACTTCTCCTTCCTGACGCCTCCCACGCAATCAGCCAACCATTTCGATGGCTTATGCTCCGCTGTGGGGCTGCCAAACATCTGAATAAATATTGACACGCCATTTCCATGCGTGGTTGGCTTAAACATTTAACGTAAACTTGCTGATAAGAAACACATTTCAAAACTGCCTGCTCATTTGCATTTTTTATTCTGCTTTTTTTTTTTTTTTTTTTTGGTTCTTTTGTTTTATTACTTTTAAGCTTAGAGTGGCAATTCATCACAAAGATAATTATCTTTATTATTTAGGATAGATATTTAATCTGAATCTTTGAACGATTATATTTTTATTTATTTATTTATGTATTTATTTATTTATTTATTTATTTAGATGCACCTATCTGCAAGTTATTATGCAAACTAGTTTCTCAGTTTGATAACTACCTGTATGAAACTTAAAAAATATCCTTTTTCCCATTTTGTGGCTTTCGAACGATCTTTTCTGTTTACTAAGATATTCGGCCCAAATTCAAAAATGTAAGATTTTTCTAAAAAAAGATTGTCAATTGGATATCTAGTGTATATCTTAAAAAATCTGCAAAACTCGCTGGTAGTTCAGTCGTATATTTTTGATTTTCTATGGGCAACCAACCATCTGCGTCTGATAAAAGTAACGACTGGTAAGCCACAAATTGAATTTTTGAATTGAGCTTTTTTGCTGAGTGCAACAGTCAGTTGCTATTTTTTAACGTTGCAATTGTCAGCGATCTGAGCCAAAGAGGCAAAGCTACACTCATTCTCTGCTTGTGCCCCCCACTCTTGCCCTCCCACCTCCCCAAGCACTCCCTTATGCATTGGTAACCCAGTTTTGCCAACGTTTAACATTCGTTTGCATTGCTTATAAAAAGTGCTGCCTACTTTTTTGGGCGATGGGAAACTCATCGCGCTTGGGTATGCGAGGGAGGGTGTGTGGGTGTGGGTGTGTGTGCAGTGGACCATAGGTGTCATATGCATGGCGATTGAAATTAATTGAATTGGCTTTGCGCTGCTATAGTCCCCGCTACAACAATAGCAACAGCAATAGCAACATTCAGTCGACACTTGCGGTTGCTGATGAAGTTGGTTGAGAACTGTGCGGCTCGTTTATGTGTCCGCTTGCTGCAAGTTAATTGAAACTGGGCAGCAATTAATTTGCTTTGTCACAAAAGCTGTTAACTTTTTACTACACCAGCACCCGTCCCCATGCAGCTCTTCATTGCTCTGATGAGCTGTAAAGCAAAACATTTTACAACTTTTATGCAGATAATTTGAGTTTAACAACTGAAATTTCAGCTGAAGGTGAGAACAATGTTGTGCATTCCTTAAATTGTGCAGCTACATTTCAAAACTACTGAGAAAAAATTAAAACATGAACGCGTTTTGGCAAATCTTCAATTGTATTTTTGAACAAATGTTTAATTTTTAGCAACCAATTTCTAATTTCCGTTGCAGCTTTTTGTTCAAGTGTAAAGCCAAACAGCTGGCGGCAGAAAACGTCACAAGTTGAAATCAGCTTAAGAAAGCTGAGAGTCAAAATCGCTGCCAGCTCCAATCTTAAAGCATAACAAACGGGCAGGACGAAAAGGACATGCCAAGCGACACCAACGTTCTATCTGCTAACTCCTTGATATTGTGCACCTTTTTGTTGTTGGCATTCCTTTTAAGGTGCCGCTTGCTGCCTGCTGTGTGGCTATGCAAATGTCCTGGTGCCAGGATGCAGCCACCAGGCTGAGGCACAGACAGAGACAGGCTGGCACACAGCTGCCACGCGATGCCCACACACTGACACTAATTGCAATTGTGTGCGGCATTAGCACGTGTCTGTATCGCTCCCTAAGGCTACCTGCCGTTCTTAGACTCCCCCAAGTTGCTGCAAAAAGCTTTTGTGCTCTGCTTTGGCAGAGGACATTTGGTCCTTTGGTTTTTTGGCACTTTGCCTTCTGCCTTTGGCAACAGCATAATCAAAATGGACAGGCCACAATACTCGCTGCCGGCGCGCTCAAACAGGCTCCTTCTCGGTATTGGCAAGCAATAACAGGACTCAGGACTCCTTGTTGCTGTCCCTGTTTGCTGTTCTTCCTCTTCTTCTTCTTCTTCGTTTTGTTGTTATAGTTTAGCTGCCGCAGGGATGCAAGCGAAAGCATTTCGTTTGTCAAGGTGTCTTTTAGTTGATATACAGTGCCATCAATTATTGAAAACACAGCTTCACAAAATTTCAGCTGTCAATTATTTATTGATCCGTTCAAATCATGCATTCGAATGCAATCGATAGGCATGTAATCGATTAGTGTCAATGCATTAGGGAGCCAAGAACATCGAGTGGAACTAATGCATTCGCTTGCCAAACAGCAAACACTTTACGAATAAAACAGCTTAAAACAAATTTAAATGTTTTATCTTTAGAGTCTTTAAGAAATATGTTTAATCGGAATATATTGTAAACCAGATATTTAGGCAACATATTCCTTATTCATTAATAAATTACGATTTAAACTAGTACTCCAACTTTTGCTACAATTTAATTTAGCAATCGAACAACTATCGATTATGTTACACTGAAAGAACTTTGAGTTGTACAAAGATAAAAGCTGCACTTTGCTCTCAACCAATTAAATAATCTTGATGATGAAATAAGTATAATTTTATCTGTTGAAATTTTAAGAATATCTTTGATATAGCAGCTGAATAACACTTAAATCTTTATTTAAAATCAGTTGATCAATAAATCATTATATAAATCGAAAAATCGAAAAAACCATCGATTATTTTAGCTTAATCGATAAGTGCTTATCCATAAGCGATTCGAGAATTTTGAGATGAACTAACGATAATAAAAGCTACGTTTTGCACTCAAGCTTTCAAATAATTTTGTTGAACAAAAAGGAATATCCATGATTTATATTTATGTATCTAGTATATTTCTTAACTTAACTAAACTAATTTTAAAACTATCAAATGATTGAGCGATTATCGTGGTTTGTGTGCGTTTTATAATCGAATCAAAAATGCTTTATGCAAATGTTTGACCAACAAATCAAAAATGGAATTTGCTGCCGCATCGTTTGACTTGTTGTCGTTGGCTGCAGTTCCATTTTGGGTTTTGTGTGCCAAGAAATTTCACGACCAAAAGCGCATTATTGTCAGAAATGTTTGCCGCCGCACGAATTTTGCATGCCACCTGAGTAGGTGCTGCAAACGGATGTTGGCCTCCCACCCAACCTCAACCCCAATTCTCTTTGGCGTGGCACCTTGTCTATCGTCGTTTTTCCTTTCTTTTTTTTTAACAAATTGAAATGTCTTTTCAACGGCTTTGCTTTCCACTTCAGCAGGGCCGGGACACATGAGTCCTGTTTGACTTCGTCGCCAGCGACTTTTTGGCCAAGGACTCGGGGCGAACGCCATCAAATCGTGGCTGGGCTTATTACGTGCACTGCATGCAACTGCACCAAAGTCACGCGCCATGCCCTGACAATCCGCACCCACAACAAACCCAACCAGGACACACACACCCACACACACCCACACACACATGATGCTGGCAACTGAAAATATGTGAAAACGTGCCTCGCACGTGTGTGTTACGCAACTGCTTTTCCTATCTGTCGTTGTTGCTGTTGTTGTTCCTTTGGTATAACCAGGTTTAGTTATACCCAGCAATCCAGTAAAAAGCTCTGCTCACTTTTGTCACTTGGCTTTTTGCTTGTACCAACTTTATATACTCTTGATTTTAGTTCGTTTTATCTGCTTAAGGTGCTGATATTGACTTCTTAAAAGTCACTTAAAATATACAGAAGCAATTTGAAAATATTATTGCTAATTTTCCATGTTTAATTATGAGTTTACATTGCACTGTGGATGCATTGAATTAATAGAAAATATATTATTGAATTTACAGTTGAATTTTGTTCAGTACAATTTAATGAATTGATTTTAAACTTGAATTTCATTTTGAGACATTTAAATATTTGAATGCAGCAAACAATATAATTGCAAACAAATTGGGATACATTTATTTTGCATTAAGTATAAACGCTTAATTGAGCTCTCAACGCCATAAAGTGTAAATTTGTTTTTTCATAAATTATCTTTTGTTGAAGAGTCAGAAGTCAACTCGAAGGCTCAGCTAGAAACGTAACCGCAATTTATAACCCTAACTGAACGGAAATTTACCACTTTTCTTAAGAACCAGTTACGGGAACCAATATTATTACTAATATTGAAGTAATTCACCTGCTTTACCGGAACCATTACACTTTACCGGAACCGGAACCGGACCGGAACCCGAACCCGAACCCTAACCGGAATATTCTTGGGTTTTACACCTCAATCTGTTTGTAAAACTGAATCTCTTTTGCATAAATCGGATTTATAAGCTTAAAACAGAATGTGCCAAAAATGAAAACCGAAAACAAATGAATCAAAAAGAAAAGTTTCCTTTTTTATTATGTCTGTTTTGAGCTTGAAACAAGAACATATTTCTAGGTGATAATAAGTAATCAACAATTGATTAAGAGGTATCTCCTCGTTGAGCCACGTTGCTTGCTCTAATTGTTATCCGCTATGTGGCGCCACGCTGCGTATGCGCAATTAGCCAGCCTCATTTTCGATGCTACGTCTCACTAATTTCAGTCTCTTTATCATATTTGTTGCGCTCAGCGGGTTATAACACTTTTTGATTGGCATACACACACACACACACACACACAGACAGAGACACACACACACCCAGTGAGACAGGGGTGGTCATAAAATGTTAATAATTTCATTTGATGATTTTTTGCACGTTATAAAACACTCTGCACCCGTTGACATTGACTACATGACGCATTGCGAGTTTATTTTTTCGCAATGCCAGTGAAAATGTGTTTTTTTCTTTTTTATTTTTGGTAGAGAGATTTTCGTTTTGTTGTCTCTCGAGTTGTTTTTTGTCTCTGGCAAGCGCAGCGGCTTTGCTGGCATATAAATCAATCAAATGCAGGCAGAACACACAATGCACGCAAAGATCAACAGCAACAGTGGACTGGTTGGGAGTGGGTTGAGGAAACGGAAGCCAAGAATCCATGCAAACATTTTCAATTAAAAATTGCTCTGTCATTTGTCAGTATACATCCAGCTATATGTGTGTGTGTGTGCGAGTGAGTGCGCCTGCTTGTCCATTTCTTTCGTTCACTGTCACTGTCTAATATTGCCAATTGCTTATCCATCACAATCAATGTGAGGCATTAGACATCCAACAACGTCGTCTTTGCTTGCCGAATGCATTCATATCTTTGCTCGACAGTGCTTCGCAAACTGCGTGTTTTTTTTTTAGGAATCTTATTGTTGTTGAAGTTCTTCGATATTTGATGTGAAGTTTCATTCATGTTGAATTCTTAGCAAATGTTGGCTTTTATGAAAATGTGTCAAGAAGTATGCAACGTATTGACGAAGGCATCGTTGACCCCTTAGTTCCTTAGAGCTCCTTAGTCTGAATGAAGATAGCCGTATTTTTGCTGCAGGCAGTAAATATCAAAACGTGCCTCATCGGATCACTATAAAACACAGCAATAATTAGAATAAGCTGTTGAAAATGTTTCCCAGCCGTCTTTTTGCTGCAGTCAGTACATACATCGGAGCCGGCCTGATCGGATCACTGTGTCTCCTAGCAATAATCAGATTAAACTTTTGAAAATATTTTCCAGTATTTGGATACGTTTCTAATTGAGTTGCCAGGCAAGCATCGCTGCATAATTGATATCTGACTTCAAGTTCCATTCAATTTCTAGTTCGATTCATGCATCGGACAGTGGCCCTCAAACTGTGATAAGCGGTTATATTAACCCAGTGCCCGGACTTTTTGACCTGGAGGCAGCCTTTGCGCTCAAAATTCAATTGTTGTTAATCGTCTTGGCCAGGTTGAGGTCCCTGGATGTGTTTGTGTTTGTGTTGCGGCCCAGTTGCTCGTATGGAAAAGCGGCGCAGAGCAGCAAAACACATTTGGCTTCCGGCTAAATGCACCTTGGAGGCACTTTTGACTTTGGCTGGTGGCCCAAACACACATTATGGCCAATGTGCTCGGCTCCTGGCTGCTTGCTGTTATGTGTTCTCTATGCCTTTTATTTGCGGCTGCTGCCGCTGCTGCTGCTATTGCTGCTGTGGCCTATGCCTGCTAATGGATTTTAAATGAGCATCATAAATACTAAACCCAAAATTGCTTCAACGCCCCCCACACACACACACACACACACACACACACACGCAGGCACACTTACTTGTATTTGTGCCTAGAATTCTTTGGCAGTACTAACTTGAATTTCTCAGTTGCTGCCTGTTTCGTGTCTTCGTATTCCACTTTTTGCTTGCTGTCATTTATTGTGTTTTGTCTGTTTTTGTGTCTACTACACACGATTCGTGTGTGTATTTGTGTGTGTGTGTGTGTGTCTGAAAGAGGAAGAGGGAGCGGTGGCTTGCTAGGGGTTGAGTAGGAGTTTAACCAGCTTTTGGTAATACCTTTTTATGCCGCTTAGGTGTGCTTTCAAATTTGTCATTAAGTTTGTAACGTCTCAAAGGATTATTTTCACAATTTGCTTAATTTGCATAATTTGTGTAACTTTTGTAAGAAGTCTTCAAGTTTCTGCTCTTCTAATTATATCTAGTCCGCATTTTTATTTCAATTTAATGCTGAGTACGAAGACTCTTTTGTGAGAAGTCTTTAACTTTGTATCTGTTATAGTTATAACTAGTTGATTTCTTTTCTTTAAATTAAATTCGTTTATTAATATTATTATTACTTTTATTATTATTTTGTTTTCGCAAATCTAAGCTAAGCCATTTATATGCTTGCAAGTTGATGATTTCTGCAAAAATGTTAAGTTGAGGTGTATTTAAGTTACACATACAATTCAAGCACAAAAAGAATTTATTCTTTTGTTTTATATACACTAAACTTTGTATTCTATTATCTATGTTTTGCTGAGAGAGCATTTAGTTATGGTTGTGACTGCAAATTTTCCACATTTTTGTTTGACTTTTTCTTGAATAGTTATTTTATTTTTATTTTGGCTTTTGGTTGCTGCCGCTGCGAGGACTATAAATATTTGTTACGCTGACGTTACGAGAACGATGCATGTGACACAGACACAAACACACATAAACACACACACACACACACACACACACACACACACACACACACACACACATGTGCCGGTTGTTGTTGCTTGTCTACAAATCCGGCGTGTTGTATAAAAGTGACTGCAATTTATGTTTTCCTATGAATATATTTGCGCTCCTCTCCTCTCCACTCCTCTCCTCTCCCGCCTAGGCCACGCCTCCCGCTGCTCTTGTGGAAACTGTTTCGCTCTCGCATATTTTTATTTTTCCACCGGTTAGCAACATTGGAGTAGAGTCCTAACTGTTACTCGTTTTGATTGCATAAACTTGATGCAGATTTCATTTGTTGTCATTTTTAGTGATTTTTATTAAATGCAAGTAACGTGACAAGTTTATTGCGCATACGCAGCGTTGGCTCAGCCACGAAATTTAATATTGGCTAAAATGATAAAACGCTTAAGACGGTTGCCATGTGTACTATACACATACACACACACTTCCACACACCCAGCTTTATGCTGCACTACAGACTTGTCAGCTAATATAACAGCTTGAGACTTGAGACGCCTTCCTCGCCGCAGGAGCAGCTTTTACACTGTATGTGTGTGTGTATGTGGAAACCAATAACTAGCAATCAACTGCTGTGTGTGTGAGGGTGTCTGTGTGTGTGCACGCCAGACACTTTATGCGTCTGTCATGTGTGGGGCTTTTTGGGTCACGTTGATCATGCGACAAGCTGAACGAGCAACATTTGTTCAGCAAACTGCAGCATTTAATTACAAAATGTGACAAAGAGAAATAGTAGAAAAATAATACGAGGACATCAAGCGAGGAAAGCGAGAGTGCAATGCAACGCACTTTAAGTGTCCTGTCAACAATCAATTAAAGTGAAGTCAACATAAAATGTATATTAACTTTACAAAACAAATGTTGATATAAATGTTCACTTGAAATACATTTTGTTCAAGTTGAAAAGCAAATAAAAGTTGGCATAAGTAAATAAAAATTGAAAAAAATACCAGTATTATATTGCTCAGGCTATATATATTTATATATTCTACATATTCTATATGTACATATTTAATTGTATTTATATTCATAGCATGGGATGATTACACTGCTATATATTTTACTGCACACATCAAAATGGTAAGAAAAAGGTTTAAGGATTATAGGAAAAAGTATGTATCAGATACACACAACTCATAAGGTATATATATTCTGGATCAGGATTACCAGCCGTATCGATTAAGTATATCTGTCTGTCTGCTTGCACAAGCCGATCTCAGAGATTATGAGAGCTAGAGCCTTGGAATATATATTCTCATATATAATAAGTAGATACTTTGACTTATTATTGATCAACTGTTTAAATTTCATTAAGATCGAATGAAATAAACACAGCATTTTCATACAGAACAAACTAGAATCATCAAGTCTGCTTCCGCATGTTGAGTATCTTCTTCTCGAGCTGTCTCTTGTTGGGTATTCTAATTTGTTTATGATGTACAAACTTCATTGTTTAGAAGTTAAGGCATTTATTTTGAGCTTCTTGTACTTTATCATTTATATATATCACCTGGCACCGTAAATATTGCCCACTTCATAAACAGGACGGCAACAACAATTTGCCAGAGCCCACTAAAAAGCATAAAACAAAAAGCCACCAAAGTCATAAATTTCGAGTCTATGGCAGGCATTTCTTTACTATTTTTTTGCTCCATTTTATGTGTATTTTTCCTCTTTTTTTTTTGGCTGCAGTCCGTATCATTTGAGGTCTAGAGAGTGTAGTAGCCGCCCAATTCCCATACCGATTCCCCGCTGCTTTTATACTCACAGTTGACATTTAGAGCAACGCTGGTCTCGAGCGTATGACCCTCGGGCATGGCACGATTCCAAACGACGCATATGTACTTGGCACCATCGTCGGCCCGTCTGGGAAGTATCTGCAGTGTGGCATTTGTGTAGTGGTTCTTGGAGCCGCCCTTCAGCGCATACGACTGCAGCGGCACTTTGCTACCCTCCCGGAACCAGCTGCAAGCGAGAGGCAGAAACAGCGATTTAGTGCCGAAAAAAACAAAAAAAAAAACAAAATAAAAATAGCAATTCTGTCGGGTTTGGGGATTATTAATGAAGGCGACCAGTTAAGTGATTTACTTGCCGCCGGATGTGCTTAAACTGTCGCTGACCACAGCACCAGCGACGACAGCTGAAGTCCCCCCCAAAAAACCTATATATTTACTATATAAAAAATGAAGGCTTTCTCGCAGAAAAAAAAGTAAAACATAAAAAGTTAACTTTTCATTGTAGGATTTGTAATACGCTTGCGGGCTTGTAAGTAAAATGATAATAATTTGTAGTAATCTCATCTGCAGTAAAAAACTTATTTTTATATATGTATAAAACACGATAGATATTAAAATGTACCCATGTTTTTTAAGGCCAATTGACACTCTGTAAACATAACAAAAAGTTGTTTTGATAAAGCATTAATTACATAAAAAATGAGTGGCGTTAAATTAAATTAGAATTAAAATATATATTTAAATAGAAAAATGTTCTAGTCCGTCCATCAATATTATTATTATTTATTATTATCGATTTATATATTTGAAATATATTAAAAAAAAACATTATTTATTATTATTAATAATTTTACTCTCATTATTATTTTCTCTCACTGTGACTTTGACTATCCCTCAACTGTCAGGCATTTGATCTCACAGTTATAATATACCCTGAAAGCAGTAAATAAATGCCAAATATCCCGAGAGAAGTGTATCTTCAATTTGCATTTATAATGGGCTCTTACGTTATCATCGGATCCGGTGAGCCACCGATGCTGCTGCAGGTCAACTCGAGTGGCTTCTCCTCGGTGGCGACCGCAATGTTGCCGGGCGTCACCATTGGCGGATGTGGTGCCGTCAGCACCGTTACATTGTAGAACTCCTGATGCACATCGGCCCCGGTGCCTTTGGCCTTGATGCGGCACTCAAAGCGTCCATTGTCCCGATTGTACGAGGTGTTCTTAATTTGCAGATCGTAAATGCCGCGACCCGGTCGAAAGTCAAGTCTGCAAGCAAAACAGAGACAGCGACAACGTGAGAGAGTGAGAGAAAAAGTGAATAATCAGCGAATAAAAAATGCAGAGTGTGAGTTAAGGGCGCCGATTTGTAGTAAGTAAGGCAAGACAAGAAAAAAAGGCAAAAAGTTGGAGAACAAATATTTTCTACTTTATGTAAATTAACTGCGGCAATACTTTATAAATTTACACAGCTGGGACTGCGTAAATATACACATATATCTTATATTTATATGTAGGAATGTGTATTAAATTTCCTGTGATTTTAATTTTTTTTTTTTTTTTTTTGTATAAAAAGCATATTGGTTTGTTATTTGGTCTTGTAACATAAGTAGAGATACTTCAACGTTTGCAGAGGGAGTTATAATTTTGTCGCCAAGTTTGTCACGCATTAAAGTAGACAGCGGCGATCCCAAATATGGTATATATATTCTTGATAAGCATCGCAAGCCGGAGTCGATCAATTTGTCTGTTTGATTTTAGACCAATCTCGATGAAAATTGGAATATATCAGCAAATATGTCGGAAAATGTGTCGGAGCTGATCGGATCACTATATAATATAGTTGCCATTGCAGTAATCGGTTGAGAGATGACTTTTGAGATTAAACTAGAACATGTTACAACTCCTGCATTTTTCTTCCCTTTTTTTAATTCTCTGTCCTGTTCCTATGCAGACAAGGACCATTTAAAAGCCTGGCAGTGTCATACAGATTGAAATCGTGTTCCAGACTGTCTTGGCGAGGGTTTTGCATACAAGTGTATTCCGTATTTACTTTGTTTTTCATCAAAACATTATATCTGTCGAGGTTGAGAACCAGATGATCACAATCCTAAAGCTTCAGCTCAGCTCAGTTATACTTATTATTTGCATTTGACTATTATTATTTGGCTAAATAACCGCAGAGAGCATCTCGAAGTCAAGAGTCCAGAGCTCTGCTCGTTTTGTTTGTTTACTTTCGAGTATCCTTGCAGCTTCCTCCTGCGTCCAGTTTTGGTCAGTTGTTGTTCATTTCTTGTATTCCTGCTTATTATGATTATTTTTATTATTTTGTTGTTGGCTTTCGCTTTGGATTTGGCTTTGGATTTGGCCAGGACCACTTCGGGTTTGGTTTCGTGTGGCTTAAGAGGCCGCGAAATAAAATGAAAAATGCTCATGGCAAATTAAGCGTCGAACTCATTTTTGTGAATTTATTAGCTTAATTTTAAGGGGACTGCGTGGAAGGCGGGGCTGAGTGGCTAGCTAGCTGCACAGTTGCCATGGGCGCCACATTACATTTTGATTAATTTAACATCCATTTTTTTTTTTTGCTCGCTTTCTTTTTTTTAGGGCCATGGCAATTGCTACCTGGCAATGAAATAAGAGGGGGATGGGGATGTGGCTGGTTTTGCGGTTGTATTTCAAGCTAAGACTCAATCAAGCGTAATAGCTCGAAACTGTTGAAACGTCAAAGAAATGCTTTTAATGTATATTCCTGATAAATTCGATATGCATAGTGGTGTTGGAAAGTTTCCTGTTTTTTTTTTTTGGTATTCATATCTGAGTTAAAAGTTTAATGGCGACATCGATTGGAGAATTTTGTTTGTAATTTTTGTTGTTTTTCATTTTAACTTAATAAATGAAAGCAGCAAAATATTCTTGGAAAAGCGGTCAACAAAATTCTTAGAATTTAGCTGTTCAAGGCAAATAAACACAAACAAAAATAAATATCGGAAATTGGTTCGACTAAACAAGCTTGTTAAAAATAAATTAAAAAGATTTTCACTTAATTTTACCTGACAAATTTCACATACAATTTTGTGAAATTAGTTAAATTTTATGTATATTTAAAAATAGGAATCCCAACTTAACCAATAAAAATTCAATAAGAGAACCAAGTTTTCTTTAGGAACACTACCGAAACGGAAATGAATAGCCAAAACTGATGTGTTACAAGTGTGGAACATTTCTTCACGTCCCTCAACCGGAAGTGGAATACGAGACGATTTGACAGCCTGCTAGAAAACCACCAATTTTTTGTTCAACAAATTTTTGCATTTAAAGCAAATTAGCAACTTTTTTATTTAAATATACTTTCCATCGCAATGGGAAATTTTAATTTTGATCCCCACTAAAAGTTGGCAAGTTGGCCTTATTCCCTGCATCCACCAATCATCTTCATCAACGTCCTCATCATTTACTTAGACCAGCAGCCGGAATACTTTGTGTTTAAGTTTTAATTTCTCTTGATGAGATTTTTTCACAGTTGCAGCCACACAAGTTGTACGTCACGAGGAAATGACGAGTGTGCATATGTCTATATGTATATGTGTAGGGGGGGAGGGGGGTTGGGCTTATAAATCATGCACTCGACATTATTAAAGTAGATCTTATAAACTTCTTGAGTGCATATGCAAGCAGACGAGGCCAAAGCGAGAAACTTTTTAAATAAAATTTCAATTTTGATAACTTTTATGGCAAGATGGCTTACAGCCGTCGAGGGGGGTGCGGTGTGTGTCGGGTATGTAAGGGGTAAACCGCGCACACAGATACACACACACACACACACACACACAGCTGTGCAATTGCAGAGCAGTTCCGTTCTGCGAGCTCAAATGGCAATTTTGGGGTTTTTGTTCCCAGTTCTTTTTTTTCATTTTTATTTCATTTGCTGGTCCCAAAGAAATGACTTGCATTCTTACCGCTGCCAGGAAGATTTTCTTTCTGCTCATTTGAATACCCTTGCCGAAGGTATATGCTTTTCTATATGAAGTGTGTAAGCATTTTATTGAATACTCTGAAAAGTCATAGGGCATATTTATTTTTCTTGAAACTTAACTCAACAAAATTGTTCTACTAATTTACTTATTGTTTAATTTATTGCTTTCTTACTTTCCATCTTTTTTATTTGTGCTTTAATGCTCAGTTTTATTCACTTAACTCTGATTTGAAGTAAACAATTTGAGATTTTGCAGTTCTTTATTCAATTAAATTTCAATATTATTATTATTATTGCTATTTATTGATATTTTAAGCCCCAAAAGGAATAATCGCTCAATAAGTAAACTTTCGATTTAACCTAATTTTCATTTGGACTTTTACTTTAACTTGCTGGACTTCTTGATAATCGATCCTTGAGACTCCCCTTAAGAACTCTCAAATATATAAATCGTATCATTAGCTAGAGTTTTCCCTTCTTTTCGGGTGTTCTGGGCTTCTCGGAGTGGTTATTAGCAATGAACCACACTCTGGATCACATTTTCCTATAACATCTCTAAGATATTCCTCGGGATTCTTCAAATTCATTTATATTATAGCCATATAACATTTATAACTGTGATCTTAAGCTAGTTGAAGGTTCAAACATTTTAACACAATTAATCTAAAACGTTTTTCAAATTAGTATATAAATTTCGACTTGCCTCCGCAAGGGTATCAAATATTTGGTATGCCCACAAAAAATATTAGATTTTTTTCTACTCATTTTTCATGCCGCTGCATTTCCGGCAGTGACTTTTATGAGGCTGCATCTTGAGTTTTGTATCGCAACAGTGTGTGTGTGAGGAGTGTGTCTGTGTGTGTGTGTGTGTGTGTGCCAAGTGCTGCAGCTCAAGCGAAGCACATAATTGACTCTGCCTGCTGCCTCAGCTGCTGCCTCAGCTGCTGCCTGCTGCATGTTGCATGTCCTTCGCCCAGCCAGTAAAACCGAAAAAGGAATTTCTAATGTGAAAATAAGTGCTGCCTCCGCTATTATGTTGCATCGTCGCAGGACTTATGCAAAACAGTCGCACAATTGTTATGCAAATTGCAGCCAATTACATGACAAATGCCTGCCCAACCAGCCCAACCAGCCCAACTTCGCTCTGCTCCTTCCCCATCCCATCCCACTCTATTTGCAATCCACCTGCAACTCTATCGTGCATATCTCTCAATAAGTACTTCTTTGACTGAATTTGCCTCGGCAATTGCATCGAACAACTACACTGAACCGCACAATTTGCGGTTCTAAATCAATTTCTGTGTGTCTGCAAATAAAAAATGAACTAATCGAGATGGTAAATAGATGAAACTCGCTCTCTCTCTCTGAATGTTGCATGCATCATGTTGTACCAGCATTTCAGTACAGCTATATTATAAATTCCTACTCTAAATTGTGTGTTGATTGATTTCATATATTTTTGTTAAGAAAGAAAAGAAAAACTGGAGTTAATAAAATATCTAAACTTGATAATATATAAAATATGGAAACTCAAAAATTGTATCTTGAAATTGATCAGGTTGCTTGCACATATTTATTTTCTAAAAATTGAATCTTCCCTTTAAATTAATATCAATTTAAAAATTATTCTGTATTTAAATTGAAATCAATTTGTCTTTGAACGCTTAAGAATTATTTTCAGAACTCCGAATTTATTGAAATCCTTAACAATTGATATAAACAGTAGTAACTTGACAATACTTTAGTTTGTGATAAGGAAACAACTAAAACCTAATCAGTAAAATGTTCTTTAATACTTAAATAATAAGAAATTTGCTGAGCAATAAACTAAATACTTATTTGAGTAACTTGGATAAGGTATAAAATGCCTCAATGGGCAAGGCAAACCCATAAGCCATTTATCGATGGATCACTGTATGCATAGATGTACTAAGGTTTTGTGGCACAGTGTCAAATGTCACATGCTTATTTGGCTTGTCTTGCTGCCTGCTCCCCTCAACCTGAGGCATGCCACGTGTCTTGTTAACTGTAGCTGAAGCTCGTGTTCTGTTCGTTAGTGCGGCCAACAACGACAACTACTCATACAGCTACCGGATTATGTTATTATCGGTTTTAGTATCGATTCAGAGACTCAACCATCGCCTCCCCCCTCTCCTAAGTCATCTGCTGTCTTCAAGTAGCGCTGGTTGCCATATTTTATGTTGTCTTGGCCTTCTCTGCTTTTTTCTTCCCTATATTCTGTGGCATATTGTTCGAGGGGAGGCCGTTGTTGCATGGCTTGTTTGTGCTGCTGCTGTTCGCATGCCAAGGCGCTGTCCCATAAAAATGAATAAACTTTTCTTTCTTTTTCGCAAGTGTAGCAATTGGGTATTTCTATTTTGTTGCAAATTCTAAAGCGAAAAGAAGAAAAAACATTTTGTTTTCCCAAAAATATCTCTGATTAAAATTCGCGAAAGAAGATTTTTTTATTATAGAATGCAAAGATTTGCAAAATTTTAAATTTAAATTGAACATATAGATTTATGTATTTTCAATCATATTTTTATAAAACAAAATTCCTTAAGCCAGATTTCCTATGAAAACGGATTTTTCTCTGTTTGTAAAATGTAAAAAAAAGATGAAAACGAAGTCATAAAAAATCGATCAGTTAAGAATGTAAATCATTAACTTTAAAATAAACTTTAAAAAGGCTGTAAAAACAATATTTGTAACAAAAAAGAACAACAAAATGATCTGCTATAAAAATAAGTTTCTATATTTATAGCAAATTTAACAAAAACAAAAATGGAAGCTAAACTTTTTTGTGCAAAAACTTTCATTAAAAATCACTCTGTTAAAGATCTAAATGTTTAACTTTAAAATAGCTTTTAAAAAACATATTTAAATGAAGGCTTTCGTCTGCAAGAGTATTAAATCTTCGGCATTAAAGTAGCTTGAAAATAGCTGTTCTTTTCTTTATTTTGTGTGTGTTTTAATTTTTTGTTGGACTTGGCGGAGAAAGTTGAAAAAGCGAGCGCCAAAATTGACGCGTGGCAAAGAATATGGCAAGGACTTCAGTAGCACCCTTACCCCTAGAACAACCCCCTCCCAGCCCCGCTTATCTGCCCCAGAGTCTGTTCATGTGAACGATGTGCGTTATATGCGGATAATTGACTTTTAAAATGTGTGTGCGAAATCACAACAACAACAGCCTTAAGGGGGGAGAAGGAGGAGGAGGGGGAGTAGAAGTTGCAAAAAGGGTCGCTGCGTATAATTAAACGGCATATTGTCACGCATCCTTGCAACAGGAAGTGGGAGCTATAACAGCCTTGCGTCAAGGACAAATGGGTGGCAAGCACTTTTGGGTGGGTCTGTCTCTGTTACAAAAATTACAACCATTAATGTTGTTGTTGTTGTTGTTGTTGTTGCCATTAAATGCTGCATGTTGTTCTTGGCTGTTGCAATTTGGGTGGAGAGATTTTTTTTTTTTTTTTTTGGAAGGTATATAAAGTTAAGAGGTGGCAGCAACAAAAAGTTGCTTAAGAGCTTGTGGAAAATTTCAAAATTAGATTAAAGAAATTGAGAGCATAATGAGTGACTGAGATTATGGATTGAATAATTGAAATTTTATATGCGATGTGATATTGAAACGAGGCATGCCATCTAATGGCACTTTCATAGGAGCCACGAAAGGCAAGACGCAACGAGATTTTTGTATTAAAATTTGTTGAGCTCTTATAAAATATATATCAATCGAGCTAATCACATTACAAAATCAATAACACAAAAATATTGTTGCAAAGCTACCAGATTTTATTACTTTAGAAAACAGTTCTCTGTTCAATTATCTCTGAGATTGTCTGTTTTTCATATAATTATTTCCCGATATTTATATTCTTGATCAGCATCAACAGTCAAGTCGATATGGAATATCTGTTTCTTCGCCTATTTGAACTCAGATACTATAAGAGCTAAAGAGTTCAAAATGTTGAATATAAATTCTCATATAGCGGCTTCAGATTGAGTTTATTTCATTTGATCGATAACTGCACACGCTCTGCAAATATCGATACAAATCGATTATCGATAGCAATAAAATATACAATTATTAAAATAAAGCCGGAGAAATAATACATAATAAACACTGACAAATTATTGATAAACTGTACAAATTTCATTAAGATCGGGTAAAAAATACAGATTTCGAAAACCAAAACCAATTTTCACATAGAAAAAACTATAAATTGCAAGCCCAAAAGATGTTTAGCAGTGTATCGCCCTGTCGGACTGTCTCAACTAGTGCCTAATAAATATAGCAGGGTCACAAATTAATACTGATACTAAAAATAAAAAAAGAGCTTATAAATTTCTTGTATCGAATTCCAAACGTATTCAACTTATTTGGTTTGCGCTGCGCGTACACAATTATCTAGATAAGGTTTTGTCTATTATTTTTGGCCAGCAATTTCATATGATTAAGAAATTCCATGGCAACAATCAAAGCGCGCTGTATAGAATTGGAAGAAAGGGAGGCAGAGCGAGAGAGAAAGCGAGGCAGATGAGATGAGACAACCACCGAGTTGACTGCTGACCTCAAAGCAGCATTCATCAAGTTATTCACACAAATCACCACCCCTCATCAACCAAGCACCCACCCAAACTGGACTCCAAACTGCCGACTGGCAGTTGACTTATTTATGCAAATGGCCATAACAAATGAGACAGAGAGCGAGAGAGAGAGAGAGAGAGAGAGATAAGGGGTGAAGCAATGATGACCGCACTGTGAAAACGATTAATTTGTGTCTGCTGAGGGGGAGGGGTAGACAGTCAGAGTTCCAGTTCCACTTACAGTTACAATTCGAGTTGGAGACACATTATAAACGGCTGACCTCGGGGGAAACAAGAGAGAGAGAGAGGGAGATGGGCAGTGTATTGCTCAATCGTGTGCCCAGTTAATGCTCATGAATGCTGTGGCGACAGGAAAAGGGGGAGAGGCGGTGGCGGAGGCAGGCAACTCATTATTGAAACATGTTGCTAACATTTGTTATGCAAAGGCCACATTCATGCCAAATGAGCCAGGGGGGAGAGTCGACAGAGAGTCACATGTAACTGTAACTGTGTAACTGTATCCATCATGCTTATTCTATCTGCCTGTCTATTTCCATCTTCTTACGTTTCACTTCCCCTCCTCGTTCATTTTCATTCATTGCGTTTATATTTGACTTGCGCTTGTGCAAAATTTCTGTAAATGCCATCAGTGAGACGGCCGCCCTCTTCACCACGCCAACTTATCGCTCTATGGCCAATTTGCTGCTGTGTTCGCAATACCTAAGCTAGAGATGGACGCTTAGATGATAGATTCAGCACGAGACAAACCAGCTAAATAAATGATGCCAAGAGTATTTTATTTCTATAATTTTATTTTTTAACTTTTATTGTATAAAAATCAAATAAATTTTGTATGTGCCCATTTAAGCTAATTAATGTTTCATGCCATATCAATTGTGTTGATATAATGCGTGCTTATTCGTCTCACGACACAGACAGATCACGCACTGAGCTCAAATTTAATCTCGATTTGTGCTCTCTCCACAAACACACACACACACACACACACACACACATTTATCTCCATCTCTTCTTCTTTGAGCGCTGTCGCCTTTGTGCCTTTTCAAATTCAATGCAATGCTAACATTTCTATACATATATGCATGCATCTCTGTGTGTGTATTTGGCCTTGCCTGGGCTAAACTATTTACTTAGTAAATTTCTCTCTGTGTGTGTGTGCGTGTGTTTTGTATGCTGCTTTGCTGTGCAAGTGTGTGTGAGGCGTTGCTTTAACTGTTAGCGTGTGAGTGTGTGTGTACGAATGACAGCAATGTGACAGGCCAAGGCGACAACAACAATAACAACAACAGCAGCAGAGAAAAAAACTACATACGAGCTAACAGCCAAACACGGATGTTATCCTTGGCAAAGGTTTTAGTGTCTGTCTGTCGACGGCAGGTGTTGATAATAAGGGAAAATAAGCAAAAGTAAATGTCAAAGCTGTTGCTGACACTCGCAACATTTAGTAATCAAATGTTGCCAGCACACACACACACATACACTTGCATGAGACACTAATCAAATTGTTTGCTTTGCATTCCGTTAAGTTGAAATGCAATGAGGCAGCTCTATCTGTCTCACTCGCACACACATTCAGGCGTGTGATGCAATTCAATGGCTTGCTAAATGGAATGAGAAAGAGAGCGAGCGAGAGAGAGAGAGAGTGAGAGCGAGGTGAGCGTGCGATTTGCATTTGAATCGCAGATTAACACAAACGCAATTACATACATGACACACACACAAACGCTTAATGTGCAATATTTATGTGTGTGGTGTGGTGTGTGTGTGTGTGTCTGTGTGTGCGCTTCCCATTAACTTTCCAAACACACAAACAAGCTAAATTCCATTGAGTACAAGAAGAACAACAATACACTGATGATCTCGCAATCTCTTACTTGAACCCCATTACAGAGAGTATTGGAAAGTGAGGTGAATTGGACACTAATCCAGTCAGAAAAGTGGTGTTTTCATTGGCATTGTTGCTCTCTGTTGAATCATCGGTAACTGTTGTTTGGTGGAAAAATGCTTGGAAAGTGGAAAGAGCATAAAATAAACACATCGATGATAAGATTAGTGCTTATGTGAAATGATGTTTGCGGCGAGTGCGCAATGCATCCATCAACTTCTCCTATTTGCTAAGCGTCTTATGCACACAGACTGCCATTCCAGTCTAACTCTCCTCCTTCCTCTTCCCATTCTATATCTGCCTGTGTGTGTCTGTATGAATTTATGCATATTTTGCCTGTCACAGATTCCTCAATAGATTTCACAGTGGTGAAGTATGCATAAATCATATTGTGGCTGCTTCGGTTCGAGCGTTAAGCAAAAGTCAGCCAAAACCGACAGTTATACACTTATACACACACACACATTCACATACAGAGAGACAGCTGTGCTTGCGGTTTGCGTTTTATGCAACACTTTTTGTGTAATGTCAGTTTTTATTTGCCTTGCAACAGCAGCAGCAGCAGTAAAAATGTTCTGCTGTGTTGTCGCCGCAGTCAAAATGAATGTGAAAAATAAATGTTAATATGCCAAGAAAGAGAGAATCGTGTGGTCTATGATAAGGTTGCACATACGCACACACACACACACACACATACACCCAACACATCCACTTACTTCTGCCAAATACACTGTCGAGCAAAATGTATTTTTTTATCAACTTTAATCGACGTGCGTGATTAATGTATATTTTAAATAAATTCCCTCAATTCAAATATTAATGTATGTTTATATTTTTATAAAGCATCTTAGTGTATCTATTTAAATATAATCGAAATAAAATAAATCTTCAAACTATAAATTCAGTTTAGTTTAAGCAACATATTTTCATTACTATTTACGTTTGCCAGCGAAATTGCCCATTTGACCCCACTGTGCGCACAGCAAGGTGGACAAACAGAAGTTGCTACAACGGAACCACACAAAGGCAACCGAACTGCTAGCAGTCTCACTCTTGCTCTCTTCCGATCCCGCTCCCGCTCCCGCTCCCGCTCCCGCTCCCGCTACACTTGTCTTGTGTCTTCTCTTTGTACGCTGTCACACGCTTATTTGGCATAATATACATATAATAAAAGCAAGCGACGCATAGCCAATAGCAACGGATACTTGCTTGCGTTCTCTTACTCCCTCCCCACACTTATTCGCATACTCACGTTCGCTCTCAGTCTGCCGTCAAGTCTCATAAGTTATAATCTGTGCAAAAGAAATTGCAGCAGCAGCAGCAGCAGCGGCAGCAGCAGCAGCGATGCTCGCGTTGCGTGTAACTTCAAAAATTTACGAGCATTGCGCGTTCTTCACGCCTGTTGCCGCTCTCACTCACCCACCCTCTCTCTCTCTCTCACTCTCTCTCTCTCATGTTATATTTCAATATCGTTTTGTGTGTATGTGTATGTGAGTGTGCTGTTTCATGACTGTTGGGCACACTTTGCATATTTGTAGCAGTAGCAGCGAAAGATATTATAAATTTCCTGTTTGTTTATCGCTGAACTATTATAGTTTACAAGATAATTTTATAATAGAAAAATAAATACTTCTCTTTAATAATACATACATATTTTCATTCTAATCTATTTAAAAGTAAGTCTCAATTAAGTATTAATTATATTTTCTATCTCTGATATAAACTTTGAGAGAGCCATTTTCACTGCTTCACTCCATTCCTTCATTCGTCTCTGCATATATAATATAATACACTACGTCAAGAATGTGTTTGGACACAGGGAAAATGTCATATTTTCTTATTTCTTTTGCAAAAAATTGCATTTGATTATTGATTTTTATTCTTTTTATTTCGTCTTATTTTTCTACTATTAAGTGAAGTTCCTAAAACTAGTTACTAAAATACATTTTTTTCCTGCATCCAAACACTTTCTAATATGTGTGTAAATTTTGTTTTTCTTTGCTGCTTACAGCCATTTTTGTTTCCGTTCAGTGTCTGTCTGTGTGTCTGCTCGTCTGCTGCTGCTGCATAAATATGATGCTGATTTTTATGATTTTTATAATGTTTCATTATGTTGCGTTTTACGACTCATGTGGGAACTGCCTGCGTGTATGTGTGTGTGTAAGACACACATGCCAGGGTCATATAACGGTATATATGGAATATATGGAATGCGAATGCGGATACACAATGCACTCACTTCGTAGCTGCCCTAATTTATAGCCTATTGTTGTTGTTGTGGTTGTGGTTGCTGTTGCTGTTGTTGTTATCTACTTTTGGGCCCTGCGCTTAACAGTTGTAAGAGGTCGTTGTTTTGGCCCGCTTTACACATTTTATGTGCGCTCAAAAGCCAATTTTGTAGAGATTTTGGAAAATGGCTCGAATGGCCGTTGAGTAAACTCTGGCGCCCCATTATAAGCGCATAATCTTCAGAAAACATGCACACACACAAACAAACAAACACACACATACACACACACACACAGACACACGCACACACAAAGGGCAGCACGCAACGGAGAGGCTAAAAATGATAATGGCTAAGACCCACTAAGCCATCTTTCTAAGCATGCTGCTACACACACTATTTTATTTTTTTCATTTTTCCCATTTTTTTTTTTATTTTTTTTTTGCTTAGATAATTTTTTGCTTGGCTTCCGCATTACAGTGAAATTTCGAAAAGCGAAACTTTTTTGATAGAAAATGGGCGGCGTTCTTTATTTCTGTGTGCATAAAAAGTGTGCTGGGAGTGGCAAGTTTATAACTTTCAGCTTAATATTGTATCTAAGAATATATAAAGTAATCAAAATTGCGAATCCTATTAAGAAACCAAAAAAAAAGGAGCCTTCACTTTTCAGCTACTTTCAGTTAGTTTTGGTGGAGCTTTTATTGTTTGGCAAAACTAAATCATTTAATTAACCCAAAATTAAATGGAGCAATATTTTCCGCGAAGGAAAGAGAATAACTTTTAACAAATTTAGTAGACATTTTTCATTATATGAAAACTTGACTGTGCCTGGCAAATGAGCTTTGTGATGGCAACTAGTTCTGCCGCTTCCAGTTCCCGGTTCCCGGTTCCCGGTTCCCGGTTCCGGGTCACTTGAACGAATCCTTAAAGCGCGCTTTATTCATTTTTTATTTTTTTTATTTTTTTTTTTGGTAAACATCAAGTTTGGAGTCTAATTTCTTTTGGCAATTTTTTACGATGCTCGCAATACAAATGAGTTTATGCGCAAGGCACAAGGCCAATGCTGTCGCCTCCCCAGGGGGCAAAGGAGCCGGAGAGGGAGCATGCTGAGAGTGACAGAAAGAGAGAGAGGGAGAGAGAGAGTGAGATGGATAGAGATTTTTGTCGTTCAGTTCTATTGCCTGCTTTATGACAGTTTCATAGACTTTTTATGTTTATGTCCCGGGCGTTTAGTGACGCAGCTGTTGCTCCATGGACATCACTTGGCCAATTGCTGGCATAAGGGCGTGGGGGGTGGGGAGAGGCGTGGCAGCAGATGGAACAGGGTGTAGTTAAAGTTATTCCATATTTGCGTTTCTTATCTGCACGTAATTAAGGCAATGGACAGCAACCGGCTGGTGTTGCCCCTTGGAGGCCGTGTTCCACAGTTCTAATCATCGTCGCCATCAACATCATTGCCAGCAAGGGGCTGAGCTGCGTGAGGGGAGGGGTGGGTTGTGCAGGGGGTGCCTGGTTTGTCATCGGTGCCTTTAACCCTTGGCACTCAAATGTCCGCCCTTATGCCACGAGGCGATCATTTGTTGTTGTGCTTGTTGTTGTTGTTGTTGTTGCCACCAAAACTATTTGCCTTACACAATGCTCTCGCGGGAGCAATAATGTTTGGCGCCCTCATCGGCGTTGACAACGGACCGACTGTCAGACACTACACAGAGAGAAAAAAAAACAAAAAAAAAACTAGCATACAAAAGGCAAACTTCTTGTTTGCCATTAAAAAAACAGTGCTTTAATTCATCTTTTTATTACTACAATATTCTGACATGAATTATGCAAGCTTCAAAATAGAAGCGGAGCGTTTTTAATACGAACATTAAAAACTAGAAATGCAATCTTTATTTCATAATAAAAGATAAAAAATGAGTTGCTCAACTGGCAACATTTGACTTTTAGTGCAAATGACTAAAATAGGTTAAAAGCTTTGAATTCGACGACAAAAATATATTAAAAACTAAAAATTAAATCTTGATTTCAAGTAGTGAGTGTTAAATAACAGCTGGGATACTTTTCTTAATATAACTTTTGGCTTTAAGCAGAAATAAGTTAGCAGATTAAAGCTAATAAGAAATACTTTTATTGATATAAAAATATACTTATACCTTTTGGCTTACTTACTTCTGCTGTTAACAACTTAAGCACAAATTTGTCTACATATTTCTTTCAGTGTAGCATCAGCTGCTGCTCCTCCCGCCCATCCTCCACCGCTTGCGGCAACTCAACACGACCCCTCCTCATTGTTTTTAGCCAGCTTGTATTTATTTATGATTGTTCTTGCTGCTGCTGCCCCCAAAAAGCATATATATATATATATATATGTATATATGTATTGCACCTGCGGCATTTCCAGTTCCACTCGTCACCCTCACCCCTGAGCCGAGTCCGCTCCCCTTCCAGCTGCCTCGCAGCTTTCAGCAGTGCTTCACTGATTGGTAACAGGTTACAGCCAACAGTCAGCAGCTGGCAGCTGGCAGTTGGCAGTTGGCAGTTAACAGATTTTTGCTGTTGATTTTGCGTTGAATTTTTAATTACTCGCAGTTTTATGGCAACAAGAAGAATGTCTTCTTCTTTTTCCTGTGTCTGAGCCACTCGCTTCGTTTGTTCATTTATTATGAAAATAGTTGGGTTTTGATAAGTTCTGTGTACGCCAGAGATTTGAGAGGCAAATATAGATTATTTATATAGTGGATTTTACAGTTACTACTTAACTGGAACAACATACTTTTTTCTGAATTTATTCACTGATAATTGTGGAACTAGTCAGCAATGCTTCTGACTCTTTTTATATTTAAATATTTAAGTGGAAGCCAGCTTTACAATTAGTTGACTTGAAGAAGCTCAACTACATTTAATCCAAATGAACTTAATTTGAAAAGTATTTGAATTTAAAGTAAATAAATTCAAATTTTCTACTTATATATATCATATAAATTTATATAAATTACTTGTGTATATCTTTTTAGATATCAAATCACAAAGAAATTTAATAAATACAAAATAAATTGCTTTCAAGTCACAGCTTCTGAAAAATCTAATTAAATTAATCAAAATGGTTTGCTTTATGTTTGGGTTTTTAATTATTACGATGCCCAAGTTGACTTTTTTAATATGCCGCTTAATTTAAACTTATTTTCTCGTTTTATTCCCCTTTTTCCACCAATTGCAAATCCAGTTAGAAAATTTGTTGCTTGCTTCCCATTTTTTTTTATTTTTTTTCATTGCTGCTGTATTAAATTATCATTCATTGGTTGTTGTTGCTGTTGCTTTTGTTGTTGGCATTAAATTTTTGCGTGTTGCATTTTAATGAGCGCTGGCTTCGTGTGCTGCCTGCCCCCCCCCCGTGCCTTATCCTGGCTGCATGCTTTGGCTTTTACTGCTTCTAGCTAACCATTCGCACTTAATGAGCTAACCGAACGCCACTCCTCCTCCCCCCCACACTTCCACCCCCCTTTTGCCTTTCAGTGCTTTTAAATGTTGCCCCATAAACTAGTTTACATGCCTTTAAAGCGGGAATACCCTCAGCACACACATTTTAAATGAGGCGCTGTCCTTAGTCCTTAAGCCAATTTTGATAAGCGAGCGAACGACATTTTTGTCACACACTTTCCCTCTCTGTGTGTGTGTGTGTGTGTGTGTGACTGTGTGTGTGTGTGTGTGTGTGAGTGTGTGTGTGTGTGTGAGTGTGTGTTTCCAGCAGAGTGGAGCGCGTGAAGCGTTTAAGCTGTAAATTAAGTGTCGTGACTGGATTTTGTAATGAATATGGAAGCAAAAGTGAAGGCAAATAAAATTTAATAATATATAAAAGTAGAGTGATTAAACAATATAATAATAATATAAAATAAGAATTCAATTTAAATTAAAAACAATTTGCAGTAGCTCTAAAAAAATAGCAAACCCTCTGCATAAATAGTTAACTAGTATTTCTCAGTTTTGGACTGATATAAATCTAAAAGCCGCATTAGATAGTTAGCAATATGGATTAATTAAGCAAAAATTAACAAGAAAAGAAGCCTATCTCAGGCACTGAGATACTGTCAAACTGTCATCATCTAAATTTTCCTGTTAAAGCTATATGAAATCATCGTTCAAATAAAAGGGGCATAATACAAATTGCAACTATTATTTTTAGCAGGGATATCTTGGTGAGCAAATAAGTCTTTCAAGCAAGAACTCATTCTTTGAGCGATTGTTTCTATGACAGCTGTTTAATATACCATCTCCGACTGACTGTGAAAAAAATAAATATATTTTTTCCAAGGAACTGCTAAATTATTGCTAGTTTTTAGTGAGCGGACACCTTTCCTTTAATCTGTACAAACATTCACAACAAATAATTTGTGTTTTTTTTTTTTGTTTCGTGTTCAGATCGTGTTAAGTTGGCCAAAGCTGGCAAATGCGTTCATCTCTAGTTTGTAGCCAGCGCCTGCTGCTCATTGTCAGCAACACAAACAACAAAAAAAACATGGGAAAAAAATAAAAATATTTCTACATTAAAGGTGACAGCGGCAGACGTTGACATCGTCTCCGGATCGCTGCTGCTGCTGTTGATGATGCTGCCGTGGATGCTGCTGTGGATGCTGCTGTGGATGCTGCTGATTCTGTGAGGACAACGTGGAGGAGGACACAGGAAACAAACAAACAACGCGACAGCAGCAGCAGCAGCAGCAGCAGCAGTGTAAACATTCACTCTGCCAAGGCGGGCGAGGCGGGCGAGGCGAAGGCGTGGCTGTTTCGCCGTGCGTGTGTTTATTTTGTCGTAAATTGATTTTAACGGTGAATGACAAGCAGCAGTAACAGCAACAACAACAACAAACAACTACAACAAAGAATTACAACAAACAAGCAGCAAGAAGCACGCGCAACGTTTTTGTGGCATTTAAAAATATATTTAAAAAGCAGGAGGAGAAGGAGAAGGAGGAGGAGGAGGAGGAGAAGGAGGCGGGGCTGGTCGGCGCTTGCTGGCATGTATTCATTTTGTGATTAGAAAAATTATTACATAAAATTTATGTTAGTTGCATGCGCGACAAGGACAAAGTTGATGGCTGTGGCACCACCAGCCCAAGCAGAAGAAAAGAAGAAGACCAGTGACAGGCCAAAGAAAACAAAACCGGGCAGAGAGCGACAGAGAGAGAGAGAGAGAGAGAGAGAGAGTGCTGAGAGTGAGTTAGACTAGAAGATACTCAGTAAAACAAGCTAGTTATTCATATGCATATGCAAAGAAGAGCCCCAAAAAACGTTACGATTGAATTTCAGAAACGGAAACGGAAACGGAAACGAAACTCAACATTTTGTTAAGAAGTAGCTGGAACCGGAAGCGGCAACAGAAATGCAACTTGCAATACAACAATTAAATTTACATCAATTGTTAGCCTCATAATAATTATGATTAAAAAGCTTTTTTTTTTTTCGATAATTATCGATGTCGAGAGAAGTGTAAAGGTTACATAAAACATTCGATATGCCATTTAGAAAGAAGGAAAGAGGTTCGCTGATAAATCATAAGTCAAGTCTACAAGTTTCTGAGACAGACAGGCACTGTTGGAGATGATTTAATATATATACTAATATACACCCCTCTGTCCACTTTTGAGGGGTATATAAAAAGAGCAGCTAACAAGAGCAGAGCAACCAACAGAAGCCCCCAAAGGCTGTTAATGGCTTCCTTTCATGGTGTGCCGTGTCCTTCTGATGCTCTTACTTCTGCTTCCTCTTGCTTGCCAACGACTCCCGCTGCTCCAGCTTGGCTGGGTGGTATTCCTGTGCCACTAAGTTAGCTAAACTGTGTTGCGACAACCGCAAACAGCAGCAACAGCAACAGCAAAAGCAGAAGCAGAAGCAACAGCAGCAGCAACAACAAGCTTAATAAATGTCGACACAAAAGCGTAGCAAGTAAGTAGCGGAGAGTGGTGGGGGTGGTTGGTGTGTGGAGTTGTTTGTCACTCGCCTCTGCCTTGCAACATGTTAAGCAGGTGTTTCAAAATCACTTACGCTAAAAACATCATCAGCGGCAGCAACAAAAGCAGCAACAAAAGCAGAAGAAGCAGAAGAAGAAGCAGAAGAAGCAGTAGCAACGCCAGCATAAATACAAAAGTTGTCAAGACGCCTTCAGCAAACAGCAACAACAACAACAACACCGCAAATAACAACGGCAACTCCAACAACAATAAAACAAGCAAATAAACAAATAAACAACAAAATTTGCGTTGACATCAATTGCAATGTGCAACAACAACAACAACAACAACAACAACAACTTAATTTTAGTCCATTGGGACTCACAGCTTTTGAGTTGTAAAACTTTCGCTAATTTCTGCATGTAATCATCAGGCGTTTATAAATATTAGATTAGTATTCCTTAAATATATATTTATATTTATATATATATATATATATATATATGGAGAAACGTGCTTGGAGAGAGCGAAAGCAATTGCAAAAGTTTTGCGAGTAAAATATTTATACCAATTTTATGAATACATTTTCGCGTTACGAGAAGTTTTTCGCTTTCTTTGAACATTTTGCATTTGTAATTTTATATGAAAACTATATATTCTTATATATATATATATATATGTATTCTCTTTCTCTCTCTTAATAAATATAAATAAAGCTTTGAATATCTTCTTCTGTTTTGCTCTTCCTCTTTTTATGTGGCACTCTTTTTCTTCCAATCTTTCTCTTTCTCTCTTTCATTATCTCATCATCTCTCTCTCTATTATTCTATATATATCTGAATATATCTCTTTCTCTCTCTTTCTCAACTTATATCTATCTCTCTGCTTCTTTCTCCCTCCCTCTCCATAACAAGTTTCTCTTTTTCTTTCCATCTCACTGATTTATTGCTCTAACTGATTTATCTCTCTTGTCCACTATATTTACCCAACTCTCTCACCTTCCTTTACTTCCTGATTGCTTTCTTCTCCCTCTTTCTCTGATTCACACTTCCACTATTACTCTCCCTGTCTTTATCTCTCCTCTTACTCCCTCTATATTTCTCTCTCTCTCTCTCTCTCTCCATAAATCTTAACCAATTTATGAATTTTACTAAACTTCACTCAACATGTGAATTCGTCTCTAATTAAAATGGAATTAAAAATATCCTTATTGCATTTAAGTTGCACTTAAAATTGTTGGCAAAACTCGTATTATTTCAAGCATTTCAAGCCCTCTCCCCGCTTGCACTCCCCCTTTTCCCACTTGCTACGAAATGCAGCTACAAAAATTCAACTAAATAATTCATAAAGTTGATGGCTGAGCAGGCGACTGAAATGGGGGACCAAAGATGTAGAGTCCTTCGTTTCCTGTGTGTGTGTGTGTGTGTGTGTGTGTGTGCGCGGTTTGTGCGCAACGGGAATGGGCCTCTTTTGTGGCTGCTTCTGTTTGTGGCGAAGCATGGCGGCCGGAAGTACACGTTGACAAGTCGCACTTCGTACAGCGGACAACTTCCGGCGTCGCCGTCGGCATTTACTGTTGCCTTTTGCAGCTGTCCATACACTCAGAAAAATAAGATTTAGTCGTATTAATCAGCTTAGCTTTTTATATTCATTTATTGTTTAAAAATACCCTTATTAATCGCATTCCAATTGCAAAAGACTTTTTTTTTTAAATTTGTATGTCTGAATTATTGTGTAAATGCAGCAATAAGATTCTGAGCGGCAAAAATATAATTTATAAATTTCAATGAAAAGTGAAAGGTTTTTATTTATATTTTTATTTGTATTTTATTATTTATATAAAGGAAATTGTGTTATGTTTGTCGGAGAAAATGCGTGTCTTAAGGAAAGCCACAAATGCGTTTGATGAGCTTCAAAGGCATTGATAAATCAATATCAGAAGTACAACTAAGCGAAAAAGGAATACAGAAATAATTGCAGTACATTCTTAAAAATAGATACCTATTTTTTACTAATTCAAAATGATTTATTTCAAGCCTAAAGAAACCTTTTCGATCAAATAGCAAATTTCAACTGTCGTTCTAAAAACTTGTATGCTTTTGGAGTGTAGAACGAAAGCATTGGAAACCTTATGAAGACCACATTATTGCGGGTGGTTGTTGTTGTTGTTGTTGCTATTGCTGCTGTTCTTTTTGTTGTTGTTGTTGTATGTATATTTGCATAGAAGGCCAGTGCAAGGCAGCTGCTGTTGTTGCGTGTGTGTTGTGTGTTGTGTGTGTGTTGGTTTAAGCTAACTCTAAATTAAGCTTAGCGGCTAAAATTAATTTACGCGTCGCCATGCAGCATAACAACGCCACAACAATAAACAGAAACAACAACAACAACAACAGCAGCAATCGCAAACAAAAACAACGAGACAGTAAACAGAATTACAGCCTCTGGCTTGCCAAATTTAGTTTCACAGTGCAAATCTGTAGTAAAATCACTGAACCAAAACCTGAAAGGGGTTGTCAGGCTATAAGGAAATTGTGCCTTGCCGTGCAACGCGGTGGCAAGTCGTTAAAGTCGTTGCAAGCAACAAATTTTATGTTAAGCTCGAAGGACATTAGAGAAAAGTTTAAGAAGTTAAACATCGATTCAAGTGGCGGATTAAAACGGGAGCCAAGGTTGTAAATAGTTTAAAATACTCTGCAACATTTTCAAAATCAATAAATTTAACAAAATGTTTATTTAAATAAAATAGGATGGGCATTAAATATTTATATAGAACAAAGTGAGAGCTTTGAAAATATGGTCAGAGTTCAAGTTTGAAGCTTTTTAAAACTGGAGCAGAAACAGAAACAGGGATAAATTGTTAGCATTTTCAAATGAACTTAATTTATTTATATATTATATCTGAACTGGAGGTCAGAGAAAATGCTTGCAAGTATTTTGGGATCAGGACGAGCTTTGCGTTTGGTAAACGGCAACACAAAAGTAATCAGCCGAAAGAGTCATGTTGTATCCTATCGCAATGTGCCCAAGTCTCACTCGAAGGCAACTGAAATCGGAGCCGGTGTTGTTGGTGGTGCAATGTGGTGGTGGATTATGTTGCACTTGTGGCATGAGCCCGATCACATAACCGGAGAGTTCAACTACCCCAATCCACAAAAATGGAGCAATGCGGAATTGGGCGTCCCACGGGATGATTTATAGTTCTCAGTTTAATGTTGACAATAAATGTGGCTCAAGATCGTTAAAGAGGAATTCAAAGATCAATATTTATTTATGGATATATCTTTCAAGTGAAAAACACTTTTAAGTGATTGCCTGTTGAACACATCTTTTGAATGCGACCAGTTTGGCTATTGTCCTCTTTTTACACACTGAACCAACCCTTCAAAAATGGTTGGATGATGGCACAATAAAGTTGTGTAACAGTATGACACAGGCAAGAGAAGTACATCAGACTTTATAGGGTATATATATATTCCTGATTCAGCATCAACACTCGAAACAATTTAGCAAATTTAGAATATGAGTTGTCGAATACCCCGTGTTGATTAAGTTTATTAATGTGTATTGATAACTGCGCAGGTTTCGCGAATATCGATATAAATCGATCGATATCGATGTATTGTTTTAATCGATAATGCATTGTGTGTTCTTTTATTGGTAACTAGAAATGTCGACACAAATCGTTTAATGCTCAACTGAATAAAGCAATAACAACAAGCATATTAACAGCTGTGTACAGAGTATCTCCCAGTCGAGCCGTCGCGTCTATATCATTCTTATTTGTATTCTTTTTATTGGTGCTCGCCCATTAACAAGAGTTTAATTGTGCTTTTCGTAGGCCGTCTGCCTGCACATTTTGAGGCCTGACAGTGGCAAACAAAAGGCATCTGCTGCCAGGAGAGGGACCAACCCGGCCAGACTCTATATCTGTGGGCAGTCAAGGCAAACAAAGCTGCAGACAGTTTTGCCCCAGGACCCAAGAACCAGGACTGTAGATGAAGCTCAGTTTACTCGAATGTTGCCTTTTATTTTTGCGCTCTGCCTTTCTCTCTGCATAGACACATATTTTTTTGTTTTGTCGTTGGCTGCATTGACACTAAACAAAAGGCTAATTGGAATGTTAGCAGGAGTCATATTTTTTATGGCCTACCTAAAGACAAAAGGGCGCATATATACATTTCTAGTAGGCATTATATAGGCTTGTATTTGTTCTTTCGCTTCTTGTCGGCAGCAAAATGAAAAATTGTTTTTTAAATGAATTCAATAAAGCGTGAAAATCAACAAAGAATCCTCAATTCGTATAGGGGCTGACTTTGTGGTATGGCATTAAACTGCTCAGTGGGGAGTGGGCAGGCAGAGGTGTCTCTAACACGGGAGAGCGGGAGGGAGGGAGCGAGAAAAGACGCCTGGTAAGCGAGAGGAAGACAGGAAGACAGACAGTCAGTGAGTCGGCTGGTAGGCTTATTTGCATTTCAATTTGCATAAGTGTGGCCATAAGCAGACGTACATACATCCTTTGATATGTATTTGATATATACGATACATAAATATACGAGTACAGAGAAAACAACAAAAAACGACAAATAATGCAAATGTCTTTTTATTTACACAAAATTATAATATCCTCTTGGAAATACAGCAAAATAATAAATCTTAAATCTTGTGTTATTGCAGCTTATGCTATAAGAAAGTTTCACCCGCTTGAGTTTAGACGATTTGAACTTTAAACAAATAAAATATGCAATTCAAATGTTTCAATTAATTGTTTTATACAACTTTTAAGTGCACTTTTGCACAATTTGAGCAGCAATTTATAATTATTGCATGCATTTGGATTTACTTTTTGCTCAGTGTACGAATATACATAATATTTATGCACTGTGCGCTGTCACGACATGTGTGTGCGCTGGTGTGTGTGTGTGTGTGTGAGTGTGTATGTGTGTGTGTGTGCACAAGTCAAACGAATCGGAACCAACACGTGTTGCCATTTTGCCATACATATTTTGATCCATGCATTTGTCTCTCTCCATGTGTGCGTGTGTGTTTGTGTGTGTGTGTGTGTGTGTGTTAAGGTAAAGGTTAAATGTTGACCCGCATTCGCATAAGAAAGAGCTACTGCAAATGAGGTATGGGTTACACACGTCTTTCTTCTTGCTTCTTGCTTCCTTTTTTATGTTTTTTCTTTTTCTTTTCTTTGAATGCGATGGGATATTGCCTTTGCTCTTCGGTTTCTGTTCGATTCTGTTTGATAACAGCGCCGACTTTTGCATAAATAGCAAAAAATTATTGCGCACATCCATCACAAAAATGGGCAAATGTGTCAGCTTGGCCTGGCATTCTACAAAACAAGCAACAGCAGCAACAACAACAATAATAACAACAATAAAATGCTATGCAAAACAAGCAGAAACTGGTTACAAAACATCTATTGGCCAAAAAAAAACAACGAATTTAAGGTGCTCTTGAAAAATATGTCGGATTGAATATGTTATTGCAAAACTTTCACAACATGGTTTAAATATGATTATTTTACCGAGCACAAATAGCAGAACATATTCAAAAATTATTCTGTATTATTACTGCCAAAAAGTAATTATTATTATTATTTTTAAGATAATAGATAAATTGCACAGCTGAAACCAAACAATTTACGCATATTTCGACTTGCTCTAAACAATATTTTCAAAATGTGCTTATCATTTGGCAGAATAAAGTAATCAAATGCTTAATGTATAATTATCTAAATGAAAATATAGTTTTTATTTTTGAAGAGGTTATCACAAGAAATGCAGATTATTTTGTTATATAAGCAAGGACTATAAAAGTAGTATATTTACCTAAATACATACATATCTCCATAGTCGTTAGTATAAGTCTCTGTTGGCCGTAGTAAAATTAAACTTTCTAGGAAGATAACCCACTTGGCTGACTTCTCGCTAAATAATTCATAAGACGTATGAAATAGCTGTAATTTGTGCCCCTTTCCGATTGTTAAAGGCTTCTGGGATTTGAGCAAAGTGGTTCTTAGGAAGGCCCCAACCTTAGCCACCTGCCCTGCATTATCTCTCAGATATTGTTCTATATTATTAAAATATATTCAACAGTCATGTTTTCATAATTGCGTATTATATCTAGCTAAAGGTAATCTTTATGTACTTAATTCTTTTTTGTGACAAACTTGATGCGAGAATCATAATTGCCAATGGATAAGTAAATATTTTACAGCAGCGTAAAAAATCAATGCGATCCTAGCAAATTTATTTGCGAGTGATGTTACGCAGAGTCTATCTGCCCAACCCTTCTCCAAACACCCAACACCCAACACCCAGTTCCTTCCCCACCCAACCGCATATATGCTGTGCTAGCTGCTTGGCAGGCTGCCTCAACTGTTGGTGTTCTTATTTTGGTGGCATAAGAAGCGAATTTCAGCGGCAACCACAACAAAGACGTCCCCCCCTTAGGCGAACAAACGAACGTCTTTCAAGAAATCAAAATTAAAAATCGATATGTTGCAAAGAAGTACAACATGAGTTTCATATTAAATTTCTTCTAACGCAATTGAAAAGGCCTCTTTGTTGTTGTTGTTGTTATTATTGCTGTTGCTGTTTGTGGAATTTTTATCTGCTCGAAGAAAGAAAGCGAAAATGTTTTTTTGATTGTTTCCGAAATGTTGGCGGGCACTTCTCACAACACAAAATTCCAATATCATTGAAAAAACACAAACAAAAAAAAATTGTAAGAAAAAAAAACATACAAAAATAAAAAAGCATAGAACTGAATGGGATCTGACAGCTGGAGAGGTGAAGTGCTGCCGTGAATGGGGCTGTGAGTGAATGCGTTTGTTAAAGCAAATTTCATGTCATGAGATGACAATTTTTGTAAAGAGGACCAAAACTGCAAAACAGTATAATGGCCACCCCAATCAGGAGTGAAGCAGTTTGGGGTCAACATTTTAGCCATTCAGCCAGCCATCCAGCCATCCAGCCATCCAACTTGGCATCTATCATCCTCAATCAGTTTTAACAGCCCACACAGCAGTTAACGAGTCTACACTCATTGAATCTAGCCTTAGGTGGAGGCAAAGCGGCAAGGCGGGGGGCAACTGTGAACTGAAATTATCATTAGAAATTTTCATTTGAGGTCAGCTGTCAAGTGATAATGTTTTAAGCTAATTGCTTTGCACTTTGTGCACTCAAAAGTGAAAGTAACTAATCAGTAAACGTGAAAATTTCTTCACATTCTTATCTATGGCAATATGTTGAACATGCTTTAAATCTCAACATTTGCTGTTGTTTGTATTGTTCGATTTTTGTGCAGACATGTTTGACCATAGTTCACAGTCCAAATCAATTCAATTGTGTTGCCAATATTTGACCAACATTTGGTCAGCAAGCCATAAAGAAATCGAGCACAAAATGCTGAAAAGTCATCAATAAAATTTTGGTTTTGGCAGTTTTGCCTGTCACTTTGAATGCCCTGTACATATTGAGAGAGACTCCTAAGACTCCTTTCTATATACATATATATTAGTGCTTAAAAGTATTTTGGAAATACCCAATGGAATTTTCGTATATTTTTGATGCCTTTATTTTGAGAAACACATGTGAATTCAGCTTTGCAGACAAAGATTGATTGCAACCAACACAAAAGTGTAGTGAACAAGGTCAAAGGCTTATATTGGATTCGGTTATTGTACTATATGGACTAATAATCTCGTTTGCTTTAATTGGTACTTGAAAAAGTGTTGACTTCCTGGCAGAATAGGCCTAAATTGTTAAGCTTGACATAGATTCATTTAATAAAGATTTAAGACAAACTTTTATAATTATACTTTCACTTATTAATAATGCAAATTATCTAAAGATGCATACCAACTCAAGAGAAAGTATTATATAGGGTATCTGCCTGGTCTGATATACCATACAGCTGTTTCTGGCTTTTTGTTGCTGCTAATGGCATTTGATGTTGTTTTTGTTGTTTTGTGGCAACGCCATTAGACCACATCTCTAAGCCCACATAAATCAAGCAAATTGTTTAACGCGCGATTAGCTCAAATTTTACAATAATTTTCTTTTGTTGCCGATCTGTTTGGCAATGTTTTTGCATGTTCTGCGGCTGCTGCTGCTGCTGCTGATGTTGTTGCTGATGTTGTTGCTGCTCTTGCCCATATATTACGCATATCATCTGGCCAATATGGTTGGGCGTGTCTGTCTGTCTGTGTGTTTGTCTCTTTTGTCTCTTTATGCGTGGGCGTGTTCAGTGTTGAACAGAACATTTTCCAAACAATTTGCGGCCTACGCCGCATTGAATGTTTTTCACGCTCAAAATGCGCTCCAAAATGATTATTATGATTAATAAATAAATAGGCAGGCGGCAGCCAGAGAGCATGGGCGGTGAGCCAATGGAGCAATGCCAGAAAATATTCAGTAGAAAGAACATTCGCCACATTTGCCAACAAACAAACCCAACCATTTTTAAAGGCCGCCCAACGATTGACGAGCTTTCGGCGCTTTAATCAAGTTGCGTATACGCAATGTGTTGCCAATTATAAACAGTGGCACAAATTGCCATATTATTTGAACAAAAAGAAAGTGCTGTCCATTTAAATACGGCTTATGTTAGGTTATCAAACCGGATTCAGAAACGTTAAATCGAAATCGGGAATTTAGTATATATTTTGAAAAAAATTAACAAAGCTTTATTTTTAGAAATATATTACTGATTTTAATTCTTTCATTTATTCCTTAAAAATTTAATATTGAATAAATAAAGCAACTTATATGAAAGAATTAAATAATAGCCAAACAAAATGATTAAATTATAAGTAAATACTTTTGTAGAAATACACTTTTTCTGGTCTCATTTAATTTTCTAGATTAGATTAAGATTATTGCACATTTTGTCCAGTTATGATAACATTATTCAAATCGAGCTCTATCTTTTATTTAATCGGTTTATTTTGTCTTGTTATGCTTTGCTGGTCAGCTTCGTAGAACAATTTATTTTGCGTATTTTTGCCATTGTTTTAACAGAATGGCATAATAATAATAATAATTTCGCTTTTGCTTTCGAAACACTGGCGTCGGTCACAGCTGCGTGTGATGGCCACGTTTTGTGCTGCCAACACTTATATATCCCCTTATAGCAACCAACCAACCCAACCAACCTCTCGCGGGGCGGAAGGGGGGTGTATGTAGAGCTATCCTCTTGTTTACACTGCATGCGGATCTATCATTCCGTCTCCTTCTCTCTCTCTCTCGCTTCCTCTGCTGCTGTTGTGGGCGTGGCTGGGCTATGAATTATCGCCTGCCAGATGAACATTTAATGATGTACACAAAACGAGGGCATCTCGCTGATGGGCCGATGTCGATGTCGATGTCGATGTCGATATCGTCCTTGTCATCCTTCTCCTCTAGCACAGGCATTGGCAATTTTAATAAATTTAACAGCTGAACGCATCGCGAAACTTTCGCATCTTTCATCTTTTATCAATAAACATGCGACGCGGTAGGTGGAGGGTTGAGCAGCCTTGGGCCCATAATTCCCATTTGCCTGGGCCTTGAGTGTCGATGTCATTCAGGCAATTAAATAAATGTGCAGTTGACTCCATCCATCCATTCATTCCAGCCCAACCCGCTTCGAGTGCGGCCTTTAACTTTTCGCCTGCCTTATTGACAGGCCATCAGTTGTTGAATTTATGAGGTTGCCTGTGATTTATCAGACCATTGCACACAGAAAACAAGCAAGCAGGCAGACAGGCAGACGGACGGACGGTGAGAGTGGACAAGAGACGCACTGCAGAACTTACCGATAATTCGAGTTGAGCTGCACATCGCCAATGGCGACGTTCTCGAACAATGTGGGGCAGCAGGTCCAGCGAGCCCAGTAGAAGGTGAAATCAGTTGAATCATAATGCTCGGTGAAACGGCACTTGAGCACCACATCGACGCCTTCGCGTGTGTCCAGCGACTCATCTGCTGCTCCCCCATCAGCCAACAGCCAAAGCCACACCCATCCTGCAAAAGATAAAAAAAAAATACAAGAGAAATTACGATACGCAGTTAAGTAAAAATGGGTTTAGCCAAGTTCCTCTTTTTCTTTCAACTTTTCAATATGAAAGTTAAAAGTTAAACTTCAAAAGCAAAAAAAAAACATTCTTAAATCAATTATACTCCAATTAAAAGTATATGCCACATAGATAGCTAACAATTGATGCCTCTTTCTGTCAGTGTAGGCGAGAGGAGACAGATAAGCAAGAGAGGCAGGGAGAGTAGCAAATGGGTATAACATGGCAATGCAATTTAGTTGTGCAAATTTGCAGCTCACATTTAATTAAAAATACGGCGTATAGTTTAACCCAACACATGAGCAAACAAGAGGGACAACAAAAACCATGCCATGCACATAGAAATAACTACATAAACCCACTCAAAGAGAGAGAGAGAGAGAGAGAGAGAGACAGTGAGAGAGAGAGAGCAAATGTATTTGCTGCGGGCAGTTTTTGGGTGAACGGATTTGATTTATTTTATTATCAGAAGCAACAGCAGCGAGTTGCTGCAATCAATACAAAAATTCAAAAAAAAAAAAGAAGAAAAATACTGTTGAAATTGTGGAAATTGTAAATCACTAGCCACCAAATAAATAATGCATAGCCACACACACACACATGCGAGGCAGGTTTGGAATCTAGAAATAGCAGGAGCGATATATGTATGGAGAAAATGCAATCGAATGTTTATGCTCCACAAATGGATATTGACTCAATTACATTTACATTTCATATGCTCATATTTATGAGGATTGAGGTAAAATAAACTGTTGGCCAGGTTACTTGATTATCGAATCAGGGTGTCGAATCGACCGTTTCTAGCGCCGCTAAAAGTTATGAATTGGCGTCGAATTTTGTATCTTTGAGATATTTTGCATTATAGTTCAATTGTTGAATTTCAATTTGTATTTGTCTGTAAACATCAAAGGTCCTAATAAAAGTGGTTGCAAATGTGTGCAACATGTATCAATAATTGTCTTCCACTTCAACTACCCGTCTGTTGCTCAGATGCAATTGAATATTTGTGTGTTTGAAGACTGAATAAATTTCATATTTAAATACTCTGGAACTTTTTAATTATAATCTTCTACTTTAGTTGTGCTTCAAATATTAACTGCAAATGTCGAGAAATGGGTTTTTTATAACGTATCCAAATTGTATTTGGAAATTAAATGTTTCAATTGTGTTCAGTGCTTTTGCAGATTGCAGCCCAACATTTTGTGGTTGCTTGACAGTTTGAGCAGCATTGTGAGTGTGCCAGTGTATGTGTGTGTGTGTGTGAGGGTGAGTATTTGTTTACAACTAAACGGAGTAAATGGTCAAGTGGCTGCCATTAGGTCGAGTGCCGCCCCCTGTTCGCCCTCTCTCTTTCTCTGTCTCTCTCTTTACTCTCTTGCCTCCCTTTTACGCCCTTTGGGATAGCTGTTTGTCCATGAAGCGCTTAGTTTTAATTTGCCTGCTTGCAGTTTTTTAGACCCCCTTTCGTCAGCATCCCCCCTCCAACTCACGCATGTATTTTGTTTGCGCAAATCTGTTTTATGTGAGCAATTTATATGTGTATATAAATATGTATTTACGTATATATATATATATATATATATTTATGTAAACATCTATTTTTTCACTAGTTCTGTTCATTGTTCAGATGCGGGGCAAGAAAATAGACGAACTAAACACGGATGCATTTCATATTGTGCTTTTTTTACACTGCCACAAAAAGCTCAAATAGCTCAATCTACTGTGTGTTTTGTATGGTTGGAAGTGGGTTGGTGGGAGGGAGGGGGAGGGGGAAGGAGTGCAACGTATTCAATTGCGACCCGCAAAATATTTTTTTATATGGTTTTTAACTTTGTGTTTTTTTGGCCTGTTCTGATTCAACATAGCGTTTTGTGTATTATTGTAATTAACATGCCACATGCCACGTAAAAAAAAAAACATTGCAGCTGAGCAAAATGTTGCAATATATACAAATGTTGAAACATTTGTCTGCCAACAGCAACCAACAGCAATTTATTCCATTCGAAAGTTAAGACCTCATATTAATATGGATAGAACAAAATTTGAAATGAAAAAAGTTAAATAAAACGTCAAATAAAATCAAAAATGGAAAGTTATTCAATTTTAACTAGAGCGAAGGTAGAATAATAACATGAATACAACAGCAAGCCTCATTTAACGATTTGAATGGAAATGATTGAAACTATTATAAAAATCGCAAATGATTCGAAAAGCATTTTATAATTTTAAAATTACAGTGCCACACACACTGGGGGACTACGAATTCGATAATTTCGATAAGTGTAAATCGAGTCACTTAACTTAAAGGGTATATTGTTAATCTTCTTTTAATGGTAATCACTTTATCAGAGTATGACGCAGTCGAGCATTGCATGCAAAAAAAAAAGAAGAAGATTTGAATGTGGGAATAATTTTTTGAATAGCAAAGCAAATGTGAAACTGTGAATTACATTCGGACTTTATCGTTGGCTGACTTGGTTCACGATTTGCATATTTTTATGCAAATAATTATAAGCGTTTGCTGAACCTGCCACAGGAGCCGTTACCAGCGAAACCTTTCTCTTGCGGCAAGCACGTAATTGTGCTTATGTAAACTTTATATGCATTTTAATATAGTTTTCATTTGCTTTATTTAAGTGGTTTTTACGTTTTTACGTTGTAAATAAAGAAAACAGAGAACATGTGCAAAAATCGGTGCATTAAAGTGATCTGTTATGTCAACGTTTTTTTGTTGATGTATTCTTTTGCATGTAAACAGTAACCGTTTTCGCTTAGCATTTTATAACAACAAGCTGCAGGCGAAATGCATTCAAACAATTTCACAATCATTTTTAAACTGATTTTTAACTGATTTGTAAATGCAAATAACAGCTGTTTGCCAAAGGCTAAAAAGCGGCCAAAATATTTATTAATTATATATTTTAGTAAGGCTGAATCGTTTCAATTTTTTGTGTACCCGGAAGCCATTAAAAATATAAAAAATTAGAATAATGGAGTTGTGCAGAAATATGTGACAATCAGAGAAAGTATAAATATTCATAGATACGTATCGATATTCTAGAGCATTCATTCATAATGATGCCGATCTGGCAGATTATATATTGAGACCATAAATTCGTCAGACAAGATCTGAGAGACCATTCGCAGATTAATTTCATAGAGAACTAACACAGTTTCCTGCAAATCATATTATATAATTTACCTTCATAAATTACAGATCGGCAGTAAAAATTTCATTAAGAAACCCAAATTTGATTTTTTATATTGAAAACAAACAAATATCAGCTGTGCTTTAGGGTATCTTCTAGTCGAACTGTCTCGATTTATTGCATTCTATTTCATTAATTTTTTATTTTATTTGATAAGCTTCATTCTGTTTCAAATTACAGTATTATAATAACAATAATTAATTTAAATAACATTATTTATAGAATGGACTTATTGGTAGTCAAAAATTTTTATTCTTGAACCGAATTTGCTAACATCATTTTTCGCTTGTTGTTCATTCATTATACATTTGCAGTGTCAGCCCTTAAATGTTTACGATGTAAGTTTCTTACAAACTTAAGATATTATCCCCATGTTTGTTTACTTGACTGGAGACTGCAAAATTCAGACGAACATTTGCTAGTCAAATCTTTGCTAAGATGTGAAAGTTTATGGATGTTAGCTTCCAACTTGTAAATGTCTCAAATTTTCCAAGATTCACTTTGCATTTAAGAAATGAAGGTGCAACATTCTGTTGCACTTGAGATTGTGTACGACTTGTCATAATTAGCCGCCATTACAGCTTAAATTCACACACACACACACCCACAAAACTTGGTGGGTGGTATCTACCACGCTGCATGCCTCTCTCTCTCTCCGCTCTCCTTCACTCCCCGCCCACCACTCATTTATGCATGTATTTCTCTGGTGGCTTTATGAATTTTTCAATTGTGCTGCTGTTGCTCCTTTGGTGAAACTTTGCTGTAGATTCTCGAGTGCTTAAACATTCATAAATGCAAGTGCACACAGCTCACTAGCACTTCTGTCTAGGGCTGTTGCTGAGGGGTTGGGTTAAGGGGTAAGGGGTAAGGGGTAAAGGCAACTGAGGTGGGTGATTTGACTTTTGAGGTTGTCGTCCTGCTGGTTCATTTGCCTCTGTGTGCCCACAGAGATGCGAGCACAAGGCAAAAGTCTGGCAAATGCAACCAAAACAAAGCAAACAGAAAAATATATTCACATACACAAACACACACACAGATATAGACAACATGTACACACAACAAACAGCAACAACAACAACAACAAAAACAACAGCAAGAAGAGGCAGCATTAAGAAAAACTTTTGCCTTGCATTTATTTTTCTCAGTTTTGTGTATTTTTTTTTCTGTGCCTGCGGTTGCTGCCACAGTTGAGGGGAGTGATAGCTGGTTGCGTGTTGCGGTCGCTGGAGCATGTGAAGACGATGTCTTCATAAACCAAACCGAATCAAAACAGAAATGTAGACAACATCATAACAGGAAATAAAATGCACTGAACAAAATGACCCTGCGATTTATATGTGAAATATTGTAATAATTAAGCTTTTTTAATATTTCAATAAATGTTTCACATTGAAAGTTGTGGCTTTTATCGCTTACATACAAAAGTTTAAAGCACATTTTTAACAAAATTAATGGAGATACAAATGCATATGAAAATATATATGTACCTGTGTAAATCAATTTTTTTTCATTCGTTCTTAAACTTAAAGCTTTGGAAAATCCATAAATTTAAAATTAGTGTATAAAATAAAATTTTAACTTCCCAAAATTGAATTTGTATTCAATTTGAATAAACATAAACTTGCCGTTTTGCAAATTACGTCAATTCCAGCGAAACCACAAGCATAAAATTCGCAAATTTTAGCTAATGAAGTAAATGTTTTATTTTTTTTGGCAATCTAAATATTAAAAATTATTTTTAATTTCGCAAAAGCTGTGAACAATTTATTCATGCATACATTTAGGATGATAACTAAATATGGCCGGATTATTATTTATTTAGCATGCCAAACGTTTTTACAACAGTTTTAACCCAAAATGACAAATAAAAACTGCTCATCCATTAATTCGGTTAATGCATATTTGTTTTTTGATGCTCACTATTTATAGTTAATTTAATGGATGTTGTAGCTTAAACGGTATTTTAAAAATTATAAATACGGAATGGAATTTGAGCATGAAATACATGTCTTATGGTGATTTTAATATTTAATTTTGGTGTTAGATACTTATCTCTAATATCGACAGCAACTTACCCTCATTATTAAAGATAATTAATGGTTAATTATACAGTGAAAGTTTGGTATGAGTGACATATTTTATATCATTTGATTAAGATATGAAATCCAAATGAATAACTGCAACGCAATTTTTTTTTAAGCCAATAAAGCAGATTAACTTATCTGCTCTGTGTGTTCGACACATCTCAAGATATGTTCATTAGTTGCAAAGACCGCATTGCAAACATAGCTCAACTCACCAAATACCGTTTAAGCCGCATACTTGAGCATACACACACACACACACACACACACATACACACACACACGAACACTTATTTACATTCATATGTCTTACTGTGGCTGCAGTGTAATGCACTTTTAGCACTGTCGGCGTCGACGTATGTTTCCTGCAACTGACTGTGTGGGTACCCCTTGCCCCTTATCCCCTGCTCCATACACTTCTCACATTCTCAATGCAACTTCCCACTTCCCACCGTACCGCTGCCCGACACTAAACATCGTTGTGGTTGCTTGCTTGACTTGTTTGTAATTATTTATTTCATACTCGTATAAAGTGTAGCATACTTTTGTGCGTAGACAAGAATTATGGCAATGCTGCCAGTTGTTATTTGTATGCCATGTGTGTGTGTGTGTGTGTGGGTGTGCGGAATGTGTGTGCGAGTATGTGTGTATGTTTCTTTTTTTTTTTTCAAGAAAAGATTTCATGGTAGAGCGCCGAGGCCAACAACAAGCGACAGGACAACAACAGGAAGATGTTTGCCAGCAGTCGCCTCCTTCCAACTACTAATGCATGTTGCTCACACACACTCACACACACACACTCTTGTATGTCTTAAAACAAGCTGCTTGCCTCGTTTACTTGTGGCCTGAACTTGTCTGCGCTCCAATCCTTCCCCTCGTTGCACTGCTGCAGCGTCGCCTTTCTTGCTTTTCTTTCAGCTTAATGCGAATTTCTGCTTTTAACAACAGCTATTGCAATTGTTTGTGTTGTTATTTTTGTTGTTATTGTTGTGCGGCATAACGGCATAAATATAATATGCAGTCTCGCCCTTTGCTGTTGTAAAATATATTACTTTTTAGTATACCCTCGTGCCCTGCCCCTGCCCGGCAACGTTCGTCGCCCTCAGCTGTAATTTGAGCTCATAACAATTACAACAACAGCAATTGTTGTGCAAAAATCAACTGCACTATGCAAGCTGAGCTGAGCTGCGTACTAGAATGAGGCCTTGTAATGTGCTGCTGACATGCCTGGTTTTATTGTAGCATACCCTTTAACCATTTATACACAATAATTGGGTAAAATGGTTTAAAAGGCAGATGCACTGAGGAGATTTTTATATAAGTAAGTTTCGTCAAAGCTGAAACAGAAATTGATTTTCAAGGGTTTGGAACAAATTTTTCACAGCCATAACTCGATCTAAATTGAATCGATTTTGAAAAGGCAACTGATTTAAATCATGGTTTGATCTCTTGTTTAATACTACATTTAAAATTGGCAACCGGTCAACGGGCAACTTTCCAAAGCTTTAACTTAGTAAAACCACAAGTAATTTTCAAAAGCCATGGCTTTTTAACCACGGATTACTAAATTTAAAGTTGAAAACGCGAATCTTGTTCGAAATTCATGTTAAAATTATAATCTCAAAAAGTGCCTTTAATTCATGTTAAAATGATTCCCTCAAAATCTACTGGTAGGGAACAACAACTTATATATAAACACATACTTTACACTTAACGCTTAATAAATGGCTACAGGGTATCTTAAAGTTTGCCACTCTCGCCTGGCATACTCCACGTATTGTTGTTGTTGTTGTTATTGCCTGATATTACGGCCAAATGTCATAAGACATTAAATGTTGGCAAAAAGTTACGGTGAAACGAGTAGCCATTTGTATTGCAATACGTTCGGAGTGCACACAACTGGTTGCAAGAGTGTACATGAGTGTGTACATGAGTGTGTGTGTGTGTGTGTGTATCATGTTGTGTACGTGTGACAAACATCTGGTTGCTGAAGCGCTTAACAAGATGCAGTAGCTGAATCTGCAAGCGTCACATTTATTGCTGCAACTGCTGCTCGATGAACTTACACAACACACAATCACACACAGCTCCATGGACGGGAAAACTGCTGTGACAAATATTTGCGGCACATGAAGCATAATAAGCAATATATGGCAAAGGAGATACATGTTTTCCTCAACACATATTGAGAGAATTGCAATTGATTTAAATGCGACGTCAATCGATCTGCAAATAACAATAGTGAAAACGCTTCAAGGCAAATCGGGAACTTAATGAAACCTGTCTTGTGGTCTTTGCCTGTAACGGAAGGGTGGGGTTTAAACGGCCTGGGGGGAGAGGTGAGAGGTGTACGTGGTGTGTGGTAAATGTGTGCTGGCCTTTAAAGTGCCGAGACAACTCATTAAAACGCCAGCATGTGAAACATTTTGCAAATTAACTGCAAACGTTGCGTATGCGTAATATACGTAATATAAAAGAGACTGAGCCTGAACAAAGTATTTGCTCATCCACTAGCAACCTCTCCGCCCCCATCGCTTCAAGCTAACGTAAAGGTAAATGTGTTGGACTTGGAGTAGATGGGCTGACGAGTATGACGACTAAGCCTGCAATTATGGCAATTGTATGGCAGCATCACATCTGAGGCAACATCGAACTGAGAATGTACTGCAAAAATAAATAGTAGATATTTAAAACATCAAAATGACACCGTTTAAAGTAAATAATAAACTATACAAATTATTGATATCTATTTTTTCAACATTATTATTAATGACATTCGTTTTTTCTATGGAATAGACATTTTTTTAAACAAACCAATATTTAATTATATTTCTATTTGATAAAGCCTTCAAATGATAACAAAAAATTAAATAAATTAAATCAACAAGTTATATTCCTACTCTATTAAGCTTTTAAGTAATTGACTTTGACTTGAATTGTGATGATAACAAATGATTAAATAGTTAAATGGCTATTTAGGTGATGTTTCTTTGTTATTGGCAATTCTCGTTCCGCAATTCAAATCAGTTGAAGCAAAAACGAAAAGCAAACTTAGAAACAACTCTGCTTCATATTTGTAACCACTTTGAGCAGCTGACACAAAATCGTTCACATAGCCGTTAGACCTGCAACAAACGCTTGCAGCAATGGAATCAGTAATTGAGGGTAGGGTGGTAAAAGTTTAACGCTGCGTATGCGTAACATCTGGATATGGCTAAAGCCAGTTGTTGGCTGCTGGCTGTTGACGTTTGGCAACTCAGATTCTGTATGTGAATTGGCAAGAAGAGGCGGGGGTTAGGATTGCCCCACTTGGAATACCCAATTCCACTTTAATTAAAACATTCACAGTGTGCCTTTCGTTTCCCCATTCGCAGCTAGTAATGTTGCAAAAACTTGCCGCCGAGGCCAGATAACCCATTATAAACACACGCACACACACACACACACACACACACACACACACACACACACACACACACACGCACACACACATATAATATGAGAACCCTTTGCCAAAGGGGGTGGCTTGTACGTATATTACATAATATGCCATTAATAAAAGTGTTTAAAGTTCACTTAAGTGCCGCATGGAGCTTTAGACAAACGGAAACCGTATCAACAACAGTTAGTGCAAACTGAGGAAACTTGAACTCGCTGCACACACGACGATTGCTTTACGCGGTGGAGGCTGTGTGGAGAATAGGGAGCGGTGGGCGGAAGGGGTGTGTGTGTGTGTGTGTGTATAAGCTGCTCGCTTGCTTGCTTACCTAGCAAAGCGTGTCTCTCTCTCTCTATTCTGACAGTGGATTCCATGACAGAGTAACACGCAGTTGGATTTATATGCGGCCAGCGTCAGGATAAACATGAGTGAAGAGAGAGAGGGGCAGATAGGGAGAGCAGGAGAAAGCAAGGATGGATGGATAAGGACTGCTAGAGCAAGACAAATGAACAAATAGTGCAGAGCTACACGCGAAGAAAAAAATATAGACCAGAATCAGAAGTCATAAATAGTTTCTTAGCTCAAAGCTCAAACTTAATCGATAATTCCGAAAATAAGTTTTTGGGAAATGACAACAGTAGTTATTAGAAACAACAATTTTCTTCATTTTTCTGAGTGTAGCCTAGAGTTTGCTGACCAAAAAAAAAAGACGAAAAAGCAGCCTGCTCTTCTCATAGAAATGACAAATCAACTTGGCATAGTTCACAGTTCACAATTCACAGTTGTATTTCTGCTTGCAATTCTTCTTCTATGGGCTTTGATTTTGATTCGGTTGCTAAATCTAATTCTGATGCTGTGCAAGGCGTCCTGCTGACCAGGGACCAGAAGAGACAAGAGACGCGATACCAGAGACCAGAGACCAGAGACCAGAGACCTGAGACCAAAGAGAGAGCACGTTCATTTCCGTTGGACAAGGCAGCTGTACTCACACAATTGACTTTGCGGCTCAGCTTTGTCAAGCTATCAGCAAGCCAAGTCAATAAGGCACGCACGCACCGAACGAGATGGCCTGAATGAGCAATACCTACAGAACAATAGAGATGCCAGAGTAAATCCAAGAGCCTATTAAGCGCTCTTTACTCTATAACCAGCCAGGGGCATATTAAAAATGCAGTTGTAATTGTGACATTTTAAGCAAAGAGTTTAATTCGTGTGTATTTAGTAGAAGTGCTAATTGATTGCTGATTGCTTCTACAAATTTATAAAATATTTTTTAATTACAAAACTCTGATCAAAACTCATCTAATGTCTTTTTACTGTCTGACAATTTGGTTGACATGACGTGTGAACTTTGGGACTTTTTGATTGCTGAGCAGCGTCAGCAGTTAAGCCATTGTCAAAATGGTCTGGCGGGTATAACACAAATGGTGTCCTTGAACTTTATGTTAATGTTAAAGGGATCGCATTACATCTAGACTTCAAGTAATCGATATGGAAATGTTCAAGTTAGTTTCGCTACTGTCGCCAAGTTTTTGCATGTTTGTGGTTGCCATATAACAATAGGCACACTCCCCGCTTTATCTGTCTTCAGCTGTCGTATTCATAAAGAATCTATAAAAAGAAATCGGTTGGCAATCTATTTTTCTTTATTTTGGCACAGAACTTGACACATTTCCTTAAAAATGTACAAATTATATTGAGTTAAATAGGTTTTTTGCTGGCCCAACAAACTCGCAACCAGAAACTACCGCCTATAGAAAGGGTATCTTTACGTGTCGGTCTTAGTATGCTGAGTGTTTGCATTTAATTTAATTGTGCGACTATTGAAAATGGGCGGTCTTTGTGGATTGTTGGATTGTTGGCTAAGAGACGAGCAAGGAGTAAAGGGAAGGGCTAGGAAGGGTGGTAGTCCAGTGACTGCATAAATCATGTGGTTAAACATGAAACGTAATTTGTTGTATATTAAATAATGCCAACTATTTGTTTGTAGTTTTCCTGTCTGCATGTGTGTGTGTGTGTGTGTTCTGAATTCTGTTGCATACTTTTGTGCGACACTCTGTGAAACATGCAACAGCAGCAGTAACAACTACAGAAAATGACTGCAGCAGCCGCCGCACTTGCCACAAAATTTATGACTGCATTAATACACACATAACATGGTTCACAAACACACACACACACACACACACACACAGGCATAACTTGTCCATATTGCAGTGTGCTCTTGTTTTGTGGCATATGCCACACAAGTCGCCTCTTTACTGCAGCTTTTGTTGTTGTCCTTTTTAGCTGTTGTTGCTGCTGTACTCTCAGGCCAGCAGCTGCCTGCTCTTAATTAAATTATGCTTTTAATTAGGCCTTCGTGTTTGACTCTTCATTTGTTGCAACTTTTTTGCAGCAAACTCAAATTCTTGTCGCCTCAACTGGTAGTGCATTAATTTACGTAAAAGCTTTTGCCATTTTGTTCAATTATATTGTGCTCAAATTATTGGGTGCTCTTAGAAAACACACTTGAAAATGAGATGTTTACAAGTGTGCAAGCAATTTGTTATTGAAATCGATATAAGATGTTTCTTTAAAAAAAAAACCATTTAATTAAATGCCAATGAATATGCTGGGAAAAACAAAAGAATAAATTTCATGAAAACAAAAGCTTAATGATAAATAATAATAATAGCACTGAAATAAGAATATTTAAGTTATATCTGTTTCATATTTTATTGCATCCCATAAGACATAAAATTATGTTTTTAAACTCTCTTTAATTTTATGAAGGTACGCCCATTTTTGAGTTATAAAAATTTATAATAAAATAATTTGCAGGATAGATTTTAATAATAGCCTCCTTTGCTCCCAAAAATGTCTTAAGTCTATATTTTAAAAATTGAAAATCTATTTAATTAAGACTGGTCCAGTCACGCTCCGGTATTCCCCGTCCGAAGTTTGCTTGGCGTCAGTGTATTCCATATCAACATTCTCAATTGTTTTGTTTATTTTGTCTGCTCTTTAAAAGCTTAAGCTAACCAGACAAAATCAATTAAAACCCCCACATGCATTGAAAAGGCCCTAATTTATTCAATTGCCAAGTAAACTTGTTCATCTCGCAAGTCAACACCATTAACAACAACCAGAAACCAAAACCAAAACTCAAACTGAAACTCAAACTCGTCTAAAATACTTACATATGCATATTTCAACAGACTAAGCCCAAAGGAGATTTTATACTTTTAGATTTCTCTCACATTTTTGTGATAGTTTTTTTTATTTATTTATTTTTTTGTTGTTGTTTTTGTTGCTGCCATATTTGGTTTTCTGCATAATTTGCCATTGGGCATGAACAGAAAGAAGGCGACAGCATTCGTTTAACCATTCAGCTCGAACCAGCTGAAGCAAGAAGAGACGACGCTTATCTCTCTCACATAAATGTTGTGGCTAAAACGCATAATCCAAAACAAAAATTTTCAGTCATATTTTGTGTTGTTTCTGTTGCTGTTGTTTTGCTGTTGTGCGAATAATTTAAAAACAAGCACCTTTGACACTTGCAACTGACACTTTGCCATGTGGACATGCTGGCAAAAAAGATGGCACGTGGGCGGAGTGGTTGCTGCTGGTCGAATGAGGTGATACCCTGAACGCTTTAATTTAATATGCCGTTGAACAGACGGCACAGCAGCAGCTCTAGGACACAAACCAAATCCCAAAAGTGTACCCAAATCACTTTTGAAACTATCTGGCGCCTTGACGCAGTCCCGGTGTGAGACAGGCAGACAGACAGACAGACAGACAGAACGACAGGCGGCCACGACGGAAAGGGATAGATAGATAGCATGCTGCTTCAAATACTGGCTGGGGCTAAACATTTTCTGACCACAGCCAGCAAAAAGGTTTGGCAAAAAGCTACGACCCAAAACATACATATTTATGAGGTCCTTGTGGATTTCCATTGAGATAAGCGGCAGCATTTAGGCAACAAGCGATTGCCCAGCGGCCAAGCAGCCAAACAGAACCTTTTTATACATTTTTTCCCCTTTTTCTTTGGTTGGTCTTGTTTAAAGTTTTGCATTTTTATTGACAACAAATTTAATTTAAATGTGAAATGTGCCCCCTTCCGTTTCTTTTTTTTTTCTTTCGATTTTTTTTTTGGTGAAATCACTAGTTTTTTACAATGCTGCTTACACATAAAAAAAAAACAGTTTAGTGAAGCTATGCAACAGGCAGATGGAAGCGACTCCAAAGCCATTAAATATACACATATATTCTTGATTAGAATCAGCTATCGAGTTGATCCAGAAAGCTTGCAAATTTATGTAAGTTGCAGATGTACACCTTTCTGGCTACATAAGATATATATATATATATCTTTACTTGTGTATTAAATCGAAATTTATGTTCTGGCTGGGTTACAAGTCATCTTTAAGTCTGGCACTTTCTCTCTACTACTCCACTCTACTTGGTGTTTGCAGCCTGGCAACAAATCAATTGCCTTCGCCTCACTCGAGCGTTAACTACGTGGAGCACGCAGCGTATACGTAATGAGCTTTTGCTTAAAGATTCACGCGCAGCGCTCGCTTTGAAAAAAGCTGGACAAATTAAAGCATGAGCAAAACACAACAAAAAGCAGCCAAAAACTAACGAGCTCTGATGGCCAAGTGAACCCAGTCAAGTGACTCGAGCAAAGAGAAAAAAAAAACTGACAACAGCATGAAAAATTGTCACTGTTGCCTGAGAGTTGGCTTAGCTTGAGTGGGGAGCCAAAGGAAAAAGAGAGGAGGATTGTGTATGGAAGGGAAGCGATTCATTGCCGTGAAGCATCTTTGGCCATCTTTGGACATGGCCATAGCTGCAAACACTCGAAAGTAACCGGAAATGTTGCTTAATAAAAACGGATATACCAATTTAGTTTTGTTCAAACAGCAGCAGCAACAACAACAACAACAACAACATCAGTGGCCAAGGAGCAATAAGTACCGGAATAAAAGAGCAGCAGACGACGACAGCAATAAGGTTGCAGAGAGGGACAGAAATATGAGAGAGAGAGCGAGGGAGGGGAAAACCGAGAAGGGGTTTGGCAACTGCAAAGCTCAAATAAACACAAAAATAATAGAAATTCATTTAAAGTTAAAGCGCAAGTAAAACAAAGAACACAACACAAACCAAAAAACAAGAAAAGACAGCAGCAAAAATGCAACGAAAGCAGCAAAAATGCTGAAATCACGGAATACCCTCTATATTTTGATATCCTGACAAATTTATGATGGCCAGGAAAATAAGCCTTAAAGGGATTAAATTTCTCACTGGTAAAACTTATTCATTCCAATGAAACAAATTGGTTTACTTTTGTTTCGTAAATGGAGTGCTCTATTCTATTTTAACTAAGACAAAAAACATCCATAAAATATATAAAAGTCTAACTTGAAATATATAAAAAAAATAAATGAAATTGTAAAAATATATATTATTTTTTATTTTATTATTTTGTTTTTACTAGCTTTAAGTTTCGAATTTAAAGAAAGAAAAACGTTGATCTAGATTACAAATTTAGCTCGTGTCCGCCATGAAACCACATAAAATGACAGGGTATAGCAAAAAAAGTACAAATGAAATAAATAAAATAAAGCAAAGCACAACACAGCAGAAAAGAGAGAAAATGGAAAATGTGAAAAACAACTCAGCGTTAAAATGCACAGCGCAGTGATCAGGATCGGAGGACAATGGAACGAGACCAAGCTGCGGCATGTTGAACATATTTGCCGAGCTGGACTCTGGACTGTGGACTCTGGACACTGGACTCTCGAGCAGCAGCAGGCTTAGCGGATGAGGGGAGTGAGGGTAAAGAGGGTACTTGTAGGGTTTACTGTCGCTGAAGTTTGGCACACAGCTCACAGCTCGAGTGGAGCTAGTTTTTCTTGTTGTTGTTGCAGTTGTTGCAGTTGTTGTTGTTCTGGTGCTGTTGATGGCAGCCAGGCCGCAATTTTTGTGTTTTAGTTTTTAAAGCTTTTTAGTTTTTTGTGGTTGCAACATTTTTTTTGTGGCTCGTTTACTTTTTGTTTGTTTTTTTTTTTTTTTTGTGGCCAATGCAGCTCGTTTACGATTGAATGCATTTCGTCTACACTGGTAAAAAAAAGACTTGGTATTTTGAATACCTGCCATAAAATCTATGTTTTTGAGTCAGTCAATATATATATGTACTTAAAAAATTCGAGTTTCATATATTTCATAAATTTTCAAATGAAAATCGTAAGAAATAATTAATACGATCCATAAGAGTCTTATGTATTGTAATTTTCCCTTTGCTAAACATAAGAAGGGGTTGCCATAATTAAAATAGATGGCCGTCATTAAAGGCTGTTCCAAGTTTTCTAAGTGTTGGCAAGCGCAGAGAGAATAATAAAAAGAGAGACAGAGACAGAGAGAGAGAGGCAGCAAGTGAGAAAGAGAATGCAGTGAGTGTGGATTGTGTATTGTGAGCTAGGCCATTTCAGTAGGTAGTTTGGCTAAAACAAATGACCAAAATGACACATGGCCCAGCCAGGCCCAGACGGCCAGCAAATATTTAGGCCAAAAGCGCTCAACTCTTCCCACACGAAGCTAATACAAACAAATTGCAAATAAAATTTTGAAATTCAGCAAACGATGTGAAACGAAATGAAATTCAGTCAATCCATGGAACCATATATAACTCAGTGGCCTCATAATTAGGATGCAGCTATTGCGAAATCAAACCGTTCAAATCACACCCAAACCACCCACAAAACTTCTCCAATAGATTTGTCAAATTTTTGAAAAGGGTTTAACGCGCAAAATCGTGCGGAAAATGGCTCACAAATGATTTTTATTTTTATTTTTTTTGCAGAAAGGCTTAGTTGGGGTCTCTAAGTTTAAGGTGTGTTGGGGAGTGGAGGGAGCATGTAGAGGGAGGGGGCGTGGTATAGGCAACGCCACGCGCAGCAGGAAGTGCTGAGGAGCTGAATTGAACCGAGCTGAAGCGGAGCGGAGCTAAACTAATGGCTGGGAACAAAATGTTGTTTCAAGCTGTGTGCACGAGCGAGCTCAATGATATTTTTCTTGTTTCTCATTTCTTGTTGTTATTGTTTTTTCTTTTTTTTTTTTTGTTGCCTGTTTTCTGTTTTCCGGCCGCTGTCGCTTTGGTAAAAGAAAAACGCGCGTAACTCGACAAAGGCTGTCATAAAAATTCGCCATAGGAACAGCGGCCAAAAACCTAAGCAATGTTTTTTGAAATGAGCACACAACAAGCGCAACAACAACAACAGCAACAAATAACAAGAAGAAGAAGAAACGTGCGGCACCAGCTGGGCATAAGTGTGTGTGTGTGTGTGTGTGTTGTTCTGTGTGCTGTGCCTTCAAAGGAGTAAAAGATAAATAATGGCCTCCACTGATGAGAAGAACAGCCAGACTCCATTTTTTGGGCATATGTGTGTGGATCCAGCTTTGTTCTTGCTGTTGTTGTTGTTGTTGCTGCATGGGGCAACAGAGGCGAAGCTAATACAATTGAGAGCTCACATGATTGAGAGCTTTAGCGTTGCCGGAGGTTTGTGCGGAAAGTATTACTCAAACCTTGAGTTGTGGAGAGAAACCCACGCGAATCCCACAGAATGATAGATGTGCCATGCGATTCAATTAGAGAAAGATAATGTCGATGAAATTAAAGCGAATAAGGTTAATCAAAGGCTGACATATAGTTGGTCCAAAAATATACATAATTTGCCAAATTATCATTATAATATATATATATATATATAATATCTACATGTATATACATAAAAATAAATACAACTTTGACTCTTTGTCAACAGCAAAAAATTACAGATATTTCCATGCTACTCCAGAGAACTTGACTTCAAGGCAATAAACATTTTTGCCACCCAACTATACAAAAGGGGATAATAAAGTTGTGCAAAAGTATGTAACAGACAATAGAAAGCATCTCCGATCTCATAAAGAAGATATAATTTTGATTAGCCCCAATAGCCGTCGTGTTGAAAGTAATTTCTCTTTTAAAATAAGCAGATTAAGTTTATTTTTTTTGTTTCTTCGATAAAAATCCATTACTTTTAGCAATAAAAGCCAAAATTTGTAGGATATATCTTGTTAGTTGAATATATATATATTATATTTATATTCATTTCTTCGTCATTTTTAAAATTTCATCAAGATCTACAGCGAAACATGGAAGAAAATTCCACAGCAACCTGCGCAAGCTTGCATACACAGTTAACACAGGGTATCTGCTAGTGTGGCTCTCTAAACTTTATTTTTCTTATTTGTTATTTAGCTGTTTATACTGCTGCCCCCCGCACCACTGCCAGTGCATAAGTTGAGTCGATACAATCTCAAAGCTCGACCACAGCTCCCACACACAGAAAATGCCTTCAATCGCTGATTAAGCAAATTATCTAGTCCTTAGGCAATACGTTGGCAGCATGTGCTTGTGTGGCGGTGGCATGTTTTTGTTTAGTGGCTTATCCGGCAGCCTCCACACTCTCCCCATTGTGTATTTATAAGTATATATGTATGTGCGAGGTCTTACGCAATCCGCTCAATCAGTCCAAGGCAAACAATCAGGATTCGCATCCCTGGAGCAAAAGTCGTCTTGCAAATAGAAACAACCAAGTCGCAGCCGGTTGCACTAAGCCGCCCAAGCAGTTGAAACTACTTAAGAAATGTGCCACCAGCCCCACCTTCCTCCTCCCACCGCGCCTTCCCGCTTTGTTTGTCCACCTTTTACTGATTAAGGTGCGACTGGCGGCATTTTGGGGGGCTCAACGGGCGTATGAGCGATGGCGAACATTGTTAACGGCGTTCAACTGTGACAAATGCGTTTGTCGGTTTATACACCCACCATACACACACACACATATGCACACTCTTGGCGTGCCCATAACATATGTTCCTGTGCATGTTGGCGGCTTAGAAATATTATTTATGAACCAGGCAACGCACACAGACAATGAATGCCCCAACTCTGCCCCAACTCTGCCCCAACTCTGTTCCAACTCTGCCTGCAACATGCCTGCCACTCCTCTGCTGTTGTATGTAGCAACACTTGTAATTTTTGCTGAGGTTTTTGCACGTTTAGTAAATAAATCACGCGTTTGTTATACCCACTGACCCCCTTTCGTTCGCCACCCTTCTCTCTCTCTCTATCTTTATCTAGCCACCAATGCTGCTTCAGCTATTGCCACAAAATGCTTTGTGCCATTTTTTATATAAATAATTTGCTTTGGGCAGTCGACGCTGCCCCCAAGAACTTGGTCAGCTTTATTTGTTGCTAGACACACACTGAGACAAATAACTTGGCCGTGCGCTACATATAAGCTGTAACTAACTCTTTGATGGGATAAATTAAAATTAATTTCATATGCATTTATTTTTGTGTATTTATTATGGTTTTTAATAACCTTAAACTATTTTGCTTTGATATGTTTTGAGTACTTTAATTTATAATTTCTCATTTATTTTTCCGAGTGTGCACGTTCGTGGCACTACACCAATACACATACTTAAACTCACACACGCGCGCACACACAAACACACACAAACACACGAACACACAGGAACACACACAGGAACACACACATACAATCTGATCTAAGCGAGTGACCAGCGTTGTGGGGCACTTGTTTTTCTTTCCTTCTTTTTTTTATATGATTTATTATGTGTTGCCTATTAACGTCTGTCTTATGATTCATGTACACGCGTGTGTGCGTGTGTGTACGTGGCTGTTCGCTCATGTGTGTGTGTGTATGTGTGTGTGTGAGTGTGTGTATAGTTGCTTACTCTCGGGGGCAGTTGTATTTGATAACATAAGTAAACGCAAATCTATAAACTAAACAAAACTAGTAAATACATGTGTTATTTATACATGCAACCTGTGTGGCAGAAGGCGCCGAGGCAGCAGCGGAACTCGGCTACAAGCGACATTTAACATGACTTTGGCCATGTTGCAAGTTGTTGTGCCCGTTGTTGCTTTTGTTGTTGTTGCTGGCGCAGCTAATGAGCACGAAGTTGTCAATGTGTCAATTTAATTAGACAAGAAACGCAACCCACGAACACAAAGCGATAGCAAATTGAATTATTAGACGACATTTGCAACACAGTCCTCCAAGGAGTGTTCAGAGTGTTCAGTGGCCATGTTTGTAGTTACACATTGACCCCTTCTTGTTGTTGTTGTTGTTGTTGTTATTGTTAGCTGTTAGCTGTTGTTGTTGACTGTTAGTTGTTTGTTGGTTATTGGGTGTTAAATTATTAATGTTGCCATTGTTGTCGCTGTTAACATTGCAACATTAGCGCCGCATGATTTGTTGGCCATGCGGTGCGGAAACGCCCAAAAATCAAAGTTGGAAATCTTTTTGCTATATGGACAGGGACTCAGTTTGTGGGGTGTGGCTTGAGGTTGTTATTGAGCAGCCAAAATTAAACTAAAGCAAAACCAGAGCAAAGCAAAGCAAAGCAAATCAAATCATTTATGCTGCTGGCGGCCCATCAATAAAGCCCATTTGACAGCCATAGCCTAAGAAGCATTGGCCAAACAATTAACGCTGCTGCTTAATGATTTATGTCTCTCTATGTTCGCACACGTGTGTGTACGTGTGTGTGTGTGTGTGTGTGTGTAGTGTGTGTAGTGTGTGTAGTGTGTGTGTTGAGATTTGTGTATGCCGTGCGATCATTTTGTGGGTGAGTTAATTATGCCTCAGCGGAACTGAATGATGAGCTGCCTGAGAGGTTTATCCTGTTTGCAATCGCACCAATGGATTTTGCATGGCCTGCCATCGTAAGGGATTAGTTATTATATGTAATTGTAGCATTGCAATTGATTTTGATACCCATCCATAACAATGTATGGAGTGAGGGAATTGGGCCACTTATTGCGTCTAAGTGCATAAGTGGATTATTTGTGTGGTCTACTTAAATCTGTTTGCAGCTCCAGTTTTAACTCTATATTGTTTTACAATTTGTATATATTTGTATTATTCAATAATAAGTTGCGTATACCCTTGAAGCAGTGCCATAATATAATATTCATTTAGACTATATAATATAGATTTATATAGATGTTTGCCTGTTAACTGACGTCTTCAAGGCTATTCAATCTTAGGCATGCCTGCGATACCCATTCTTACTTGTTTTTCGTTGAAATCCCAGCTATTTTTAGAGTCCTATACAAAGCCGGGGATTTGAGTCAAAAATGTGAACGTTAAGCTGCTTTGGTGATTCGTTTGCATGGACAGCTTGTCAAACGCATCTCCAACAGTTGTTTCTTTTGAAAAATGTGTAAACAACTTAATCAGAGCCTCCTTTCCCTCCCTCTCTCTCTCTCTCACACACACACTCTCTCTGTCTCTCTCTATTTCTCTTCTAGCTGTCTCTCCATTTACTTGGCGTTACTTTACAGCACTCTTTTGTGTCGCACTTTCCCACACTGTTCTCTGCTGCTATTCTCCAGTTGTACAGTTAGCTCTCTGGTGGGCCATTCGAAGCGCTTGCTTAATATGCAAATTTGATGGCTTCGGCTATAAAATGCGAGAGAGCCGGCAACATTTTCATTTTCAAATTTTACTTGCCAAATTTTAACTACTTTTTGAGTCAACTTTTTTGCATAGCTCTCGATGGGTACTCTCCCATGCCCCATCCCCCATCCGCATTCTCCCTCTCTTTAAGGCTGCTTGGCCTGCAGCATTTGTTGGTCCTTGCAGCCAACCCGTTTTTGGCCATTGTTTGTCTATTTACACGAGCTCATTAACATTTGAAATGACTTTTTGCTTTTGCCTTTGCGTTTCAACATTTTCTCGTGCGTTGAGTTATTTTAATGTTTTGGCTCGGCAAATACAATCCCCTCCACATCCCACCACATCCCGACACCAACTGTCTGCCTCATTTTGGGCCTGCTTCAGTACTTGTTTTAATTTCTTTGAGTTTGGCATTAAATAAAATTTGCAAAAATAATTTTTTCACCAACCAAAAAAAAGCTTTTTTAAACATTGTGTTTTTTTTGCTCTCTTTCTTCTACTTATTTATAACCAGTGAAGAGTAAGCGGTATATATTTATATATATATATGTATTAGGTGGGAGTGCGATGGACTCCAGAGGCTGCCACTCATTAATGCTAATTTGCGTAATTATGCGCTTCATAAAATCACTCGGCAAATGCAGCAAGCAGCAAGCGGCAAGCGGCAAGCGGCAAGCGGCAAGCGGCTCCTAAAAGTTGAAGTTTCCACTTGCCAACATTTGTTGCTCTCCACTTTTGTTGTTGTTGTAACAATTAACAACAGCAGGTCGAGTGGAGGAAACAGTAGGCAAAACGCAATACAAATAACACATAAAATATTGAAAAAGTTTTTACCCCAAGAAAGAGGAGGAGGCCTTAAAAGTGAAAGAGAGACAGAGAGAGAGAGAGAGAGAGAGAGAGAGAGAGGTGAAATTATGACATGAAAATAATGAAAATTTGTTTAAATGAGAGTTGTGCCATGAAGTCTGTTAGCTAAACCCAAGCCCAAAACTCAGCCCAACTCCATCAGTGTTTTAATTAATTCTTACCCGACTTTGTAGAAATACTCTTACCAAAAAGAGTATTGAATATGGGCCGAATCTATTTTAAATTGTGTAGATAGTTGATAATAATAAATAATAATAACACTTTAGCTATACAAATTATAAAAAATGGGCATTTAACGGTGAAAATAATCTATTAATGGTAAATGAGAAGTTATATTCTAAATTAGAATTCGCTGGCTTTGAAAGTGTCAAGATGTAAAATGGACTTAGAATTGTTAGCAGGTAAAACAGTCTCTTTTGCATATCTTTCACCCATTCCTTCGTCCCTTAACTACTTAATTACAGGGTATTTTCGACTCCGAACACTCCAATTAATTGTTGCCTTATAAGCAGTCCGAAAGTCTGAAAGTTCCTGTAATTGGTTTGTTCGCTTTCAAGTAAAGTTTTGCGAATGAGGTTTACAGTTTGACGCCTGCTCACAGCCCGGATTCGTATATGCTTCATTTGCTCCTTGAATAATTGAACATGGTCTCTAACACACACACACACACACACACATAGAGAGAGGGAAATGTGAATTAGCTGCCTTGTCTGGCTTAATTATTTATGACGTTTGCCGTGCAATGACTGCCAAACTGTGCTCAATAGCATAAATTATGCTAAAATTTTCAATTGTTGCTACATCGTTTTGCGTAATTTTCAATATGACTAATGAGCATCCTGGGCGCACAGTGATTGGAGGAGGACTGAAGCGGAGCAGCACACTGACATAATAAATATAATATGGCCAACAAGCGCTTTTCCTTATAAACACCTGCCAATGTAAAACATTTGGCCAGATAAAATGCACTGTCGAATGCTCGATTATTGCATAGCAAAACAGCACATCGATATCCACATCTATTAATAAACGTATTTTCAATGTGATTCATATGCATATTTTATTAGCTCAGCCCGTTTGGCCGGTGAAAATGTGAAAATGTGAAAATGGTGAAAATGCGTGTGCGGCACAAGCATCGAATTGTGTTGAATATTTCAGAAATTGTGTGAGTTTATTCGATGAATGGCATTTAAGTTGATTTTACTCACGTTTAAGTTTCATCTGCATGTACAAGCATTACATAACTTTATGCGTATATTCAAATCATAAACTAAAATTCGTTTGAAGCTCGTTTATTAATCGCACTTTGGCCAAGCTGCCCTTAACAGCTATACTTAGCTGCTTTCAATTATTTAATGGATGAACAAAATGCTTATTCAGATTTTGATAAAGTTGAAATACTTGTCAATGTGTAATTTATGGCTTGATTTATTATAAATATGATCTTAAGGAGACTCCTTAACTGAAATTAATTATATCAAATAAAGCAACAAAAAGTTGTTGTAAGCAACTCGAGTAGATGACTACAATCAGGACAGCTCGACTAAGATATACCCTGTTAATAAAAGGAGAGTAGGTTTACTGGTATTAGCTTGAGCAAAGCTATTGTTGCTTAAAACTTAAAAAATATGTCAATTGGCAAACGCATTCTTCACAATTGTGTTATTTATTGCCAACGAAAAGCGGATTTGATTTGATATTCGCGTAATGGGCACAGTTATCGGAAAATGTAATAAACTTAATTCCAATTTGAAGTTTGCAGTACAGAAATATACTTTAAGGACTTCGAGATGCTTCCTTCTGCCTGTTGCATACTTTTGCACAGCTTCATTAAATGTTTTTCCCCATTTCGAATGCGTAGAGAAACTTTTTTCTGCACATAAAAAGTTTTTGTAAGCACGTCTATATAATTATGTTCTTATGAATGCCCTTTGACCCAAATTTTCCTTAAAAATTTACATTTAAGATTGCCTTTGAACTACATTCAGAGAAAAATGTGTATGGCACAGAAAAATGTGAGAGATTGAAACTAGTTTTGCGGCACTTGACTGCTAAATAAGTTGCTCACATCGAGAAGAAAATTCAATTTTACTGAACTGAATTGAACGATGTCTAGTTCTGATTCTGGTCCTGGTCCTGGTCCTGGTGCTGGTGCTGGTGCTGATGCTGATGCTGGTCATGGCTCTGGGCACATATTTACCATTGAAATGCAAATGAAATTGAATTGTTAATTTCAAATAGAAAATCCTTGTGGGCCATTCATTCAATATTGAATGTGTTCGCAATAAATGTAATGACTAGCACAGTTTTTCTTTGCCCCTCGATTTCTTCTCACTCCCCCACTCTGGTGTCACATTTGCCAGGAGCCATTCCCCCCTCCCTCCCAACCCACCCCCACCTAAACCCCCTGCACCCCCTGCAGTCGGCCTCTGTCATACCCAGCAACTGGCGACAAAATTGGCACGCAAACAAATTTTTGTAGGAAACGTGGCCCGTTATTTTCAGCATGACAGTGCGCGAGAGTGCAAAGAAAATGCCATTTTATATAGATTTTATATATGGATGTATACCCCATATGCATGTACACTACTACACACACTATGTATATGTACGTACATATAAAAAGCATATGAAGTTTCCGCTTCCGCTCCTGCTACACCCATTGAAAAAACATGAACGACGACAACTTTTTAGTGCGTAGCCATTGCAAACAAAAAAAAAAACCAACAAAAAATACCAGGAATAATAAAATGTACCGTTGGCAAATGAAAACGCATCTTGAAAAAAATTACAGACCTTTTTGTGCCATAACCATTTTTCATGTGAAAATATTGTTAAAATATTTGCAGTAATTATTTAAATTGTTGGCAAAATATAATCCATTATTGCCAGCTGAAACAAAGGCGACTTTTGGCAGGACAACGAAATGTCAACAGTCGAATGAACGTTGAAGCTGTACTAAAATATTTAAAATGCAAAACATGCACAAAAAATATATGTGTTCCTAATCAGCAGCGCTAAGCGAATCGTTATTGACAGGTTTCTCTGCCAGTCTATTTCTATGCAAGCTAGTTTTTTAACTTTAAAACTTATTTGATGAAATTTTGAGTACATTCATATTTTGGCTGCAGGCTGTACAACAATCAGTCTGTTTTATAAATTTGCTATGCTATTTATCGGCAGACGGACCCCGGTCTCTGTTTAATATTAGGCTTGTCTAACAAAACCCGTACGCAATTTTTGTTTAACAATCGTATTCACGCAATTCAATTCAAGTCCATTCAATTTAGATCGAGTTAACGTACTAAAGCCAAATAAATGCTGGAACGCACAGTTATTCCTTTTATACCCAGCACCATCCCACTCACAGGCGCGACACATGTGTCCCCTCCACTAAAATAGCAAAAAACTAAACGTTCCACATTCTCCGAATACGTTGACAAAGGTCGAGACCTCGTTTACCTGCCAAAAGGTTAGCCCTAGTCACTACAAAGGGTGTTATTATGCCGCTGACACATGACACCTCCAACTCAAGCTATTTGTGCCAGTGTGTGCCAGTGTGTGTGTGTGTGTGTGTGTGCGGTCAAAATGTTGCCCCAAAAAAGTTACAGAAATATTGTAGCATATTTTGCAGCGTCGCCCATTCAATGTTCGACTATACACTAATCTAACTGTGGGTAATTCACATTCTTGCAAAAGTAAGCAATGGCAAAATTATGTTTTTATTATTATCAGATTAAATTCTCAATTTTAGGCTGCTTAGCATTTTTCAGCAAATATTTTATTCATTGTATTACACTTTAATAGTATTTTTGGTTAAATTTTTAAAATTAATATATCAAAAATAATCTTTAACTTGTGACAATCAGCAGGTGGGGTAGATAGTTGTAATCAGCAGTTATGATCCATGGTTGGTGAATATAATTTTGAGGTAGGGTATTCGTTATTCGTTTGTTTAGCGAGCATTTCAGTTCTATTGGTGTTTGTACCCTTTTAGCACATGTCAAAGCATTTTGAACTGGTTGGCATTTTGTAACACCTTTTACACCTTTCACTTTGGCATCCAGAACCCTCAGATGTTGTGCTCGTCTAGCTGTTGCTGTACTTTTTGTAGCTTTTGCTCTTGTTGTTGTTGTTGTTGTTGTTTTTGGTTTTTTTCTTTTTTTGTTGCTGACTGTTTGTGTATTTTGTTGGTCGCTGACGCTTTCAAAATGCCATTTAGAAAATTCAATAGCGCTTTGATTTTGTTTCGTTTATTTTCACAAAGTGTTTTCAATGCCCCCACTTTCCCCACTTGCCTCCAACTGCCAACTACCCCTTTGCCCATTTGCACCGCTCTCTTAGCCTGGTCATCAGCACAGGACAGAGCAGAGTAGCAGTGAATCGGCTCAAATCGATTTCGCGTCGTTTGTTGATTTTTCGCTGCGTTTTGTTTAGCGTGAAAATCAAACTGTTAATTTGCGCTTTTGTCCGCAATGGCTTTAGGTATGGTTCAGTTCGCTTAGGTTTAGCTCTCGAGAGTGCTTCCTCAACTGTAGAGGGGACGGAGAATGGATAACTCTAAAAACCATTTTCTCATTTTCGCATTTTCCCACGCTCCCATGCAACGCACGTGGTCAACAACAACATTTCCACAGAACTTGCACAAAAAGCACTTTGGCAGCCATTTTGTTTGTTTGTTTGTTTGTTTGGTTGTTTGGTTGTCTATTTGTTGGATTTGTTTTGTTTGCTTGTTAACTTGTATGGCGGTTAGCTGAGCGCCTTTGTTTATGTGACTGCAAATTAATGTTTGTCCAAAGGATTTAATAAGTAAATGATTTGACATTTTCGCAAATGGCGCCCCTAGTCAAAAAAAAGGAAAACAGAACAACAACAACCTTCCTTTTGCCAATACTAGTAAAAAGTTTAGCTCTGCCCTCGCTCGCTTAAGTGCGAGGATTTTAAGCATCATTAAATCATCAATCAACATCAATTCAAATCCAAGTCAAAAGATGAGCACTTGCTAGACAATTGCGAAGGAAATTGAATGCACAGTGCACTATAAGATTCGATGGTGTGTGTATAATTTATCAACATTGAATGATGAACTCTTCTGAATATGCGCAATCAAAGAACGACTTTCAGAGCCAAGTCGAAGATTGGATATCCTTGCAGAAAAGAGTCAATCTGCAAGCATCTATATTTGAATACTGACCGATTGTTCCCATGTAAGACGAAAGAAAGGACAAAATGATAAGCTTTATTGAATATTGAAGAACTACAACTGAAATGTTGATGATTGACATTACATGTAGTTTTTTCTATTTTTCACATTGCTGTCAACAAAATGAACAGGTTTCTTGTGTCAATTAGTTTTATGATTTATGATTTCATTTGAAGGCAATTTAATTCTTATAAATTTACAATGCCAGTTTTTAATCAGGACGGATTATCCGCCAAAATCTGACCACAAAAACCAAGCAGAAAGCAAGGCAGACTGCAAAAAATGTACGCCTTGAAATTTGGGGCATGGCCAGCTTAGAAGAAAACTGTCAGAAGTTGGTGGGAAGAGCTTACTGTTTTGCCATCAATTTTGAGCCATTTGTTTGCTTTTTAATTCGCTGCCTAGCCAAAAATTAACTTCACGCCAACTATTAAAAAGTCTTATTAGATTGCTTTTGTGCCAAAGTTTTGGCTGTTGTTTGCCTCAAGCAACACTGGTCTTGCAACTCTTCTTGCACTCTTTTTCCGCTTCACCTCTCTCTCGCTCTCTTTCTTCGCTCTCTTTTGTCTCGCATCCACCACAGACATCACACGACGCTAGTTACTTTACTTTTAATTACTTTTGTGAAAATTCATTTATCACTTTTATCCCAACTCTAAACCAAAGCACAAAGCGTGGCGACCAACTGACTAGCAGGTGGAGGAGGGGAGTTGTTCCGACTTCCTCCCTCCCCTCCCCACTCGCAAAGATCTATGTGAAGAGTCATTTTTCACTCTCAAACTTTTTACACACACACATACATACAGTAAGGAAGCGGAAAACAGGAAAAGTGGAGGCGGGGATATAAAATTGAACGCCCTTTGGCCAGTCATCGGCCAGTTTGGCAGCTGAAAAAGTCAAGTGGAAATTCAATGATGCCATTAATTGGCCAAAGTTTTCACTTATGTTCTGATTTTTGGCCCATACACACACACACACACACACACACACACACAATCATCCTCTGGGGCTAAACTGGCCTTGGCTATCAGTGCAGCAACTGTGCCAGCAACTACAAATGTTGCTGCCTGCTAAATTTACAGTTTACCCTCCCCAATCCCAACCGTTTGCAACTTTCATCCAACTTTGTGCAGCCAAATTGCATGAAATCAGTTTAGCCAGAACACGCCCAACCACACACACACACACACACACACACACAGATAGAGTAAGGAGTACTTGCGCCCAGCTGGGCTGGCTAACTGGCTAGCTGCTTGGCTGACTGGTGGCGGGCCATTTATCTTGCAACTGCAACTAGCGCGAAGCCCAAAACGTTTCCTGCACGTTCTCCATATACATGTGCCACACACATGCCACAGCAAATTATACTCTAACCTCTACTACACCCTGTCCTTGCTCATCAGTGTAAATATCACAAGCATTTATTTAGTTTAAGGCATGGAATATGTCTATCACATAGTGGATCATTATTTATGGCTCAGTTGATTTAGGGAAATGCTCTTAGCCGTGTCAAAGGTGAAACGACATTTGAATAATGTTAAATTTCTATTTGGAAATACATTTATTGCTCGAAACAAAATAAGCAATCTTTTCACATTTTTATTCTAAAAAATGTCGATCAAAACCAAGACACTTCCCAAGTCTCAGTACTGCAAAGCTTAAAGCGAATTGATTAATCCACTAAAAATTGTGAAACTTTTTTCATTTTTTGCTATTCATTCTTAACTTCTTAATTACCAGTTGGTTTTTAATGAATGTTTGGAATGAGGTTAAACTAAAAGACACAAAAGTTCGTATATCGTTGGCTTAATGCATCTATCACAATTGTGGCTGACGTCAAGTGCAGCTGCCAATTGCCATTGCCAAAGCGATCTGTGAGCGGGCGAGGCATGTGAATGGATACTGTTCTGAGCCCTGTGGCCGTTTGAGTTGCATGAAGAATGGGCGCGTCATTAGGCGTTGACATGCCATAAACAAACAGTTTTTGCATTTCAGCGGAAGCGGAAGTTGGCAAAAAAAAACAAAAAAGTATGAAAAAAAACCACTCATAAAACTGAGACAAAACTTTGAGCAGATTGATGACACGCGGGCGGGGGGAGGGTGGGCATTCAGGGGCCGAGCCTAAATGTCAATCGATGGCCACGCTTCACTGTAGCGAGTGGGCGTCAACCAGCCAGCTGCAAAAACTCCAGCGAACGGCAAAAACTTTTGCCTGATGTCGCAAACTTGCAACTATTCTTGCACCACCAATATAAAGTTTCGGTGAGGAGCGACGGAGCGACGGAGCTGACAGCCGGCGGGCATCTCTCACTCACTAATAGTCAAAAGTTTAAATTGTTACGGAGCGCGGCCATATGAAAAGTCAACGCGGCTGTCGCTGCTGCTGCTGCTGCTGCTGCTGCTGCTGCATTTGCCACTTCTCAGCTGCTGCTGCAACAAGAAGACCAAAAAAAAAAACTAAAAAAAAGAAGAAGAAATTGTCAGAGAGTCGTTTATCTTCGAGCCCATAATGACAGTTTTTGGAAGAGCTGGAAGAGCTGGGCAGCAGCTCTGACACTTGACAGAGGGAAAGATACGGCAGAGTGAAATACTATCAAGGTGTTTGTCTGTGTCTGTGTGTGTGTGCCTGTGTGTGTGTGTATGTGTAGGTGAAGGTAGAAAGCAAACCCTTCTTGTTGATTGCTGTATTATGTTATCAGTTTTATAGTTTGAGAGCAATGGATAAAAAAAATATACAACTATAGTTTGACTGTCATTGAAGATTCATTTCTCTGCTCAAATGGGCCTATTAACCAAAATGTATGTTCATATTGAATGAACTAAAATCAGCGAACATGTTATACTGTTCAAAGGTGGACTATTCAGTCGAGCTGCCTGAGTTTCCAAATTTATATGCGGTCCTAATCTAAGCAGTAAAACTAAAATGAAAAAGTTTTGACAACGCTAGAGATAAAACTGACTTACCACCATCTTTTTGAATTTAGCTTCTTGAAGCCAGGTTGCTGATGACTAACGCATAATATCAACTGATAAAAGGTAAGGCTCTGCATTTTAGTATGATACTGGCAAGAGTTAAACATTTACTAACCTGGCTGTCATAAACATTAAGTGTGCTCCACACAGAAATCCATTTAAGTGCAGTTTAAACATGACTTCCGGCTAATAAGAGTGTAGTTTGACAGCGACTGCGCTTGCTGGCCCACAACTCATGTCAAATGACTATAAACATTTTTTTTTATTGTGTTTGCTTTGATTACGAGCCACATTTCGCACTTTTAACAACATAGTTTGATGGCCACTGCAGCGGCAGCCAGGCTATTTCAGTCCGTTTATGGGTTTGACATGCAGTTTGATTGCCTCCTGGATCGCTGACACAAATAACATGCAACACTTTAAAAGCAAACAAACAAACAAACAAAAAACACCAATAGCAACAACAGCAAGAAAAGAGGTAACGACCAAATCAGACATGGCATCAGCTGCTGAAACCTTGCAACCTAACCCCAACTTATCCATCGCCACCTTCTTGTTTCGCCGTTGGGTGGGCGGGGGGCATGTCATAAATTATACGACAAACGCGTTTGTCTTGGGGCGTTGCCATTTCCGAATTGTTGCCAGCTGCCTGCTGCAATCATTGCGAATGTTGCACTCTCTCGTGTTGCATACTTTTCGGCGCCAGCTTGTTGGTTGTTGTTTGTCGTTTGTCGTTTGTTTTGTTGTATGACGATGACTATGACTATGCCAGGACCTACAAGGCTAGCCTATATGCAGCTAATATTATTTTATTGCCTGCGACTTAAGAAGCCGCAAAATTTATGCGACAACAACATCCTTGGGGCAATAGAGAATGCAAGAATGAGCAGCAGCAGGAGCAGGAGCAGGCACCGAAGTTGTAACCATAATAATAAAAGGCAGCCAGCAGGTTGCCGTTTGCCATTTTGTGCAGTTGCTTTTTGTTGCAAAGCCATTGTTGTTAAATGCCCCGCAGATATGAGCACCACCAAAGGGTATATCACGTCAATAATAATAGGCAGTAAACTTGTATCAGCAGTAAACAAAGTATTTAAATAATAGTTTAGAAAGCAAAAACTAGCTATTCAAATTGATTTTAAAACAGTTCTAATTATATATTATTTATACTGCGATAAATGAATTAATTTTAAAATTTACCCACTTAGTGAGCTATAGTTTCAAACCAAAACTTAATTCGCTTGCGGTTCCAGTTCTGGTAAATAAATAAGAAGAAAAGGTTTCGTTTCAGTTACATAAAGGGTAAAGACTGCGGTTCCGGCAAGGAATATGCATTGTTTTCCATTTTACTTTACCTATTCGATCTCGAATTAGTTACTTAAAGTTAAGGTTCAATACTGAGAACAGCCATCAGGCTACACAACTAAGATTTGCGTGTTAAAAATCACTTTTGGTGACTGGATCTTTCCAAATGTTGAATTTCAACACCGATATCGATTACTTTACCGATTCAGCGATGGTTATTCTATATATAAAAGATATAAAATAGATATATATATTCGAGGGTATCGCCTAAATCATAATTGTAAACTTGGACAGCTGTCTGCTGACTGGGTTTAGTTGCTATTGTTGCACTCAGAATGCAAACAAATTTGCATGCCGTCAGTTACTATTTTACTGCCAGCTGGGAATGGTGCAGCATACAACACAGCAGAGCTGGGGTGGCAAGGTGTGGGGGTGTGCCAGTAGGAGTTAGAGTATGAGTGGGTGCAACTGCTACCTTGGCAAGGTAGTAAATCTTTTTGTGCTTTTCCATTGCGGTTATTTCGTTTTCAGGTGTGTGTGGAAGAATCGTGCTGAAGGTGGGGCGGAGGGGGGATATAGGTGTAAGAAAGGGGCAAGCAATTTCTTGCCAGCGTTGCCACATGGTGTGAAATATGCAATCAGAAACGAAAGCGACGCAGGTGGAAACAAAAGTGCACGTCACATAACCGTCTCAAAGACTGTTGCCTGCCACACAGTTACCAACAAAAGTTTTTCCACCTTCGCCTCGATGGCCGCGGATGGTTTCTCGTTGCGTTTCGTTGCGCTTCGCACGTTGCACACGTGACTTGTTTATGTAGTTGAACTTTCTGGCAACACAGTGAGTACTCACTCATATACATGCTGCATGCACCTCTTAACTGGAGCTGGGAGATTGCGGATCTCTGCTTCCCCCTTCATTTTCTGTTTCGTTAGTTGCGCACACACGCAAACACCTGCCACCCTCCCTCTCTGCCTCCATCCACGCCGTTCACTCTGCCACCCTCAAGTCAAAACTTGCTTTTATTGATATTTAAATATTTTTTATTGTGCGTGCATAAATTTTTCCTCATTTACTTGAACAACTCTGTTTGCGTTTGGGGAAATGGTAGAAAAAAATGTTTCTAAAACATTTGAAGATCGTTATACAAGATGTAGTCGGAATTTATCAAAGCAAACAAAGGCACATATCATTTAATATTGATGATGATGAGTTCTTGTGGAAATACTTTTTAAAATGAATCATAGTTTGTTATTCTTTTGGTGACATAAAACAGAAGGCAGCATGATTATTATTTTTGTTGTGGTCAATTAAATAATTTGAGTTGCAAAAGTTGCTGTAGATTCTACATGAGAAATTTGTTAAAAGTCGAAAATAATTTCAAAATTTATAATTTACGATATATAAAATTAGCAAACCAAAAATAAAAAGTGTCAAGTTACACTTTCAAAACGTACAAAGAGAAGAACAGATTATTTTATGACCCGGGGATGAAACAATGAATATAAATATAGAATTAACCACGATAATAAATTACAAAACCAAGCTGTATTTGTCATTTATTTGAAAATATAAATTTTAATTAATAAAACCACATTAGATTAAGTAAATACACTATATACATATATAGCTTTCAGTGCAAACAAATACCAAACAAAGAACTCTACTAATTTTGCTTGAACTCTCAACTTACAACACATTCGAAAACCAAAGCTGATTGCAACTATTTGAAAAGATTTCCCTCGTGTATTAACATGATTTTCTCCACCATTTTTTTTTTCGTTTGTTAGCTTTCAGTCTAGCTGTTATCAGATCCACCGAAAGCAAAAGTTTTCTACTCATTACATTTCGCACTTAACAGCGGCAACACTTGCAGCTGCCAGTTGCCAGTTGTCAGATTGTTAGTGGCAGTTGCTGCTGTTGCAACAACTTTTAAAAAGATTTTCATGGCTTCAACTTGAAGTTAACAAAAAAATAAAAAATAAAGAAGAAAAAATCCAAAGCCCAAATGGTGCTGCCAGCTAATTTGACATTTAAACGTCAAATGTCAATCAGATAAAGCAAGGGAGTAGAGAATTGGCAAAGCGAGACAGGAACTAAACGAAAGTCAAACCACAACCTCCACAGAGAACAACGACAACAACAACAGACAACAAGCAGTAACGAACAATGAACAAAAAACATAATTGGCCACAAAACAAGCTGGAAAAAAAGTGCAGAGAAAGTCCTAAAAAAAATTCCTCAAATTTGCTTAATGCGCAGCATGAATCAAGCAAAAAGCAACTTAAATTGTTACAAAATACAAAGTGCTGGACTAGCAGTTACTCTCTAATAAAACTAAAACTTCTCAATTCTTGACATTTAGATTAAAAATCTTGCTTAAAATATACACCTTTATTTATGATACACATATTTTTAAGATATTAAAGTGGTGGTTCCAGATCCAGTTAGGAAAATGAATTGGATCAAAATTTATTTATTTACTGGTTGCCTAAAAATATTGAATTTTGAGAGTATCAATCTTTAAGGTAGAAATTCCGGTTTGACAACCGGTAATATATATATTATATCTAGACAAACTAGAATGGTGTATCCTAAAAAAAGTAGTGGTATTATCTATATTATATCTGTGCTGTTATAAATTTTAGCTTAAAATAAATATATCTTGGATCCCTTTTGAATTCAGAACTCAACAATCTGTTTAAAAATACTTGAAACATCTTATCATAAAATTCTAACTTAATTTAAACTTAACCCAACATTTCCCCACTTAATCTATGCCTACAAAGTATAAACCGAATCAAACCCCAGATAGTAAGCAAGTTTAATTCTATAGGAACATCCTCCAACAAAAACAATGATAGCAGGGAGCAGGGAGTGGGAAAAGCTGAGAAGGGAAGTGAAGTGAATTTCTGTTACAGCTGCTAGTAGAGCTGTAAGCAAAATTCGCTTGGCATTCTTGCTACCCAAAAAAACTCTGCATGCGTTTGTCTGCCAGAGAGATACCCCTTTTATAGAGTGGGGTGGTTGCCATGCTACACGGATTGTACGATTCTACAAGAAAATCGCATTTTCAACGCGCAACAATATAAACCAAAAAAAAAACAGAAACAAACAAAAAAACAGACTGCAAAAAATGAAAAAATGCTTCAAGCTGTAAGGCGACGACAGATAGCGCGTAGGGGCAATGGAAGGTTGGAGGAGCGGTAGCATTGGGGGAGGGGGTGTGGGCGCCTTACTTTCAGCAAATAAAATAAACAGCAGCTAGGAATGTGGGTACACCAGAGACAAGCAGCTTGCTTACCCCAAACCTCCCTTGTAGTCCTTCAGTCCCCCAGCCTATCGTTAAGTTGAGAATCGCACAAAAGTTGAAGTTTTGCGAATACTTTTTCCGGCGTCGACTCTTCGTTACCCCCTCGCACCCCTTGAGCACCCCTTAGCTGCCAGCACCCTGCCAACAGCTGCAGCATAGCTTCATCATCATCAATTTTTTGCATACCCTGTAAATTTTATTATTTTTTTGGAAATTGAGTGAAAAAGGTTATCGCAAAGCTATGCAAAACGCATAATGGAAACATTTGCTATTTCATAAAGAAATGCATATTTGTGATCAGCATTGTAATAATATTTGAGAAACTAGTTTTAGGTATACAATATCAATAATTATTGATTGTCTTGTGTATAAATGCCTAGAATGCTTACACCGTAGAATATTAATTTTAGTTACCTGTTTTTTGGCATTTTAACATATTTAAATACCATATTCAATGTATTATTTAATTATTGTACATTTGTGAGCTTTGTATTTAGGGTATTTGCTAGTCGATCTTCCACAAGTGGGACAGTTTGAGTTCGCTTGCGTTATTCTATTGTAGCTGCCTCGTGTGCCGCGTTATGTTGCATATTTTGGAGGCGGGTGCACTTTTTGGCTTCCATCATGCATGCATTAAACATGACACCCCCAAGCCACGACCCCAGCCACACTCGATCTGCATCACACCCCCTTCCCTCAACTCAGTTGACCTGCATAAAAAGTGCAGATAATGGGCATCGCATAGCACTGTCCGACAGATAGTCGAGAGCAGAACGCTGTTCGCGTCAAAAATTCAATTGCGACTTGTGGAGAGGCTTGAAATGCAAATTAGAATGCCAGAAAGGCACACGGCAATAACAAAATATTTGCCAGACACACACAGATACAGCCGCAGCAGCAAATGCAGATCCAGATACAGATACACATTGAGCCACAGATACAGTTGCATAATGTGGGCGCGGCCTTTGTTGCTAATTGTATGCAGGCTGCAGGTGTTGCTTCGATGTCTCCCTCTCTCCCACTCTGTCTATCTCTCTCTATCTCTCTCTCTATCTATCTACCTGTCCGCCTGTCATGGACTGCGGCCATGTGGCTGACAGTCAAACAGACAAGCTGAGCTGAGCCCTAAAGCGGATGCTGGCCAAAACTCTCAAGTGTTTTCTGCATCCTTCGGCCAAAGGCAAAGCAGCATTCAATTTTTTTTTTATTATTATTGCATACGATTTTAATGAAATTACCGTGCAACTGGGTTACGGATTTTAAAGTGGACTTCGGCACAGCGGATGTTACTTGCGATTATATGAGAGTTATATATGGATATACAATTTTTATTTAGTCATTTTTTACGCTGTCAAAAGTTGATTAAATTAAGATGGTCTATGAAGCATTTGACAGCAGTAGCTAGACAGCACAAAAAGCATACTTTAAATAATACTAAAGAATAACTTTTGCATGAAGTTCAAGCATTGTTTAGCTCGCTAAGATAAAGATACAACAGCGCCGTAAAAGTATCTCACCTACAAAACTCACTGTAGTTCGCTGTGTTTACAGTAGCCTTTTCAACAACACACCCTTTGTTGACTATTTGGGTGTGCTTGTGTTTGTGTGTGTGTGTGTGTATAAGTGTGTGCCTGATTTAATTATTCCTGTCGCTGTTGGATACGTTAGCATATGGCCACAAGCCTGACAGAATAAAAACAACGTCCTGGGTTTCAAATATTTGCAAAGGATCATTTTCAATTTTCAACATAAAAAGAAGAAAAAAGAAGAGAAACTTGCCGAGCAGCATGCTGATGATAATAATTATAATGAGAACAACGATGATTAAGTTGATAACAATGTTGTTTGGCGCTGGTGCTGTTTTTCTTCATATATTTCTCACAAAATGTTGAACGCAACACTTTTGGTTGCTGAGAAGTTTCAGCTAAAACTTGTGTGTAAACTTTTGTAGTTTACAAAAAAAATGCACATATTCATGGAGAATTTGTGGCCTGTTTTCGTTGCTATCAGGCGACTGGAATTTTAAACGCAATTAAAGACACTCTGTGTATGTGTGTGTGTGTGTGTGTGTGTGTGTGTGTGTGTGTGGATGTGTGTACTATGCCCAAGGGCTTTCAACCTACATGCATGTGTATATGTAATGCTAATCCAAACTTGCCCAAATCGAAAGGAAATTGAAAGCAAACAAAAATTGCATAGATTACCCGCTGGCGTGATTAGCCCAAACAATAATAATTATTGATAGCTATGCTTTAGTCACTGCGAATTAAACAACCCACTTGGGGCCAGGCAGGTTATCTTTTGGCTGCATATTTCATGTTGACAAAATGCCGGAAATTCAAGCAAAACAATGGAATCGAATAGAATGGTTCGAAAAGAACTGCGAAAAGATTTATGAGTTAAGAGTCAGTGCACAAATTGCAAATTGAATGACAACAACATATATATATATATATAAGTGGCAAAGACATTTGCAATCCGCAATCCCCTCGCACATCTCTTCTTCGCCCACTCAGACACCCTTCAAGTGTCTGTCTGAGTCACGTTGCCGGCTCAGCGTCTAGACTTCCGTCGAGACATTTCCCAAAATGGAAATTCGAATATTATATGCTCAGATTTTGGTTGAACGCAGTGACGAGCAAGCAGAGGGAAATGGCAGCCACTTAACAGCATCCGGGCAGGGTGGATTTGCCACAATGCGCACGTTGCATGCCACGTAAGCAATTGGCCAGCGGCCAAACCGTAATGTCAAACGTTAATAAACATTAATTGTACAAGCACATTTTTATGGGCAACAAATGTTGCCACACTCTCCACTCACAGTTGCGGATTCATATCCCATTTATTTTGTCAACGATGCGCTTTTAAATGGCCTTCCAACAGCAGGCCTTTAAGCTGAATGGATCGTTTCGACGCTGATTATTGGAATATTTGCAATTGTTGTGTTTTTGAGAAAATTTATTCATGTTTCCAGAGAGTCATCGAATAGAACGTAAGCCAAACTTTGCTTAGAAATAAAAATAAGCTGTGATTCTTTTAATTTGCCAACTAATTAGGTTAATAATTAATCGCATTCCTGGAATTCAGAAAACAACTCTGATTATTATTAACTGATTTTCTTCGCAATCAGAAATGTATAGCTACAAATAATAAGCAATAAAAAAATAAGCTAAGCCAAGTTCTCATTTTCAAATTCGCAGCAATTGATGCTCAAGTGGTTTACAATAAATGTGGTGCCTTCAATAACGCCTTCGCATAGAGCATTTAATTCTCGCTTTTTAAAAATGGGGTATTAACACAGGTCCTCCCCCTCCTCCATCACTCACCTCACCAATCTCGACTGCACTTAATTATATATATATATTTTTCGGTTCTTGTCCTTTTGTCTTTGTGTTTCACAGTTGAGCGAATTTTCTTTTAATTAATTTTAAATGAATGTCGTTCGCTGGCGCGTTGCAAACTTTTTGCCCAAGCAGTTCCGGCTTTTCAATGCAACAACACTGCCGGGCAACCGAAAGGGGCAAAAAGCTCGGTTGGGCAGGGGGGTGGTGGGTATTCTTGTTTTCATAGCCGATGTCCAGCCGAAATGCCATGCAGCACGGTGCCGCGCGTTGACTTTTAGCTTAATTAGCTTTTGGAAGAACACAAATTTTAATTTTTTTTTTTTTGGGGGAAGTTGCCTCCTGTGCAGCAAGTTGATATCCCTCAACAGCTCGCCAGCAAGAGTGGAGCCAGGAGTGACTGGAGTGACTGGAGTAAGTCCAGCTCGTCGCCTACAACGTGAACGTGAGCCAATTAAATAGGTTTCGCAAAAGTGCAACAGCAGCTTGTTGCAGTTGCAATATGCCGCAAACAATAATGGTGCAACTGCTACCGTTTGTCGCTGCTGTTGATGACGTCATCAGGATTGACTTGTCCTGTACCGTTTGCCCGTCTGGGTGATTGTGTTGTTCTCTTTTGCATTTCCCCTTGCGCTTTTAAGCCTCATTTCATACCCTGTAGGCATTCAAAGTGAGTCAAAGATTATGATAAAGATGAGGAAAAGTGTGCAATACGCAGAGGACAGCACTCCGATCCCATAAGGGATATATATTCTTGATCAGCATCAATAGTCGAGTCGTTCTAGCCAAGTCCGTACTTTTAATAATAATATCAACAGCTCAGAGTATTTCCTAGTCGAGCTGTCTGCTGGCTTAAGCTCTACGAAAGTCTCCACTAAGTCTCCAAGCCTTAAGCAATTACTACTACTTAAAACAATGGCACCACAAATAAGAAAATATAAATATAAAACTAATATATAATAAAATTCGTTTATTTTTAGTCAGCAGCACTTTAAGAAACAGCTGCTACACCCATTAATATATATAACTCCAACTCTATGACAACAGTAAAAACATACAGCGATTATTTTGGATTTGTCTACAGGGTATCTACTCGTCGGACAGTCTGCAGCAAAGCAGCCAGACTGGTTGTTGCTTGTTGTTATGTTATGTGTTGCATGTATTATGCTTAAGCTGCACAGCATGTGGCATTACTCTCAGTTTGTTGTGATTGTTGTTGCCGCTTCAAGCGAAATGTGTTTTTTTTGTTTTTGTGTTGTTTCCGCTGATGTTGTTGTTGTTGCTGCAGTTGCTGTTGTTGTCGTTGTTGCTTTGTTTGTCGTCGCTCGTTTGTTTCTGTTGCTGCTACTGCTGTTGCCAGTAACCATTTCAGCATTTGCTTTTGGTATTTAACATTCATTTGAAATTGTCATGCCCGCAGTTGGCTCTTTGGCTTTGCCTCGTTGCTGTTGCCTGTGTATTTTATTTTTTTTGTTTTTGTGTTTTTTTTTTTTTTTGGGTGGAGATTGAGAGTCCTTTCCTGCACAGCGATTATGTTGATTGCAGCACAGTTCCTGTGGACCCGCCGCTGCTTATTGTTTGCCTAACTGAATGACTGAATGGCAAAAGGGACAAGTGAATACAATTGTTCAAAAGGGGGATGCGTGGCGGAGGTTGGCACAGGGGGGATATGGCGGGGATTATGCGATTTAACCGCCGCACGATTTGTGTTTTTATCCACTCATTTAGTGCACGCTTCTGCAGAGCCATCGCCATTACATAATGTTCATTATATCCTGTTGATCTGTCAAATGAAGCCGCCTACTCAACGGAAAACAAGTAAGAGTTAAGCATAGGCAGAGGGAGAGGGAGAAGGCAGGCGCATCAATTGCGTGCAAAGTGGTTAAGGGGTAGCCAAATTCATTCAGTTGCCAGAAACAGTATTTCTCTTGTCTTCTTTGTAATTTTTTTTTTTTTTTTGGGCGCACTACATTTGCCCTCTTGAATTCCGTGGTGGTCCCTTATAAATGCATTTTGATCTGCTAAAAAAAAAACAACAACAATTGTATATTTTTTTAGTTATAGCTGACGAACTGTTCATAATAAACCATTTTATTTCTGACTGAAACAATGAAGTGTGTGCAATTTTACGTACTTCAACAATATTTGTATGTTAAAATAACCACTTTATACAGTATAAATATAACTCAGATAGTTATCCCAACCATACTTTTTACATATATTTCTTTATGCTATACTTTTTATTTGTAAAATATGTAAATTGGTAACATTCAGTGCGATTCGACAATGGTTTCATACAACTCACAATTCGATATAGTTTTTTTTAGCTTTTATTTATTGATTATTAATGAAATCAATTAGCATACTTTCATATATAGTTGTGTTAATTTAGAAGTATGCTGGTTGATTTCTGACGAACCTTATCGAATTCGGAAATTTAAATGTGAAATATTGTTTCAACAATTTTCTGTTGCTATAATAAAGTAGACAACAATATTTAAGACTCTGTTGCATTTAATTATATGTGAATAGTTTTTGATTAAGCTTACAAAGTAATTTTATTAGTTTCCGGAATAGTCGTAGTCTTTCAGTCGTTGATTGACCTAAGCCTAAAGCTATTTCCAAGGTGTCAAACCGGAAACTAGCAATTTAATCAATATTATTTGGCAACAGTACCTTAAAGGAAACCATATTGAACAAATATTGAAATCAATTCATTAAATTTGTAACCTGCACCAAAATTCTATTCGAAATATCCATATTTAAGACACTTAAAATATTGTACCTTAGCTGCCAGAAATAAGCTTTCTATTATAAGAAAATTGTAAGCGATAAATCTGGAAACTTCGTTATTGTTAAAAAAAGTGTCTGTACATTTGAGGCCCCCCAAGTTTCCACGAAATCCATCATTGAGTCAACGCCCACAATTTGTATGGCATACTTTTCAGCACTGCGCATTTATTTTTGGCAAGCCCTGACTTCGATGATACAAACAAGCAACGCCACCACCACCCCCCTCGATTAACACCCCTCTTCGTTTAGCTATGCTGATTTTTGCACTACCCACTTTTGGTTTGTGGTGCTTTCCTGTACTTTTGCCTCATTTACATTTCAATTTTGATTTGTTTCATGTCAATCAGTTAGACAGACTGCCGTGCCACGCCCACCATGCGCTGACAATAAGTTGGCATTGTTGTTACTTTTGTTGTTTTTGTTATTGTCTGTCGCTGCGGCTTTTCGGGCAACAAATTTTTCAACGTTAATTGAAAATTTATTGAGACAAATTGTGTTTTATTTACGCATTATTGACGATTTATGTATGCGAGTGTGTGTGTGTGCTGGGTATGAGTGAGTTGGGTATGAATTATGTACTAGTTGTATATAAATTCAGATTATGCCCCCTCTTCGTTTGCTTATAAGCATACCCTGACTTATTCCAGTCGGGCAGCTTTTTTAAATAGCTTTCGCTTTGACTGTACTCAGTTAATGACAATTTAATGCCTTTCTGGCTACCTTTTTTAATGCCCCCTAATTATGGGCCCCACCGAAAAGGGGTAGTTTATTTTGGGCACACGATTTCCGATATTTAGAATATTTTTGATTATGAACAGAGACCCCAAAAATTGGTCTGATGATTTGGAATTGATTTCCCGTCAGCATTATAATTAAACTAAAATTTGACAGCATTTGATCTGTTATTAGATTACAGGATATCTGTTCGTCGAGCTGAGTGGCTTAATTAGCTGATTTTTGTTAACGCATTTCAATAATTCGCTAGCCATATTTATTGTATGAATGTCGTGATCAATAAGCCAAAGCGATTAAAACAAATGTACTTCGTACCTTTTTGAAGCTGAGCTTTATGCGTGTGAATCTCAGTGTGTATTTGTGTGTGTGAATGCATATGTGGACATCGGTGAGTGTGCATTTAATTAATGCAAACAGATTTAACTGGTTTTTTTTTTGGTTTTTGTTTTTGTTTTTTTTTTTGTGTTATTTATTTGGGCATCCGATCGCCTCGCGGAATATTACATAATGAAATGGTTGTCGGATATTGATATAAATCAATCGTCGACGCACGGCTGCAAAACCAAACAAAACAACTGCCGACAATAAAGGGATGGGGGGTTGTCGGGTTGCAGGGTTGATTGGGGGGACGTGTATAAGCGAATAAAAATTAAATGGCATACAGCAAATGTACAGAGAATGTGTGTGGAACAGCAAACACGCTCAGCCAAATTGAAACGAATTTCCTGAATGTGGCTTATGACGCTGATTTTAATGTGCTTTTGCCATGGCAACATTATGAGGTTTCCTTACCCTAATTTTTTTTTTGTATTTTCGATACGATTTAAATAAACAATGCACATTTAATTGTCAGGATATTATTTCTATTAAAGTTTTAATATTTGAGTAGAGTTTCATGTTTGGTATTTTCTTTGATGCCTCATTTATATTTAACAATTATTGGCATTTCTATATACATATGTATACATATTTAAATATTTGACAATTTTCACATTCACATTTTGACTTTAAGCATGGTGCAACATTCAGTTATAACTGTTTCTTTTTTATGTTGATTATCTCGAAGTTGCTGCCCCATTAATGCATATGAGATCATCAAATTATTCTCTTTCATTGCCCTCTCTCAAATATAGTTTTTAATTATTTTTGTCAATTAAAGAATTTTTTTTTGAGTAATAAACATTTTTACGTGCACCAAAAATATTAAAAATAATAATTAAAAAGAAGATAATTCTGCGGATAAGCGACGACTTGTTACCCTTGCTGATAGTTTTAAACAAGTTTAATACTCTGATCTGATCTTATATGTAGTAACGTCAAAGATTTGGATAAATTAATGATAGATATAAAGTCAAATATCAAAAGATGACTTTTTCTTACATGATTTTAAGCAAATATTATGCTCAAAAGTCAGAATGTTAAGTCCTCAATTTTACTTAGCTAGATTATTTTCTTCTTTTTTTTTTGTAATCGGATTCACAATAATTCAGAAATAGGAATTAATAAAACTAAATGCCTACTAAAACGAAGCTTAGGGTAAATAAAATATACTTAAAGGCTTAACGTCATTACACAAAGCACTCTAAGGTGTTAACACCACACAACCCCACTCGCATTCCTGTGAATGGTATACAAATTCAATTTGCTGGCAGTGGCAAAACCAAAGGTGTCAAATGGACTTAATTCGAACCGGCGTTATTATCCATTTTTGACATGTTTTATTTATTAGTTGCCCTTTAATGTTTTATGAGCCATTTTCTCTGTCTGCTTATTTTTCTGAATTATAATAACATTTTTTTTGTTCGTTTGTTGTCTGGATGTGTGTCATTTATTTGAATTGAATATTTTGCAGGGCGATGAGTTGGAGCAAAGTGTGGCTGAGCAGTTTACACAAGGTAAATTAAGCCAATGATGCCCAAACAACAACAACAACACAAAAATCAGCAATAAAATCGCAAATCTGTGTGTCGCTTTTGTTCCACTGTGCATTGAGCACATAATGAACTTTATGCGCCATTGTTTTATGGCACATTGTTTTGTGTTTTCATCGTCAGCGTTTTTGTTGCTTTTGCTGGCTGTCAATAAAGTGTCAATAATTTATAAAACAAACACAACTGCTATAAACATCGAAGTATCGCCATCTAATGCAAATATTTATCTACAGTTGTGCGACTCTCTCTCGAAGCGAGGCGAAGCGAATCGAATCGCGTCGAATCGAATGGAAGCTTTCGCTGTCTGTTTATTTAAAATTTATTAAAAACACGGAGCCAAACAACAATAACGCGTAATGAATGCGAATGAGCAAAATGGAATATTATGCGATTGCAATTTATGTTGACATATACTTAAGCTCATCAATTCCATTTGATACCCATTCACACACAAACACTCATTCTCCCCCCCTCTATATGTCTATATGTCTATATGTCTATCGTAAACATTTGTGTTTTAAATAATTAAGCTACAAGTATTGAATAATAAATTATCTATAGACATACACAATTCGCTATATATATTAGCTCGTGCACAAGTGCTGGTTAAGTGTTGCAAAGTGCAACAATAATTAGTCTTGTTACCGTCTGCAGGCATATCAAATGATAATCATTGAGAGCGAAATGAAGTCCACATCAGTACCTTTCGGATTGTCTAACATGAGAGGAATAATGTAGGTTTAGCTTACAATTGGAAAGTGATGAAAACTGAAAGTTCTCCATTTACCAATTATATGTGGAGTCAAGTCGAACGTAAGGCAGCAAGGAAGCTGGTAGTGGATACTGAAAAATTTGACTATAAACAGCAAGAATTATCGTGATGGTAAAACTAAACCGGTTTTCAAATTAGCCCAAAAGAAATCTCGTTTACATGTTGAAATTACACTCTCAAAAAGATCTGGACAGATGAAATATCTTTACCTGGTGACAAGTGAGCAGATTTTCAAAAGGAATACCTTTTAGAAAATAACTTAATATTACATTTCCAGATTTGCCAGATTTTTAATCGAAACTAAACTGCAATTTTAGCATTTTAAAATGTACTTATAAAGTACACAGCCTTCTAACGACATAGGCAAGACCTAAAAACAAACTTTCGCGAAGTTTCACTTGCTCAACTTTATTAACAAACAACTGAACTTCCAATATGTAAAACCATAATATGGAAGAAGCTGAACACAATGTAAATATGGGGCTCAGTTCAGAGAAACACAATACGCGAACATGGCCCGAAGTGTTTGGCAAAAGCGTTTCAAAACCCAACGATGCGCAAGACGCATGGAACTGATTAAAAAATGAAAAATAAAAATGAAACGACAGCGGCATCTAAAACTGTCAAAGGGGACTTTTTGCCACACGATTTTATGATGAGCAAAACTTGTGAAGCGAAATTGCGAGCGTCGGCGGCGTCGAGGAAAATTAAAAGAGGATGCGAAGACAAAGGCTGAGGTGAAAGTGCAATGGCGAAATTGTTAGCGATGGAAAAGGCTGCTCCAAGGATTCACTATTTGCAGTTAGAACGGTTGAGAATAGAGGTGGTTACCGCGGCAGTGCATTTTGTCTTTTGTAATTAAACTTTTGCACGACAATGCAGCGACGAAATGAATTTCTAAGAAGCCGCAGTCGCTGACGCAGCCAAGGTGCAAAAGCTGACAATGCAACTCAGACGCTGCGCGAATAAACAACAACAACAATTATAGCTGACAACAGGCACCGGCTGCCTGTGCAATGCAAAAGTGCCACTCATGCAACAACAACAATAACTGCGATAGAAGCAGTTGGGGCAAGCCAAGTGGTGTCTCATTTTACTGATGGAGAAAGAGCAACCAACGTCTGCGTTGGCTTCGGCAACCCGCAGGCATGTTAAGGACACGGCTCAGCGACTCGAAACAAAAGTGCCAGCCCAGGTCCAAGAAGTTTGCCAAAGCCGCCACAACGGCCACAGCGTCAGCTGTAGCGGTAACTGCAACAGCAGCACCAGATTTAGATTTAGCAAGCATTTCTTATTTTTTTGTTTTTCTTGTTGCTCTCATCACTTCTTACAACAAAAGCGAAGTGCAAGTGCCTAAAGGCGGCGTTAGCAAAAGGATTCAAACTGTTGCAACAGTAATGTTGCAGGCCTCTTCCCAAGAACTCAGCGTCGTAATTTGCACAGATATATTATGTACACCCAGGCAGATGGCAGAAAAGGGTCCAAATGAAAAACGGTGCAACTAAAATGCAGAAAATAATAGTTCATAATGAGACTAGAGAATGCTCTAAACACTAACTAAATAACTGGTACTTCAGGGCTTAGCTGGCAATAGCAGCGGCTAAAGTAATTAAAAGTAATTAATAGAAGATTTATGCTAAGAGGAGAGAAGAAAAAACAAAAGTAAAGCAAAGCCAGGACTAGTTAGTTGATTACCTAATAATTTATTACATTATAATTAAAGCGCAGTTAATTGTAGATATTAGATTGTAAAATATTCACGGTATCACTTCAGCAATATTAAAAATACACAAATATTTATACAAAATTAATAATATTAATAATGTAAATCGGCTCGCATTTTGAATACCTTTGTGTACCTAGCTTACTTACTTAAACCTGTGCACGTCTTAGATATGTCAGGGAAAAATGGAATACTCTATATTGTAACACTAACACAATGCGACAATAATTTGAGCGATTCTTCAGGAGCGAAACACCTGGCAAAAAAAAGGTGAAAACCAACAGTTGAAACGTGCGAAATGCTAATAAAAAATGCAGCGCCACGTGGCTACTTAAAGCACCGAGAAGGATTGCCCCCAGCAAATGTAATACAAAGACCATCTAAAAGAAATATAAAAAAAATTTAATGGGAGGAAGAAGAAAATAAAAAATGGTGCTGCAGGCAAGTTAACAACTTGCGAGAGGGCGAAGTGCGAAAGGTTAAACTCGGAGTTAAGCCACAGAGCAAGAAGGCACACTTCAATGGAGTTTGCACAGACCGAGCCAAATCTAATTTGCAGCAGGCAACGCTACCTTGCCGCATTAGCTTGCTGGTCACGCGCTTAAGAAATTATATATAAAAGCCTGCTTACAGCAGCAGGAAAAAAGGTTCCAAATTTTCAATTGGTGCCGTTGCAGTTATGAAAAATTCATACTGGATAATGAGCAGACAAGCGCGTGTCAACGTCGTTGCCAGGACAACCAAAAAAAAGAAAAAAAGGGATAAAATGCTGGCAGCGTTTTAACAAACGAACGAGCAGGCAAATGCCGTGCAAAGGTTGAGCAGGGATGTGTGTTAGCTGGAAATGAGTGAGCTGCTCCATGCGAGAGCTCTGAGCGCTAATTAAAATCCCAACTGGTAACCATGACAGATAAGCGCAAGCTGCTGCAATGAAGTCAAAGGTGTTAGATAAGTGGCTCTGTGAGTGTGCTGCGAGGGGGTTCGGTTTGAGATGGCATATGCAGGATTGCAGTCAGATTTAGCTGCAGTTGACAGGTTGCTCGGTTATTATTGTTGTTGTTGCAGCTGCTTTTACTGCCGCTGCTGCTGCTACTGCTGCTGCTGCTGCTGCTGCTGCTGCTGCTGCTGCTGCTGCTGCTGCTGCTGCTGCTGCTGCTGCTGCTGCTGCTGCTGCTGCTGCTGCTGCTGCTGCTGCTGCTGCTGCTGCTGCTGCTGCTGCTGCTGCTGCTGCTGCTGCTGCTGCTGCTGCTGCTGTTTGTCACTGGCAAGTGGGGCACACAAATGCGAGAGACAAGCGACGACCCGCATTTAGCTGGCATTTTGACTTAAAGTTGCCTAGCAGCAGTGTTGCAGCAGTTGCAAATGCAGTAGTTGCAGGCAGCACCACTTACATTTATCGCCGCGGGCCTGCTTTGTTATTGGGTTAATAAAACAGAACAACAATGCGAAAACAAGAACAAGTACAGCAAACTCACCTAGTTTATCAGAAGCGTATGCGAAATATTTGTATGTGCGGATTAACAAGCAGCCGGAAACACAGCTGACAACATGACAGAAAAGCTAGTGGGAGACTGAGACTTCCAAGTGCTGCATATGTATAAGTGTGAGTACACTGAGAGAATAACATTTTTGCCGAGAAAACTATTTTCCTAGTTTCTTAAATATATCTGCTTTTTTTTTCAATTACAAAATATATTTACTAGTTCGATCAATCGACTAATTCTTGGTCTTTAAGCACTTGAAAAGAGTTTTCCGTCGTTTGAATTTAATCTAGATTGTTTTCGAATTTAAGAAAAATTCTAAAGAATATTATGGAGTCTGGGAGTGAAATTTCTGATAGTAGATTACGTTTTGTTTTCTACAAAGTTCAGATTTTTATGAACTTATTTCATTTATATGTTATTATCATATTTTTGTATTTATAAGCTTAAGGATCGTAAGTGGAAACCTTCACCTACATTTCTACCAAAATGCTTCCGCCAGTGACATTAAACTTCCTTTGTAAAATGAAAGATTAAAATGCAAAACTATTTCTTAGATTGCAAATATTCTCTAAATGTATCAAAATATATGTAAAAGTATGTGTATGTATGTATGTATGTATGTATGTGTGCCAAGCTGCTATGGCATTTCTAAGGTGGGTGGAAGGTGATGACTGTGGTACACTTAGTTGCAGCCACTTTTTATGGTTTATCTAGCTGTTGCTGCTGCAGAACCGGACAAAGGTAACCAAGGCGAAACTTGGTTAACATTATGCTTTACCCTTAGTATGAATACCAGCAACAACAAGAATACCAAGCAAAAACAGCAAGCACATTTCGAAGTATTCAACTAAACTATTTAACTTCTGGTTAGCTTTGACTTATGCATTTCAGTAGCTGTGTTGCCTCATAATATGATTTGCTGCAGCGCCAGCATCAGCAGAAGCAAAATGAAATTCTTTTGAATTATTCATGTGTGATGTCTTTGCATAAATTCTGTTTGGATTCGAGCATTAAGTTCTTAACCAGTAAAGTAACACAAATCATGGACAATTCTTCAAATATTTTAAGTGTATATTAACAGATGCATATTAAATGAGGGCATCTCAAGTATTTAAATGAGCTGCAAGTAAGTTTAAGTAATGTTAAGTTCTAAAAATAATATATACACCGAAACTGAATAATTCCTTAGTATTAAAATTAATCAGAATAATCAATTAATTGCACACACCAATCGTAATCAGACTCTTAATTGAATTACTTTACCTGCATTTCGAAATTCTTGACAATTGTCTAATTGAAACCCAGCCATTCAAGAAAACCTTTCACTGAACTCGAATTTCAACTTAATCTCAGTATCATTAAGTTTATTTACAGCAGCTGCCAGACAATCAATGCATCTAATTGAAATGACTTTGCAAATGGAGGCGATGGAGTGTGTTCTGGTCGTCTGACAGCGAGTGCGACGTGGCATGCCACAATCAGCTAAAATAATCAGAATGCAACCACTCGCAGTAGTTGTTGTTCTTGGCATACACTTTGAGCGGATATTTATAATCTTATTTATTGATTTGATAGATTTATGTTATTAGCAGCCAATCTTTAACAAACAAAATAGGATTAGGCTAATGAAATGAACCTGATCTGCGTTTGGCATACAATAAATTATATTGAAGATTTGGAGTCTCTGAGATCAGCTGGTTCATACAGACTGTGAGACTAGAATACCAAATATATTATAATTATGATTAATCATTATAAAATATATTCCACATTTTCAACGGATTAAAATCTAGTTGAACTGTTATTGTATGAATGAATCGATGGCTTGCTTTTTCTAAATTAATGTGGTTTTCATAATTCAATCCAGATGTGAGTAGTTGGAAGGCTGAAGTGGTAAGGGTATTTAAATAATTCTTTACCATAGCTGGCTGTTCATTTGTGTTTTCGCTGTTGTTTTTATAATTCTCCTCTCGGTCTCTCTCTCTGCTTGCCACTTGGCGCAATCAACGCAGCTGACAATGAGGACGTTGACAAGAAACGAGAAACGCGCTCGCTCTGTAAATGATTCAACACCTACGGGGCCAACACACTGGCTGACTGGCTGGCTGGCAATGGAGCGGATAAGATCCGTGGAGACTCAAGGACTGACTGCCAGCCCGTCAGACATATCAATCAGTGAGTGTGTGTGTGTGTCTGTGTGTGTGTGTGTGTGGTTGTGAGTGAGAAAGACGCTTGCTGCCACGCCCATTTCGCTGTGAGAAAAATGACGCTGCATTATTTACATGGCACCGCCTGAAAGCATGCTTTAATTTATTTTAATTCACTTTTCCCCCTGCTACTTGGTGCCGCTGCTGTTGATGCCACTGCTGCTACTGCTGCCACTGCTGTTGCTGCCGCTGTTCGTTGTCAGTGTTCGCGACGAGTGATATGTAAATATGCAGTTACGTGCGTACATTGGCGTGCAATTACAGTAGACACGCCCACCATTCTCCACGGATTCCCTAGAGCAAACATTTACACACACACACACACATACACGTTGTGAAATTCTTTTGCTAATGCGAAACACATTCTCGTTTGGCATTAATGCTGTTGCACAGTGGGCGCAAATTGGCGATATGTGGCATCAACATCAACATCAGCATTCGCATTCGTATCCGCATCAAGAGCAGCTTCAGCTTCAGCTTCAGCTTCAGCATCAGCATCAGCCTCGGCATGAACGCTTTAGACGGCTTATTAGGCAGCTCTCGCAAGGCTCTCATGATGACAAGGATGAAGACGTCGCGCCCTTCAAGCAGCTGGTTCGTTATGTGTAAGCAATCCAAGGCACTCCAAAATACTAATTCCCATGTCAGCATCAGGTGAGACACTGAAGGAGAGCTGAAGATACAGCTAAAATCCTGCCTCCTCTTGCTTCGTCCTTGCCGTATTTTGTCTGCTGATTGACTTCCGTTTCTGTTCGTCTTGCACTGCCTTTAATCGATTTTGCACCCAAAGGACATTTTTGTGTGTGATTGTGTGGTTTTGTTTTTATTTCTTCTCGTTTTTGGGTTTTTTTTTATGTGGCTTTGCTTTTTGGTTAGTCTCATTTGATTTTTTGATTTGTTTTCGCAGCAGTAATTTTTTTCGGCCTTCCTTGTAAGACAACATGTTGTAATGTTCCAGCAATGCAGTTGTAGCCAGGCTCAAGCCAAGTGAACTTAGTTTAATATTGTGTCGCTTTTGGCCAGCCACTCGAAGAGAGAAGCTTTAAACATAATCAGAATTATTTTAAAGTTTCTGTTTAAATAATGACTGCCACAGCAGAAATTTATTAGCATGCCGAACATTTTTGCGTTTTCCATTAGTTTTCAATTGCATAAGATATATGCATATAATATTTATTTTAATGTTTTCCGACTCCCACAAATTTAAAACTTAAGCAATAAAAATGTATTAAAATGCATGGAAACAGATTTTAAAAACTAATTGAATAATAATAGGCATAAAGCAATTAAGATCTTCAACATTATATATCAACTTCAATGCTTTGTGGTGAAATTTTATCGAAAATATTTATTTTTCTGTTCCGCCCCAGCCAGCATAACATAAAATCAGCAACGTGTTTTCCATATATATTTTTTTTTGTATGTGTTCTAGAGGATATTATACATCACAAAGCACATATATAGTTCTGAACAGAAAACATATTAATAAGATTTAAAATGTTCAAAAACATACAAATTTATCAAACTTCAGATAAAAGCTTAAATGTCTTGTGTCCATGGGTAAATAATCTTCAGCGTTTTTTATTTGTTCATTTGCTTTTTACGGAAATTATAACTTGCCCATATGTCACATCATTATAAATATTATTTCAGAAATATATTGCATTTCAGATTTAATTAAACATTAATTATTGGGCATATATTTTGTCATGCTGTCTACTCCATATTCATTTCAGCATTGTTGGCTGATGTGATATTTGGATTTTGCTTCTTTTTTTTCTGCCTCGCACAGGTTCCGCTTCAATTAGATATGGATATGATGTTTGTTTGCTTTCTTTATTCTTTATTTGCAGATTATTTTTGTTTTCGTTGGCCCAGCCACGTTTTTATTGCGACAAAAATAGCCGACGTGCTCTGTGTGTGCAACTGAAGCTGAAAGTTCAACTAAATTCTGAAACTGAAACTGAAGCTTAAACTGTTGTTGTTCTTGTTGTTGTCGCAGTCGCAGCCAGTCGTGCTGGCAATCTTATAAATTTTGGAGCAACTTTCATATTTTTCAAGCCGTGTCGCCTGTCGCCTCGGCAAGGATTGGTGAGAGGGGAGAAGCAGCAGCAGCTGACTCATGTAGAACTAAGCTGATGCCCTTTGTCTCTGTCTGTATCTCAGTGTCTGTCTCTGCACTCTGGTCTGGTATGAATGTCACAAGCGGCGACGTCGGCTATTTGATTTTAGTGCATGGAAACGCTTAAAAGCAGACAAAACACAAAAACTTTTTGGCCCCCAAAACGTCACCTGTGCAAAAGATGCGACGATATGAGGGATTAGTTGAGCCTGGGTGGACGGACTATTTGTTGGGGCTGGTGTAAAAAGGGATGCTTAAGAGCCAGATGTGTGTGCTTTGTGTGTGCAGTGTTTGTTCGCCAAGAAACTTTTACGATTGGTCATATTAGTCACATAAGTCTATATAAAGTAATATAAAGTAGATATATCTGAATTTCAATATGTTCTTAAATTTAAGTAAAGCTATAGGCAAACACGACTTAAGTAAGCAATTGCAGAATATACTCAGAATATGCATCGGTCTCTTAACAATAAATTGTAGACTAAAGAGTTACAATCAGTGGAGGAAGCATTGATCAGAAGAGGGCATAATAGCTATAATTGGTCACAGTGCAGTAAGACTACCACAATATATATTAATTATTATTTACATTAGCATTAACTGAAATCAAAAAACAATTTTAGGCAATCAAATTTCATTTGAAAATATCAACATTAATTTGGCTGGTTTTGGAAGATGTTGAATCGATTTCTGTTTAGTTGCTGGCCCGCACAACAGTTGGAAGGCAACACAACCCATTCATGTTTAATTAAAAGATAACACACACACACACACACCCACACACACACACACACACACACATTGGCACGTACACACTCCGTATTACTTGTGCATGTATGATTTTATACTTGGTGTCTTTAAAATCTTGAATTTATCCCTTACATATTTGAGTCTTATATCACATTATTCCATTCGCTGCATTTGTTGCTCTTCCGACAAATATTTCATTTTCAGCAAATTTTACGTGCGTTTAGTTTGCAGCTGCTAAGCTTTGAATTTGCTTCTCTGTTTTTGCAATCTACTGGAAAATATTTTACAATTCGAGCTGTGAAGCCTCCCTCCTCAATTTACTTCGTGTCTGTGTTTGTAGATTGATATTTTTGGAGATTCGATAGCAGATTTTGTGCAACTTTCCGCCCATAATTGAAACCTTTAAAATTGATGGCCAACTTTTTGGGGATATTTAGCATATCAAACGGGAAATCACATAAAATAAAACAAACTAAAACTCGCCGCACGCAGCAAAATTATTCCAATTATATGTACACCTCCCGTCTCTTGTGGTACCCTCGAATTTGCTTTATATTTTATTGCACTGAGAATTTAGCGCCATCAATTAATGGCATGCTATAAAAGTTTTATTAAGTGATTGACTGTCCACGACGGCCCGGGCGAAAGTTGAGTGACCCAACCTGAGAGAAAAACAGAGAGGAAGGGGGAGACAGAGAGAGTTAGAGAGAAAGAGAGAGAGAGAAGGAGACGAAATTGAAACCCCACCAAAGACGACCCCCTTAAACCCCCATTGATGGCATCGTCATCGGCTCCACTTGGCAACTTGGCAACTTGGCATGTTGAAATATTTAAAGCCGCTTAAATAAATTGTGGTTTGCTTTTGGTTCTGGTTTTTTGGTTCGGTTTCTGTTTCAGCTGCTGCTCTGATGTTGCTTGCGGCTCTGGTTTACTTTGCAGACAGAAAAAAATCAATAGCAGTGTTGTAAGCGGGGTGGAGTAGGGTGTAGGTGGTAGGTGGTAGGTGGTAAGTGGTAAGTGGTTGGCGGCAGTCGTAATCACACATAAAACTCTCGTTAGTCGCATTAAATTACAAATTCCATTAAAATGATTATTAAGGCAAGTATTTGCTAATTAATTTACTCGCTACGCACAATGCCCGAGCGCAATTAATAAATCCAAATGAGCAGCTAAATAACGCAACGCGTCGAGTCAGAATCGAGTCAAGTGTTTCGTGACTATTCAAGTGCCCTATAAAAGCACATTTCAGATAACGTAATTCCATAAAAAAAAATTATAAAAAATACAATACAAGGGAATTCAAATGGCTAAGAGTCTCAAGTTGGTGAGAGACACGAGCGAGTCGAGGCTGGGCGGGGCGACACGGTGCTAAATGGAATTTACAGCTCGTTACAATTGATGCTGGTCGAGGTTTAATCATTATTTAATGGCTAATATAATGCAAATTGGCAAGTTTCAAGAAAATGTATTTTATTTTGTATTTTTTATTTAAATATATCTATTTTGGCAATCAAATTTGAATGCGTTTTTAATCAGTTTTATAGTCGATTTTCAAGCATGTCAATACAGAGTTATAGCCGTAATTTAGCCGATAAAAAAAGAAATTAATTTTGTTGTCTGAAATGTAAATGATCATTTAATTTCAATAGTTCAATTATTGCGAATTTCAGCAAACAAAAGCACTAATATTTTATCAATTATAACTTGGAAATGTAGCAATTTTAGCCCATCATTGCTTTAACTTGATTTATTGTCGATATATTTCATAGCTTCTTAGGGCTTCTGCTAATTCAAGTCAATTTGCAAACTTCAAATGTAGACTATTAGTAGACAATACCATTAAAATGACAAAATTATTCCAGTCCAAAGAATATCATTGTATTTATTGCATTGTATTTAGAAAATATATTTACTCTTCTACTACAAAATTGCTACAATTTTATTTATGCATGTATTCCATTTCTATAATTCGATTTTGCACAAGCACATTTAAGGGTTGTGTCCAGCGTTTGAGATATGCAATTTTAATTGAGCTATGTACTGCAGCATTTAACTTACTTGACCCCTGCCCCTGGCGGCCCACACTGTGTGGCAAACCTTTTCAAGCACTCAACGTACCTTCTCCTTTTTTTTACTGTTTGCAAAACTCTGTAATGTAATGAATAACTGCCACTGTGGCACTTGCGACCCCTAGTCCTTATGAATAATAAGGCAAATAATCTGTCAGCGTCGCAGCCGCCTAAAACCCGTGCCAGGCAGCCAGGCAGCCAGCCAGTCAGCCAGTCAGCCAAACGACTCAATTTCAATGCGAAGGATAAAACTGTGGCAGCAGCAGGAGCAGGAGCAGCAGTATGAGCAGCTGTAGCCGGGCTCCACTTCAGTTGTATAACGATTTCAGCTCCGCATTTGGTCAGCGACATACCATTTGGGTTTGTATGTGTGTGTGTGTGTGTGCGTCAGGTTGGGGCTTGGGGATGAAGGTCTGTGTGCAGGGTTGGCAACTCCGCTGCTAATAACACGAAATCGGATTTCAACGTTGGGCCAGTTTGACGCTGCGTGTGATAAAAAGCAGCAACAACAGCAACAACGACACAGTTTGCGGTTTTCACTGTGTATGTTGTGAACGGCGCACGCTGCGTATGCGTAACGTGCGTTTTAATGAAATATTGAATTTTATTGCCTGCGTGCCTGTCAACAACTTGGACAGAGCGAGAGCGACCGTGTGTCTGTGTGTGTGTGTGTGTGTGTGTGAGGTGATGGAGAGAGAGAGAGAGAGAGAGGTGTAGTCCAGCAGTCAGCAGTCCAACGTTCACGTGCTGGCTCAGTTTGTTGTCCTGGTTCACGTCCCACTTCACAACTTGTCACTGCCTGGCGGGCAAAACAGGGCGCCACCAACTGGCGTCTCTTTTAATTTGATTTTCAGACAGCTCATGACCAACCCCGCCTCTACCCCAACGCCCTCCTCCCCCATTCACTTTGCTCCCCTTTGTTGACCTTGTCCACCCCACATAAACACCTCTCCCCCTCTCGTCTTCTCGCACGCATTTTAACGCTTTTTATTTGCTATGCAAAAGTTCAAGTGTATTATTACCAAAAAAAAAACAAGAAAAGAATTATGAGAAAAAAAGAAAGGAAAAAGTTGGTTTATATTCCTCGTTCTTTTTTTGTTGTTGTTGTGCCTTTGCTAATAAAAGCAATTTATGAAGCCCAAAGCGCGGAAATGAATTGTTAACAAATTTTGCGGCGTTGAGTTTTGTGGCGCTCAGCTGAAGATGATGGAAACGGGGCCGTGTGAATTGGGGGCGCACTGAGAATGAGGTCGGTGATGATGAGTGGCAACGTTGTCGAGTGGACGACATGTCTTGTTTATGGTCATGCCCGGACGCAGCCAAAACACACTCATCAACCGACTGGAGTTTGGGGAGCGGTCATAACCACTGCCTTCCCCCCCCCCCGCACTGGCTCTCCACCCACTGCCTCTCGTGCCACTCCACGCCACCTCCATACCCCATCGGCTGCGTCACGCCCACCGACTCGATGGCATTGTGAAATTTCCCAAAGCGCGCATAAAATGAAAACCCAACGCAAGAAGCAGCAAGAAAAACACACTCAAGTGCAATCTGTGGAGTAACAATAGCTTTAAACACTGGCCACATGTTTAAATTTTACGGTCTCTAAAGTTAACCAAGAGCGAAACATAAAAAAATTCAGAGACCCTTAGCCAGATAGGAGAATATCGAAGGCAATAAGGACAACTTACCAAGAATTTAGTATATAATAAATATATGCTAAGCAAAAAGTTGTCTTATCATATACTAAATCAACTTTGCTATTGTGATATTTAAGCTTTGTAATACATAATATAAATAGTAAATAAATTCTGCAGATGCATGCAGAAGCAGTTTAGATTTAATTTGCTTTTGGTCAATGTTTGAAATACTATTTTCTCTCATGTGGCCAACATATTTTTAGTGCAATAACGATAAGTCCGTAAATCAAAGAATGGATAATTTTCTTTGGATTCTTAACTTGTTTTGTGGCTTTGGTCTCACACTTCGAATCGCTTGCACTGTGACATAAAATATGCCATATTGAAATTTATTTCTTTGTTTAAATATCTATTCCATTTAAAACAAATTCTACATTATACATTCTTAAGCTTGAAACCTTTGTGATCAAATTTACTGCAAAATCTACAAATATTTTAATACATTCGTTTTATTTCTTTAATTTGATTTTACAAAATAGCACATTTTTAGTTCCTATATAAAATGTATCGTTTTTAAAAAGCTGGGCTCTAAATTGAACTTTATTCTTTCCCAAATTGAACAATCTGAATAATAATTTTCTCTTCTGTCAAAAGCAGATGATTGTGAGCTAAACAACAAACAAAATAAACAAATACGGAATGCCGAACTGGACACAAGGTGGCAATAATATTTTCTATAAAATCAAAATACTCTATGTAATAAATAAAAAGTTGCATCATTTTCATTATCTATATATAAATATAAATATTGTAATGCTTGAAGAGGACACTGCAGTTGCTAACAGGATTTGATACATGTTGTTTTTAGTTGAAATGCATAAGCAATGCATGACTGAGTTTCTGGTGTCAAAGCTGAGCAACTTTCTGGCAATTTGCACATTTCACAACTCCCATTGACAATGGCAAATTGCAGCTTAAAAAGTTTTCTCACAAAATGCCAGTAGAAATAGTGTTGAATTTCTGGTCAGTAAATCCATTATATTTTTAATTTTATAAATATTCTATTTAGGCTACCATTTTGGCAAATAAAGTTTGACAAACATTTAATTCCACTACGTTTTCAGCAATTTCCTTTGATTTTTTTCAAATATAAATATTGCTTAATTTCTGTTCTGTAAATACTTAATAATGAATATCTTATTTTATACCTATTTAGTCGACCATTTTGGCAAATAGTTTGACAAACATTTAATTCCACTAAGCTGTCAAAAGTTTAATTTATTTTTGTAAGCCAAATCAAAAACTTTGTTCAGTTGGTTTTCCCTGTTAATCTGTTGGCTGGCGTTAACAACTCGACTGCTATTATATGTTTGTAAACGTATTTAGCTGGCACTTACTTAAAACACTTATGATAAAATTAAATTGTTCATATGTGCGTTTGCCATGTGTACAACAAAGTTCAGCTTCGGGGCAAAAACTTGTTGTGTGCCCAGACAACAATAAAATAAAAATAGCACCCATGGCAGAAGTGTGGCAGCAGCTGCTTTTGTAGTTGTTGTAATTGCCATGATTGTTGTCTCTGTTGTTGTTGTTGTAATTCCTGCTGCTGTTTAATTGTGAGATAAAACTTACCAATAATGAGGAGCTTTATGGTTGTCATGTTTGCTCTTTGTTGTTGTGGGTTTTTGGTTGCTGCTGCTGCTGCTGCTCCTGATTCTGATGCTGCTTTTGCTTTTGTTGTACTTGTTATTGTTTTATCTCTTTCGTTACTTTTCCTGTATTGTTAATTCTCTTTTGTTTTTTATTTTTTGTTGTTCTTGTTTGTTTGTTGTATGTTTCGTGGCTTTGCGCGTTGCTGTTGTTTTTGGTTGTTTGTTGTTTGTAATGGCGGCAGCTGTGCGCACTTTTCAATTGATATTTACGCAATTTATTAATCCGACTTGATTCGCAGTTTTACAAGCACTGGCAAATGGCATTTCAATGTTGCAGCACAAATGCAATTTAATGCATTGTCTTTATTTTGGCGACTATTGGCATTTTTGCTCTTATTATTTATATTTTTATTGACGAGTATAAATATTTCATTACATTGTATTTTATTTCCGAATGAGAGAGAGAGAGAGAGGGGTGAAGAGTTTTAAGCAGCTTTTAGCCTGGCTGATTTATAATTGATATGTTTCAATTAAATTGATTAAAATGTGACGTGCCACAAGGAACACTTATTACACTCACAAAGAGAAAGCCCACAATGAATATTTAAAGCCTTAGACATTTTAATTTGAGTTCTCCGTTCTCAGTTCACAGTTCTTCTGTGCACAAGCAAAGGCAGTGATATATAATTCCAGATACGCCTAGACATTAAATTAACATATTTCGTTAATAATCATTATTTGTGTCTACACACATACGTTATATATATATATATCTTTCACTCTTTGTGTGTGTGTGTGATGTGTCTATGCCTGCAGGATTCTGACTCGTACACATGTAAACTGCTGCCTAATGTCTTATTCATGTTAACTGGCTTGTATCCTGACTCCATCATCTCCCTCCTTCCAACTGCTCCTCACTTCCTTTCACCTGTTTTGGCTATGTTCTAGCTCAAAATTTGTTTGCGTGCTGTTAACTTATTAGCCATGGCCTGTCTGCAGGACTGGTAAGCCAAACCTTTTGCCTCAACAATTAGAACAGCATTATTGTGCCACAATAGACTCAACCGAAAACCAAACCACACTAAGCAGAAAACCAAAATACAATTTCCTTGTCAAATAACACTTGTCCCCTTTTTATCCTTTTGTACTCATTAATAATGAAATCGATTGGCTCACAAAATCATTAAAAATAAATCTCAGGAAATGTGAACATTTTATTCCGTATTACTGAACAATTTTAAAGCTCTTTTCATATGTGAAAAATACTTGTTAACTGCTCTTATATATTTGAGAGCACTCTGAATTTGTTATATTATTTGAGGACATGAAAATTTCTTGTGGGAAATCACATTAGGCAACTTTTTAGAATACGCAATTACAGCATTTCTTTTTGTTTGAAGTCAAATCCTCTTTTGAATAATTTGCACACAAATATTTTATTGCATACTTTGCAGCGTCTTCAACAATAATAACAAAAGTTATGGCTTAGAAGCCAAAGCTGATTTTCAGGTCTCAAAGTTCTTGAGAATTGCAAAATTAATAAGAACTGGATTTTCCAACCATGTGTAATAAAAGTAAATTAACTGATAACACAAAATTTTAAAGCCTAAAATTTGTGTTTGCTTTATCTGAAATATTTTGGATTTTTAAGGTTTTTTTTCTCTACATTTTTTCCAATTGTCGCGAGACGCAGCTCGTATAGATTGTTCAAAGATTTTCGAGAGTCCGTCAAGTCAATTTTTTTAATTTTTAAAATAAATATGTTATTTTATTTCAAAATTAATTTCAATTAATTATTAACTAATAAACGATTTGTTAACTTTTAATGCGAAAAGTATTTTCAATTTACAATATATCAATCATCATTTGTATCAATTTGAAAACGTTTTATTCGATTTTTTTTTAAGTCTTACAACCATAAATAAAAACTGCTTAAATATAAAAACTGCTCGCAGACAATTGAAGCCTTGCAAAAACCATTTCCTTCTTTCTGAATGCACATACAAAACTAACTCGATTCGCTGAACACAATTCTAACTGATATATATATAAATATATATTATGTGTATAGATTCAAAGGGCAGCGCGCCAAAATGCATGCAGCATGAAATGGAACAATGTGGAGTAGGTCAACATTGTCGCAAGGTAGCCGGAAACAACAAAGCAGAGGCACAATAAAAATATAAATAAAATAATAAAAAAGCACAATGCTTTGGTCACTTTATGTGTGTCACAAGACAAACGAAAATCAGCTGTCAGAGTGGAATAATAAAAACGAATTTATTTGCGATTTATACACATTTCGGATTGTTGCTGCTGCTGCAGCTGCTGCTGCTCTCTAGGCCAACAAGTTGCGACAATAACACAAACAAAGAAATTCATAGAATTTTATAAGGATTTGAGAAATGAGACAAGGCGACGGCGTCCTGACACAGAGCCCAGGTAAAAAAAAAAAATAGCAACAAAACTGCTGCAGAACTTTAGCCTTAAAACTGTGCTTAGCATGTTAGTTGTTGGTGCTGCAGTTGCTGCTGTTACAGTTGGCCCACTTTCTATATATGTTGTTGTTGTGTTTGTTGTTGGGGTGCCGGCATGAATATACATGTGGCATGACGACGACAAGGTCGGCCTAACAGTTGCACTTGAGTGCCACATTTGCAGCTGCTAGACACACACTCTCTACACACACACACACATAGAGGTCCTGCTGCTGCTGTCTTGTCCTGTCCTGTAATTCTTCTTGGTGAGAATTTGCAGATGAGTCTCAAGCCAAAAGCTATTTGCATAATTACAACGCACATGAGCAACGCGTTAACCGCCAGCCGCCTGCAAGTAGGCAACAAGGCTTTTCATTAGCTCCAAAATGGACACTAAAATACACACTCACACACACACACACACACTCAAAGACGAAAGACGCGCGTTTTGCGTACGATAAACGATAAACAACGAACGTTGAGCTAAAGGAACTTCGGATTGTGCATCCGCTTTGCCGCCCGTTGCCGCCGATTGCTTCTTACCAACTAACACAATTTGAGTTTTGTTATAGCTTTAAAGCCGAAGCTAAGAATTGGACGCACAACCCAATCGTTAGTCGGCTGCACTTCGTGGCCAGCCCGAAGCTCGTTCACGAGCTGCCAGTGCAGCCTTGACGCCTGCGCCGCCTTCGAGCAAAGAGAGCACAGCGCGCTTGGCAACATTGTTGCGCTCTCAAATGTTGCGGCAGCATACCCCTTGTTGTGATAGGTTAGTGTTTGATTGGAGATATATAAAAATTTTACAATATTTACTCTATTTTCTTATGCTTATTTAGATGGTAAAATTGTTAATAGTAAATAACGTAAAGAAAGTAAATAAATAAATAATCTTCTATATTATATAATAAGTAAATTTAAATAAAAACAAAATAAATAAATAAGAAATCAGCATGCTCTTCTTAATCGCTCTCTTTATCTCCGTTAAACATTGCCTACTTTTCTTTGCACTTGTTTAACTTTTTATGGGTCACGAAACGAGGCGAAATCTGTTCGCAATTTCGAATCGCATTGTTCGTTTCATGTTTGCCGAGCCATTCAATTTAAGAGAACTGCGGCGTTTCAATGCCAATTCGTTCCGCTCTCTTTTGGCAACATGTTGCTAACAACTGCTGCATTGTCAACATAGGCGCAACAGTTGTGACCAGCTGTCGTATTTACTGTTAGCTGTTAGCCGAGTTTAAACTCGTGCCTCTGCTCCACTTACACCAATTGCCACTTAACTAAAATACCTCTCCAAAGTGTGGTTGACAACATTTTCCATTTGTTTTTTCGTTGGTTGAAGAGTGTGGAGGGGGAGTGGGGGAGTGTTTTACGCACTCTGCGTGTATTTATGTGTGTGTGTGTGCAACCTTTAAGTAAGCTTAGCTTGGTCTCCCCGTTTAGCCTTTGCCTTTTTTGGCGTAATCAACAAAAGTGGTCAAAAAGAGCAGCTTGCAAGCCCGAAAGACCTTTGTGATGCCGATGAAGAAAAAAAAGCATCCGTCAGAAACATGTGTTCCCAAAACCAAACCAAAACCCCTTTCAGAATATGCACATAAAAAAATATTTGCAAACTGTGTGCGGCAAGTTTTTGGCTCAGGCAGCGCACAACACACATAAATACACAAATATACATTTACAGTTACAGTTACAGTTACACAAACAGATACAGTTACAGTTACAGATACAGCAACAACTGCACATTCGCAAAAGTTGTTAAAAAGTCCAAATAAATTTGTTTTTTTTTCGTCGAGTCTTTGACATAAATTTATGCGTTTTGTGTGCGACAAGCAACAACAACAAGCAACAACAACAACAAGCAACCACTCCTGGCCTGGTTATAGATCAGGTCATGGATTGCTCTAGGTGCCCGCATTGAGTTGCAAGGTGTGAGTTGGATTGTTGAGCATAAAGCGATTGCTTCTGACAAACTAAAATATATTTCGAAATTGAGTTGTCATAAAAAAAAAATAGCAGCAGCAGCAAGCTGTTAGCTACAGTCAAGACTCTTGAAAGCGAATTCGGGTCATGTCCTGCGAGTCGGAGAAGTTTACTGGGTCTGCGACAAGCAAAAGTTGCAAGTAATTTGAACCTGTCTAACTTAAATCTAACAAAGTCTTAGCTTGCACAAAAAAAAAGAAGAAGAAAAAACACACACAATTCAAGTGAGTTTTAAGAATGATTTCATCTCACAGTTTAAGCTGGCAACTTTTGCTTGCTGAACAATTTTATAAGCAAATATGTTTTAGGCTGCAAAGAGCTCTTTTGACTTATTGAAATAAGTCTCATTATTATTATTTCATTCAGCTGCCAGCATTGCAATCAAAGATATGAAATAACCTCTGGCACTTATATATAAAATAACATATTTATCTATTTTATGTGCAACACAATTTTTCTTTACAATTTCGCTGCTGCAATTTCACTCAATTGCATTATGTAATTGAAAAATTCCAAGAAAATTGCCTTGCATATTATTTGTAAAGGTATTTTCACTGTACTGTTGCTGCTGCTCTGCCAGCCAGCCTCATGCAATGTCTTTTTGTTTGCCCACCACTCCCAGCACCCCTTCTTGGCCTGGCCTTTTACAACTGACAAACTCATGACTTTGGCCACTTTGGAGCCTGCGACATGCAGACAGATAGGCAGAGACAGAGAGAGTGACAGAGAGAGAGATACTTTCACTGCGCCTCAGTTTCAGACACTTGGCATTACAACTAGCCATAAAATATACGGCAGCTAAAAGCCGAGGCCCCAAACCGGCACAGGGTTGAGTAACAAACTTTTTTCGATTTATATAAAAAGGTTGGGCCGAGCAGCGTGGGTAAAAATATAACGACAGGCAGTTTGAACTTTGATGACGAGCGAGAGCTGTAAAATAAAATATCCCATCGAGCACTTCCTTCTTTTGTTTTCTTTTCCAAGTTTGGCCAGAGAATATGCAAAAAAAATCAAAGCAAAGCAAAGCAAGGGTGATTTGCCAACCTGTAACGAGCAATGATATCGATATATATATTTATAGTTTCCAGTTTCCTAGACTACACCCAGTCACACATATGTCCATAATCAAGACAAAGACAGGTAGCCAATTTAAATATCTTTTATAATCCAGTTTTCATAACCTGTAAAATATAAGTTGCGAGTCGTCAATCGATATTTGTCAATAAAATCACAAAAAAAAAATGTCTGCTTATGTCTTGTAACAATCTAGATATATGCAAAAGATATCTGACTGAAATGTGTGGAATAAATATATATTTTTACTATGTCTCCCGCTTGTTTAATCTTCTGCACAAGATACCCTTTTCTACCAGATTTTTTAATGACAAAAGTCTCGCGTAATATTCAGCTGTCAGCTGGCATTGAGTTAATAATATTTTGTTGCTGGGGTTTTATGTTCGCAACATTGGCCCACAGTTTATATATTTAAAGCATTTTTAATTAATTTGCTGGCTGACAGCATCTGCTTGACATTAAACATACGGCATTGAGACTGAAATTAAAATGCTTGCGAATTGCAACAACTACCACAACTCTAGTTAATCAAATGACATGCAACCCATGCACACACACACACACACACATGCATAGAGCTGGGCGTATCTGCAGCACACACATAAATCACAACCAAAAATTTTCCTACCCGCTCACAATCGACTTAATTGCTTACACAAAGTGCTGCACACTATTGAGCAATTATGTAGCCATCCCTACACCCAACACCCTCTCCCCCTACCCCTACCCCTACCCCTAGTAACCAACCCTGAAATAAGTATGCAAAACTTGATGCCAAGAAATTAACAGGCCCCAGCAAAATGTCTTAATATATTCAGCGATTTATGTTCGTCGTCAGTTTTTCGGGTACCGCTTCTTCAGCATATAATTTATGCGCGTTTTAATTTCATTTGGTGCCTAACAACTGCCACGCCCATTTCGGCGCTCGCGCCCCCTCCCCCCCTCCATCAAAAGGCAAAAATATGTTATTTTGACACCTTCAAGGTTGCGCCCAGAATAGCGAACCTCCACAACTCCACCCACACCGTTCAGAAAAGGTCCTGCAGGAGTCAAAGTGACGGCAGGAGAGCAGGAATCAATACGGTAACAGATTGTTCTACCCTTGTGGCAAAGGATATTAACTGATTTTTATCGGGGGCTTTTATCGGTTAACAGGCAGTTTGCTTATTTACATAGAACCTGCGTCAGGTCGATATTAAATTATTTGTCTGAGGATGAAACTGGGGCTGGGATCCCAAACATTTTATTTGTCCCTCAAAACCTTATACGAATTTGGAAAAAGCAATGAAACTATTTTTTGTTTAGTACAAAATACATTCAATGTAGCATTTTGTTTCTTACTCTCTCTTGACATAACTTTTAACTATTAGCCATAAAATATTAGACTTTTCACAGTTTTTGAAAAGGTTTTTGTAAATATGTTGTACAACGAAAGCTACGAATTAAATATTATAATTATATATATAATTAAAAAAAGTATATTTAATAAAATGTAATAAATTCAATATTTATTTTATTACTTTTTTTCAGTGCTTATGAATATTTCACTCAACTGTAACAAATAGAAAATTGGATAAGAAATAAGTTGGCATATTTGTAATATTATATGTATAATTACTGATATTATTATATGTTTTATGTAGTTTGTTTTATAATATTTATTACTAATAATATTATTTAATTTTTATATATATATTTGGAATATATAAACTTAGAATACATTGATTGTTATTAAAAAAAAAGAGAAAGTTGTAAAATATTCTGTTCTGCAAATTCTACATGCAAACTTGGTTAGAGTATTGGAAATTCATTGCAATAATCAGGGAAATCCTCAATTGTTGTTTTACTTAACACTAAATCCTTTTTGGCATAACATTTACACCAACGCCACCCCTTAACGGAGCACACCCTTGCTCCCGAGTTTCCCCTATTCTTATTGTTGACGCCGCATTTCAAAATTCACAATTCAAAACGTGTTAATTAGGCACAGGATGTGGGCGTGGCTGTCGTATACTATATAGTATACAACTGGGCTGCGCAAATGTGTTAATGACTTGCCAGCCAGCTACCGTAAATTGTTTCCCCTCCTCCTTACCTCCCTCCTTCCCTCCCTCCCTCACCACCTCGCCCGCAAATCGCGTTTACCTTTCTTCAATTTCCGCGTTTGCTGTCAGAATTTCTGGATGGGCGGTGTCAATAAAATTAGCATTTTCTTTTCTTTACCATTGTTTTGAGTTTGCCATTGTTTTGTTTAGCTTGTCGCACAAATTAAAGATAAACGTGTATGGGAGAGCGAGGGGGTGGGGGGGGGAGTTGAGGGGAGTTGGTTAATAAAGAAAATGAGTTGGGTGGGGCGGGGTTTTTGGCGCATTACGCAACTAAATATTCATGCGACTTGGTTAAAACTTTGACAATGCTGCGCGTCTGCTTTTTGCACATATTGTTAGGGGCTGTTTGCAGGGGTAGTATAAGGGTGTTGCGGTTGGGGTTGGGGCTGGGGTTGGGCATATGTGTGTTGCAGGCATAACTATCAAATTACGTTTCCGACATGTGTGCCAGGTCGTAAAAGCCAATGCTCGGCCCATAAACAGCTGGCAAGCGCAGCCAGGAGCCACCAAGTGTTTTAAATATTTTATTGTAATTAAGCCGCGAATCTCTCCCCAAGCGTGGCCTTAAAAATCAGCGCCAGATGTTAACAGCTGACCCCCCTTCCTCCGTCCCCCGTCCCCGTTCCACTAGACTTTTGAGGAAGCTCAACTTTTTTGGCTATTTCGTTTCTTCTTCTTGCGCTGATTTACAGCCGTAAGTTTTGTAGTTTTAACTTTTGGACTGTGGCAGTTAACATTTGGCTTAATGCACTTCTTAACACTTTGTTAACATTAATAATGAAACTGCAGCAGTGGCAACATCCTGCCACACTTTCCGCTTACCGTTCTCAACCCACGTCCTGTCCGCCGAAGACAATGCAGCAAATGAAAAAAAAAACAGGAAAACTAAATGAAAACTGTCAAATGAACCGCAATTACAATTGTTCGTCTGCTTCTTGCTAAGATACACACATAATGATGCCTCCATATTAGTGGGCGTGTGTGTGTCTGTCTGTGTGTGGGTGTCTGTGTGTGTGTGTGTGTGTGGGTGTACAGTCGCTGCTGAAAACTTTCACCTGTTAATGACATTGACGCGGGGCGTTGGGTACCGCAAATAGTTAGTTGTAGTCGTCGAGGCCAAGCAAAAACTAACTTTTTCTGAAAAAACTTTTTGAAAAATGTTTCAACAACTGAAACTTTAATTAAAAACGGAAATGTATTATCGAATCCAACCAGCTGAGATTGAGAATGAATACAAAAAAAAAAAAAAAAAAAACCAGTGGCATATGCTGAATGCATAGCACAAATTTATTGTACAAATAAATAAATAGCATGTTGAATTAAATAATTGTTGTTGGAAAAAGTAATATAAGTTTTTATCTGAATGAAAAACTTTAATTACTTTTACAAATATTCAATCAATGTTCGAAATAAAAAGAACATAAATAACACAATTTTTGACTCAATGAGAGTTTTCCTGGCAGAGCAGGCTTAAATTTCGTTTAAATACCTTCAAAATCAAGTTATTATTTAATAAAAAAACTAAATTTTAAACGTATTTTTCATGATCTTGTCTCTAAAGTCAACCAAATATAGCAATCGTTATCGGCTGATTGCATAATCTAATTATTTTCAAACAATAAACAAACAATTGTTAAATATCTGCCACAAAAAAACTTCAGCTTTAAATCGGCTTAGTAAATATTTAATCAAAAATTTTGAATACAAAAATATTTAATATAAAATTTTGTTGGTTACTGGAAAATGGTGTGTTGGCCGAAACAGTTAAGCTTTTATTTAAACAAAATTATTAAAATAATTAATTAAGTTATTAAGCCGAAATTTGCATGTATGCAAAAAAAGAGTGAGAGGGAGAGAGTGAGCGAAAGAGAAAGAGATAGAGATGTAAATATGTGGAGCATAATTTGGGGTTGAATGTATATTTAATTGAATGGCGACGCTTTCGAGCTGTCATTAATTAAATCAGCTCTTCAACATACGTTCATTATTATTCAGCCAAATATTACGAAAGTCAAATAAAAATTAATTTGAGTATAATGTATAATTAAATATCATGTTTACCAAAATCGTGGGATAATTACACATAGTTGGAAAATTAAACTAAATATGGCGCCAAAAGGAATGTCAATTGAATTAAATGAAATTACTACACTAAGAGAAAAAGGCACTCCCAAAAAAAGATGATTAAATAGCGAATCGAATGCAAAATCTTTAAATCAAAATATGAAATTAAAATGAAATATCATCTCGGAAATGAGAATGAAAACGATATTTGCAAAATGTAATTTAGAAGTTATGCTTCTTAGTTATGCCATAGTTGCGCTGTGTACACATTTATGTTAGCAGCAATTTGAAACGAGATATTTAATTTTTTAGCATCACATTCGAGCTGATTTACTAAGCCACACACTCGATTATCGAATTGCAGAGCCAAAACCGCGATAGCACTAGGATTGCAACGTATTAAAACGGGTATTAGAGCACTCGGTATGTGTGTGTGTGTGTGTGTATGTGTGTATGTGTGTGTGGCGTTTGGGGCTTAAATGAATGGCAGAAATGCAGTACGACAAACGGTCACGACATTGATGCAATTGCAATTGCAATTGCAATGCGCATTTATTCAGCTGTAAATCAATAAATTTTAATTAAAATTGCAGCCACACGCAAACCAAACGTTCCACGAAAATTCACCAGCTCTCTCTCTCTCTCTCTCGCTCCCTCTGTTTCTGTCTCTCTCTCTCTCTGTCTACCTCGCACTGTCAGTCGCACAAATGATATATATCAGAGTGTAAATGCTGCTTTTAACTAACATTTCCATCCACATAAAACAGCATTCAGCATCCAATTCCGGAGATTTCACTGATTTTTTAAACATTTTTTTCGTTTTTGCTCCTTTTTGTTTAGGCAACGGGTCAAAGCCAAATCTCATAATGCGCATTTCCGTTGCCGTTAAGCGACGCTCAGCCTATAATTTGGACAAGGTCGCTGCCCACCCCCCGCCCACTCATTACGTAATCGCAAAATCGCTTTTGTTTTGCAAGCCTTGTCATAATTATGTTATGCATTTCGATTTTGGCAATTTGAATTTCGCAATTTCGGATTGGATTTTGCTTTTTGGCGAGTTGTGATGCTTTCAGCTTGCTGCTGCTTGTGATGAGAGAGCCCCTCAACATAATGTATACGACTCGTTGACAACGCAACAATTTCGTGGCACGTTTCCGCCTGTTCTTTGCACGAGAAATTGGGGGAAAAATTGAAATTTGCCAAATGACGAATGGAAAACTGAAAATCAAACTCGTTTTGTGCTCTTGCCTTTTTGTCAATCGTTTTGCATCATTTATTGTGGAATTATTGAGCTAATGAAGTGCACGCTTTTCGGCTCTTTTCTCTCTCCTCTCCCCTTCCTCACAACCCCCTCTCTCTGTCTGATTCTGAAGGCTCAGATTACCAAGCAATTTATGCAGGCGCGCAACTTTCCTGTACCATAAATCTTGCCACGAATCGCACTGCCACATGCAACAAATCATGCCACAAGCGAGGAGCATGCGAAAAGTGTTTCAAATTTCCATTTTAAGAGTGAAAAGTTCTAAGAACTGGGTCTAAGCTGGTAGCAGATAACTTGTTAGCAACGTAAAAGTCTTATTATAGCTTGAAGTTTGGCAATTAATCAGGGAATTCATATTAAATGGCTTTCCTTAAGAAGCCACTAAAACAATAACTTATTCAACTTACTATTTATTCAATTGCTTACAATGGTATCGGATAAGATTAGATGAACTTATATTCTAAAATTCTGTAGTCCAAATAGTATCTGAGATCTGCATTTAGAGCTACAGCTCGAGTTGACTCTGTGTGATGAATAAAAAGATATATACTTTATAAGCTCGGAGTGGCTTCCAGGGGGCTTCATTATACAGTTCTTGCCCATTTTCAAAAGGTTCAGAATATTTAAATGAGAAAGAATTATGTATGATTATAGATTTGTTGCCAAATATATTTTTATTATTTTAGGTTTTGTTGAAAAAATTAAAGATGCTCTTCAATTTCCGGAGATCTCACATTAAATGCTTAATTTGTGTCTTCGAGTAATCAGTAAATCAGTAAATCTTCTCTGTCTTCCGTCATAGCTTAAACTATTCCCATAACTTCAATGATAAATCTAATCGATTAGTTTTGCTGGCAAACCTCGCATATGAAATTTAAATGCATTTTCAACAGAGGCGCATAAAGTTTTGAAAGCTCGAGCACACAAACACTCAAACATGAGCACAGTTTGTGACGAATTGTAATACAAATGAGTTGGGGTTTGGGCAGCAGCGGAGTGGGGATGGTGGGTAGGGGAGAAGCAGCCCAGAACCTGTTTCCCGGCACGTCGTTTAGCGCAACAACTTAATTTGCATATCAGCGGCGCCAAATTGCAGGCGGCATGCAACGCAATATAACTTGCAAGAAGAAGAAGAAGAAGAAGGGGAGAGGGGCCGAAGGAGGCGGTAAATGCGCTGGTTAGGTTCTAAACTGAAAATGTAGGCAACTTGACTAGAAATTGTTTTCAGTCCACACACACACACACACACACACACACACAGAGACGTACATATGAAAGGGAGCACTTCATCAATTTGCCAATAAACTTGCGAGTAGTTTTCGCAATAGTTTGCCAACATTTCAATCAGGCCGGAAACACTCAGCATGCGAACAGAATGGGACCCAGTGCCTACTGCCACATACATCTACCCCCAGCGCAGCCCACACCCCCCACACCCACCAACTTAATGCTCAAACAGTTATTTTTGGGTAGTCAGCGTAAAATTTTATGCACACGCCACAAATCGAAATGGAAAATTCGAATAGGAATGGAAAACCAAAGTTGTTGCTGATTTGGCGCAAAATTAACAGGCAAAACGCGCACAGGACTTGAATAAATCGTACACAGGAATGTGGGCAATTAATGTGAGGACCTCAAGCCCAAGCCTGAAGACGTTTGCTGGCCAGTCCTCGTGAAGGTGGCTGAAAATGCAGGGGGAAAGCCACCGTCGCGTCTCAAATTAAATTTGCATTTCAAATTCGTTTTCGGCGCGTTTTGTTGACAGGCAAAGGGCAGGCTTACGCGGCAGCAGCTAAACAGCGGGGTGATGGTGCGGCAGGTGGGCCTTGGGGGTTGGGGGTCCATGTCCAGTGCGAATCAAAGCATTTAGTTGGGCCAAATCTATTGACAGTCGACGACAAGCAACAAAATAAAAAGGAAACAAATTTAGTAGCACGACGACGAATACAAAATACTCTTCGCAAACTAAATTTAGTTTTTGAAAACTTCTCTTTTAATTTGAGAAATTAATTAAATAATAAAGAAAGAGAAACTCATCAGGACTCATCTCACAGCCTCCGTCCAGTCAAAAATAGATATTGTAGCATTTAAAATAAAGATAATAATTGAATTTAAAAAAATATATATAACTTTTAAGCCAGTGTTCTGGCCAAGAATCGATTTCCATTCTCCACTCAATGACGATTCTAAGAAACATCCAAGCTTATCAAAAGCAACACAGTTCATCACAAATCTATAATACCCTTACACGCTGATAGAGTAATACTAAAAAGTAAAATAGAAAAAATAAGCAGAAACAGAAAGAGATGACGACGACGAAGACGACGCTTTCAGCAGGTGGGGTGTCGAGAGGAGGATGACAGAAAGTCTTCGCCTTGCATATAAATCAAAATAATTTTTGTTTGGTTCCGTAATTTGGTGTCTAGGAGTGCGCAACTACGCACCGCGTGGAGGATATTGAAGTTCTAGGTATTTTGGGGGCGGATGAAGGGAGTTCTGTGCTCCGAAATCATGAAAAGAACAAATGAAGTGAAATTTAAATGATTGCATACTTCGAGGCGTTTGCTAAACCATTTATTTTCACCTAATTGCACACTCGAGTGGACTCGAGCTAGGTCGGTGTTTGAGGTACTTTTACACTTGGCTGAATGATGGACGACGGCGTGGCGCGGAATTGGAGCACCGTGTTATGTGTGTTACACAACATAGTTACAAAATATTTGCTGACATTTTGACATTTCTGCCGAACCACTCCCCCAGCCGCAAATCAACAACTTTATTTTGAAGCTAACAACTTCTTAAAAAAAATAAACCCTGCGCCTGCTTCATTAGCCAGGATAACTGGACAAAAGTTTGGGTGCCTCGATGTGCGTGCATGAATTGGCTTTTATTAAATTTGGGCTCAACTCGTGTGTTTGTCACAATAAGCGAAAACCAATTATAGAAAAGCGAAAAACGGAAATTGCCACAAATGGGAAAGAGGAAGAAGACAGCGGAAGGGAAATCAACACCACATCATTCCGGCAACATGGATATGGGGGAGAGAGAGAGAGAGAGCGAGAGCGAGAGCGAGAGAGAGAGAGGCAGATTTAATTTTGAATTTAGCACAGTTTAAATAGCTGCACACTGCCCCACAAACGGTCGCACTTTGACATGCATCAATAAATCACAGAGCTGCCATCAAACCGTGCAGTGACTGTTTTAAATATGTTACCATAAAATTCTAAAACAAAAAAATGAAAAAAAACTTGAATAATAAAATGAAAGGCAGACGTGAAGCCTGCTGTTGCTGCGGCTTCTTTCAAGCGTTGCGCTTGCTTCTCTACTGTCTCCCCTCGTGTCTTCTCTCCTCTCCCTCCTCTCCCCATTTCCGCCCATCTTCTTCGTCTAAGCCACCTTTGTCGTTGCATTTTGGTCGACGCCTTCATGTCATGACATGTGCAGGAAATGCGTTTTCTGGCGCTGCCAATAATGCTTTCCATATCCTCCACTCCCTGCTGGGACTTCTTCGCTGCCCCAGCTGCCACCATCACTAGTGGTTTCGAATTACGGCTGCTGCTGCTGCTGCTGGTGCTGCTGGTGCAGTTACCCGGTTTTCGGTTGGGTTTACGGTTACGGTTTTTTGGTTATGCCGTGTGCTGCGGCGCCACTTGCTCAGCTCCATAAATATTTAAATTGTGTGCCGCCTCGCGACGACTTCTGATTCCCCCCAACCCTACCCCTACCCTCTCCAACATCTTTCTCTCTCTTTCTGGTGCCTGTCTTGCGTGTTGCTCGCCGGCTTATATTTTGACAGTTATCGATTCGGTGCTCCACATGACTCTGAGACGCTGGCGCTTTATCTTGCCAGGCTTGCAATTCATTTCCTTAAATATGCATGCGAAAAAAGAGCGGTTGTGGTTGTTGTGTGCCCGACTTTGAGATACTCTGTAACCTATCATAATTATTAAAACTACTTTTAAATGTTATTATTAATATGCCAGTTTTTAAGTTTTAAGGGATAGGCATTATAAAAAAAACAACAATATTTTATAACTTTGTATACATATCAGATTTTGTTCTTATAGCCATCAAGATTTGCTCAATAACTGAAGTTGAAAGTCGATATTTATCGATGCACAAAAATCGAAATGCTAAATTTTAGTTACTCTCTGTGATTGAAAATGCTTTCATCATTCCACCCTTATCTTAAATCCATTTTTAATGAGTATAAAATATAAAAAGGCATGCAGAGGAGTAGAGGGGGAGCTGTAGATGGTTCTGGAGCTGGAGCTGGAGCTGGAGCTGATGGCAACGAAGCCAAGCGGCATCATTGCATTGGCTACGCGCTGTCAAACTGCCTGCCTGCCTGCCCCTCCCTCGCCACATTGCTTATTCTGATGATGATGTTAATGGGTAGCAGCAGTTTGGCTCAATGCTGAAATCCATTTTGTAATATGTACGAGTTATGCCGCATAAGCCGACTCGACTCGCAAGTCTCTCATTCATTTCCTACTACTTTCTGGCCAAAGTCGAAAAACTTTTCAGCTCGCTCGTTGCTTTGTGCATGTTTAACTTTTTGCCTGTCAGAGCCCCCCCACCACTCCCCTGAAGTCAAAGTGCTTGTATTCAACACCTCCCACCCCAACACGCTCCCCTCCCCCCCTCCCCTTCTTTGCTTTGATCAAAGTGACACTGAAGTGCTGCAAATTTTGCAAATGCAACGTTTCCCCCATTTTCCCCCCTTTGCCGCACACTTCAGTGCCAACAAGTGAAACAACAACTCAATTAGCAAGAGCCGAAAAGCAACTCAACGCATTTCAAATTCTCATGTTAACAATGTACTCAATACACACACACACACATACATATACATATATACAAATATATATTTATATTTTTGTATGTGTAAGTATTTATGTCCACATTTTGTGTAATTAAGAAACTCCTGAGATTCCTCTTATTATGCCAACTATCTGATCTCTTCTTCACTTATTTGTCCAGCAATTTGCAGTTGCAAATTTAATTTTCTTTTGAACTCCCCTTTTCCCTCTGTTGCTCGGTTGCTTAATTGATTTGCAAATATTTACAATACTCAAATTGTCAAGAGTAAAGTGTCGTAATTGTGCAAGAAATGCTTAAGATATTATTGAGAATTGTAAAATAATGGATTTATATGTGACGTCGGAACTAGTCAACTAGATATTATATTAAATATTAGTCATCCATTTACTAAGGGTTAGTTATAATGCAGGGAAGCCCAGTCAGGTGACTCAACAAGAAAGTAAACTAGAAAAGAGCTCAATAGGAAACAAAGCTTTTCGACACAAATGAATACTGTGGTGAAAAAACCAGTCAAATATCGATCGGTAAAGATACGATTAGCACAAGTCACATAAATATATATTTGCAATCAAGCACCGTAAACAATTTCAAAACTTATCGCACATAATGTCGATATATATAAAATAACTTGGGAAAGCTTTTTTTGTGTGGAATTCTCTGGCAAATTGCGTTTTATCGCGACTTTTAATTAGCTTTCAGTTCAGTCGAGTACGATAAGCGAACGCATTTGGACGTATTTTATAAAGTCTTAGCACAGTTCCAGTCAAATACCAAAAAAAAGAAAAACAAAATGGCCCCCGGTGATCGTTGTGGACGTCGCCCCATTGTCAGTGTGAACATCGCACCACGTTGGCCCCGTCGCTCCAATGTTGTGGTTGTGCAGGCGCCACCGCGTCCCGCACCCGTTGTGGTTGTACAGCAGCCACCACCACCACCACGACCAGCCCAAGTTGTCGTTGTACAACAGCAGCCACCACCACCACCACCACAAGTCTACTATCAGCAACCACCACCAAATGGACACTACCATAATCCACCACCACGCTACTGAGCCAAGGAGAAAACGGATCATTTTCGATGAATTTATGCAGCTCAACAATCAACAATAATTTCTTAGACATGTAGACAAGTTCAGAAATTAAATATAAAAATATATATGTATGTTTTATAACTTATCAGAATGTGTGTTCGTTTCACTTTGGGCTATGCTTATCAAGGTTTTCTTATCTTTCCGATAAGCCTCCAATCAAATTGCATCTATGGCGATAAGTTCAATAACAATGCCAATCTGTGGATTATGCTTCATGTTTTGTGACTATTATCAATGCTAATCAATAACTATCGAGGCATTGATCTGTCGATCTGGAAGTATTCACCATACCATAATATATTCATCTGCGAAAAAGAAAAATAAAATACGAGGGTTGATCCATAAGAATTGGCATTCGAAACATATTTAGTAAGAATATTATTTTAGATATGACACAGGCCACAATATAACAGATAAAAAGAGAAAATTTTAATAACAAATTTTAAAGGCAAACAAGAATTTGAAAAAGACGTAAGGAAAAATATGAGATATTTGTCAAATCACAATATCTGTTAGCCAAGAGATATATCAAGTTTTAAAAACATTTTATTATAAACAAAAAGACAAACAAATATTTAAAAATTAAGTCTGTGAAAAAATTCAAAAATTCAACAACATTTTCAATACTACTTGTAATAAAGTGCAAGTCATTCAACTTAACTTTTTCAATTTTATGTAGTTTACTTTGTGTGCAACCCCCGCGACTCTTATCGCCAGTTGCTATCAGTTCGATTGCTGCCCACTCAAGATGACTAACCAATCACCTGTGTTTTCAGGTGTGGGGGAAGCGCTTATCTGGCGCACTGGAAATAAAAATGCCATTAAGCTGTGCGCTGATTGATGGGCCCTGCACTGTACTGGAAATCAGCCTATGTTGGGTTGGGCGCTTGCTGGCTATAGCAAAACATTATGGCAACGATATGTCGTAGTAGACAAAGTGTTGTGCTCCAGACAGCACACAGAGACGTTGGCAAGAGCTATGCGGTACTATGAAAATTCCTATTGCTATGGCTATCGTCATCACCATTATCGCCCAAGTAAGCAAAATGGATGAGCCACATTTTCTAGATGGATATGATTGCTCTGCCATATATATATTCAATTACAAATATTTATTATATCGTCCCATTGCAGATATCGAGGTTGATGTTTTCCCCGGCTGGGGTGGCGCATATTATCAAGCGCCGGTTGCTCGGCCCGAAGTCGTAGTCGTAACCCAAGCGGCTACCTATACTCCCATGGCAGGTGGTCAAGTCATGATGCCACAACCTCAGCCATATGGTGCCGGTAACATGTCCATGGGCACAGCGGGCTATTATCAGCAGCAGCAGACCTATCAGTATCAGCAACAACAATACAATAACCCACCTTATCCACAATGGTAGATAAACTCCCACTCCATCTTCTCTACAACAAAATAATGTGTCAAAACTGTGAATTATTCTGAAATCTGTTTGTATAAATAAATAGTATATTTAAGTTGCATACCTCAACCCTAATTTGCTTAACTTGTGTTCCGTTAGCTGAGCAAACGATCTACTTGAGTGAAACTTTCAAAAACTGTCATTGTAAGCAGAAAAAAGAAAAAACTTGAGCTTGCTTAAGCTTATCAGAATTCCATGCGCATAATTTGAAGGGTGACGAACAGAATTGTATTTGCCTTCCGCTTCCAGTTCATAAAGTGTCAGGTGCTGATAAAGATTATGAATTGGATCCGGTTTTCTTTCGTTGTTCGATTCCATTGTGGCTCTATCGGGACTAATATTATCGGTTCGTATTACTGGTTCTTTAAAAATGTTGAACTTCAGTTCGGGTTCCGGTTCCAGCTCTGAATTTCAATCGGGAAAGTTGTGGTTCCGGTTCCGGTTGCGTTTTGGGGGTAACAACCCTAGCAATAAATTATGACATTCGAATTTAGAGATGACTTTGTACATATATCATTTACAATCTTTAATAATAGTATTTTTATATATTGTATATTTACTTCAAACTTAATATTTATTTAATATTTATATTATTTTCACTCCTTTCATAGTTAACTGTACTTAATATACCCATTCAACATACTTTCGTTACTTTGTTTGGTTTGTGATTATTCAATGTCGGAATTTGTTATTCGCTTCTTTTGGCTGAATACACAAATATGTTTGTAGTCGAAAAGGTATTTTATTATCAGTTTATTATATAGACACAAAATAATTTACTTTTGCCTTCTCTTATCTACAATTGTACTTGTTGAATTCTACAACGCCATATAATTGCAAATATAAATATAAGTTTACTATTGACAAACGATTTTTGGACTTGTGTCCTGGAACGAATTTTCATTGGAAGTAAGTTCCAAATCTGAAAGCAATGACAGGAGAAATGAGGAATTAGTTGTTAAAGCTATCATTATTTTGGAATATTATGTGACTTTCGCCAATTTTATGATTCACTTTCCGATTTCCAAACTTGATGCAATTCGCATAAACAAATGGGAAATTTCACTACGCATTTTACTTTGCTTTGCCACTGGAAAGTTGTTTATCAATGTTTATCGAAGACAACTAACACCACCTGACAAGATAATGAAGTAAGCCCTCTTCAATGTGCAAAAAATAAAAAGTACCGACCTGTTCAAAATGACCGAAAACCGTTCGCTTAAATATGTCAACCAGTTGCAGAAGTAAATCAGTTAACAAACAGCGAACGAAGCGTCAAGTACAATTTTAGAGACGCTACAAGGAGACCTGAGGATATTTATATAAATAATAAACAGGATGCCATACTACGAAGAGGAGCGTCACCATCACCATCACCACCATCATGGTCGTCCCATTGTGGAGGTGGATGTTGCACCAATCCGTTTGCCACGTCCCTGTATCGAAGTGGAGGTTGGTCCTCGTTACCCTGCGTACCGGCCACCAGTTGTTGAGGTAGTAACACCAGCTGCTGTCTACCAGCCACCACAAGTCGTCGAGGTGGAGGTGGTGCGACCCAGTCGACCACTCATTGAGTTTAACGTCGGCGGCCCACGCTGGTGAAAAACAGAATAAATGAAGAGAAACATCTGGGCGTGGCACTCAATTGAAAAGCCATTTCATATGTTCATTTAATAAGCTAAAAACAATAACAACTACAACAAAAAAAAACATATTTATTTTTAATTGAAATTACATTATATCATATTGGCTGAAAAACAGAAATGAAAAATGTATTAAATATTTATTTGTTATTTGTCAGTAGTATAAATATGAAATGAAATCCTCTGTCAACTATTTTGTATATCAGTCCATTGTTTTTAATTTTCTTTTTTCTATGAAGCTTTTAACTAATCGAAATTGTCATTAAAATACATTTACTGCATCAGCTTGTAGCATATGATTTTATTGGCCTTGGTTTTTTTAATGGGTTAACAAAAATTGTGCATATAACATAACAGGTGTATTTATAGCAACAGCATTCTAAGTAGGCTTGCGATGTTATTTTTCTAATATCTTTAAATTGATAAGATATTCCATTTGTTTTTTCGTATATTTTATATTATCTTATTACCTATTTTGACATGTTAAGCTCCCGAGTCGCTAGAAATTACCGTATATGACTTCATACTGCCTTAACCTTGCTAAAGCAAAATCGATTTTTACGACAATAGCTATTTTGACTATTATTTGGTCTCTAGAAAAAATCTTCATTGAAATTTGTTACACATCATCCTTAGTTTTCTCTACAAAAATCATTGGCAAAATGTTGTGATGCAACGTTTTCTGTGACAAGAAATTATGTTGGTAGGCTTTGGACTCCCATTTCTTTGGAAAGACTATACGGATTTTTAGTCACATTATGGCCTTGGTTTATAATATGTAAGAAATGTGCTTAATTCCTAACTAAAAACAAAACTCTTGATACAAATAAAAACAAAATAAATACATTAAGTACACGTGTCCGCATAAATTTTTCGATAAGCTTAAAAAGGATTTAGTTATAGATAAGAATTCATTACGACAATTATATAAGCAAATTAAATTACCATCGAATTTCCCCAAGTGACACTTGTGGCAATATCAAAATGAAATGATTCACGGATTAACATAACATGAGTCAACCAGAGTCTGATCAGGGAATACTTGCTGATACTGGGAGACAAGCGCTAAGATTCATGAGTCACTCACAAGCAGACATTGGCCACAAACTGACCCCAGCTAAACATTTTGGCAAACTACACTACGCCTCCCACATGAATCACAACACGTATGAATCCATCATATAGGCATTATTTTATTGATAAGATACGTCAAGGATTATGACAAAACTGATAATGACCGAGTGGCAAACATTTTGCGTTATAAATGCAACATTCAATTCATTCAATAAGTCAGTAACAAAACAAACGACAAACAAGGAATACAGCAAACCAAAACAACAAAATGGCTCAGGTTCAACAGGTGACACAAACCCAACAAGTTGAACAGATCAACCTTCAGTACGAGTGCCATCATCGCCATGGACCCCTCTTCCTCCTGCGGCCCTGGGCCTGGGGTGGCCCATGCCGTCGCTGTGAGCGCATGCGACGCAATGTGATTGTGGTGCCCACTAATGGAGCTAATGGTGTTGTAACTGTTAATTCTGGCGTAGCACAACCCGTTGTGATGACAAACACCACCACCACCACCAGATCGGTGCCAGCGCAACAAGTTGTATACGGCCAACCGCCCAACTACACCGAAACGGTGATCGCCAACTAATCAAAAAACCGAGCTCTTAATTTGGATGCGGATTTATATTTCTATATAGCAACGCATTCAAATAAAATTTTCATCTGCCTAAGAAATAAGGCTAACATTTCTTTCATATGAAACATAATTGCGTTCTGTACTCTTAAACCATTTAGCTTTTAACAATTTGATTTCATTGAATTTTATTTAAATATTACAAATGGTTTTATTATTTGTTTTTTAAATTAAGAAAAATTTATCTTTTAAATTAGCATATTAGATCTACAACGTAGATGATGGAATTGTAGAAATTAAAAAGGAATTTAAACCAAATTGGAGTCTTTAAAATGAAAGATAGTAATTTTTAATATAGAAGCTAAGTAATAAAAAAAACTCACTTCTCAAATCGGTTTAGGTTTGGTAAGGTTATGGTATTTTAACGTACATTTTTATCATTGATTTGAATTGAAAATCGTATTTCCAACTTGAAAAGTGCTGTTTAGATTCACTTTTGCAAAGCTATAATTTATAATATTAAAGTTACTCACGTTTGGTAAAGTTAGGATATTTGAATGTACATTTTTATCATGGTTTTGTTTCGAAAATCGAAAATACAAAGGGTATTATAATTTTATAAATTCTTGATTAGCGACTAACTAGCCGAGTCGAAATAGTGTTTTACGCCTGTCCATGCTTCCATACATCTGTCCGTCTATTCGACCGTCTTTCCGTCCGTCCTTTCTGTGTCTATAACTTCGAAGCTGACCGGATTGGATCACATTAACATTCAGCTCTCAGGGGATTTATCGGTCGGAAGATGATGTTTGGTATCGAGATATCCATAAATACAAATGTCAACCTTTTTGATCCAATACAACTACAGAAATGTATATTCCCTAATCAATTCGCACCGGGTCGTGTAAGAGTAAAGAAATACTTTCAATATATTTATATAATTAATCTAGTGTTGCATAATTTATTTCTATCGATCTATCAGAGAACTTCCAGTTAATACTATATTTGAAATAATCAATCAATATACAATAATTTAACATGTTACTTATCTTGTTAACGATGTTTAACAATATTCAATAAACAATTCAAATTAAAACCGATTACCATCACAAGAACCCTATTTGCAGTTCGTCCTTGGATCTGGGGTCGTCCCTGCGGTCGCAGCATGTCACAAGGTGTGACCATGGTGCCCTCTTCGGGATCTGCAGTAGTTGCCGTGAATAACGGCCGCCTTCAGTCATCAGCTGTGATCGCACAACAACAAATAATTGTGCCACAACAACAGATGATCGTTCCACAACAACAAACTGTGCCACAAGCTCAAACGGCGCTTGCTTGGCAATCATCCCAGGAGGCATATCCCAAGGCACTTCCTCCAAAGTACGCACTCTAAATGGAGGACGTCTTGGATATTCCAAGATACTTTAAAACGCCGCATTGAAAATGTTCCATATTTTTAAGAAATAAAGCAATGATTTCTTCCAAATCGGACATATTTGTATACTTTTAAGTAATTATTTAAGCAGCAATTTTTACAATTAAAAAATATGTTTTTATTAAAACGAAATATCTTTTGTTTTTTGTATATATTTAGGAAAAATATTTTTGAAGTGCACAAATTTAGCAACATATGCTGATATATTCCAATCTTTTAACTTTTATGAAGTGTTATTATCCAATAATTAAATTTTATTCGTGTCCCAATAGATAAATATAGGGTTTCTTCCATATCAAAAGTTATTGCTTTTTGAACAGAACTTAAAGTTTTACTTTTGAAAAGTCAGAAATTATGGAAATTGTTTTTAAAGAAATCAAAACGTATTTTTACAATTTAAACTAAATAACCTCAAAAACTTTTGCTTTTACAATAAAGGGACGATATTTCTATCTAAAGGAAGCCTCATTCGGTCTTATTAACAAACTTCCCCTTTGAAAATGAATCACTGCCAGTCTTATCAGCTAAGGTAAGCTTTCATGTCAGATAAAAATAGCTGATAATACCAAATTGGCAAGCATTTTGGTCTATAAGTAAAACACTCGAAGCGGTTTTGGCGATCAGTAACAAAACGAACGACAAACTAGAATAAAATATGGCACAGGTTCGAGTGGTCACTTTAGATACGAGATGCCGCTGTCGCCAGGACTTCATTGGAGCGACGTTTGGCTGGCTGTGGGGTCCTTGCCGACAGTGCAGGCAACGCCAGATAATTGTGTTGCCTGCAGCTAACGGCACCACTCAGTATGTGACAGTGCCACAACAAGTGGTGCGTGGTGTACCACAACAAGTGCAATACGTGACACCAGCAAAAACGACCAACAATTGTCATCAGAAACAGGCACTACAACAGCAGCCACAGTATCCTTCGACTGCTCCACCTGAGTACAGTGAAAAGGCACCCGTCTATTAAATCGTTTACTCTAAAAAACCAATTTCACGAGCTCTGCAGAAATAAAGCAAGAATTTCTTGAAAAAATTAAATTGTGTTCTGTGTTTTAAACTTAATAATATTATTTTAAGTCAGAAAATTTACAAATAACATTTATATCGAGTTTGAAATTCGGATTTCTGTTTATTTGTGTATATCATTTTATAAAGTGACAAAAAAAAATGCTTCAAATTAATAATTGTTTTGTAAAAAAAAATCTTTATTAAATAAAGAAGACGATCTCTAAGACTATAAGGGCTACACACATCAAATGTGGAATAAAAGTTCTCGTATATAATATAAATAATGATATTTAAATACTGCCATAAATACCGAACAATTCGATTAAAGCTCTACTAATTTTCCATAAATATGAGCTGCATTTAAGTGCGTAATTAAGAAAAATACAAAACTGTTTAATCAGTGATAAATGTGAAGTAAGCAGCACAGTTATCCAAGTATTTTAAATGTCCCAACAAAGCGCAAAAGACAACAACAATAGCAATGGGTTGAACAACAGAAAACAAAGGACAACAACAAGGAGGGAAACGTGAATCCTGCGGGCTGCTTGTTAAATGAAAATTAATTGGCTACACTAATAGTGTTGCCAACTACTTTGCGCAATTAAAACAAATTGTATGTAACAGATACAAGAAAAAATACAACAAAAAAAGCACACACACAAAATAAAACAAACCGCTTCCCAGTTACAGTTGAAGTCGCCGAGTCCAGAACCCAGTTGGCAGACCAACCGTAACCGTTCCGGACGCTGTTGTGCCCTTCCTTTGAAACCCTCTCCACGCTGTCTCGCCCCTCTTCTGTTCTGGGACAACCCTCTGACAAAACTCGTTGCTGTCCAGACTACTGGGCTGACTCCATGGAACTTTTCCGCACATAATAATTCATGTTAAACTTGCCCCTATTCGAGTTGAGTCTTCTGCTGCTTGGCTGTCGGCTCTTGCAAGGCTTGCACTTGGGGCGCCAGACTTATGTTGAGGTATGTTTCATTCACTCATTCATGCATTCATTCCAACAGTCGGTCATTCGTTCATTCATTATTTAACAAAGCAGCCAACACACGCAGACACACAAAACTTATCTAACGGCTAACGTGCCGAGGCAAAGGCTAAAAGATGGTTTACCTTCGTACAAAAGTTAAGCCCGATGTGCCGTCTATGCGAGGGTTGATCGTGCAGTTATTACTTGAGCTGCAGTGCTTACAAAACAATTATCTCCAGTTTTGACTAATTGACCATTTTTTTGTTTGACGACAATAACTTGGCTAATAGTTCAAATCTTTTTAAATCTATGCCCGAACTTTTCAATTATTTCTCTTAGCTCTTTTTGTATATCTCCAGAACTACTTGATGTGCCTTTTTCTCTCCCTTTGGTTGGCTTTTGCCATTTCTTTCTCTCTCTCTCTCTCTCCTATCTCTCTCGTAGCTTTGAACACCTCATCAGACAGCCTGTTTTACCTGTTGTTTTGAAAACAATGAACAATTGTGTACCATACGCGTTGGTAGCAGCAAGTGCTTAAGCAGAGTTGCTTTGGGTTCGCCGAAAATAAGGTGCTTCCGCTGTTGAGGGAATGCCGTAACTAACAAAAAGCAATCCACATACTTCAAAATCCCAGCCTGCCACAAAAACAAATGTCCTGCATACACACAGGATTCGCTCCACTTTCTGGATGATTTGAGAGAGCAGCCAGTGTGTGCTACCTTTTAGCATTGCATTTCTTTTGTTTCGACGTACTGCTTTGTACTCGATTTGTGCAGCTTTTGGCCAGCTGCCACCTGCTGGGGCCAAATACCTTATAAACATTTCACTTCTTCTTTTTTTTTTGGAAGAGCTTTGGCAGCCTTCTCATGGCAAGCCGTATTTTTAATTGTGTTTCCGGCAATTTTCACTCTATTAAAAAATTTAGTTTTTACCTAAACGACAGACGGCAGAGCAGAGCAATAGAGAGAAAGAATGTCATGACGTTGTCAACTCATCGTCATCAACAATATCAAGCACAAATTCATTCACTACACACATCAACATCATCATTATCATCGTCATCGTCATCGTCATCGTTCTTATCGGCATTGTCTGTTGGTAAACCAAATTACATTAATAACTTGATGCGAACAACACAAATCCGAGGCAGTTTCCTGAACAGCTACCACAAGGGGAGACAGAGAGAGAGAGAGAGAGAGAGAGAGAGAGAGAGAGAGAGAGAGAGAAGAACATTCGTGCCTCAATCAAAGCAGTCCTACGCCTTTCTCTCTCTCTCTCTCTCTCTCTCTCTGTAGCTCCTGCTCGCTCTGTCTCAAGTTTGTGCTTGCATTTGGATTTTGTGTGGAAAACAAAATTTAAAAATTGGCAATCTAGCAAATTTTTAAATTTAAAAAAAAAAAACTATTATCATGTTGCTGAAATACTCTTTCCATTCAAATAATCCTAGATAAACCTAACCGATATAAAGCTAATTATTTGTAACAATGAAAAACTTATTTCTCAGGCGATACTTTTCGGCTTTTTTTATCAGCTGACTAACTATGTAACTAAGATAAACAATTGATAAAATAAATGACAAATCGCATTACTTTTAAAGGTTAAAAATATTTATAAGTACAACTAGAACTTTTACTAAATTTCAATGCATCTGCATTGACTATACAAGTTTTAATATCCTTTACAAAGAGTATAAAAAGAACAACCAAAGCCGCCAGCAAAATCCGCAAATGTTGTGCAATTTTTGGACCTGGAGCTGTGCCACGCCCAACCGAAGCACAATGCTATTGTTGTTGTAATTGCTGTCGTTGTTGTTGCTGTTGTAATTGCCCATTGAGGCATAGAGCAAACGGCTGAGACCCAAGCTGAAGACCAAATTGTAGAGCCAGTTTAGTTTAGCCTCAAAATGCATAATATGTCTACACTAATCCGGAAATTAAATTCCATTTACAATTTTCGTATACAAAATGGGTGTCGCATGAGGCCAGTGAGTGTGTCTGTGTGTGTGTGTGCGTGTGTTTCTGCTTATGTGTGGATATATCCAGCTGAGCATATATGCCTAATTTATAGAGAGAAAAAGCTAGCTAAAGGCCGTTGTCTGCTTGCTGCACTTAACCCAGTAGTTAATGATTGCAGATGAGAATTTTGCCTTTATAAAATATCAATGGAAATTGGCGAATTTTCTTGGAATGTATTTTGGGATTTGTGCAACTTAAGCTGCGGTCTCAAAATCTAAACTTTAATTAACAATGATTCCAGTTGAGAAACATCGAAGACCTAATATCGAAAGGCATCAAATAACCCTAAACACCATTTATAAGTAGATTAAATTAATTGCACAACATTGATTTACGCCTTAAACAATTAAACAGAAACTAAAAGAGAAGCAGGCTGACAAAAATAATATACAACAGAACCAAAGTTCGTGTCAGGTGAAAGGTGAAAGGCAATGAGCAAATCAGCCAATTTTTATATTTGCCAGCCAAATTGTGAAGCTATCTAATAGAGTGAGACGAGATGGAGAAATGGAATGTTCGCTGGAGAGGAGAATGGGCGGGTTGGGTGTAGGTTATACAATCACTTTGGGGTACTTTGGGCATAAAAAGTGTCAACTAATCAAATGTTACAATACGAAATAAAGAAGACAAAGGGCAACGCATAAAAGAACTGAAGAGGCGGCAATCAAAATACAACAAAATACAACAAAATACATGGCAAAAGTGCCTGGCAATTTGTATGCTAGATGATGGGCGCAAGTGCCACGCCCACATAACCAATATGCATATGTGTATGCATGTGTGAGTGTGCTTTCTAATGCGGCAAAGCCATTTAGTTCATTTGTTTTGCGTGCGCAATAAAATGTTTATCATTTTTTATTTGTTTATTTGTTTGTTTTTTGTGCATTTTGTGATTTTATTTTTATTTTTGCGTGCGCGCGTTTTAAAACGCATGCAAACAGCGCGAAAATGGCTAGCGACTCGGATGGCAGCAGCAACAACAATAACAAAAATGTTTATGGCTTGTTATTTGAGCATAAAAGCATTTTGGTACAACTACCCCAACCCCTAAATCCCTATACTCACCCCCAAAAACGAACGTGACACTCTTTATACGAAGAGTAAGCCCGCCAAAAAAAAAGAAAAGAAAACAACAAATTATCATTTGAAAAAGAAAAAGCACAACAAATAAAAGAAATGAAAAAAAAAACAAAATAAAACAAAAGACAATGAAAATGTCAAAATATATGTGAAACGAGACTCGCATCAAATTCTAGCCAGGGGCAGGGGTAGGTGTCGACGAATAGGGCCTTATTTTTGAAACAAACAAATAAATTTATGTACATCATTTGCAAATGAGTGTGTGAGAGTGAGGGAGAGAGCGTGGCACAGAGAGTGAGACGGAAATGGTGAGTATAATTCAGAGCCAATAAAAATTACAAAGAAACTTGAGAATAAGTGTTGACACTTGGCCCAAAAAAATAATATAGAAAAAAAGCAAAATGCTAACCCTTAAGCCAGGCGCCACGACACGTACGCTGCAGAGGAGTAGAGGGAGTGGGCGAGGCACCATCCTGTAATACCAATGTTAGTCAAGAGAAGAGAGAGACACAGAGAGAGAGAGAGAGAGAGAGAGAGAGAGGGAGCGAGTAAGCGTGACGCAAATTGCTAACAAGTAATGGCAAATGAAAAGCAAATGAAAACCAATGCGAACATAATAAGAAATGTTGTACGAGGCAGAGGTGTGCTGGGGCTGAGCCGGGGGTGTTGAGGTTAAGCAGCTGAGTCGTGAGGTTAGCGCCATTGACCGGAAATGTAAAATGCACTTAGCCGCCGCCTCAAACTGAGCTTAGTGCCGAAAAAATATCGCTATCAATAAATTCGCACGTAGCTGCCAAGAAATGCTGAAAGCATTGCAAGTGGGTTAAACGAGTGGTGCGACGGATGGGGTGGGGGGGGTGGGGGGAGGTATTAAGAGTCGGTGTGGTACATTTTCGTGGATAATTGCAAAAGCCAAGCGAAAGGCAACAGCACAAACAAAGGCAAAGCCAAAAGCAAAGCCAAAAGCAAAAGCAACTCCCGCAGTCAGCTGCAATTTTTCGCTCCACGATTCAATGCCTGCTGCAATTTGAGCTTTTGAAACAAACACGCGCCGTAATTCTAAGGAAAGAAGTGGTGTATATGCGGGGAAGTGGGGAAGGGGGGAAGGTGCTCTACCCATATGGGTCAGGGTCTGGAGTGTGCTTTGTGGGTAACTGCTTTTAGCGAAAATTGCTTCATTAGAAGCTGCGGCAACAGCGAAATTTTACTTCCTAAATTCTTCGATTCATTTTTCAAACACTATCGCTGAGCTGTTAACTGATTTAGTTGCCAACGAATTGAAAAGAATGTGTGTACTCCAGGTAATTGCAATTAATGGCTCAATTAGAATAGCTTCAAGTAGAACAACTAAAACTTTAATTGGGTTGAATTGCTGCTTAAGCCAATTACCCAAATAGACAGCTCGACAAGGGATGTAGAACTGTTTTCCATTGTTCTTTTTAAAATATGGTAAACATTTTTACTTTTACCCCAAACAGCGTATATAAGATGATTATTTGAAATATATAAATGACTTTGTTAAGTAACTTCTAATTTTATTGGCTGTTCTGATTATTTTAGATTAGATCACTTAAAAGAGCTTTCCCTAAAATATTATTATTTAACTTGTATGATTCAACAGAACTTCAAATACTGGCAGATTACTTAATTTCGGTACAAAATCTTAATGGCAATGCAAATTCTACTTAACCAATCCCATAATTCCTTGTCTAGTCTAGTTTACTTGATGGCTTAGCTAAATAAAACCAAATCTGGCTTCAATGGAAATCGAATCTAATGCGAAAGACTTTGAGGCTAAAAGGGCATTCAAAGAACTTTTGGCACATTCATCTTTTTGTTCGATGCTGGTAATGAAATTTAAGGTAACACACTTTTAAGCTAATTGCCACAAAAACGCGCTGCGTGTGGCAACAGTGAGAGATTGGGAGAGAGAGAGAATTGCGGCAGGCTGACTAAACAAGATGTCGTCGTTGTTGTTTGCTGTTGATGTCCGTTATTGTTTGTTGTAGTTGTTGGCTTGGCTCGTTTGCATCCATAAATCAAAGAAGCATGTGTCTGTCTATCAGAAATGAAGCAAGACCCCCCCTCAAAAAATGGCCAAACAATGGAGCTAGCTGCCCAAAAGATTATAGGGAAAATGGCCGCACAATAAATATAGAAAATATAAATAGACATATATATTCTATATAGAAACAGGCAGAAAGCCCTAAATGAGACTGATCGACTTTATGCTATCCTGCAAACTAACCCCAAATTGAGCTTCCTTTCCAAGTGCAGTAATTATTTGTTATTCGATGAGGAAAAATATGTGAGAAAAATATAATTAATTTGATACTTGGCTAACTAAGACTTTGAAGTTAGTTGTTGATATTTAGATATGGTTTTTGTAAAAATATATAAAACTTTATAATAATGCAACAAATTTAACTTGTAGTTAACTTTTTACGACTACACAAATAATAAATTCAAGCAACATAATTTTATATTCTTGAAATGAATATCATTAACTTTTATCTTCTTTAGTATGTTGCAAACACTTGCACAACTTTATTATGCCCACTTGACTAATTTCCAACGAGTACAGGGTATCATAAAAATATGAAAGCAACAATCAGCAGCAGCAGCAGCAGCAGCAGTAGCAGCAACAACAGCAAATAGGGCATAAATTACACATGGCCATAGAAAAATGATACGCCGACAACATAAAACAGATGCTGAACTGCAGCCAGGGGTGAAGTGGGCGGCAAATAGGGCAGAAGCAGAAGCAGGAGCAGCAGCAGGGACTTGCGAGGGGAGCGTTGTTGGTTGCAAAACGCGCTCTCTCATCATTTATAAATGCTCGCGGGAATCCCAAAAATATGTTAGAGGGATGAGCAGTGTTGGATTTATTTCTGGGCTGTAGGTCAAAATGATGTTAGGCACGAATCCGGTTTGCTGGCCAAGTTCCGGGTGCCCAAATCGCGTTACAATGAAAATTGATGATGATGCTGAATGCAAAAGAAAAAAACCAGCCACACACACACACACACACACATAGAAAAATAAAAACTATGCAAGCATATTTTGTAGCTGCCCACAAAAGTGGCCAAAGCGAATGCGAATGTGAATGCGGAATCAAATCATTGACTTTGTTGCCCTGGCTGCTGTTGCTGCTGTTGCTGCAGTTGCTGTTGCTGCTGCTGCCACTTAAATTCAATTGCCAAGCCAACAAGCAGCTGCAACAACAACATGCTGCAAATGCAGCGCAAATATTGTCAACCGAGAGTCGAGTGGCAGCGTCGGTGGTTGCCAGTTAACAAAGTTTTGCTTCCAAAAACCAAACCAAACGCAGCCAGCAAAGCCAGCAACGCCAGCAACGCCAGCAACAACAACAACAAACTAAACAACACTAAAAACAGCAGCAGCAGCAGCAGCAGCAGCACAGCTAGCTAAATGCAGCCCTTTGGCTACTTAACTGCCAACCAGGCCAAAAGTGCATGCCATAAAAATACGCAGCACTGATTTTGTCTCCTTCCACTTCCACCCTCTCTCTCTCTCTCTCTCTCACTCCTCCCCTCTCTTATTTTGTACATGTGTGTAGTTGGATGTGTAAACAACAATTGAGCCGAATATGTGGAACGCATTTAATTGAATTGAAAAACTAAACAGCGAATTGCGAAAACAATGAAATAAAGTTGATACTTAAATGCCCTATCCAACCACACAATAGAAACAGTTCGAAGAAAGCATTTAGTTCGAAAGTTAACTTCAAGCTTGGCCACCTTTAAATATTATTGGTAACTTTTCCAGTGGATATTCATCACTTCGAGATAATATTTAGCTGTCGCACTTGAATTGGGCTACAATTTTTAAATACATTTTTGCAAGTATTTAACTAAAAATAAATCAATCCAAATTAATATATAAATATTTTTTATTATGCACTTTCTTATTGTTATTAATAATTTAAAAAAAAAAAGTATTAACAATTCAACTGGGTTTTTTTTAAATTTATTTTTGGCGCAAGGAGCAATTGAAAATTGGTAAACACTTTGGTCTTAACTATGAATTTGTTTATTCTTAGCTTTAATCATTTAAGCTTTAATCATTTAACAAAAATAAAATTGTATTCGCCTGGGAATTATATACAGACGTTCAATAATTTTAGTATAAATAAATAATAATAACAATATTCAATGACTTCTTGCATACAAATAGGAATTCCTCAGGGCATAAAAGCGTTTAAAATAAGCAACCTTAAAAACCTTAAGTACCAAAATATTTATAATGCATTTTTAAAACAGTTTCGAGCTGAAAGAGTTGACTTAAGCAAAGTTTGAGATTTAAAACGCTTTCAAAAGGATTCGTAATTGTTAATGTTTAATTTCTTATTATACACAAGTTGATTTAAAGCACATGATTCACTTGAATTCGTTGCACTTCTCAGCAGTATGTATAGGGTATATTGAGGCTCTTGGCAATTGGATAACAAGAGCGCTTAACAGCAACGATTCCAATTACACACTTGATGTTTGACGAGTGTAGGTGCTATTGTATGTGTGTGTGTGTGTGTGTGGGAGTGTGTGTATTGGCTTGTTAAGTAATATGACGACGCTTAAACCTGGCCAAAAAGGTATTATGCGCGCAAAGTCAATTAGAGCAGCGACGCCAACGCAGCCCATTTTGGCCATTTGGGCCCATTGTCTCCATTGGATGCAGCTAAATTGGAGCTCCATTTTAACGCTACACAATACCGCCCATGGCTGGGACAACACTGCGTATTTGTTTTTAGCAAGAAGCGATTCCAGGGGGTGTGGTGAGTGACGTTTGTATTACCGAGGTTACCGAAATTGTGTTTGGCTTTGGCATTCGATTTCCTGAGCGCATTTTAAAGCGCGCAGCTCTTCATATGATGAGCTTTATTTTTATTACATTCTGAATCCATTAAAAGTGGCTAAAAAGGGCATAATAAAAATGGAGCTAAGAGTAAGTCAATTTTAAGGTGTGACATTCCCGATACGATAAAGTAATACATATTTTCTTATTCAGCATTTGCCGCTGTGTCGATAGGGTCCTCAGTTCTGTCAGTCTTTATAAATAATAATTTTGATACACCAATCTCAGATTAAGTGTCTGTTTTCCCAAAGTCAACAGAAATCGATCAGCGATAGTTTTAAATCTACATCTGATTTGGTAGAAATATGCATTGTCATATTAAAGTACATATTCACATTGATCCCATCAAAAAGTTTAAAAGATTTATAAAAGGTAAAGACTTCAGTAAAGAGTATCTGCTAGTCGAGCGGACTCGAATAAGGCAGTCTTAGGTTTATTTTTGCATACTTTTGGTGTCACAAGTCCCTGTTTGTCAATTTGCCGGAATTGAAATATGCTTAGCCTGCTGTTATCCTTTTAATGCCAAGCCTGACTAGCTACCTGACTGGCTGGTAGCTGGCTGGTAGCTGGCTGACTGGCAGAGTGGCTGCCTGGCGAGGCTAACTGGCTGCCTGGCTAAAACCCACCATAAGTTTGCTTTTAAACGGAAGTTTCGTGCCAAGCGGCGAAAATCTCAACGACTAACGAAAAGCTGAAAGCGGAAAGCTTGAAATATTTACAGCGCATTATGGAAGGCTCAAACTACCGTTGAGCTGCAGGCATTTATCGTAAACTTCAACTGCCTGTGACGCGTCAAGGATTTGCCAAACATTTAGCCAACATGACACTTCGAACCCCTCCACATAACCCAAATCCAAACACACACACTCACACACACACGCACACAGTCTCGTACTCCAAGTGTGAAAACCCAATTGGGGCCCATCCCAGTTTTATAGCGGCGACTATATCAATATGGGGCATAAAAAACAATGACAACTCTGTTAAAAAGGGGCTGAGCAAAGGGCAGCCTGACTGCTGCCGGGTTGAATCGAAGACTCCAAGCTGAATCCGACAACAATGCGAAATGCTAATCCAATTGTGAAGCCTAACCAGATCCACATTTGCACAGAGCCGGAGCAGCTGTAGCTAAATAGGGACATCATTGCCAATACACTGCGAACATTTTTGTCTTACAAATGAGCGACTGCTAAACTGATTCATAAAAATAGAGATTATTGATTTTACAATCCAAAAGCAAGAAACCAAAATTAAAGCTGCTTTCCAGCGCAGTAGAAAATAAATTTATTTACATATACATTTTGCTCGAACAAACCCAGTAATTTAACGATAATTTCAGTTATTTGCGCTAAGAGTGAACTTTGCTCACACTCAAGGAATTCATCGTAATTTCATGTATTCATTTTTAGAGTGTATGAAAATGGGAAATGGCCACGGCTCGGAATCGCCAGCAGGCATGAGTGTAATAAACATAAATAGGCATTATTTATTTATGTGACCGGCTGGAACTTTGGGGCTTACTTCTATTTGATGATGTATTAATTTCTCTCGATATGATTCCACTGCAAATATTCCACAGCATACTCTCTCTCTCCCTCTCCACCTCTCCGTCTTTGGAGGCCGGCAATTGTGAGTCCGCATCGGGTTTGGACTTTGTGTGTGTCCAGGACCTCTGCAAATTTGCCTGCACATTTCGAGCAGGCATTAGTTTAATTGGCCAAGGCTTTGTGAAATTGGCCAACTCGAATGCTGTTGCTGTTATTGCTGCTATTGCTGCTATTGCTGCTGTTGCTGTTGGTGCTGTTGCTGCTGCGGCTGCTGCTTGTTCTGCTCCTTGGCCTAATTGCACTTTTCGCTTGAGGAGCTTTCGCTTCCCTAATGGAACGAAACGAGTTCAAAGCATTTCCAGTTGAATTTTCGATGTGTTTGGGGCCGCTTAGTTTTTCATTAGCCACGGGCTAAGCCTTTTGATGACCGCCTTTTAAGTCTAATTAACTGCTAATAGCCAATAAATCATTATTACTCAAATTTCCACTTTGTCCCAACTGAACAATAAAACTGAGGCTCACACACACACGCATGGAAATAAATTCATTAACAAGTTCAACTATTTCTCATGTGCGACTCGGCAAATACACTGCAAAACGAAAAGATTTTTTATAGATATGGCAAACATTGTGTTGCAATTCAATTCACATTCAAACTGTGTCAGTCAAATAACATTTTTAAATGTATTTTCAATTTTTTGCGAATTTTTATTAGAGTTTCCTTAAAGCAAAGCCAAAATTTATCTACAAGATTTAAATGTGTGCCAAAAGATAGATGACAAGGACAATTGATAAATAAACCAGTGCAAATCTCTCTCATAAATATTCCTTTAGATTCATTTTACTCAAGTGTGTCCTTATAGCGAATGTTGCCAGTTAACCCATTTGAAGGGCCCAAAGTGTATCATAATTCATAAATAAAGTGTGACTAATGCCAATGGCGGCGACAGTGACAACAACAACAACAAAAATAATAACAACAATAATAATAACAACAAAAACAACAAGTACAATAATAACAAAGAACGACAAAGACGACGACAACAGCGGAGAAAATGTAACTGCAATCCATTAAACAATAAAATGTATTTATTATTTATTATGATTACACTTTGCCCATTGTTTTTGTCTGTGTGTGTGTGTGTGTGTGCTGTATTTTAAGAGAGGCGGTATGCGAGGGCGTGGCACGATTTAAGTGGTAATTACTGTGAACGGACGCCCACATTTTCGGCCACGCCCCACACATATGACGAAAGCCGCCAGCCACACGCCAAGCCAAGCCAAATGGAAATCATAAACATGAAAAGCTAAAAGCGCACGGCAAATGAGGTTGATCCAACTGGTTAGGGCAGGATGTAGGGGAAGGGTGGTTGGGTGGGTTGGGGGGGGTAAGCAGATCATAAGCGTAAAGTGCTATGGGCCGGACTCTCGTCTCCGGCTCGTCTCGACTCAAGCGTAACAAATGCAATAAATGTGAAGAAAAGGACGACGCACAAAAGTAGGCAACAAATGGCGACGACAATTTGAGAGACGAAGACGGAAGGGGTCCAAGACTGGGATTGGGATATGGATGTGGATGGGAATGGGAATGGGAATAAGGCATAATAATAATTCGTAAATTGATTGTGTTTAGTGAAGTTTGAATAAATTCACTCAAAACGAGCGGAGAACAGCAGTCAGAGCAACTAGATGCCAAATGCCGAGAGCAGGATAATCCACTAAAATTTACAACAAACGGAAATAGCAGCAGGAAAGCAACAATAAATGAGGGGGGGGGGGGGGGAGGGCGAGAACTAACTGAAAGCATAGGAAAATGCAGCAAATAAAAATAAATTTTGCTGGCAAACCTAACTACAGTGAAGACCAAACGACGAAGGCAACCCGCCAGCCAGCCGGCCAACATATGCGCGTTGATGAGTTACGGACGAGCAGAGGAAGAGAGACAGTTAGAGAGAAGGAGGGAAGATAGGGGGAAAGGATAACGCGCTTTGAGCAGACGGGGGCGCTTATAAATGAAATAAAAATGGAAAGCAAAGCAAAACTTATGACTGTCAGCAGATAAAGCAAAAGCTAGCAGCAACCAGCTACCATCTAGCAAAGAGCGCGCATAGCCAGGCCAAGCCAAGGCTGGGCAAGAAGCGGATCGCAACGGAAACGGAACGGATGAAGCGCAAAAAGTGAGCAGGACAACGTTGATGCTGTGGCATTTCTATTCTTTTGTGTACACTGCACAAAGTAGAGCGGCGTATATTGCTTTTATATGAAATTATTAAATATTATGAAATATTTAATAAACTTTCCTAGTTCTAATTTTCACATATTTGTGGGAAAAAGTAGGGAGGAAAAACTAAAGACTTTTATTTTGATTACATTTCAAATAGATAAAAAATAATGAAGATAAGTTTTATCCCGTTTATGACTTAAATATTGATTAAACTCAGTTAAAAGTGGCAACCACTACTCAGCTGCATTCACACACAGAACAGAGTATTGCACAGTCGTTGAATTGCAACTGCCACGTTTTCACTTACCTCCTTTTTTGGTCTTTGTCGACGCACGATTGCAGGACTATCAAAGTGAAATGCTAAAGCAGCCAAAAATCCACGAAATAATGGCAACATAACATGAAACAACTGTGACAACAACACGAAACAGCAGCAGCCGCAGCAGCAGCAGCAGCAAGAAGGGTCACATGGAAGGGCATGTAGGTTACTTGGGGAAGCAGCTGGAGTCATGCAAGTGATAGCAAAAAAAAATCGTTGCTCGCAGCCACGGTGTTGCCATTGCCATTTGGTGTCATTTGGCATCATCATCAATATGGCTAAAAGGACAATGCGTTAAATGCGCTCCGCACAGGAGGACGAGCAGGAGCAACAGCAGGAGCAGAAGCAGGCACTCAGCCTCAGCCTCCGCCTCCATCTCTATCGCCATCTCCTACTCCAACTCGTGCCTGACAGCTGGGCCAGTGAGTGCGCATATTTTGAAGCCTGTTACAATTGCGAGTCCAGCACATACATAAAAAGATAAAAACGAAAATCGCACACACAAAAACGAAACTCCATTAAAAGGACTTTTTCGCTGCGCTCACATTTCATTGTTTGCCAATAATTTTGCGCCTATTTGGGGCTGAGATAAATAAAAGCGTTGGCTTCTCAAGCTTATTTTGATTTATGTACAGTAAACACACGCTAAGTGCGAAAGGTTGATAAGCAAAAACGAAATGGTTAAATTAATCACTGCGCACAGAAGTATGCAGTGGCTTTCTCCTTTTGATTTATGCTGCAGATGTAGCCAAGACACAGACCTCGCTCGAAAAACCATTGCATACTTTTAGCTGCTTGCGAACGGTTCAAAACTGCGCTTCCCACAACATCGACAGCCCATAAATATGCATTGTGTCACATTAGGTGTGCATGTGTGCATGTGTGCGTGTGTGTGTGTGTGTGTGTGTGTGTGTGTGTGAGTTGTAGTTGTTACATGTCACTGGAGGTTAATAGATTTTCTTTAGCAAGGCACTTGCAAACTGCATGTCATGATGTCAGTGGCAAAACATAAAGGACTGCCAGCTTGCGGCTTTTGGGGCATGCGGGTAGCAGAAGCAGAAGTGAAGCGCCGGCATTGGCAGAGGCCGACCGGATAACGCTGTACTCCTCAGCCAGAAAGGCACACAGAACACTCTGCTCAGGCAGCAGTCGTGGAGGCTTACCAACAGTCAGACAGTCGCTTCCGGCCAGCCTAACACATTGATAAAGTACACTTAAGCGAAACTTTGATACACTTGCAAAGTGATTTAAACGTCGTCCCTTTTTTCTGCAGATTTCTTTGGCAGCAGTTCTATTTCATTTGGCCTACATATATCTTGGCAAATGTACATACTTTATGAGCTGTACGTGATGCAATGCTCCATTCGTTCTTATTAATTTATTCTACTTTATTCAATTTATTAAGTAATGGCTTAAGATTAATGCATATTTGCTTAATGTTCATTTAGATTTTTCACACAAGCTTATAAACTAATTAAATATAGTTTTAGTTTATAATTTTCAGCTATTTTTTGGAAGAACAGACTTGCTGTCATACAACTTTAATGTTTTCTATATTTTTTACTATTTTATTTTATCATATTTTCTAGTTTTCTATTTTTCTAAACAATTTCTGACTTTCCCTTTGGGATTCAGATTTTAGCACTCGCTTTAACGAAAACGTTCTAAATTTCCCACATCAAGCAATTGAATAAAAATTTTGGCGGTATACTTTTAGGCACTCAACTAAAATACCAAATATTCTGGTACCAAAGCAAAAGTCGAAATTTACACAGCAAAAACTTATGCAAAAAATAAAAATATGTTTAAACTGATATGCTGTGAAATTAAAAATTAAAAGATACCGTTAACGAAGAGCTTAAACTGGCGCAAAGCGCATTTGGTTGAGGGCCGATTTAAAATAGGGTTTTAGACTTTTGGGCCAAATCTGATGAATTTAATTGCCAAACCCACTTCAAATAAAAATACGCAGCAGGCTCAGGGATTAGGGGGTGTTGAGGGGGCTGTGTTGTTTGGCTATTGCGTGAGCATTGAGCGCATTTCTTTCACTTCTTTGTTGCTGTTGTTGTTGTTGTTGCTGATGTTGATGTAAGCCTGGCCAACTGGCTGCTCTACGCCTTTTACTTTTGCCAGAGCCACAAGGCTGGCACAATCTTTATTACAATTTGCTGGAACAGCAAAAGCAACAGCAACAGCAACAACAACAACAAGAATAACAACAAAAACAACGAGAACAACAACAACAACATGAGCCACCTACACAACAACAACATCAACAAATGGAAAGAAAGGCAACAACTTCTCCGGCAGCAGCTAATGGATTCTATTTAACTTCCACTGACTGCTAATGGATTTTTCTTGACCCCAAATGAAAATGCGCATCGAAATGCGATTGAAAAATGCTTATAAAAAAAAATAGTAAAAGGAAAATGCTAAAGTATAATGGAGCAATGAAAAAAAGAAAGAAAACCAGCAGCAACAGCAGCAACAGCAGCAACAGCAACAACAACAACAACAGCTCTAAATGATTTTCCGAATGCCAGGCAATGTGCAATCTGAAAGCTCTTTGGGGGGGGGGGGGGGAGAGGGCTGGTGTGCATTAGGTGTAAGGGGTAGTGGCACTCAGTGGGAGTCACTTCAGGTAGAGCAGCGGGTACCTTGGCCCAATCAACGATTTTAGCCAACTGCTCGGTGCAAGTTCAAGTTTCGCATATTAATATCCTGTAAACATTAAATGTCAAGCGAGGGTGGGCTATTGTGGAGCTAAGCATGTATGTGTGATACAAACTGAAAAAGACAGCTGGAATATTTGAAGAGAGATTTATTATTGACTCAATTGAGTGGTTGACTCTGTCGGCATTCTGAAGAATTTCGAAAACAATATTACAAGTGAAGGCATAAAAAGTGTTTCGAGAACTTTTTGGATTCAAAACAGGATAATCCCTTGTCGAGTATACAGATTTTCTGCAATCTGATTGGCATTGCCAATACGCAGAATTTTCAACTTGATGACAAAGGCTGCCAACAACAAACGACGAAAATATTTTAGTTTTTTCGTTTTTTTTTAATTTCTTGACTTGTTCAACTACCTTTTTGTGGTTTCCTCTTTTGTCGACCCTTTGTGCGCACTGAAAATGAAATTGAAATTAAAATGAAAATTAAAATTACCAAAGCAACGTTGTGCAATAAAAAAATGGAAAGAATGAAAAAGGAAGCCTGATAAACCAGAAGCTGACTTCAGCTAATTATTACAAATATTTCTTCATTTTACGAGTCCCAAGCACAAAAGTTCTGCTTGAACAATTTTCTTTAAGACACTGAATGCCTCAAATTATGGTAAATATATATATATATAAGAAAAAAATTCAAGATACGAGCGAGTTACCAACTGGTTTCTGTAGCTTTTCTTACCTTCTTACTTGCCCTCTTCTTTTTTATTTTTTGGTTTGTTTTCTTTTTTTTTGTTATATTTTTTTGGTGTAGGTGGAGAAACAATGCATCACTCTTGTGGAAAAATTCTCTCACCGCCGCGCCGAGAGGAATAAATCAACTTCCGCTTGGCTGACGAAGCCGCAGGCAACCTCTGACATAACTGCGAGGCGCTCAGCCCAGTCATCACAAAATTTGAAACTGCCCACCTGAGCGACCGAACCGTACAGACGTGAGATAGAAGATAGCTTACTACACTCAGAAAAAAATATGTGGCATTTCACTTAACAAAAATCGGCTTTAAATCGAAATGGAAACTGACATCCGCAATTAATGTTTGAGCTTCTAAATAAACTTATTCAATTAAAGAATTATTATCAGAATTAAAATCATATATTTTCCATTTCTTTTTTTTAAAAACATTTTTGATAAGTAGAAATGAAAACGATGAAATTTTTACTTACCTAAAAGATATAAACTTTACTTTTATACTTTCACAAGTTTCAGAAAAATACGAAAATCCATTCAACGAACTTTTGTCCTTTAAATTTTGAAGTGATATTTCGAGAAAAACTAACCCAGATTTAAACTAAACTTGTTGATTTTCCAATTCCTGACCATATCTTTTGTTTTAGTGCAGTTATAAGCGAAGGCATTGGGAGTTGCAACCACCAGCTGTGGCAACTGTAGCAAGTGAGGCAACCGGTAACCGTTTCAAAGTCGTCACTCGTTACGCCTCGTCGACTGAGCTGGAAAGCAGACGCCAACGCTTTGCATAAGAGAAGACGCAGTGGCCCTGGCACTGACCTATCCCTAACAATTACTAAAGCCTCTATACAACTATCCCCCCTCGACGTCACTCAAGCCGGGGCCCATCATCAAATGGCATTTCGATGCGCGTTAAAGTCGCTCGAGTTCAAGTTGAGACTCATCCATTGTCTTTGCCACTCTTCACACACTACGTCACACACACACACTTACACACACACACACTTGCACACACACACACATACACGATAATCATTTCACATTACGGTAAGATAATAATTTCATTATGTATTTTTCATGTTATTAATTATATTGTATGCCATCGAGTTCCTGTCTGCCGCCGTCTCTCAGCCACAGCTTGGAAAATAGTGGGAAAATAATTATTGGAATACAAATTTTGCTATCATGCTGATAATTATGAGCTGCCAGCTCGCTCATCTCTTGTGGCTCTCTCTCTCTCTCTCTTTCTCCTTGGCACTTGCGTTATTATAAAAAGGAAGTTTGTCGTTTGCTATAAGTGGAAGATGTTGTGCCGGGTCTTTGGTAAGGCGGGGCAGACGGGGGCAGACGGGGCGTCTCTCATTTGTTTGCTAATGGCAATTGCGTGTATGTCTCTGAGGCTCGTTTTTATTTTTATTTTTGGGGAGCTCTCCGTACTTGATGGTCTTTTAATGGCAACACAATCAGAATCGAATGGATCTAATGATTTCGCTAGATTTTCCATCAATTACAAAGTGCTTTCCTCTGCTGCATGTGAAACTTGGATGTTAGTTTCTTTTATTATTATTATTTTATCGGGCTGTCACAATTTTTGTTCATTTAGAGAATATTTTCATTGTTTGGTCACATGGTCATTCATTTTTATTTATTTATATTTATTTACGTTTGGTGCACGTATTTCCTGTTCTGCATTATTTATAGGAAATCACAGGGAATTTAATCATTTATTTGAAATGCAAAAAGTGCCAATTTTAAATAACTTTTTATGCAATATTCTTAAACATTTGACTAGCGTCGAAGTTTAAAATGTATTTTGTATTTAAAACCAAAATTCGTACTTTAAACAGAAGGCTGCTGTAATTGAAGATTTGACTTCATATTTGATGTAAATTTTTGAGAAATAAAATAAGTCATAAATTAAAAGTAAAACAAAAATATTAAATCAACAACAATCACATTAAAAAAAAAGTAGTTTTATTTTGAAAATAAATTATTTTTATAGTATTTATTTTTATTTATTTTACAGTTTGCTGAAAATTGACTGTAAAGCTTCTCTTTAATAAATAAATAAATATTGCTTTAATATTTTTTATAATATTTTAAGAGTTTTTAGTAAATTGCTTTTATTTACGTTAGATATAAAAATCAAGAAAATATAAATCGAAGCGCCTACAAATGGATTTATAATTGCAATTGGCCACGCCTTATAGATCAGATAACGTTTATAATTAAAGTGTGTTTTTAAGTTTTTAATGCCAGTTGATGAACCGAGCTGATCGACTCCCCCCTTGACCCTTTCGGCCCATTTGGATTTTGCTTGTGGCACCAGGCTGACTCACAAGCCCCGACATATCTGCCCCCTCTCGCGCTCACTCTTGAAGATGCCGCACAGCAGCTGGCGCCAACATGAAGTGACTTTTGGGTTCATGATGCAGGTAGCTTTTGAAATTTGTTGAAATTGTTGTTGGGTATTTGAGGCATGCAACCGCAGACAGCAATTAATCAATGTATTTGGCTATGGAGAGAGGAAAAGGGCGTGTGAGTGGGAGTGAAAGGTGCAGCAGCAGCAGCAGCAGCAGCAGCAGCAGGAGCCACATTCATTTTAAAGTCAGTGTGCATAGCTGTGAATTGTGAGACGTGTCTCAAGTCACAGCTCACAGTTATTCGCAAGGCGTTGCCGTTGCCTCAAATTCAAAATGCACTTTGCCGCTTGCCACTTGCTGCTTGCCGCTTGCTGCTTGCCGCTTACTGCTTGCTGCTTGCCGCTTGCTGCTTGCCACATAGTGCTTATTTACTATGTAGCCGCAAATGAAGTCGCACCACACACAAACAGCATATAACATGTTACGCACAATTGCGCAGACACCCGCACCACCGCACCCCCTCTCAATGCCACTTCTGACTTTGACTCGTTGTCGGAACCGGAGCCGGAGCCGGTGCCGGAGGTGAAGAAGCCAACAATAGCAATTATTAACCATCCAGCAATTGAGAAATTCCCACAGTCAACACACAACGACAACGACAACGACAACGCCAACGACCGTTCAACCCTCACACATGAAAAGCATAGGGTCGCCCCCCTACCCCCTCCACGCTGCTGAGCAACTACGCCTCTGGTAAAACAATAGCAACAGCTGTATAAGCACCAAGAGGCAGAGCAACGCGGGAAGCAAAAGGAACTTGTTGAGCTGGACGACGGTTTTGCAGACGTGCTGCTTCGTTGAACTTCTTGGCCAGCCTGAAGTGGTTAGGATTGAGAACTGAGGACTGGGGACTGACGGTCGAGGGTTGAGCGTTCAACAGCTCGAGGGTTCAGGTACGTACCGTACATAATTCTTAAAGGGGATGGGGTTGGGAGCAAGGACACGCAATTGTAGTCATCATCACTTGAGCGCTGGCTCGTCAGCCATCGAGACAAAAACAACCTGTTAACCAAACAACAACAAAACAGCTGCGAGGATGGGGTGTGCTTACAACCCCTGATAGCCGTAACACTCAACCCTCAACCCTCAGAATTGGCGCCCTGAGATTTGACAACAACAATAAACAAAATCAAATTTCTATCAACAAAAAAGGGTCATCAGGTGTATAAACAAGTGGAACTTGGCGTACTGAAAATAACAAACTAAAACAGGGTTGCCAAGGCCAATTAATTGCAACAGCCTTGCGGGGTTTCCAACGCCCACCACACACACACACAAACACCACACACACATAATGGCAAACCAACTGTGTTGAGTTATGCAGTTGGCAAAAGGTGTGCCAAATATGTAAAACGATATGATCCCCAAGGGGAATCCTGCTGATGATGAGCTTTAGCTAGATTTTATATACCTACATATATATATATATATATGTATATATATGTATATATATATATATATATATGTGTTATTTTTGCTTTGATGCATACTCACACATTTCTAGCCATTGGCATAATTTCCTTCATCTCGCATTCTATTTTATATTTAAGCGCTGCAAAATTGAGCAAACGACAAAACTTTAATAAATATTTAACTGATGCTTCTGTAATTTTTAGCAAATAATACTTAGCTTAAATGGAGTTATTACTTTATATAGTACACTGATTATATATACTACATACAGGCAATTTCCATACATTACTTGGTCTTTGAACTGAAGGAGTAATTTAAATGTTATCAATAACAAAAGAATTTAAAGAAAACATTAAAGAATTTCCCTTGAGAATTTTGAGGACTATTCTTTTTTGCTAATGCCATCTTGAAATATTAATTTTTTTAAGTTTATTTAACTGCTAATGAAAAATATGTGTGCTTCTGAATATTTTAATCTTTAGCTCTTCTAGTCGATTAGTTATTTTCCTTTCTTCTATTCGTATTAATGAATAGATTATTAAAACTTCAGAGGTCGAGCAATAGCTGCTGAAGTATCAGTATTAAATTATAGAAAATATTCTTTTGTCTTTATCATCCGCAGAAGTCGTAGCCCAGTTGAAGCAACTCCAATTTATCTCCAGCAGCGGTTCGACTTATATTTTCCATTCTTTGCTAAAGAATCTTCTTTATGCTTAACTTTCTACATATTTAAACACAAATTAAGACTCACTTATTGGGATTCTGGGTTAAGTAATATTTTAATTAAGTCATTATTTCTCTCTTTCTCATTTATACATAAGATATAAGGAATATTTACATTGGAGATGCATACATTATTAGTTCTAATGGGTTTTAAGACATCTTAACTTAATATGAATTAAAAATTTCAATGAGTTAAGAGATTAACTAATTATACATATATGCATAAATAATATGAGTTATATTCATTAAAATACAATGCTTTTGACTAAGGGAATATTTAATTTAAGAAATTATTGTTAGTTGTCTGCTTACAATAATATTATGCAAAGGTTTTTCTTCTCTCTTTTGATATCCCAAATCGCCCTTTGGGCCTGATAACCCGCAAAAGTGTCTTGCAGCTGCCGACTGCAACAGAAGCTGCCACTGTTTGGGCCAATACCAGGTAGCCAGACACTCTCCACCCCGCGTCCCTCTCTCCCTAAACAGCCACACCTCTCTCTCTGTCTCTGTCTGGTTGCCCAATTTTGGAGGCTCGTTTAGATTGTTTTGTTTGTTATTTTTGTTGTTGTTGTTGTTGTGTCCACTTTCACGCTAACCAGAAGAGTTGCTCAATTTGCGAAGATCGTATCGCATCTGGGCCATTTGGCAAAGCTCGGCTCACAAACTTGAGGTATCAATGACAGCAGACCAATAACCCACCTTCCCTTCCCTTCCCCTCTCTCTCTCTCTCTCTGTCTCTCTCTCTCTCTCTCTCTCTGTCTCTCTATCCCCAGTTTGAGTGGCTTGCCCACATATGAGGTCAGATAACGGCGCTTTCGATGTTGCAGTTGCAGTCGCCCAAAATGTGTTGCCACAGGCCAAAAACAAGTCCTGCACACACACACACACATACACAGTTGAGCACTTTTGCCGGCAACTCGTCTTTGGTTTTTAGTCTGGGCGCAAAAACTGGAACTTGAATTGGCGACCGGCGACGTTTGCGACGTTTTTCAGCTGCTTTTGGCTCGTTTCTGCTGCATGTTGAGAAGCCGCTTATAACGGTAACTGCTCATTGCCATTGCCTGGCTGCCCGCCCGCCCGCCTGCCCGCCCGCCCGCCTGCCTGCTTATGCCTCCTTACATCCTCAGCCCCTTTCTGTCCCTTCCTTGGCTGCTGCCACGTTCAGTTAATTAGTTTGGCTTAGGCGTGCCAAAAATTGTATTGGCCACAGACAAATGTGGCCAAGTCGCAATGCACTTAACTGAATTGCAGTTGAACGAGTTTAGCATACTCTAACTGAGTCTTATCAACTACAATCAAAGCTATTTATGCGCTTCACTGCATTTATCATTTTATATTTGATCAGTGGAATTTGTTGGCTAAATTGGATAGTTTGTTGAGCTTTGTCTGCTGTGCGATTTACTTGTTTAATTAAGTTTATGGCTATTATTCAGCTATAATTTTGATGCATTTCTGTATATATCTGAATGTCAAATGTCGTCTCGCTGAAGTTTCTGAATTCTTTTCGATGTTCTCTAATATTATTTTAATATATTCCAAGCTTAGAGCTATCAACTTGTTACCTGATGCTGTAAATATGAATTGAAGGTTTACTTGTAAATTAAATGCCAAAAAGTTAACCATATTCAGAGACTAAAATCGTTATATTCAATGCCGAAACTTTTAAAATAGACTGTGGTTTATAAGACCTCTGATGGGAAACAAGAATTTTAATAGTTATCCATATTTATAAGGCATTTGACTATTTTATAGTCTATAATAAAGGTGCTCAAGTCAATGATTCTCAATAATGACATCATTAAGTCAAATTAATTTGCATAGTTATTGTACCTTAATGTTTTTTGGCTAACAAAACTCGGCCCTCAAAAGCGATTTCACACACAAGGATTTTGTATCGAAAATAGGCAAACAAAGAGCTGTAAGAAGATGGGATCCGGTTGGTCGATAGACGTTAACTTGCAACAGAATGTGCTAGCCATCTATTCTTCTGCCTCTTCGTGTTGTTGTGCTTCTTGTGCTTCCACATCAGTGTGGTTGGCAACACTGCAACGTTGCAATTCATTGAGCCGCATGGAAAACTGAACTAACAGAAGTTTGCACAAAAATTAGACGCTTTTGGCCACAACTTTGACTAATGTGTTTGGCCGACTACAGCTAAAGTTGCCACAGATATTGGCAGCGTGTGTGCGTGTGTGTGGTATGGAGCAGAGGAACTTGCAACTGGTTGTACTAGTTGCTTTCTGCTGCTGCTGCTGTTGCTGCTGTTGCTGCTGTTGCATGTGACGATTCAATCAGTTTGCCTCTCGTTCTAATTGAGCGCCAGTTGCATTTTCACCAGTTTTTCATTTTTCTCTTTACTTTGTTTTCCGTGAGGGAGGGGGGGGGGGAGTGTGGCAAGTTGGGGTGTTGCCTCCGATCCAATTATGCAGTCCATGTGCATAGTTCGAGTGTTTCGCATTGGCATTTCCTCACTTTCCGACACACACACACACACACACACACACACACACACACACACACACACACACACACACACACACACACACACACACACACACACCCACACAAAGAAATGCGCCCTTTGCTAAACTGCACAGTTCAGCATTTTCGCATTTTCGCATTTCCATTTCAGTGGTATTTCTGTATACCCTGCAGCCAAATAAAAATGTGCGAAAATATTTACAGGACTTGCGCTAAGTAAACAGCTTGCTTAAACAATAGTGAAAAAAGATTAGAAAAAATAAATCAATTATTTATAAACTTGCAATTGGTTAATCATTGTTCTCAATACAAATGTTATGAAAGAAAATATAAATAAAATACAAAAGATTTAAGTAAAAAAGTGGGCATGTTTTTGCAAAATATATTTAATTTAATGAATAATAAATAAATAACAGAAATAAATAAATCTGCTATGCAATGCAATGTTGACCCTGCCAAATATCAGGAAACGTTTTTTTTTTAAATCTTAAATGCTTTTTACAAAAATTTCTTTTAGTTTTTTAACGAATTTTGATTTTTTCATATGCTCTAATTGGTAATTTATAGGATATCTTCAAATCTTGCATGTTTTTCCTATTTTCTTTTTTCTTTTTGTTCGATTTTGGTTTCTCATTCGTTGTGGCTTTTTTTGGCGTTTTATTTTGTTGGTATTTCGCACACGTAAAATGTCCAAATTAAACCACCAAAATTATTAATTTCCCGACGTGCCAACGCATCAGGATCAGTTAACCCATTGTTGGCCATCAGGCCCCAGTCTCAGCCTCGCCAATCTTAGCACTTTTGGTGGCAATTAGGAAAATGTGCTTGTTGGCCATAATTGTTGACGGCAACGCCAATATGGGCAAAAGGCATCTGCTTTGCTCTGCTCTGCTCAGCTCAGCTCAGCTCGGCTCGGCTAAAAGAATCTGGCCAATTTTACCGTTGCCAACGTTTGGGCTTCTTACATTTGGCTAATTGTGGACTCGGCGTGTGTGTTGGATGTGTTGGGTTTTGGCTTTCATTTTTGGTTTTCGGGCGTTGCCCGGCTTGGGTTTGGGCTTGGGTTTCCTTGGCTTTTCCGGCGGTTGAGCGCAATTAGCAAACACTGCTGGCCAATTTGCACAAGGCCAACAACAATTGGCCAAGCACCCACACGCGAACTATGCAAAAACTTAGCAATTTAAATGTGACTTGCGACTTGAGTCTGGCGAATGGTGTTTCTTGGCCATTCAACTAAAACGCCTTCTGCGAACTCGCTCGAGTTGACTCTTTTTCTTTCATATAATGCATGGCCATCAAATGTTGGAACAGTCTTATGAGTTGCAAAAAATGGGGGAGCTGTCATCTAACTTTGGCCTCTACCATCTACTTAACTTAAACTGTTTTGCTCCGACGCCCTCTTTGGACATGTTAAGTACTTAATAGCTATCTGGAAGCATTTCCGACTTCAACTAACTTTGAGAAAACTAAACGTTAACTGATTTTTGAGGAGCCATGAAGCAGCTGCATTTGACTCTACAATAATATATATATATATATATATATATATATTAATATATATACTAGCACTTGAATTTGAAGGGATAAGCAATTTTAAATGATTTTCACAACTATTCAACTAATAACCTAATCGAAATCAATGGTTAAACATTTCTTTATTATTCAGTGCATTTAATTATAAAAACATAATAAAAAAATAACAACCATTTCTCAAAGTGTCAAAAACTCATAATTAAGTCCATCAAATATTAATTGATTTTTATTTGTTTTTCATTAATGTGGGCAAAAAGCAGACTTTAGCTTTTCAAAAAAGTTTTAATAATTAAAGCTAATTAAATTATTTAAAATTAAAAAGTAGAAATTAAATGAAATATGTAAAAGTAAAGAAAAATTAATAATAAAATGAAAAGTGAAACAATAAATTAAGCATTGTTTATCAAAAATAATCAAATATTTAAATATTTATACAAATGCGCTCTTAAATTGGACTAAACTAAAGCTGTTCATACAAAGGGAATGCTTTTTTTTGTTTTAATTATTTATATTATTGAACATAACCAATTTTACTCTCCTTAAAAACTGTTCTTTTGACTTATTGATTTCAGCAGCATTAATCTAAGATTACATTTATTTTTCTCCGCACTTTCAGTAATTAAATCGGATTAACTACTTAAATTTTAATCGTTATTAAAAAAGAATAAAAATTACTCCCGCAATTTTGTGCGAGGCTTTAACCGACATCCCAACGTGTTCTGTTTGGACTCAATCAATTTGGCAATAGTTTCACAATACCAACGAGCGCTTCGATTGCAACCTCAAATATCGCATGAATAATTCAGTGGATTGTTGCCCCGCCCCCCTTAAAACCCAGTGGCAATTGTGGATGCAAATGCGGCAGCCAGCGCCCGCAGCCGCTGAATTCCCCTGAAGGATTCGCCTGCACACACACACACATATAGGATATACGTATAGACATGTTTGCAAATCCTGCGAATGCGCTAATTTAATATTTAAACTATTTGCGTGCAAATTTTGGGGGAAGCCTCCCAACTGACAAGTGGTCAATGTTCTCTCTGTGAAACAATAAAAAAAAAACAACTTTAAATCAATGCTTGCTGTTCATGTTATACCCTTAACCTATACAAGTTGGGTAAGAGGGATATAGTGAAGATATATATATATAAAATAGACTGTAGGAAACATCGACGAGCTCATTCTTGATGAGCAAACCGATCCCAGAGAATATAAGTTTTTTTCAATTAATAACTTTCTTCGTTTAACTTTGTTCGATAACTTCATCGATACAAATCGATTTCCGATAGCAATAAAAACCTTAATTTTACTAATATACCCAAGCTAAAATAATCTAAATCATCTTCTTCAAGATCTGTTGAGAAACACGAAAGAAGATCGCATATGGAAGCTTATCAAAAATTCTATATTATTTTCTAGATAACAACTTAAAGTTAGGGTATCTTCCAGTCGGCATCCATCTCGATTGGAGCACTCTTACAAGCTGCTCTTTTTCAAGCGCAAATTTGTGTTGTAAATGTCAAATTAAAAATGCAATGCATCTAATGGATTAACTTGAAATGCTGCGCGTCGATGCATCAAAAGAGCCTCGGGCAAAGGGTCGAAAGCGGGTTGAGGGGTTGACGGGTTGATGGGTTGAGGGGATAAAGGGTTGCTTCTAACTGAGGGGCAAGGGTTTGCTTGCATTACTGTAAACTTGTTCGTGTTTGCTTGCAAGTTTGATGCAAGTCGCAAGTTACAAGTTGTCGCAACTCATTGAATAAACAATATTTTAATCGAATTACAAAGAAAACGATGCTGAAAATGATTCCAAAATAGTTGACAGAAACTCGGCAAATATTAAAAGCTGCCTTTTAATTATGCTTAAGCATTTTAAAGAGATATTGAAAGCCAAACACAAATCCAGGCATTAAATAACTCTTGCTTTAATAACACAATTTATTATTTATTTCTAAGCTTTGAAAAGTGATATTTATACCAAATTTCACAGCGATTGTTTTAGCATTTTGTAGTTTAAGTTTTTTTTTTAATGTGAGTTTTGGCCTGCCCTTAACAATCTACTACGAAAGTTAACACATTTGGTGTTAGCTGATAGCATTGCTTCCATTCGTATTTTTTTGATGTTTCGGTTTCCTTTACAAATGTTTTTGAAATGTTTTTTTGTTAGCTGTGCTAAAACCGCAGTCCATACAAATTGTCATTTGAACTGAATTCCCACTGCCAATGGCTGTTAACTGCCACTGACAAACATTTTATTATTATTTTTTATATGTGTTTCTGTTGCTGTTGCTGTTTCTGTTGCTGTTGGTGTTTGTTCTTTTCTGCTATGGCCAACAATAATAAAACATGAAGCCTAACAACAAAACGTTGGAGTGGGCCTCGTCTACAGTTCCCCAAGCCCTCTGGCAATTACAAGCATCATCACCAATTTATTTCATTTCATTTCACTTCATTTGTATACCCTGTAGCCATGCAAAAAATTGAATCGACTGCAAAATGCAGACCATTAAGCACAATTTAGTTTATTTAATGATTTATTAGTATATTTTAATCAAAAATTAAATAAAATATATTGTAAAACATGTTTTCATTTACCATACATAGAAACAATGCTTAGACTCCAATGTGAACCAAAGATTTAGCAAAAATATAAAACAATTCCGTAATTATTTCATATTTTTACATATTGAAATTGATATTATTTAGTATTTTATAATATTATAAATACATTATTTATTTCGCCTGAAGCTATGAGAAATGGATTTCAAATATGTTGCTATGTATTTTCCTATATATCGCATAAAGCTCTTATTTATTTCAAGCCTCTAATTTAAACCCAACTTCAGCAAATTATAATCTCAAATCATTTTGATTAGTCAATAAATTCACATCGATTTACAGGATATTTCTTAGTCACCCACTCACGCCTAGATAACTTTTTGGTATTTATATATATGTATGTATATATATATATGTATCTATATATATATATATATATATACTTTTTTTATACTTGCCTTATTTTTTCCTTTTATTTACGCATCAAATTTTATGACAAATACTTGAGCAAAACGAAAAACGGATTATGTGCAATTGGAAATTAAATTAGAGACCAGAAACGCACAAAAGAACTTCTGAAATCACTTTCCCCTCACCATCAGCCTCACCCTCCTCCTCCCCCCTTCTGCCACCTTGCGCCTATAGATTGCCCCGCCTCACAATACACACTTCCCCCCTGCTCATTGGGCGGTCTCAAGTGTCAGGAGCTGAAGCGTATTTGTTGTGGTGGTATTTGTTTGTTGCGTTGTTGTTGCTGCTGCTATTGTTGCTATTGTTGTTGTTGCTCTTGGCCCAATAGGCACAAACACAAACATTTTAATTCCCATTGAGTTCCTTATGGGAGCAGTTACCCACAGCCAAAGAAACGAGATGAAAAGCAGAAGAAAATTACGTCGTAATCGTGTCGAGCAGGCGCTGCTAATGGCTCAGATCAGAGCACTACGGGGCACAATCTCCAACTTGGCTATATATGTACACTGAGAAACAAAATGCAAACCAAACACAAAACGAAAAATACTAAGATAAAAATGCAAATTTTCACATTTTTATTGCAAAGAAAATCAGTTTACTTTGCGTTTTATAATTTTATTATATTTAAATAGTTTTATTTTTACTTTTATTAGATTATATTAAACAAAATATTTAACAATTTTAATGAATTGCTTATTGCTTAGAAACTTCAGTTATAAAAAAAAATAAACCATGAAAAATAAATTCATATTAAAAAGAATTAAACACTTTTTACAAGCTGTCAAAAATTGTGATTTTAATTATTACAATAAAGAAAAAGTAAAAGGAAATTATTAAATTACTTTTCTTTACAAAAGAAATGGAAAATTTGATTTACTAAATATGATCACAATACTTACCTGACTCACTGTATAATCTCTTTTAGCCAAATTGAACTAAGCTAAAATCATAAGCCAAAATCTTGAGCCAGGAATATGTTTCTAGATTAAGTTCGTTGAGTGCAGTAAGCAATTAAATATGCAGAAGAAGTCATTCTCTCAGTGTATGCATAAAGATACAGCCCTCAAGTGCTGCGTGAGTCGAAAGAAGAAGAAGAAGTGCTCTCGTTCTTTTTTAATCACATGTGGCAAATGCGTGAGTTTCGTTGCTGTTTTTCTTTTTTTTCTTTTTTTGTTGAAGTGCTTAAAAGTGGAAACCGCAGGCTGTTCCAATTTTCATAGAGCCAGCAATTTCGAATTGCATCCTTGCCGCACAATCAACATCAACAGTTGCAACTTGCAACTTGCAACAACTGCCTTGCAGACGGTTGAGTCTGCAGCTGGTCTGCTAGCTGGCTAGCTGACTGGTTGCCTGGTTGGCTGGTTGCCTGGCTGGTTGGCTGGTTGTTGGGTTCGTAAACCTCAACCTATAATTAACTTGGCCAAGCAGACGACACGACCAAAAGGCAACGTTCAACACACAGCATTGAACACACAGCAACACACATAAATAAACGGCAACAGTCAACGCAGCAACGCAGCAACGCAACTCTGCACAGACATTGGCCAGTTTAAGTACTTGTACAATGTATACAAAAATAAAACACCGGACAACAGGCATTAAGACTTGATACTTGTGGATGGATGTTGCATCAAGTGCATTTACAGTTAAAGTGTATCTCAGATTTCAGCACGTATCTTCGACCCATCATCATCGACGACTTCAACTCGCTAATATCCAAATGGTGTCCTCAAAAACCAAACAAGTATTTTGATTGGCAAACTAAATAAGTTTTTAATTTACAAGTCTTATATAATCCTAAAAGTAAACATAGATTTACCTCTATTAAAACTTTCTTATGTCTCTGAAAAAACTTACCTGCTAAATAAGGCAAGTCTAAATTAAACTTCTTGTAATAATAATAAACAATTGTAGTAATAAATAATAATGTTAATTGATAACAAAAGTCCCATTAAGATGAATTCATTTAAGAATTCTCTTCAAATAGTCCTTAGTCCAAAATTATTCCTGTTTTCTATTTATCTAGAGACAAATTTGAACTAAAGCCTTCAAGTTGGTATTGATAGATTCTTCTTTATGTTGCAATATTGAGAAGCGCTGATGTTTTTATCAAAAAAAAATAGTTTCAGTCTCAATACTGTCTATATGACAAATAAAGAACAAGTATTCCTCATGGGATCGAAGAAGTATCCTTTGATACATAACACGCTGCAGGGAAACATTTTAACACTCTCCACAAATGTGTAGTAAGTTCCAAATAGAAGTATATTATTATTATTATTATTATTATTATTATTATTATTATTATTATTATTATAATAATTATTATTATTATTATTATTATTATTATTATTATTATTATTATTATTACTATTATTATTCTTATTATTCTTACTATTATTATTATTATTATTATTATTATTATTATTATTATTATACACTTAATATTCATAAATCTCTCAGATTATTAACTGTGCTTTATACAACAATTCGTACAACGATCACTTTTCTGAATGAAATAATATATAATAAATAAAATACCATTAATTATATTAATTGCCTTTAATAAACGATTAAATTCGTTTTTTCTTCATATAATAAATATTGCGAATAATGTTTTTTTTTTATTTTTTTAATTATTGTGTGTATTCAAAATAAATTGGAGCACATAAATTAAAAATAAAAAAGGAAGTCAAATAAAATAATTAATAATACAATTAAATTAATATAATTAATTTACATTTGGCCAAAATTGAATAGTAGCTGATAATTAAAATTTATTTTTGATTGGAAATTATTGAAACTAAAAATATAATAAAATATATAATAATTTATATATAAATATATATTTAATCGAAGGTGGATGGGTGACACTGCACACCATTATCCTCGCTCCTTTTTAGATTTATGAACATATTCAAATCTTTTGCTGCTTTTGTTGTTTGAAAAGAATCTTTAACCACGTTGCTCAGTGTTTGAATCAGACTTCGAGTTGCGATTCCTTTTTGCTCGTCTGACCAAACCGAGCAGGCAGCGTTTTTGCGTTGACGAGGATCTGGCCATATGGCAAGAAGACAACGAGTGAGGAGCAGGAGTCGAGGAGACGAGGAGACGCCGAGGTGACCAAGTTGACTGACAGGTAACGCAGTGTTATATGTTGATTGCTGGTTACGCTTTCTGTCTGCTTCGCTGTTGGCCAGCACTGCCCCCCCCCCCCTCTACTCCTTTACCTATCCTCTGCTACTCATTTTGATATCTTCCCCCTCCACACGCTCTCACACCCCTCTCTAACTTGCACACCTGCAGCTCAACTCTTTTGGAATCGACTGCGGTTTTTATTTCGTTTCTTCTTTCGTTCGTTTCTTGTCCCCCCGCCCCCCCCCCTTTCCCTTTCCCACATTTCTTCATTTCACATTGTTCTGCTACCTGTGCCTCCTACTCCCCCCTTCCTTTTTCCAGCTCTGCTTCATTGTCAGGCTGCTTAATCTATGTGTAATTCAAGCCCCGAGTCCAAATAAATAAATAAGACGAAAAGGTAAGAAAAAAAGAGACAAAAACAACAACAAAAACAAAATGCAGAAGATCGTGGATCATGCATTCTCTGAGTGTACTTTAATTTCAGCTCCTCCTCTGCTCCTGCTCTTCTCTTCACTGCTTCTTCTTCTAATTTTGATTTCGTTTTTGTTTGTTTTTGTTTTTTTTTTTTGGTTTTGTCTTCTTAGCTTGCTGCCCCCGAGTAAAGATCAAAAACTCATTTGCCTCGACGATTGCCAATCAAAGATCAGTTTGGATCGCAGATGGAGCCACGGAGGGGGGGCGGGGCAGGGGTAGTCTATAGATCGATGGAAACCCGATACGTAAATCCACTTTTCAATATTAGCGCTGAAACTGCGGCTGAAGCAAGCTGACTTTTTGGTTTTTTGGTTTGGCCTTTGGCTTTCTTCACTTTTTACTCGATTGCCGGATGAGAAAAGCAGTGTTGAAAACGTTGAAAGGTTCAAGATTTGTAATCAAAAGACAAGTGCACACAGGGGGTAGGGGAAGGTGCCTAGATGAAAGGGAGATCTACTTATAAGAAATTTGAATCTTTGCTATAAAAAGTAAATGTTAATATTTAATGAATGCTTAATAACTAATAAAATATTTAAAAAATGATTCTTTTGGAAAGAGTCTATACAATTAAATAGATTTCTGGATAAGATATCTTATAAATATTTAATATAATTTAATTTTAATTATATATTTTTGGTTTTTTCTTGTATCGACTAACTTTTGTTGACGTTAAATAAATAAATAAGTTTAATATTAGAATTGTTAAAATTTGGAATTACTTTTGAAAGGAGGAACTAAGACAACATTATAGAAAATCTATATTAAAGTAGAGTCCTCTATTATTACATAAATATAATATTAAAAATACATGAAAATATATTAAATAAAGATAAAATATGGAGATGCTTTTGAATAGAATGATTTAAGACTTTATTATAGTAATTTGCATGCAGGAACAAGTTGAAATTAAAAAAATAGTTTGTCTCGTTCTTTTCTCTAGGGAAATCACAGTTTCCTCCCTTAAGAATTGTATTCGAATATGCAAACAAGTTCAAGCTTGACCAATAACAACTAATTGCAATTTTCAGCGTAGACAACTATAATTAATAATAAAATCAATTATTAGATCAAAGAATTTTCTAAAAATAAAACGCAGACAAAAAAATCTCAAGGGAATCCAAAGCAATTAATTCAATTCAATTTTAGAAGAGAACTGTGGTTGCGTGTCTAGGGGAGGGGAGGGGGTGTGGTATGGCGGCTTGGGGCAAGGATTACCGCTAACATAATCGCAATGCTAATTTGCAATATAAATATAATTTTGGCTGCTTGTCTGCGTCGATTTTAAGGTGCAAAACACGCCTCCACTTATTGAATCTTCGCCAAGATGACGATGACGAGAGGAGTAATAGATAGAGAGAGAGAGAGAGAGAGAGAGAAAGAGAGAGGGGAGCAGCAGCAATTGCGCTATTAATATTCATGGAAATGCGACTCGAAATTTATGCGTCAACCTGTAAAATTAAAGCAATTACAGCAGCAACAAGGTGGTCTGCAGAGGGGAGGGGGGGTTAGGTGTATCTAGAGATAATTACAAGAGATTTGCGTGTTGGCCTTGGACGAATAGTGGAAAGGGGTGTGGCACAACAGCTGAAGATAAATCTAAAATCTGCAGCTAAAAATCTGTTGCTTGCTCCGTCTCCCTCTCCCTCTCCCTCTCTGTCTCGCAATTTATATGCGTCGCCTGTCGCAGGAGTAGCCAAATGGAAAGAATAATGGCAAATACTCGTTTTGCATTTTAAAAAGTGCATCGAAAACAACAGTTTATTAAATGAGCAAAACAGAAAATCAAGCTTAACAGACTGTTAACAGGCTGCTAATTAAAAATGAGTATAGCAGAAAATAGAACTGGAATCAAGCTTAAGAAGACTTTCCAGCTGTCTGTTAATTAAATGGGGATAACAGAAAATGGGACTGGAGTCAAAGCTAGGATGACTTTCCAACTATAAAAACTGTTAATTAAATGAGTATCACAGAAAATGGGACTGGAATAAAGCTTGAGACTTCTAGCAATTGGAAGACTTTTCAGCTATTGAAACACTTTTGGAAAATTTAAAAACAAATACTTAAAATATAGTTAAAAAATTATGGATATTTAATTTTAAAAAAATTAATTAAATTAATACCGAAGAGACGTGAAAATTGAAAGTTGGCATGGCTAAAAAAAAATTTAATAATTTTTATATTTATTTTATATTTTATATTTGGAAAATAATCTTATTTTAAAACATTCCCAGATCGGAAACCAAAACTTTTTTGCTTCACAGAATTTCATTTTATCCTTCAGATTAAAGATTTTTATTCATATAAATTAAGTCATATTTTTATTAAATGCTTTAAGAAGCAGCACTACGATTATTTATATATATATAAAATATGTGTACATATAAAAGTTAACAAAAATGCATATTTGGCAAAACAATTAATAATTTAAGCAATCAATTTAAAATGGGAATCGCATCTAAAAGAAATCAGCCAACGCCTTTGGGCATAAAATCAAATGTTCAATAAACACTGGAAAAGTGCGTACCAGAATACAAATAAAAAAGTTATACACACACATATATATATATATATATATATATATATATATATATAGTATGTATATATATAGATATTTATCTATCTTTTGCGATTTGTCATGCAAAGCGCATGTTTGTGTGAGTTGCATATTATTTAGCTTTCTGTCAGCGCATGAACAAGTTTTCAAACTGGTTAAAGCGCCTTGATTGTCATAGGCAAGGGAAGGGGGAGGGGCAGGGGCAGGGGGGACGAGGTCCAACTTCAACGGCAGCTTAAGCAAACATGAACTCTGGCGACAGCCAAAGAACGTAAGAAACGAAAAAAACTCAAGAGCCAGCAGAAGTGGAAGAAGCAGAAGAAGAAGCAGACAAGCAAGCGAACGAAGAAAAAAAATAACAAAAGGCGACACGCGAAACTGGTTAAAAGTGGAGCTGCTGTTGCCGCTGCTGCTGCTGCTGCTGTTGCTGGCAGAGCGATCGGTTAAACTGAACGAAACTGTAGTCTCCAATTTGAATGCTGTTGCTGTCTCTTTCTGTCTGAGACGTTGCCCCTGCTTCGACGGCTTGCAGTTGATCGTAGTTAACTGAAGACCAGCGACAAGTCGAGAGACAAGTTAACCAACTGGTTTTCACATCGACTCGATTTTCCTCAACAACAGCAGCACAAACAAAAAACTTGTTGTTGGCTAAGCAAAAAACAAGTTTTATGAAACGCGCGTAAAACGCGCACAAAACGCTACGTGTTGCTTAGTCTTTTAACATTGGCTGTTGTTGGTTGGCGCAGCTTAAGAGAGCGCGCACTCGCCCACTGTTAAGTATGTTTCGTTAAGTTGACGGCGTGCTTCGTTAAGCTGTTAACAGCTGCTCTCTTTGGCTGTGTTTCGACTGCGGCTTAAAAGCAGGCAACATTCAAACAAATATCGACGACTGTTAAAATTATTACTAACATTTTAAAATTGTAATTTTATTTATTTATATAAAAGTAAATTATTTTAATTTGGTTTGATATATTTTTCTTTTTTTTGAAGCATCAAATATTATTTAATAAATTTATTATTGAATTTACCATTTGCATTGCAATTACAATTTCTTGTAATTTCTTTATTTTAGCCTCGCTGATCGCGTTTTTTCCTATTTGGCCTGTTGCTACTTGAAAAAATGGCTTAGAAAACGAGTTTTGGCTTAAGAGAATCCGCGCTCGAATAGCGACAAAGAGAGGGATACGGCACTCGCTGCTGTTAAATTGCCATGAAAGAGAAGCGCTTCGTGTACAGTTTGGCGCTCTTAACTTTAGCCGATTACATTGCTTGGTTCGTCGTTTCGGTTTCGTTGGCATTCTGCATTCTCTTTTCGTTTGCCGCTACGAACGGACGTGTCGCGCGCTCTCGCTCGTCGCTAGCAGCTGCAAGCAGCAACAATAACAAAAACCAATTTTTGCGTCGCGTCGTTTCGCGTGTATTGTTTACAATTGAAAACTCCATAAAATATACAAAGTGTAATTGATATACAAAAATGTGCTTTGCAAATTTGCAAAAATTGCAATTACAGCGACAACAACAACTACAGCGAATTAAATAAAGCAAAACAATTAACTAAAGCAACTAAAACTAAACGAAACAACAACAACAGTAGCAGCAGCAGCAGCAGTGAACGCCACAGTCGCCGTCGACGCCGGCTTTGGCATCATTAGTTTTACTTAACTTGATCTCAACGACAAAGAGCGGCTCTCTTTTTTTATACCTGTCAAACAGGTTTACAAACAACAACAACAACTGCACAAGCGAAAGAAAAAGAAGAAGAAAGAGCAGCGCGCGTCGCTTAAAAAAAAGGTTTACGTGCGTTGATGTGTGTATTTGTATATGTGTGTGTGTGTGTCTCTGCTTCTTGGAAACCTTTCAAGCGTCTGTTTTGTCGTCGCCTGCATACAGCGACAGCAACAACAACATTGGTGATTTCTGATTAACAACAACAACAACAACAAGAGATAAACGCAAGAGCAAAGCAAACGGCCGATTATAACAGTGAAAAAGTGTGCGTTGCGCGCGTTATTGTGTGCGTCGATTGGTGTCTGTGTGTGTGTGTGTATGTGTGCATTGCAGGCAAGAAGCAAAGCCAAAGAAAATGCTTGAGGTTTAAGACCTGGCCAGAAGAAGAAGCAGCAGCAGCATAAGGAAGGGCCAACAAACCAAAGTGACGCCATATTGAATTTTGAGTTTTGTTTTGTGTTGTTGTTGTTTTCGTTATTTTCGACAACAAAAAAACACGCAACTACTTTTTTGGTTGTTTTTGGCCGCTATGTGGCGCTGCTGTGACGCAGGCTGCTAGAGTAGTGGAGCCGGAGCGGAGGGAGAAGCAGGCAGCCCTAGAACTCTTTTTACTGTAACAAAGGAAACCGAAGAGAGAAAGAGAAATTGCAAAACTTTAACTGTTGTTGTTGCCGAGACACAAAACGTCAACTGCAGCGATTACACTAACAGCAACAGCAATAAAACGATAAGATGAAAACGACTACAAAAACAACAGCAGCAGCAGCGACTGCGAGGAGAAGCAGAAGAAGCAACAACAACAACAACAGCAGCATCAACAATAACAGAAACACCATCAGCAACAGCAGAACAAAGCAAAGTGCATGGAACATTTTTGCAATCGGTAAGTCTTCAATAAAAATTAAATTAGGTGTGAAAGAGACAGACTGAATTAAGAGTGGGAGATAAATATGAGTGTTTTATCACCGAGCTTATCTCTGCTGGAAGATTCAGTGGCATTTATTTATAGAGTGCAGAATATTATTAACATATTTTTGTTAAATGCCTAAAAAAACGAGTTTTTTCTCACTTGTTGCCCAAATCATGGCCCAAATATGAATAATTTAATTAATTAATGGAAAACTCAAGTTATTTTCTTCTTATAAATTATGCATCTCATAAATAAATTCTTTACGCGGATTGTAAGATAATTATCTTATCTATTCTTGAATGCCTCGAAATTCTAGTTTATCTTGTTGATTTTCCATCTCTCTCTCTCTGTCTCTCTCTCTCTGTCTCTCTCTCTCTGTCTCTCTCTCTCTCTCTCTCCTAGCCGAAATCAATTCACTTGCCAACTATTCAGTTTAAATTTTCTGTCACTTTTGCACACACAACTTTTGTTTGTTGTTTGTGACAGCTTCCCCAGGCAGTAATCTGCCCCCTCGTCATCCTTTACAGCTTCCTGCCAGCACCTGTTGTTCCACTGCTTCTTCGTCTAGCTCCCCTTGTTCTTCCTCTTCTCCGTTAAGTCAAGTTTTTAGCTGCTGCTTTGACGTTTGCGTCAAGTTTTTGTTGTTGTCGTTCATTGACAGTTTTTACCGTTGCTTTTAGGTCGTTAAGTTCTTGGGCTGCTGCTGCTGCTGCTGCTTCTGTTTGTCTACACGCCCTATCTCTCTGTCTCTTTCGCAGTCTTGCGAGTCAACGTACTTGTGATCATTTTTGGCAGCTGCAAATAAAAAAAAAACTTTTGTTGTTGCTCGCAAAACTTGTTGCTGTCCGCATCAATAAAAGAAAGAAAAACAAAAAAAAATATATGTATAAAAAAACAGTTACACTTAATAGCAGTTCAATCGGTCAATCAATCAGTCAATCAACACTATTTCCAATTTGTTAACAAGCTACACAGCGTTTATTTTGACACTCGACAAATTATGCAGCGATCCAAGCAGCCACGAACAACCCACCCCACGTTTCCCTCCTGTGCCCCTTGTATATATTGTCGTTGCCCACGCACAAAATTGTTGTCTACATATATTCTATACACCCCCCAGCTCCCCCTCTTTCGCTTTCCTCCCTCTTCCGCTTCCCTTCCTCCGGTTTATGTTTATGTTTTGTAGTGTGTAATCATTTAATAAATAAAATGTCTTGATTTGACATTTTAATTGGACCTCTGACACGAACACACACACACACACACACGAATACACTCACACACTCACACACACGTCGTGTCAGCCCACTTCCGTTGCCCCTCCCCTCTTTCCTGCTCGTCAACTAGTCGCCCGTCTCGAGTCAAAAATCAATGAACTCTCTGAGGAACTCTAGCGGTAAGCGATATATCTCTGGGGGCATTATTATATTTGATTTCTGACAGTCAAAGTCAAACTGCCAAACAAATGGCAAATATTATCACGTGTTTTTTTTTTATAATGCTTAATGTGGCAACGATTAAATGCCCTTTCACACCCATGAAGAAAGTAGGTATAAATAAAGGAAAAGCTGTTTCTTACTTTAGAGATACACATATATATATTTTGATATATCAATTAAATGGGACACATTGAGTAAAAGGCCATAAAGCAAAATTCATTAAATTAGGTAATAATTAGTATTTATGTCAAGTTTCATTAGGCTTCAATTGAGACACTGGGAGACTAGTTTGAATGTACAAATTCTGTTAATATTATCAGCAGTAATTTATATTATTATTGGGGAAGCTGCACCGCGACCTATTTGATCTATTGTGCCCCCTTCTGAGCCTATAGCTCTTCCATCAGCCCCAACTCCCGTACGAACGTGAGGATCTTTGTTGGGTTGAGGTCTTCTATGTCTTTGCAATTCAAAACATGCGCCCCTAGGATGCTGCATCTTCTTCTAGTTACGGCGACACATTCTGCTAGGATGTGCATCGAGGATTCTTCCTCTCTTTCACAAAACCTGCACAGATCGCTACTATATCCAATTTAGTTAGGTGACTCCTTAGTCTACAGTGTCCTGTCAATAGACCGGTAAGTATCCTAGGGCTGTTCTTTCCCATGGTTATAATATGTTTAAAACGTACAAGATTATAACCACCTAGGAGACATCTGACTTGTCGGAGTCCTACTGCCTCTGACGAGCTCTGTTGCCGTCTCCGTCTCTCCTCGTTTCAGTAGCAATTTACTATTACACATTAAAAAGAAAAAAATAACAGGATGCATTAATATGAACAATTTTAGCAATATTTATAAAGAGTTACTATTAAGCACTCATTATTAGTTAGGCCATTTTTAATTAACCTTGATAAACATTCCGTTTGTATTTGCTTATATAAAATCCCTTTTGCATAAGAGAAGTAGTGACACAATTTGATATTCCAGTTGGCTTATTCTAAATTTTGTAGTAGCAAATGAATAATTGCCACCTCTTCAATCAAACTTAATATCATATCAAAGAACAAAAATAACATGAAAAGCGAGCCGAGAATGACAACAGCTAAAGAGAAATAATTAAAAAGCCATTAGAGAGTGACAGAGAGACATAGAGAGAGAGGGGAAGTGTGGAGGGTGCGTGAAAGAGAGAGAGAGAGAGAGAGAGAGAGAGCATCAGCAGCAAATAATAACAGAATAAATGTACAGAAAATATCAATTGCAAATGCCAACTGTAAATTATAAATATCAATAACACACTTCTCTAATGGAGAGTAAGCCTCAAACATTTTGTCCTTGAGTTGAGTATATTATCTGCTTGCTCTGCTCCCCCACCCCCTCCCCTACCATCCCTCTAATTCCGCTTCTCTTCACTCCCTCTTCCGTCGTCTTCGTTTGCTTCTCGTTTTGTATTTTCAAGTGTCTTTCAATTTCGTGTTTTCACAGCACAACAGGATACTTAAGATTGCGACGCCCTCTTCTTTGCCCATCTCTTTCTCTCTCTCTCTCTCTCTCCCACTCTCTCCATCGCTCTTTCTTCCTCTCACTTGTCGATTTTCTTTGGGGTTTTTTTATTTTTATTTTTCGTCGTCTCTTGCACGCTTTGTTTTATTTATGTGCCTCGGTTTTTTTTTGTCTACCTGCTTTTCCTTTGAGTTTTTCTCACATTCATCTCATTTCCTGGCACCCCTCTCCCGCGCTCTCTCTCTCTCCATCTCTCCCTCTCTCTTTGTCGTTCGCCTTGCGTGAATTATGATTGTGGCTCGTTTTTCCAAAAAACCGTTTTTCTTTGCCTCTCCTCTCCGCTTTTTGTTGCACATCCTTTTGTGGAAACACTCTCGCCTGCAGCGCACGTTCCCCCACCTCTCCCCGGAAATATAACAGTGGATGCAACTTTTCAAAATTAAAATAAATTAAACAAATATTTTGTTTGTGGTTTTTTTTTTGTGTTTTGCAACAGCAAAAAGCGTTTGTTGCGCCTCCCATTTTGTTGGTGCAGCAATTGCCACGAAAAACGAGCGCAGCAGCAGCTGCTACTCCTCCCCAGCCATTTTTGTGGCACTGCTTTTGGTTTTTAGTTTTGCTGGCTTTTTCGGGGTCAAATTTGAAGTTCCCAATCCTTTTGACAATTTGCATTCGAAATACTAAATCAAAATTGGGTTATGCAAATATGGAATAAAATTTATATGTAGATGTCCGTAATGCAATAAAACACAATCTTTTGCATGTGCGGGCAGCAAAATGGGGCAAGAACTCTGCAAATGTGCATAAGCCAAAGTAAGCACATCAATCACAAAAAAAAAAAACACTCCAAAAATACACTCTTCATTTGAATACTTCTCTAAGCTGCTTATTGTGCACACAATTTCACAATATGAACAAGTTGACAAAAGTAATTAAAATTTAGTTCACCGATATTCAGGAATCACGGCAAAAGTTCATCTTGAAAAAAAGACATGGATTGGAAATAATAATAATTGATTTGTTAGTCGGTTTTTGGTTTTATTTTGCTTAGGAGTATCTCCTTTTTTATAGTTTTCCTATTTTATTTAAAAAAAGAAAAAAATAAATGAATAAATATAAATACTGACTATTATTCATAATACTAATATAATTGTTAGTTATTATTTTCCATTTTCCTCTTGATTAGCTATTTTTCTATATCTATTTTGCCCATCCCATTAAATTGTATTTTTAGTTTATTTTCCAAAACAAAAATAACTCATAATTATTGATAATAATAACAGTATTTGTTAGTTAGTTTCATTTAATAGTTTTTTACTATTTGGTTTTTTATTAGCTGCTTATTTTTTTCGATGTTGTCCCGCATTAAATTCTATTTCTAGTTTATTTTCCATTTGTGTGGGGCAATAAAACTTTTGTTTTGCTTGCGACTGCTACCCACCGCCAGATGGCGCCGCTTTGCAGTAGATTTTTCAACATAACCTGTGGACTCGTCTTTGCTCATCTCTGGCCCCTCTCACGTTCTCCCTAATCTCACGAGATTTGCTACTCTTTTTTTGTTGTTTTTTTTTAGACTTTTTTATTGCATTTGGCTCGCAACTTTTGATATTTTCTTTATATTTTTTACTGATAATACTTTGAGCCAGAGTCTGTCTGTGTCACTGTTTAGTTTATTTTTTGGCGGTTGGCATATGGAATTTATGTGCACATTTGTATACCGTTATTTGTATCTATGTTTATGCATGCCACACCAGGCAGCAGCAGCTTTTTTTTTTTGTCTTGTTTTTCGTTTTCTGTCTGCTTTCAACTCGCTGCTGGCTGGCAGCTGTTTAAATAAACGACACAAAACAGCAACAAATATGAATACAGACACTCACACAGAATAAACAACAACAAGAACAACAACAATAGCAGCAATAATAATAATTGCAAACTTTTCTTGCATACGTTTTTCCATAAAAATTCAATAACATTTCGGTCAACTTACTTTTGCAAAATGACCTCGGCATTGCTTACAATTTTTATCAGTTTATTTCGCAACAAATTTCTGCATTTGTTTGCAATATTTTTCTAAAAGTTTAAGTTGATTTTTTTTTGATGTTTAGTGGAAGATGCCTCATTGTTTTAGCTTCGTGGCATTTGAGGCACGTTTGAAAGTTTTTGTGTGACTCATTTTTGCATTTAGCCATTTTCATAATTTTAACGTTATAGCATATCTGGCACACTGCATTCTTTTTTAACTATCTTTTGATATCCGCTGCTGTTTATATTGGTTTTTGTGATCGCTTTGGCGATTTGCATGCGCGACATGTGCGCGGTTTTAAACGCCCACAAAACGCGCTTGCGTTACGTGCAGGCATTTAGCTTGACCAGCAGCAGCTTAGCTCGTTCTCTCTCTCTCTCTCTCTCTCTCTCTCTAACACTTGACCGACCAACCATCCCTGCTACCCCTCCACGTCTCCCCCTCTCACTCTCTCGTGCTGGTCACACCTTAGCTGAGCTTTGTCACTGTACATTTTGATTGAATTGCGTCTACAAATTTGTGTATTGGAATGTGTAATGCTTGCTGCTGTTGCTATTGCTTCTTCTTCCTCAACTGCCTCTGCCTCTGCCTCTGCTCCGCTTCTTCTTGTTTTTGCTCCCGTTTTACGCTTTTGGCTACCGTTTTTGGCACTCTTTATTATGTTTCTCTCATTAGCATTTAGTGTTGTGCATGTGTGTGTGGGGGGAATACTTGTGTGTGTTTATCTGTAGACATTATCTCTGCACATGTATGTGTGTGTGTGTGTGTGTGTGTGTGTGTGTGTGTGTGTCTATGTGATATATTACCTTTTGCCAATTTGGCAATATGTTGCCTGCTTCTTTTTCTTCTTCTTTGACGACATCATCACTGGAAAAAGTCATCATCGATTCGCAGCAGGCGAGGAACTTAATCTAAAGCTAAATGCTTTTCATTGCCTTTGGGCTATTTAGATTTTGTTAAAGCTTACGTAATACACTAACTGTATTAGTCAGCTAAATGAACTAACTTTAGTCACTGTTTTATTTATATAAAACAACTAAAGTCAGTCGACACAATGAAATACAGAAATATACATTGCATTAAATTAAAAATGAAACTTCAAATTAAATTAAAAATATAAGAAATATTTATAAGATTTCTGGGAGTATTAAAACAAAAAAAAAACGGTTTGTTTGAATAGTAGAATAGAAAATAATAGGGCACTTAAAATTCGACTCGGATATAAAAGAACACTTTTAGTTAAAGTGTATTTGTAGAACTTGATTTTTGTTATTTTCTGCATTGGATTTTTTTGCTTGCATGCTGTTTTTCAGTCCGTCCCTCTGTCTGTCTGTCTGTGTGCCCCTTTTGGTCAACACTTTCTGCTGTTGATTTTTTTTTCGAGTTCTTTTTGCACTCTTTTTTATTTTTATTTTGTGCTGCTTCTTTTTGCTGCTGCTGCCCCCACTTGATTTTGTCTCTGTTTTGGTGCTCATCGCTTGTCGCTTTTGCGGCTTCTGTTTGCCCGTTTTTGCAGCAGCTGCTTCGTTTGGCTTCTTCGCCCTTTGGGCATTGGGCTTGCCTTCGGACTTGCCCCAATCGAGGGGGGGCCCCCTCCTACTCCTGCTCCACTCGTTGCTCGACTGCCGTTCTAATTTGTATGCGCAACATGTCAAAATTGTTGTGGTCAATACACTGATTGCTTTTCATGTTCACTACTCTCTCGCCATCTCCCTCTTGACAGCTGCACGTTTCTTTCCTTCGTTCTCGTTCTCTCAGATATTTATGGCAGGCACTGTTTCGAGTCTTTGTCTCTTTTTTTTGTTGGATTGCGATTGAGATCTGGGGCAATCCTTCAGTCGCCTTCCATTTGCTCAAACGCTTTTTAAGGTCGCGCATTTTTTTCTTCTCGGGTTTTTGGTTTTCTTCTATTTTATCTGCAGTCCTTGCTGCAGTGCTGGAAGCGCTTTTTCCTTGATGCTTCCCTCGACTCGCTTTGAGCACTGCGATATGCGGAGGACTTTGCCAGTGAACATTGACATTGATTTGGGGACACTTGCGTACAGATTGGACTCAGGAGCAGCTGCCATTAGTTGGCATGCTTGATGAGCTCCATGCCTAATTTCTTACTAGCTTAGTCTTGGCGGATTTTAAAGTACTTGGCTTAAAGGTGCTTAGTTAAATATTCTTTGACAACTTTGTTCTGTGAATTATATGGTCTCAAAGTCTTTATGGTATATATGCTTCCAATTCAGAGCTACTTAATTATTCAAAATTGCCTAGGAACTTTAGTCCTCTTTCCTTAATACTTTTGCAGAATAAGGACTGCTTTAAAATCTTAATTGAAATTGAATTATTCTCATTTGAATAACGTTTGTAAGAAGTTCACAGACTATACTTTTTCTGTCTGCCAAGTAAGATTTTTAGTTTTTTTTCCCGTAATGTACGATTTTTAGTTTTTCTTTCTCAGAAAAAAAAACATTTTAAGTTTCTTTTCTGTCAAGTAAAATATTTTTTTTAAAGAATTTACTTTCAAAGTTCTATCTACATTTTATCATTATCTTAATACAGAAAAGTTTTCTTATGCAGAACTCAAGTTTCCATAGAATATATGGAAAGGCATAAATTAAATTTTACCCTCGTTATTTCCCCCAATTATCTTTCTCGTTGAACTTTTCGGCTTGGTCTGATCATAAACATAATCCATCCATGCATATATCATAATTAATACCCATTACGAAATGTGCTTTAAATAATTTAACCCTCGACTTGAACTCTCAAATTGTGAATGCCCAAAAACAAATTAATCAAAAATTGAAAAATGGCGCAACCTACCTTCCTCCCTCCCCCTCCACTCCCTCCGCTCTTACATTCTCTCCTCTGCACATATTATGCTGCTTAAAGTTTTTAATTAAATGCACATTGGACTTTAATTTCCATTTTCATAATTCAAAATGTGCTGTAATTTTTGGGAAATGAGCAGGATGGGCATGTGGAGGGGGAGGGAATGCGGTGGAGGATGCTGTGCATTCATTCATGGTGCAGAATCGCATTATGCCATGAATCGACTTTTATTGCAATTTTATGCGCTTCAACGAAACCCAATAAAAAATATGAACATTTTGTGCATGTGAAAAACTGATGAAAGAATTATTAAATTTTATATAATACAACAAAAAGATCAAATAGTGCTTGATGGTAACCAAAAAAGAGCATAACAAGTAAGAATGCCTTAGACGAGGGAGAGGCGAGAGAGTGCTCGGCTAGAAGATACCCTAAAGAATATGAGAATACAATTCGGTTAGCGTTTCTTAACAGTTTATTAAAAATATGTCGATTGGAAAGACATATCTTAAGAACTGTATCTTATATTGCTATTGGAAATCGATTTATATAGATAATGCTATCGAAATTGGCGCAGTTATCGATAGAATTAAACAAATTTTAGACATGTTAATACAGACAGACAGACGAACATGGCTAAATCGATTTCATTTGATGCTGATCATATTCTGATATATATTCTGGGCTCAGAGATGGTTTCTTCTGCTTTTTTTATCCACCTCTGCGTCTTCACCCATTTGGGGGTAGATAAAAAACGGTGCCGGACCATTCCAAAGCAATGATTAAACACTGAACTATATCGCATAAAATCGCATAAATTTAACTTATTTTTGTTCTTTTACACTTCGCTTGCATTGTGCTTTTTCCACAAGTTTGGGCATTGTACAAAAAATGGTGTCTGTTAATTTTAACGCTGGCGCGCAAAATGAAATCAATTACATCTAAAAAATGTTTCGAGTGCACTTTGCTGCTAGTGAAGAAGAATTTCATAAACCACTTGCCACATTGATGATGAGGCGTAGGGGTTGGGGGATGGTGTGGTTGAGAGTGTATTTTGTGGGGGTAGTTTTATATATTTTTTGGTTTATTTTTTGCCCAGTGATTTATGAAGGTATTTCTCATCAATTGATTCGGACTAAATGCGCATTAGCAAACCATAAAAACTGCCAGCGGGATGTGGGCGAGAGGGTTGCCTTACTGGTTGCAGGGTGGCATTTTGTGCAAGGGGGGAGTGGCAGAGTGTGTTGGATGGGGTGTTAGGTAGTTGTGGTATGCGACAATCCGAGTGACGACTGTGAATGCAAATGAATATTACACTTGAGACATGGAAGAAAAAATTCAACTGTTGGCTGAAACAATATTCTCAGCAACCCCCTGTTCTCCAGTCCAACCCCAACCCATGTCGGAGATCAACGCCCAACCCTGGGTATATTTTTTGTTGGACATTTCAACAAATGAAATGGAATGTTTGATTAGAAAAATGTTTTGCATAGCGTAAAATTTTATTCTTCCTTTTCATGGGCGTTTCACAGAGAGTTTGGGAAAGGGGGTGGGGCTGAAGTTTATACCTGGGGGATGCTGCTGCTGCTGCTGCTGCTGCTGCTGCTGTTGTTGTGCAACCCTCTTTTTTGATTTAACACTCGGCACACACACATTAAGACAGACAAAACAATGCGTGCCAAAAAGGTTTACAGTTCATTTTGTGTAATTTTCTCTTTCGCTTTGTTTTTAATTTTACAATGTTGCTTTGCTCTCGTTTGACAGACAGTAAGGAGACGAACAGCAACAACCGGCTAAATGCACACCCCTCCCACCTCCCCTCTAGCTAAATGTGTACCCTAGTTGCTGATGCAACCCTCGTCGACGAGGGGTGAAAAAGTGAATTGATATGCTTGAGAAACCAAGCAAAAGTAACAAAACGACAAATTTTGCGGATTGCATTTGCCCAGGGGGAAAAGTGGAGAGGGGTTGGGGGAGGCGGTTGCACTGATTTCTTGCGCTGTGGCAAGGGTTGTGTGGCAACAGCCAGGGGATGTACTTTGTTATTGTTGTTGTTATTGTTATTGTTGTGCTTTTCACAATTTCTTTTAAGCTGGCTGCGTTTCGCAAATCCAAAATGCTAAATGCTCATTTTGTTGGTTTAATGCCAAGAGGAGCAAGGGTTTGAAGGACAGACAAGTATGGGGGTTGTATAAAAGAAAATTATGCCAAAGAGGAGTTGCGGAGGGGAGTCTTGGGGTGCTGGGATGTGGGGTGGTTGCTTGTATTCCTTCCGGCACAAATGCAATTAATTGCAGAACAAATTCAAACAAATTATTTTTTTTTTCGAAATTTAATACTGCCAAGTTGTTGTGCGGCATATTCTGGAATTGAAAATGAAAAAGGAAAAGGGTGAATGAATATAGTTTATATAATTTATGTGGGGAAAATACTAAAAAAAAGATGTAAAACTTAAGATTGAATATGGATGGAAATGAAACTTAAAAGAGAGCTGAAACTCAAGGTGAAATATGGAAAGAATAGATTGCTTGTAGAGGAAAGAACAAATAAATTTAGTTCGAATGGGAAAAAAATTGATGAAACTATGATGAACCCTTAGGGCAAAAAAATGAAAACAATTATGAAAAATTTATGAACCCTTAGGACAAATTGGATTTATTCCCAGATCATACATTTATCTGTTAAAAACATACTTGGGATTGAGTGAATCAAATCGAGTCGAATATTAGTTCCAGTTCCACTTTGATTTGCTTAGATTTCTTTATGTTCAAATATTCTTGCCAGACATTGAGGCCCGATAAAAGTCCTTGATCACGTACAGATATGTGAAATTCTAGAACATTTGAGCCTGGCTATCTTTAAGTAAAACAAAATGCCAGCAGATCTTAAGCAGTGATAATCATTTGTCTTTTGATATGCACAAAACCAACTCTAATACAAATTTAATAATAGCAAAACACCCAAAAGAAGATACCATGATTAAATATGGAAAATGAACAGCAACAGTCCAACAGTCAACAATTTACTATCCAAAAAGTAGTTACTCCATTGTTCGCCCTTAGTTCCAGTTAGAATCCCTACACATTGCCATATTATCTTTAAGACCGCCTTTTAGTCAAATTGTTCACGACTTGGCATAAGCTTAAAATAAACCCTGCTTGAACACAATGGAAATTCACAAGAAATATGTATACTATATATATATATATATATATATATATATATATATATGTTCTTCAATTTCAATTTAATACTTGCGGCACTTTTTAATACATTTTTGGCACACTCCTGCAAAAAATGTTTGTCTCGCTAATCACCTGTCAAATTTCGAACACGCTGACAAATGATGCTGTCAAGAGGGTGTGCCTCTTTCTCTCTATGTGTGTGTGTGTGTGTGTGTGTGTGTGTGTGTGTGTGTGTTTATGGAGGCGTTTCTTACTTTATTTTTGTAAACTGTGAAAAGTAAAAAATAAAATGTAAAGTAAATAAAACGCAATCATTCAATTGACAACTGAGGCACATCGTGAGCCAATAGCTGAAGTAAAGCGCAGCTGAGGGAAAATCAATTTGGCTGCCTACAAATATGCTTATACACACACACACAGGCACACACACAGACGTACACACATACATACAAGCAAAATTCCAGCGTTGGCGGCGCCACCAAAAGCCAAAAACCCCTTGCCTCTTGCCAAAAAAAGAAAAACTGCTGCTGCTGCTCGTCGAATCACGCAGAACGGCAATGAAAATGTGCTTGTAATAATAACTGAATGGTTAAAGAGGGAAACACACACACACACACACACACACACAGAGTGTGTGTTAGAGAGGGGTGGGGAGGGGGGGGGGGTGTAGGAAAATGGTTGCTGTGGCGTCTGCTTTTCAAAAGGGAAAATTCAAGGACAAACAAACACAAGTCAAACAGTCGTGAGGTTTACGCTTTTGTTGGGCTATTTGGTGTTGTGTGGTAAATGCTTTAGCTGCTGCTGCTTCTTCTTAATTTTCCACTTGTTGTTGTTGTTGTTATTATTGTTGGGAGCCAAACATTTGGCCCAGCAAAAGCTGCTGCTGCTGCTGCTGCTGCTTAGAAGTTTTGTGCAGCCTGGCCTGAGGCGCATGTAATTTTCATTACACATAGCCCGCCGTCCTAGCCCTACTTGCCCCTGTAAAATGCCTAGACCCTAGCACCCTAGTACCCTATGTATATACTAATATATATATATACATATATATATATATATAAATCCCTCGATAAAGACTACTCACCCCCAACAACAGCAACACAAATTCTACATTTACAATGACTAAAACGCGCTCCAACTGCCAAAGCGAGGGTCTGCACTTTAAATATTCAAATAGTTGGCAATATCGAAGGATTCTTTTTTTTTTCTAGAAAACCAGTTCAATTTGGTAAAGCAAACTAGTCGAAAGCTTTAACAGAAACTTTACAAAAGCTGCAACTTTAAGTACAGCTTTGGCATGAATAGAAAACTATTGAAGAATAAATTAAAAATGTCGATAATCTGTTAAGATTAACTTTACAGTTTAGTATATCAACAATTACTATTGATATTTAATAATGTGATGTGAGTCATACGTAAAAAGGTAGAATACGTTTTAAGAATAAAACTTGAGTCTTTTGATATAAATTATATTCGAAACAGGTTGTCAAAGCAAATAAAATTTAAAGATAATAAATTAGTCGTAAACATCTTTCGATTATACGGTTACGTAATGATTAATATAAAAGCAAATACTATATATATATAGTAAACCATTAAGCAAGCAGCTTAAAACTCATCGAACGCACCTCGCTGTTGACTTAGCTTAGGATAATGTCCTCGACATTTGCCCAAATGTGTTGTGCAATAAATTTTAAAGTCATTGCCAGCGGCTGCCTTAAAGCTTTGACGACTACTGCCAGACAAATCTACTGCCACAGCCCCCCGCACCCGCTCTACCTTGCCCCCTTTTTTGTTAAGTGTATTAACTGTAAGGCGTTTGCGGTAATAAGTTTAAAAACTTTTCGCGTTTGCTTGTTTTGCCAACGACAACAGGCGACTGTCAATAATGCTGCCTAAAGTTGCTTCAATTTATATATATATATATATATATATATATATATATATATATATATATATATATATATAGGAACGCTACCTTGTCGTTAAACTACTTTGCGTAATTATGTCAATTGCCATTAGAGTAAGAATTGTGTGGCTGAGTAGACAAAGTCATCGATATGCCTACCTGCCCCGTCCCCTCTCATTTCCCTCAATCCTCACTCGCTCAATGTTCTTTGATGTCAATCTCTAGCCATTGACTTGTGTATGTGTGCGTGTGTGTGTATGTGTGCGTGTGTGTGTGTGTGTGTGAGTGTGTGAGTGTGAGTGTCAGTGTTGGTGTTGATTTGGGCTTTGACTGTTGGCCTGTGTTTGATATGTATCTAAGCAGCCAGCCATCCATCTATTCTATCTATAGTCATTATCTCGCCTGCCTGCTTCTAGCACTCTCCCCCTCTCTCTCTGACACACTCTCTCCCCCTCTTTCTCTCTCACTCTGTGTCGCTTATGCTACTAACCAGCATAATCCTGCTTTGTCTGCTCTCATATGTCAAGGACAACTGCCCTTGTCCTCACACAGTCTCAATTTGAGCCGCTTGCTTGCGTGCTTCTCAAGCATTTCCAAAATGCGCTTAATAGTGCCACAAAATCAATGTATTTTAGCGTTTTTTCCACGCTTGATTGGCCACCCAAGCACAAACAAGCAACAACAAAAAAGGCCCTTAGAGCAAGGATCAACTCTTGAAGAAGTTGATTAACACATTCGGAATTGGATTTGCAGCTGGCTGTCACTTGGCGAATGTCGTGTGACAAATCATTTCATTAATTTTGCACGTACTTAATGGCAAATTAATTAAGCTCCCCCTGAAAAAAAAGTGTGCGTGTGCGCGTGTGGCGCCATCTAGTGTACAGTGCAGACAACACAGCAGAGGCAACCATATCAAATGCAGCACATTAAATATTAATTAATTTCAATTATTATTACACAAGCATAAATGTGGCATTCATACTTGTAGAAATGGCATTTCAAATTTCATAAATGAAATGCATTTTAATTTATTTCACTTATATATGTATAATATATATATTTATAGTCATGTGTATCTCGAGTGTTGTTGTGGCTGCTGCACTTTTGTTTGTCATGTTTACATGAATATTTGATAAAGCATATCAATTTCAATCGTTGACTGGCCCACCTGCCCAGCTGCCCAGCTGCCTGCCTGATTGCTCTTTTCTGTTGCTGTTGTTCTGCTTTAAATGCCAACAATAATAATAATATATGCACATATCTCTCTCTCTCTCTCTCTATATATATATAAATATATCCATATTAATTTATTTATTTATGCCAGACAAAAGTGCAATAAAAGTATGTTGTACATAGATGTCTATTTGTAGTGTTGGATTTCAATTTGGCTGCATCTCAACACAATGGTTTAACCATTGAATGGCAATTTTACCCTTTTGTTTGGCTATTTATTTAGAATTTATTATTGAATTGAGCATTTAGTTGGCAGTCCAATTTCAAAAGAAGTCAAATTTAATTAAAGATCTTTGCTGCCTTTTGTCTTTTTGGAGTTTGTTTACAATTAAAACTATTGTAAATTGCTTTAAACTAACTGAATTTTGTTTATCTGAAAGTTTAGCTATTTCTTATTCATATTGTTATTGCCATAAGTTATCATTATAAAGTGTTGATATTTATAAAACATTTCTTGAATATTAATGATCAAATTATATCTAAGAAACAAACGATCCAAAACACAAAACTTTATCAAAATAAAACTCTTTAATATATGTCATACATATATATTCCTACACCTTATAGCAGCCATCAGCTGAAACCACTTTTGTGCGGTTTTTTTACACCCCATGATAAATCATAAAGTTGGCGCTATGGAAAAAAATGTTGCACTGCACTGCTAATTAATTCACCGTCGAAATATTTTTTCGCTCATAATTTCTTCAATTTTTCGTATTTATTTTACGCTCACACTCTCCCCCTCCCTGCCACCTCCCTCTTTGACCACGAGTGCTGCCCATTTGCTGTGTGAATTTGTTGCACGCACTTTGCGCTGCCAGCAATAATAAAATATACATAAAAAAAACACACATTAACAATAAAACAATAGCAACAATCAGGCATAGTTTGAATTGCTGTCTTAAGTTTTTCTTTATTTATATTTTTATTGCTGTTAAGAGCAATGCTAAAAAAAAGAATTTTTTGTTGGTTTTTCTTCTTTTTTTTCATTCTGTTGTATGCCACATTGAAATTGAAATATTTCTTATGTAAATATTTGTGGCACTGGTGTGTGGGGAGGGTTAAGCGAATGAGGCGTGTGCCTGTCGCTGAATAGTGATGACTTTCAACGAGCTATCTCTCAGTGGTGTGTGCTATCTTGCTTTCTGTCGTCAAATGCTTCACCTGCCGCATAATTATCATGTGGCAACAAGTTTGTTGAGGTGCTCCACTTAAGAGCCTCGTTTTTATTTATTTTTTGGTTGCTTATGCGCTTCATTTTGCTGCTAGTTACCAAATTTCAAATAAATTCCAAATGTGAGTCGTCTCCGAGCTGCAAGTCGTCAGTGAAAGCCGCAACAACAACAACAACAAACACAAAGTTTGTGTGCACCAACGTACTTGTAAAACTGAAATTGGGTTTATTACCGAATACACTCACACACACACACACAGAGCGAACTTCATTTGTGGCAGCTGCTGCCTCGGGCAGCAGAGGTAAAAGGTGCACACAGATAAAACGTAGCCAACAGTTGCATTTAAATGCTATTTTTATCATCTGCTCAACATTCATGGAGAAGGCATTTCGGAGAGAGACAGAGACAGAAACTGCCAAGAGAAATTAAGCTATGATATTTTGATGTTATTTCTCAGCCATTTTTGGCCATAAGAAAATTATGCAATTGTGCATTGAAAAATGTTCAAGTCTTTGTGGTTTTTGGCCAGGCTTAAACAAAACTACAAGTTTATTTTCACATGTAAAATTTCTACTTTCAAGTATTTTGCTAAACAATTGTTACACATTTATTTATTGATGTTGTGTGTTTTGCTAGTGATACAAGCTTAAGCCTATTTGAGCCAAAACATTCATTTTGTTAAGTGTTGAAAATTGGTATTTTTGCATTGGTTACATACGTTTTCCTATCTTACAAACTTGATTACAAATTCCGTTTGAGAATATGTATTCAGATATGGCTTAGATTAGCAGGGGAGAAGCAGAACACTCCCATTTGAGCCATGATTGTGCTCTATCTATTTTAATTATTTTTTAAGTTTGAGGCATCTTGTTTATTTCTATCCCGTGGCTTGGATGAACCCAGCTTGATTAAATATCAAAGAGTTCCGAAATGTCGATAGGAGTTTTGTAGTCTTAAATCCGTTTCTCTTCAGTGTCTACAGATGCTTAAAATATTGTTTGCAGCGTTTTCTCGCTAAACATATTAACTTAGTTGGTCTGATTGGATTTTTCTGGGGTTTCCCCGATGCTTATAAAATAATTTGTTTTTTTTACTATTTAACTATTTAATTTCTCAATTTTCAAAATAGAATTTTGAATTATTTTTTTCTTGACAGCATTTAGTCTACATAAAATAAATAAATAAATAAAATTGTTTATTATGATGCTGACTTTTATTGAAAACTGTGAAATCTTTGCCATTGTTTTCCTATTTTGTGGCCTGCGGTCTTTTCGGCCCTGCCTTTCAAGAGAGAAAATGCCCATAAATCGCTATTGCAGTATTTTTATTGTATATTTTCTTTAGTTTATATTCAGTCATTGTTTATTTGTGTAAAGATAGCAAAACCCGAAACCTTTTTGCGCAATTAACTCTCAATGCTTGGTCATTTACGGATTTAAGAGATTTTAGATTTGCAGATTTATCTTCTCCTTTTTTCTCGAATTGAGTAGCAACATTTAATTTATAATAGCCAGCAAGATCTATTATCGATTTATGCGAAATTTGGGCAGATCTTGAATTTTACCTGAACATTTAAATATATATACGCATCTGTAAATATATTAACCTATCTATATATTTACTCCAATAACAATCTTTTGAAAGAACAAATTCAGCAAAGTTTATTTTAGTCAATTACAACAAGTTTGTTAAATATGAATTATGTTATGTTGATTAAGAGTTGACTTTTATTTATAGCGCCCATTAATGCACTGGAATCATTAACTCGGATCAAGATCAACTTCAAAAGTGCCGCAGTTTTTCATCTGCAGTTTTTCACTTACATTTTTCTTTCTCTCTTTTCTTCAGTTCAAGTTGGCCACAGACAATTAAATTTCAATGTTGTTGTTGGCGCACAGTTTAAAGAAAATGGGCAGCAGTTGGACTAGCTGTGGGTTGGGGTGTATGCAGCACTCGCCAAGCAAAGGAGTGTGTGTTGTGGAGTGGAAGTGGAAAGTGGAAAGGGGCAAGCAAAAATAAATAGTTTTGTTGTGACACTCATAAGTTGACGTTGACGTTGACGTTGCTGCTGCCTTCTTCTTCAACACTTCGCTGGCGATTCTGCTGCGGCTGCGGCTGTTGCTGCTGTTGCTGCTGTTGCTGCTCCTCTTTGTCTTCTTCTTTGGCTGCATTTGACAAGTGGATTTCGGATCAAGCATGACAAACTGCCAAGAGAGCGTGTGGAGAGGGGGGCGGTGAGCATAGGGCGTGGTTGCCCAACAGTTGGGCAGCTGTTTTGCGGTTTTGCGTGCCTCGGCTGGTGGGGGGTGGGGCGTTGTTTGTGGGCGTGTCTGTGTCCAATGGACGCAACAAGTTGCAGGCGCTTTGACTATTTTTATGCGCCACTTCTTTTATTTGTTTTTGGTGTGAGGGTTGAGGAGTGTGGTTGGTGTGTTGCTAATGAGATTTTAAGTGTCGTGACAGTGCGAGGGTTAAATGTGGGCCACAGTGGGGTTAAGCTGGCTGTTGTTGGCCGTGCTGCGATAAATGGGCCAACGTATCTTTTGATATTATTTTCATTTTCGTATATTTAGTTTATTCACTTGTGCAATTCTTTTGCCCTGCTGCAAATCAAGCGCAAGTCACGTTGTGCACAGTCAACGCTTTGTGATGATTGCAGCAGATGCAGTGCTGCTGCAACAGCAGCGGAAGAGGAACACAAATAAACGTTGCAAGCGCGCGTAGCGAAATTTGTTGCAAGCACAGCTCATTGTATCTTTCGCTGTCCCTTGCTGTGTACATTTATAAATATTAAATCTTAAATATTCCACTTTATACGTGTTTTTTTTTTAAATATCTTCTGAATCACAATTCTTTTGGGCTACACAATTATATAGCTAGATCAATTCAATATTATTATTTAAGTTTAAGTCCATCTGGAACAACACTTAATTCAAAATCAATACATTGTTTTCAAATCCGATTTGTTATATGTTAAGTGTAATGGTTTTCAATTGGCTCCAAATTTGTATATAATTAATCTACTTGTATAATTATTCCGTAGAATTTTAAATCAATGTTTTATAAACTTTCCAAATGTAAGCTTTATATAAAAACAAAATAATATATGAGCTAATACTATCGGTTCCTGTAGCTGTTTCCTGACTATTATTAAATTTCGACTTAGTTTTTGCATTTCTTAGCTGACTCACTTTATTTACTTAACTCGAAATAATTCGATCTTCATTCAAAAAAACGAACTTGAAATCCGTTATTGATTGATCATTGTGTTGTAAAAATAATACCAAATGACTTTATTTTTAAATATAGCAATCACAAAATAAGCTCCGTTAATAGACTTCCGTCAGTCTTAACAAGTGTCTCTAAAACTACTTAAAATATCAAGGTGCAGCAAAGGAATCCAAGCCAGATAATTACTAAAAATTATAAAGAGTCACCGCGGGGAAAACTCAACAACTTTTTAAAGTGGCTGACAATTTTCCTTTGGGGGAAACTGAACTGAGAAGAAGAGAAATGTGTAGAAAGAAGGCAGATAGTGACAAGAGACTATATAGCCTCGAGTAGACTTCGTGCCATTAGTCGATGTCGTCATGTTGGACACCCTACACAACCCCCACTCCCACCACTCCCCTCCCACAACACCCTTGTTTTAGCTGCAGGGGGATGTTGAAGCGGCAGCCACAGCAGCGAAATTGACAAGCGCAACATTGAAATTGCTACAATGACTGACTGTGGTGACTAGCAGCGGGATGAGGAGGGGAAGGGGGGAATTGAGGCAGCGGCTGCTGCTTCTGCTGCAGCTGATGCACTGCCACTTGACAGAGACGAATGCGGATGAGGCAAGTACGAGAAAGAGGCAGGGGCTGGGGCTGGGGCTGGGGCTGGGGCAGGGGTAGGGGCAACTGCTGCACGTGCGTCTGCCGACAGACATTTAAATATAAAACGAAGATTGTTGCAGATGTTGCCAATGAAAAATCTACACTCAGTAATGGAGGGTGGCTTGGGCGGGGAGGTGTGGCAGCATGTTTAATTAATGCAACAGCAAAAGAAGCAAAAGCAGAACCAGAGTAGCAGCCAACAAAATTGATTGAGGAATGTGCCGCAAAGCGGGTGGCACTTGCAACTTGAAACGAGGAGTGAAGGAGGGTTGGTGGGGGGGTGTGTGTGGTAGGTGTAGTTGGTTGCATTGTTGCAGCCTCAAGTTGCTGCTGTTACTGCTGGTTTTCAGTCAGAGGCTATTTATAAGCTATATCGCCTCTGTTTGTGTGCAGAGGTTTTATTGTTGTTTTTGTTTTTGTTGCTGCTATTGCTGTTGCTGTTGTTGTTGTTCTTGTTGTTGTTTGCCTTCACGTTTTTTGATTGGGAAAATTGCTGGTAAATTGCTTTTTTGTGTATAGCCGAAGCCAGAGGATGATTGGGGGAAAATGGGAATGCTCAGAGGTGCTGTTGTGTTGAGGCCAAGGAATTTAAAGTAGAAAAACAAAAGTTGCTCCAATTTATAAGCCCAACTGTGTGTGTGTGTCTGTGTGTGTGTGTATGTCTGTGTGTGTCTGTGTGTGTCTCTGCTGAGAGTAATTTCACGTGACTGAAACTATTTGCCAAGATACTTTGATCTACATACTACACTTCCCAAGCATATTTCAATGGCTTGAAATGATTTCATTTTAAATATTTTGCATTCTGCTTATGGCTAATAAATATATCTAATAGAAAAACATATATAAATATTTTATATTATGTCAACTTTTAATATTAATTATATTATTAAGTAATCATGGAGTCATGGCTTATACTTGGGCATATTATTGTAGAATACAAAATACAAAAAAAAAGTAGAAAATAACAATAATTTTATAAAGATTTATCTGTGGCAAACTCATCTTATTCGACAGTTTTGTATGTTTGTCTGTCAGTTCCTTATTAAATGTCGCATTTTTCAAAAACTTGTGGACTCTTTTAATTTTTTTTTCTATTTATATAAATAAAATATTTTGAAATCACTTTATTGATGTCAATTATTGTTTCATCACTGATTGATTGATTGTCAAACTATTGATTCGCTTAGCTTAAGCGCTATTAATTGCCTTCGCGCTGTAATTAAATGATAATTATATATTTCCTAATATTTTTCTCTATCTGATATATATATCAATTAATTACTAAATGTTACTTTTCACATTTCTTTCTCATTTTAGGTAAGTCTCATCATATCAAAAGACCTTTCACTGTCTCGCGTAAGTTGATCGGTTTTTCACTTAAGTATATTTTCTTCTTTTTTTCACTTTTCCTAATTAATTACCTTAAAAATAAAAACCTATCTCTCGGCGCTTATGGAATCAACATTAATAACTTGAAGTTTGTGACAATTTCCACAGATTGATGCACTGCATTCTCTCTCTCTCTCTCTCTCTCTCTCTCTCTCTCTCCCTTTCCCCCTCCATCTCTGTCTAACTTTCTTGAAAGTGAATTAGAAAGTGCATGGTGACTGCAAAAGTCCAACTAAATGTGGCCAACATCAAAAACAGCTTAAAGTAACAACTTGAACAAACTTCAACAATTACAAAACAAAAAAAAAACAAAAATGAGAAAGTGAAAATCGGTTGTCGTGTGGAAGTCGCCAAAAGCAGCAGCTGCTCCAAATGTAATTGTGAATGTAATTGGCTAAAATCCTAATCAACTGTAAACATGAGTTACTTTTTACATCGCTTGATGGGGAGTTGGGGGGGGGAGTTGTGCGGAACTGTTGCTCAGTCTGATAAATCTCATTATGTGTGTACAACTTTTTCTTCTTCTTTTTTATTATTGTTTGTTTACTTTTGCTTAGGGGTATTGTATTAAAGTGTCTTGCTTTGGGTGCATTTTGTGTCCAAATTTAGTTGCTAAAGAAAAAAAGATATTTTTCTGTTCCGGTTCTGTTCCTTTTCCAGTATGTAAAGTGTTCGCTATTTATTTTTAAATTAACTTCCACTTATAAATAATAATTCTTTGGTTCTTTTTAAAAAAAGTACATTTTCGGTTCAGCTTTAAATTTCCATCGTTGTAAAACCTGATCGGATCAGAATTACAGTTGATATAAAAATGTAGACTTCAACATGAAATTTGTGTATTATTTATTTTGAATCTAAGCAAGACTATCTCTATCACATCTGTGTCAAGGGTATTCCATTTTCCGCATGCCACGAGTAACTTTTTCTTGCTGCCTGTGACTTTGCAACTTGTTTTCTGTGTGTGTGTATTAAACTCGGCAACTCATTGGGAAAAGCTCATTTCATTCATGACAAACGAATGACCTGCTTGCAACACACACACACACACGCGGTGATCCCGCTCCTCCCTCCCGCTGCCTGACAAACAGCTCGAGTTGTACAGAGAAACTCGCACGCACTCTAAACACATACACACAAACACACACGCACAGTGACTGTCATTGATAGCTGCCCCTCCACTCATCATCAGGCCCCTCTTCGCCTGCTTGCCACGCATAGCTCCTGTTTCCCTTTCGCTGCACTGAAATCAATGATGCGCAAAAATTAGCGCAGCATTTGTCCGGTTTCAACTCTTTCGCTCACAGCTCTCACTCACTCTCTGCCTCTCTCTCACTCTCTCTGTCTCTCTCTCTCTCTCAGTAAACAGTTATTATCTGTGTCCATTTTGAATGCCGCACTTTGGCCTCTTTTAAATCAAAACCAAACGCCGCTTGCCAATGACGCACTGTCCACAGTTCCATATCCACCACGTCCACCAACCCCTAGACGAATTTCCCATTTCCCATTTCGCCGTTCATATTTAGCATTTTGCTGCAGTTTTCCAATTGCCAAAAGCAGCGTTTGCCGAACATTTGGCACCAGTTCATCAGCATCAGCTAATAGTCCGTGTCCGCTTGGGATCTACTACTCCCCCCTACCTTCTCTACCATCCCCGCTACTCCAGCTAGTTTCTCCTTTTTGGATTTGATGATTGTGGTTGCTAGTTCGAGGAACTAGTTGGAAGAAGTTTTAAGAAATGCAATACTTTATTAAGACCCAGCTAAAGGATTCTATATTATTAGTTCACACATCATCATAACGAAACCGAATACAGAATGTATAAACTAGTGGAACCAATGCTCCAATATAACTTGCCACTCTGGCTAAAAACTTGAGTGTGCACTCCAAAAAATAGCCCATAACTGAACTCTGTTATTATTTAGTTAAACTAACAAAAAGAGTCCAAAACTTAACTCTGACTTTAAACTATAGTTGAACTATAAAAAATAGCCCATAAAATAACTTAAATTGCCAACTGTAGTTTGTTTATCTTATTATCATATCGATAAACGGGTTTGTTTCGTAACATTTAACTTAACTTTTAGTGGTTTTATATCTAATTACTCTGATTAAATTTACCAACTTTTTTAAGTATGTTTTTTACGCTGGCTTCTCCAACAAATTATTATATCTTTTGCTACTTGGCAACTGGTTCCGCACTTAGTGCACTGAACGCATGCATAAGCAATTTAACTGTGGTTTGTTAGTCACCATTTCCAACAACAACAACAGCAGCAGCAGCAACTCTCTGCCCTTTCCTCCCTCTCTCTCTCTGTCTCTGTCTCGCTCTGTCATATGCATGCCACAAATATCGTCTGGCAATAAAATGGTTCATTTGTTTTGGCCAATGTTGCGCTCCTCCATCTCTCTCTCTCTCTCTCTCTTTCTCTCTTTATCTACCTCTCTCTCTCTCTCTTTCTATCTGTCTTTCTCTTCTGTTCTGTCTGTTTTTGTCCGTCTGTTTTGCATCGTTTGTGGCATGTTTGCCAAATGCCAAGCATCATCATAATAATTATGGAAAAATTGTCCCTGTCAACACACACACACACACTCGCACACACTCGCATACACACACACACACACACACACACACATATGTGTAATTTGCATATTTGCGGCTATTTTCGCCGTTGCACAAAATGGCGACCGCCGCTGCATGGAAAAAGTAACTAAAAGGATCTCTCTTGCCTCGGCTGGTCTGGTTGCATGCACAACAGCAATTTCATACTGAAAACAACAACAACAGCAGCAGCAGCAGGAGCAGAAGAGGCAACTGCCACGCCCCCTCCGCCTCGCATTGCAAATGCATTTTTCGAATGCGTGTCGCGTTTTCCAATGTGTGCCCCAAAAATGGGCGCCTGCCAATTTGACTGCAAATATTTGTTGTTGTTGTTGTTGCTGTTGCTGGCAACAAACAAACAAATGCCACATGCAGCATTGGTGCTGCACAGAGCCACACACCGAGTGGGGGAGGTGGGAAGAGGGGGCGGGGGTCGGGGGTCGGCTGGGATGCACATTTGATGAGCTTTTGCAATATTCTTGTCTCTTTTTTTGTTTCTGTTTTTTTGCTTGTCATTTTTGCCACACACATAAACTCGATAATTTACACCCGGATGCGGGGTGGGGAAAGGGGGTAGGGGGTAGGGGGTACCGAGTCTTCTGTTAAAAACACTCAAAATACATGCACAGAAACTGTGTACACTGCCCCAACTACAACCACCTCCCCTTCCCATACCTTGCCACCTTGCAACCCGGTTGCATCCTCTTTTTGCCTTTTGCCAATGCATTTCAATTTATGTTTTCTCTGCCTGCAATAACCTTTGCTGAGCGATTTATAATTTCGTTGCGAAGCTTGAAATGGAACATATTCGTCCGATGCCATAAATCATATATATTCGTGATCATCATTAACAGCCTAGTCGATTTATCGATATTCTATCGATATATGTCGGCCATAGCAGCTATATAACCAGAGGATCAATTCATTGACAGTTGATTGAATGTTTGAAATCTTTTTTGATCGGATCAAACTCACTAAAGAAGAGTTTATTATTATGTTCCTCATATTTGAATCATCAACATCAGATTACTATATCTTATATATATATATATCTTATCTCTCATAGTAAGAATCGCTCGAAAGGTGATTTGTTGTAAGACAAACATTCTTTTGTTTACAGAGTTATTCGATTCATTATGCTGCTCATCTTTGGACTTCGATCTGTATAAGTTCTTGTTGCAACATAAGCAACATTTGTTGAATGTTTATGCAGTAAGGGTTTCAAATCGTCGGCAGCTTGCCTTCAACTCTATTTATTTATGTTGTTTTGATTTGCTTGCATCAGGTTTGGTTATACATTTCTTTTTTCGAAGTACGTTGCACGTTGCACGTTGCACTTGCTGCAATTTTACAACAGCAACTTTTGCGCTTAATGCATATGCAAATGTTGTTTGTCCTTTTTGGTTGATATTGCTGGTCGGGTTGGAAAAGGTTTTCCTCACACCACAAAATGAAAATCTGTTTTTCTTTTTTGTTGTAGCTTTGTTTGTCATCTGGTTGCTGCTTGCTCTGCTTGTGTGTGTACAAATGTCATTAGGCACAAAGTAGACGACTGACGATGAACTCACACACAAACACACACAAACACACACACACACACACAAACACACACACAAACACACACACACACACACTATCAGTTGTGAGAGAGACATATGACATGATGAGAATTGTGTTTCGTCAGTTTGCTGCTCTTCTCAGACCTAAGAATTTCTCTGGTCATGGCAACTGCATTTTGTGCATTCAGTGTGTGTGTGTGTGTGTGTGTCTGTGTGTGAATCGCATAACTGCCAACAGCTTGACACACAAACACAATTACAATGATAACAGCAACAACAACAATGGCAACAATAAAAATTCCCCACTCTGGGAAAAACCGTTTAGAAGCATTTGCAGATCCATGCGAAAATTGAGTTTTTGAATTTGTCAGCTTGCAACTTGCAACAGACGACACACAAAAATCAACAATAAGTGACAACAGCAGCAGCAGCGACAACAACAACAATAAAAATAGCAATCAAATCGTCTTCAATTGGAGCCTCAAAAATTCAACAGTTAGCAACTGAATTTTCCATTTTTCTGTCCTTTGCTGAGTTGAGAGTATTTTTCATAGAAATAGCTGGCTTTGCTTCGTCGGAATTTTGTTATGAGATGTAACTGAAAAGAGTTTAGTTTTAGTTAAGCTTCAAATAGTGAAAAACAAGTTGGAATGATTTTGTTGCGAGAGCTCGACCTTAACACCGATGCTACAAATAGTTTGTTTCTTATGAAAATGAGTCTTAGTCTTCGACAAAATCTTTGTTTCTTATCTCTGATATTAATGATATTTTTGCAGATCATCATTAATATGACAGTATATATATTAAATATGATGAGTCTTTTTTACAAGAGATTTTTATTACTATCCAAAATCGATTTATATCGTTACAATCGAGAATGAAATTACCTTCATCTGATATATGTTATTCCAGAAGTTATATTCCTAAAATTACGACTATATAGTTTTTGAGATCGGCTTGTTCTCGTCGACAGAGGATATACAAATGATTCTATAAAGAATATTTTTTTTTATATGTAGTTGAAATTTGATTTATCGACTTTAAAAATAGATTAATAAAAACCTGAAGCACACGTTCGCTGAGTCATTTTGAAAGTTACTGAATTGAGAAATTTCACTCGTTTATCAAATAAAAAATATGTTGAACCTAATCTATTGATAATCTTAAAAGCACACACACACACACCCCAAAGAAACTAACCCAAAAATTCTTGTGAAAATAAGCGCAAAGTTCAACAAGTGCTGAAGTTGTGCCAATATCTGCATCTCGTTGTCTCTTTGCATAGCTTAGTCAGACAAGTTTCATCAAGTTTTTATATGTTTAATAATAATTATAATAATACGAGTGTTGAACGAGTTGAGGCCAAGCAGCAAACATTTCCGTCTTTTAATGTTGATGAATCACACAAAGAAATTTCCATCACAAAACTCGTGCGTCAAAATGTGAGAAGTTTTTACAGCTGTTGCTCTGTTAATGCTCGAGCACAGCACTGTTAACGAGTCAGCGCTGTAAATGGCTTCGCTCTGTTAATGAGTTTGCGCTGTTAATGAGTCAGCTCTGCTCTTAGTGGAATCTTGAGAATTTCACCTGCTCCCGAAACTTAAGCAAAAAATAAAACGATTTAAGTTTCCGACTTGAATCATTTCATTTATTCATTTGAATTTTATTATCTGCTTTGTTTTCGTCTGCTTCCACTGCTGCTACGCCTATTTTCTAATTAAAAAACTAAAATTGGCAACTGAATTTTAAAGCAGCTGCTTGCCTATATACTTCATATGCATATATAAATATATATATATATATATAAGTATATTTGCCATATACGAAAGTTGCCGGCTGTGCGTTGGATGATGATTAAGAGTCTCGGCCAAAATGAAAAAGAAAACCGTGTCAAGTCACAAGAAATATTGCAATGTGGATGGGTGGTTGGTGGGTTGGTGGGTTGGTGGGGCACGTTGGCTGCTGTGCCACCTGGAGTGGTGCACCTGCACAAAGAAAGAAAACTTTGCAGCAGAAAAAGCAACGGGATAAGAACTGCAAACTGCAAATGGAAATGGGTATTGGGTGTTGCCAACTGGGAACTCTGGGAATTGAAAACAGGCAACGTGTGTGTGTGTGTGTGTGTCTGTGTGGCAGATAGCAGCAGCTACAAAAGTTATTCATTTCCGTCTGTGTTGAGAGTGCATGACAATAACATATAACAAATGACACAACAAGATAAGATAAGCAGAGAGGTGCATCAATGACAACATTTTCAGTTTCAGTTAATCGACTACAAGTTGCCATGCTGAAAGAAAAATCGGAAATTATTTGCTGGAAACTAGAGTGTCAAACCGGAACGGAACCGCAACTTTACCGATTGAAATTCAACATATTTTTTACCACAATCTGTTAAAGAAACCAAAAATTAAAAAAGAACCATAACGAAATCGAAAGAGGAAAACAATTGGAAACAATTCTTAACCTTTAACGTAATTTTTAAGTACCGCAACCGGAGTAGAAATACAATTGGATTTTAATGGAAACTATTAATTTTATACTATTATTATACTCATTTGATATTATTTCCTAATTTTTTATCTTCTTTAAAAACCTTATAACAGAGTTGTTCAATTTAATTAGACTAAAATTCTATTTTACATATATAGAAAATTCGACTGAAAATCGTGTTTCCAAATTGAAATACACAATGAGAACACTATTTTTGGCATTTTAAAAACTTAACAGGATATAAAAGAGACAACAACCAAAATGCCAACAGCAGTTTTCTGCAGCAAACATTTGATGTTGAACATTTTCGTGAAATCTTGTGTGGCATAATAGGAGTGCCACACACACACACACATAGATGGGAAGTCCGTGAAATTAACTCGACTGGAGTCGCTTTTTCAGCAGCTGATGACAGTTGCAGACAAAGAACGAAACGAGACGAGACGAAATGGAATGAAACGAAACAGTTAGCAACTGGACAAATGCACCACAGAAAGTGCTGACTGAATGAAATCTACACCCCCCCCCCCCCCACACACACACACACACACACACACATACAAAGGATTTTCGGCATTTTCATTTGTAAATGGGGAACTGAGAATTGTGTGCAACAAAAATAATTAAAAGGCGCTAAAATTGCGACTAAGCAGAGGACAACAACAAACCGGTTTAATGCCACAGGTGTGGCAAGGGAGGATGCTTAGTGCCCCACTTGAAAGGCAGGCGAAGACTGCGTTGACACTTTAATAATTTGCACGCTGCGGTGGCGTTTTAATTATTAAATGTAAATGCCTCCACAACACAAGGATAACAACACAGACGACGGAGGCAAGCGGTGGGAGTGGGGGGAGTGGATGGGTTGGGCCAGTCAGGATGCGACTGGGAAGCGGATGCGACGCCACGCGTGGAAATTGCGGAGCAGCCTGCGGCTGCCTGGTTGGGTCCCCTGGAAAGGAAAGGAAGCCTGCAAAGGAAGCGCAAAATTAGAGCAGCAACCAGCAGGGCAGCAACCAGCAGAGCAGCAGGTGCAGGCACCAAAAAGCAGCTGCCAGGAAGGGGAGGGGCAGGGGCAGGGTGCGACTCTGGCCGCTGGCTTGTTTGCCAAGGACTAACCAGGAAATATTTAGAGCACAAATGCAAAAGGCGAAAGGAAAACACAGAAAAGGAAAGGAAAAGCGGCGACAAAATCAACGCAAATGAAGCGCAAGGATTTCAACAGATTTCCGTGTGTGTGTCAGCGAGTGTGTGTGTGTGCCAGCGAGTGTGTATTTGTGTATGTGTGTGTGTGAGTTGTGGTCAGGTGGCAGCAGCGCAACTAACTTGAGGGTGCGAAAATGCCAAGATAAACACTTGACTTAGGCAACGACACCATTCACACAATCCGAACGATAGAGGGCGCCACGCAGGCAAGCAAAAGAAAAAATGGGCAAGAAAATAAAATAGGCCTCATTGTTTTACAATTTGTAATCAATATATGTACCTAAGAACATTCCGATTCAGGTAGATGCTTAACTTATTTTTGCTATTCCCTCGACTGCATAAATTATAAATTGTTGTTTGTGTGTTTTTTCTTGGCGTAATTAGCATAACGTTTTCCCAGCGAGGACAGTTCTTGTTGGCGTTGGGCGGACCAGCCTATCAAATGCCTATCAGCATTTACATAATTCTATACAAATCCCATTAGAGCCACAAAGACTCTAAAAATAAAAAACCAACAAAAAGCCGAAATAAAAGCAAAAAAAAATTAAAATAATATAAAACCAAAAGATGACTAATTAACCTTAAGCAGCTTTCTGGCATCTTTAATGATCATTGAGCGAGCGAACAATAATAATAATCAAAACACCTGCTCACAATCAACTGCAGCTGCTGCTTCTTCCTCTTCTTCTACTCTTTAGTATACTATTTCTGAACGTAAAATTTGACTTGGCTTCGATTTCATAATCACTTCAGATGAAAAAGAAAAAAAATACGACACAAAAAGAAACCGGTACATTGCCGAGAGGCAACAACAACAAGAACAACAACAATAACAGCACATCTCCATATGAATGCACGATACATTTCTATATGTCATCTGGCATCGAATCATATTTATTCAATTCGTCTTCTGTCTGCTCTTCTCTTCTCTGCTCTTCTTCGTTTGTCATCTCTGCATTTTTTTCGTAATTTGAAACGTCATAAAAATTGTTACAAGACGCAGCCAATCGATAGATGTGGACAGTGAGCGAGATAGAGGGAGAGGGAGGAGATGGGCTTCGGTTAGCAGCGGTGTTTGTCTGGCAGGTTGATTGCTTTGACAGACCCAAAAAAAACAACAACTGCGTTTCATATTTTTTTCTGTGGTTAACAAATTTGACAAGCGAACAAACGATTTTGATTAAAAATAAATAAAAAAACAAAAACATTAAATACATACTTATATAAAAAAAAAAATTTGAAACCCAAACAATTAGCGAAATTGGAGTAGTTGAGTTGAAGTCGGCGGCTTTTTCTTTGACTTCTTTGACCACAAAAAATCGCTATTATCGACGATAGATGGCGTGTCGAAGTTAATTTTTTGTTTGCCTGTTGCGCAGCTAATAAATAGTCGCAAGTGCTGCGCATGTTTCTTATTGCTTATAATAAACAAGTTTTAAACTAATTTTTTGGTTTAACCATAGCTTGGTTAAATTTTGAAGTTCTTAAGTTCAATTGTGCCACTTGAAAACTATTGCAATTTAGTTGTTCTCGCTTGCTTTCTTTCTTCTTATTTTGCTTCTTCTTCTTCTGGTTTACTTAGCACAAATATCAATTTCTGTGGCAGTTTTTTTTTATTATACGCTAGATGGCGTCTTTCTATCGGTTGCCTAATTTGATGCCCAATTTTCAACATATCCCTTTTTTTCGTCCGCAAAAAAAAGCTCTTCAAACTCTTTTTTCTTGACGGAAGTTTTTCAATTGCTGTCCGTTTTCATTGTTGCGCTGCCGTTTGTATTTTGGTTTTTATTTTTTTAAATAAGTTCGTTTCTGTGTTGGTGTCTTTTTTGTGCTGGTCTTTTGTTTTACATTTTACATTTCTAATTTGATTTCGAAAGGTTATCGCAGTAGGCAACCCCCCTGCCCCTATTTCTCTCTGCTTCAATATTTCTATCTCTCTCTCGCTCTCGCTATTTCTTTCTTTGTTTGTAGCTTTGTTGTAGGTGTGATGCTGTTTGTTGTTGTTGTTGTTGTCGTTCTGCTTCATCTTCTTTTTTTGTTTGTTTTTTATGCCTATCAAAAGAACTATGCAAATGACTTTATCGCTGTTGCTGTTGCTGCTGCTGCTGCGGCTGCCCCGCTGTTGCCCCCCCCCCCCCCCCATCTCTTGCACAGGTTTAGAGATGAGAAGAAAAAAAATGGCCGTCGCTTTGGCTTTGTTTGCCTGCTGCCTTTTCCACCTACCACATGCGGCACTCCCTCTGCCTCTCCCTCTCACTCTCCCAATCTCTATCCCTCCCCCCGCAACTCCTCTGCTTATTTATGTTTGCTCGCATCATCTTCTCTGTTGGCATTTCGTTGACCTAAAAAACGTTCAGCAGCCGCTAACCAACCAACAAAAAAAAAACAACTAAGAAGAAGAAGAAGAAGCAGCAGCAGCAGTCAAGCCAACAAAATGCCAGCAGATGCCATAAATTGCTGTTGTTGCTGCTGTTGTTGCCGGCGTTTAAGCAGCTTGAAATTGTTGTCGCTGTGGCAAGTTGCAGTTGCATTTAGTGACAGCTTTCTTACCTGTGCCTGCAGCTGCAGCTGCTAAAGGTATTTAAAATGTATCTCGTTTTTTTAATGATGTTTTTTGTTTCGTTTTTTAAGTGTGTGTGTGCTGAGCATACTTTAGTTGTTTTCTTTATGCATCTCAACCTTCAATCTCAGCCGATGCCAAAACGGATTCACAACACTGTAATTAAGTTTCGCGCAAAACATCTGCCGTTTATTTCTGCTACTTTGGCTCTGCTTCCTTTTCGCATCGCATCGCATCGCTTTTTTTTACTGCTGTCACAGCTTTAAGTGTTTTGCTTCTCGTTTTCTTCTTCTCCACTTCTCCACTTTACTTCTTTTATTTCTTTATATTATATATATATTTATTTCGCGGCACGCCCTTCTAGCAACTGTTCGCAATGCCGCAAATATTTGCCGCATGCCTTATTTTTTGGGGGCCCTCCTGTCGCATTCCCTTGCTCTTCTGCTTCTTCTTTGTTGTTGCCCTATCAATGGCATAAGCAGAAGAAGAAGAAGCAGAAACCCTTTTCGTCGTCGTTGCTTCCTTATGCAAATTAGGCCAGCGAGAGTTTTGAAATTGACCGACAAAATATGAAGAGAATTGAGTAACATTCAAGTTGACAAGGAGTCAAAAGCTCAAGTTGCCTTTAACAAGCATTAAGTTTATTAAATGCCTTCAAATATGCTTTCACATTCAAATTATTAAATATTCCTATTAAATGTTAGATTTATTAAGTATAAATAAACTTTCAACCTTTTTAAGTGCATTTCTTGGGTAGAAAAAGTACTCTGAAAAGTTTCGATTGTCATATTTAAAGCTTAAATATATTTTTAATACATTTTTATTGTAATTTTAAAGTCTTCAAATATTCGATTATCTTGCATAAAGTATGAATATATTTGTAATGAATATTTTATATTTTATCGTATATTATTATAATAGAACATTTTTTCAAAGACTTCAAATATTCAATTATCATATCTGGCTAATTTCTATGTGTAATTTCCGCTTATCCACGCTTCACTGTAGCTGGTTAAAGTCTGTGCTTTTTTCATATCACATCCATCAACTGTATCAATCCAAGAAATGCTCGCAACCCTTTTTACAAATGTAATGTCAAATTTGTAGCTTTTGTAGCTTTTGGGCCTTTGCGTCTTGTGTTGCCTCCCTTCCCTCCACGAACCCCACCTGCTTCCGCTTCTTAGCCTACCTGCCTCATCGAATCCAATTCAGTTGCTACCTAAACAAAAATTCATTTCGATTTTAATTTGATTTTGATTTCCTTGATTTTTTTTGCTTTGTTTTCGTTTTTTGCTGTTGTTTTTATTGTTGTTGGCTCAGTTGTGAGTTTCATTGAATATTTTCTAGTTATTGGTTTCTGCCACACCGGAAATTGGGCATTTTAATTGTGGCACAACAACGTACGACGAAATGAGATTCGTAGCTCATGTGTTGCAACAATATTTATGCATCACTCTCTGCCACAGATTTTACGATTACCAAGCGAATTTCAGCTTCATTTGCCTCATATTTTGCTTCTTCTGTTTGCTTATAATGCAGCTGCTTTTGTTGCTGCTGCTGCTGCTTCTGTCAGTCTTCTTCCTCTCTTCCCTCTTTCGTCTTCTGTGTGTGTTGTTTTCATTGTTATTTGCTTTTGGCATGCCGCAACACTTGTTTACACCCTGTTTCTGCTGCCTCCTCCCTATCCTCTTCTTCATCTTCTGCGTATTTGTCTTCTTCACATATCTCTCTCTCTCTGTGTGCAAATTTCCGGCCCTTATCATTTTGTCATCAGCGGCAGCCTTTTTACTGCTCTAATGCAAAAATCAGCCGCTAGGCAATTCTTCAGCTCTCTCTCTTCTCTCTCTCTCTCTCTCTCTCTCTTTCCCTGTCGCCCGCATTTAATCGAACCCTTCACATTGACAAGTGCGCCCGCAGCAGACATGTGTCCCCCCTCCCCTATCTGTATTTCTCTCTCTCTTCTCGGCCTCCTCTCTTTTTCAGCTGTCTTTGCTTGTGCCGCCTTGGAAGTCAGCGCTGTCCGTTTGCTTTGCTTGCAAAAAATTATATAAAAATAAATATACACAATTTTCATAGCCTCAGGTGGTTTTTGTCAGCCCCCCCCCCCCACCCCTTCTCCACCTCCTCGATTAAACTTCGACTTGTTCGCTTTGGGTGTGAAATATTTTTTTATGCGCTCTGCTTTTTGTCTTTTGCTTCAGCGTTGCATTTGCGTTGAGATTGGTCTTTTGTTGAAGCCCCTCTCTGATTCGCTCTCTCTCTCTCTCCCACTCTCTCTCTGCATCTTATGCATATTCATATTTCTCTTGCGCTTTTTGCTGCTGCTTTTGTAGCTCGTTTCTCATGTCAACGTCATTATTAGTTAGCCCTCCCCCCATCATCCGACACTCAACTCACCTCACCGCTCTTCTCCTTTGCCTGTCTCCCATTACAATTTGTTTGCTGCGAGTCTTTCTGCATGTGAAATCTGAGCTTCCTGTTCAATGTCAGCTGAGGAGAAACGCACACACATGTCTCTCTTTCTCCCTCTCTCTCTCTCTCTTTCGCATTAGCCGCTAAGCACTTTGCGTATTCCATGTAATTAAATGAAATTTTACACCCGCTATCTGAACTGAACTACTTACATTGTCCTTCTTCCATTTTCATTTCATCTCGTCTCGTCTCATTTTATTTCATTTCATTTGTCAGCTCTTAAATCTATATATAGTCTATATACACACACATATACACATATTTATATATATATATATATATATATAGACAGTGGCTAATCTTTTAATGAAATGCAAATGCAAAACATTTTTACCGTGAGAAGATTTTCAAGCGCTTTTTTTTTGTTTTTTACATGCTCTGCTCAAAAAGTTTAATGATCCAAGAAACGATTTCTTTAAGCGCTTGAAAAGCTGTTTACATTTTTTACGGATATTTAAAGAAGTTTCTTCTTTGTTTTATTTTGACAGAATTTAAATAATTAAATGCTCGGTTTTTACAGTCTCTTTCTACATAAAACTTGACAGCAAATCTGCAAAATAAGACATTTATTAAATTAATAATTATATTTAAATATACTCTCAATCTTTTTATAGGGTATTTTGCCAGTTGTGTACTTTGTAGCTATTAAATTTTAAATATGTTTAGTTTTGCAAATGCCAATTACTTACCACATGCTCTTTCTCTCTCTTTGTCTTTGTCTTTGCAGGTAAGCAACTATTACGTGTTATCCTCCAGAAAGAGACGCAAGATGCTTGCAAGATGTGTAAGTTTAATATGTGTGTGCTTAGCTGAAGTAAACGTTGTTATTACTTTGAAACAGTGTTGCGAAACATGAAATTAAATCAAAGACAAAGCGAAAACATGTGCGCAATTTGTGCAGAGTTGCCGCAGAGTATTTTTCAGCTGCTCTTTCTCTTATTTTGCAAAAATCTCTTCAGCGTTTAATATTAAAGCACTCATCGCATTCTCTTCTTCTTCATCTTCTTTGTGCTGCTGTTTCTTCTTATCACGCATATGCATTCGCTTCACATCCACCCCTCCCCTTTCCAGCTGCAACTGCTCTGCACGTCGCAGCCATTTTCAATTTTGCATTTTAATAATAAAATTTTGTTCGCAACAAAAAAAAAAAAACAAAAAAGAAAACTGAACGTAAATTATAAAAATAAATGTAAGAAGCAGCAGCAGCAGCAGCACAACTTGTGGCAGATGAGTAAAAGTTTTGCTCGTGGAACGCATGATTACTTTGTTGATGATGACAACCCTGGCAATAGCAGGCAGCAGCAGCATGTCGTCGTCCATTTCACCTAGCTAACTTTGTCTGGCTGCCTCTGAGCCTTATCAACAATGTTGTTGTGTTGCTGCTGCTGCTGTTGTTTCTTCTTCTTATTCTTCAACCCGTTCTCCCTTTTCTCTTTTAGCTGATATTCTCCTTGTCTGGTTTGTTCTTGCCACAAAGTATGCAATAGATTCTGTTTATCATTTTGCGAACGTGCTGCCTGCAACAATTTGTTGCACATGTGTGTTTGTGCAACTGGTCAACCTGCTTCCTCCCCTCGCCCGCCCCTCATCCAAAGTCATGTTGCATGCAAGCACAGCACGTTTGCCAGCGGAAACATATAAAATACAAAATAGGCAATTTTTTTGTTTTTCTTTGTTTCTTATTGCATTTTTAATTGCGCCTGTTTCCTATGCTCACTGTACTTGTTATAGTACAGTAAAATATGGGCAGGAGACTTGAAATAAAAGCAGGGTATCTGCAAGTTTAGATTTAATTAAAAATGGGAATAATGGTTTTATGCAAATTTTTTTAAAAGACAGAAGTAAATAAATTCTTGATATAAATATATTCTTGATCAGGATCAACAGCCGAGTCAATATAGTCATGTAAGTCTGTACGTCTGTCTGTATTAACACGCAGATCAAGTTTGCTTTATTTTTATCGATAACTGCTTCAGTTTCTCGAATATCGATACAATTCGATTTCCGATAAGAGAACAAGAGAAGAATCTTCTAATTTAGACAGAATATATAAAAGTATATTATCGATCAACTGTTTGTTTTTGCAATATATTTTTATATATTATTATATTATATAACAGCTGGGTTCAGGGTATGTCGTAGTCGAGCTCACTCTACTACAGCACTCTTACTTGTTTTTTGCTGGCTTCAGCAATTTTTTGAGGCACGACTTTGATTCTCGACTGTTGTTTACATTCTGCGCTCTTCATTGTTTTTATATCATTTAGCTTCTGCATTTTCACTTGCTTATTAGCCAATATTGTTCTTTTTGAGTTTTTCAATTGTTTTCGTGGGCTGATTTTGTTTTTGTGCTCGAAACGATTTCGATTTCTGTTTCTGTTCCTCGTTTTTTGTGGTTAGGGTTTTTCTTCGTCTCTTTTTGCTCCAAAGGTCACTTTGAGTGTGCAATTATTATTTATTATCTGTTTGCTTATACAGAAACGGCGTTTTAAATGACACAACTTTGTGTCACGAAAATTTGCCAACTCATTTTGCGATTTTGCAAGTTGATAAACACATGTTTAAAGTTCTAAGTGTCCCTGCTGGATTATCCTTTGTCCTTGTTGGCCACGTTTACAAAAAAAATAAATGAAAATCGTTTCAAATTTTACACTAAATTGACTCTATGTGTACTTTCGTGTGTGCATGTGTGTGTGTGTGTGTGTGTGCAAATTGTGCACGCACAATTAAATGTGCTCGCTCCCAAGGGGGGAGGGGCAGACCCCAGCCACTCCACACCACTCCACACCACACCACCCCACCCCCACCCGCAACCCCAGCAAACAAAAAAGTTAATTCACCAGTGGCATAAATGTTGGCCAACACAAAATTTCACTTGCCAGCAGATTTTTGTATGTTTGCTGCAAATATTTGCCCACAAACTGAGTTAGTTGAGCTCATATTTGCCTGCCCTATAACTTAAAAAAGTTTTGCTTTTAATTTTATTTTTTGTTGATTGTTTTTGGCAATTGGCTCATTTGCTTAGGGTTTTTAAGAAATCATGTTTGTTTGTGCTCTCTAAATTGCTTATACCCGGAACCCATTAGAAATGGGAAAAGGTTATATTGAAGTTGGACAAAAGTAGGAGGGAAGCAGCTACGACCCCATAATGCACATATATTCCTGATGAGCATTAAGAAGAGATTATTCAATCTACCCTTGTCTGTTTGTTGCTTTGCGAGACCTTAAATGTTGAGGTCGGTAGGCGTATAACTTCTACAAATTTCAATTTGTTTAGCACTATTTGAAGATCAAAGCAATCAAAAAATTTCAATTGTTTTCTACATTATTCTCCGTGGCTCAAGTAAAATTGAAGCCATTTCAGTTATGACTCGTGACAAAATTCCTACGAAAGAAAGCCAGCTATTCCTATGAAAAATATTTTCATTCAGCAAGCAGAGAGAAGAAAAAACACAGATTTTGTTAATCAAAGCATATTTTCATATTGAAAAAACTACTTTTAACAGCTGCATTTAGGGAATCTGTTAGTCGAGATATTCTCAACTTGAAACTTCTTCTATTCAAGTTTGTTTGCTAACCGTAATTGAATTTTTCATAACTTGTCAGTTGCACAGTGCGTTTTATTTCAGATTCAAAATTCATTTAATTTCCGTCTTAATTCATTTTATTTTAAATCTGAGCAGTTTTCTCAAATGTTTGCTTGCCTAGTATTCAATTTATGCACAAATTCGCAACTGGGAAAATGTCTTGAAATAAAGCACGTGTTTGTTGAATATTTACCAACACTGAGCAACAACAACAACCACAAAAACAATAAAAGCAACAACAATGTGTAATCATTTATACAACACATTCACACCCAGACTCACTTTCCATTTCACTTTCAAACATCTTTCGTTACACTTTGCAACAGCCAGCAAACATAACACACATGCGTGTGTGCGTGTGTGTGTTGCAACAACAACAACGACAACAACAACAACCACAACAATGAGTAAACGGGGCAAAAGATTTCAAGCAAATTTCATGTTAACTTCATGCACAATGAGCACAGCTGCCAAACACAAAGGCCATTGCCATTACTGGTCAGACTTTTGTCCTCTACCCGCTCCCCTCTCTTTGGCTATTGCATGCATAATGCGCTTAACAAACTTTTTGATTGTATTACACAGATATGCTCAAGCCAGACAGAGAGGCAGTGAGAGAGAGAGAGAGAGAGAGAGAGAGAGAGAGTTGATTTTGTGTGCGTGCGAGTGTTGTGCAATTTGTTTAGTATTTTCATATAAATTGCATCGATTATGAGATTATGCAGCACACAAAACATTTTACTTTCCACATGATGCCAAGAAGCAAAAAACGTTTTGCAAAATGATTTTTCCGCTCACAAAAATGTTTTCTTCTTTGGCCAGCTCATAATGCATTATGGATCAAGTGGTATTTACAGAAAACGAGGTAATGAATCCAATGGGAAATATTTCTAGCTAGATATTTTCACATATTCTCTCAACATTTTTAGCATACGAACAACTTTTTATCTCGGTGTATTATGGTCTGTCTGTGTTTTTGGGTTTTTTAATTTATGCAAATTGTGGCCAAATACGTTTTTCGGTTTTTATCGTGCACCATTTACAAATCGTTTCATTTCTTGCCTTGTTTTTCGGCAGCCTGGGAAATGTGCATAATTGTTGGCCTCAAATGTAAATGAATTTCAATTAAAATTAAATACAAATACAGACACAGATACAGATACTACGCACAGATATGCATACAAAAGTATATCTGAAACAGACGTATGCTAATTGCCTCGATGGACTGTTTTATTTTGCATTTATTATAGCCTCTGGCCAAGGCTAAATTCGAGTGTGTGAAATAACTGCAAATATGCTGCAAAATCTATTGCTTTTTATACCCTTTCAACATGGGGTGAAAGGAAGTTGCGCTGAAGTATGCAACAGGCTGAAGGAGGCATCTCAGAACTCATTTTATATAATTATTCGTTACACGATTGCAATTAAAGTAACCATTTTAAAGATATATATAACCAGTAGACGTAAAACAACTTGACTTAATATTGATCATATGTAAAAATGTAGCCATTTCTAGCCCCTGGTTAACTTTACTAACATTTCAAACAATAGAACACTTTTACAAGACTTAATTTGAGGGCATCTTCCCGTCGTTTCTTGCATTTATTTATTGTGGATTTCTCAAGCATTTTACCGATTCAAAAGTTTCGTTTGCGGTTGCCTAGAGACACGAATTAATTTGAAAACTTCTTTGGCAAAAGTTCTCCACATTCTGTGATTCAGCTCATCTTCTTCTTGCTGCTGTTGTGTTGTTGTTGTTTTTTTTTTTTTGGGTTTCACACATAATTTTTAAGTAATCAATCGACAGTCGTTTGTTGTTTGCAACGTGCCACGCCCACTTGGCTGAGTTGAGTTGAGTTTAGCTAAGTTCACACACGCCCACAAATCAATTAAGTTAATTGTTTCGGTTTTAATGCCATGAATATTTATCGAATCTGTCTTCTCATCTTTTCCTGCTTCTTCTTCATTTTGAATGGGACTTGCGTAGAAATGCCAGAAATTCCATATGTAATCATAAATCAAACGGAAGACATCAGCTGAACAATAGATAACATTAACATAGGGTATATAAACTTTTACTTGCCAATTGTTTTTCTCTCTTTGCCCAGTACAAAAATTAACTGAGCGAGTGTTGCCAAATATGCAACTGAAATGGAAATAAAGTTGTTGTTCAACACACACACACACACACACACATGTTGAACTTTGGCACAATTTGCATGTTTTTTAAGCGCAAAAGCAATTAAAAAACTTGTACAATATTTTCTCATAAAACAAAAGTTAAGCGCACTGGCAAAAAATGTAAAAAAAATATGTGTTAACCAACACTTACACCACATGCAAAAACTCTGCCGCTGGCCAGAAGTTGTGTGGATTCTCATTCAGCTGAAAAAAGCTGAGGGGCAGAAAGGGATAAACAGAGAGAGAGAGAGAGAGAAAGAGAGAGAAACAACATGCAACAGTGCTCGTGCAGCAGCAGATGGGGTGAGCTGGATTAAGCTGCAACAGTTGCGACTGCTGCTCCGGCTGCTGCTGTTGTTGCCTCAGCTCATTTCCTATTGATTAGCAGCAAATCCATCAGTGTCATTGTCGAATGAACTTCACGGTAGATGGGGGGTTGGTAGGGGCAGGGTTGAGTTGTTGCAATGTGCCAGTCAATGGCAACTCAATTTAGCTTGCTCATTTGCACATTATAGAGCAGGGGTTGGGGAGGAGGGAGTGAAGGAGTTGTCATTAGCAGGGGCAGACTTGGGAGCCAATGCGTGTGGGAAAACAAAGACATTAGAGACAGTAACAGGAGGAGGAGGAGCAGGAGAAGTAGGTGCTAAGTAGGTGATTGGGATAAGGGTGGATTGGTGGTGAGGAGGCGTGGAGGGGTGGCGTGGGGGCTGTGCCCAGGTGCAAATGTGCGAAAGCGTAGCGAGTGAAAGAAACCCTTTTGCATAAACTTGACTTAATTAGCTGTGTGCAACAAACTTGGCTATTTAAACAGCTGCTGAATGAATATATACAAATGCAGCAAGTAGATGCAGCAAATGCAGCACGGAGTGTGAAAGGGGGGTGGGGAGTGAAAGATGTATATTAACTATTCTGCAACAACAATTGTTCTTTCTATATATATATATGTAGGAAGAAAAGTAGGTGTTACTCAATTGCAAGTAGAAATGGAATTAAAGTTCAGTTCGACAAAAAATAGCAAAGTAATCATTCTGAAAAGTACGTTAGCCAACACTTGAAGCTTAATTAAATTGATCAAAGTTATTTATAGATTTTGTATACTTCGAGCTTAAACCAAGTTAGGAGTAGCAATACTGCTAGCAGCTGTGTACTAAGTTTTTAACTTTATTTACTATATAAACATATAATATCGGTCTAACAATATGGACTAAAGGCTCAGAAGGGGGCACAATAATCATAATCTAATATCGGTTTCTGTAACTAGTTCTTAAGAAATGTTGATTTACGGTTCCGATTCTTAATATCGGTCCGTAAAGTTGCATGTCCGGCTTCGCTTTGACATCCTGCTTTAAGTATTTAATAGTTAAGTATATGCCTAGGCGGAAATAGTACTGCAGTAAACATTTATCTCTGTCTGTAAGCAGTGTTGAATAGTGGCCTGCTCTGCTCTGTTTGCAGCTTACATCTTCGACTTTATTTATGTACACAAGCAGATAAATGTATATTAAAAAGTTGCCATAAATCCGTTTTACTTCAACTTACTTGCTGACAATCCAACTTTTGAACATGCAGCATTGAACTTTGCTGCAACTCATGCGCTTTATTATTTAGTGTTGTAACTGTGCTCGTTACGCCCAATTTGTGCAACGTTTCGAATGTGTCTCGACCCCATTTAAAGTCAACTACATCAACGTCCTTACAACGTGCAACATACAAAGTTAGGATGGCGTTCCATTTGAATTATGCTGCAGCGATTTATAGATAACCGATTTCCGATTCAATCCCTTATATTTGGTCTAATCCATGAAATAGTTTAACTCTTGCATTAGCTTTTTGAGTCATTCGCAAAGGGTTTTTGGGATTTGAGATTTCGGATTTCGGATATGTAAAAAGTAACTTTTTGTATAAATATTAGCTATAAATCTGATATTTACATTAAATTTAGTGTTCTTAAATCTCACCTAAACTAACTTCTTCTATAATTAAAAAAAAAATGCAGCCCTTTCAGCTGTCTAGTTTTTATAGCTAAAGTTATTTTTTAACGAGTTATGTTGTTCAATTTAAAGGAAATAAAAAAGAAGCAAACTGAAACTCTTTCGCTGTGCTCTGAGGGCATGATATATGCCTGTCAATTGAAATGGAAAAGTAAAACTCATTAGTTGGCATTGGGGTCTGCCCTTTTAGGTTGTTTACCAGCTGCTTCGATTCTCATTTGTCAGCGCATTTTATTGCGGCATTATTTCAGTGATTGTGAGAGTCGAGTCTTGTTGTTGCCTATCGCTGGCCTAATGGTTCAATAAACAAAGTTTATGGCGTGACATCTTTCACGCAAATGTGTTTTTTTCTTTTTTTTTAGGGCCCTATTCGGAAATAGGAGCGGTGGGCGGGGAGCGTGAGGCGTGGGGCGACGCATTCACCTTTTAGCTGACCACCACTTGAGGCTATTAATATTATCTATATAGCCTAGCTGGTCAACAGTGTCGCGCTTTTCAAAAGTGTTTCCATAAATTAAAACCAAATAGAATTCGGCTGTGAAATAGACCCAAAAAAAAAAAGAAGAAAAACTGTCAAACGCTATAAGCCCATAAGGCAGACACTAAATGAAGCAGCGGGAGGAGAGCGCTATCCCTGTGAATGTGTGCGTGTGCGTGTGTGTGTGGAGGGGCAACAGTTTTGTCGGTTAGAAAACTGGAGCATGACTGCATGACAACATCAACATTGTCGTTGTTGTTCAGGTTTCTTTTTTTTTTGGCAGCCAAAGCTCTGACCAGAAACTAAAAACTGGCGGCGACAACGACGCACAATAAATTTTCCAGCTCCTGTTTTTCTAGTGGTTGTTCTTGTTGTTGTTTTTCCTGCTGCTGCTGTGCGTCAAGTGACCCACATTTTTTTTGGGGCCACTACGCGACTTGACAAGGGTTAAATAACAACAAAAACGAAAACAAAAAAATTGTAGAAAAACATGACCAACGACAAGAACAACATTACTAGAGAACGACAGAGAGAGAGAGAGAGAGAGAGAAAGCGTGAGAGAGAGGGAGGGAGAGCGAGAGAGTCGTTCACAAATTTAACAAAATAAAAGTTGCAATTTTCTCCCCTCTGCAGCTGCAGCTGACCTGGGCACAACCCCCAAGCGAAGGACGGACACTGCTCCAACAGCTGACCCAAAACACCCACGTGCTGCTAACCTCCGCTTCCCCCTTTGCCTGCCTCCAGGCACCCAGCTCATGTTTGGTTGACCGTTGAAAAGTCGTCAACGCTGAACCAGTTTAAAGTTTAAAGGTGTGTGAACCGAAATAAAAAATGTAAAAAAAACTACTTGAATTGAGTTGAGCGATTTATGTTTGTTGAGAACTTAAAAGGAAGTGTGAATCGGATACAAGTTGAGCTTTTTGCTGTATAAAAGTCATTAGAAAGTGCACAGATAAGCTTTTTCTATATGCATCACAATGTTTGTGTCAATAAAGCGCAAGGCTCGAAGGATTTCCTAACAGAATGTGTCAGAGAAAGCTGTGAAAACTGTGAAGACTGAGAACCACTCAAGCTGACAAAGATTAGACCAAAGTGTTTGTCTCTCACTATCGTCTAGAAAATTTAAGTGCATACATATTTGCAATTATTTAAGAATTAATTTGACACGATAAATTCATGTCTTTAAAATACCAAAGTGCTTCTTGTTTGATTAAAGTAACTATTTAATTATTAATATCTTTCGCTGGCTACAGCTCAAAGTCGTAATTACTTGAGTAATTTTGTAGATAGAATTATGTAAAATACTTTTAATTACTAAAGCATTTTACAAATACATCCAACTTATAACTTACACATTGAGAGTATTTAAAATCCAATTACTTGAGTAATTGTATTTAAGTACAGCGGTAATTATCGATTGATAATATTGAAATAACTCCCGCAACAAGCTGCAAATAACGTCGATTGTGCATTTGTAAGTCATTTTACCAGCCACGAATTCCAGTTCATGTTCCAGGACTTTAGAGAGCTCTCTAGCTGAATCCTGCAAAGCTCACACCTTTCTGCTGAGTTGTAAGCGAAAGCCACTGCGTGAATGGTTCAGTGAGTTGCAAGCTGCTGTTTCAGGCGGCAGCATGTGCCTCATGTTGCTGCCACTCGCCTTTCGCAAAGGCTGCCCTTTACTCCCATGCTAAGCTCTTTGTTGAGGAGGGAGAGGAGGCGGAGGCGGAGGCGGGGAAGCAAATGAATCCTGTAGTCGAGCTGACGTGGGACTTAAGCCGTTGGCGCTGTCCATTACTAGCCAGGCAGATTTACGCATAAAATGCGCTCGGTCGCGTCTTAAGCATCACTGCATTCTGGTCAAACACATAGGGGAATACAATAGGGGGGAGGGGGATAGAATAGGTGGTAGGAGTTGTAGATAAGGGGGTGGCAGCTGGGGAATTAGCTTCTGCCAAGGCAACGGGCCATTTGCAGAACATCGAGAGCAGGCAGCTGTCTGTAAGAAAGTTGATTATGCTTTAAAGCATATTTCAGCAACAATTCTACACATTCACACACACACACACACACACACACACACACCTTACCCGCCCCTCCACACCCCCTCGTCTTCTACTGCGCCAGTTGTTCTCTTCCAGTTGCTTTGCGTTGTAAGTCTCAGCGCTAAGTTGGCGCTAAATTAAAAACTTTTGAAATGCATATATTGCACGAGAGAGAGGATCAACAAAAGCGAAGGACCCCAAGGCGGGGTATGGCGGGGCGCCTGGCAGTCCCAGCTGAGTGTTGTAATGCAACAGGGATAAGGAACTGTGAGCGGAGGGTGGTTTGAGCAGCGGGTACTGTTGCATTTTTCACTTGATAAAAAATAAGCAGCAAAATGAATGAAAGCGAGTGAAAACAGAGTTTTTTTTTTGTGAGCGCTGTGTGTGCTTGTTTTGGCTCAGAAAGTTTTTTAACTTCGCTTGTGCTGCTTGTAAAAACCAATTTCGAGGAAAATGAAAGTAATTTTTTGCATTTTGCATTAAAATATGCATATTGCAAGAGTCAAAAAGCGCAGCATTGAGAAACAAACTAAGGAGCGGTAGTCCCTCAAAAAAGAAAATATATCAAAAAGTCTTGGCTGACAGCAATCCGAATGTTTGCCGTTTCAAATTTTTATTGCAATAATACTTAACAGAAGTGGGTGGAGACAGGGGATCTAGCAAAGTTGAGTGGAAATAAAATTAATGCTACGTTGCGTATACGCAATGTGAATTTGTGCTTGGAGATTAAAACAGCTGAAACTGCAAGCTCTTCAAAATGCCGACGCGTTTCGAAATGGATCCACTGAACCGGTTCGGTTCGGGTTCAATCGCATGTGAAATTAATTAGATTTTAATTGCAAATTGTTGAAATTGTTTGTTTATTATTGTTAAATCAAATTGGAAGCGATTGCATCAACGCATCAACAAAATTTGTCTATTGTGGTTTTGGTATTAGACTCAATTGGGTTTAGCATGATTGGTAAAGCCCTTAAGCTGATTTTCATATTGAAATGAAACATTTTATTTAATTTGTATATCGTTTAACAATTGCACTGTTGTTTTTTTTTAGTTTCATCTCGAGCTTTTAAGCCAAACGGTTTTTAAACTGTTCCAATCGGAACTCAACTTCAACTTGTCTCAATTTTATTTTTTTTTGCTTTTAGACATAATTTCCACAAGCTTTAGGTTTATGTGGTTCTACCAGACCAGACATTGCCACGCCCTATTCCCCCTACCCTTTGCCACCTCTCATTCCCTTCCCCGCAGCGGTTTAAAATGCTGCAAAGTTTTGCCAACTGGCAACTGACGAATTGTTATGCAATTTGCAAATCGAAAGGCTGCAAGCGAATGACTGCGCCTGCAACTGCAACTCAACTCTCCCGTCTTGCTTGCCACTTTGTTAGCGCAAATGGGGGCTTTGACTTTTTTTCTCTGTTATTTTTGAGACTGTACAATTGTTAGTCCAGAATCGCGAGTTGGGCACGCGGCTGCCTGCCGCACACACGTTGCACGTGTAACAAGCGTGTAATTCCAAACTTGACGGGCTGTCGGTAAGAGGGTTAGTTGGCGTGGGGGAGGAGGGGGGGAGTTGAGGGTTTGCTGTTCAGGTCCAGCCACGATACATGAGTAACCCGTACATTTCCCTTTGTGGTCGTCAGCCAACTCACCTCTTCTCTTCCTTTTTCTGATTGTTCAGTGTCAGACTCAGATCTCGGCGAGCTTAGCTCAGCACGAGAGCTGTGAATATTTATGAAAATGCTAACAAAACACGAGGCGTGCGCGTAGCAGCAACACTAAAAATTAAAATTGCGTTTCAAAAATGCCAAAAAAAAAACCAGAGAAAAAGAGAAGCTAACAAAATAAACTGCAAAAGGAAACAATGGCATAAAAGCAGGGGAGGGAAAGACGGGAATAGGAAATGTGTGCAGCTCCAAAAGCTGAACAAAACCGCAAAACAAATGAATGAAATGTTCAGCGACAAGCGCTTACAGCAAGAACAACAATGGAAACACAGTTTATATAATCTGCAGCAAAGCATATTTCAAATAGAAAGAGTAACAGGCAGAAAGAGATAGCAACAGCGACAGTGAGTGAGATGCAAGACAAACAGATGGACAGTAGTCAAAGTTTTTAGAGCGCTGGACAAGGCAAGGCTGCCTGACATATTTTTACTGTCATCTGCTTGCCAAGATTCCACAGCAACTGAACAATAGTAATAACAAGAAGAACAACAACAACTGTTGCAAGTAGCGGAGTGTAGAACTAAGCTTTGCTGAGTCCTTGCCGCGACCCAAATCAACAAGCAACTCACAACTGGCAACTTGCAACCGAAACTTATATTTTTTTAGGTTGTCTACTTTTGTTACACAATCTCAGCGAGTTTTTCTTTTTCTCTCTCCCTCTCCCTCTCCCTCTCCCTCTCCCTCTTTCTCTATATCTGTCTCTCTCTCTTTTGACTTTGTCGCGGCTTTACATTATTTTATTATTAGATATGTGTTTATTTTCATGAATTAGATTTTTGCCAGCCCAAAAACACGAGTCGCAGCTGCTGTTTTGCAGCAACTGTGACTCTGCGAGAATTTTAGCATTTTCTCAATATTTACATGTTTTGCTCTTTATACTTTTTTTTTGGGAACAGCTCTGCTCTGCACTGAAAGTTTGAGTGACGTGCACGATGGATTTTTGTTTTGAAAAACTGATAGAAATAATAATTAGAAAAATTTAAAATTCACTTCTCTCCTGTCTGAAATCATAGAATATCTAAGCTTTCCTTCTGTATATCAGACATTTTGTTTGAAAAGCTGAGCGAAATAATAGTATTGAAAACATATATTTCTAAAGAAAGTACTTTCAAAATATTGAAATACACTTCTCTCCCGAATAATCATCGAATTACTCAGTTCATATTTTGCTTGTACTCGCAAAATTCAAAACAGAGTATCTTGTCGTCGCGCCCAACCTACGATTATCAGCTTTACAATTTTCTTGCTTTTTTATTGCATACTTTGCGGCATTTCGTTGGTGTAACTAATTTTTTGCAGCTCGGACGCCATTTTTTTCACATTCGGGCCCCGTTAATATATATACACACACACATGTTTATATAAATATATATATATATATTCGGATACATATACATTATATTTTTTGTTGGATGGGTCACAAATTTGAATGCAAACATTTGGTGTGTGTATGTGGAAGCCACATGAAATATGATAATTCATTACACGAGCGTACAAAGGGAAAATAATGCTAAGGAAAATATAAAAAAAATGAAGAAAAACGCCGACGACACTCACTCAATTGTATCTTATGCAAATTGCCAGTGATTTTTCCTTTTTCCTGTTTCCTGTGCTGCTTAGCACACGCTGCTCGTGTCCTTTGTGGCCGTCAAGGCATAAAGAGAAAAGCTTGAACAGAAAAAAGAAGGGAAAGGAAAACCCCTGGAACAAGGGGGCAGCCCCAGCACAATGCAAAGCAAAAACGTTGTGAAAACTCTGGTGTAACATACGCAAAAATAAATAAAAAAAAAAGGCAAGCAAAAAGAAAAAAAAAGAAAGAAAGGAAAATCGTGAGACATGCGTTTTCTAAGCTGTTTCATTTATTATTATTTTTTTTTTTTGTGTCTGTCGCTTTTGTTGTTGATTTTTACGTTTGGCAAAATGCACGAAAATATATATATGTAAATATTCACAGCTGCGAAATTCGGGGCAAAAACATTTTAATTACACGAAAGAGAGAATTCTTTTGTTACATGCATAAATTATCCACAATATATATGCTCATAATTTATTTGCACAACATTTTTGGCCAAAAATTTATGCGCCCGTAAAACAGATGTGCAAAGCAAAGTGACGCACAAAAATGCACATATTTGAATATTATGATAACCCACATTATTATTGTTGTCACATTATGCAAAAAAGGCGATTACTGTTTGATTTTTGATTTTTTTTTTTTTGGGAATTCAGAAAAATATTTTAACATCATTTTGCAGAATTAAATATAAAGGTTAAAATTAACATTAATATGATTTGGCATTGTTCAACGTGGATGAATTAAAATAAAAAACATGAGAAATTTTATCGCAGAGCGAAAATGTAATTTATCAACGCTTCCTTTTTAATTATTTTATATTATAGAGAAAAATATGATAAGCTACTTTTTATTTTTGTTGCCATGTTTTCAATTGTCATTTCAGCTTTAGCACATGTATTCAATACCTGTCGGTAGTCATAATCTTCGTTGGAAATTTCTGTGTAAATTAAACAGATTTATTATGATTTGAAATAACTATGTAGTTGATGAGCAGCAAGCACATTGATTGTTATTAGTTGAATGACAATTTATTCAACAAATTATTTAAGCCTTTGAGTATAATTAATTTGAATTATAAGTTGAATCAATCAGCTTGTTATGTAAATATGATTTAAGTACCAATAAATCCTTTATTTACCAAGGACTTTGCACTTTAATTTATCGCTGACTGCTGTTCTACAACTTGTCGTAAAGGACTTTAGCAATTCAGTTACTTCAAATTATAAATGGCATTCGCTTCAACGCTGGCTGGCTGGCGTTCATTAAGCTTCACTGACTTCTATTGCTGCTTGCAGCTTTCTGCTTTCTGCTTGCTTGTTTGCTGCTTTCTGCTTGCTGCTGTGTTTGCTTCATTTGCTTGGTTTCTGGCTGAGCTGAGCTGAGCTGAGCTGAGCTGAGCTTCGGTTTAGCCCAGCACTGTTTTCTCGCTCGCTCATCCACTTTGGCTGCCAATTAGCAGCATGCCCCATTGAGCATATGAAAAATGAAGTTTGCTGCGAGTGGGAAGCGGTTTTTGCTGTCGTATATTGAGTGTTGGTGACAGCAAATGACGCTCTGATGAGTATTGCAAATTATTTAGTTCAAACAAATTGCAAAATTGCCAGCTGAAGTGGCCTTTTAGAAAATCGCTGCTGCTGCTCTCGATGTATATTCCATTTACCATTTCCCCTCGCTTTTTGTTATCAATCAAATTATTGTTGCATGATTTTAATTAGCCGCTTGCCAACCAGATCAAATTGGAGTTGCAAATCAAAAATGACTAAAACTAATTTGTGTCAAATTGTTGACTGCGCAAAAAAGTTGCACTTTGAAACGAAAATATTAGTTTTGCAAACATAAATCTAGATTTTCAAGTGCTTATCGATATTTTCGAAAATACTAAAAGTATTTTTTCTCAAATATTATTTTTTAATACAAGTTTTAGCTCAGCTGTCTTGCCAGTTTACTAATGAGAAAATTGCCCCCCACTCTCATTATTGCTAGCAACTGCTGTCAACAAATGGGTGTGTGTGTGTGTGTGTGTAACTGCGCGTAAACTTGGCCTGGTCAAGTCAACGAGTTTTCTGCCTTCTCTTCAGTGGCTCAACTACATTTTCGTGCTGTGGCTTTTTATCGCTTTGCCCGCTGCACTTGGGCAAACAAAAGTTTTGCGCCAGCAGCAGCAGCAGCAGCAGCTAGTTGAATGTGGATTCGGGGGCAGAGAGTGATGGGGGGTTGGGAGCTGCATGGGTTGGACCCCCCTCCGGCTCATTGGTTTATTTGTTTGGCCAGCCAAAGTTTGCTACCTTGTCTCAGATAGAACTGCCAGATACTTTACTTGCCGTATATGTTGCTGCTGCTTTTTTTTGTTTTCTAGCACTTCTATTTCTTCTTCTGTTATTTCCTACTCGGCAATCGATGAAGCGTAAATGTTCAAATGCTCAGATATTTCCTCTCAAGTGGCCAGCGGGCGTAAAAAGCAACAGCAAAACTTGTTCTCTCTCCTGGTTGTTGCTGCTGTTGGAGTTGCTCGTGCTTTGGTCATTACTTTTGGTATGGCCAGCAATGCGTTGCTGCCGCAGCTGACCAAAGATACTTTTGTATCTTACAGATTGCCTTTGGGTGTTTTCACTGAGTAAATTTTGTCGCCACACATGCATTCTGGGGATTTTGCGAACAGCGGCAACATTGTAATAAACTCTAAGAGCGATCACACATGCCCACATCGCTACACCCTCTACCAGCCCCTCTCCATGCCACCCCTCTACCAGAACTATTTTTTTTTTTTTTGGGTTAATTTTTGTCAAGCGACAATTTTTTATAGATGAAGTTTTATCAACGCGTTTTTTCGCCCTTAAAGTCGAAAGTTTAGTTCTAGCAAAAGTTTCATACGCCACCTGCGGAAAAGGATAAAGTGTAGACGGGCAAGTAGGTTGGGAGGGGGGTGTGTAGACTGGTTGAGGGGGGTTGTCTCTGCCAATTGGAATATGATAAGTGATGTGCCCCAGCGAAAAGCGCTAAAAGTCAAAAGTTTTTTGCGTGCCAAAAGTGAAATTGAATTTTTCACTGTTGCTGAGGGACAGAGAGCCTCAAAAGCGGTGGGCGTTGCATATGAGTTGAGCAAGTCCCTAACCAGAAAAAATATGGAGCGTGTGGGAAGAGGGTGGGGTTGAGGTTTAAAAGTCAACATAGCCAAAGCTTTTGAAAAAGCTACGTTGCTGCGTTTTCAGCTCATTTTTTTATATTTTTTTTGTCGGCTCGCCGTTGAGTGCTAAAGTTTTGGACTGCTGGGCGTCGTTTTGGGGGGGCGGTGCCTGTGGTGACGTGGTGCGGCAAAGCGATGCGGTTGCAAGCATAAGCATGCATGTGCAACAGCAGCAGCAAGCAACCAACTGGAATTCCGGGGCAACTGCGCGTCGGGATAAACGATAAATACGGGAATTTATTGAGTCCGACAGGCTGCGAGATGCTCTATAAAGGCTTTAAGATTTATAGAACAGAATATGTTGGGTTATCGAGCACAGTTTCGATACCTCAAATTAATAAAATATTAATGAGTTGCAATTAATATTTAATATAGAATTTGCATGCTTAATTTAATTATTTCTCTGAAATTAATCGAATCACAATTGTAACCTCTGTGAATCTGCTAAAACTCAAAATTCTATTTAGGATACATAATTATATATAACAGATTTTAGAATTGAAATCTTAAAAAGCGGCAGACGAATCCAAATAATATTAAATCTAAAATTTGCATGCATTATTTAATGCGTGTTCTAAAGTTAATTGAATCCTGAAAACTAAATACAATTGTTAGCCCTGTGAATTAGTTAAAGCATCAAACTTGCTAAAATCATGTAAAGGGTATATTATTTCTTAATGTATTTATGCTAACTGCATGAAATTTCTCACGAACGACTTTTCTTCCCATGCGAAAATGACTTCAAAATTGCCAAACAAAAGTGAGAAAAAAGATAAAATAGTTGTTAAGTTATGATAATTTGAGCTGTCTGTGTTCACATGCACACAGTATATAGACTTATATATATATATATATATATATATATGTCTTTGGTTCACGTGGTGCATTGCGCACCACTCAACAAGTGGTGTTTGCTTACATATCTTTTTTTTATTTTGTTCTCAGAGAATGCACAAAAATTGCATTTGCTTTGTTTTTCAGTTTGTGCGTGTTGTAAACATGACACAGAAAAAAAAGAAAAAGGAAGAAAGAACAACAACAATTCGTAAAATGTAAAGAAAATAAAAAACATTTTGGGGCCAAGTTTTGAAAGTTGCAACTTATCTGTTGTTGCACAGAAGAGCATAAGAAAATGCACAAAAAAAAAAAAATACAAAAAACTTTTCCACAAAAGTTTCTTAAGCCATGTTAACCGCACACATTCGCACTATCAACAACAACAGTGAGTGCCGAGGGGGACTGAGGGGGAGTCAAAGAGTTGCATGCGGGTTTTTGGATGCTTGAAATCATATATGTGTGTGTGTGCGAGTGTGTGTATCTTTGCTTGCAACTTTGAACCGGTTTTTCCACTTTGGCCAAAGCAATGTGGGCCCGTTTCGGCGAGCTGCATAAAAAGCGCTCTGCTCTGTAATGTTGCAAAAAAAAAAACAACAACAAAAAAGTTTTCAAGACTCGACTCTTGACTCTCGACACGACACACGAGTCATCATATGAGAGTGTCTTACGGGTGTGCATGTGTATGTGCCAGTGTGTGTGTGTGTGTGTGTGAGGGTGTGTGTTGGTGGTCTCCAGAGCAATGCACATTATTGCACAGTTCGACGAGAATCGCTGCTGCTCCAACTACTGCCACTTCCACTCCCACTGCCACTGCCACTACCAATCCTACTGCCGCAACCTCTGACGTCTTCTTGTTTTTTTCTGCATTGTCATGCAAAAGTGGTAATGAAATAACGGTATCCAGTCAGCCATTCATGCCAGACCCAAGCAACCAAAGATCTGTTGCCCTTTCGCAGTCTGCCAGAGATTTCTCCTGCTTTTTTAACCCATTGAATGCAAGCGAATGGCGCCCAGATGCAAAACTTTACTTTGTTTACACTTTCGTAATAGTTTTGATAATGTCAGACAGAGAGCGATATATATATATATATATATTAAGAGATAGAGAGAGAAATATTTGAGAACAGCAGCTGCTGCTGGTTGGTTCTTTTTCTTTTGCTTCTGGCGTTGTCAGCTGAAAATCAGACTAAAAGTTCAGATCCCTTTCGTAGAAAAGCAGCTGCTGCTTTTTCGGCTGTTGTTCTACCGCATTAATTAAAGTTCTCAAGTTTGGACTTGTATTAACAAATATTTTTGTAATCCAAAAGCTATTGTTTCAAGTTGAAAGTTAGCCAACTAATTGCGATTTTACACTATAGCAATTTTACTACATGCAATTTATTGAGTGGGATTATTATAAAAAGTGAAGCTGATTTTAAATGCATTCTTAAACTTATTCTGTTTGGCTTTTAAATTAATATTAAAACATTAAATAAAATCCATTTTACTTTCTAAGAAGTAAGTTGCACTTTTTTCTATTTTTATGCTGCTAAAAGTACTCGTTTCACATTTGATTCTATCTCATATTTATTACATAAATTTGTCTTTCTGAGTTAATGTCTCTCTTGCTTTCAGCTCTGTCATTTGACAGTGACACCAAATGGGTTAAAATGCATCTTGTTTTAAACGTTGCCAGTTGCTGTCTCTACTGCTACCTTATGAACCATTTTCCCCCCTCTCTGCCGTACTTGTCCTTCTCTTATCTTGTCTTACACCTTTTGGTGCACAGCTTTTCGACTTTTTCGTTTTTGCTTTTTGTTTGGCAGAGCGAACTTACAACATGGCCATCAATATTTTTGCTGCTACTTCTGCTGCAGACACTCAGACACCCGAAAGAGCAAAAAACCCGTTTGCTGCTGCACCCTAAGATTGTCTCCCTACTCCCTACTCCCACGCCCCCCGCCCCACTCCGCCGACTGTCCTCCCTTTAGTCAGTTTGTATTCGCTTTGCCTTTAAATTGCAATCTTCTTCCGTTTCGTTGACTTTTGCTGCCTCGACAGACAGCGGCAGCTCCGCCTTTGCAACTGCAACGTCTGCTGCTGTTTGCAAAGGATAAACGGGCGCAGCTTAAACAGATAACATTCATTGTAACACACACCCCCAATAAGCAGCACCTACCATGCTGCTCCCTTCTTCCCCTCTCTCGTCACGCTTACCTTTCGTATTGTTGTCTGTGTGTCTGTGTGAGTCATAAGAAAATTATGTTGCATTTTATGTGAGCGCCATTGCAGCGCAGCTTTTTATCGAGTCGAGTCGACTCAACTTACTCCTATCCTGGCCGAAAGGCAGTTGCAATTTGGCTTCCATTTCATACATATATAAAGACATTAAAGACACCCAAATACGAGCACAAAGCACAGATTTGAATTAGAGCTGGATACAAAGTTTTTGGTGCATTGCCAGCCAGCCAGGCAAACACTGCGAAAAGCTGGGGCGGTGGGAGTAAAGTGAAATGAGGGGTCTTAAAAGGGGGTTGCGGAAGGGGTAGCTATAGCTTTGAGATTTGTTGCCACTGGCTAAATAATAAGACATAATCCCATTTTGCATGTGCCATTTGTGCCACATTCTGTGGCTCCTATTTGTTAAGGGTATTATCTGGCATCTTCTAATGCCAAATGTGTAATGGAGACTCTATAAGCCATCTTGCTGAAACTACTATTTTCATTATAGCCTTGCTTAAAGTGAGCACAATCAATTTCAAATTAATGATTGTCAGCATTTCTTATAAATAATTTTAAATCATATTTGTAGTTCAAAATAAATTTTACAAAAATAATAAATAAATACAAGAAACATATTTTTAAATAATCATAATTTCTAAATATTTATAATATTTGCAAATATATTCGTAGCTATAGGCTATAGGCAAGGGTATTTAATCTTTAGCAGTCCAGCAAAGAGTTCGTGCTGGCTGCTGAAGGATAACGATAAATCCTTATGCCAAGGATAACTCTTTCTGCACACTCACTCAACCAGACGGATGGACAGAGGGACAGGCTGACAAGCAGACAATCAAGCGTCCATTTTAAGGACTCAAATTGGGTTCGTTCGCATAGATCAAAGACAATGAATGCATAAGACTTGACCAGTAAAGGCAAGAATCTATGCCAAATTACATTGTAATCGAGCTGAGCTCAAATACACTTACACACACACACACACACACACAAATACGAACACACATCAAATAACTGTTTGGTGTGTTCTTACGTTTTACGGCCAAATTCAATGCTGGTAATTAACTTTGAAAATCCAATTATGGCAAAAACTTTTACCAGAGATTGCCAGTTCGAGTGTGTGTGTGTGTGTGTGTGTGTGTGAGCTGGGTGTGTAGAAAATTGCAAGTGTAAAACGTTGCCTTAGCATGTGTAGCATGTGTGTGTGTGTGTGTGCGTGTGTATGGGAGTGTGAGTAGGTGCATTTATAAGTGATATGCAGAACATGCAATTAACAAGAGCAAATTCACTCGACTCTGCCTCTGTGGTTGTGCAAGTGTGCGAGTGTGCATGTGTATGTGTGTGCGTGTGTGCCTGTAGCTAGACCACCTCGTCTGAGCTTAGTTCCTCACCCCCAATTGCGTGTCGTGTTGCCTTCTGCTCTTTCCCTGCAGTATACACTCACAAAAATTATATGGTCTTCAATGCAGAAAACTATTACAGATAATCGACCAAAGTACTTTTATAATATGGTGAATTTTAAAGAACAGTTAAGCTCAAATTGTTTTTGCTAATTTTTACCTAACAGATATATTTTTCTTAAATATAGTAATAAAAAAAATCGAAACAAATAAGCTAATTTAATGTTTGCCGATTGTTTTTAAAACAATAGGCAACACTTATTTCTCAGAGTGTAGCCACAAATACACTCCCACACACACATTCACACATATTGCTGCAGTCATCGCACAGCTTGAGTGAGAGAGAAGGGAGAGGGCGAGAGAGAGAGAGAACTCCTGCTGTTGGCTGGCAGCTGCAATTTGGTTAGCCGATTCCCGCCCCTTCGCACTAACGGACGCCATGCGTGCCATTGTTTCCATTTTAATATAATTCTCACGTAATAATTGCATTTGAGCAGTGTCAAACTATGCCAACAATAGAAGACGTGTGAACGAACGCCAGAAGAATCTCGACTCTGGCTGTGGCTCAAAGCTGTTCATTGCTCATTGCTCATTGCTCACTGGTGCTAGACAATGTCCGTCTCTTTAAGTTGACCGACTTTTCCACAAAATTTCCATAGAAAACTGGCAGCTTCCCTCTCCCCTCTGTGTGTGTGTGTGTGTGTTTTTTTTTTGCCCACAATGTGTTCATTAGTTTCAAGCGGAATGATATATGTATATAGGATTTGTTGATATTAGACCAACACCCGCACGTCTAAAACGAAACAAGAGTTTGAATTATATATTAATTAAATTCAAGTTGTTTTCCTTGCATGTACAACATCAATTGCAGTTGCCGAAAAGTCTTGCTATCTTTTGATTGGTTTTCTTACTGACAGGGGAATTTTGCAAAATACAAACAAATAATAATAAAAACATTCACTTTTCGTAAGCACAATTATTTATTATTTTTCTGTACAGCTTCTTAAGGCATTTATTTTCTGCACAAACTTCCTATTGCGTCGTATTTAAAAAAATAAAAAACATAATAAAAGGAAAAATTGAATGAAATTCTTATGTAAACTCATAAGAAGCTAAATGCGGATATCATCCAGTTGACTTGCAGCTTGGCTCCTGCTCCCTACTTGTTTATTATGTACAAAGGGGAATATCCTTTTTATTTTCGTTCGTTTCATTAGAGTTCAGCTATGAGGACTATTATTAAATTTATTCTATTTATTTATTTATTTTTTCTTTGGAAAATTTGTACACCGGAAATTGAATTTTTCACTTGCGCATCCTGCAACGGGGCACCATTTGTCAGCATATCTGTCGTCCTGTTTGCATTTAATTATTTTTAATTTCCCGCCGAGCAATTATAAGACATTTTTCTCCGTCTTCCATTCAGATGCGTAATGCGTAATGATAATTTAATTAGTTGCTGCAAGCCTGACAGCCTGGATGTCTGGCTGGCTGGCTGGCTGGTCTTTTAACCGTTTGCCAGCTCATTAACTGCACTTAACTGGCGCGCCGACGACTTTCCGTGAATTCTTAATGATAGGCCAAGGCAAGCAGCCTCTGCCACACCTCCCAACTCCCACTCACTGTGCCTGAAGCGTGATGGCGCCTCGGGTGGTGGGGGGTACGGCTGCGTTCTGACATTTTGTATCGCTTTATATGCACATGTCAATTAATGTGAAATTGATAGCATTCAGGGAATTTGCTTTTATTTTTGCATATGCCAATATTTACATGACAGACTGCATTGAGCCGCGAAATTTATGCGCAAACCGAATTTTGTGTGTGTGTCTGTTTGGGTGTGTGTGTGCCAGTATTGGTTGCTTCTATGTGTCGGTGCAAATATTTGTTCACGCACGTGTGTAAGCTACACATGGCGTATGCGTAATCAGCCAGCTGAGCAATCAAATGCATTATCTATGTACATACATAAAAAGACGAGTGTCAATTGGGATTGAATTTGAAACAAGCAGAAGTGGTGCGTGTCGATATTTATATGTATATATATGTAAGCGACTGCCAAACAGCGAGTAATTAACAACGAATTCTGAGTCGAAATGTGATTTGCGAGTGGTGGAACGAGTAGAAATCAACGAGTGATAAGCAAGAGTGACAAAAATCGAGTGTCAACTATCAATTACCTAGCAGCGAGCACTAAATAATGACCAATAAGAAACGAGTATAATATAAAAGTAGAAAAGCAGCAGCATCAGCATCAGCTGAATGCCAAAACGTAAGAAGAAGAAATAGAATCGCAGCTCTCGAAATTCGGAAGCGTTCTATTTCTGGCAATTTGCCTAAGTGCAACGGAATGAATGGACGGACGGCTGGACGCCGGTTGTCGACTTGAAAGTTTTAATTAGAAACGCAACTGCAGAGTGGAAGCCAGCCACACTAGTAGAGTAAAAGGAGGAGGAAGGATGCGGATGAGGACAGCAGTGAAGAAGAAGAAGAAGTGCAGAAGGCAGTCAAGCGAAATGAGCAGACAAAATGCGTTGACAGACGATGTGAAAAGAAGTGCGCAACGCAGCTCAACGAGGCCAGCGCCAAAAAGTAACTTTAATGGCAGTAAGCACAAATGAATGAGACAACAAACACATACAAAAACAAATACAACAACAATAGCAACAACAACAACAACAACAACATTAAAAGCGACAACAACAGAAATGCCAGAAAAGTGCACAATTTTATGTGGCACACAAAACTTTTGACATAAATTTGTAGCGCCACACAAAAATTAGAACTGATGCGTTTTTTTTAGGAGCTCGGCCAAACGTTTGCTACGTTGAGTTGAGTCCAGAGTTGCCACCTTTTGAGGCCTTTTACTTTTTGAGAGAAGAAGACAACAACAACAACAAAGAGTCGAAGTCTTTTGCCAGACGGCTGTCAAATTAATTTTAATGCGATTTTCATGACTGCATAACTTTTGTGGATTTTAACGATTATTGGCCCTAATGGGCAAATGCAAAAAGAGTGTTTGGAGAAACGCACATAACCCCTGAAGAAGTATACGATGACTGCTGGAATTGTTACCCGACCCGCTCTCTAGGTTCGTCGTCGCCACCCAATTGAAATAATCTTGAAATTTAGCACATGGCAGCGACAGCAAATGCACAAATTTATTGCCACACTGCCGCTGGCTTCAAATTGGGAAACTGTCTGAGGCTTAAACGCTGCCTCATGCATATTTGATGCCAAATATAAAGCGGCCATAAATTCTACTCGAAATTTACGCACCAAAGTAAAAGTAATGCCCCAACACAAAGAAAAGGACTTGACTTGACACAGATAGAGAAAAGTAGAGAGAGAGAGAGAGAGAGAGAGAGAAATAGTGAGAGAGATAGAGCTACGCACGCACCTATGTCTCAAGTTCTAAGGACTTGGGAACTTTGTCGTTTGATTTCTCGTTTTTCTTCGTTTTTTCTTTCCTTTTTCTTTTCTTTTTTCTTTTTTTAATGTAAAGGACAACGGTTTTTGTTATGGGTGGTGCTTAGCCGTCACACCAGCAAACATAAAAAACAACAACAACAACAACAAAAAGAAAGTTGCACCGAAAATTGTTTATTTTATTTTCGTTATTTATTTATTTATTTACCTTGACGGGCATATTGACAACTTGAGCGACTGCGTTTGAGGCTTAGCTATAATGGTTTATTAAAAATTAAATAAATATTGTGGTTCCTTCAACAACAACGGTAATAACAATAATAATGAGCAGCCTGCTGGTTTGCAGGTGTGGACTGTGTGTGTGAGTCTGTGTGAGTGTGTGTGAGTGTGTGTGTGTGTGTTGGGGAAAGCCTCTTATGTTTGGTAAAATTGAAAAGTTGTCAATCTCATCAAAAGTTTCATATATGCATAATAAATTTTGCGGGCAATATTTAAGTGAAAAGTAATTTTACGAAAATAACACTTTACATTTTAAGTGCTTTGCGCTTATAAAATTATTTAAAAATCATAAAAACATTAAAATAGAAATGCTTAGAGACAGGTTAAGGTCTACGTAAAACGAAATTAGTCAAAATAATAAAAACTTATGAGTAAAACTAAGAAAAGCCCAAATATAGAAATATTATGATATTTTTTTTAAGCTGGAGCTAGGAATATAACTAGTTTAGTATAAAGTTTTAGTTCTATAATTAGTTTTATATAGAACTGAAACTTAAAAGTTTTAATTAAAGTAAATTATAAACTTTGAAAATAATAAAAAGTGAAAAGAACTTGGACTTTTCTAATTGTATAAATATAATTTGACATGTGTGCTTAATGTTATTTTCTCATTTCTATATAATTACAGTTGTGCTAACAACGCTGATGAGCAGCTGCTCCCTGGTGATGGTCCTGGGTGACGAGTCCATCGATACGCGTGAAAATGCGGATCTGGTGTTGAAGTGTCGCTTCACCGAGAAATACGAGTCGAATGATTTCTCGTTCTTTTGGACGCGCTCGATATCGAATCCTGCGCAATTCGACAACGTTGCCATTGGCGAAGTGCAGTTGAGTTCCGGCTATAGGTAAGTAAATGCCACTCCCCCCCCCCGCCGTTCTCCCCTCCCATTCCTAGAGACTTATGTGAAATCCTGATGCTGAAACTACAGCAATGAAATGCGGTTGGGGAAAATGGCTATTGGCAGCTCCTGTTCCTCTGTGCAGTTATACCAAGTTAATTAAATCTCGCACATACACATTTTTGCTAGGTGTGTGTGTGTGTGTGTGTGTGCAATTTATGCATGCGACTGACTGAATGACTGGCAACTTAATTAAAATCAAGTTCTTGGCAATTTAAACCAGTTCGCATTTGCTGTTTGGTCGCGCCTTAATCCTTAAGCCATATTGCCAATGCCGAAGCGTGTTAAACATTTACACAATTATGAGGCAAATACACACACACACACACACACACACACACACACGCACATACACATCTCATATGCCTGTGTTTGTTTATGTTTCATTTTGATTACCCGTCCGCTCGCTCGCCATTTGCAATTGTATTTTTATTTGCTTCGTGCCACGATTTCCGCTTCCGGCGTCGCCTGCTTGGCCTGTTCAGCCTGTTTTTAATGTTTCGCTCGGTTTGACTCGTTTGCCGTTGTTTTTCCTGCTTGTTGGCTGTCGACTGTTGACTGCTACATCTGCCACTGTTTCTTGCTTCTTTATGTGGCAACGCATAAATTTTAAGTGCCCAGTCGAGGCCACAAAATGCATCGCCAGCCAAATGAAATGCCCAACAGCCAAATATTCACACATGTACCACTGATTGTGTGTGTGTGTGTGTGTGTGAGTGTGCAATAAAAGCAAATCAACACAAAATACAAAACAGTAAATAGAAATACAAAGCATGCCAAATATAAAAATACAAAAACAAAGTAAGCGCAAGCAAAGGATCGCATTGTGGCTAGGCACAGTGTGCAGTTCCCAGGCAAATTGTAAAATACTTTTTTTAACTGCAATTTGCGTCGAAAGCTAACAAGTAGCAGCAAGCAGAGCAGCCACAACAAAAGCATTCCCCATATACCGCTAAATCTATATTTATATCCATGTATCTCCATCTGTATCTATATCTGCGGCCATCGCTGTCGCTGCAAAAGTGAAATTACTGCTCATTTTTGGCCGCTGCGATTTTTTGGGGTCATCGAAATGCCGCCACAAACAAAATGCCATAACAAACCACAGACCCAAAGGCACCACAAACTAGAGACCTGAACAGCACCAGAACAGCACCAGAACAGAGCAGACCAGAGTGGAGACTGAAGCCTGCAGCTAATATATCGTTAAACATTTCATTTAACGAGCCAGACGCAGACACGAATATTTCGTTCAGCGTTTTGGAATGCAAGTCATGCTGCCAATTGGTGATTCTAAGCAAAACCCAACAAATCTCCCTAAAAACACCCAGCGAAATGCTAGAAATCAAATCAAATTGATTTAGCTGTAAATATCAATGATTTATGTTTACATTTGTAGCGCTTGTACAAACATATTTTTAATTATTTAAAATTGCACTCAATGATTGTAACATGTTTAGAATTGTTACTCAATTTATATGAACATTTTCTATGAGTTGGATTATATATATTTTAACATAAATGAACCGTCTGCAGTGCTTTGGTATATATGTATATATAGTTCAGCTTATTATTAAAAAACTCTTAAGCTTGTCGAAATGTTGGTGTTTTCATATCTGAGAATTAGCCATTTAGTATGCTGCCAAAATGTATGTGAAAACACACATACATTGAAATGCCGTTGAAAGTTAAAAGCCAAACATGTGCCGGAATGTCCCATTGGCAAATAATTGGATGCGGCGGCAATGGCCGTTTAACGTTTACGTCGGCCAAATGAGCAAGAGCGGGCATTGGAGATTGGGGATGCAGAGATTGATAAAGAGAATCTGCATTGGAATGCCTTTAACGAATTGGAAACCGAATTGCCGAGCAAAACAATTCGCAGACAGAGTGTTGCCTTCCGGCAGTGGCATACTTGAATATTGCAGGCAGCAGGGACCAAAAAAAAAAAAAAAAAAACCAAAAAACGAAACGGTGTACTACAAATCCCGCAGGAGCCTTTTAAGCGCTCAAGGACGTGCGACACGCGCTTGCTCCACTTTTGTAGTTGCTACTGTCGTAGTTGCTGTTGTTGTTGCTGGAGTTGCTGCAAATGCTTGCAGCGAAACGCTTGCTGCCTGCCTGCCTGCATTCGTTGAAAGCATCTCCTTTTCCCCAGTGGCTGGCGATGAGTTGAGAACTGCGCTTTGCCAGCAATTTTTATAATTTGCACCGTTTTTTTTTATTATTTTTATTTCATTTTGATATCCTTATATTTTGTGTGCACTGTCCGCTGTCGGCTGTCGGCTGTCCCCAAGCTCTGGCTGCAAATGAGCAGCTGCGACGGCCACTGGAGACGCGGCGACAAATAGAAAAATAATAATACAGCGCAGAAAATATAAAAGTAAAATGAACTAGACGACGAAGGACAAGCGAGCGAGAAAGTGCCTGCAGAGAATTGACTCAATTTGCCTGGCAACAATCATTTTTTTTTATAAGTACATGTTATGCTATATTTTTTTTTTTATTTTATTTTTTGGTCAACAACGTGGTGTCTGCGTTACTTTTTTGAAATGCTTTGCTTAGAAATTTTCGCTATATATGAAAATTCTTCTTTTTTTCTGGGTTAGCCAAGTGCTTGAAGCTGGCAGCCATGTCCTGCGCTGTGGTTTTACTGTACTATAACGGTCAACGCGTTCGTGTCTGGCAAATTAAACTGGTTGGTTTTTGTGTGTATTTTTTGTGTTTTGTCTTTGCGGTTCGCAGCAATTAGCAAAGTACGCGAGCAAAGTATGGAATATAGACAGCTGCGTAGCTTTGCGCTTTTTTTTGGCCTGGCCTGTTGGCAAAGTGAGTGTATTGTCAATTAAAGCCATAAAATGCGTCTAGACGCTGAATGTCTAAAATAAGATGAGCTCAAAGTTCGTTCATATCACAAGTGTCCACTCGAAACCGGACTGTTATGACGCCTTCGCATCGCATTGTAGCGTTCTCCACTTCGTTGCCATTTGACAAATGAACTTTCAGTTAGCAAAGGCTGGCAGTGAGGGGAAAGGGAATATCTTGTCTTGATTGACAATTCAATAAACTGTTGTCGTAGCAGTCGCTGTATCATCCATCGATCCATTTATTGACCAGCCAAGCGGACAGCGTCGCGCATCAATTTTCAGCAGTCGTTGTCTAGGACAACCAGTCAAATAATTAATGTGGTGCAAAGTTGTAAAGAAGTGTCACAAAAAACGAAAATAGAAATAGAACCCAAAAATACTTAAATAACTTGAAAATAAACTTGGAAAAACTATCCAGATAGCTGCCGGAGACATTCATTCACATAAAAAATATATATATTCCAAAAAGAAATTAGTTTCTAGTACTAAACAAGTATTAGTCTATTTCATGAATAAGCAATAATATCCTTGGTAAAAGTCTTCAATTAGGTTCTAAAATAAAAATTCCACTTGATTGTGCTTACAGTAAAGTTGGAGCAGTTTATCTAATGAGAAACTGAGACAACATTTTGATTTATTTGCACACTTTTAGGCGTTGGCAATTTGATGGATTTTGTATTGATTATCTTGTGCTAAATGCATTTTACTTTTCAAGCGCTAGTCAAATATAGAAATCCAATTAAGGCAACTTCCCAAAATTTACAATTAAAATGATGCCTTTAATTTCTGCCTTGGCAATTAAATTTGCCAAAAAAAAAAAAGAAGTGAAATGGATGAAAACACTTCCAAGCTCAACAACAGCAACAGCAACAGCTACAACAAATATTGTTGACATTTTGTTTGCCAATCGGTTGCTAACGTCTGGCAATTCATACCGCCCCCTCCTTACCTGCCACACCCGCTTCCCGTCTCTATGACGCTGTTGTCATCGTTATCGTCAATCGAAGTCATCGTCTAGGAAAATATGCAAACATTTATTGAACGTTGATTTTATTTATGTTGCTGTCACATGCCCCCTCCCGCCCTCTCTCTCTCTCTCGCACTCCCCTCCGCTCTGTCGGTTTATTTCGCACACTCTGCTCAAATATTAACATTTCTTATTTATTTATTTTGCGAATCGTTTAAAGTTGAACCACCTGCGGGGACTCGGCAGTAGTCAGGGCCCGCAGCAGGACATCGACAGCAAATTCAATATTAGCACAATTAGTGTTGGGGCTCTCGAGGGGTGGTAGGGGGTTGTTGCCACATCACCCGTTTCGCATAGGCAAAGTTTTTAAATAAAATAAATTGAATTTCGAAATTAAATTGCTGAGAATAAAAAGCCAATAAAATTTAAAATAAAAATGTCGCCGCCATTTAATATGTATTCAACATATTCTTTAATTTTACCCATTTTGTGTTCGTTACAGACTCGACTTTCATCCGGAACGCGGTATTTACGATCTGCAAATCAAGAATGTGTCCTACAATCGCGACAATGGACGCTTCGAGTGCCGCATCAAGGCCAAGGGCACCGGTGCCGATGTCCATCAGGAGTTCCATAATCTAACCGTCTTAACGCCCCCGCATCCGCCGGTCATCTCCCCGGGCAGCATTGCCGTTGCCACCGAGGATAAGCCCATGGAGCTGACATGCAGCAGCATTGGCGGCTCACCAGATCCCACAATAACGTGAGTAGAAGACAATTTTGCTATATATATATATATATATATATATATATATATATATATGTGTGTGGATGTAATGCTTGGGTTATCTTCAATGTGCAGATAAACTAATTTTAAACTTCATTTTAGTTAGTTCTCAGTTAGAGGCAAACAACTTTGGGATAACGAAGGTTGTTGAGTGTGGCACAGATTGTTGTCTGCGTCTATAAATATTTATAACTTTTATTACATTTCGTATAAAAACAATTCAATAATAAATCAAGAGATTTTCTACCTTAAAAGTAGGGTAATACATAGTATACATAAGATGTCTGTTGAGCGAATATTTTATTCAGGCTTGCAGACATTTATCTGTTAATCTATATACTATTTTAGCTGGCATCTATTCTCTATCAGAATAAAATATTTGTTATACACAAGCCTGCTCCAATTTGGCGCATTATTGAGTACTAAATCAATACAGAGCAGATGAAAATTAATTAGAAGCGCATCTCTTTTCCTCTTGCTTTTAAAAATTGTTAGTTACTTTAAAAATCGATAGCTGTTCTGTTTTCGTTAATTAAAAATGATATATGTATTGATCAAACTGCAACTCTTTCAACATCTCTAACAGCTGGTACCGCGAGGGCTCCAATTCGCCACTGCCTGCGAGCGTGTTGCGCGGCGGCACCAAGGATCAACCGACGAATGCGACACTGTCGATAACACCACGGCGCGAGGACGATGGCGCCAAATACAAGTGTGTGGTGCGAAATCGGGCCATGAACGAGGGCAAACGTCTGGAGGCTACAACCACATTAAATGTTAATTGTGAGTACCCAGTTGAATATAGCTTTAATTATATGCATGCTTATAGGCGGCAATTTCAACTGAAAGCAAAATGAATCTAGTTGGCTTAAACGTAATTGACCCAGTTAATCAGTTGCAGTCTCTAACTGTCTCTGGTTGACTCTTTTCTCCAATTTTCTCACACTTTGCCAGCCCTTTTTTGACAAATTGCCTTTGACATTATTACAACTAACTTGAACTCGGTTTTCAATTGTGTGGTTGTCTATTTATAAATATGGCAAATGCAGCTAGCTAATAGTCAACTTGCCTTTTTGCTCACATTATTCATTACAGTTTTCAAAAGGGGTCAAGTGGGCGGGGGAAGTGGGGGGGGGGCGTGTCATTTCAGTTGACCTCAGTGGCCAACGTTGGGTAACGACTGATTAGCATGGCTCGGCGAACAAATAAATAAATACATGGCTGCATAATGAAGTGACCAGACATGACCACTGACATTGCTGCAACCCATTAGCCCGCCTCTTGCAACTTTTCACTTGTGTGTGATGCTTGCAACGAGCTCTCAACTCAACAAATGCCGACACATTTGTTAAAATGCTGTACAAATTGCCAGAGAGCCATTTCAATGAGTCCCTAAACAACAAAAACATTAAACATATATATATATATATGTGTGTGTGTGTATATGCGTATAATCACATATATATATATATATATATATATATATATAGACATATATATATAGCTCCATTTGTACTTTTGTAAAGCACATAAATTAAGTGAAGCTGCTGCTGACGTTTTCTGTGTTGACCTGCTGACTCAGAGCGCAAGTAATTAGAATAGAAATTTATGTGTGACCAAAAACGTTGTCGCCTCTTATTGTCTGTTGTTGTCTGTTGTTGTTGTTGCAACAAGTGGCAGTTAAATGCTGCACAACGCCCATTTTGGGCCATTAGCGTGTTAGGCTATTAGAGCTAATCAAAAGCCAAATAAAAGCCAAAACCTGAAATATTGTCCCGTCAATTGCAGTCCAGCAACTGAAACACCAATAACAATGCCAGCAACAACAACAACAACTGCTGAGGTCAACCATCAAATGCGTAATTAATTCAAATACAACGCCACAAGAACATCGCACATGGTAATTAGTAGATAGCTAAAGCCAGAACCACAACGCAGAACTAAACTGCAGTTAGTGTTGCTGAGCTGCCGCTGCTGCTGATGCTGCTGATGCTGTGTGTCTGTGTGTCTGTGGTTTGTGTCTACGCTAATTGCGTGAATTGCATGCATTCTGAAACGTACCCTCAACTCACTATAAAAACCACAAGCCAAACCAGTCGAGTAAGCCGCTTGATTGATTAAGTGACTAATTACCCATCATTGGCCGAAAGAGAAAGTTCGAAAAAAAAAACAGAGTAAAAACTATAAGTATGGCAAAGTTTAGAGCCGAAATTAATATAGAGCTGAACAATGGCAAATCTTGAATAAAACTTAATTTCAATTTTGTCTTAGCTTTCAAGTGCATGCTAACAAGAGAAACCCAAACACAGTAGCCCAACAAGAGTTGAAATGTTCGAGACAAGCAAATCCATTCAGTTGTCATATTAAAAGGTATTAATAACACCAAGTCTTGCCCTGTTCCGCTCTATAAACCTCAATTAAGATCGTGAAAACAAGTTGTAGTTATTATCCGATTAAATAAAAATGCTTATGAATGGCAAAACGCCAACACGCAATATTCACACACTCATTCAACCATTCACTTTTTCACTCACACACATCTTGTTGTCAACAAGTTTTGCCAGTTCTTCCCACGTTTTGTATGCAAACAACAACAGTAAAAACTGTCGCTAATTAGCTGCCAAGAAAACCGACCACGCCCACACAGACCAGACAGCCTCTTGTGACGCTCACACATTGATTGAACTAATTAAAGCATTTGAGTTTATTTATGAATAAATAAATGAATGAATGAGTGAACAAAAGAGTGAGTAAATTTAATGGGCTGCATTTCAAAATAGATACGACTGCGGTTTAATTAAAATAGAAAACCATATCCCACACTCACCCACACATGTCACGCCCACCAAGCGGGTCAAACTGATTTGCATTTATAAGCCTTTTTAAATTAAATATAAAAAAGAGTGAAAAAAAGAAAAACTCTTTGTTGCTATTTAGTTTGTTGAACACAATGTTTAATTAGAAATATTATGCAATAAGCCAAAACCACAAAAGTAAACGCAACGAATTGTAATTTGGAATGTTATTAATTGGCATTCGAGGATGCGCAGGGGGTTGGGTGGGCACTGGCAAAGGGGTAATCGGTCTGATAAATAACAATTTTAAGAGCATATAGCTTAAAGGCTGCAAAAGGCATTCTTAAAAAGGCGCCGACAAAGACAACCGCAGAGGCGCTTCAAATATTTGCAGATGGAGTGAGAGAGAGAGAGAGAGAGAGAGAGAGATGAGAGTGAGAGAGATGAGAGTGAGCCATGTTCTTCAATATGTGTGGTGTTCGGTTTGTGGCCATTGGATTTTCCCTTGCGGTCAATGCTGCTTTGGGTCTAATGCGTTTTTAAGCAAGCCTCGAGGAGTTGATCAAAAGCAAAGGCAAAAGTCCTTGCCCAACGGGCAAACGAGCAAACGGCCCAGGACATCGACAGCATTTGCGGTTGCTGTCTGCTGTCTGCTGCTGCTGCGGGCCAGAAAACACATACACAGAAGGACTCCTTTTCCAAATGGTATTCTATGTTGGGGGCAAGGGCAACTTCTTCTTTGGTGTTTGCAAACAGTCAACAGGCATTTTCAACCATTTGCCTTACAAATTAAATCAAGCAACAATTTAATTGTTAGTGTTGTTGCCAAACGTTTTTCAATTCACCATTTTAACAATTTGGAAAACATTTTCTGATTTACGAGCATCAATAACAATTCACTTAGACCTTGGCCAATTGACACCTACAAATTAATCAGTAGCCGCCGAGAACTTTACCTCCATCAGAGCAAGGTCTCGCAACAGCCTCCTGACGACAGTCCTTTCACGTCCTTGTCTAATCGCCCTCAATAAGTCATTGCGAAATTGCGGGCTATAAATTGCAGCCGCCCATTGAAAATTCTTCTTCCTCGTCTGCTAATAACCACAAAATGACACAATGCCCCTGGAGAATAAAGCGAATTGGTTTTCTACTTCTTTTTTTTTTTTAAATCTTAAAGGATATGTTGAAGTACTTGGATGTCTGTCTTAATTGAAAGAAATATTAACAGTTGTTAATTATGTTCAATTGGGTTGCTTTCAAGCAATTTAAAAATGTCGTGGCATACTTTTGGGACATCAAAAGAAAGGCTCAAAAGCACGAACTCCTGGTTTTCTGGGAAACTACAAGGTTGATTTGGTTGTCCTTTCGACAGCTGGTAGCCCTTGTCAACAAAAACAAGTGTTTGACACAGGATCTGCAGGGATATGACCAATTTACAAACAATTTCCTTTTTTAAAGAAGTCTTTATCTCAGCTTTTTGAAGAACTTTCGTCCTTTTTATTGCCTTATTAGAATTGGCATGCACAACAGTACTCTAAAAGATATCCTGATAGTCCTTATTCTTTTGTCGAGAAAAAAACGAGTTTTGTGATGTCTGATATTTTTGGACAAATTATCTTTTCCAATCTTAAAAATCTAATTTTGTGATTTTCTGTGAACAGCAAAAAAGGTCTCCTTTGTGATGCTCAAGGATATGACAGTGTTATGGCTAAATATGGAACGTAATTATTATTGGTATTATATTGATATATTATAATTTTACATTGGAGCTGTAACTCAGCCAAACGATTGCATATTTTTGAAGCATTCGCTATTGAGTTGCATTCAATGCTTAGAAGGTCATCTTAGACACCAAATACCCAGCTCAAAGTGTGAGTGTCTCCCCACATGATTTACTGCCCCTCTACTGTAGCTGCTACTGTGCTCCTACGACTGATTGTTAAGTACTTTATCTGCAATCCGAGTAAGTATTCAATTACTTAAAGGGCAAACCCAGAGTCAAATGCTGGCTTAAAGGGGGAAATTGGTCGAGGGGAGGTGGCTAGGAAGAGTTTATGGTTTTGGCTTGCCGGCATTGAATTTATGCAGAGCGGATTGCTATACGTATTTTAAGCTGCGACGCTAATTTATTGTTCTGGCGCCGCGCATTTTGAGTGCGGCTGCCTGATGAGCCTAATCGGATCTCACCTGGGCACCCAGGCCACCCCTACCCTCCCCTTCCCCTCACCAGTAAAGCGGGCAGGCAACAGACAGCTGCTGCTTGGTGAGAATTGTTGCAAGGATTGCGAATTGTTCAGGGTTGCCAGGCGGCCAGGCTGCCAGTTTGCCGGGTTCCTGGGTTGCTTGCTTGACTTTCGATTTGATTCTAAGCCGACATTGCTTTGCACTGCTGTCAAATGTTTTTACCTTTTTGGGGGATTTAAAGGTGCTTAAGTCGCACAACAATTTTACAATAATATTGACAATGCGTATGTACACACACACATGTATGTATGTGTGTGTGTGTGTGTGTGTGTGTGTGTGTGTGTGTGTGTGTATTCGTTGTCCTGGCGCCTATCATTTTCATAGTTTAATGTCAGGCAATTAACTTTTGTCTGGCCTGTCGCAAAAGAAGCCCGAATCCAGAGATACCAGAAAGAAATGGACTGGGACAGGAGGATTGCCTGAGTGGGGGAGGGGTTGGATTGAACGCTCTGTCGCATCCTGCCTGGCAGCCTTGCCAGAATGCTAGCCTGCTGCCAGTCAGCGATGAGATCATGCATAAAAAGGCAGCCCGGGCACGTTCCGGATAGAGAAACTGAAACTGGAGAGCGGGAAAAGAGGGGGAGAAGTAGAGGATGGGTGCCTGTAGATGGAAATGTAAATGTAAATGTTGCCCGCTTCGGTTGGTTGAAACGACCTTGCGCCATGTTTGAACCTTAACACCAGGCAAGATGAGCTGCGAGGGGGGGAGACGCAGGAGGCAGATGAGAGATAGGGAGGAGACGGGCCAAATAGGCAAATAGGCACAGCATGTTGTGGAAAATCAACGAAGCAAATGCCAATACACATGTGCCAATAGAAGCGGCGAATTGGGAGGGATACGGTGGGTGCAGAGGGGCGTGTAGTGAGTGGTTTGGCGATGTCCTTTGGCATTAGGGATTCTAAGGCTTAACATGGCGTAAACACAAAAGCCTCTAAAGGCATCAACTGCGGCATATAAAGTGGCATTACATAGAGTACAACAAAAACAAAACAAAAAAAAAAAACAGAAACGAGACAGCAAAAAAAAAAAGGAAGGACAGGCTACACAAACCAACTGGCAAATGGCAGGAAGTGACTGCCAGGACGAAGCCGCAAAAACAAAGCGCAGCAGCATGGAAAAAAAAAACAAAATAGAATAGAAACGAAGCAAGCAACAAAAATAAGAAATTGTCGAGTGTCCTCTCGTCGTTTGCCACGCATTAAATTGAAGATGATGATGATAATGCGACCAGATAAGAGCCCGGCGACCAACAGCAGATTCTACTCTGCCTGCTGCTTCTGCTGCTGCTGCTGCCGCTGGGTTCATAGGTAACAGGCAACTTAACGCCAATAATACGACAAAAATAGTCGGCAACAAGCCATGAAATGAGCCAGGGTTAACAGCACAAGACACACACATGGCCAAAAGAGACCCTCAAAACGAACCTCCTACTTATGTCTGACATTTGTGGTTTTTTTTCTGTGGTAGGGCGGCTAAAATGAAACAATGCAATGTCAATGCTTTTCTATCTCTCCATCTGCCACTTCCTATATGGTTTCAGTGTGTGTGTGTGTGTGTGTGGCTACTATTTACTTGGCATTAAGCAAACTTCAAATAAAAAGGATAACGACGCACACGCAAGCAACTCAAAATGGAAGTTGCTCACCAGAGCAACAACAAATGGCAACCAACAAACTGATGACTACGTGACAGACTAACAGATACCCAGCAATTGAAATCGCACTACAGAAATCAAATAAAAAAAATAACTGTTCAAAATCTATACCGATAAATAGACAGACTTGGCTAGCTATATATACACCTTCATATTCCCATCAAAGGAGACAAGAGCAACTTGTACACTTTGTGCTGTATTTTTATCAGTACTCCAACAAGAAAGCTAACTAAGGCAACAAAGCGACAGACAGACAGCCACACAAAATGAGCATCAGCCAACAATGACAACAACTTGGATCGTGAAAGTACTTTGGGAGTTCAATGGAGAGTGGGATACGGGGTTGCTTGGCTGCAAGGGTTGGCCTGCGGCTTGTTGGGGATGGTTGGGGCTGATGGGTTGGCCATTGGCTTGACTGGCGTAGAGGGCACGACAATTGCACACAATTTTCATTTATTGTTTGGCTACACATTTGGCCACATTATGTGAGCAGGCAGACAAGTAGACAGCAGCAGCCCAAGTTGAGTCCTTGGACTGAAACAAAAGGATGCTTTTTCTTTAACAACCGCCATTTTCCTATCTCTCTCCCTCTCTCTCTCTCTCTCTCTCTTTCTCGTACATTGGCCTAGGGGCAAAACGAAGAGAAATTGGAGCCCATATTGCTGGGGCGTTGGTATGTCTCCTCAGCATTCCGGGCTGCCACATTCTAAAGATTTAACTTGTAAAATCCCAAAAAAGAAAAAGAAAAGGGCACCCAAGATGCCATTGAGAGGCAGAGAAAGAGATGCGGCAGCGTTGCGTGCTGAGGTCAATTTGGGTCGAATTGCGGCTCGCATGTTGGTCAAAAGCATTCGTCATTAGCCATTCATCGAGTCCGAGCAGAGGCAGCACGAATGCTGCCCAATTGCGGATATTGTGCAAAACTGGCAAAGGAAATGTCGATAACAGTTACGGACACAAACTCCAAGTATCTGTTGTGCTAAGCTTATTAATTGAAATACAATATTTATGCGCATTAACGCGTACGCATCAACCGAATACTTCAAATCCTCCAGAGTTGAGGTCAGCTTTCTTATCGATATTAGCCTGGCAGCTGAAGTCGTCGAGGTGTGTGTGATAACAGGGCATTGCCTGATTGACGCTGCCAGGCAACAGATTGCATCAATTGGGGGCATAGAGAGAGAGAGGGTGAGAAAGTAGGTTTCATTGAATTTGGTATCGCATAACTGTAATCATAGAATACTGTTTCAAAGAAAAGTCGAATGCGGAACAATTAAGTGAAGGAGTTGGGCGAGAATCGATGACAGTTGACTTGAGAAAGGTAGTTGACCATAAATGAAATCAGGCGAATTAATTAAATTTGAAGTAAAACTTGTCGAGAATACAAAATTTACTGATATTTGTAGAGCAAATTCGAAAGATGTTTCAAATAACCCTATATTAAATATTTTTTTATACGTTTCTTAATACTACAGATATTAATTTGTTTCTGAATGCGACTTGGTAAATACCAAGCTCAAAGATTGACAGACTGGGGCAGTGGTAGAGTCAGATGGCATCAAGTGTCACCACACACATGCCGCTCCATCTCTATCTCTCTCTCTCTCTCACTCTTGGTTTGTTTGTCAGATACATAAATTTATGCAGCAAAACCAATGACAAGTTTGCATTGTTCGTCATGGCCTAGGTTTTGGCTCGACTATTGTTTGTTGACTGAAATGATTAGGATTGCGAATGCTGATGATGATGATGATGATATCAAAACGGAGAGAAGCATGATAATGATGTTGTTGCTGTTGTTGTTGTTGTTATTGTACTGCTGCTACTGATGATGTCAATAATAGTGTAAACAGCAGCTCGCATCTCCATTGCCGATGCCTCAATTACAATGAGGGCTGTGCTGCTGGATGCACACAATGACTCGACATTGTTTCAATAGACTAAACAAACTACCACACACACGGTGAAGGCAATGGTTTTCCAATCTCCATACATATTTATGTCCAGTGCGTTGGCATCATTATCAGCTTTGCTAATTAAAGTAAATTCTGTGAATCAATGAAATCTCGCTACGGCTCCAAATTTAACAAATACCAAGAGTATATCCAACAACGGCATAACCCACTGTTAATCCCTCTCCAGCTGACACTGCCTCCGCCTCCGCCTCCGCCTCTGCCTAACCCAATTAAGCTCCTTGCGTCACCGCATAAACACGTCAATAATATTCAAAATTGAAATGTCGAAATGCTAGTTTTGCACACATTTGTTTGACTTTGCAGTATGACGTGTTTTTCGCTGTTGATGAGGGTGATGGTGAGGGGTGCAGGGAGGTGGTTGGCATGTGGCAGACAGCGCCTGCAGCCAATATCCTCCCGGTGTTGCAATGCAATCTGCGCAAACTGCACCAAATTGGCACGAGAGCCGCACACACAAATTTTTATTTACAAAACTTTGCTGCCACATTAGAGTCGGGCGCACATGTGTGTGCCACAAAAATATACATAAAGTTGCAACGATATTTTTGTTGGAGCAAGCGAGCGAGCTCGTTTTACCACTTTAGGATTTTTGAGAGTTTTTCTTTTTTTTTTTGGGACTCTCAGCATGCAAATTTTACGTGCAACTTGAGGGCGTTTCAGGAATAAATAAAGTGACCACAAATCGCGTGGCTATAATGGATTCCCACCGAGCTGCATGTTGCAGCTGCAGCTGCAGTCAAGCTTTTGCTGCAGTTGTTGAAGTTAGCTTTGAATAAAACTGTTTCGGTGTCCAGCAAGAATTTTATTTAGTCTGACCTGATTTTCGTTGGACTCCATTGCCATTTGTAGCTACAAAATGTGTTTGTGAATTTGATAAGTTTTATAAATGTCATTTTGTCTGATTGTTGTCCAAATCGTAATTATAAAATGTTGAATGCTTTTTAAAGAATAAACGGAAACAATTTTAAGCTGGCCGAAATTAAATTTAAAATGTATTCACAACATTTGCTGCTCTGATATCAATTGTCGCAACAGAGAAAAGAAGAAAGAAATGTAATTCTTTTATTTATTTTATAATTAAAAGTAAAACGAAGAATGTAAATGAATTATTATATGTCACTTGCACTATTTCAAATTTGTCCTTTGTCATTTGCCATGCCACATTTTGCAGACCAACATTTCTTAGAAAGCATTCTTGCATGCGGTCGACGCTTATAATAAATCTCCTCAACATTTAAGCATTCAATTTTAAATTGTCTGCTACAGAATTCGTTATATGTATAATGTTGGCTTAACAAACTAGAAGTTTGTTTTTAACTGTAAGCGAAATGCAATCAAAGGCATTCAAATGAATAAATTTTCAATTCATTGAGCTATAAGATTTGTAAGCGTTGTGCTTTAGACATTTTTTCTGTGTTGTTCGCTGCCCAGCCATAATTTCCAGAGTGAAAAAATGTGTGTAAACAATATACAAAGAACTGAATTGAGTTGATAAATGTGTAAAAGTAACACAACAACTATAAACATTCGAATCCATATATATTTATGGGAATTCAAGTGAGAGTGCACGTATTTCTATTTATTTAAGTTGATTTGCTGTTCATTTCATTCTCCTGTTTTCTATTTGCTTTCAAAGAATTTTTCTGTTTGGTTGTGTTTTTGTTTGTAAAAGCAAACATTCAATTGCTAGCATAATTGAATGTGCTTTTCTTTTATTAGTTTTACCTTTTTTCTGGCATGTTATCTAAACCTCTCTGCCGCATGAACAATTAGTAAATGCAATTCGTTTTTTAACAGTTTAACAGTTTAATATTTAATATTTCTATTTGTTTGACTCACTTTTTATCGCAGTTTTGTTAATTGCATAATTATATTTGCATTACAATAGCCAGCCAATTAAAACTTTTATTTATACAACTAATTTTCAACAATTTATTAGTTCAAATATTAAATGCAAATTTGGGAAATATGTTTTACAGTTCGCTAAGCAAAATTGTCCCGGCGAGAAAAAGAAAAAAACAAAAACAAAAAACAAAAAAACAAATGGAATGTAGAATAGAAAACGCATATGTTTATTTGTACATTTCTGGCATTGTTGTTGGCCAGCGGGCAAATGGAAAAATATTTACAGCATATCAACGTCTACATATAAATTTATTATGCTGACACACAGAGGCAGACGCAGAGTGGGGGGCTGCGGTGCTAAAAAATAGAAATAAAATATCTCACTTGCAACAGCATTTTTGGCATGGTAAAGTTTTACGACACAACACATGTTGCATGTGTATCCGACTACTTGTTCTGTTGTACTGCAATATGAACTGCAGTTCAACAATAAAATCAATACAAACGGAGTATAAAATTATATTTATAGTTGGAGTTGGTTTATTGAGAAAGATATTGAATGGGGTTTTGTAGTTCAGTGTTTAATTCCACCAAATGAACTTTGACTTTTAAAGTAAAAATTAAACTTTAACATGGTTATAGCGGTTAGGCTCTGTCATCCAATACTCCCCAACCCTATATATATATATATATATGTTATCTGTTTGCTTTGCCAGTCTGTCACAATTGAGAACAGTAGTAGTAGTAGTAGTAGTAGTAGTAGCTATAGTCAGGCAGTGGTTGTTCTATACGCATTTCACTTTTGGCATACGGATTCGCATTCGCTTCCTTTGCACATAAGTGCTGGCGGAGAGCTTTGGGGGGTCTATGTAACGAGACTATAGAGCCACTATAAGTTCTCAACTCATGCGAGTGCATGTGAGCAAATAAAAAGGCGGCAAATGTTGCAGAACGGAATGGACAACAACAGCAACAGCCGGCAGCAACAGCAACAGCAGCAGCACGCAGCTAGCAACGTTCAACTGGCAGCAGCCAGCAGCAAAACTATTGACGAGCACACTTTTTTTTCTGGCCAAAAAGGAAAATGTGAATGCTGTGAAAAGTGCGGCAAGAGTGCAGAACAAATGGAACAAGTTGCAAAAGCTAAAATGCCAGCCAAACAGCGGCAGCAATAAAAGCACAACGGAAAAAAGAAAACAACAAATGAAAAATTGTGCTCGGCAGCAATATGAGCAACAATCTTGAATATTGTACGTTGCATATGTAGATACATTTCCTGCAGCTGCAGTAGCAGCAGCAGCAATCGTATATGCCAAAGGGAGTAGGAGGAGAATGGAGGTGGTGTGTTGTGTGTGTGTGTGTGGGTGGTGTGGGTGTGTTGTAACAGTGCCACGTGGCTGGTAGTTAATTTAAAAAAAATTTTATTTACATTTCGCCTGCTGGCGAGCGGCTTGTGCTTGTTGTTGTTGTTGTTGCTGCATTGTTTACATTGGCAGCAGCTTCTACTTGACTTACAGCAACATCAACTGCAACTGCAACTACAACTACAACACAACTATAACTATAACAACAGAGAGACTATCAAGCAGCAGCTGACGTTGCTTGGGGCATATATGCGGACGGGGAGAGGGGGTGCTTGGTTGTGGGGTTAAGGGAGACCATGGCGGCTTTTGCTTGAGTGCCGCTGGCGGCAGCTGCTGTTACTGCCATAACAAAAACAGCAGCAGCAGCAGCGTCAGCTAGCGGGCCAAACCGCTATGTGTTTTTATTGTTGGCCCCAGGCTGCCACACATGACGCTTGTCTATGATAATCATGATGACGATGATCATGTTGTTGTTGCAAGTGCCAGTTGGCAAGTTGCAAGAGTTGTTGCCCCAAAGCTAGCAAAGGTAGCAACCGCTCAGCTGCAATGATAACTAACCCAACAATTTTAAACGCAACCAGAAATGGAAATTGTCCAATTTTTTTTTTTTGTTTGTTGATTTTCTGTATATTTTAATTCAGCAATGAAATGTATATGCGCTTGAGAAAGTTTTTTTGTGCAGGTCGCAAAAATGTGTACTATTGTGGCTAGTCCAGAGAGCATAGTACGAGTTTTGTGTTGTGTTGAGTACTGCTCAAAATTCAATTAGAAAAGTTACGGAATTAAATAGTTTTCTGTTGTGCCGAAATAATTTGAAAACTTTTCATTTTCAGGCAGCAGCCGCAGCAGCAGCAACAAGAGTTGCTTAGAAACGCTATAGCAACAAATGTTTTGCAGAACCAAATGAAGTGTCTGTGTGAAAAGTTAACTACTGCTTAATTATATTTCTTTAAGAATTGCATATTTCCATATAAGATGGAGCTTGTTTTTGTGGAGGTCTGCTTAGTTTCTTTTGATCGGAAAATCATTCACTGAAAAACCATCCACACATATATTCTTAAGAAAGACATTTATTTGCACTAAGTGCTAAATAGAAATTAGGGTGTTTTTGTTTGTAATTTGCAAGATTTAATCAATCAGCTGTCAGCAATCCTTTATGCCACTGAGAACAGACAGCTGTTGTTTAAACGGAGAAGTAGAGTTGATTCCGGGGTGGTAAGAATCTGTACAAATTAACTAAATATTTACAGAGGCAATAACATCTGCATAAAGTGCTTTGGTTGTTTCAGTTGCTGCTGCTGCTGCTGCTGCTGCTCAACTTCTACTTTGTCGAGTTGCAGTGGAGCAAATTAATTTAACATTAAATTAAATGAAATGCACCGCTGCAAAGGAAGCAGCAAACAGCAAAGCAACTGCTGCACTAAGGGGGCACAACTTTGACTCCAAGGAATCCAAGGACAAAACGCAACTTCTTGCGCTAAAAGCAAAGTTCCTACTTTGTTTCTTTCTGAATTTAATTATTTAGGTCAAAGTGCGCTGTCGCGCCCAGTTGCCAGTTGCCAGTTGTTAGGACAATGCCACTCCAAGCCTCCCACGCACCAAGTCAGAACATATCCATATATATATCTGTATATGTGTATCTATATATTTAGACAGTGTAGACGCGCCCTAAAAAAGAAAAGAAATAAAATGAAAAGCAAAATGTATGCGAATTGAGTTTATTATATAGATATAGGCGTAGAAAAGCGTGATCTGCGGGGTCTCTGCCACACCCCACACCCCACCCCTTCCTTTACCCATGCCACTTTTTTCTCTCTGTGCTGGCCCTCTCTCTCTCTCTCTCTGCTGTCACTGTTATCAAGCTCTCTGGGGTGCACGTCGAAAAGTTTTACTTGTTTTATTTGTTTTATTTTCGGCAAGTAATTCCGTTTTGCGCCTAATGCTATGCTACGCTTGCTATCTCACTCCCTCCCCATCCCATTCTCTCTCGCTCTCTTTCTCATTCACACACCACAGGAAAGTTAAACAAAGCATCAAAAATTTGCTGGCTGCTGTTGCTGCAATTGCTCAACTCAACTCAACTCGACTGTTTCAACCGCTTCAGCTATTTCCACCATCTGTGTGTGTTGTGTGTTGCCTGCCGCCCTGCCCCGCCCCGCCACGCCCTAACCCTAGTTAGCTTCCCTCCCCGGCCCTAACCTGCCCCCTGCCAAACCCCCTTGTTGCCAACAAAATCTACACATCTCGTTTCGCTGGAAAATTACGCCATTCAAAAATTTGCTTTACGTGTTGCCCGAGTTTTCGTTTTCATTTTCCGTATTTTTTTCTTGTATTTTTTTTTCGTTTTTTTTTTTATATATATTACGTTATTTTCTAGTTCAGGCTTGGCAAATTCGCTTGGCCCATTTTTGCGACTAGACGTGGGCAGAAAGAGCATACTGAATATGTTATGAGAGTTGCCAGTGGCTGCTGCCAAAGATTGAATTTAGATTAACTTAGTTTAATATTTTGTCAAAATTGTTGCTCTTAGCTGTTTTACAGTTATGCTGTTATGTTAAACCAATAGTTGAGGGAGAGAGTTAGACAAAGATAGAGAGATATATATATAGAGGTAGATACAGAAATAGAAAGAGATGTAGACAGAGAGAGATTGAGATGGAGACAGATTGAGATATAGATATAGATAGAGATAGAAAGTAATACACTGGGATAGATAGAGATATATAGAGACAAAGAGTTAGATTTACAAAGCTGTTGAATATTATTATTCTCATAAAAATATCGTGATAACGAAGGTATGCAAACTGATTACCAACTTAAGTAAGTGCAAAACAGGTTCCTCTGGCCAGACTAAAATACTGCCACATTTTCTTCAAGTAGGAATAATTACATTTTCAACAGACAGAGATAGACATAGTTAAACAAAGATAGGTAGATCGAAGGAGATGCCAAAAGCAACTATGTTCTACCAACAATTAGGTATGGCTTATAGCTAACTCATTAAAACTGGCCTAGCTTGCACTTCTCCAGTTCTTCAACACACTCACACTCTGCTAAGGGCATCAAGAGCTTCGACTTTGCCTATAATTGTTTCTCTCTGCCAGTATTTCTTTTTTTCTATATTTATTTTTTTTTTTTGGCGCGCACGCGGGCAAGTAAATAAATAAAAGCAAAAGTTTCGCCCTGCACGGCTGTTACTTTTTGCTTCATGCCCTGTGCAAATAGTAGCAGCAACAACAGCAACAACTACAACAATAATAACAACAACAGCAACACAACCAAATGCCAACACTAATGACATCGTTTGTGGCCTGCATGATGTTGCCCAGTCCTCGCAGCTTGGCAACTTTGCACAGCTCCTCCTCACCGGCAACATCTACAATTCCATGTGTGCTTAGCTGGGAAAAAAAAAGTAGCAACACCAACACCAACAACAAGAAACTTTGTCAATAATTTGGCTGCCTATTTAAAGCAGCCTCTGCCAAATGGGCAAAGTTGATGCCCCACTCATTCCTTGTATTTCTATTTTTTTTTTTTACTCTCCCATTTTTGTTTACCATTAAAATTCCAGCCAGACAATTTACAAAAATTTGTGTTGTTTAAATAGCGTGGCAGCAACAACTTTTCCCTCCAGTATGTGTGTTATGTTGTTGCTATTGTTTTGTTGTGTTGTTGCTGCCTCTTTTTAAATTAATTTAGGGCAGCTTTGATTGCAACGATTGCGCTGTTGCTCCTGCTTCATTCAGCCTCCATGCCCTGTCTGCCCCACTCCGCCCCACATCTTTGTGTTTCGGAAAATTTGTAAATTGTTTATGCTTTTAACATGTCCGAAATAAAGAGAAGAAAAACGCAAAGCGAAGCACATAAAATTAGTTTTGTAGAAAAGTTTTATCCATTGATTTGCCACAAATTGTGCCATAAAAATAAACTTGCAGCGCAATTTGTGTGTGCCTCGTATTTATTCATTTGTTCATTTTGTATCTCACAGATACAATTCCATTTTGTGTAGTTTTTAATGGCTACAGTTGATCAATATACGCACACACACACACATATTGTTTTCTTTTCCCTCGTCGCTTTTGTTGAAAAACCTCATATGCAAAACATTTCATAAATCATTTCTAGCCAAATATTTTTTTGGTGTGGCTGGCACAAATTGTTGATTTCATTTTATGACCACAACTGCCCCAATTGTCGCCTGTATCTGTAACTAAAGTTGAGTATCTGAGTATTTGTGCATCTGCAGCAATATTTGTATCTGTGTGTGTGTGTGTGTGTGTGTGGATAATAACAGTTTGTAGTACAATAAACATTTTGGGCGCTTATCAGTTTTGACTGCTTCCTTTTTTTAAAAGCTTTTGCAAATCTAATTGAACCGGCTTCTAATTGAACTGGTTTCCATTTTATTTCTACAAATGTGTACTGATTTTGTTACCCAAGAGTGCTGGCATTAGAGCACTTTACAAACTATTTTAACTGAATATGTATTTTTTGCTTAGCCCGCAGAAAAATCTATATGGCTTTAGTTTTCTTTTAGCTTTGGCAATTGTTTATTTGTCCAGCATTTTGCTTTGTAGTTTAAAAATCGTTTGTTGAGTGCTCTGACTGCAATTATCAATTGCCATTCCGCTGCGCAATCTTAATTTCTTAGATATTGCTTCATAAAAGATCAACGATGCTTCAAATAAATAAAGTGCTCTATTTCAGTCTTTGATTAGCAATTTTAAAAACATATTCAAAAATCGATTCGAATGTTTTTAGCTTTTGCAATTAATTTTCAAGTAGCTTCAATATTATAAAATAAAACTCTTTCTGAAGAGCTCCTGATTTATTTGCCAATCTACCCAGACTACTGACAACTGACAGTTTCGCTGTCTTCTGGTTTTTATTAGTTTTTAGTTAATGTGCTTGTTAAACTTTATGGCAGAATGTCCACTCACTCAGTGGTTCACTCACTCACTCACTCATTCTTTGGCGGATGCTTGTTTATTTGCCTTGTCGACTGAAGGAATCTGTCTTCCTGTAATTTATGAGCTGCAAAAGAATAAAAAAAATAGGAAAAAAACCACAGAAAGTCTTCCTTTTACATTGACTGCTACTGCTGCTGCTGCTGCTGCTGTTGCCGCTGCTGCCATTCGTTTATTTTCTTTGGATTTTTACGCAGTAGTTGTTTTAGTTTATGCGCTCAATTTAGTAACTAGTTAGCCTGACGACGGTCTAGGTGATCACGGCGGGGTGAAGGGGTAACACATGGTCAAAGCTGCTGGACAGCAGCAAGCCTGGTCTGTGTGAGTTTGATAGACAGAGAGCAAGCTTGGTTTCTAAACCACTTTCGACATGCCGTGCAGAATGAAAGAAAGAAAGAAAGACAGAAAACCCAGCAAGAAACTAATAAAAAGCCAAAGCAAAAACCACAAGAGCTCATAGCTCAAATACGCTGACAGCAGGCACGAGTTATGCGTACGTACATTTCTCTGGAATGGCCATAACACAGAGAGAGGAGGAGAGAGAGAGAGAGAGAGAGAGAGGAGAGGATAGTTGGCAAAAAAATATGTTGAAGCTTTTCCAACTAAATGCTATAAAAATTCTTGACTTAATAGGAAAACAAGACAAGAACATGAAGCTGCTGAAACGGTGAGACGACAACTTGAGTGGGTTGTGTGTTGGAGAGGGCAACTTGAACAGAACTTGTAGAGGCCACTAAAGAAAACTAACAAGTTACAGAAAGAGCCAAAGAGCCAAAGAGCATTCACTGATAGAAAGAGCGAGAGAGAGAGAAGCGGCTGAGGTGGAGGAGGAGGCGTTGATGCAGAGACGACGACTACCAGGCATAAAGGCAGAAGCCAACTGCTGGCCAACACACAGTAGGAAGAAAGAACTTGAAAGCCAAGAAAAACATTTAGTAAATGATGAAAATCATGGCAATAACAACTACTACTATGTCTTCTGATAGCAATGGCCTAAACGAGAGACAGACACATATACACACAATGAGTGAGATGCTGATTTGGTCATGATACCAAAAAGGAGTCTCTGGCCAGAAGCCCAACTAAGGAACTAAGCAAAACAAGGCACGCGGCCAACAACTGCTAGCCGCAAGCCAAACCAGGTCAATAACATTTTAGAGGCAAACGCAGCAGCTGCCACGCAAACGAATTAAAGCATTAATTGTGTAAGTTTCTTCTTGTTGTTGTTGTTTGCCTTGGAAGTGCTTCGAGTGGTTTTATATATACCCTGCAACTAATTAAAATGATTTACACAATAAGCTATCATAAAATGTTGTTGTTGTTGTTGTTTATGTTCATGTTGATGTTGTTGTTGCAGACGGAAGTTGGCAATCGGCATCATCACATAAAAGCAAACGCACATTTAATTTTTAATGTCGTCGACTTTTTAAGCCTTATTTATCTTGTAATCAATTTTAATTGAAATTTTCAATACGCATTTTGTGGAATAGAAGTATTATAATATTATAAGTGCAGGGTAGCTCATAGTCGCATAGTCATCGCAACACTCCACATTCATCCCTACTTAATCTAACTCTTATTTGTTTTGGGGTTTTGGGGGAAGTGGTTAACGCTTATATTGGATTGTGCGGTTCTATAATTTATTGTATTTCCGTTACGTTTCCGGCTAAGCTCCGAACTTTTTAATTTCACATTCATTAGTTACAAGTGGCGCTGCGCTCAAGACGAAGATGTGAGTTGCTCCAGATCTCGAGAGAGTTACGCTCATTTGCCTTATCATTTATCTTAGTTGGCCAAAAGTGCCGAGGACGTAGTGGGTTATATTTGATGCCGTTGCTGCTGCTGCTGTCGTTGCTGTTGCTTGTTTTGGTTTTTTGGCCAGTCACTTGGCCATATTAATTCCGCTTTCAACTTGGTTTTGACTTTGGCTTTAGGCGTGTGCCACGCCTGCCACCCGTTCCACTCCTCCTTTCAGCCACGCCTTTTTTCGTTTTTGGCCACACATTAAAACTGGATTTGTCTGAGGCAGCTGTAAGCCAAGTAAAGTTAAGCAAGAAAAGGATTTCAATTTTAATGCATTTCACCCGCTGTTCTAATTAAAATTAAAATTAATATTAGCACTAATTTTTATTGCACTTTTCATTGTATTATTTTTTTTACTATACTTTGGTGTCTTAGTTCGCTTTTTTAGCTTTTTTTTCGGTCTGTTCTGGGTTTTTAGTCAACCTGCTATTAAATTAATTGTCCGAAATCAACTGAAGCTGCCTTGTTAAGCTTGTCTGGCTTAAAACGTTTGCCCTTTTCACTTGGCCCTTTTGTGCCACGCGCTACGCGTGGCCATAACGAAATTAGATCAACTCCCCATCCCCCAGCTTCCCCTTCCCAAAAATAAGGATGAAGACTAGAAGCTGCTGCCTAATAACTAATTGTTGCTTAGCAGCAGCAAGCAGCGCAGTCAGTAAATTGCGTTAGTATTAAGTGGCCAGAACTGAGTAGAAAATTGAGTTAGGGCCGAGTCGAAAAATTGAAAATTTCATTTTCATTCATTTGCCGTCATCTCGGAGCTGAACGTGCGGATTAGCAATAAACTGTTTATAATGCAGCAGCCCAAGCGCGACTAAAAACTGTTAATTCAGCTTTCAATTTACAGTGTACAGCGCCATCTATGGGGCATTAGCGACCGATTTGCCCATATAAATTTAATGTAGCAGACTTTTCAGCGGCGGAAAATCTTTAATATTCATTATTATATAAATATTTTGTTTTTTTTTTTTGTGCGACTGGTGGGCGCCGAAATTGATTGGAAAAATATTTATTTGCAACACAATTTAACTGAGGGTGCGCGAAAATTTGAAATTGGGAACTCTCCTGAATGTGTAAGCAAATTCAATTATTTGAGAGCATAATTTAAGGTTTGGTCCGAAAAGCATGAAATTTATATGCAAAACACGCATCAAATTGTTTTCCCTCTCTCACTCTGATTTTTGTTTTGTATTCTTTTTTTTTTTTATATTTGGGTTGTTCTTTTTCTTTCTATTACTTAGCATTACTTTGTGTTCATTATTTATGAACACGAAGTGGCTACAAAATAATTGACGGCAACATTTTCGCTGTGCGCTTTAAAGTAATCAACAGTTGAGTTCGGGTCAAAAGAAAACTCCCGTCTTGGGATCCGTTACAGTTTTAGGTTAATTTGTTGTTTGCACAACATGAGCTCGGTGGAATGCAATGGTAGTGGCCCAAATGTGTAAAACATGCTCACAAAGAGTGACAATTAAGTCAATTTCAAAGCACCAAGCATTTTCAACAGGCAAAAGCGTAGAATGCGTCAATTTATAAACAACAATTTCTTAATGGTTTGTCGGCACAACTCTCGGATGAGGTTCTCCAGACAGAGAGCAAACTCGACGCACACACCAAAGGTAGACAATCAAATGTAATTACACGCACATAAACACGCAACGAGTGAACTAAAAGCAGAGTGCACAAAACAAAAAAATTAACAACCAGCTGAACCTGAAACGCTGCCCAAACCCCTGCCCCAACACAACCTTAACTTTATTTAGCTGCAGCTGCGACAGACCTGAAAAGGTAGCCAGGAATTACGCAATTTACTATAATTTCACAGATGTGGAATTTAGAGGGGTGTCTGGGTTGGGTTGTGGGTAGTTTCTTGCTCCAGTTTCTTAAGATTGCTGGCTGTCAATGCGGCGACAAGTTGGCGACTTTATGGACAGTCATTAGGCAACCGGCAGCCGACACTTAGCCGGCTCAGTTAATTACAGAGCAGCGTACAGCTAAGTGAGGTTAAATCACAGGAGGGAGTTGGAGTTGGAGTTGGAGAAATGCGGCTGACTGGATGGTGACAACTCTGAGAGCACGAGTTGAGGTTATAAACCACATAATTTTACAGCGTTTGCGGTGCCCAGGAGCCACTAATGCCAAAAGGGACAAGAACGTAATGCAGTCAAGTGCAGGTGCACAGATTCAACACAGTGGTCCACTGAAAGGGATGTAAACGGGGCGGGGGGCGGGGGGCGGGACAAGAGTTGTAAAATGTTGGCAAATTGCAAATTACAAATATAAAGCCATTAAGAGTACTTGCGAAAAGGTCTTGAAAGACTTGTGGCTTAAAATTAGAGCAGCGAAACGTGTCAAAATGACGCAGAGTCCTTGCTTGAGTGTGACGTAAAGTAACTTGAGACTTGAGACTTGAGATTGGAATCATCTGTGGATGATGTGCTTAAATAAATGCAAATAATTAATAAATTAAAGTTTGGTAGCGCAATTAAGGGGGAAAATTCGCCAACAGCATTAAATTGCTTTAAGCCGGTTAGCTACGTAAAAAGCTATTTGTATAGCCTCCAATTTAATCTAATTCGAAGGTCAAATTAAAGTAGGCTATAATAAGTTTGCACAAAGGCAGCCACAATAATCTTAGGTACTTTATTGAACAATTAATGTCCGACTTACAGACGACTTATGGAAATGCTTCGGGGCTGGGAGAGTGTATTTTGCTTGTAGAGGAGTTGCTAATGATTTGGGATTCGTGTGGCATTAGTCCAATGAGTCGAACTGAACCACGTCACTTGATTAGCTTAATTAATAATTGACAAATTTTTGTGGCTAATCAGGCCAGATACCACCCCCAACCCCCAACCCCCAACCCCCACCTCACCCCACCACCAACTGCAACTTGGCTAATTCAATTACAAGTTTTAGATGCCACTGATTAGGCAGCCCAACGAAAAATGCTTTGTGTTTATTAATTTCCATCAGTTGCGGAGGAGCGTAACTCTGATTTATGTCCAAACAGCAGAAAAGATATATATATATATATATATAAATGAGAAAAATATCCATTGCTAATTTCACGTTGTGTATTTTTTGTTGTTGTTTGCAGACTATGCCCGCGTTGAGGTCGGACCGGAGAATCCGCTGCGAGTCGAACGTGACCGCACTGCCAAATTGGAGTGTAATGTGGACGCGAAGCCGAAGGTGCCGAATGTCCGCTGGACACGCAACGGCAGCTTCATTAGCTCCTCCCTGGTGCACACCATCCATCGGGTGAGCGTGCAGGATGCGGGCAAATATACGTGCAGTGCCGACAATGGACTGGGCAAAACTGGCGAACAGGAGCTCATACTCGATATACTCTATCCCCCAACGGTGGTCATCGAGTCAAAGACGCGCGAGGCCGAAGAAGGTGAAACCGTTAATATACGGTGTAATGTCACAGCGAATCCGGCGCCAGTCACCATCGAATGGCTGAAAGAGGGTGCCTCCGATTTTCGTTATAATGGTGATGTCCTAACATTAGCCTCGGTGCGGGCCGAGCATGCCGGAAATTATATTTGCCGTGCCGTCAACATAATGCAGAGTCAGGGCCAGGAGCGTAGCGAACGTGTGGGCAACTCCACAGTTGCACTGCTCGTCCGTCATCGTCCCGGCCAGGCGTTCATCACACCCAACAAGCCGGTGGTGCATGTGGGCAACGGTGTCACCCTCACCTGTTCGGCAAGTCCGCCCGGCTGGCCGGTGCCACAGTATCGTTGGTTCCGCGACATGGACGGCGAGTTCTCGAGCCGGCAAAAGATACTCGCGCAGGGACCACAATACTCCATACCCAAGGCCCATCTGGGCAATGAGGGCAAGTATCATTGTCATGCCGTCAATGAGTTGGGCATCGGTAATATGGCCACCATTGTGCTGGAGATTCATCAGCCACCGCAATTCTTGGCCAAGTTGCAGCAGCACATGACGCGTCGTGTTGCAGACAATGATTATGCGGTCACTTGCAGTGCCAAAGGCAAACCAGCTCCGAGCATTAAATGGCTCAAGGATGGTGTTGAAATACTGCCCGAACTGAATCTGTATGAGGTGAAAACGAATCCCGATCAGGGTCCCAACGGTATGGTCACCGTACAGAGCATGCTCAAGTTTCGCGGTACGGCAAGACCCGGTGGCAATCAACTGGTGCCTGGGGATCGTGGCCTCTACACCTGTCTGTACCAGAACGAGGTGAACTCGGCGAACTCATCGATGCAGTTGCGCATTGAACACGAACCGATTGTGCTGCATCAGTACAACAAGGTCGCCTTCGATATCAGGGAAACCGCTGAGGTTGTGTGCAAAGTGCAGGCTTATCCCAAACCCGAATTCCAATGGCAATTTGGTAATAATCCGTCACCGCTAACCATGTCCTCGGATGGTCACTACGAGATTAGCACCACAACCGATAATAATGACATTTACACGTCGGTGCTGCGCATCAATTCGTTGACACACTCGGACTATGGCGAATACACTTGCCGTGTAGTCAACTCGCTGAACACCATTCGGGCGCCCATCCGTTTGCAACAGAAGGGTCCGCCGGAGAAGCCGACGAATCTGCGTGCCGTCGATGTGGGCCATAATTATGTGACGCTTAGCTGGGATCCTGGATTCGATGGTGGTCTGAGCAAGACCAAGTTCTTTGTCAGCTATCGGCGTGTTGCAATGCCCAGGGAGGAGCAATTGATACCGGACTGTGCAACTCTGGCAAATGCCAATTCCGATTGGGTGGAGGTGGACTGTCAGCGGGATATACCCTGTAAAGTCACGTCGCTGGAACAGCATCAGAGCTATGCTTTCAAGGTGAAAGCCTTGAATCCCAAGAACGGTTCACCCTACTCCAATGAGATAACGACCACGACCAAAGTGAGTCGCATTCCGCCACCGCTGCAAGTCACCTATGAGCCGAGCACACGCACCTTGGGCATCGATGTGGGCGCCACCTGTCTCAATCTGGTCGCTGTTGTCGAGACCATGTTGCATGGTGATACGCCCATGGCCTCCTGGGATCTGGTCGATATAGTGGAGAACCTACAGCTATCGGGCAATGGACCGACGCACAAGGAGAAGATCATCGATCGTCTGATTGCGCCACGTCGCAGTGGCGGCGGACGTGCTTTGGGGCACACCATCAACGATGATGATGAGGACCATGATGCCGCCCTGAACAACCTGGCCCTGGAGCAGGACGACAATAGTCCAGTGGTGCGAGTCAAACTCTGCCTGCGCAACAATCACGAGCATTGCGGCGATTACACAGATGCCGAGAGTAAGTATCAAAGGGGAGTTTAAGGAGGGGATGCGGTGTTAACTACGGTTGATGATGATTGTTTAGAATGGTTAGCTAAATATTTGAAATATTCAAAGTAGAAATTTAATGAAATGTGAATAGAAGTTTGGGTTTTCGAAAATGAAGGAAACATTTAAGATATATATTCCATATATTCATACACATATTTCTGCTAGACATATTTCTGAGCTGAGATAATTGAAAAGCAGTTTCTATTTATGGTAAAATAGCCAGGGCTGATTTGAGTAATTTACACAACATTCATTCAAATATTCAAAACTTGCTAGCCAATTACAAATGAGAACTTAAAATCACAGCTGAAATGAATAATCATCAAGAAGATTCATCATTTGAGACTCGACACAACTGATGAATAGTTACAATCAACTATTAGCCAAATGTGGCAAAGAACTATCATCGGGATTATTCATTGCGTTTGCGACGCACCGAGTTCAGTTGAGCGATTCGCGATCACGAATAGTGATTCACGAGATTCGAGTAGTCGGCGTAGAAGAATAAGTTGAACGCACTGATTTCCATTATATGCAAAGCCATTACGAGGAATTGCGCCACTTGAATAGCCCGGAGGACAATCAATCAATCACTCATCCATCGCAGAGGCAGGCAGGCGGCCAGGCAACCATCAATCCATTCATTCATTCATCCATTCGAGCAAACATTCATCCATTCACTTGAGTGGCGTTGCATTTTTCATGGCTTCATTTCATTCAACTCTCTCTCTCTCTCTCTGCTTGCAGTTGGACGCCCTTATATCGCGGAGGCAAGCGCCCTTGCGACACCCACACTGATTGCGATAATCGTGTCGTGCATTGTATTCGCCCTATTTGCCGGCCTGCTGCTCATGTTCTGTCGCTGCAAGCGCAATCAGTCGAAGAAGAGCGCCGCCGCCAAGGACTACGAGATGGACTCCGTTCGCCCATCGATTGTGGCCGCCCAACAGAATCAGGCACCGCCACCGTATTATCCTGCCAGCGGGTTGGACAACAAGGCCCTCGAGCACTCGATGGACCTCGCCCTCAACATGGAGGACCAGAAGACGGCGCTGTATGCCACACAAAATGGCTATAGTTATCATCCGGGCAGCGGTGTCGTTGGCATCGGTGGCGTTGGCATCGGCAGTGGTTTGGGTGGCGGTGTTGTTGGCATCGGCACCGGCGGCATCGGTGGCGGCGGCGGTGTCGGTGGTGTTGGCACCCTCAATGGTGTTGGAGGCGGCGGCGGTGTTGTTGGTGTCACCGGCATACCCGGTTTGACAGGACACACGTTGCCAGGAAATGAATGTAAGTAAACACCCATACCCATATACCTATATACAAACGTTGAACGTGGCGGACTTTGGCTGACAGTCGTGTGGAAAGCAGATTGATGGATAACCCAAAAGTAAGCTGCTGCTTTCCCATTGCTTTCCCATTTCTTGCCCATTGAATTGGACACTTTTTCCTATGCCAAATCGAGATAACATTTACAATTTGAAGCATTTGAAAAGTTGAAAGTATTCAATTCCTCGAAAGGAATATAATATCAAATATTTTATTAATTATAAGGTCTTGTTGGAAGGGAACCATAATTAACAGAAAAAAAAACCTTATTTTAAAGCAGTTGATAATAATTTTCTTCTGCCAAGTTTTGCTTTTAAAGAAACTTTTTGCTAAATGAGGCGACTTTAATATAGGCAACTTTAATATGAACATGGCTACAAAATCTCAACAGCCGTTGACAAATTATTGATGCCCTTTCAAGCACTTTAAAAAAAAATCGAAGAGAAGGCAATGGGTGGGGGGGGGGGGGCTGAGTTTGCTGAGTATGGTAACTAAACCTTAACCCAAACATAAACCACGGGCAAGCGTGCGAAATACTTCCGGGCGGACCCTTGCTCGGACACTCGCCAAAATGTTTTGGGTGATTTTTCATTGTCCGCCGCAAAGCACATCAGAAAACAAAATGAAAACCGTGCTGACGAGCACTCTGTGTGTGTGTGTGTGTGTGTGTGTTGGTGTGTGTGTGTGTGTGTGTGTGGTATAGGCAAGTGGCATGTTGTGGTGCCACGCTTCGTTGGCTTAGATGATGGGTGGGCTGGTTGGGGTGTTGCGGAGGTTGCGGCTGCTCACAAATTATGTAGCCCATGAAATGTGAAAAGTGCAAAATGGAGTTGAGTGCAAATCGATGGCGATGCGCATTCATCACGCGCCTCTGCGGGCAACAAGCACACACACACACACACACACACATACGCACATACACACACAAACCACAGGCACACATACAAACACCCACCTGCCACACACAGACACACACACACACACACAAACACACACAACCACAGTCGCAGCAAAACACTTCAACTTCCGTTGTAAATTTGTTGAAACAGCAATTTTTTGCCCTAAACGTTTTACGTCGTCGCTGAAACATTTTTGTAATATACTTGCCATTTGTTGTTGTTGTTGTTGTTATTGTTGTTATTGTTGTTGCTGTTGCCTGCCGCACACGTCCACCATTCATCCTAGCAATGCGTCCTTGTCGTCATTTCAAGTGACGCCACTCACTTCCACCCCACCCCGACCACGCCTCGTTCAATGAATGAAAATTGCGCACAAAATGAATGCGTAAACTGGAGCCGCTGCCACGCTGCGACACCCCCGTGCATGTCCAGCTAACTGCCCCTTGTCCGTCCGTTCAGTGCCACTCTGCGGTTTTACACAATACGCAATACAATTCATTATTAATTGTTGTTCTGCTTTACTTTTTTCTTTATTTTTTTAATTTTTATTGCTGGGTAGGTGGTTGGGGTGGCTCCTGCTGTGTGGAGCCTGTAAAATCGGTGCACAAGCATCGTGCCTCGTCCCCTCATAAGAGGCATTAACCTTTAATATGTTGGGAGCACAAATTGGTGAAAGTGCTTTTCCTGCTTTGTATTGCTTTTATTGCCTCTGCAATTGGGGTATTCTAATTATGTTGACAGGTGTTTATAATATATAAGCTAACATATATTCTTGCTAAGCATAGTAAGGGATCTCCCTCTCTCTCTCTCTCTCTCTCTCTCTCTCTTTCTGTCTATTTATAAATGTGTGTGTTTTCAGTTTTTGGCATTCCCAAGTTGGCGATTGTTTCTCATTTTATTTTGTCTTTGCTTTTTTTTTGCTAATGACGTGCAAATTAAAAAATTCCTTTTTTATGTGTGTGTATGCGTGTGTGTGTGCGTGTGTGTGTGTGCGGGTGTGTGTGTGTGAGCATTTCGTTGTTATTGTGTGTTTTGGCTCAAAAAATAACCAATAGAATTTTAAGCTGCTGGACACAAATTTAATTGCAATATTTTCACGTTGCTTGGCAAAGGACTTACCTGCTCTGCTGATAGTTGGCAGTTGGGGGGAAAAGAAGTAGGGGGCGTGGCGTGGACAGACGCAAGAAATTAGGGGGTGGGGGATGGGTGCTGCTGAGGGTGGTTCTACTGCTAATGGCAGATATTGTGTGCGCTCCCTTTCAAAAGTTGCCGAGTTTCGAGTGCTTTTGCCGAATGCCAATTAAAATTTTCAAGTGCCAAAAAAGTCGGAAGAGCAAATCTCACTTTCTGTGTGTGTGTGTGTGTGTTTCTATGTCTGTGTGTGTGTTTCTATGTGTGTGTGTGTTTGTCTGTGTGTGTTTTTTTTTGCCTGCTGGCAAACATTGGCACTTAATTGCATTTTAAAAGAAATTCGCGAACGGCTAATTTGGCTAGTGAATGTGGCATTGGTTGCAAGGTGGCAACGAATAATATAAAAAAAGGGCAGACAGGCAACAGCTGTGCACAACATACACAAACACACACAGAGGGACACACGGACGGACACAGACACACACATGCAGAGATTTCCAGGTATTTTAGCTGCAGTTGATTGTTAGCACTAATTGCTGCATAAGAAGCTGCTCTTGGCGCAATCCCTTTTAAGCCACCTTTGCCAACCCCCCCTCGTTCTCTTTGTCTCTCGCTCTCTCAGTTTAATTTGGTTTGCTGTTGTTATTGTTGTTGCTGTCGCTCGTGTGCACTTTTGGAGTCGTTAAGAGCTCAACCGAAAATTGCCGCAATCGTCGCATAGGCCAAAAACCTAATGAACTTTGCATGTTAACCGAACGAAAACGACGACAATAAAAGCAATGGTGGCATTACCACTGCAAAGAGTGGTTGTAAGTGGCAAGCAAATTGCAGGCCAATTGGAAGTGGCACACGAAACGACACAACTGGCAAATTGGTCGGTCTCTCAATAACCACACTCACGGCTTTAATAATTTTTGAAAATATTCTCCAAACAAAGGTTGGCAAGGTTTATGCAACAGTATTTTTTATAGACAATAATTAAGTGATTTGTGTGCAAAACGAGTTTAATTGTTTGTGGTACAAGTTTGAAGTGCTGGCATTTCTCTTCGTATATTTTCTTTTGTGTTGTTTAAACTGCTGAATTGCGCCAGCTCGGCTAAAAAATAACTAGGATCTCCCAGTAAAAGTTACCAAAACAACGCCTAAGTAGCCTTATTATCCCATTGTAACTTGCTGCAACCCAAGAACTGTTTTATTTGAATGTTTTATTTAACTTCATTTGGCCAGCATTCGTTACCTTTGCGAGACTCTGCTTAAGCTGCTTTTACTCGTGCAGCATTTGCTTTAAATAAATGTAAAGCCAGCTGTTTATTTATTTTTGCTACAGCTTATAAATGTGGGTTGGGGCTCGATGAACTGAAATCTGTGCCATGTCAGCAGCTGTGTTTAGATTTTAAAGCCAATTAGTTGGTCAGCGCAACACAAAACACAAAAAAAATAAGCAAAAACAAGAAAAACAGCAGCAGCAGCAACGAGTGAAGCCGGCGAATGCAGCTCATAGATTCTGTCATTGAATTGTGCGGTCAGCTGGCCAAGGCTGCAACAACAACAACGATAACAACAACAGCAACAACTACAAGACAAACATGTTGAACAAACGCCTAAAAGGCTGCTGTTGCATGCAACAGCAGCAAACAGAAAATGTTGTTCGCATCGTGCGGCGCGGGGTATACTCTGTGGTTGGAGGTCTGAAGGGGGGGCACAAAACTATTTTTGCGGCTGTTTGCGTTGCGGGCCATAGCTGCATTTTGAACCAGACACACAAACACACACAACACACACACAGGCAGGCAGACAGACAGACAGACAGACATACTTGAAACACAAACAAGCCAGACAACATTTGTAGCATCGAGAGTTCATGGCTTTATTTATTTAGCGCATAAATTTTCAGCGCGCTAAAGATTTTTTCTCCAACCCAGCTTTTTTTCTTTCATTCTTTTCTTTTTTTTTTAGTTTTTGGTTTTTGGTTTGGCTTGTGTGTTGTTTACTTGGCGGACTTTTTGTACAGCAGCAGGGCAGCGAGGCGGTGAGGGGCTGAGAGAAACAAGGGGACGTCAGCCGACGACAACACGACATTTGTTTGCATTTATTTGGTTTTTTGGAGTACATGTCCTCTAGACTACATCATTGTTGTTAGATTTGTTGTTATTGTTGCTGCCTCGTCTAGCCTTAGGCGTAACTGAACCGTCTCCTCTCCTCTCCCATACTGAGTCCAGCCAGCAACTGGCCAGATTCTGCGGAATTTCGAGTTTAAACGCTTTTGCAAGCAAATATTTATAACAAATAAAGAACTTGTTCCTTGGTTTGCTTAAGGCACTGAAATTTAAAGGCTTGTGAATGCTGTCATTGAGTCCAAATTAAGGTCTCATATGTGTGTTGCCCTTTTAGTTTCCCAGAATTTGGGATTTGCTGTTTACATCAGCAACAGCATTGATTCGTCCCATTTAAAATGTATTTATTTTCCATCAGCAAATTTACATTGTTTCTTGGGTTACTTCACTGCCAGGTGAAAAAAGGTTTGATCAAAATGGTCAACAAATCTGACAAGCTCAGAATAGAACACTATTTATGAGCAGGGTACAGACAGATTGGAATAAATTAGAGGCAACCCTGACTTTTCCGCTTCAAAATATGGAAACTAAGCAACAAAGCCATTTACTAAAATTAATTGGGTTTCACTTTTAATTAAAGTTGATTTCAATTTGCTTGAAAATGTCTCTTTAAATACTTGTAAGCTGCAACAAATAAATACTTCTACGAAGTGAAGAATGAACTTCACATTCTTATGACTTTTAAAGAATATTTCGGGTAATTGAAGCAAAATTCATTTTAAATATATATATTTTTTTTTTTTTGTCAAACTTCAACTGAAACAACTTTCACCAGTTGACTTTGAAGCATAAGTATTTCTCTATAGGATAATTCGTTGTAGTGTTCATCATGGCTTAAGAAACTTTTGTATTATAGCGAAAGCCAACTTTATTACAAGTGCATTTGATAATCTTTTATTATGAATTTGTGCGCGCAAAAAGTTGTAAGATTCTATGCAAAACTTTCGGCTCAACTTGACCTCGTTATGTGTGCTGCTCGAGCAGCACAGCGCGTTCGCTTGTTATTGTGTGTACGGATTTAACATGAAGAATATTGCTGGACCAGGATGCAAAGCGTATAGCGAAAGTTCTACTTGGGGAAAACTCGCTGGCAAAGCAAAAGCAGCAGCAGCAGCATCAGCAGCAGCAGTAGCAGCAGCAGCAGCAGCAGTAGCATCAGCGATAGCACACACAAAAATGCAGCTTGCCTGCAAAACTTTTCCACTGCTTGTAGTTTCTATTTTTATTTTTTTTTTTTGGGCTTGCAATAACTAAAAGGCCGCCAGCAGCAGCCGAAACTGGCAACAAGGCGAATGTACAGGAACTCATCAGCCAGGCAGGCAGGTTGGCTGGTGGGCAATAAGGAGCGGGGTTGGTGGGTGTCAGGACCAGGTAGCGAGGACAAGTGGCTGCTGCTGCTCGAAAACTCCAGAGCCTGGTCTCCGTCTCCCTCCACACTCTGACTCACTCTTGGCATTTAAGCGCATTTGGGGCAAATGGCAAGCAGGCTGTGTCGCGTCGCTAATTAAAAGTGCAACAAGGAGCAAAGCAAAGGTCGCCACAGGACCAAAGAAGGAGCATCCTTAAGTTGAGGGAGCTTAACGGTGTAAGCTGAGGTTAGTTGTGGCGTGTGGCGTGTGGCGTGTGGCGCCATTAACACCGTGTGCGCTTGAGGTGCCACCTAGCCAGCTTTGGACAACTCTTCATCCACAACCGCCCCCTCTCTCTCTCTCTCTATCTCTCTCTGTCTCTCTCTCTTTGTAAGTGTCTGCTGTCGTTTAGTTAACCGTTAATGGCATTTGAAACTGTTTTTGTTGTGCGGCTGTTGCTGCTGCTGCACAAAAATGTTGCATAATTATAAGCGCTTCCGGTTGAAAACTTTTGCCCCGAGAGTGAATTAGAGCTAAGAGTTTCTAGTTTGATGGTTTTTATGGATACGCCTTGCAACTTTGCCACTTGGCCAAGAGTCCTTAACGTGCACAGAATTGTTGCCAGTCGACAGTACACAGCAAAAAGAAAAAACCCAGCACTTGAGCAGCTTGTGCGAATTTAATAAGCATCCATTCCCCATTTATGATGCGTGATCATGCTTACTAAACTATGCCGCAGAAACAGTTATTTGCGCAAATCAATGTGAAAAGTTTTTGGGGACCAAACTTTAATTGCGCATCGAGGAAAAGTAGAAGCCTCCCTCCACCCACAACGCAAATTGTTTGCCTGCATAACGAATGGAAATGCATTAAAATTCCTGTATACAAATCAACAGACAGAGAGAGAGAGAGAGAGAGAGAGCTTTGGGTATTTGTTATTTTGTGTGTATATTTGTAGCGATGGTCCACAAATATCTTTGTCCGTCGCCCATTTGCGCCGACAGACCGACAGACAGATAGACAGAGAGACAGACACAAAAACTTGAGCAATCAAAAGTTGAGACCGAACAGATTTGATGCTTATCAAATTGAAAAGTTTATTATTTTCCTTATTCTTTTTTCTCCGTTACTGTTTCGGTTTCTTAGAGTTGGCTCATTGCTTATAAAACACGAACGAGAATATCGCATAAATTACAAATGGAAATATGCACAGGGGAGTGGTGGGCATGAAGGGTATGAAGGGCATGAAAATGGAAATGGAAATGAAAATGAAGTTAATATTATTACTGTTTTTAGTTTTATGGCTAATCATAAAAATTATCACGCCCACCATGTCCCATAAAAACGAATGGCAAACGAACGGAAACACGCGATGCGAACAGGCTGAAAATGGCACACGAAATATGGAACAGCCTGGCAATGGAACAGAGTTGAGCACAGTTCATAGCTCCATAGATTTTCCGCTTTTGGCCATACACAAGTTGTCGTTAAATTATGGCACACGACTGCAGTTAACACGAACACAATTCGATTTCGCTTGCTTTTCACCAATGAAACAAAAAAAATAAATAAAAAGATTTCAACAGATAAGAAAAGTTGTCTTAATTTTCAAGTTTTATGCCTAAAGTTTTGATCAAAATATTGCTTTCTTTATAAACAGTCGAAGCTACGCTCAAAACGTTTGCCATTCAGATTGCTGCTAGAGATTATGGCAAATTATATAATTTATAACAGCGTTTCATAGTTACATTTCTACAACTTAAATAAATTTAATTCCGTGTGCCATTCGTCTTAGGCTCCTTATGTATTTTCTAAAATTAAAAAAATATATATAAAAAATGTGACATTTCTTTGTGACTGCGCTGAAAGAATTTAACACAATTAAAAACATACCAGAAATTCAAACAAGAAATCAAAAATTGTCTCCAAACTTCGTTTAACTTGTTGTTGGCTTTAATAAGCCCAACAAAATATAAGTGGAACATATTCCCAATTGCAAAATAAATGACACTTAAGCGTATTGCTGGCGAAAGCGTTTTTCGAGGCGGGCCGTCGCCAGTTGTTCGCTTTGCTGCGACTCAAAATTCAAAAACTTTGTTGCTAGCTGTACTTTTGTTGTTTTCGGCAAGCGTGCGTTTAATATTTATGAGTGATTTATCACGATATAAAAATAATAATAAATGCGAGCAACAAAGGCGCGCACGCACAACGAAACCGAGTCAAGTAACAAGCAGCTCACAGGATGAAAGGACATCGAAGAAAAAGGCACCCAGTCAGGCGGGCAGGCGGGCAGGCAGTCAGTGAGTCAGCCAGCCAGCCAAGTCCTTTAACAAGGCGCACTGCTTGTCAACGCCTTTGTTCTGGCGCGTAACAAGCACCACAAGGACACAATGACAACCATTCCCCCGCGCCACAACCCCCGCCATCGCCACAACAGGCATCCCTTAAGCTACTTCAGCTTTGATACTCGCATATATTTTTTCGCGTAGCTCGTAAAAAAATTTGTCAACAAACTTTCACTCAAACACACACACACACACACTCGCAGGGCAAAAAAACGTAGTAGAAACGAGGCAAGTGAGTTAAGAGAAAGTTGTCAAGAGACTCGACATAGATTTGTCAGATTTACGATGGCATTCTTGGCGTAGGTTTTAAGTGGCGTATGCGCAATATTATTATTATAATATGCCAAACTATTAATTACGCCTTGTTGAATTTGCCCAGTTAATAAAATCATTTTCAGTGCACGCATTTATTGCTGTCATTTTTATGTGCTAATCAATGAAGCGCTGTAAAAACTATCAACTTTTTCTATACGTCGCAACTTTTTCTGCTCGGGCTTGGATTGCTTTGCATATTATTCATTAAGAGCTCTTCGATTTTTTTTTTTGGCCAGGCGCCAGCCAGCCATCTATCGTGTCTGTCAGCCAAAATGTCCTCATGTGAATTATGCGTCGATTTCGATGATTTATGCGACACTTGTTCGAGCTCGAACTCGAATATTATTTTTATTCCATAGCGCTCTCATTTCAATTACTTATTTTATGTTTGCATTGTGTTTTTTGTTCTCATTGCAGGGGTCAACATGGGCTACATGGAGAACAATTATTCGAATTCGAACAATGGCGGCAGCGTCAACTCGCAGGACTCGCTGTGGCAGGTGAAAATGTCCGCGGCTGCGGTGGGCAATCAACAGACCTTGGTGCAGGCGCCACACAATCAGTATGTGGAACAGCAGCCGACCTATGGATACGATCCGCTCACACATGGCGGCTATGGGGCTGTGGATGATTACGCCCCCTATCCCCATTTGACAGCCACGCCCAGCCAGGTGGGCGATGAGTACCACAATATGCGCAACAGTCAAAATCCGTCCCGGCAGGACTACTGCAGTGATCCCTATGCATCTGTACAGAAGCCCAAGAAGCGTGTCGATCAACATTTAGGTGAGTCCTGTTATCGATTAACGATTACTCGTTGAAAGTTCGATAAGTGAGGTTAGGTTGAATGAAACAAAAGTGAAAGAGTTAAGCATATATTGCACTATGCAAAGCTTGTATTTTAAGTGAGCTAAATTTAAGTTTAAAAAGTGAGAATGAATAAGATGAAAGATGATGTCCAGTTGAGAGCAGAGTGTGTAAAATGGCAATCTATTAATTTCGCAAAGCATTTGCTTAGCCCATGATCAGATGTAAGCCAACAGATCTGCCTCTAATCCCAAAACGAGCAACGAGAACCGTTCTAAAAATATCAAATGCAAAAACTGTCAAGATGAAGTAAGCCACATGAAAAAATATGGCTCGCAGGGAGTTGTATCCAGCAAATCTGACAACTTTCATCGCTCTGAGTTCTACTTATGACACACTAAGCACCAGTCCTGTCGGGTCCTGGCTATCTACCAACTGTTTTTCAAAGTTACCAACTTTATGGCAAACACGACATTAAAAACATAAGGGGTAGCTGAGCGGGAGGGGGGTGTGCGTTTCCCAGGGAGAGTAACTGCTAAAGGGTCGCCTGTCAAAACTTAGCACCACTGCTGCTGTTGTTGGGTGTGTGTGTGTGTGTGTGTGTGTTTTGGACTTGGACTTTCAGTTATGACAAGTTAAGCACTCGGATATCAGAGACGTCGAGAGCCGTTCTGAACTGTGCCTCATGCTAATTATGTGTGTGTGTGTGTGTGTGTGTCCAGTCGACACCTTCTTCAGCATGCCACAAGTGCGCCACTGCGATAGGCTTTTGTGATGGGTTCGTTTGAGGTTCTTTGCCTGCTGCTGCTGCTGCTGCTGCTGCTTTTCTTCTGTCTGGCGCACATCTGATGGTTTCTCGGCTTAAAGTCTTTGCCAACTTTTGCTTAAAGTTCAACGAAGCAAACAACAACAACAAACACAGCACCAAATGTGAGAAGCCCTTTGGCGTGTATGCGTGTGTGTGTGGGTCTGTGTGTGAGTGTGTGGGTGTGTGTGTGTGGTTGTGTGTGTGTGGGTTTTCCTGTTTGTTATAATGCCAATAACACCGCAAGTGTTTTAAAATATTAAATAATAAAAAAAAGAATAAGTAGCGAGAAACCAAAATGTTCAGGCTAAAACAACTGAATAAATTATGAACGCTGCCCAACTAACACATAGCCTAGAAAGTTGTAAAGAATAGAAATGCCTTCATATCGAATATAATCAAATGGAATTGAAATGGAAGCGCGTCAAATATGATGCTGTGGACTTAAAACAAACACTGAAAGAAACTTTTTTAAAGGAAAGTCAGCATTTGGTTTATACAAATACGTATATAAACCAAATAAAAATCTTGGATAAATATACCCATTAGGTTTGCCGGGTAGTACAGGGTATCGAATTGAGCGGGCAACGACCGACAGAACTGACTGCAATCAGACGGCCACGGGGCGTATGCGTGATGATGTTGCTCTGGCCAAATGTTGCTGTGGCCATTGCTGCTTCTGGTAACAACTATGCGGCTTATTGTGTGTACTTGTGTGTGTGTGTGTGTGTGTGTGTGAGTGTGTTTGTGTTAGCCGCGTGTGTGCTGTATTTGTGTTATCTTTACGGTTTATGAGCGAGCACACCCGAAAAAAATATATAAAAATTCCTGTTTTTTTTTTTTACTCTGTTTTGTTACGTTGCGGGTTTTTATTGCCCGGCGTCGTTGTGGCATGACAGAACAGGACTCAAAACAGAATGTGGAGCTTATTGTTGCTGCTGTTCTTGTTCCTGTTGTTGTTGTTGTTGTTGGCCTGGAGTCCACGCTTGAAATTGTGTTATTCGTAATGCGTGTGTATTTTTATAGGGTGTGTGTGTGTGTGTGTGTGTGTGTGTGTGTGTGCGGTCGTGCGTGTGTATAAAATGCAAAAGCGTAACACAAATACTACAATTTTGCGGCTGCCGCTGCTGTTGCATAACAAAACACTGACCACGCCCCCACGACAGCCTCCCCCTCCACTCGGCGATTACGCGCAAACATTTTTGTGCGCCAAACTAAGAAATGCGCAGCCAGCAACAACAGCAACAACAACTGCAAAAGCAACTATAATAAAAAGCACTCGCAAATGTCAAACTGCCACATAAGCATCCCAGTTGTGCACAGATACATCTACACACATACATATACATATATATACATATATATATATATACATATATATATATATATATTTACATATACAGATGTACACATAACACATGCATGTCAATAAAATGCAGCAATATTTTTATGGCACACAGCATTTTACATACCCTTGCTGCAAATATTAGCTCAACTTTGCACATTTAAATTAAATTAATTGATGAGTTGAGCTCGTTATAAAACAGCAATAGTCTAAAGCTGTTGAAATTTAAGAAATTATTATGAGTTTGCTGGGAATAAGTGGGTGAACAAAAAATACATATGAACAGATATTATCTGCAGTTGATGCTGATCAAAAAATATAGATAAACTGAAAGAGTCTTTTTGCAAGACTTTGCAAACAAGGGCATTAAAATGTGTCCCACGAGTCACGTTAAAAGCAAAGCAACTAAAACAGAAACTGAGCTCAGCACTTGGACGAGGAGTGGGTGTAAAAAGGGGTAGCTGCAGGCATTGACAGTGCTACAATATGCAAATACATCTTCATTACACTGATGCGTTAGCTTATGCACAGCTGTGTGTGACTATCTCTACACATATACATATAAATATATATGTGTGTGTGTGAGTGAGTGAGTGAGTGAGTGAGTGAGTGAGTGGCAACATGTTTAAAAGCTTTTACACTTGCCAAAACTGAAGCTGCAGCTGAGCTGAGCTGACTTTTGTGCAGATGCTGCTGTTGCAACAGTGGGTTGACGATGGGGGGGGGGGGGGCAGCAGCAGCAAGAAAGGACTGATGAACTGGAGGTTAGCCGGAAGGAAGGAAGTTGCGGCAGCAAATGCTGCGTTAGCAACAAAAAAAAAAAAATTTAACCATTTTGGGTTTACATTTTTTTCTCCTCTTTTATCTTTTTGCGGTTAAATGGTGGCATGGGGTTGTTCCTGGGTGGTGTATGTGTGTGTGTGTGTGTGTGTGTGTGTGTGTGTGTGTGTGTGTGTGTGTGTGTGTGTGTGTGTGTGTGTGTGTGTGTGTGTGTGTGTGTGTGTTTGTGGGTGCAGAACTGATTGATTATGCAGACTCTTGTGTCAGTTGCTGGCGCATTTTCGCACATGAAGCTTAATTCATCATTAAATCAGCGAAGCACAAGCGCGAGTGGGATGGGGAGGGGGAGGGTGAGGGTGAGGGTGAGCAAAAAAGCGAGCCAGATAACAAGTGTGAAAAGCAGAGAGATGAAGGATGATTAAAAGGATAACGAGTTTTTTTGCTGCTTAAAGTTAAAGGAAGATGTGCGCAAAGAGAAAACTCTTTGAAAAATGGGCAAACAATTTAAAGCGTGCAAATAGAAATGCTATCAATTTTAAATATGTGAAACTCAAATATTTCATTTGTAATTTTATTATTTTTACCAAGAGTCCAATTATATCACTCATGTCAAATTGTAATTCTTAGAAAGCATTGTTAAATCAATCTTACATTGGGAGCGTTGATTGCAGCCTTCAAATTACAATTTGCGCACTAGTTTGCGAGTGTATAAAATATTAAAAATATATATTTTTTCTTCAAAGTAACTACGTTAAAAACCCTACATGCTCTGGTAATTGGATGTAAGCCAACACTTTACCCAAGTTCTCAATAACAACAAAAGATGGTTCAAGTTAAAACAAATACCAATATTTTAACATAAAAACACACTTGCAGATTATTATTACAACACACACACACAGCACAGCAAACACACACTGAAAAATAGACAACAGTTTTTTTTTTCTGTAATCGAGCATTTACAAAAAAACAGGATTTGCATAGGGAGAAAAAGGATAGCAATTTCAAGATTCAGTCAAGCTTTGTTAGCCAACTCTAAACCTATTAAATGACTATCATAGCCAAACTATGACGCTTGTGAAGTGATTGAATCTCTTGGGAAAACTACAACTATAGCTACATCTTATTGAATAGTTGATCGAAGAAAGTTGAAACTTTTAAATCATCAAATCAGCATAATAAAGCAGACAGGAGGCAACTTCTTTGGCTGTAATCTTGTCCAACGACCGTTGGAATAGCTCTTTGAGTTTGTGAGCTGAAATAAAGTCAGTTTCGAGTTAAAGTTATGCAACGGTTATGCCAGCACTGATAGTAGAACATAAAATAGTGCAGTTGCCCAGCTAATAAATACAATCTTCGAATGAGGCACAACTTATTCAAAGCGATATAAAAATCATCGCTTTCCCATTTCCCTAGTTATCACACGGGTATCCTGCGCCAGGCCGCATAAATCATGATTTAGCGAGAGTCATGAGTCGAGCAAAGCAAGCTGGATTTCAACTCGCAGCCCAAAAGCACTAAACACACACTAAGTGGATTTGCGAGCAAAAAAAAGGTGGGCGGGGCAGCAATGATAAGCGACTGCTTTGGCCATGTGTGTGTTTGTCTTATGGATAAACTCGACTGCAATTTGTTTACTTTCGACAGTTTTTGGTGAAATTTGAAAAAGAAAAGTGGCTTATTACGGGCTAAGCGCCCAGAAAAGGGGAGCCTGGCAACAATAATAGAAACATAGCCAGTCTCTTCCTTTGGGCCCACAAATTTACATGAAAGGGCTAACAGAAAAACAGCAAAACAGCAAAACAGCAAAAAAAAAAAAGCAGAGCAATAAATAACACACGCATTTGCAGCAAGTCTGGATTTTCCTAGCGAGAGAGTGTTCTACATTGAAAAGATATCCCTTAGTTTTACCAAGTAGAGGAATGCCATAAATGTTGCATCTAAAATACGTTAACTGAAAGTTGTTCTATAGTTGAGATAGCTTCGTATAAAATATACATATTGCCTTAGCTGCTAATTCAGTTTTTGTTGGCTTAAAGAAACCAACGCTCAAGCAGATCATACACCACTTGCCGTACTCTACAGGGTATTCAGAAAGTGCTTAACGCAAAAACGATTAAGTTGTTTCAAGTCGATTCGATTCTCAGAGCCTGAGCCGAAGAACTGTGCAAATTGAATGATAGCAAAACTAGCAAGCACCAAAAAAAAAAGAGGGAAAAACAGCAGCCAACAAAAATACGGCAAAAGCCCACCTCAACGTGTATGTTTTTCTGCGTGTGTGTGTTTGTGTAGGCGTGGCATGCATAAAGTTATGCGCATAATACGCACGGCTCACGTATTGGCCATAAAATACGATAGAAAATGCGGGAGAGCAAAAAAAAAGAAGGGAAATCCCAAAGAGTTGAAAAATCTAAAGAAAATTCTAAAAAGAGAAAGATAAAAAAAAATGGAGCAAAAGAAAATAAAAACATTGAAAAGAAAAGCGGATTCACTTTTTTGGCTGACTTTGTGCCATGCTGCCTTCGAGCATTCCTTTGCCAGCTTTTTTTCTTTTTTTTTTGGTTGGCTTCCCTTATTTTTGGGTCAAGTTTATGCAGATGCCCAAAAAGCGTAGAATGGGCGGCAAACGCGCTTAGAAATTTTCGCACGCCGCACAAGCATTGAAAGGGGACTGGGCATGTTAAAGACCAGTTGTTAAAAAGGATTTACCATTTTATATTTGTATGCGCCATGTGAGTGCTGGCTAACAAAAAGAAAAATAAAAAAATCAAACGGTACGCTGCTGAGGCCAAAACACATTGGTATTTGGCCAACAAGTCAAGCAGTGAATTAGAAAGAAAAGGACGAAAAAGACATGTTTCCAATGCGGCGATTTCGGTTTTGAAATTCAAATTGCAATAAATTTTCCAACGATTTTGGCTTACAATGCGCATCAAATCCTTCAGTGCTTTGTTTGGCATGCTTCGTTTTTTTTCTGCTCCTCTCTTTTGTGACGGGGATTTGCATTTTGCAGTGGCAAGAATTTTAAACAGCTGCGCTTCAATATATGCAACAATTTGTAGACAAAGATGTCGCTTCGTCTCTCGGCCTGTCTGTGATTCAAATTTAATGCGCTGTGTGTTTACACTCATGTGCCAGATTGGGCTCGTCCTGATCCTGATCCGTCATCCTGCGAATGGTTAATAGCCAGCAGGCGTGAGTGGCAGCTGCACTTTTATACTCAGGGATGGTAAATTTTCACTTTGAGCTGCGGCAGTCGGGCAGGAACTGAACAGCCGCTTGCTGTGCAGTTGTGTTGCAAATGTTGCAGTGCTGCAATGTTTACATTCAATTGCAATTTTGCAACAACCCGAATTGTAATTAATTTTTTAACAAGCGCGGCTCGTTAGTGACAAAAGCTGGCATTGCAAGGACTCAGCCAACTGGCAAATTAAAAGAATTGTGGCCCCCAAACAACATGCAACATGCAAAACAACAGCTGTAACAACTGTAAAAGGCAACCAGCTGACAATTTTAAGCCGCAATTCCACAGCAAACGACCAACCGGCAAAAAAGATGCCAAAGTGCAAAAGCTGCTTATGCAAAATGCACACCAGCAAATAGCCATTTAAAGTCCATCAACTGGATTAGTCCTTGTGACAAAGTATCGGACATTAATTCAATTATTTGGCAGTCGCTTAAGGCTCTTTTGCCAATTGATTGTTGAGAGGGTAATCCATTAATAGCTGATAGCAGATACTTGAATATTAATACTATGTTACACATATATAATTATAAATATATCATAAAATTCCCAATATACAATCTGTGTTATGTATGCTGTGATTAGTATGTATGTATATATGTATGTGGGTGTCTGTATGTGTGTGTGTGTGTGAACTCATTTTAGGCCAAATACTCACGTTTGTAGACAACTCATGCATTCAGCTGCCTTTTTAGACGTTAACTTAAGCTATGCAAATCGAACGAATTTCGCTAACCATTTCTGGCTTTCTCTCTCTCTCTCTCTCTCTCTCTCTCTTCTCATACGCAACACACACATGTCTTTGCCTATCTCACAAAACCTAAAACAAAAAAAACAAAAAACATTTTAAAAATAATAACATTTGCAAAAATTCAACAACGCACAGCGGACATTATTCAGGATGTTACGCTCTAACGGAGCGCGCAAGCTGAAGTAAGTTAATGCCGAGGATACGCCGAACTCAGAGTCCTTGCTCAATGATGCCTATGATGATCGTTAAAAATTTTGAGTTGCAACCAAAAAAAAAATGTGCCCCTTCATTTTTTTTTTTTTTTTTTTTTTGGTTTTTAACTTTCATTTTTTGCTTGTTGGAAGTTTTATGTTTTTGCCAAAAAAAAAAAAAAAAACACAGACACGCCCACACTGCCTACCGCCGCCCACATTTGAGTTCATCGTGTGTTTGTTTTTTAATAGCCAACAACAACGAAAAAATACAGTTTTTGATTAGCATTTTCTTTTTTGGAGGTTCTTTTTTCGTTTGTTTGTTTTGGCCTGTGTTTTTAATTGTTTGTGCATGATTCTCAAGTTCGTTTTTGTCGAGTTTGTTTGAAACTAATTTGAAACTTAATTTTCGTTTGCAGATTCACCATATCACGACGTAAGCGGTCTGCCCAATCCCTACAACATGGAGCACATGGAACAGGACGAGGTCCTGCCTCCACAGCAGCATATGTCCCTCAGCTACGATGACAGTTTCGAGGGTGAATATTCGACAACGCCGAATGCCCGAAATCGTCGTGTCATACGCGAAATTATTGTCTAAGCCAATCGAATATCTACACACACAAAAAAGGAACAATTAACAACAACAACAACAAACAGGCACTCTTAATTCTACAACAAACTCCCACACACACACACACACACACCGCACACAACCTGCTCATCATGCATCATACATCATCATACAAACAAAAACAGAAACAGAAACGAAAACGAAAAGAAAACTCTCCATTCAGCATTACAACGAAATCTCAAGTTTTTCTTTTTATGTTTTTACTCAATTTGAGAAGTGGCCATTTTGAATTTTATTTTTTACTTTTTTTTGCTTAACATATATATTATTTTTGTTGTTATATAAGCAAGTATGATATCGATAAGTTGAGGGTACGTGTGTTGAGTTTTATTGGCAACGAATTGATAAGATGATATATATGATATGATATGATATGATATACGATATTTAAGGCATCGACTTTTCACTATCAAAAGAATAACCAGCTCTAGTTAAGGCCGTGGCAGCACTTTGTTGACACACACACACACACAGTCTCCCACACACTCACACACACCATGCACTAAATGTTAAATACGAGCTACTTACTTATATAGAGCAGTTAAGTATAGTAATACCTATGCTATGGGGTCCCAGTCGCATGCATTCGCAAAAAAAAAAAACAAAACAGAAGAATATAAAAAGAATTTAACTTTTAAGGCATCAAATGTTGAAATGAGCAAATTTCAAAAACAAAAACAAAAAAGGAAATTGGAAAATAAGAATATATCTCACACGTGTTTTTCGTAAGGCAGATTCAAACCGTTCACCATAGCGTATAAGAATTAATCATTTAAGAATTGTGGCCGCGAATTGTTTGACTTTGACTTGCGAGCGCTCAAAAGTAGGCAAAATGAATACTTAAATAAGAAAAATGAATTTTTGTTGCCTACTTCAAGCATCTCGCAACACGTCTCAGTTGAAAAGAAGAGAAAATCAATTGTAATAATTTATATTACATTAAAAACAAAAACAGTACGACCTGCCACAAAAAAAGCAACTAAATTTTATTTACTTTACAATTAATTTTAAATTTTTAAATAAAAAGTGCGGAGAAAAACAAACAAAAAAAAAGTAATAATATATAAACTAAAGTTAAAACAAAATGTTGCTTTAAGTAAATTATAAAACGAAACAAAAACTTTACAAAAATTATTACAAATAATTCAAAAATTATATAGAACAAGAAAAAAAAAACACAAATAACCCAAAATCTGTGCCGCTTGACGACTTTAATTTAATTCAAAAAATTATTTAAAAACAAATTTCAAATTTAAAACTCATTTTGTTTTGTGTTCTGTGAGCTTTCTGTTAAAATTAAAAATTTTTAAACATAATTTTTTAAAAATACAAAAGTCTATTAACATATATGTTAAATTATAAATAAATATATTTTTATACATATTACAATTAGTGATTACACTTTTGTATAACTGTTTTTAATCGCGTGTTGTTCGATTTATTTTCTGTGTTGTTTGTTTTTGCAACTTTTTGACGTTGGCACATGAAATGCAAAAGTGAATGGTTGAACGATGAATGGGAGAGTAAAAAGTTTTTGTAGCTAAGAATTAAATGTAAATACATGTGTAATTTGTATATATTTACTTGATATACAAAGTAAATAAGTTGCAACGAGCAGCGGAGAGAAAAACTTAAATATAAATTGTAGTTAATTTTAAACAATTTCAACAAGAATTTAACTAGTAAGCTAATTAATTAAGCAAAACATGTTTAAAAGCAAATGCCACAACAAAACTAAAAATAAAGAATATTATAATAAAAATAACAACAACAAAAAACTGCATCGCAACTGAAAACATCTCGTTAATGAACAAAAAAAAAAAATTATGTCAGAAACCAACTGCGACAAGAATCTTTATGATAAATAAATTATACACATTAAGCTGATGATATACATACATTATATATATATATACATAACATATACATCTACATCTACTTATTATTTGTAAATAAGTAAAAACACACATATTTTTTAATTTCAACAAACAAAACAAAAATCCATTAAAAATATATTTCCAAAAAAAAAAAATTGAATCGTTCTTTTATTTGGCTAGAGGAAAAAAATACAATGAAATAAAGTTGATCTATATATATATATATATATATATATAAATATATACACATTATGGAGTCGGAGATGATTCCATTATACCCTTTTCACCAATTTTCCTTGGGTTCAGGGGATAGAAATACGATTTGAACATTCCCAATTAAATGTATTGATTTAATTTGGTTAAATACTCTTAAAACATTTCGGAATGAATTTTAATGAGGAGGCGTGTTTCGTGACATTTATAAAGCCAGTCGAAAGCAAACAGAAGAAGAACAGCAAGAAGACCTGCTGGTTGCATAATGTGCCAGTTCTCATTTGATTGGCACCAAATTTATTGCATGCAATTTGACTAGCAAAGTGGCAGCTCCGGCAACAGCACTGGCAACCCTGGCAGCGCCCGGAAGTAACACGACACTTGACATTTTAATTTAATGCCGTGCTCAGCCGTCACTGACAAGGCAGCAACAACAAAAACAACCATGATAACAACGACAAAACGAAGCACGAGCTGCAAGGACAAGTGTCCCTTCTACCAACCAAAGCTGAGTGCATAAAATCGATTATTATTATTACTACTCGGATTATGGCAATTTAAGGTACATACATCGCTTGTGTGACACATATCTGAACATACTAATTAGTAAAGTACAGCAATTTGTTTAGTTACCTTGAGGGACGGGCAGGTGCCCAGCAATTGTAATAATAATAATTGGAATTCATATTTGATTCTATATGCTAGCCTTGTGAATATAGCAAGTACTCCTTATCCATCTTGGCATTTTATTAGTTGATAATGCCACAAATTAAGCATCTCTTTACTTAACTCAAAGGTGCTGCCTAATGGGAGACACACACACACACACACACACACACACGCACACACATCTGCCAGCTAAGAACAATATGTCAATCAAGCAAGCAACTTATTGTTTATTCTGTTCTGCTGACACAACTCACAACTACGAAGAATATTTAATACATTGAAAAATCTACGAGTGTCGATTGGTAAGTAGTAAGTCGACCTAGCGCCAAAAACAAGCCAATGACTTCTATATATTAATATTATCGGAATACATCTGTACATCTGTGAGTCTGTACATAAAAATAACAAGGAAGAACGCCTATCTGAGTATGATGAAGATTACATCCCATTGCATTATGAATTTAGGAAACCGACCGATTGTTCTTATATATTGCAATCAATTTACTGTTGATGACTTCTTGTCCAATATAAGAAGTTTGAAAGGATGCTTAGCTGTTAAGTTTGCTTCGAATATCTGCCCAATATATTTATATATTTTTGTATAAATAAATTTATATACAGAATCAAACGAGACTGATGGAAAACAGTTCGCACAGCTTACTAATTTTATGAATTGTTTTGGTTTTGATTGTTTTAATCTAAACATTTGTCATTACTAATCACAGTTTCACATGTGCCACAAATAACTTAAAGATTATCAGCTGTGATTTTAACACTCTTTAAAAACACTTTAAGTTTAGCCACAAATTTCTATTCACATGCAAAAAAAAAATCCATAGAAACAAATATGAAAGTTGCACCTAAATATTCTAGACTGCGTAATACACTGCGCCCAATTTTATAATAGTTCAAAAGATCTATATCTATATCTGTATCGTATATCTACACCAAACTCAAAATTGTGGCATATTTAAAATGAAGACAGCTCTCCAATACTACAATATGGTAAATGAAAAACGTGACGCCAATTCAAAGTGCAGCAGCTTGGCCATGCCACATGTCGCAGAACTAGGCCAGTGGCCATTATGCATATATATATATATATGTATATATATATATATATATATATATATTTGTGAAATTTGTGCAATCTGTTGATTACTGACCCGTCGACCTGACGACCCAGCGCCGCTTTCATTCATTCATTCGTATGTCAGCAAGTTGAAACAAAAGCGAGCCCATATGCAATTCATTTACTGCCATTCAGAAGACGTGGCACGCCCACACACACGTAGCAAGCTGGAGGGAGGGACGGAGGATTGTGTGGTACGTCAATTAAAGTGCTGCCGGTGCCGCCTAATTGGATTTATGCCACATTTATGTATAGGTGAAAATTCGTAGAGGCAAGCGAGGCTCGTGCTAAAAATCACTTCCATAATGAGCCGCACACACACAACCAGAGAGAGAGAGAGAGAGAGAGAGAGAGAGAATGAGGAGCGAAGGGGGACCAGTAGTCGTGCCACAAAACTCGACGCTAAGCCAGGCCAAAACAATTGCAACTTGCTGTTGTTTTTTGTCGTTGTTGTTGTTGTTGTTGCAACCAACAACTTTCGAGGACTTTAAATGAAATTACGCGAAAACTTTTGGACGGCAGCAATACCAACTTTTTTGAAGAGATCAGCTAGCCACTAGTGGTGAGCAGTGAGTGGTTGAGGCTGATGGGCGGTGCGGCAGGTGGGGCGGACATTTCTATTGCGGTTTGCGCCACGGCTGTGCGGCACGCACAACAACTTTCAACTTTGCCCGTGGCACACACATAATGAGTTTCATAAATTAACACAAATTAAAGATACGAGCAAGTAATTTACCTATGTGAAACTAAATAACTGCCTCTTTATAGGAACAGCTAGTCTGCCATTAGGTAAGACACACCCGCACACACCCACACACACCCACACACACCCAGCAAACGCGTCTTGTGTGCAAGTTTTGCGACCATTGGTTTGTAATTAATGCGACCAGAAAACTGACCGAAAGACTAACAGACAGAAAGCCAACCTTGGTTCAATCGCTTGCGGCCACAACAGCCAAACAGTGTTGCCTATTTTACGGCCACATCTGACTTTACTCAGATAACGTTTAATATGAAGAACTGGTAGTGGAAAACCGTTTAAAGTGGATTGCAGCATTTTTACTCGAGTTGAGATTGTCAAAGCTTAAGAAAATACTTAAATTACTAAATATACCTTAATATATCTGCCAAAAACTGACAGTCTCTATTCCATGTCTGTCACTGTGACTGTGAATGCAACCTAAACTGTGACTGCGACTGTGACTGTGACTGGGCTCCACTGTGGACATGCTTGAGGCAGCGTTGAGTGCTTTTCCTTTTAATTTTATTAATTATCTGTGTAATCTTTGAAGTTGCCCGTCTGCCAATGAGTCTGTTTGTCTGTGGAAGTGTGTGTGCGAGTGTGTGTGAGTGTATGTGTGTGCACATATGTGTGCCCCTTTGTATGCCGTTTGCTAAACTTGAACTGGGGATTCCGGCCGGGGCGCATTCATTCATTCATTCATTAATCGCATTCGGACTGTACGTGAGTGTCTGCAGCAATTAACTGACGAGTCAAAAGTTTGAGAAACTTTCGACAGCAACAGACGAGCATTCAGTTAAAATAGTTATTAAAAGTGAATTAGAAAAGGCATCAACCAGAAGGAGGAGAAAATATTTCACGCATATCGCTTAAAAATGATTACAAATTTAATAAAATAGATGTGCTATAAACGAAAATACTTTAATAATAATTTAAATATGTGCATTAAAAAAATAAAATAAAGCAGTTAATTAATATGAAATAAATCAATATTAACTTAATTTTTTCAATACAACAATTTGGTTGATTGACTTTGTTTAATAAAATATTTGTAGCATAAATAATGGAAGAAAGCTTATAGTAAAATATATATCATAATAAATATATATTATATATTAATAAATGTACAATCTGCAGAATATGAAACAAGATAAAAATTCTTAAGACTATTTTGTTATTAGTCAAGAATCTAATAAAATTCAGTTAATTTTCGTTGAGTTTAGATCAAATATAAAGAACAAGTTATGCTTTAAAGTATTGAAAGCGCACTTCAATGGAATTGTTAGCCTTATCAATATATAACATTAAAGTAAAAATTGGTGGTTTTTAAATGGAACGGGAATAAAATGTTGGCAACTAGTTAAAATGGTTGAGAGTCTGTGCAATTTGTTGGGTGAATTCCCCGAGCTGGTCATGGTAACAGCGAGGCCAATTAGGCCAGCACTTGACCTGGAGTCGAATACTCTGGCTCTGACAGCAGCTGTTCATTTGTGTGCGGTGCTGGGACTAATCCCAGCCGCTGATTGGGTTTACAGTGTCGGTTGTCTGGCAACAAAAGCATAGTGCAACAAATTGTGGTGGCTCGAGGCAGGTTAATGGGAATAGGGGTCTGTGAATCTCACAGCATACGCGTTGCCAGGCCTTTCTTTTTTATCAGACTTTGGGCGAGGCAATGTTAAAGATATTTATTTTTTTCCCAACAGCGTAATTTGAGCGCAAATATTGAAGCTGAAAACCAGCGGCGCTAATAAATGTTATAATCATAATGAGCAAATGTTTAACCAGTAGCAATGGGAGCAGTGCAAGGGCGGAAGGGGTGGATGGAGCTTAGGGGAGTGGGTTACAGGGAACACTGATGACTCGACACACGCCCCGTTGCATAAATTTTTGTGCCGGGAATAATGCCGGAAAGCGGCGATGGCGATAAGCAACCCAAATGCGGCAGCAACCCTCAGCAAATCGCGATTGTAATTATGAATGAAATTTGAATTGCAAGCGTGGCAAATGAACGAAGCGAACAGTTTCAGGCTGCCTCTGAATCTTACTTCACTTCACGAAACGAGAATTGCAATCGACACGTGGCCCGGATCTCCCGCTGGAGCTGTAACTACACTCAGAGAACACCATCAGCCTGTAAATCAATTCTGAAGGGAGAAATATCCAAAAATACTTACAATATTAAAGATAATTTGGAAAAGCAGTTATGAAAAACTTTGAGTTAAGAGTCTATTCTAGTTTTGTTTTGCCAACTTCATTATTTTTCTCTGAGTGTATGGTTTGGACCAACGACTGGTCACGTGTCGCCAGTGCCAACGACGCTGGGGGCGTGTCTGGTGCGGAAGTGCCAATAAGTAGTTGTCAATATTGACTGATTATCTCAACACGGCGGAAAGTGAACGGTCGGGGTGGGAACGGGGAACGGGGAATGGGAAGCGGGTAACGGGTAACGGGTAACGGGGACGGATACTCGGAGGGTTGACACAGCCGTGATTGCGAATAGTTGCGCGACTCCAAACGGAAGTAAACATAAATCACAGCAATGCAATGCGGGGCAGTTTAGTGGGTGGGGCGGAAAGTGTGGAGTGAGGGGCTTCCCCGGGCAATGCAATTATTTAGCTGGACACGGCCATAATTCAAGACGACAGGAAAAAGCTGCTGCCATTTAGTTGCACTCACAGGAGATGCGCATAATTGCATCTGATATCAATAGACATTAAACCTGGGGGAGAGAAACAAATACACAATTTAACAATTTAAATAAAACTGTTGTTGTTGACTCAAGTAGTACACAACATAATACAATAATCACTTTCTTGAAACGAAGCGTGTGTAAACTGCTTTGAGTCACTGTGTGATAAGAAATGTGAGCTGTATGTATGAAATACTGGAGTGCTGAGAGTTCCACTCTGCTGTGACATAATCATAATTTTGATATATCCTATATATATAATATAATAATTTAATAATATATAATACATAATTTAATTAAAATAAAAATAAACCAATGTAAAAAAAATGGTAAGCTGCTATTTAATAAAATATATATATTTGTAAACAGAATTTTCCTAAAATGAGTGGGTGAGTGAGGATCGCAGTTGAGAGAGAGAGATGGAGAGTCGTCTTATCAGACAAGTCAGCAATGACGAGAGAGAGAGAGAGTTGTCAGATACAGTGGACAGTGGTCAGACTAACTTAAAAACGATTACTCGCCTCAGTCTTAGTTCGCATTCAGAATGTCGCACAACTGTCGAGGCTACTCCGGATTGGCTCTGTTCCTGGTACTTCAGCTGCTGCTGCTGCTGCTGCTTCAGCTGCGATCAGCGGAAGCTCGGTGCATTAGGCCCGATGATTTTCCAAATGGTAACGCATTGCCTTATCGGGGCTTTATGCGTTTCACCTGCTTCAGCAAATTCACGCTAATGGGCGAGAAGACATTCCGTTGCGGCGGCGACAGACGCATCATTGGCCAGATGCCAGTCTGTGCCAGTAAGTACCAGGCGGCAACGACGCAATATCTCTTATGCTGCAAGTGTGACTCACATTTTCTCTGTCTCTATTTTGTACAAACATTCAGTGAGGGGCTGCAAAACACCGAGCAAAACAGATAATGGCCAGATTGATACTGACAGCGGCCTTAAAGCGGTTTTAACGTGCAAGGACGAATACGTCGTGGCCGGCCATGAGGTGGCCTACTGCAATGGCAAGAATTGGGATCGAACGTTAGGCGTCTGTCGTCACAGCAATTATACAAAGAGTCATGCCTGCGATTTCGAGTCCGAGGATCTGTGCGGTTGGTCGCGACAATGGAGTTTACGGCAGCCCTGGCGTCGTGTCGCGACAGTGTCGCACTTTCACTCATATCGCACGGGACCGCGACACGATCACACTTTCCAAAATGCATACGGTGGTCACTATATGCTCATGGAGACAATGCTATCTTCAATTGGCGCCCATCATCTCATATCGCCCATCTATCCACGTGAGCTGAGCCTGAAGACAGCCTGCTGCTTTCGATTCCATTACTTTATGTATGGCTCGGGTGTGGAGAGTCTGGTCGTCTCAGTCAAGCCACTTAGGACGAGCGTGCAACAAATGTGGCTGCAGCCACGCCACAAGTATGTTTGAAGCGGATGTTGCGATAATTGCCAACACAAATTGTGACTTAGTAATTAGAAAATTGACTAATACTGAATTCCTCAACGAGCCATTTTGTTTAGTTTCACGATTAGCAACTGTAACTTTAAAACCAATGTTTCTCTCTCTCTTTTGGTTTCTGTGTTTAGGTTCGCAAAGTTCGAAGTGTCTGGGAACCAGGGTAATCAGTGGCTGGAGCACACCATCAGAATTGATGAAATGCTGGAGGACTTTCAGGTGGTAATCACGGCGACCGATGGAAGCGCTCATCTGGGTGACATTGCCATCGATGATGTGCGCCTGATGACGGGCAACGAGTGTGGCGGTGGTGCATTCACAACCACAACAGAGATGCTGCCTGTGGAGACACTCGATCCAGTCATCTACGACTGGATGACCTGCAGTCAGCGTTGTGGCGAATCTGCACCACTCGACGATGTGAAACGCAACGATGGCAAATGGATCAAAGCCTGCGGCTGTGATGAGCAGTGCGAGGAGAATTGCTGTCCCGACTATATTGTGAGCTGTATGCCACCCGAGACAACCGAAAAGGATACAACACCAACAACAACAACAACAACAACTACAACGACTACGACAACCACTACACCAAGGCCAAGAACAACTACAACAACTACTACAACCACTACACCAAGGCCAACAACAACTACTACAACCACTACAGCAAAGCCAACAACTACACCTAAGCCAACCACAACTACAACAACAAAAACTACACCAAAGCCAACTACAACAACAACTAGAAGAGCAACAACGCCAGCAAAAACAACAACAACAACAACTACACAACGCAGCACAACTACAAGAAAATCAAGCACAACCACAACCACAAAAACAACGCCTGCTACAACAACAACAACAACAGCAAAACCAACAACAACAACTACCAGCACAGCCAAATCACATGAAATTAAAGGTAAGCTCAGCATAGATTAATGATATATCGAATTATGACTCCGATAGAAGTGCAATATCTGAGTGAATATCAAAAGAAGCAGGTTTTATTCCAAAATTACTATTCATACACTGAATAAATGGAAAAGGGCTAAAAGGTGTGTAATAAAGTTGTGCAACAGAAGATAATAGGCATATATATCTTACTGATTAGCATCAAAAGACTCGTCGACTCATAAACTCGCCGATCTCCATAGCTATAACCTTCAAATGTCGGAGATAAGTTCTCGTAGTAAATGTACTTTTCAAGTTTATTTCATTGCATCGATAAGTTAATCCGTTTTCTTGATAACGATAACAATCGATTAGCAATCGATAGCAACAGCAATCACAATGTTAAAGTTATAGATTTATAATTGGGTATGTATATACCTTGAGATAATGCTGATCATCCGCATACATCTTATCAACATCGGTAAAGGAACAGCACAAGTATTTTCTGTATAGAGCATTATTATTAGTTTAACTAGGCTAAGTTTGAGAAACTTAAAGTCCCTAAGAATATCTGTACTGCAGATACACTCCCTGATATTGCAATTTCTATTCCTTCTCTATCATGACAGTATATTCAGGGTTTTTAACATTTTCCATCGAAGAACAGATCTTTTATTTAACTAACAAATTAATCTATGCAATTAGGTTCATAGAGATACTATTTAGTTTATTGTTTCTAACAACACTAACAACCGATATGCCTAACCTTCACAAATATATTCTACATTAAATATCGATTAATGAAAAGTCATGTACCCAATTCTAGGACATCCGCATCGCATTGAGTGGCAGGTGAGTCCGGATGATATCGAAGGACACAGCGATAAAGGGAGCAGCATGAATGCTGCACAATACCTGTGGCTGCTCATGCTGGCCATATTGCTGTGCATCATTGTGGGCAGTGTTGTATATCGCTGGAAGCGACCCAGTGGCTCCAGTATGGAGAACGCGGTCAGTTTTCAGAAGACCTTTGCCAAGCTAAAGAAGGTGGCTCTATCGACGAACGGAAGTGACAACGGCAGAAACAACGCGGATGCACCGTTAATCACTGATATCGATAACGTGGACGAGGAAGAGCCGCTTGTCGAAATGGCCGTGGATATACGCAATGTGACCCAGCTTTGAGGTGACGAGCGCGGAATGCGAGTTGAATATGCCTAGAGATACCTCCATCTAATAATATTAGTATAGTAAGTCAAAGAAATACTTTTATTTATACTTTTATTATATTTTGAAATAAAATATTCAAGAAAGAATAAATAACATTTTTTTGCACTTTGTAAGTAAAAAAAACTATAAGAAAGTTCAAGTTATCAAAAAATAACAATAAAAAAGAAGCTTTTAAGCAATGAAAAATCATAAAATAAGAGAAACTTTAACTACTTTTGCGTATTTTATAAAGCTGCCTGCCTATCAGAATAGTTGATCACATGTCAAAGTAAGAAAATCAGCCAGGATTATGTTCGAGCTGCCCGGCGATTAAGATTGAATACTGAATGAGTGAGTGAGTTGGCGAGTTGGCGACTGGTTAATGTGGCACGCTTTGAACAGCCTTCTCTCGATCCCTTAATGAAATGTGCGCTGGTGTATCAGTTGTCATTGCCTCGGGACTATGCATATACAGTACAGTAACCTGTATATCCTGCTAGGCCAGGCACGTGGCGCTGCAACCACTACAGCTGGCAGGGTTATACCACCCCCAACCCGCTCCGATCCGCTCGCCAGACAGCCGTTTACCCTGGTCGTTTCTCAACCACCCATTAAGGGGCTGGCTCATGTTTTAACAGCGGCTTTTGGTTGTGATTTAGTGGCTGGCCGTAGCGACAGCAGCCGGCTTAGCGTCTGGCCAGACAGCCTGCAACCGTCTGGGTCTATCCCCCCTCCCCTTGGCACCCCTCAGTGGTGTAAACGTTTTGTGCGGCACTCAGCACAAAATTTTTGGGCTTCTCATGCAATTATTGCCGGGCAGACAGAGAAAAGCAGCAATCGCCTCAGACCCAAACCAAAAATCCAACCAGCAACTCCAACTCGCAGTTTGCACGCTCAACAAATTTTCACAAGATTTTTCCAAAGCGTTTGCCCAAATGCGCACTTTTAGCTTTTTGGTACTTGTTTTGCATTTCCTTTTCCCGTTTTTTTTTTATTTTTAATCCAGACACCCTTGTCAGCGTTAGCTGCGACTTTCAACCCCCCTGCCAACCGCCCTTCCCTGCCCTGCCCTCATCATACTGCTTGCCCCGCAGCAGTGGCTGTGTTTTTATCCTGTTTGGCTTTGTGATTTAGCACCCGTTGTTCGTTGCTCTATCGACTTCTCACACATCATTTGACGGGCACTTTTTTTTTGTTTTTTAATTAAAATGGCATTTTAATGTCGCTGCCAGAAAAAAAAGGGGCGTGCTTTGAGACGCTTTTGGGATATTTTCTTAATGCGCATTGAAGTCCTAATTAAATGTGAAGTACGCAGCTGCTTAGCGGTGTCTGTGTGTGTGTGTGTGTGTTTGGTTGCCGGGGGAAAAATGGGGGCGTGGCATCGTATATTTTCAAGTTGCTTGACGAAATGGCACACACACGCATCTGTGTGTAAGCAAACACACACACAGACACACACACACACACACCCGACATTTTTGCACGCCATCGTTATCTTTTGTTGCTCTGAAGACGCACCACTGTTGCAATACCCCTTAAGGGGCCATGCCCCCGCCACATGCGGCAACCGAACAGTTCCACTGTTACAATTTCATTCGCGCTTATCGCTGCAATAAATCGCATTAATTTATTGTCCTCGCCTCGCATATTTTGTGTCCACTGAGCCCCTCGGCTCGACACAAGCCGTTTACAATTTAATGGGCTTGTCCAAATGGGTGCCCCAGAAACCAAAAACTATCCTCTCCCCCTCAACCCCTATCCTCTGTCAACCGACGCGCTTGTGGTGTTATTATTGTTTTCCATTTAACACTTTTTAGTTGGTTTGCTACCTGAAAGTATGCAACATGCCGCAAGCGAAAGCCACAACAGAAATGTAAAAGACAGACAGAGAGATATATGTATGTAAAGAGAGAGAGAGAGAGAGAGAGAGAGATAGAGGCAGAGAGAGAGTGAAGGATTACTTGCAAAGCTTTTCATAAGTTGCAGATGAGCGAGCATAAAAGTTATTTCACAACACTTGCCATGAAAATGATAAAGCCAACACTTGGGATAAGTGTGTTTTGGAGGCAGAAAGTTGAATAATAAATTGGTATGAACAAAATTACTATATTTAAATTTAAGTTGGTATAAAGTAGATTACAACATTTAAATAACACACTTTTAAACACATTTATTAATAATACTTTTGCTTTGTTATATTTGTATTTTCAATTGAATTATTTTGATTATTTATTCTAAATATTTCACAAAAAAGTTTCTGCTTCCTTAACTGAATCACATTGAATATCTATAACAAAAGATATAACAGGGCATTTCAATAACGACTTTAATTCAAATAAAAATATCTATGATATATTCCTTAGACTTTTCAGATGTCTGAGTTGCTTTCGTATCTGTGTGTCAGCATTTCATTTAGCAGTTGTAACCTGCATGCATTGGTCATGTGCGAAATTGTTGGCCCAGATGCTTATCAGCAGACGCCAACGAGTTGCGTCAGTCTGGTCTGGTCAAAAGTGGGCTTGGTCGAAAATGGGTGGGGGGTATGAGGAGTCTGGGGTGTTGAGCTCTGTGGGCAGTTGGAATATTTATAATGCCATGGCTGCAATTTATTATGCAGTGCTGCAGGCACTGTCTGGGATCTGGACGTGGTTGCTTCACAACGACTACCACTCACCAAAGATGTCACCTAGCCGAAACTGCACTTGCCTAACCAAAAAGCAGCCCCTCCACTTTCCCCATACTCCAGCCAGCCATTTAAGATTTATGCATTGGAGTTATGGCATAGCTAAAGCTGAAGCTGAAGCTGAAGGGGAACTTTATCGTTGCACAAGGTTTCGGCTGTGTTTTGCTTCCGCCTCTTGTTGCTGCCACACCAGGTTTTTGCACACACACACACACACAAGCCTCGTTCAACATATGTCTCCCTGCCTGGCTGTTCTTTGCTGTTGCAGTAGCAGTTGTTGTTCTTCTGCCTCCACTTGTGCTTCCTCTGTGCTTCTTGGTTTTTGTACTGGACATTTCCGGTTGTCCGCTGCACCTTATCAGTTCTTAAAAGTTCTTGTCGTTGCGGGATTTCAAGGTATTTTTGTTTACGTTTCTGTTGTTTGTGTGGGTTTTATTTATATTTATTTTACTTGTTGTTGTTGCCATATGTGTGAAAGTATATTCGGCTTTGCATGAGTTAAACGGCATCTAAACTTATCGCAATTCAAATGTAAACAATAAACAAGATATCGAGTCGAGGGAATATCCTTGAAGTTTTGTTGCTTCATATTTTATTTATATATTTTCAAACAGCTTTATTACTTTCCTTCGAACTGACATCATTTTGATTAATCCCTGTCTGTATTTTTACCCTAGTGCGGAAATTATTGGGCTGCTGTCCCTTTCAAATATGCTCTCTACTTAAATATGAAGCCCATTAGTAAACAGTTATGCAGACATTCGACCCCTAGCTAAATATTCCATTGTATACAATACAGATTAGTTTGCTAAAAAGCGCTTATCGACGACTTACACATATATGTATATATATATATGTATGTATGTATTTATCGGCTGACAAATGTGAAATGCTTTGTTAGGGCAAAACAGCAGCAATATTGAAATTGCGTTAAATTTAAGTGATAAGAGCCCGCTTAACCAAGAAACCAAGTAGTAACGACTTGGATATCTATCCCTCTCAATCTGACTCTCTCTCTCTGACTCTCTCTCTCTCTCTCTCTCTCTCTCTCTCTCTCTCTGTGATAAGCTGCTAATGTGGCTGTGTGGGGCGTGAGCTAAGCAAAAGTCATCGTCTGTTGTCTGCGTCATCATTACAATCATTGGGATTGGATTCAGTAGCGCAAAACTAATTAAGCATCGCATTTCATTTCCAATTCGGTTGCTCTGGGGAGCAAGCAAAATTCGCCAGAAACAGACAGTGGCAGAGGCAGGGCCAGAGCCAGGAGCAGGGGCAGAGAACAACCCAAATCGAAATCGAAATATAAGCCAAATAAATTTCCGTTGCCAAAGCGCTTTCATAATTAATATGAACCAATTACGAGAGCAACAGCAATAACAACAACTATTGGCAAAACCTTGTAATGGATAAAAATAACAAAATAAATAAATAAATAAGCGTGGGGAAAAGAAGAAAAGACTTGCCGCAGAAATTCGATAACTGATGCTTCATTTTCATATTGTTCTTTTGCAACAGCTGCCGCATTTTTGAATTGATGTGTGCATTACATTGGAGCACTAATCAGAATTCGCTTCCTCAAAACCAACCCCTGTCCCCCCCTCCATCGACAGTACTTCCTCAAATCCAGAATGTAAGACAAACAGCAAAATGTGAATTGAATGAAAAGTGCAGCAACAGCAAAAATACTCAAAACTTCCTTGCTTAACTTTCATTCACGCTACACCCAAAAATAAACCTCAAAAACCTCATCATCGTTAACATCATCATTGTGTTCCGAGTGCAGTCCAACGAAAACATATCGAAAATCAAACAATTGTCTTTAGTACAATGGAGAGAAGCGCATTCATTGTATGGCAACACCCAGCAGCATCCCAACAATTGATGATGATTCCTCCAGCGCCCGGGCAACCGAGCAGAACTCCGACTCAGATGCATTCCAGTTGCTGCCCTGCTCTGCTCAGCACTGCTCAGCGTTGCTTGGCTTAATCACCAGCTTACAAGGGTAAACAATGGAGACAGCGAGGACCCGGCGAGCACCGACTGTGCTCCGCTCCCCGGGCCAAAGTCAGAAAGTAAAAGCAATGCATTGCAAATGAACAATGAACGAATATAAAATATCCTGACATCAAGAGAGAAAAAAATAAAACAAATAAAAAATAGCAAAGAAATCAATCCTTTGATCAAAGCAAACAACGCTATCAAATTTATAAGACTGGATTCTGCATTACGAAAAATCCATCTGCAGAATAAATAAAAATCATTTTGCATAACCCATAAAGATGATCCATAAAAATATCCAAGCTCAAGTTGTTAAATTTTTTGTGACTTGCAGTCTTGATTTAATAGTAATTTTATTAACCCAAATTATAGGGTATCATGGGGTGCATTATACAAAAAAGGAGAACAAAAATAAAAAATAACAAAAAGCGTTTCAATAAGCCAAACACAAAGGCGATCTATCAAAATGAATTTGAAATCTTTTGATCATTTTTGAGCTGGCTGGAAAAACAATTGGGTTTGGTATACGGATTGGCATTCGGAATTGCTATTGGCGTTGCAGTTTGTCTTTGGCTTGACTTGTCGAAACGCTTTCCGCCCTCTTCTACTCCCTTCCACAGCCAAGACTGCTTGCCAACTTTCGTTTCCCTGCTTCCTGTTCCCTGTCGATGTCAATCAATGTCAATAAAACAATTACTGTCACTTGCAGCTGGCGGACGCTGCGGCTGCTCGCATATAGCTGGTGGAAAAGGGTGGAGGAGCAGCAGCAGGAGTAGCTGAAGGAACAGCAGATGAAGAACCAGGAACCAGAGAGCTGGTTGGTTGGCTAGTGGACGGTGTCATGTTCTCGATGAGATGCTGCTGCTGCTGCTGCTGCAATTGCCATTATAGTTAAACTGACTTGCTCGAATTCAGTGATGTAGTTCAGTTCGTCATTCTTTGAACTGAGTCTTATTTTATTTTATTCTCTATACAAAATCTGGCCTGTCGCTTTCCAAAGAGCTTATTTTGAAGGTGTGCAACCTTTTTTTACACAAATGCGATTCTTAGAATTTGTTATGCTCTTTCATCAGATTTGGTATTTGATTGCGTAATAGTAACTTGATTGGTACCAGACAAAAATTAAAAAGATTTTTATTTTTGTTATTCTCTTATTATTATTTTAATTTATTTTTCCTTACATTGATCGTTGAGAGGACTGTTTAACATTCTATCAAATTACTAACGAAAAACAATAAATAATAGTTAAGTTGTCCACTTAAAAAGCTTAGTTAAGTCAAAGTTAGGCTGAACTATTTGGTGCATTTCTGGTTGGTGTTGCTCTTGCTCAAGTCGGAGTTAAAGTCAGAATCGGAGTTGGATTTGGAAAGCGGAGGCGTTTGCATCACACCCACAACAGTTGTACACAAAACACGCCCCTTTCTCACCGTCACTCTATCTCTCTATCTCTCTCTGTCTGTCTCTGTGTGTCTCCCTCTCACACCATCACACACTCAAATTGCTTGTCCTTCTTCAGCCGCTTTGCACGCCCGCATTTTGGGCAAATGTTTGCGGTTCGAGGCAAAATACCCATCGCTGGCAATAAAACTCGACTCGACTCGGCTCGCCTCAACTCGATTGTTGTTGTTGCTGTTGTTGTTTTGCTATTGCTGGTGCTGTGACAAATCGTTTGTTTTAGACATCCCTGCCATTGGCATAATCGCACAGTCATTGCAGTTTGCAACAACTCCCCCGTCAGCATCACGTCTCAGTGCCTGACTCGTTCCTGTCCTTTCCACGCCCGCAATGTTGCACAACTCGTCACTGCTGTTGTTGTTATTGTTGTTGTTGCTGCTGCTGCCGCTGTTGGTTGGTTAAGTTACAATGTATCTACATTTGAGTTACATTGTCTCGGCATCGAAGTTGCGTTGACAGCCATCGTTCGTTGCTAGTCCTTTTGTTTCTGCCCCCCGCCCCCATTCCCCGCAACATCCATCAGCGCATTTGCTGGTTTTTGGCCACATTTCGAGCACATGCATTATACATTGGCCAAGAGATGGCTGAAACCCACTCAGTTTGTAAGCACCCCCATCCCCATCCCCAGTCTTTGTCAAATTGCAGCACATGACAAACTTTGTGTTTAGTCAATAGTGGAAATTTCAACATAGCTTTGAACTGTGCGTGGTACTTTTAGGGGAGTTACGCGAAAAGTTGTCATACGATTATTTTCGTGGTCGCGGAAACTCACTTAAAATGATTGTCTAACTGCAATTGCCAGCAATCAAACTGGAACTTTCGCCGAGTGCTCAACTGATTGTTCTAGCGAAAACTAACTCAAAGTCGGAAAAATTAGCACTCATAACTCTAGTTGTCAGTTCTCTCGAAATAGTTGAAATACGAAACGAGTCCTTGCTAATTGAAAATGAGTTCGAACTTAATCGATTTAATCGATACAAAAAGAGGCCTAAATCTGTATTTTACAGGTCTATATCAGCTCTGGAATACTACAGCGTTAAGTGACTTTAAATGCAAGATTGAAAATCAAAATATTGAAAACAAACCTATTTAAAAGATTAAGTTTCTGTTGTGTAAGTTTTGTCTTGTTGTCATTGAACTCCACAGTAAGCTCCATTTAAGCCCAACCATACCAACAATTCTCTGAAATACCAAATCTGATTTATATATGTATGTACAAATACGAGTTGTCATGCTTGCCTCAAAATGCTGCATTATTCATGGGTGCAGTCGGTAGCAAAAAGATCCACAGACACATGAAGTATTCACGTTATTGATATAGAAATTGTTGAAGTAACTGCAAATGAATTATAAATTGCATCGAGCAGAACGACTGAAAGAATTAAAGACCCAAGCCACTGAGTAGAAGGAGGTCGAAATATAGTGTAATGTGAAATAAGAGAAGGAACACACCTTGCCTTGAAACAGACCAGAAACCGACAGACCAACGGATAGACAACTGGGCACTGCTATATCGATCAAGAATATATATACTCTGTGACGCAGACGTGTCCACACAAAATCGAATAATAAAATCGTTAAAGGATCACCTGAACTGCATCTCAAGAATATGAATTAGTAAACAAATCAAATTTTTAGCGAATCTCGCACTTTGCATAAGCCAATTATAAACCGCAACAAAAGTTGTTCCGTAAATCACAATTTGAACTTAAAATTCTTGTCTTCAAAATGATTGCTCTGCTCGCTGTTTATATTTTTGGCAAAAGCAAACTGCAAATTTCGTTGACTGACTGCAAATGCGTAGTTTTTGTTGATTAGAGAAAATAGAGGCCACAATGCCAAGAGACTTGCACCGCTCCATTTCTCATATTTATTTAGCAACACTGTTGAAAATCGAAAATTTCGATGACAAAGTCAATTGCAATGGCGCTGCAGAGCAACAAAGTCTCATTTGCCAGTGGAGTGGAGGGGAGCGCAGCGATGTGGATTGGGGTAGCCGTTGGCATGCTAAGCAAAACTTGCAATCTAAATGTGGACAATACAAAAGCAGGCAACTCCACCCCGGAGGCAGGCAAGCATCGCCATAAGGCAAACTGATGTGAAGTCCTCAAGTCTGTGGCGCGTGCCACGTAAACCATTTGCCACGCAATGCACTTGCTGGCTCCGTCTCTGACTCTGACTCTTGCCGATTTTGACGCACATAAAATGCGAAATGTTGAACAGAACATTTGCTGGCAACAGCAGAAGCATCAGCATCAGCAGCAGCAGCAGCAGCAAGCAGCAAGCAATTTGCCAGCAGCTGTAGAGCTTTTGCTAAAGCTGGCGATGTCTTCGGCAGTATAATGCGATTTGGGAATTGATTGTGCACAGGCCACTAGACTGCGATGTTGTCTCCTCTATTGCACAATTGCCATGTCGTGTGGCAGCAACAAACCTCAACTGTGTCACTGCTGCGGATATTCTCATGTCGTCTCACAACTGCTTAAATTATTTAACGCAAATTAAAACTTTCACGTATTACAATTGTCGTTTGCAATTCACTCGAAACCCTCCTGCTGCTGTCAATTATACTTTTTGTAGAGTACTTTTTTATTTGCTATAGCCGAGTTCGCTAACAATTACTATTTTATCGTGTTTTAGTATTTTATTTTATTATATATACAAGATTTTCAATTTTTCAGGTTCGATATATTTTAAAAAAATTTCTTATAAGTTATAATAATATGTTAAAGAAGAATTTCGAAAGTCGCTAGAAATGTTTCCAGTCAAAATTTGAAAAAATCAATTTGATCAATTATTATTACAACTAAAATCAAAAGAAAAGAAAATTGATATGTTTTGCTTGTCAGAAGTTAGCTACGCTACCGTTATTAGACACCCTGTCAAAAACACACACACCAAGCCACACACACACACATATACACCCACACCACATACGCACCCATCCATTCACCCATTATTTCAACATCAGATTTCACGCAAATTACATTTTTACTTTCGGTCAACCCTCAAATAACATTTTGTTACAATTTTTAATATGGACCATTCATCATCGTGAACGTTGCGTCTGAATCGAGAGGGGAATATAGTAGAGAAGAGCAGAGAAGTGGAGGGATGAGTTGAGATGAAACGGGATGAGTTGAGATGATGCCACTTGTGAACTGCTGCTGTTTGTAAGCCTGTCATTCATTTTGACTTTATTGACATGGCAGCAGAGCCAGTCAGTCGTCTGACTGCCAACTCAAACCCCCAACTACAACCACCCCCCTCCCTTTGGTCACGTGTTTCGCACAATTCAATTTGAAACATACCACGTCTGAGGTTGGACCCACAAAAAAAAGGGGGCAGCAGACATATTTACATGCTCAGGGCTCAGTGCTCTGAGCTCTCTCTATCTCAGACAGCTGAGTGCGTACTTTGGTTACCACTAGCAACAACAAAAGCCGATTGGAGTGATTAACTCGAGAGTGATTTACTTGCAGATGCCCTGTAAATGACGGTCGAAGGTGTTTGTGTGGAAAACTACTCAATCTGTATGTTTGCCTATAACCAAGTATGTATTACTTATTTTGTGCATCTAACTATTATAATCTTTAAGATATGTTTCTTTGAAAACTATATGATTTAATGTGCAATATTAAAACACCACTCTTATTTAGTGAGTTTGATCTGGATAATTTGGTAACCACAATCGTTTTTCATGCAAGAACTCATCTTTCGGCTACTCCTATTGCAAATATAATGATCCGATCTGTCCGAATCCACCCTGTGCACTGCTTAAATATAAAAAATACGCATGTATTCCAATTCTCATCAAGATAGTTTTACTGATGAAGGGACTAGTTTGTGTTACAGACTGACTTGGCTATGTCGATTCCGTTAGCAATGCTAATCAAGAAAAAATATATATTTTATTTGGTCGGAGTCGTCTTCTTCAAACACACTTCACGGCAAAGTAGTGATACGGAAGTCAAACATCGGTATTTATCGATATTATTTAATTTTTAGTTATCAATTAATATAAATGAGCTTTTACTACTACTGATGTCGGATAGAAAGTGATCAAAACTGGTTTGCTCAATTTGATCAAATTCAAACATTCATAAGTAAAATTTTCTACTTTACAATTTGACAGTGCCCACTTTGAATTTGATTACAGGGTATTGCAATGGCTACAACAAAAGAGTCTCATGGAAGAACTGTCGCTGATTGCGTTGACAACATTTTGCCATTGTGCGTCATATCCCCCACCCCCTTTGCCCTCCCCTCACCCCACGATGTGCCCTCTCTGTCTGGTGCTGCTGCCGCTGCTGTTGTGCCTATATGTAAGAGACGACAGCTCGTAAATCTAGTAAATGTATGCACCCCTCTGGACGTTTGCCACGCCTTCGTTTGCCGCCCACTACACCCTCCGTCAACATGTCTCGTTTGCCGTACGCAGCTGACAACGGGCACTTTTCAGCCGCTGCCTTTGACAGGCGCCTGAATTGCCTGAATACTAGTTGCAAAAACCCTTCAAACCAACCACCCCCACCCCCTGCTCCACCCGTCAAAATCCGTTGCCTGTGCGTTGCTTCCAATTCGGGACGTCATTTGGCATTGTACTTATGGAATTTCCCGGAGTCGCATGTCATTGTCCTTTGCTTAGTGCGTCCGTAATTGCAACAATTTTGGCTGCCAGGCAACAGCCAACCCCATCCCTCCCCCATCTCTGTGGCTGAAATTCAGCTGATTTAGTTGTTTAGGTTTTGATTTCCCTGGTTTGATTTGACAGCGACTGTGTTCGTTTATCTTGTTCCATAGGTAGTTCAGACCGTCTAATGATTTAATGTATGCGTTCTGTCTGCGCTGACAAAATACAAAAACAAATTGAGCCCAGACAACTTTCAATGCGATGGACACTTAAAAACACTTGACTAGATTATATATTGATGTTTGTATGTAAAGTTATAGTTAGCGAAAGTATGTGTTTAATAACAATAGGTAGTAAAGCTCGCTTAATTATGCACAGGCAGACAGACAGTCAGCCGCGCCCACTTCTTTAGTTGATAGTCCTGGAATGAAAAACGCAATTTCGAGTGTTCAACGTTCGAAAGAGTTGACTCCAAAACTGAAAGCAAACCCAAAAGCAACCGGCAATAACAATGGCAGTCATAATTAAGTTCATAGGCAGCTGGAGCTCAACGACGATTGGTTGACCTTTTTATTTAGAGGGAAACCCAAGAAGGAAAACAGGTAGAATAAGAAGGAATAGATGGAGTTTTAAACTTTGATAGAGTACATATAACAATCCTAACAAGGCAAGAGCAAAATGTAATATTTACATAATAGAATACCTAAGAGATTCATCACGGAATCAAGTAATTCAAATAATAATATATTGAGCTGTAAACTTTGATTAAATACATATGGATAAGCTTGATTAAGCAAGCAAAAAAGTCATAGCTTTATAAAAAAAAGTGATAATTACATAAAAATCGATAAGCAAATAAAAATATCACGTTTTCAATAATAACAATTATCAAACCTTTAAAACATAATGATTTATTTTGAAGATATCAATCTAATTTATTCACATTTAAAAAATAAATATTGACGAAATATAAAAACTGTTTTATATTATGAGTAGATATTTTAATAGTGTATATCTGATATATAATTTATTCATTTCAATTTTGTAAGATGCTGAAAAGGCAAAAATCCTTCAACAAATGCTATTCGGATTACTGCATAGTTAAAGACATTTGGACTCGAATATCCCATATACCCATTGATGCCACAATTTTGAACGGTTGTTGTTAGCAACAAGCGCCAGGCTCTTTCTCTATATTCTATACAAGAGCCCTCTGCTCCATTCAATACAAAAACGCAGCTGGAGCAGGAGCTGTGTGGTTCTGGTTTGTTCTGGTCTCGTTCTTGGTATGTGTGGCCCAAAGTAGAAGCATACATAATAGTCCTGTCATGTAGTCCTGTAGAATTCTCACTTTCTCGCTTTTGCACACTTTTCATGCGTGCCCTTTACCTCTCTTCCCCTTTCCCTCTCCCTTTCCCTCTCCCTCTGCATCGCTATCTCTCTTACTATGTTGAACTGTAGCATCGCTGGCGTTTTCCATAAGGACTTTATTACTTTTTCATTTCGTTTCATTTCGTTTTAATTTTATTATGAGCCAAAAGTGGCATAGCGACTGCCACTGGACCAGAGAACTGAACAGGAGCGAAGCAATACAAGGACTTGAGGGCGGGTTATACACAAAGAGATAGAACACAGCATTGCAACAACAACAACAACAACAACAACAACAACAATAATGATAGTAGTCATGGTAGGGCAACTTCAACAGCTCGAGTTGAGTGTCTGTTTCTCTGTTTTTGTATTTCTGTTGCTCTTGCGCTGTCTCACTTTTGGATGCTGTTCGCTGTTCGCTGGGCGAAACAATTTTTAATTAAATTCTGTGTGTATTTTATACAAATATGAATAATTATTTATGGCAGCAGCACGCACAACAATTACAACAACAGCAACAACAACAGCAGCAAGGCAAAGCGACAAACAACCAAATATACGTTGGCAGTTAATGCCAGCTCTTTGTATAATATGATATTATCTCAGGACTTGGAATAGAAAATGAGCATAAGCCGCCAAGCATTTGGCATATTTCCACAGGCGCAACGATTAATTGCTGAGGCTTTCCCCGTGAGCGGGGTAAAGCGGTGGGGGGCGGGGGGTGGAATTCACAGTTCTCGAAAGTGTTGCTCTGCATTTAAATTGCAGATGATTATTTAAATTTCGCATACAATTTACATAATGAAGGTCGACTTTGTGCATATTCCCCAAAATACCCAACCCGCAGTTCCTGCTGCTGCTGCTGCTGCTGCTGCTGCTGCTCCTCAAATTAATCAAACAAATTGCTCAGCAATGGCAAACAGAGTCTGGGTAAGAAAGAGAGAGAGAGTGAGTGAAAGAGGAAGAGGGAGCATATTGTAGCAAAGTCCATTGGAACTGACCGTGAACAGCAACTAATAGTGGAGCAGTCAGTCAGCAATCGAATTTCTGGCTTCAGCCATCAAATGTAATTTGCAAAAATATTTGCTTTCGATGATGGAGCGAGGGATTTAGTTGGGTTCTTCTTTATATTTGATGTACATGCATAGTTTGTGCAAAGTCTCATCAGATAATCTACGGATTACAGCATGTTTGCAAGGATGTTCCCTTAAAAACTTTCAATGATGCTTTAACAAGAAATGAAGACTGTCAAACACAGTTCTATAAAAAATACTAACTTAATTAAATGGACCAACTAGTCTAAACAGAAATTATAAAACAAAACAGGCAGTTGTTTAACAATTATCCAATTATCCATAAACTAATTTGTTATGTTAATCTATGAATACATTTTGTAACGCTTTGTAAGACAATTTCATGGAAATATTTGTAAAAATAATCAGAGTAATATATTTGATTTTATTGAATAACAATAATTTAAATAAAATTTACCATCAATATTTCCCTAAATAATAATAAATAAATCATTTGACGCACAAAAGGGAATTACATACATATTGAATGGGCATGTTTGGCATGTTGGGTATTTAATCCAATCAGTGTTGTTTTAATGTTATATTAGTGTTATTTTAGTGAAAAAGAAAGTTTTTAAACAGTTTTCGACACACCCAATCAATTATCTTTTCTAGTTTATGCCACATGCGATTTAACCCACTTTCCCAAAACGATTTTGGGGCATCTAACTTCAATTTTAATAAAAACAAATTTTCTTAGTTGGGGATTCCATTAAAACTAATTTAGCTTATTATTATTATATTAGCTACTTATATATAAAAGTAATTTTTGCGCGCTTAGCAGTTGAAATGCTGTCGCAATCACTTTGCGGAACATCAAAGTCAACCACACCCACTCGAGTGTTATGCATGCTGGTCGCAATTTCTAACCGATTTCAATCAGTTTTTGGCCTATCTGTGTTTTGGCGGCTGCTTTTAGCCGCGCTTTTCATATGGCAATTAGCTAAATTCGATTTAAACGCGCAGCGGCTGCTTTCAGCACAAAAGTGGAGAAAGCATAAATTTAAATTGCCAATGCAGGCGGCAGTTAAATGAGTTGTTCTTGCTCATGCCTGTATTTGCATTTAGCGTTGTCATTTGTGCACACACACACACACAGACACACAGAGACACCCACTTAGAATATTTGTATATTTAATTCATATACTTTTGTTGCGTTGCGGCTATTGTATTACAACATTATGTAATATGGCGAATAATGTGAATTCAATGTATGCACATATCAATTTACTTTTGGCATATTAATTGAATTTTTCATATTTGTTGGCTTGTCTATTTGGGCAGCACTCTGCTGCATACACACACACACACACACACATGTGCATTCCATGTGTATTTGCTCGGTAATTGAAATATTTATTTTTCATCTGAATTGCAATAATAAAACCGCATAGGACATTGCTGAACTCGCGATAACCGCCAGGCAAACACCATAGCAGACCGCCCCTCCCCCCAGCATACCCAATGTAAAAAGATACACACACACACACACACACACACACACACACACATAAACATATATATGACACAAAACACAAAGGTAATTGTCTGTCGTTGTATCTGGTTAATTTTGTCATTTTGTCATTTATACCCTTGCAGAGAATACATTTGCATTTTGTCGTCAAGTTTGTAACGCATTAAAGAAAACATTTCTGGGCAGATATAGTATATATATTCTTAATCAGCAGCAGTTGTCGATTTTGCTGTACATAGCTAGGAGTTGGCCGAAGCCAGAAAAACTATATCACATAGCTTATATATTTGGCTATTTAATTGTTTAGTGAAGTCTTGAAAGGTATTTAATATTCGAGATGGCTAAAATAAGCGGTTTTGATTGTTTTATCATTTGATCATTTTATATGCGTTCTCTGTTTGCCAATTTGGCAAAAGTTTTGCGTTAATTATGAGCCAAAATCAACGGGCTACAAAACTCAATTTGTTACCATACAAACATATGGTGTCTATATCTCTCTCAATGTGTGTGTGTGTGTGTGTGTGTGTTGTAAATGCGTTTTGTACATTTGTTTTCGATTAGCTGTGTGCCCCAAAGTCAACAAATCATTGCAACTCAAATAGCGAACATGTCATTATATTCAAAAGGGAGCGTGGCTGAGTTAGTGTGGGAGGGGCATAAACACAAACAAAGCTATGCTTTGTTTGTTAACAACAATGACGACTATCACAACAATGAAAAATAATGCGTTTTGCGTTTCATGCCCAAAAGCGATGCCAAAAATATGCAATTTGCGTGAAAATCGAAAATTTGGCAATTAATTGTAAAGCGTCCCAAATGGCACAGAGAAACGAAGACAAAATAAGAGACTGCAAATACTTAACATAAGTTTAAGAAAAAAGTATAGCATACATTTTGCATAGTCAAACTTATTGAAAGTAATTCGGTTGCGCTACAAGCCCAAAACTATAAATGAATAATAAAAAATATGAATAAACTGATAAGTCCCAACTTGTTGTGGTTATTACAATTTAATGCACGACTTGCTGTAGGCACACATTTAATTGTTGAAAGATAGAAGTGTCTAGACAGTTTAAAACAAACCTGAATTCAAGTTTGAAGTGCTATCTTTATTCGCTCTAATAACTATAGTTTTTAATGTGTTGTTAACTTTATAACTTGTTATTTTTAACGAGCCAAAAATAAACGAAGTTTTTAGTTTAACAATGAAAAAATTCCACAATTTTGCATATGAATATAAAGCTAAAAACTTAAAATGGACAAGAGAAAATCATTGATTTTGGCAGTCGTTTCCATTTTGACGAAATTAAAATAAAAAATGTCAATTAGATTTTATTGTTTATGAAATCGATTGGAAATCGTGATTTTCAAATTAATTGCAGCTTTAACATAAACGACAAAATATACAACAGAAAAGAACATTGCAGTTTAAAAGCTCACCCATTTTGCACTTTTCGGGATACAATTTTAATTTGAATTTCGAGGGCAAAACGTGTTTCCGAATTGAAATGTGAGTAAAAGGCATTATTATTCCGGGCAAGCCATTGCCAAAATAGGTTAAATTTTAATGAAGAAATTTGAATAATTCTCAATTCGATTTCTTGAACTTTTCTTCTAAAGCCACTTTGAGTGGCTTTTTAAATAATTGCAACTATTTTTAACTAGTTCCAGAGAAGAACATAAATACAAAAATGAATTCCCCTATTTGCGATTATATCATTTGAATTGAGTAAAATGTATTTTGATTGTTTCAAAGCTTGAAGGCAAGAAGAAGAGACCCACACACAAATGCCAAACAGCAGCCCTCTCATAAAATATATGTTGGCCACAATTTTTAAAGTACTCGCTGAACAATGTGATGCGTGTGATTTCCCCAGTTGGTGCTTAAGCCTGGCGGGCAACACATACACGTACATACACACAGAAAAAGCCGCACATAAATAAACCTGAAATATGTACATGGAACATGGCTCATACGAATAAGACAACGAGCTAAAGGATGTTATAAAAATGTCATCAAAAGCGTTTAAAAATTGCACACACAAGATGGCCGCGTAATTCAATTTAACTGAAGACAATTCATAAGTAGACTAAGACCAGCTAACCAACATGGTAACTCCTCTTCCACCCCAATCCCGCCATAACCCCTGGAGAAATGCAGCTTGAGATAAAGGATATGGCTTACCAGTCCTTGCGGAGATTTGTGTTTGAGAACGATTATGACGATTAGATTATTACGCATTCTTGACGATTTATGCGATTAGGCAGGAATATATACAAAAAAATACAAAAGCCGCAAGGGGGAACGGGGAACGGGGAACGTGAAAAATGCATCTTAGGGGTTGGAATGCTCAGATTGTTATTGATGCTGGAGAAGAACAACATCAAAGCGATGAGCAATGGGCGATGAGCTCAGCTGCCACAGTTCCACTTTTACGAGCTGTATAACCTAAAGAGAAAAAAGAAAGAAAAAAAACCGGAAGAGGAAAAAAATGCCAGAGTCATACGATATTAAAAAATGCCAAACCAAATGCGAAATGCGCTGAGGCAACCGGCAAATCATCTACGGAATTGTCATCAAATTGAATGAATATTTCTTCCTTTGGACTCTAAGCTGCAACGCGTGGCTGACTCTCATTTTCTTTTTATTATCCGTCTTTATGGCATCCAAAATGCCTGGAAACTGTTAAATCTCGGCAGAGGACGGGGTCGGGTTGGCGGTTTGTCATCAGTTTAAAACCCTTTTTAGAAAAAAAATCAATCGCAGCTGGGTCAGCAGTCGTCAACTATAAAGAACGAGGTCAACTTTCTGCTGAGCTCACATAATTACCACAAGCATTAAGTGGAAAAGCGTCTTAAAGCGGATCCTGTTTTAAATTGACTCTCGTATCTAATCGTCACAGCATATAATAACAATAATACTGATAGCATTTATCTATAGAGACGACTCGTACCAAATTATAAGTTTAGCATTAATTTTAGCATTACAAGTTCAAAGTTCACTGTTTTAATTTGAACTTTTGCAACTTTCTAGACAAGTACTTGCGCTAATAGCCATAATTCAACTGTTTTATTATGTTTCATAAATATAATATAGCTGCCCATTAGCCGCAAACCAAATTAAACGAGTCATTTGGAAACAACAGAAAAAAGTTTCAATTATCAGAAAAGTTATCAAATTCGAAACATTTAAGTAAATTGACTTTTGTGTGGCTTCTGTATCAAATCGGTCAACGACTATTTAACTTTTGGTTATGCCATTGACTTTTGCCCTTACTTGGGCACAGCCTAAAACACACAACAAAGAAGGAAAAAAAAACTACAAGCTTAAAACAAAACAAATTAAAATTAAATCTTAAGTCAAGAGTGCATTCCTGATTGATTGATTGATTCCGTACTACAACGAGTAACCTCAAATCAATGAATTAAAGAAAGACTGGAATTAAATATCCCAATTCAAGTTGCGCCATTTTGTTTATAGAATTACATATTTTTTCTCTCCGCGCCAGACGATTGTTTGCATTTCTTTGGCCGCTTTGTGTTGTGACTAATTTATCCTTTTACTGACCACTTTTTGCAGTTCTTTTTTTATTACATTTGCATTTAAATTACACTTAAATTATTGATCCAGTGCAGCGTGCAACACTGTTGTTGTTGTTGTTTTATTTGTCGTTGTCGTTGGCGCTGTTTCTGTGGGCGGTGTTAATAAATCGAGTGACTCTCGATATGGCGATAATTATGCCATTGATTGTTTAATTACAATGCATATGGATTGCTCGCGGCACCATGCCACACAGCTCTTAAGGCACTCAGCAGGCTAAAAGAGAGACAGAAAGACAACGAGAGCGAGAGAGAGATAGAGCCAGAGAGAGAGCGCTCTGTGTGGCACTTTGTATGCATTTCGTTTTAATTTAATTTCAGCAGCCTTTTTGCCTTTCATGTTACGCCCTGCCAAGGAGACACTTAACACTGGCAACTGGCAAACAGGACGAGTCGCCTGCTCGAGTGTCATTTGCGGCATGTGCAACAACTTGAATTATGTACATGAGATCCAGCAGCGCCCAGAACTGACACGAGTACTGCGAGTACTGCGAAAAGTGAGCCACAAGTCTGTGTCGCACTTTCAGGCGAGATCCTAAAGTGCCTTAAAGTATCCAATGCCTTTCGCGACCTTCAGCACATTGACCAAGAATGAGGGGCACAGCCAGCTTTCAAGGGTTCTTAAGCAGCATCTCATATTGCCTTAAGGGGCCAAGGGCATTTGTAGAGTTTTGAGAAATTCAATTAATGCAGCAAATTCACATAATATTACTTAGCCCATGGGGAATAAGTAAGCCAAAGTGAATATTAATATTCTTTAAAATGTGCTTCATATTGGCACAAGCTGAACAGATTTTGAAATTGAATGGATATTAAACGTGATTTTTAGTCTTTAATTGGAAAATTATATGCCCATTTATTAAACTAAAATGCATAACACACACAAATTGAAATGCTCACAAATGTTTTAATCTCTACAATCTCTCTTCAAATTTCAATTAATGCTCATTTTGTGTAGTACTCCATTAATTGCATTTCCATAGGAATGTAGTTATTTTCACAACCGGTTGTTGGACAAAAATAAAAGCGTTTTGGCATATAACCAGCTACATATAGCCGTAATCCTTATTGAACAACATCAACGTCATTCACATCATTGACATAATCATTGGCCATTTGCTTAGCAGCAGCAACATTTACAGGAATTAATTAGGCAAGCAGCGTGAATGCGCTCACCAACTAACCCAATGCGAATGCATCACTCACACAGACACACACAGAACGTGTGCAACATATTTGGTTTATTAAATAATTACGCTCTAATTGCAAAAGTATCCGCGGTTGCCAGTCACCAGAAGCAACAGCAACAACAGCACAATCAAAATTAATGTTAGATGTTGAGTAATGAGTTTTACTAGGCCCGCTGAGTGGCAACGGTAAGTGGCAACAGCTATGCTGTCGGTGGAGAGGGTGGTGGTGTGTTGCGGGGTCAACAAGATAGAGTATAGGACGAGGGGACCTCGACTGATTTTGGCTGCAACCAATCAACTTGATTGAGTGTGCCGAAAAAACACAAAACGAACAACAATAACAAACTCGAAAAACACGAAAAATGCGATGAGCGCAGATGGCCAAAAGGCGAATGCAATCAAAACAGTAACAGTTGCCTAAGAGGGACAAGCTTTAAGCTCACTAAAAAATGTAATGCCTATTAAATGAGTTAGAACTCTCTGAAAGTTAAAGAAAATATCGTAAAGATAAGTTTGAACCAACTGAAAGTTAAGGCAAAAGCAAATTGATAGAATCTTAAATACATTTTTAGGAAATATAAAAACTGATCTGAGTCCAAGATTATATCTGGCTGCTTCTTGATTAATTAGAGCTTAAATTAAAAAACATAATTCACTTATTGATTATAATATAATAAATAAGATAATATTTAAGCTAAAAATACTATTTTCATAAGATAACCCCATCAACAAGAAGCATTAGCGCCAATTACAAGTTTAAACCCAAAAAAAAACTTTAAAAATGTAAATACACACTAACTTAGACCAAAAATAATACTTTCAAATATTTTATACAAATAACCAGCATTCAACGAAAAATTTAAGGAATTTTGTGTGCCAAAAGTAATAAAAAAATAAATAAAATAAAACTAAAATGACAGAGTAGAAAAAAGGCATAAAAAAAACTTCGGTCGAAATACAAAGCGCAAACACTTTGTGGATTTTTACAATAAACATCGTTGTTTCAAGAGTAAAATGTAAACATTCGAGAGTGTTTGAATAGATTTGAATATTTATTCATGTGGTGCGCAGTTCGGCGATTGAATGAACAGTTGAACAGAGCGGAACACATACATTTATATGCACATAGATGTATTATTGTTTGTTCAACATAATAGCAATAGTGAAAGAATTCGGCTTTTATTTGAAAATGTGCTGCATTTACCAAACTATAAATCATAAAAATAAAAAATCTGACTGCAAGATACTCTGTGAATGTATAGGAAATTCACTTTAAAATTTTAGTCATATTTTTATGGATTTAAAATAAAATTAGTTCACGAATTCTACACTTCTTGTCTTCATCGCTGTATTTGTAGGGTATACGAAAATACAGGATACATGATAACAATAAATAAGCATACACAGTATACACGCATAAAAAAAAAAACTGCAAAATTTGTTTTGCATTTATTTAATGTTTACAAAGTATTAAGTTTTCACGCAGGATATGCAGATACATAAATACTTAGTATTTAAATATAATTAAATCACTTACTTTGTGTTCTCATGTCAACATTAGCACTGTTTTTAACCTCAGGTAAACATTCGGTATTTGTTTAACATTAATCCGTTTATTTTAAGCTTGTACAATTCAATAATAGCACTCTGTACACAAATAAGCAATCAAATTAATTAAGCTTGCTTCTTTTCGTAAAAAAAATAAATCAGTCTAAATATTTATAGAGCCTTTTCATGTCTGATATATTTATTCAAACGCTGCGTGACTTCCAGGCAATATTCACTGTATTTTACAGCACGCAGCTCTTTAGCAGCACCACGACCCGACCCCAACCCCCTTGTGGCACTTGGCGGACAGTTACGTGGCCATAATTAAATGTCGACATGCAACATGGGTGCTGCAAGCTCTGCAGCATTGCTAACTGTGATTTCCAAAAGGGTGGGGAAGGGGCGTGTGGAAACAGCAGCAACAGAAAGAGGTACAACCAACGGTACTGGTGCTGGTCTTCCTCTGTGTGTGAGTGTGTTTTTCTTCCTCTTTTTTTGGCGCCCCTACACGTAATGATGTAATAAAATCATTTCACACCTCATGAAATGTCGGCAATTTCCGTTGAAATTCGATTGAACTTCCGCTGACGACGGCTTGCATACACACACAGCGAAACAGAGAGAGAGAGAGTGAGAGAGAGATAGAGGCTAGCGGATCCTGGCTATTGGCTTCTGACTGGACTAGTCACGGCCCTGAAATGATGCATGTACGTGGCATGTATATCATTATACACACACCCATACATACACAACGCTGCTGCATGGCAACTCAACTAGTACACACACACCCGCACACACACACACACACACACACACTCAGTTCCAAGCAACTGGCACACATGCTGACGTTTTAATTTTATTCCAACGGCAACGTCTGTTCGAAGAAAGGAAAGCGTTGGGAGGGAGAAGTTGAATTTGGTTTTTGGGGGCACGCTGTGTTAGCTGCGAAAAATCCTTGACTTGAAATTGATTGAAATGATATTGCAAGGGCGTGCTGGCAATGGCCAATGTGAGCGTGGGCGATCCACGCATCAGCTCCAGCTTCCATTCCCATTTCCATTGGCTTCGACATCTCGTAAAAACACAGGAAATCATTTCGTCATTCCATAAATTGTTATGTCGTAAATCTTTGCAATCAAAATGGGCGCTTACACACGCACAGACAGAGACACCGACACACAGACACAGACACTTGTATATACACTGCCCGAAATCAGGCCAAAGCAGAAGGACATCAGGCGCAGGTCGCCCTAAGCAGACGTGTCCTTGCGGCCCGTTTGAGCCTCACTGGTGTGATACAAATTTGTTTTCATGACAGCGGCTCAAGTTCATTGTATCACAGTGTGCTGTGATTTGGCCAACTAACCAGAAAAAGTTGCCACCAACTGAAATCATTCCGTTAACCCTTATGCTAACAGCAGTGTTCACTTTTGAACACAGCCACTACCAAACCAAAAAAAAGCCTTACTGACTTTAATAATTGTCTTGTGAGAATTCCCATAATAATAAATATATAAATATGTTATTATTAAATGAAAAAACAAACTCATCAGCGCTGCCAAGGGTTAAAGACACTCCCAAGTGGAGAACAATAAACTATAAACGATAGTGTAGCGAACCTTAACAGGACAGGTGTCAACAGGCGACGCCGCCTCTAGTTCATTTTTGGCATTTGTAGCACGTTCGGCCTAACCTCAAAATGTGGCCATGTCGATGATGGCAAGTAGTCAGAAGCCAGTAACCAGTAACCAGTAACCAGTAACCAGTAAGCAGAAGCCAGCCAGACAGGCAGTCAGCCAGCAAGCCACCGGAAGCCTGCAGCCAAGTAAACACAAAGGCGGCAAAACGGATGTGTAGTTCATAAATTTCGTCAACTGCCATAATAACAAACTTGAAGCTGAACAGAACCGAGTCGAATCGAATCGAATCGGGTGGAAGACATCAACACAAAGAGGAGCAGCAGCAGCAGCAACAAAAAATTGACTTGTCGCATGTCGCATAGATTACACAACATATCATTTTGGATGAAGGCCAAGCATGAAAGCAACTCTGTTTCGCCTTTGAGGTGTCAGGGCAGAGTCGAAACAGGAGACAAAATCCATCCCGCAAAGGGGATAACAACAAGTGAGCAAGTTGCATGTGAAATCGACTGCTCAACACTCTACTTTCAGTGCTATAAAAACAGTTATGGGTCTGAGAACATAACTTTTAAAGTGCAAAAGTTTAATGATTATTGATGGTATTATTAAGTATTGTTATTTAAATTTGTTGAATCTGCACTCTGAAAAATTGCTTCAAAAACAAAAATCATTCTAGATTAAGCAATGCCAAAAATTCGAAATAAAAAACAACAAATATATTTCAATTTAAATACTTGTTTCACCTTTTCAAAATTAGTTTTCCAAAAATGCAGAAAAATCATATGACCTTTATTTAATATTCCATATTCGTTCAAATTATGAAACACACAAAAATGTAAATAGTCTGTCTCAAGAACTTTTATGCAGGGTTATATTCCTAGTTCAAACTTATTCCGATCTCCCCTTAGAAATGCCTATTCGAATATTTAATATGCCTTTTCCAGCAATTGATTCTAGTTTCTCATACAACACATTTAATATTCCATAAACTACTTACTAAAATTAATTATAATAAAGATAAATTTACTGCATTAAAGAGCACATTCTTCGGTCTGAAGGAGGTCTATTTGAAATGTTATATTTCTAGTTCCTAGTCCACCAATATACTCTACTCTTATGCTACAAGTTGAGAGTTAAGTCTTAGCCATCATCTGGTGGCAAAATCATAAATATTGACGGCTCGGTAAACGAGATGCGTTGCGACGTTTGCTTTGGCAGGTGAATTTGTCATGCCCTGGACAGGCACAACGCACAACGCACAACGCACATGGAGCCCAGACCATGTCCTGTTGTTGTATTGTCCGCCTGCCACTGCTGCCTCTTGTCCATTAGTCAAAAAGTGTGACGAACGAGGAGGGCCAACAACAGTATCGGCCCCCACAGACAGCTGAAGGTTGAGGTTGAGACTGTTGAGAGAATGTTTGTGTGAGTGTGTGTTGTGTGTTCGTCTGTTGGTCGCCATTAGTTGCTGCACAATTTATTGACCTTTTTGTACAATTTTCAATATAACGGAACTATTAAGCAGTTAACTGATAAATTATGCGCCACAATAAGCGAGCGAAAATGCGGCAACAGCCGCTCACCGTGAAAGCTTTTATGATGACGCACTTCCGCACTTTGGGCCACCCCAAAAAGCCCATTTCTCAACATACCCTGTACACATTAAATATGCCTATAAAGGGTATCAAAGGATTAGCTAGGCAAACGGGGATAGATCATGCTAAGGATCATTATTAATCGAAGAAATCCAATCTTAAATGCTATAAAGATAGAGTGGTTAGAATAGAGAAGAAGATCACACTCCAGCTGAAACTAAATTTAAACAACGATTTTTAAGCAATCAACACTTATGCTCTCAATTCGATATTCTCAATATTATTTAACTTAACTTAACATAACTCTAAAAATATATTAGTTATATAGAGAATCAGAGTTATCATAGCGCTAATCAGCATATCAGTTTCGCAATCATATAATGGCTGTTTCCAGGGCATCTGCAAGTCGACAGCTAAAGCACTCCTTGTTTTTTTTTTTTTTTTTTTGCTGTGGTTATCCCTGTCTCAGCCCTTAGTCCCTTGTCCCTTGTACCGTGACCTATGTCCAGTTACAGCTCCGGCTACAGCTGGTGTCTGTTTTGCCCAGCGGGAGGCGTGCGCTTCAATTGCGACTTTTATGGCGCATCAATCGTGGGCTGTGTCCGTCGTCTGTCTCGTCGTTCTTCTCAATGCTTGTCGTGGTCCTCATCGACTCAGGCCGTTAACTTTTATTGATTTCAATGGCCGGGATTTGCACAGTGATTGCCCAAGCTGACCAACCCGAACCAGCCAGCTAGCCAACCAGCCAACCAAGCAGACAGTCACCCAAGTAAGCCAACCGGCTCATAAAGTGCCCTCAACGCCTTTGACTTAACAATTCGCTTTGTCTTTTTGGCCACACTATCCTCTCCTATATCCTAGGCAGGCCGGCAAGAACGATGGCATAAAGACCTGAAACTCGATCCTATTGTTTAGTTGGAGGGAATGGTTGGCCGTGCATCATTAAGTCAAGCTTGGCCCATAAATAAAATACGCACACACAATTGAAAGTTTTTGTCTGCTTTAAGATTGAAACGAGGCAGGTGAACTCAGCTTTTTCTACAATATCTATTTTATGTAGTCACCAAAGTGTTGGAATATGATATAATTATTATGGTAAATGCTCAACCAAGCCGTTGTTAACTTGCATGAACATCATTATTGAGTATTATTAGTGTTATTGAGTATGAATAAGGTGCCTTTTGCTCGTTGAATTAGGCATTTATATGGATATTTAAATCATATTATTCTTGTTGATAGAAAAGTTTAAATTTATCTTGAAATTGATGAGGAAATTTGAGAAGTGTTTGAGTATTTATAATATAAGACACCTAGGAATAAAGTAAATGAATTTTTAATAATTTATATAAAAAATCAATAAATATTCCAATAAGACTCATTTCCTGCAACTAGTGTTAAGAAGAAGAGCATGTATTAAAAGCCATTAAGTTAAAACAACTGCTTTGAAAAGTTTGGTGAAGCCTCGGTGACTACCCAAGTGAGCGAAAGAATTCTAAAATATCCATATAATCCTTATAAGCTATTACAAGCTCAAAGTAAAGACAAGTACATTTCAAATACCAAGAAATATAGGTGACAGAAACACACCAAATCACTCATGCCCAAAATTAAACGTCGCCTTTTTAAGTGGATTAAAATGTACAACAACTTTATACTTAAAAAATCAGAGCATTAAATTTGAGTGGGCAGAAAGATTTATTTATTTATAGCTAACCAAACTAGACCTCAATTACACACAGATATACTTAAGCATTTTTTAGTTATGGAATTAAAACTAATATACCAGCAATTCAAGTAGCCAACTTCTGCCATTGTTGAAGAGCTAAGCTCAAATGCAGACTGTCGCTTTGCTTTGATAAATGTTGAGGAGCCCACTTGAGTTTTTCCAGGAAGCATCCTGTAGTGGTTTTAAAGCGTATAAACATTATTGTGGGTGGCTCAGTTCGGAGAACTCATAGCGTCATGCATGCCACAAATGGCTGAAGGGCTGGGCACTAAATGTTGCCTGGCTGCAGACGTATTCATTGCGTGGCCGACTTATGCCACAGCTTACGGCAACTCCTTTACGCTCGGCAGCAGAGGCAGGAGCAGCATTCTCCGTCGCCAATCTTTTCTGTAATTAACATGGCATTCAAAGCCAAATCTCTGTTAGATTTTCCACATGTGCCTGCCAGCCAGCCTGCCTGTCTGCCCGCCTTCCGCATTGAGTGGCAAATGCCTCAGCTGCCATTGCAGGCAGCCAACTGTTGTTGACTGTTGAGTGTTGAGTGTTGCAAGTCGAGCGATCAGTGAGTGCTGCAAACGCTTTAAATGCTTAAGCACAAACATTTAAATAGCAGTGGTCTTTAGCTCGTTACTAGAATGTACTACTGTGAAAAATAAAATGAAAAACAACAGCGTTTGCCTATTTCTTAAGTTTGTTTATGAATTGTTCATAATAACAATATATCAAGAAACCAGTCTTATTAAAGATTTCAGCATATTATTTTTGTCAGAATATAAGAGACTTAATTTTCCATCTTCACACATTGATTCTGTTGATTTTCTAAAGCAGCAACAGGATATGCGGCACTTGCAACACATATGTCAATTAGTCGGAGTCGTACAACCAGCAACTAGCTGCTAAATTTAATTTTACTCAACAGAAACAGCACCTACCAGCCAAGAAATCTCATTCTCACCCCTCTCTCTCCCTGTCTCGCCACCTTCTCTCTCTCACACTCCAGTCGAGTTGAAAGCGTCTCGAGCTGCCCGTCTTGTTGAATGGATTCAAAGCATTTTCATGTCACAAAAACGAAGCGAAAACTTTTCAACATGTGTTGGCAGCTTTCGGGCTGGCCAAAAGAAAAAATAAAAAATAAAAGAGATTTGCAAAGGGAATCGTGAAAAACTCGAGCAAAGTTCTCGGAAAACAGGCAGCCCGAAAAAAAGAAGGAAAGAAAAAAAAAACAGGTGCCAAATGGCAAGTGGCAGGTAATAATCTATGCATGTATGTCTCGCTCTGTGTGGGTGTAAGAATTCGTATGTGTGTCTGTGTGTGTAGCCAACACTTGTCAGCACTTTACATTTATTGTGGCAGTCGTATTTGGGGGTGGGCGTGGTGACTGCGAGGGCACGAAGGGGCTTACTGCATTCGAATGTGCCCTGTCATGGCTGCCAAGAGTGGGAAGGCTAACTGTGTGCAAACAGTTGGGCGACTTGGCCGCAAGTTCTAAGCTGTCTTACTTGCTTATTATGCAGCAACACCCATGGCTAACACAAGGCTTTCACTCCCCCAACCCCCCTCCCAGCTTGCCTCTCATACACTCCGTTGAGTCCTTGGAGCCCACAAGCAGTTCCTGTCATATCATCGCCAGCAAGGGACCCGTGCGGAAATGAGCAGCTGTCTTGGGCTCTGACTTTTACATCTGCCTACATCCCCCCTCCCTTTACTCTCTTCAATTTTAAGCCACACAACACTACGCCTCCACTCCACGCCACTCCTTGCGACTCTCTTTTGCAGCTGCATGCCTTCTTGCCTTTGGGGACCACTTGTGCTAAGTAGTCGCTGCAGCTGAGTGCAATGAAATTTTAGCTCGCCTCCAGCTTCAGCTACTAAGTCAAATTCACACACACTTATACACACACACACACACACACACACACACATGGAACGCTCGCACACAGTAAAAAATGTGTGAGCATCATTTTAACTACTTGCCAAATAAAATAAAAATAAAATAAAATAAATTAATTAATTGAAATAATATTTTTAAGCTTTGTTTCTATATTAGTTAGTCAACAGTTAAAAGTAAACATTTTGTTACTGTGCACACACAGATACACACTCGTACACACACGCCAATACACATAACATCAGCAGTGGCAGCAGTGGCAGCAGCTGCAGCTGTGGCAGCCAATTTTTATCATCATTTCCGTAACTCGTTGACAAACGGAAGCGTTGAGCCGTTCAGGCAATGGCTGCCTGCAAGGAACCAAAATACACACACACACACACACATAGGCATAAGCACAACCATTTCTCTGGTGCCACACACACTTGCTCATCTAGAGTATAGTGAAATCGTTGCTTCGCCAAGAGGAAATGACCGTTAGTACTTATGATATTTCGTTGAAACTGCACTTGAAACTACTTTTTTACTTTTCCCCACTTTTCACAGTTTTTCATATGTGTGAAGCCCACTTTTCGAGAGCTCTCCAAATGATCAGGTAAATTGCTGTTGCTGCCAACAAAAATACTCATATAAAATCAAGTAGCTGACGATAGAAAACATGTTTGCAATGTGAAAAGCATTTACTTTAACTGGCATTGCTGTCAATATTAAAAAAGTTTGTTTTACGATATGGACTTGTGACTGACTGACTGACATTAAGGTCAACAACGAAAAGAGGGCTGTGGGAATGGAAAGGTAAAGAATTACAAATTCAAAGCGGCTTTTAAGGCTAAGTGTGATTCGATTTAAATTAAGTTAAGAAATCTCTCTCTCAGCTTATATCTCCATTCCATTTCTCCGTCGACTCAAAAATAAATTTTCTTATATTATTTTATTTTATTTTATTTATTTCTCTCGGTCTTGATGTGTTTACTTTCTTTCACAACTCAAATGAAATAATATTATTAAAAATGTATATTTTTAGCTACAAATCAAGTTGTCTCTTTCACTGATTCTCCATCTATCTCTCATTTCTTTGTCGAAGACAATTTTTAGTTTCTATTTTCATATTCCACATTATTTTTCTTAAGTGAAAGAAAAGAATTTTATTACATTTTCGGATTTGCTATGCATCATCGCCCTCTGTTTACTTTGTCGAAGTTATATTATTTTGCACAACAAAAGTGAAAAATATTATTAAAAATTTATGTTATTTAGTTAAAAACAGAAGAAGAAAATGATTATTATTTTACATTTATTCTTTTCAATTCTCATTTTATTCAATATTTCCTTGGGTTTTATTTGTAGTTATATTGGCATTCACCTTCTGTCACGCGTCACACAATCCTTGTTGTTGTTGCACACATTTATACAGCTACTTGGTGACCATCTATTTTTGCTATCAACAACTATATATCCAACTCTCTCTCCCCTCTCTCTCTCTCTGTCTTCCTCTCTCTCTCTCTCTGTCTTCCTCTCACTGTTAGGCCAGTCTGGCTTTTTGGCATCGGCATTCCCAATTTTTTTGCATTGACAGCAAAATTGGAAATATATCTGCCCAGCATTCAGACCACAATTTCTATAGTGGCAAGTGGAAGTGGTGCTGCTCTCTCTCTCTCTCTCTCCCTCTTTCTCCCGCTCTGATTCTCTTTCTCTTTCTCACTCTGTGAGTGTCATCCTGCTGGTGCTGTTTACTTTAAAGCTTGGCACGTTGTGAGGCCCTTGGAATGTTTTTACTGCTGAATGGGTAATTTACTATTTGGCAATTAGCTTTTGCTTTCGGCCCAGTTAGCCACTTGGTCAGTGTTGTCACTGTCTGTATTTGTGTGTGTATTTTCTGTTTTTTTTTCACTCTTTCTTAGTTTAGTTTGGTTATCCTGGTCGTATGCAATCGCCAGCTCGTTTGTTTGTTTATCTGTTAAATAATGCAGTCGCCTATTAAGTGAATGAGATTTATGGTGTCCCTCTTAGAGGATGCTAGAGAAAATCCTTTTTTTTCTATTTACTTTTCCAGTTGTTGAGGACTCTTTTCTGAGACATTTCGTTGGTATTTTTGATGGCCACATAAAAATTGTGTTTTTGCCGCATTTTGTGCGCTATTTGTAATTATTTGTCATGTCCTTGTCCTGTTGTCATTTCATTTTGTTTGCGCTTCATTAAATATTATTGAAATGTTGCAATTAAATGCGTAATTGTTGTTTTATGTCACGACAACAACATCAACATCCAATGCACAACAACCACAACAGTTGAACTTTAAGCACTTGATACAACAACAACAGCAACAACATCAGCAACGACAATGACAACAACAACAGCAATCTGAAATGTTTCTGCGGCCTGCGGCACTTTTTTGGTTCCTGTGGCCATTTGGCATCCTGCAGTTTACACATTAAATTATACACAAATAATTCGCATCTGTGTGCATGTGTGTATGTGTGTGTGTGTGTGCCATAGAAAATGCAACTATGCAATTAGCTGCCAAATCAACAAGCCCGCAAATTATCATCTGTGATAACAACAACAAAAGCAAGCCCCAGTTTTGCTTTTGGCATTTTGAGCCTGTATCAAATTTTCTTAAATTCCACAAATTTGAATGACATTTCATATGATTATTTATCATTCAGTAAGTTTGGATGGCATATCTTGGCAAACAAAAAAGTTATGCATACAAGAACTTATCTTCCGAGGGATTGTTTCTATGGCAGCTCTGATGTAATTTACCAAGACTACATATATCTCCAAGGTAAGTCTTACCAAGATAGCTTTAAAACAGTGGGACTAGTTCCAGATGGACAGAGGATCAGGCGGACAGGGCAACAGCGACTCGCTTAAATATGCTGATCATGAATATATATGGGATCGGAGACGTGTCCTTCAATGCGTTACAAACTTCATGAACAAATTCGAAAACCCTCTGCTAGGGCATACTAATATTTCGAATCATATTTAAGTTAGTATTCTTAATAAAAAACCGGCTTTGATTTATTTCAAGACTCACTATATGATAAACTGTAATAACACACATACGCCTCGTAAGCCGCCACAGATATTTCAATGTGGGCTTTCCCTTTGGAGACGTTGAACGATTGCACGACATTTTCCACAGCCAGGCAGAAAGCACATTTCACTTTCAGTTTTTGCTATCGTTTTGTTCTGTTTTTGTTGTTTTTTTCTTCTGTTTTTGTTCCTCTCAAACAATAAGCCGAGTAAAGTACTCGCAATGTATAAATACAAAATGTGGCTGATTGCATTGTCGGCACAGTAAATCAAAGGCAAAAGCTGCTGAAGCAGGCGCTATTTGTCAAAAGTCAACAAGCGCGTTGACAACTGAGGAGGGACCAACAATTAGAGGTCAGCGGGGTCAACAGTGGCAAGGCGATTTAATTTCATTATTTAACAATGGGCGACAAAAGTGGCAGCAGCTTTTCATTTAGAGGCCAAAGCGTCAACCAAAACCCACACGCGATGTCCGCTGCTGAAGTGCTAACCCCACTGAAAGTACAAATACACTGAGAAACATTTTTTGAATAGAGCAGCTAACGATCTGAATTCTTAAATATATATGTACTCAAATGAGAAATGAATGCAGATATAAAATGGATGGAACAAGTATTTCTTCTAAGGTTATTTATTCTTTTGAAAAGAAGACTCACTTTTAGATAATTTGCTTAGGGTTAATAAAATGTTTAATTTCGGTTCTGAATGTCAATGTCAAGGGTTTGACACCGTGTTCTGTTCCATAATCAAATATATATATATATATATATATATATATATTCCAGATTTTGGCTAGTTTTCTTTCTGTGTAACAGTACCGAGTTGCCCTTGCCCCGTTCCCGTCACATGTGAAAAAAGGCACGCAAGCTTATGAAGTTGATGCATTACTCAGGAATCCGGTAATTAAACAATATGACATAAATATTGCAGCACTGCTGGCTTGATTGATGTAGCTATGAGGTGGGAGCAGAAGCGGGCGCAGAGGGGGCAGCAGCAGCAGCAGTAAAAGCAGGTTATTTCCAAAGCCAATTAACAAGTTTTGCGGAGGGAAAAATCTAATTGTGTCTGCCTAATGCACTCGCATAATTCGAGAAATGAAGTCACGCCTCTGATTTATGCGGGCAACATTTTAAAATGTCCGGCGGCTTAAGCCGTTTACATAATTTATTGGCAGCGCTTTTGGCCAGGTGGCGTGACCCAACTACCCCTTACTTATTACCCGTTATCCCGTTAACCGTAGTGTCTGTATCCGTGTCCGCGTCCGTATTCCTATGCCCTGAAGCTTTGCACTGAGCCATAAAATAAATAATAATCCAAATAAATGTGGCACATTGTTGGGATTGGGGGCGGTATTTTCGCCTTTTTGAACTGTGGTATTAATTGACAGTAATTTTATTAGGTAAAATGTTGCCGCGACCGGCCGCTAGATGGCGCGCCAGATTTAACAGCATCGTAAATATTTAACAAATTATACGTTTTTAATGAGCTGGAAAAGTGCAAATCACTGCCGGCTTTTCTGGTCGGTTTTTTCCACCCGTTGGTCGTGGTCGATTCGCTGCCCTCCCCTCCCTGCATGTAACCGGAGCTGACTGCTTTTCAATTGCCTTATATTTCTTCTTTTTTTTTGTAATTTAAATAAAAGTGACAAATACAATAATTAAAAGGCGGTTTGTTGTGTGACACAACATGCAATTAACCCAGAAACAGTGAAAGGCTTTGCTTGATTCATAAAAGATCCGCTCATTTTCATACAAATTGCAATTTAAATATACAATAATCTGACTGAATTGGGAAGGGGAGGGGGTTATTTATAAGGGTATTTTCCACAGAATAAAACCATTTATAATACACTTAATGGGAAATCATTTGTAAATTATGTAAATATTTGTTTATATTTAATCAAGTGTCATGGACCTGTCTAGGATGATTGAGGCAGATTAATTTTTAACTTTATGGCCCGCATCAAGATCAGCTGGCATCTGTAAAGCATCAATCTTTCTCGGCAGGATTTGGTTCGAGTGAAAAGTTTCTAATAGTTGAGCACTTAAGTTTGTAAACTCGGAAAAAAATTGTCCTGAATTTTAGAAAATCGACCGAAAATTAAACTTGCCCTGAAAACTAGAAAAACTTTCTTATTATTCTAGATATGCATAAAAAATTGTCTTACACTTAAAAAAAAAAACTTATTTCATAGAGAATTCTCAGCTTTCTAATCTACAACTTTCTAATAATGCTTAATTCAATTTATTTTTAAAACAACTAATTAATAAATAAATCAAAAATTAGCATTAAATGTAATTTTAAATATTATTCTATTATAATTGTAAGAGTATAAAACCGTTTTTGTATACAAAAGATAATCACAAATTAAAAGCTTAATTTATCAAAATAATTTGATTTCTTTAGTTTTTCTTTTATTTTCACCAGTACTTCAAGTACTGTTAACTTTTAACTGTGCACGTTATTGGCCCTCAGTGTAGAATGTTTTTAGTGCTTACTGTTAACTCTTAACTGCTGTTCATATTGTTCATATTTCACTTTAGTGTTCAAGCTTACTTGAGTTTACTGCGGCCTTTACTGCCAACTGTTGGCTACTGACTGCTGACTGCAGTAACTGCTTTTAGTGCAGTCTTAACTGTCCTATTATGTCTGCTTTTATTTTAACTGCAACTGCAACATCGACTGCTGAAGAGTCATTCTCTTTAAAGCACTGTTGAATTTACAGATTTTTAGTCTCCTCTCTCGCCCCGCTATTCAATGAGCCAAAAGGGCGCTATTCTCTAATATAGCCCCTTGAACGCATCCACAACTAGATTTGGCCGAATGCCTGCCAACAACTTGGGCTTTCATTTACAATTGTTGTCAGACATTTTCATGCGAGCTCATAACATTTTATGTAGCAAATAAATTTGCATGTTGCACTTTTGAATAATCGTCGTCGTTGACAAACAACTGGCAGCCAAGTCGCTCGCCTGGAAATCTATCCGATCCTATCCTTTATCCTTTATCCTACACATCCTCCAATTGCAAATGCTCAAATCTTTGGAACTGCTCCTACTTCACATGCACTCAGCAAAACACATTTATTTTCAGTTATTAAGTTGTTCCGAATTTTCCTTTTTCTGGAAATATCTTAATAACAATAATTGGGACATTTTATGAATAGAAAAATTATGCTAAAGAACAAAATCTTCAATTAGCAGCAGGTTCACAAAGCAAATCCAAATGGCAAGCATTGCTTTACACCTTGAAGCATAACCAGAACTTAGCTTACAGTCTGGGTCTCAAAGTGGAATCGAAACGTGAACCACAAACGGAATCACAAATGAATGTTCACATATTTTCTAAGAACCAGTTCCAGGAACTGATATTATTAGTCCATATAGTTCATGTTACCGAATATCGCAAACAAAAATGGGAACCAATTCGTTGGCTTCACCGGAGACATCGAACTGAAATACAATTCCTGTTTGTAGCCTTGATTTATATAGACATGTATATATAGTATTCATATCAAATAGAAAATAGATTTACTCTCTTTGTTCTAAATTCTCTGCCATCAATTTTTAACAGTGTACTGCTGCAAGTGCCCCACTACTGTTGCTGTTGTAGTGTCATGGCTTAACGCCAGCTGGCATTCAAGCCAAGCAGCCAAGCAGCCTAGCAGAGAGGCAGGCGTCCCCGTGTACGCCCACAGCTAACGCCCAGTGGATGCCAACTCCCCCCTCCCCACACCCTGCACACCCCACACTTGAGCATGCAAATTGCTTGCCCGCCTCAAGCGGCCAACAGACACGTAAATTTCGGCGGGCGCACGCAGACATCGCGTCGACATTGAGGACAACGAGGACGATGAGGACGATGACGATGACGACATCCTTGCATGAATGAAGCGCCCAAATGAAATGCCATTAATTTGGCAAATGAATGCGGTTGCGTCTCCAGTGAGGCAATGGCCACAGCCATGCAGATTGCTCCAGTTGCTCTGTTCTCCTCTGCTCAGCTCTGCTCCGTTCTTTTTTGCCACCCACGCTGCTTGACAGTCAACAAGAACAGAAGTGGCATCGTCTCCCAAATGCCAGTTGATATCTAGCTATCCTGGCTGCAGTCAACCACTCTTGCTATTGCCACTTGGCAGCAATTACCCGACAAGTGTACGCAAATTTCACTCTCATTCTGCCCCAACTCCTCTCCTGTTCCTCTTCTGCCCACCTATCAACCTATTCCCTTCGTTTCTTGAGCCTTAGCAGCTTTCATCAAGACCACGAAAATAAATCTATTTAGGATACAGCTGTGCCGCAGTTATGTCAGAAAAAAAGCTTATATAAACTTTCATCAAGTAAAACTTGCCCAACACTAAACAGTAGTCGCTCGAATAGAAGGCAAAACTATATGATTTATTACTCGTTAACAACTTGGGGGCATCAACAGAGCCTTAAAACAGTTTTGCAGCCAATAAATATAAGCTTGCAAAACTGTTTTAAACCTATTTCGATTCGACTTCTCAAAGCATCAAAAATGATTTACAGGGCTTTTCCTCCTGCCCGTGCCCCCAATTGAATGTTAATAGTGCAACCCTGTATTGGATCAGTCTTAATGCACGATTTTCATTATTCAAGCATTTAGATGGCGTAAACATCAAATTAATTTTTGTGCTGAGATGGCGTTGAGTCAGTGGATTTTCAGTTGGCAACAAAAAAAAAAAACAAGAAGGAAAACTGCAATGTCGGCAATGGAAAATTCTTAGCATCCCTTGCACATTCAGCAGCCCCCTTCAAAACTTTCAAGGCGCTGCACATAAAATTTGAACCCAGAAAAAAAGAACATAAAATAAGACTGATGAATTTACGAAACTGAATGAAAAAGAAGAGAATGAGTGGGCCAAAACACTCACTTGAGCCGACAAGTAGGTAGCTGAGTGGATGAGTGTGTCTCTGCCTCTGTGTGTGTGTGTGTGAGTGGTGTTGAAGTGCTGCTGGTGGTGGATTGGTGTGTGTGCCAAATAATAATAGTTTTTCACTTGTTCCGTTTGACCGCCGTCAGTCGAGCGCTGAGTTTATGTGACAAACGTGACTCTGGCGACAATTGCTCGGCTTTTCGGACTGCACAGTCTGCACCCGCTATGACGCACCACACCACACTCCCCACTCCACACTCCCCACTCATCCCCACTCTTCGCCTTTCCCACTCGCTTTTATGGCCGCACAATAAAGCGAGCAATTGAGCGTCTTAAAGTGTCGCCCAAGTGCATTTAAATCACACACTTTGCGACCATTTGCCGTAATTTGACTTTAAATGTTATGGGCTCCCCACAACCTCTTCCTTCTCTTCTGCTCTCTAATGCGTGGACGTCTCCTGGGTGTGTGGGCGTGGGGAGAGAGGCCCACTCACAGTTAGTTTTCCTAGTTGGTAAGCCATTTTATGGCCATGTCTGCCGCTTACAACGACTGCCCACATAAATTTGATGGACATGCCGATTATGGGCCGAGAACGACTCTGTCAGCATTATAACAGGTTTTCCTTCTCCCCGCCGCCGAGCCGAACTCCTCGTCAACGACCTTGCCGATTTTTGCACAAATGAGGCCATCAAAAAATTTGCAAAAAATATTCGCCATGCTCCACATTTAAAACCATTTCACATTTAATATTTTATATTTAACATTTTAAATTGCTGCTGCGTTGTAAAAAGCTGCGCAATTGATTTTTGCTTGCCAACCAAAATAAACGCAAGCCACAGCAACGGTCATAAAAAAAAAATTACAGAAAGCAGTACACTTTCATTACACTTCAACGATTTACATATTTCCAAATACCCCATAGTCCACTGGGATGACACGAGGTATTTGCAGCCAAGCACAGTTTTGCTGCTCATATAGCAAATATAAGTCAAAATATTTGAAAGTAATTAAAATAAATGAATTGGTTCCAATTAATTTTCGGCATTCGTTGTTATTGTTCTAATAATATCGGTTTCTGAAGCTGTTTGTTGAATAAATATTGAATTGCGGTTTGTGTTCTGAATTTAATTAAAATATGTTTTTTTGCCGGCGCCAGGACACGTTTTTTCTTATTTTTACTTATAACATATTTAATCAGGAAGACATTCACAGCGTCCATTCAGTCATCTATGGAGTCTTGGTCAATGAAGTTTGCGGTTTCGATTCCGGTTTCACTCTCTGATTAATTCAATAGTATTCTCATACTACTTTCACAGCTCTGCCATCAATCCCTAAAACAGTTGAGTCCATTTTCTATATGCCTTTCCAAACTACAACATTTGATAAAGTATCCTACATATTTAAGAATTTGTATATGATATCTGAGAGTTGTTCATTGCCACATCGAATTTGGTTTATTGCAACATGTGCTGCAGCATATTTTCCAACATTACGAATTGAAATCGCTGGCTTAATACGCTAGTTATAAAATTGTACACACGCACACACACACACACAGACTTACACACACAGACGCACACACCATCATCACTATGGCAACGCCAGGGACAAAAGCAGTTGCAGATATGCCCAATGCAAATAAAGAGATGGTGAAGCGGGCACGAGAAACAGCAAACGATGTACACAAATATTGTGAAAAATAAAAATTGCCATGAACATAATAAAACAAGCTTCTTGAGTTAATTTTGATGCACCGATTTTGAAATACCCTTCCAGATTTATATACTTACTAAATAAAGCATTAGGCAATTGTCTATGTGGAAATTATATTAAGAATAAATTATTATAAGCAGTAGAAAACTATAAGGAAAAAAGAAGTAAAAAAAATTTTTTAAGCTTGAATAACATAATCAATTTAAAAATATTAATAAAAAATTCAAGCAATCGAGTTTAGTTTTCACTGATCTATCAATACTAAATGACGAATGCGAAATAAAATGTCTAAAAATACAAAAGATATGCGTAAAAAGATTGTTTTCCATAAATAAAAGATAAAAGAACATTCTCCAAATAATATGAAAAAATCGAAATACTTCTAATATCAACTAAATTCAACTTATGTTTATATTTATATTTATAAAAACTTAACACGTGATCAAAAACATATATTTCTACTTTAATGCACTCAAATCACTTGTTAGTGTATAAGCCAAAAAATATGAAGTGCTTTTTATTAAAATTCAAATAAATATAGTTTATGGCTGGCGGACATACGAGTAAAAAACCCATTGACCATGGAAACATGGAATATTGCATGCAACGCACTAGCCTACAGCGATAATTTCAGCATATGTATGTAAAATAATCAACAACAAAAAATCATTGTTATGTACTGGGTAGATATGTAAAAAAAGAAGAAAAACTTGTGCGATTTAAATGCTTTAAGAAACGGTAAGTGAGCACATATTCAAGGAAGCCAATAAGCTAAATGCCTTAAGGCGATCAATCAGCTTGACGGCATTTACATACTTTACAAAAGACTACTCATTTGTGTATATGATATATAGATATATATTCATTTATATATATATATATATATATTCATTTTTTTTAAAGAGCTGAGAGGGATAGAGAGACCAAAAGCAGCGGCTGTTGCTATGAGAATGCGAATGCGGATGCGGTCGCTTAAGTGCCTGCCATGCTCATAAAAATATACAACAATAATAACAACAGCAACAATCACAACAACAACAACAACAACAGTGACAACAGCAAACACCAACAACAGCAACAGCAACAGCAACCATCAAAAACCAGCTGAAGCAGTCGCAACAAAAGCCGCTGCTGATATGCCGCTTATTATTTATGTATTTTAATAACAAGCAGACGGACGCCATTTTGTCCACTACACATTGCTTGTTGCCACAGACAATGGCGGACACTGGCAACAAAATGGCCGACGGTTAATGCGACAGCTGCTGCGGCCGGTCAAGCAGTCCAGAGACAGGCCAGAGACCAGAGACCAGAGATAGCCACAGCCAACAAAAGCACAAGACTACAGCTGCAACGGACAGAAGAGCCACTCTTTACAACGATAACGAAAAGAAACAACAAGAAACGATTTTATACTCAGCTGCCAGACATACAATTAACATTTTGAACCGATACAAATATTACCTTTAATTAGGTATTGGCTGCTGTAGATAATTTTATTTGAGGAAACCAGAGCAACATCTGGCAGATGATGCATGGCAGGTGTCCCAGAGTGGGGCTTAATACTAAAAACTAAAGTCTGCCCGAATCGGAGTTCTTATTTTAATCCAAAAAAATAGTATTTCAGTCAAGGAACGTATAGCGAAAAGCCTGACAAATGAATTTACTCGAGTAGCACTTAATGCTTGATCTCTGAAAAGTGTGCCATGTGTGACTGATGAATGCTGACAGACTGAATTTCTAACTAAAGTATTTTCCGATTGTCAAATTTAAATGTAGTATTATGCTCAAGATTTACAAGTCTTTAAGTCCTGTAAGTCTTAAACAGATGAATTCGAATTTTAATTTGCAGCATTAAAGCTCAAATTTACACGAATTTACATTTTTGCACAACTTTCTTTAGCAGCGTAAAATGCGTAGCAAAAGTTGAAATATTTGCCACATGGCGTATACTTAATACGCGCATAAGTTCTTCACATGCCGGCTTAAAGGTTTATGTTGTTTGTGGTTGCAAGTTTATACTCAAGCTCGCTGGCTCTCACTCTGCACTGCTATCCAGTTAAGAGCCGACGACTGCAATCATGCCCAGGCACAGTCACGCAGATAGACAGACAGCCAGACAGACAGACAGTCAGACAGGCAGACATGCAGTCAGGCAGAGAGAGCAAAGCATTTAAAAGTATTTAATATACATAAATGCTGAGATACTCGTGCTTAAGTCAGCCCACGCACTCATTGCATAATTAATGCCTCGAGTTTTACATTCGCATTTACAATGCCTCCCTTTTGGTAATGATCTGCATTAAGTGGGCGTGGCAGAACGGCAGGAAAACAGCATCGTGTGCAGTGAAGTAGAGCAGGTAAAATTAAGACACCATATCAGTTTGGGTCAATATATATATATATATATATATACATATATATTTATATTTATGTGCGTTTACTCAAGTCCCGTGTAATGATGATGCATGATGAGCCGATGATAAAGCTGCCAGCTTAATGAAATTATCATTTCCATTTCAGTTTCATTGTCTTACGGCCAACTGAACATTTTTCAACGCATAAGCTGAAAATCGCTAAAGACAATTTCTTTTTGAAAATAACGATGCTGAAATACGCTGCTGAAAGTCAATTCAATAAAAGGCAGCTGTTTTTACGGACTGACACACTTACTGATTGGTGATTGGTCTAGGATAACCAAAGCTATTTTTATTGGTACTCAAAACTGGGGTTGTCAGAGGCATGATTACAAATTCTTCATTGCTTTAAATTTATTAAAACAGAACCGATTTTTCTTAATTAAATATATATTTATATCCATTAATTCAAATCTGCAAGACTAGTTGCTGCCACAAATAAAATTTAAAATGTTATTCAAATTTAAATATAGCATAACAGATATCAAGTAATGTGACTTAATAAGTACTAATATATTGACTATAAATTCAATGAGGCTTTCAGTTAATTGCCAACCAGATGCTGAACAAAAACTGTTACGGTATTTATAGCAGGTTGTATTCGCAGCTGGCAAAACCACATAGCGTCATCAATTTGCTGCCAAAAATAAATGCCAAATATGCTTCGCACATCACACACACCCACATACACACACACACATACTGATTAAATGTGCGCAGAAATGTAGGCAACGGTTTTTATCACTCAGCATTTCTGTTTAACTAAATAAATCAGCAACAGTCGTCAGCGTTGACGACTCACGCACATTGCTGGCATTGCTGTCATTGCTTTTATAACACAGCCAAAACCAACTCCCCATTCGCCCACCCCTTATAACCATAACAGCAGCCCGCAGCTGCAGCTTCACCAAAAAACTGTATAAAATAAAAATTGCATAGAAATTAAGCATACGCAATGTGGGACGACGACGACTGTGTTACGCTAAGCTGCGGGGCTACGATTGCAGTTGCAGTTGCAGTTGCAGCAGCAGCTTCCGTAATACTCTACAATAGGCTATTATTACTATAATGTTAAGTTGCTTAAGCTTAATTTTACTTATAGTGGAACAGTTTAGAACAAAGTTGTCATAGCAAAAAAGCATTTAGTTTATTTTCTCATTAAAGTCGTTAGTCTTATTATTATTCTCTAAATTCAAAAACAAATATACAAAAACACATCTACCTTATAGGTTACATATCTATAAGAGATGTAAGAAAGTATTTCCGATACCATAAAAACAGAATCGAAAGCCAAGTCGATATAGTCATCATCAGTTGTTTGCTTAGGGTATCTGCTAGTCTAGCACTCTCACTATCTCTCACTCTCGACTGGCGCTTTCTTACTTGCTTCTGATTATTATTATTATTGTAGCTGCTTTTGCAGCAGTTCTTCTTGCTTTGGCGTTTTTAATGAGCGGCAGCAGCAACAGGGGCAAAACAACCAAAAAATGGAAAGAAAAAAATGAGAATTACGCTCATGCATAAACATCGACGAACGTTGTGGGCATGGCACACAGTATATTTTTGTTGTATGTTGCATGTTGCAAGGTGCCTGATTGCTGATACACACACACACACATACATAGCTATGGCTGTACATATATTCATAGATGTGTGAGTTCGTTTCGCGGCAATGTTGCCATAACATTAATTTTGTTAATTAAAAGTTTGGAACGGCTTTAAAGTTGACTGCCAGCTGCCTGCTTCTTGTGTTGTTGTTGTTGTTGTTGGCCTTGCAGCATTCGGTATCTGCATATGTGTCAACACAGTTAGTTAGTCACCTGCAACTACTGCAACTGCAACTTTAGACCTTCTTCCTTCTCATTCACCTCTCTCACCTCAACCCCTATTACTTTCGAGGTCTGTTTGCCCAACCCCAAAAAGCCAGAACAAATTTTGCCAGCAGCCCGAAGGCGTCGACCAAAACTTTTGCCAGAGGCACTCAATGTTGTTGGTGTTGCATTGTTGCTGTTATTGTTATTGTTATTGTTATTGTTGTTTTTTGCCCACAAATCTGAAAAATGTTTTGTGCAAATTTCAAGTGTTTGCATAGCCGCAAGTTTGTGGCTTTCCTCAAAGGCATCTGTTGATCATACGGGGCTGGCCAAGGTTCACATGGAGAGGGGAGGGATATAACTAAAGTTATACATACATAAATTAAAAGTGCATGCATTCATTCAAATTGCATAAATGCATAAATAATAAAATGCTCTTTGGGCTCAAAGCGTTTTCGGCATATGAAGTTATTTCGTAAGCAACCTAAGCCCTCTTAATCAAAATGCACTACAAATATTGTTTTTGATATTAAAGCATGCAGTTGAAAAATGAATATTAAAATTGTATTGATAATAAAGCTGAATTAAATATCAATTTTACTGCAAATGTATGAGCGGACCTGAGGGACTATATAAGTTTGAGAGTAGAGTCAAATTTTGAATCAAAGTTCTCGTATATCCCGCGTAGATCAAGTTATTTAATATTATTGAAAAAATTATTGAAAAAGGGCTAAATTAATACATAATTATATACATTCGATAATATGTTGACAAACTTCAAAAATTTCATCAAGATCAAGTACGAAATATCCAAGATAAGGTCAAAAACGAGTGTTTATATTGATCTCAATATTATCAATAATATATTTAACAGCTTCTTATTTGATTAATGTTTAATTGCATCCGCATGGCAATATATATAAAAGAAGATTTATTGTCCAAATGGAACTTTTTTAGTTTAGTTTAAATCTAAATGAACTAAACTTTAGACTAAAGATCTATTTTTGCTAGCTTTTGATAGCTTGAAAAGACCAATTCTTCAATATGATAGCCTGACTTTGAATGAACGCTGAAAAATATTTTGCAGTTATTGTTATTATTGCTGTTGATCTCATAGTTGCCTTGGGTTATTATTGTAAGCGTTTATTGCCTTTGACAGCGTTACATGGTTGCCATCGACAGCTTCCGTTATTTCCACTACTACTTGCCATACTTTCTTTATTTTCGGGGCTTTTATTTTTTTGGCAAGCTCGCCAAAAACTTGCGACGTTTCGCTTTGTTGTCCGAAATACTTGATATATGTGCTCGTACACTCGAAAAATAAATTATATATAAATAAATATATAAATTATATTGTTTTTATACATACAATTCTACGATAAGTATATATTTTATTAATGTTGTAATAAGGAATATATTTTATAGTCTGTTCTCTACGTTTCTATAAATTTGTATTTAAATATTTCGCAACTGAATAGTTTCTGATTTCAAATGGAATTTTTGAAATGCGCTGTCGGAGTTTTCGCTGAGTGTACCCTGTGTGCTATATGTGGGTATGTGTTGCGAGCGTGGATGTTTTATGAGCTCCTTTGGCACTCTGATGGCCCAGTCATTTGCACAAGTCGTGACATACTGGCGCACAGCCTCAAGCCTGTTCCTGTGCCTGTTGGGTGTCCTGTGTGTGTGTGTGTGTGTGTGTGTGTGACTGTGGGGAGTGGGGGGAGGGAGAGCTACTCCAAGTGAATGTTTAGTATTGAATGGAGAACGAGCTCGATTTTATACTGACGGCATGTTTATATGCAAAGCGGCCATAAAATTTGTAAAACTTTTAATGGTTCATAAAATATTTAACGTAATGGCGTCGGCCAAAAAACCGGTTAAAGACAGGCCAAAAATGCAAACAAAAAAACGGCACTACAACGATGACGACGAAAAGAGTAAGAGAGAGAAAGGGAAAGAGTGAGAGAAAGCGAAAGAGAGAGGGAGAGATTTGTTGGCTGGCAACAAGCCGCAAACGAGCGAACCAAACGATAAAGGCCAACACACACACAGGGAGAAAGTATAACGATAGGAGTCCAGACTGTGTGTAGAACGGTCAAATGCAGTTGGCTATGTATATCCTGGCATCCTGTTGCTGACTGCAATTTATATATTTATAAACGGCGTGTTGCTGTTCTTGTTGCTTCCCCACATAATTGCAAATTATCGCCTCAGCCATTTGAGTTAACTGACCCGTGACCACACCAATGGCAGCAGGCAACAGCAACAGCAACAGCAGCAGCAGTAGCTGGAGTAGCAGCATCGTTTTAGTCCTGCTGCCAACTGGGATTTATGCATTGGCCAAAAGGTGTCGCTGAATAATGCCATGTGCAGGTTTTTAATTGCCAACGTTGATGATATTCTGCACATACCAATAAATTTTGCAATAGCTAACTTGCATAATTCGCTGTGGAGCTGTTGACACAACTTCGATTCGATTAAGAAATATTTGTTATGAGGGGAGGGTGGAGATGAATATCCACTGCTGTTACTGCTGCTGCCATCAATTTATAAACTGTAGTTGCAGCAAAAGCATTTTCGAGTGAAATTTGAAAGTGAAAACCAAAGAAAGGATAATCATATGAATAAAAACTTCTATGCTAATCGTATATACCGTTGGACAGTGTAAGGGATAAGGAATAAATCATCATCCACAGCAGAGTCGATCTATCCATTTTTAATATGCTAAATAGGAAATTTTCTCTACAATGAATTGATTTAATTAAAAATAGAGATCAGTTGTGGACACTAGACTAGAATATTCTTAGACGATTTTTAATGATATTTGCAACTATTATTATGAAAACAGACGACACAATTTGAATTCCTAATCAAATGCGGAAATAGCCGCATATATATTCCAAGTTGAGGATACTAATATATAAACCAATATAGTCTTCTCCCTTCCTTGTTAGAGTATAATAATTTAACAGAAATAGGCCGATTACATATTTATGAACACTTATAAGCAATTATGGTGTACAGAAACAAATCACTAAGCATACAGTGTATGTATATATGTACGTATATATGTATGTATGCATGTATGTATGCATGTATGTGTTTGCATGCACATTTCCACGTACGAAATAAATTTCTACAAATAAGTATAAATTACCTACAATGTAAACAAAGTGAAAGTGCTCAAAAGGCACATTACAAAATTGTGTATGTTTATCATGACGCAATTGTTGATATGTTTGTGTGTGCGCTAAGTAATTTAAATCTAGAGTAATAAACCTACGGATGCATACATAAATGTTTAATTTTTAGGTCAACTATTATATTTTGCAAGATTTCAGAGTAATATACAATTTCATCACACATATTAGTAATTATATTACAATACTATATTAAAATAATGTTTAAATTGTAATAATATATTATTGTTGCAGCTTAAATTAATTGCTATTTTTAACCTCGAAAAAAAATCGAATTTTTGATTTCTTCAACTTTACTTTTGGTGCTTACTGCGAACTGTTTAGCTACCCTTGTATTGACGACAAATAGTAATTACCCAATCCAAACGTGCTGCTATAATTTGGCCGAGTTTAGGAAAAGGAGACAAATGCGTTGCAGGAGCAAAGCAGACGCTGGAGCGACAAGAGCAAAGACAGCACCAAAGCCAGTGAATAAAGGAGGGAGTGAACGGAAACGGAAATGCGCAAATGTTAGGGGCTGCAGATGAAAATGACAGCGTTTATCAGAAAACGATGGCGCCGCTTTTCACGAGCACAAATCGAAGTGACAGATAAAAAGAATTTTAAATTGCTAAGAAAAGAAAATGGTCAAAGGATTCCAAAATGCTGTGCCAAGGAACGTGAGGTAATTGCAAGGGTGGGGTTGGGAAGGGGTTTAGGTAGGTGTAGCATTGCCGCAGACATATCGAAGACAATGGCAATGTCTCTGTCATAAAAAGTTATGTCAAAAAAGAAAGAAAGACAATGTATGACAATGTCTTCAAGTCGAAAGAAAAAGTGTTATTCTCGTTTAGCTAACAGTTTAGTTAAAATACAGAAATAGTGTTTACAGGGCATCTCGAAACTCAAGCATTGCCAGCTGGTGTATTTGAGTGATATGAAAATGTCATGCAAAACATTTTCATGCAAATGCAAAGCATTGTTCAACATACAACAACAGTTCCCCCACCTACCCTGCTTTCAACATCCATGTAGCACGTACGCTTCCATGTTGCCAGCAACGCCTTCGTCCTGTTCGCGCCCTGTTCGCGTCCTGTTCGCGTCCTGGCGTTCGTTGTTGGCCTGTTTCGTCTTCGCGTCGCGTCGTTTTGCCAGCTTTTAATTTTAATGCGTGTTGCACGCTCGCCTCCAAAAATTAAACGCCGGCTTATTTTCCGTTTCTCTGCCTCATCTGCCTGCTCCTCCTCCTCCTGCTACACCCTCCCACATCCCACATCCCACTGCCCCGCTGTCGTTTTGATAATTTCGCATCTAAACATGACGGAAAAGTTTCGCCAACGCTTTTTTGGACCGTACAAATAGGCGTCGATTAGGCAAATCAACGCATTTGTATGCAGATTAAGTGCCAGCGGGCAGCACTGCGAGAAATACACACATACACACTCACACACACACACACACACACACACAGTTAAGAGAGATAGAGGGGGGAGTAGCTGTTGCTATTGTTGCTGTTGTTTTTGTCTCTAATTGCGCGTAGTCTGTCAGCCTCTCAACTACGCGTATATATAATAAAAACAACACAAGGAAAAACAACAAATAAAACCAAGAAATGGAAAGGAAAACAAACTGGGGCAACACTAAAGTCTTATTCGTTTCCAGATAACCCAATGGAATTGAGATACATATGGAAGTGTCTCTGTATAATATTTCCTAACAATCTCATGTTAGAATATTCAGATGGATATAGAAATCGACTGGGAGGTGCACTTAGTACAAGTCTTTACCTGTCGTAAGACGTACAAAGTTTATATATATATATTTATATAGAATATTTATGCACAACATATTTAATAGTTTTAGAGTATCTTTTACTAATTATCTCATTTAATAAATAATTCACAACGATGGATTCATCATCTGTAGAAGCTTACAGATATAAAAAAAAAACTAATATTCCATTGAGTTTTCAACTCAATTAAAAGTTCCCAATGCATTAATAAATCAGGGTTATTTAAATAACATTAAGCAGTTGGACTGATCTTCTCAAAGTCCACACCTCAATGCAATAACAGAACTTAAAGACAATAATAAAAATTAATTTACATAATAATCCAAAAACCGAAATTTTGCAATTTTTAATTGTTGAGAACTGTACAAATTTCAATAAAAACCAGTTCCCAAACAAGTAAAAATTGTAAATATATTAAATGAATAAATAAATGAATACCTTAATTAGCAGTGCTCAGTTTAATTCAAACTTAAAATTAACTCTACTTTTTACTCATCTTATTTTGAATCTATAAGCCAAATTAAGTAAATAGTTAAATAAAAAAACTTTAAGAAAAATAATCAGCTGCCAGTTGTTGTGCTTAGTTTGTTCCCAATATTTATATATTCAATTTGGGTACTTTATATAATATTAGGGTTACAGTTACACACTCTTAATACTCCATGCCTAGCTTTTAAGTCAATATCTTACTTTCGTGTGAGGCAAATTATGCTCAAGCCGTAGATGATTACAAATTGGCACACAACAGCGTCAATTCAATCAATAATGTCACATCAGTGATGATTGTCAGTCTCAATATAACAATTTTTCTTTTATTTTTATTTCTATTTCATTTTTTTTCCTTGTGTTGGCAATTATTTAGACATTTTGTTATTCATGGGCTTGGCTGAATTTGAGTGCGTGTGTCGCTTTAAACAGTCAAAGATCTTACGCTAATTTTAAGCATCTCTTGGATCTCACACCACACAGACACAGACACACACAAACACAAGCACACAGAAACACCCACGAGCTGACAATCTCATACACACAAACTGGCAGCATTTCTCCCACGCTGCGTGTTGAATTTCAATGCATACTTTTAGGCCAAACATCACAGAACACAAGTTACAAAAACGAGAAATGGAAAAAAAATACATTCGTTTGCCGTTTCGCATATCGTTTGTGTTGTCTGTGTCTGGGTTTGGGTGTAGGGGCGGGGGGCAGGGTCTCATGGTAACTAGGAATCACATGCGATTGGCATTTGACGCCTAAAACGCTGACGATGACGACTTTTCTTCGCTTCTCTTCTACTTTTTTTTGAATTTTTGTTTTTTATTTTTGGATTTTTCCTTATTTTTTGCGACACTTGCAAGTGGATTTATTTTGCAATGGCCCCAACGGAATTTTAATGGATCGTTTTCCAGCCCTTCCCATCGTTCCCATTCCCTTCCCCTTCCCCTACGCACGTGTTCTTCTATTTTTTTTTTTTTGTTGCGCTCGCTTCTGCTTAAAATTTCACTCATGCCGACATCGTTTCGTTTCCACTCGTTCCTCGCTGTTCGTCATTTTGTCGCTTCTACTCTTGTCTCGTTTCGTTCCCGTTTGCTTCGTCCCGCAACTTTTTACAGCTGCTCGTGTTTGTTTTCGTTAATTCGTCTCGCGCTTTCTGCTTTTATTTACATTTCGCTGGGGACGAGTACAGAAACAACATCCCCTCCCCTCCTTCACCGACAGTCCCCATCCATCCATGTTGCTCATAAAATGCGAAAATTTAATTAGTCGTGTAGGTAAAAATGACATTTAAAATTATTTGTTCATGTGCGCCACATTGATGGGCACTTCACATAACGTAACGTTAGCTTCGTTACGTAATGTAACGTAAGCTTGTTATGCCATTGGGAAATGGTTCTTTGATTTTTATTATGAGACAAGTTAAAAACACTTTTTGTACATTTTAGATGGCTAGCATAAAAATCTTAACATTATTTATGGACTGACTCTTTGAGTCATTAAAAGCAGAACACATCAAATGATTTATAGTTAACAATTAAATGAAGATGATTGATGAGGCCATTAAAACTGAAATTGAAAATATTTTCGCCATTTTATCTATTGCTTAAGATCTTTACTCTTAACTCTACCTAAATTAAATTGGAATAGATAAAATTTAAAAGCAGGAAATGTGAAACCAAAAGAGGCAGTTTTATTGTTCATAAATGAATAATTTTAATTATTATTATTATTATTTTTTGCTCATTTAATTATGCATATCTGGTGAGTGTTAAATGATTAGATCTCTCGCTTCACATACAGAGCATAAATATAGTGTTGAAAGAGAATTAAATTCGTGCCTCGAACTGAAATAAATAAACATTAATCGAGTATTTATTTAACGTATTTATGCATTTGTATTTTTAAGGTCGTATTTTTGTCACAATCCCAGGCAACGGGTTTAGCTAACCCTAACCCATTTAATACCACTCACACACTCAGTCACACACTCACTCAAACTCACACACACACACACACACACACTCACACTCACACGTAGTAGTTAAGCGCACCTAAATACATTTTTGCTAGAATAAACAAGCAACCTTGGAATGTTTACCATAAAAAGTAGGTAAACTTGAGTGCAAAAATTGCGTATGGAGTGTGCGAGAGTGTGTGTGTGTGTGTGTGTGTGTGTGTGTGTGTGTGTGTGTGCTTAAGAGTTCATCTACACAGCATACGAAATGGTAAAATAAATGCACATACAAAAATGTGAAAAACTAGAAGAAGAAGCCGAAGCAGAAGCAGAAGCAGAAGCCATCCAAGAACTCAACTGAATGAAACGAAATATAAAAAAAAAGAAGCAAAATAAAAATAACAAGCAGCAACAAGAAAGAAAAATGAACAGAAACAGAAACCAAACACTAAAGGGCTGTTGCAAGTGGGCCAAGAATATGCGTTTGTGTGTAGTTGTAGCGAGTATGTATGTGTGTGTGTGTGGGTGTGTGTGTGGGTGTGTGTGTGGGCGTGTGTGTGCGGATGGATGAGGGGTCTCAGTCGCTTTTGCGGTCCAATGTCGAACACATTACAAGCAAAAGCACTTTTGACAAAAGTAGGCGCCAGCGAAAATAAACAAACAAATGCCAACAAACGAAACGAAACAAAGACGACACAGACTAATGATAAAGACAGCGATTGCGAGGTCGTCAGAGAGGGACGGAGAGAGAGAGAGAGAGAGAAAGAGGCGGTTGCAAAGATTGTGTGGCAAGAGATAGGCGCGCGCTCTTGCTCATGATGCATGTGGTGGACTAAAGGATTTCCAGATTTCAAGGACTACAGCATTAAACAAAGGAATTTGTGTGCGTGAACAATGAATGCCAACAAGCAGATTGAAGACAGTTCAGCAGCATTGCACCGACTACTGAATACACTTGCAAAACATTTAATATCATCAATCTATGATAATCATTACTCATTACTATTTTTTCATTTGACTAAAATATCAACACAGTCAACATTAAAAGAATTTTCATGCTTAAAACAAGATTTTCATATTTGAAGAATTTTTCTATCATGCAAGCAAAATTGAGTATGAAACTTAAAAATTAATATTTATGCTTAAAACAAGACTTTCATACTTTAAACATTCTTTAAAAAGGAATATTAATATTTAAAACAAAATCAAGAATCAAGAATTTTATACTTTTTGAAAACTAGTATAAATCTTTAAATTAAAATTCATGCTTAAAGCCAAGATATTCAGGAATATTTAACTTATATTGAATGTTTTTTGCAATCTAATTTAATTTAGTTTCGTACAGAACATACTCATTATTTAAAAAAAAAAGGAAATTTAAAACAAAACTTATTTAAAATGTGAAAACAACTTTATTTATTTAATTTTGTTTTATTAAATTTTTTTGTTTAAAGCAGTTAAAACAAATAAACTCTTAATAGGGAGTAAATAAAGTTTAAAAAACAGATGAGAGTCCTCAGTGAAGAATGGGTAAGGGAAGAGAGGGTTATGTGGCTTGACTTGAAGAAGGGCCAACAACAAACTGAGATAACAGCAGCAAAAAAACAACAACAAGTGCAGCAAACACGGATATGAAAAGAGGCAAGCGAGCTCCGAAACGGATGTCATTAAGATGTGTGTATGCGAATGTGTGTGCGAGTGTTGGTGTGTGTGTGAGTGTGTGTGTGTCTGTAAAGAGTGCGTGTGTTTGCATGAAAATGAACTGCAGCAGATAGAAAAAGAAAAAGCGGCAGTTGCAGCAGGCAGCGCTGAAAAGTATATGCAGCATAAAAGGCACGGTTCGGTGGAGGGCGATGGGGTTCGAGGGGAGGGTGGCAGGTGCAACATGATGAATTCCGGCGTAAAAGAAACCAATTTGCCAGTAAACAGCACAATCTTCAAACCAACAGCGGCAGCAACGACAACAACAACAATGCGATGGTCAAACAAAAAAATGAGAAAGGAAAAAGCAAACAAAGCGAAAGCCCAAGAGATAAAGAGAAGAGGGAAAAGGAAAACGGAAAAATGGGAAATCGGATTGCGCAAAGTGCAATTAACGAAACATCAGAAAATTAAATTGTAAATATTAATGAAATATATATGCTGAAGCAAGATATATTTGGCAACGATGGCAAAAATATAATATTTATAAGCAGAAAGAGTGGGAGGGACAGGGAGAGAGAGAGAGAGAAATACAGAGATAAATTCAATTTAAAAGCAAATATGACCAGGGCAAAGCGAAGCGCACTTTTTGGTGCAAACAATAAGCAGAAGTTGGCAGGACTCAAGTTAGAATGTGCCAGGGGAGAAAGCTCGACTAGTAGATACCCAAAGCTCAGTAGGTTTGCGGATAATAGTTTGTTCAACATGAAAATACAATTTTCCTGGTCAGCATCACAAGCGAGTTTATTGATATATCATACTCACTGAGATATATATATATACCTTGTGGGGTAGAACATGCATCCAGATGCAGGGTGTGAATCATTTATTTTAGGGTAACATTATTGATATTCTTATATATTGAAATCATTTCCAATTTATAAACATGTTTTGTGACAGTTTCGGGTGCTTAATTGTTAGATTAATATATGACCCAAAGATTCGTCTATATAACTGATTTAGCCAACGCAATAATCGAGCCCGTAAAGCGCAGAATCTACAAAAGTAATGGAAAATAAAGATATAAAAGAGTCAAACTTGCACATAGTACTCCAAAGTGAATTGAATATCATATGTAATATTAGATATATAATATAAATATTTTAATATGATGTATAATATTGAATTCTCTTTGGCATATCTCTATCGCAACCGATGTGAGCGTCTCCATGGATGGCGAGAAAAAGGGTATCTTGACGACGAGCACACGCTGAGCTCGGGCAATCATCAGCAGCGTCATCTTCTGCACAGGAACACTATGGCCATACCAATGACTTGCAAAAGTCCTTCTGGCCAGATCCAAGCACTAAACAACACAAGTGCACAGCAATAGTTAAGGAAATAAAGCAAACTTCAATTAGAAAAATGTGTTTCGTATCCAATCAAAATAAGAAGAAAAATTACTGATTATTTATAAATATTTTAATTTAGAATCGAAAAGCTCAAAAAGAACAAAGACTTGTGTACGTACCGCCTCCATAATGTAGGTACCACCCAGGCAGTATAAAAATATTTCTGTGGTCACCGCCAAGGTGTAAACCACATAGACAACGATGCCAACACCCGAGAACTAAACCGAGTAAGATTAAACAGTGGGTGAGAGTGAGAGAGACAGAGATAGAGAGTGAGGCAGAGGAAGAGAAAGCTAACCCACCATGAGCATATCCAGGATACTGGTGCCTATAATCAGGCTGGAGGTGACAAAGTGTGCCAGAGTGATTTCGACCATGACGCCAGAGATTCGTTCCGTCAGATCGGCAATCTCGTTGTGACGATTGATGAGTTTCACCATTTCCCGCACAATTCGCTTCTCCTCCTGCACCGTTGGCTCCACTTCGATTCCCTTGCATTCCAGCTGCAATAGATCCTTGATATCGTCACGTAGAGATCGCAGGAGCACCGTTAGATACAGGCAGAAGCCGAGAAAGAAACCGTCGGCGCCCACAAAGCAAGCGACGGTGATGTAACCATGCCAACAGACCAAAGCATAGATCCATGGATACAGCGGTAAGCGCAAAAACACATCGGGAAAACTATATAAAAGAAAGTCATAACCAGAGTTAGAGTCAGTGTGCTCAACTGATAAATACCCTGTATTTATTTAAAGAGTGCTTCCCAATCGGAGCATGCTCCAAATCAAGTCCGGAGAGTAATAAATGAAGAAAACTGTTATTTACCATATACTTTTTGGAAAAATGCTTGTTATTAAAAAAAAAACGAAAGCAAATCAGAGTTGGGCAGTTATCAATCATATAAAATATAAAAACCTGTTCTAAGGATTTTCCAAAAAAAAACAAAATACTTAATCTGCTTGTGGTATAAACGCATGTCTACAATCGATATATATATATATATGTCGATAACAATTTGCACTCGACTCACTTCATCTTGAATGGCGTCTCGTAGATCCAAGCCTTGCCTTGCGATAGTCGCAGCACATTATCGAATATGTGTCGCACAGTGTACGAGGTGCTGGTGCAGAAGCCGCACAACAAAAGCAACGCTGTCAGCCTGGTTGCCAAAGTGTAGCAACTCTTCTTATAGCCTAATTTTCTGTCCGAATGCTGTTCCTCGGTCAGTTGGCGAATGCGTTCGATGAGCGATTTAAATTCATCGCGATAATACCAAATTGACAGCATTTTAATCAGCGACAAAATGCTCGAGGCAACGGGGCAGAGTGCATCCAGTGCAAGTCCAATATTAATGGGTATCTGTTGGATGCCATAAGCACCCTCCGCATAGCAGCCATAGGTGAGTATGCTGAAATTGAAGAAACTCCAAGCACGCAACGCCCAACTGCGCTTCTGTTCCGGATAGAAGCCGATTAAACTTAACGCAAACTTGGGCACCATAAAATAATGCGCCTCCATCGGATACGAGCTGCTCAGGACGCGTGGCCACATCTTTAACAGAAATACTAGTTAGTAATTTGTCGCCTTTCACTTTTATATATGCTCTTTGACCGCATAATTGATGAGCTGGGCGCTGGCCTTGCTGCAAAGTTCAATAAGTTTTTAACCAACCACAAAAAGTTGGTAACCGGCAATTAGGCAAACTGTTTAACAGTTTGGGGCGTAATTGAAATTAATAATCAGTTTTTAGAACTGCTTGGCTTGCTGCTCACACGCCTAGCGCCTAATTTCTCTCTTCCTCCGCCATTTTTTATGCTTTAGCTAAAAATGTTCACAGCCTTTAATTTTTAAATTTAGCTAGCTGTGATTTATGATATTATTTATATGTGTATTTAATTATTTAAGCCTAAATTTATTATATTCCAAGTGGAAAGCTTTTACGAGTTCAGACAATTTCAAGTCGAATATTTACTAACAACTCTGCTGAAAATTATCAATACAGATATTTATATATATTTACTGAGCATAGCTGCACCTGGTCAATATTAATATTAATTTGGCCGGCTCTCCTCGTTTGATTTACTTCATTTCGTAAAGCACAAATATATTTGAAATCCTCTTTGTAGCACATCCAATCTCCCGCACAGTTTCCACTCTCCAGTCGTGTGCAGCCAAAACAAATTGAGTTCCCCCAGCAACTAAATACACAGAGCTTTAGCAGCTGCAGCTGCAGGTGCAAGTGTTGCCAACCAACTTGCAGTTTAAATAAATATTATATGAGCTCTCCATGTGCATGGGTGTGCGTGTGTGTGTGTGTGTGTGTGTGTTGGTATGTTGGTTGGCATGATTATGCAAACTGCAGTTATTTGGTGTATGCGAGAAGCCTAATAAATTAATCTAGCCAGTCTGCCCAGGCACAGACAGAGAGAGAAAGAGAGGGAGCGTCCGGCCTGGAACGGAACTGCTCTTTGCATAATTGATGGCTGCAGGTGAATTTGCGCTCAAATGAGGCATGCTAAACACATGCCTTTGACACTTACACACACACACACACACACACATCACACATAACACACATCACACATAGCACACACACATACGGGTCAAGCCCACTCATTGAGCAATAAAACTGAAGCTTTTGCCTGCCCACATTGTTAACCAAAACAAAAAAAAGAATAAAAAAATAAATTTACACACACAAGCAAAATAAAACTGCACATTCTGTGTGTGTGTGTGTGTGTGTGTGTGTGTGTCGGGCTCGTTGATGTTTGGCGCCCAAGCAATAAATATCAATATAAATGAATAGCCGACATAAACATGGCAATAGAGGAATTCCGAATACTCTACGAACAAAAGGATTAAAAGCGTTACGAATTTTAGATTCAATTTGAATAGATTTTTATACGTCAAATTATATGATTTGCATTTTTATACATATCCTCATATCATCAATTTGTACAGTTTAAAGAAAGTTTAAAGAAAATTACAAAATTAAAGCCTTAAAATATGCAAAGATTTGCTTTAAATATTAATATTAATATTAAATATTATATTATTAAATTTGTAAAGAGTTCTATCAAATTTTGCAAGTATGCAAAGTACATTTTAACAAATTCTTAACAAACATAAAAAATGGTTCTTAAATTTTTTGAAAACTATTCAAATTTCTTAACAAAATTTATGTAGTTTTTTAATAGTAGTAGAAAAACAAATCAATAAATCTTAGTTCTTCAAAAAATTACTAGTCTCTAACCACCCTACAAACGTGATGTTGGCTTGTAAATACTCTATAGACCCTCTACAGGGACAAGGACCTGTGTTTCAGCGTGGGTTCAACGAAAACGCGCCTTCGCCTATTCAAATTGAAAAATTTACGTGGAAAACATGCAAATTTATGCCATAAACACAATGAACTTAATGTGACTAAAGCCAGGCAAAAAAGAAAAGAAAAAAAACTATGGAGAGAGAAAAACCCAAACTGGGCCTGCTGAACCAAACTTATGGCCAAAAAGCGACGGCCACATTGATGACTCGATTTGTAGGGGCCAAAAAAAAGAGGAACATAAACAAGAACAACAACGAAAAAATTGGAGGCGGTAATTTTTTTTCTCTGTGGGGCGTGACAAAAATTATTGACAAAATTATTGAACACGTTTCGAGCGTGCCACAATAAAAAGGGCAACTCTTTGTTAAAAAAAAGGGGCGTGGTGCGACAGGTATATAGAAGTTGGGGTGTGGCAATTTGTTATATATATATATATATAGATATATATATTTGTGTACATATATACATTACTGGAGTATATGAATTGATAATCAGCGGTTTTTCCGACCGCGCCACTTATGAATGAATAAAATACTGTCTAATATTGAACATAACAATTTATATATTGAAAAATAAATCAAACCTTGCAAAGATTTAAATTATATTATAATACTATATGGTATAATAGAGAGATGTCAATGATTTTTTGTCCATGTCTGAGAAGCGAAAACGACTAAATTATGTGTTTGATTTGGATATCATGGTAAATAAAAAAGGTTTTAATACTTATCATTCTACAGATCATTCTTATGGAAGCTGTATGATATAGTAATCAAATGTGTATGCAATATGCAGAAGGAAGCTTCTCCGACACCACCAGTATAGATCCTCTTGATCAGAATCAAGAGACGAAATATTTCAAATTTCATAAATATCGTATGAGAAATTAGAGTCGAAAATCTTCTCTAAACTAGAATCTATTTAAAAGTTGTATTCAGGGCTTTTAGTAGTTGATTTATTCGTACTTTATTGCTCAATGGATTTAAATTGAGATTAAGCAAATTTGGAATAAACCTTTTTATTGCCACTTTTTATGTTGCATTCAAAAATTTCGAATGCATTTTTTATGACAAACTGATGAGGTTAATTTGCTTATGCATTAGTGTTAGTAATGATTCACACACACACACACACATACACACGCACACACATACATCAAATTTATTGTATGACTGCCTCCCATCAATAAAACAAACAGTGAAATAAAGCCACGCCCCCTTTACCCCCCAACACGCCACCCTTCAGAATGCATTTGCAGTCCGCCTTTTGTTCGCCGATAAACTTAATTTGAATAATAAATTACGTTGATATTTAATCAGCGCTGGCGCAGCGATAAAATGCAATGGCCTCTCGAGTCCATTGAGAATCAGCCAGACAGATATATATATATATATATATATTTATATATATATATTCATGTATAATGTGACGTACAGCTGATAATGGATAAGCTCAGACCTTGTTGCCGCTTGTCGTTGCACATTTTACCGTTGCTCGTTTGTTGTATGCCGCATGTCCTTCAACGAGGAGGGGGTGGGGCGAGGAAGGGTTTTGTTTCTCGGCACGCGCTGCCCATAAACTGCATAAAGTCATTATCGTTAAGCAGAATTTGTGTTAATCAGATAACAAAATTATGAACAATTAAGTCATTGCATGTGAATTGAAAATTTAAATGGCCACGAGTCCAACAGCACTTGCTACCATTAATGACACACACAATACATATATATACGTCGAACATTATGACAGGATATAAATTTACACACACACACACAAATGCAGAGCTCGGCAGAAAGAGACAGATGCAAATGAGGCTCATAAACAATCACGCAGCAATTTCCTTTTAGAGCTGCACTAAAAGCCAACAAAGAGTATCGAATTCGTATTAATAATTACTTTAATTAAAAAAAAACAAAACATAATAATAAAATTCATTTATTATTTATTATTAATTAATAATTAATTATAACATGGGGAATCCCCATAAATGCGGTTGGCATATTGATTACTCGCAGAAAACCTATAATAATTTAATATAGTATTTATTGTCAAGATATTTATTTATTTGTTTAACTAACTTTAATGATTAAAGATTTAAGCACACCGAAAAGTAAAAAATGTTAAGAAAGAAAAAAAGTGCGATATAGAAAAGATTGGCATATCTCTGAACCTGTGGATTAAGATAAGTTAGCCACAGTTAAGCATGGTCTGAGTTTTCCCGAAGATAAAAAACTATTGAAAATTGAACTAAAAATGGAGAGAGAGTTCCATCGAGAATAAAATTATGTAGAAGGTCTAGTAGGAATAGTTGATACAATCTAATAAAAAAGCGGAATCGATTTCGATTAATTGCCTTATTCGACCATTGTATTTATACTATAAATAGACAGCAAAATTCAATCGATAAAACATATAGATAGATATAGCTCAAATTTGAAATCCTGTTTACTTAATTTTCTTGATATCTGCCTCCGTTTCGCAAATATCGATAAGAATCGAATACCAATAACAATGAAAAATAAATTAAATTAAAAATTAAAAGGTATTTTCTGGTCGAGCTCTCTTTCAAAGAGAATATTTCTCCTTTCTCCTAAAGAAGTTATGTCACTGAAAGCCTTGGCCAGTTAATATGTGTTGTGTAATATTTATATAAACTTGATATCTTCGTTGGCAATATTAGCTTTATCATGTTAAATGTACAATTGCCAAACTTTGTTGTTCAAACTTTTCAACGAAGTCATTCGAAGGCAAGTACAAAATGGGCAGCAACAAGCAAAACAGCAGAAACAACAACAAAGCAACAACAACAACAAACAACAACAAACAACTAAAAACAACAACAATAGCTGTACCACAGCCGAAAAATAAGTATGCAAACCAAATTTTTGTTGGAACACATGTTTAATATGCATTTCATTAAATAAACACAACAAAATGGCAAATGGCAAGTGGCAAGTGGCAAGCAAAAACATTGCGCCCAGCTTGTTAGACATTTCAACCAAGGGCGGTCGCCAACTGGGCGTGGCATGGGGAGTAAGGAGGCCGTGACACATTTAAAACGCGTTTTGCGGTTACTGAACTGTGCGTGTGTCTGTGTGTGAGTGTGTGTGTGTGTCTGTGTCTGTGCGTGTGTGTGCGTATCTATGTGTGTGTGTGTGTGTGTTTGTGCAACAGCAGCCACACTGTTTCCGGCGGAAATCGCGCAAAGTTGTCACATGCCACACGGCCAAAAACATAAACCAGAAACGAAAATTTAACTTAAAAAATTAAATATTTTTAAAAAGGGCAGCAGAAAAAAAAACAAAATTGCGAGCGAAACCATTAAAAACTAATGAGATTTAAATGCAAATGCAAGTGGATGAGGCGTGGCTGTCACGCATTCAGCTTTATCTGTGTGTGTGTGTCCACATTTTGTGGCAAATGACTAAATTTGCATGAAATTTGAACAGCGAGCGCTGGTCGCAACTTATCTAATACAGTTTAAATGAACACATAGATCTGGCTTATACTCTGACTAACTGATTGCTGCATTTAAAAGATTGTTAAGTAATGTTAACAGTCAATCATCAATCAATCATCAACCATAATAATCAATCAGCAGTTCCACATAAATAAATCATTTAACAATCAATGCTTACTCAATTATAGATTTATGGACATTTAATTAAAAAGTGGGAAATTTGTATGGATTACCTTGTGTTTTATTTAATTTTCTACTATTCTTGCATTAATTTAAAAAAAAAAATCATTTTATTTTAAGATATATTTTCAAACACCTCTCATCGTAATTGTTTTGTTTCCTTTTAAAAGTTTTATTTTCTAAACCATATTCTTGATGGTAACAAAAGCATTTTACTTTAATTAAGTTGGGAGAAAAGAGCATTTTAAATTCGTTCTAATTCTCCCCCAGCTGCTAGTGTCTTTATACAATCTTTTCTGTCACTTTCATAGTAGGTTTTATGTTGTTGGCAGAGAGTGTTGGCCATTTGGTAAATGTTTGTTAGCATCAAGTGCTCATAACCATTGTTTGCCATTTGGCCAATGTTGTTGGTTGTTGTTGTGTTTTTTCTGTTTTCACTGTTTGTTTGCTTAAACATTTTGAATTTAATGGCAATGAAATTTGCATCCACTGTAAATAAGTAATTTAAATGAATGGCCGCAAGCCATTGTATTCGAGTCATTTGAGCCCAGTTAACAGATACCGGGCTACTAATTGCACCTAATGAGCAACAAAGTAAATACGAAAGTGGGCAAAGTGAGGGAAAACAACAGCATTTTCCAGCATTTTTCTGTGCGTTTGTCAAGCATTGTTGGCAAAATCATGTTCACAATGAAAATGATTATGACTGACTGCATGCTTGAGGCAATGCCAGCGAGTGGCAGGGGCAGGCTGGGTTGGTGTTAGGTGGGGTTGCCAAGGTAAACGATGTCGTCTGCTGTTTGAAATTGCTGCGACGTGTAAATGTCGCTAATGTGATGACACAGCAGGAGAGACGGGGGACGGGGGAAGGGGGAGGTGGAGGGTGATGCGTGGCAAGGGGATCCTTTGCGGATGCTAACAACGTATGTGGCCATCCTGGCCAGGTGTTTAAAGCAGCCTCAGCTATTGCTGCTGCTGCTGCTGCTGCTGCTGTTGTTGTTGTCTCTGTGAAAGCCAATGCCAAAGGCACCAACATATTATGGCACACATCGTTGGCCATAAGGTTAAGCTGTTTTCATAACACTAAGGCACACGCACACACACACGCACACAGACACAGTTAGAAAGAGACACAGTTGAAAGTGCGGCAAATTAGATTTTTATGTTAATTAAAAAGGCACGCACAACATGTTGCAAATGTTTGCACGAGCTTTGGGCCTGCAGCCGATTTAATGTGGCACCACTTTGTGGCACAGAATGCGATACTTGCCCCAGTTACTGGTCTTATATACACTTGCCGAGGGTGCTACCATTTGTAGCATTGAATACACTTATTCTACCCTACAAAGTAGGCTTCTTTTGGGTCAGCTATTGAATTATATTTAATGTGTATTATTATTATATTGTATAATATTAAATATTATTCTTGAATAAATATTTTTAATCAACATCCAAATGCCGCTTGGATACAAAATATGCATTCTCATTCAGGCATTAGGAATATTTCATTCTAGAATCTTAAATCATTTATGAAGAGTTTAAGCTTAGCTTTAAAATAAATAGTAAGATTCGATATTCGTGAAATGGGAACAGTTATGGATAAAATGATAAAACTATACCTACCTATGGTATACAAGAACTCATTTTATAAATTTGATGGACATGGCTAGATTGCTGCTGCTGAAGACTAGATATACTTTATGAGGTCGGATACGCTTCCCACAGCCTCCCACATACTTGTGCACAACTTCATTATACCCTTTCTTGCCATATTTAACAGCTTTAGACCATAATTTCGGATACAATCTTCCGAGTACCATAACTTTGTCAAAACTAAATAGATTTTACCTTTTTTATCATGGTCCTCTGACCTCTAGCATAATACTTCATTGCTACCTGGATACGTGATTCTACTCCGATAATCAAGTTCAAATTCAAGTTTCAAATCAAGAAGTTACCATTTAAATCTTTTTTATTTACAAGAAGTTCGGGTTTAGTTTACTCAAAGTAGTTACCATTACAATCCCCAAAACAACAGATAAAACAACAAAAACAAAAATAAAAAAAAATGAAAACAATTCCCAGTGCATATCACGAAAATGTGTAAAAATGCAGACAATTGCGATAAATGCGACTCGAAATCATTGAAAACTTTCAATGTGCGCTGTCTGCATGCACATTTGGCGACCAGCACTAGCAAAAATAAGAAACGTGGCACTCCTCAAGTTAACACTGATCGACAATGACATATCCTATAAATAAGAAATATCTATTACTCTTTCTATCGATTAAGCAATTTGTCTTACTTTTTGTAATCTCTTTTACTTTCAGATTAATCTCAATAAATTCGCGATTTGCGAGAAATAATTATTATACGAAAAACTAAGCAACTCTTAAGTCTGAGCTCAAAAACTTGCGATTGTAATTTATGAACTTAGATTTAAGGAATAGCAGTAGTACTCTCCTAAAAGTAAAAAATATGGGATCTGTGTTGAGTTTCCTTGAAGATGAATAGCAAAATTTATATCTGTAGCAATTTAGTCTTACAAATGTAAATAAAATAATTTTAAGTTGTCTATTAATGATCCAGAATAAATTATTAGCATAGAATATAGCTATAGTGATCAACCTGAACTTATATATTTAATATATATATAGTTATCATTATTATTAAAGAATATATTTAAACAATTTATATACATTTTCTATGCTTACAGTTTTGCACTAGTGCCTACCCTTTTCCCATTTTACAGGGTATGCTAAAACGTTTGCACACATTTTGGCTGTTAACACACACACAACACACAAAGCACACACATGAGAAGTGTGTGTGGGGAAAGTATGTATAAGATAGATGGTATGCATTGCGAACATTTTGCGTGATAAATAAAATGTTTAAGCACACATTTCAAGCCATTTCCACCCATTGTATAGATTTGACTTTGAACGGCACTTTACTTATCCTTCTTCTACTTTATATTCTTCTTTTTCTTCTTTCCTTGTGCTTCTCCCTACGTGACAACGACACCAGATGGAGTTGAAGTTTTGAATTTGAATTTGAATTTGAAGCTGATGTTGATGGTGCAGTTGCAATTGCAACACTTGATCTACTTCTTGCTGTTGCCATTCCTGTTAGAGAAAGAGAGAGATAGAAAGATAGATAGAAAGAGAGAGAGAGCGGGAATGATAGAGAGGGCAATGTTTATTTGTATCCTTTTGTCAGCGCAATCTTTTTGCACAATTTTGCCGCATTTGCTGCTTTTGACACGCGCTGTACGCTTCAATTGCGCATTCAAATAGTTTTAAAAGCACTTTATGCCATCTATCAATAATTTGCGATGGGTATATTGTGCATTTTAAGCATCGCAAAATAAGCATCCAACAAGCAAGTTATAAAAAATAAATGGTATTGTATAAATATTTTCTTTAAGAATGGTTTATTTGCATTCTTATTGAAGCGTTCATTTCTTGAGCTCGCTTAACTGTGATGATTATTTCCCCATCTCTTGTTGATTTCCTCTATTTATCTCTCTTCCTCTTCCTCTCTATATCCTTGTCTCATTCCATCTGTCTTTGCAAACTTACTAAGTTAATAGCCTTTAACAATTTGTAGTCTAATTGTTTTCACTTGGTTTCCACATTATTATTAAATGTTAGACAATTTTAGTCCCAGATAATTTACATTTTATTTTTTAGTTTTAATTGATCTTTAACTATTGTTTGTAGCTTGAAATCAATTAAGTTTTAATATTTTAAACTTTCTTTTTAACTATATTTAAAATGTTGTGAACTGTATTCAGTCCACGATGAATAAATAAATCAATGATAATATTATTTTAATTATTATTATTATAGGGAAAAAACAAAAGCAAAGAATTGATATACATGGCATAAATATAATTTTAATATTAAAACCATATAAACATTAATAACTTTGACTATTTTGTCATTATCTCTTTTCACCTCGCATATTTAAACACACTTTTTTCTACATTCCACTTCGATTTAATCATTTTAAAATATTCATAGCATACTTTTCCGGGCAGCATCGAATTTATTACTAATGATCTTATAAAATGTTTGATATAATCATTTCTGTAAATTGTTCTTAAAATATAAAATATAAGATAACTTAGCTTAACAAAAGTTGATGCAACGTTAAATTAATTCCATTTTAAATGGATCAATTAACAGTCAGGCAATAAAATGTGGACACAATTACATAAATTGTTTACAACTGAAACACTTAAGGACTTGAAACATATGTATGCTTATTATATATTTAACTGTTTTAAAACTGAATGAGTTAGAAGCGCAATTAGTTAAATTTTAAAATAGCTGTAGGCCTTTTTTGGGTTACGGTATTTAATAGTCGAGGGCGCATTAACTTGATTTATTTGATCACATGGCGCACATTTGAAGGCATCTGTTGTTGACTGTGGCAAATTCTTTGTCTCTCCCACACACATACACGCACACACACACACACAGTCACACATCGCCAACGCTAATGAGGAAAATAATTAATGATGCCGGGCTCTCATATCTCGCGCAACATTTTCCATGCCATTTGGCAAAAACTTTCACTTGACGACTTGAAGTAGTCGCCTTCGCCGCATGCCAAGCCTAGCCGAGCACAACCCAACCACCCAACCACCCTACCTCTGTTGCCTTAATAAGCAGTTAATTTCATAGTTGTGCAAACAGTTTGCCAACTCCTGTTCCTGCTTACTGCTCCTTGCATAAAAGTAGCAAAACAACATTGCAAACAACATGAGGCTCCCTTGTTGCGGATGAATATGTGCGCACAAGGTGGCTGCGAGTGGGTGGACGGTAGTGTTGTGGGTTTGTTGCCACAGAGCGGCTCCTCTGTGGTTTAAATTTACTGCATGCTGCCTGCTTCAAACTCTTCATTCGTTCATTCGTTCAACTTAATTTACGTTTTGTAACTTTTGCAATCATTACATGTTACATTTATTCCACACACTCCTCACACAACCTGTCCCTTCCCTTTCCACCCCCCCCCCCCCCACCTATTTTCCCGTACACTTCGTTGTATATGGTTTTTAGCGCTTCCCCATATAAGCGGAATTTTTTTATTCAATTTTTTATGTGTGCATAAACCATTTAGCAACAGTTTTGCTTTGGCGAAGTTCTTTTTTTCGCACACAGAAAAGTTGCGCTCGGCCAGCAACTGATCGACTATCAAATGCTCTAATAGAGAACTTTATTAATTCAGTAAAAGTAATCTTTAAGGATAACTTAAATATCAACTTATTGTTGAATTTGTAGCAGTGGAATGCAGGGTGTCGAATAACTTCAGCATAGAAACTGATACCGAAATTTAACGTTTTTTTTTAACTACCACTTGCCGAAACCGCTATAATTAATCCATAAAATACCATAACGACATTCAAAACCGAGAAACAATTGAAACCAATGCATTATGCTTAGCAAAACCGAAATACGATTCGGTTTGACAACCTGGCTTAAAATTATGTGGAAAGTAGCTGAATTTCAAAGACTAACTTATTGAAATTTATTGAACGAATAAAATTGGTTTTGTATTGCCTTTTGCCTACTCTAATTCAACATAAATAATTGAACATAATAACTTGAAGCTATTTTAAATTAGATTTTGGTATCGTATCCACTTGCAGGGCATATTGCAGACATATTATGCCAAACACATTTTAATAGTTAATTAAGCAAACAATTGTTAAGCATACCCATTGGAAAACTCTCGCTAACTGCCTTCGCATAACATATTACATGAGCAATAATTAAATTCAACAAGTACAAATGGAAATAAGCCACCAGCAGCTACCCTATACAGAAATGCAGCTTAAAAGAAAGCTGCACACTATTTTAAATAAAGATTCTACATAAATAGCATTCAGTATAAATAACATTCAGCATAAATAACATTCTTCTTCTTTACTTACTATTATTAATAACAATCAGAATAATCGTTAGTTGATAAGAACAATATAAATATGGAACACATTTTAGATTTAGTATACAACAGTTTCTTTATAATACCATATTTTTTCTAAAATTGTGATTGTAATTTATTGATAGTTAAGAGAGTTGATCGCAAAATATAAAAAGGCAATCTTGAAAAAATAATTATCACAAATTAAATAGTTGTGGTTTCTTCTTTTCAATATGATTGGGAAGCAAGCCAGGACATCAAGCCAGAAATTAACCAATGGACATCTATAGGAAGACCTGGAATCAAGTTTTGGCATTACCTGAATTTAATCGCAAACTGAAAATAAAAATATAATAATCAGTTATAAATATCAGTTTGCATTTATGATATACAGTTTTCTGACATGTTTATTATGGTTTCTATGAAGTCGAAGTTGCACCCAACTGATTGCACCAACCCTTGATACCCCATCTAATCTATTATAAAACTAAAGGGTATCAAAAATATAGAGCAACACATGTATACATGAACACAACTGGAAGCGACTATGTTGCTATGTGGAGTGGGAGGGAAAAGTGGAGCAAGACGAGCAAGCGAAAGAAGGAGAGAGAGAGTGGTGGGAAAGAGAGGGACAGGGGAGGAAGAGGAAGAGAAAACTGCTGCTGGTGCTCAGTTTTCATATGGCAAGTGTAAGTAAGTCAGTTGGTAAACGCGTCGCTTGTTAGCCGAGCTTATCTCATACACATAAAAATGACAGTCATACATCACACACACACCAACACATACATCCACACACACACATGCACACAGTGTAGAGATTTGTCTAAAGACAGCCAATCTGTAGAGTAGACTAGTCGCACTTGTTAATGAGACTACTTCTCACACTTACGTTTAACGTTTAACGTTCTTCTTATTTTATTTTTTTTTTGGCTTACGTAATGTAAGATGGTAACCTAATCCCAACATGACAACAAGTAATGAGTAGCCCAACTCACCATAGCCCAACACAACCCACCACACCACAGACAGTGTGCAAATGTGCTGGCATTTGTCATTTCTTGACACCTGTCCGAAGAAGAAGCAGGTGTCGCTTCAATCAGTGTGCGAGAAGTTGTAGCAAGTCTGCTACTGGCTATAGCCACACCCCCTCCCCCCTCCCCGCTTTCTGGGAATAGTTCGTGATAAGCATCTGCACTTCATTTTTGCACTTCTCTTTCGCAAGTCCTGCGGATGCAATTTTATTACGAAGAAACTTAAAACTCATCCCTGTGTGAGGTTTATCCACCTCCCTGCCCCCTCCCCCCTCCCTCCCCCCAACCGCCTCCTACTCCTTAGTAGCTTTGTGCACGTTGTCCTTGTCACTGGGCATTATCCTTGCAGCGCTTTCTTATTCTTATTTATTTGCAATTGGAATGACGACAAAGATGAGAAGAAGAATGCCATCGTCATCATCATCCGGCTGTGCCACAGCTGCTCCAGCTTCAGCTTCAGCTGCTGCTGCTGCTGCTGCTGCTGCTGTTCTTCATCCTGCTGGTATTTATTCAAGTGTAAGCATCCAGGCTGTGTGTAGTACTCGTTGCGTTGTCCTGGCGAATGAGATTTAAACTACTTACACACACATTTTCAATGGCTAAGTTGCAAAGTGCCAAGTCCATTACGAGTTCTCGCCCAGGATAACGCTGACAGCCGCTTCTCCACCATCTCCATTTCATCCTGGAACATTATGCAGCACTGTCTGCCAATCGGCATTAAAATCACAAAACATCCACACACACACACACACAGACGGAGACGGACCAGGTGTGAGAGATGCTGCTCGGCTACTGGCAGCACCCACAAAATACCCATCTGGCTTCATTTTGAGCAATCCTTTCGCTAAGTAAACAGGATACGTGAGTCAATCGTTGAGTTTGCGATATTAGCTTCGTCTATAAGTAAGCAAATTAAAGTCTCTAATCATCTTAATAGGTAAAGCGTGACTAAATTGTTTACTTCGAGAGTCGCTTCTCAATTTTCTATATTCTTTTCATAAAATGATATTATACGTGTGCTAAGGATCCGTTTTAGCAAATGTTCAATGTTCATTTAAATTATAATGTATTTTTTCTAGGAACATACAAATCTCTAGTCATCTGTTGCTTGTGGAAAATGATTTTCACAAATGCAACTCTTCTCTCTCTCTCTCTCTCTTTCCTGGGGCTGCATTTAAATGGATTCTGGAATAAAAGCGGTTTACCCAGCTATTCATAAAGGGTACTTCAAAATTGTATTCAATTTCCTTTTTTTAATGTTAACCACTTTCTAAGCATTATAATTTAATGACGAACAACTAACTTTAGTTACTGAAAAACTCATCTGAAGTTAAGTCGTAATTTATTGTAGCTGCCAAACATAGGGGTCCATAAAAAGTAACAATTTAGGGAGACAACTACTTCATCTGCCCCAAGACCACACCAAACTCGCACTACTTTTCCCTTGCTAGGGGAAACCTTAAATCTTCTTGCTAACTCACACAGCAAAATGAAAATTCTTTTCACAAAAATGCAAATTTTCAGAAATTCTTTTACTTTATAAATTCTACTAAAGACTATCAACCTTTTTACTATAAAAACGAGAGAAAGAGAGTGTGTGTAAGCTATTGGAAAATGTCTTACTTGGTTTTCAAGCTCACATAAATCATCAATTTGCTGAGCAGCCCTCGCCAGGCATAAAAAGTTGAAGTGGCCAGAGGCGCTCAAAGAAAAATTGTAGCAAAATTGCAATAGCTGAACTGACTGAATGATTTGAGTCAGCGCCTAACTGACTGAGTGTCTAACTGACTGACTGACGGACAGATTGACTGACTGACGGAGTGAATGAGGAGCTGTCGGTTGGTGGCCTTAAATGATAAATAGCAGCCCTGAACAGGTCGACGCATCCACTCACATACTTGAAGATTTATGTGGCGCATCAATTTCCAGAGATATAGAGAGAGAGAGAGGGGCAGGCAAGGGAAGTAGGAAATGTGGAAAAGGGGAGTGGGAGGGGAATGGGAGTGGGGAAGGTGCTGCTGAATCCATCTCACATTGAATTGGTTCAGTATCTGCGCATTTAATGCCTGCGTAATTTATAAATGAAGTATACGCCCCATTGCGGTAACATTTGAAGCGAGCGGAACTCAAGAGTCGACTAAAAACTTTTTATCCAGCTTCTCTCTATCTCTCTATCTGTCTGTCTGTCTGTCTGTCTGTCTATCTGTCCGTGTCTGCTCGCTATGCGGATTTTTATATTATTTATGTGAGCATTGACTGGCTGGCTTCATAAGCAGCTACACTTGACATTTGACATTCGTTTTTTTTTCTTATTGCAGAAGCAACTTAAGCGTCCATTGAACCGTTAAATCATACTCAGCAAGCATCATTATATTTACGGCCACTTTAATTGGTGGGGGGCAGGTGAGAAGGGCGTGGCTGATGGGTTGACCTTTTCATTTCAACTTGAGCCAATTCGCGTTAATTATGAAACTTATGCTACTCGAAATTTATTTATAGATTTCGCTTGAATTATTTTTGCGCTCATCTTGAATCTGTATCTATTTGAAGTGTTCAAACCATATTGAAACAATTTAAATTTTTATCAAGTCTTTAAAAGTGGCAAATCTTGTCTTATATTATTATTTGAACAATAATATTATTGAAATCACTTTGCAACTATTTTTCTGTCTTAACAACAATGTATTTAATATTTCTCTTATGTTTTTAAACAAATATATTTATATTAATTCGATTCGATATTCCAACGTGCATCAAGTTCGCTTCAAAACTAATCAAGAATATATATGCAAATATCAAGATAAAATTACAATACAAATTAGTAGAAATATCTTCAATTATCTTAAATTAACTACACTAATTTGGTAGCATAGCAAAAAAAGTTGAGCTAGTTCAAGGCAATAAACATTTCTGCCACGTCTTTGCAGCAATAATTCATGTAATTTGAAAATCGAATTAAAGAAAAGTGCGCCAAGTTCACACTTTAAAGAGGATTTCATTTTAATGAGCTGCCAAATCGGGCTCAATGCGAAACTAGAAATTAAATGAAATGCAATGAACCATTAAAAGGCGTATAATCATTGATCTTTTAATCAATTTGCTGGGGCAGCAATAAAAAAATACGAACCGGAAAAGGCAGAAGAGTCTGAGGAAGAAGAAGAAGAAGCAGAAAACGGTTAGGGCCATAAAACATTAAGCCAACTTTGCCAAACGGCGGCCCATTGCAGATTAGCCAACTTTTAAATGCTTTTTATGTGGTTTTTATGGCTTCCACCTGAACGATGGGGGTGAGGGGAGAGGCGAGGAGAGGGGAGGCGGCACGCTTGGGGGCAGGAACGCTGTAGGATTTGTTACGTTCCATATGAGTAATGAGAGTTTAGTGTGTCGCATTGATTTTTAAGTTCTCTCTGCTCGTCCCTCTCTCTCTCTCTCTATCTCTCTCTTTCTGTGTTAGTCAGTCTCTCTCTCTCTCTCTCTCTCTTTCTAGTTTGGCCATAACCTTAATTACAGGCGACAGTCTACTTAGGTTGCCTGTCAAGATTAGAGCACAAACTTTTCGTAACTTGCCCGATATTACATTTTTTTTTTTCATTTTTCGTTGCCCTTTTCCGGTTTTCTTTTTTTTTTTTGTTTTTGCTCAGTTCTGTTATGACATGTCCGCGCGATAAGCGGCCTGTCAGAGGGCAAGGGTCAAAGCCATCGGGGAAGGGCGAGGCGGGGCTTCACTCGCAATTGCAGCAGCCGAGCTCCATTTGTCATTTAAATTCGAAAGGGCCAACGAAGAAGAGGAAGAACTTGCAAAATAAAATTCAGCAAACACTTTATGACCTACCCTCGCCCCTTTGACCCCTACGACCCGCGATGGCCTCTGACTTTAACGCCCGGGCATATTTGCATGGTTTCTCTTTCAGCGTTGTTATATTTATACATATTCCTGCTTTCTTTTCTTTTCTTCTCCTTTTTTTTGTACCCTGTAAGCATAGAAATTGAGTACAGGGCATATGGGATGGCAGTACAAATAGGCATGAGAAGTATTTTCTATTATAATAAAACTACTTCTGTTATGGCTGATCACCATCAACATTTGTAGCATTAATGTCTTCAGAATGTTAAGTTGTTGTCTGTACATTTAACACAAGGCACAACATTCTGTACATATAACATTCCTAGAGTATGTTATGTTACGAAAATTTCAACTCGAAGTAAATGTAAAGCGGGGTGATCAATTGTGGGGCGCATAACAAAGAACCACTCGACTTGAATTCAAGAAGATGATTGATTTCAATACAGTAAAATTTGTTGTCGACCCACTTAAAAAATATCGATAAATATGGATAGTCAATCCCATGGTGTGGAACTTAAGAAAAAGATATACCAAATTTGAAATATAATTAAATACTACATTTGATATACAGATAGCTGCTCTCAAATAGCATACAAAATTGAGGCTTTTTTCAACTTTTGGATACTCCAGATGTCCCATCCACAAAATGTGCTCGCCTTATAGGGTATCTGCTCGTCTCTTGAGCTCACTTTGAGCACCATAACATACTTTTTTTGTGCTCTCTGGTTTTTATCTTCACTTGCAACCAGCAGCCCTCCACTCCGCAGCCCGATCTCCCCGCCTAGATGCCTATAATGGACAACGATTCGGTTTGTCTGTTTCTGTTGCTGTTTCTGTTTCTGTTGCCGCTGTTTCTTTGGTCCGAAAAAAGTTGAAGTGAAAAAGTTAAGCAATTAACAGGGCTGATAACTTTCGGGCCAGTTCGCAGTACTCTCTTTTCTGACTGCCTCTCACCCGCTCCCCCTCCACTGTCAGGCAAACGCATCTCTCTGATGGCATCGAGGGTCTGGGCCTTAAGTCCCTCAGCTAAGAGTTTTATGGCCAAAAGGTTCGTATACAAAGAACACCCACCCCCCTCCCCCTCTACTCTCCCCTCTCCTGTCTCCACTCTAATCCTCCTTCCGCCCGATGGCTGCAGCTATCCGGTCTTATGTGCTCATATGACATAATTGCGGCACGTAATTGGCCTGACAATTGCTGCAAGTACTTGAAAAACGCTTCGCTGCCCTCTTAAGTATGCTATGAAAATGTTTGCCACTCTTGCAACGCATTGTTTTCGGGTTGAATCGTCCTCATCGCGGACCTTGTGGCATCATCATTATGTACTCCGTGACTCCAACGGATGACAATAATCCCCAGGAGCATCCTCACAAATAAATTTAACATGACTTTAAATTAATTCTGTTGATTTTGAACTCTTTTTAGTTGGTAAATTCATGTTCAAATTACATTTAAAAAAAAATCCACCAAAACAAAGAAACAATGCACCGGCCTACCTCATATAGCATGGTCACCCTAGGAATTGCCATTCACCCTAATCAAAAGGTAGAATGTTAAATTTTAACATTTAAGGGTATGCTAAAAGAAAAGAAAAAAGAAGACTCACTAAAAAGTACAAAGCTTCAAAGCAAAATAAACACATGAATGATGTGTTAGAATAGTTTTGACATTTAATAAAACATTTTTAGTTGCATAAAGCGATTTGCATGGCTCATCCCATAGATTACTTTCAAATCAAAACATAAACTGAATTAATTTCTTTTCAATTTCAAGCGAATGGTAATATTTATTTGTATAGAGTATTAAACAACTGAAGTTACAGTTTATTCAATTTTAATTAATTTCACAGCTGCTGTAATCCAGACACAGATTATTGACAGTTTTTTCTCGTATTCGATATATGTATCTCTATAGTCATTTACAACGACAACTACAAACAACAACAAAAAGAAAGATAAATATTACAGTGTTGCGTTGACCCCATAATTGTGGAAGAGATTATGCACAGCTTATCTGGCTTTTTTGCGCATTTTTCTGGTACAGTTTTTATGATGGCAATCATAGCAATAAGAACACAAATAATGTTCAAGTTGAAGTTGAAGCTGGTCATAAATTTGGTCGCGTTACGCCAAGATGACTTCATAAAGCGACAATACGCAAAGCATAATGCCAAATGCACTCCGAACGTTTAGGTGGAGGTGGTGGAGGCAATGGCGAATAACGGCAGACGGAAAGCACCGCAATGCAGAACAGACAGAAACAGACGATGACAATAAAAAAAGAAGAAAAAGGTAAAAAATTGTTGTGTTTTGTGTTGTCTTCTTGGCATTGTCGTTCCAGACGACGCTGATTTATGCATGGCAGCGCAGGGAAAAAGAGAACTGAAGAGAGATAGGCTTGTGCAGTGTTGGGAAAGTGGGCGTATTTTGTCGTCTGCCTTATTTTCGATTTTGCATTGCAATATTTTTGGCTGAACACTTCTTGGGCGGCGACTGCTTTTGCCTTTGCCCCGCGTGTATTTCTACGTTGAACATTTACATTAAGCTGCAAGTTCAGCCCACACTCTCCATTCTCCGGTTCTCCCACTCACTCTGCTGTCCAACTCGATTGCACGCATGAAAAGCATTGCAAGTCAGCAGCGCGCACCAAACGAAAGCAACGAAGAGAAATTGCCAAAAAAAAGCAAAGCAAAACGAAAACGCCAAAGCGAGCGTCGAACAGCAGCAGCATAAGCATCGTTGGAAACAACAACAAAGCGTTCATGCAAAAAGATATCAGCGGAAGGGCAAAAAAGTAAAAAGGCCACAGTGCTGTTATCGCGAATGATCGCTTGGCAATACCCTGTATAACTGAAATCATCAAATGCAGTGCTGATTGAAAAACTAAACTTCAGATTCCATTTATTTATTTTGCTTTTTAATATATATAAGAAAATACTTTTATTTTATTACAATTTCTTATTTTATATATCGATATTTATTTGGCTATTTGTCTGAGCACGGGAAAGCTCGCCTATCGCTTATCGCAAACAAAACACTCTACACACTCGTACACATTTTTTATAGGTGCATCTTACACGAAAAAAAAAGTAAGGAGAAATGCGAAAAGAAAACGAATACCGCGAAGAAGCCAAGGAGAACGCGTAGCTTACAAGCGCATTTCGATTATTGTTGATGTAATCATAATTTTTCATTTCCAAAGTAAACGATAACCTACCTCCCCCCGCACCCCCGCCAACTCCCTCTTCCACCAACAACATAAAGAATCGCCGAGAATTAAACGAACTTTTCATTTATTTACACGAAACGCACAAGCTGCAGAATAACGGTTTTCGCGTTTGCTTTTTTTAAACGCGCGACGCGTCAATGATTAAAGCAAACAAACAGAGAGAGAGAGCAACAAGAACAACAACACACTGTTCCTATCTCCTCTCGCCCTCCTGTCCGATAGCCTGTAACAAAAGCTTGGAAGCTCTGCCACTGAGATTTCAGTAGCACCCAGGCAGATCCGACGACTGCGGTTGAAAGCTCCCAGCGTCTGTCTTGCATCATTAATTACAATTTGAGCTACGTACACACACACACACACACACACAGCGAAAGCAATTTGTAGCGAAAATATATCGGACAGGAGCAAAAGGCGTCACATGTCCAAAAAAAAAATAAAAATTCATCGCCAACTGGACGGCAGCGCTGACATTTTAATTGCACTGCATGATTGTGTAATTCGCTTAATTAATCAACACTTGCTGTTTGTTATTGTTATTGTTGCCTTTTTTTTTGGCTATCAATATGTCGAAAAGTTTTTAAAGCAGACAGCAAATATATTGTTATATAATATTTATACATGAATCGTTGAGTTTTAAAGCTTAAAGCAAAGTTTAGCTTCAATGCTCAATTTTCACACACGCGCAAACATAAATATCAGTTATCTCTTCACCCACATACGCATATTGTTCATCATTGCAATGAAACAGAACATCTCTACACAAGCGTGGAGGGAATGGGACACTATGGGCAGTTGTAATTGAAACCGTTAAAGCTTAGCTTAATGTAATTTGTGTGCATGTGTGTGTGAGTGAGCAGTAAGATAAATGACAGCACACACACACACAAAGGTTAATATTAATGCATAGGTGATGGTCAAGCAGCCGCTGCCGTATCGCAAATGCTGCGAATATTATCTGCGATAATGCGAAACGTAATTGTGAGCTATGCAAATGTGCGGACATTTCTGCTTAGTACAAACACACACATGTGGCTATTTAATTTGATAGTTTATCGAATTAATTTCAATAAACGGAAATTAGACAGCTGAGCACTCCGTTGGCAACTCTCCACCCCTAATCAAGTTTTTTTCTGCACTACAGTTGGTAACGCGATACAGCTGTGAAGCACACTATAATTAACGGCACTAACACACACAGACACAAAAACACACACATGCAGGCACTTAATGAAAATGCGAAGTGCGACTGCAATTGGAAAAGTGGAAAATGGAAATTCTGTGATTTCTTCTTGTCGATGGTCCATCCAATGTCGCCAGACTAGACATTAGCTGAATTTGGGGGGATTGGGGTATCAAATTGCCCCTGCTATGCTGGCAACTTAATTGTGCTTGCAGCGCGAAAAAAGTGTGAAGTGTACAATCAGTGCTGGCTGTAAAAAAAAACATAGTTTTGATATAAAGTAAATGTATACTAAATAAATGTATAAGTTTTTTGAGAACAGTTAATGAGAAATTGTCATATTGTTTTCATATTTTCAGTTTTACTTTATTTATTTATATTAAATATCTTAAATTTTAAAGCTGCTAAGAAGAAAGCTAAAATTTACACAAAAAGAAAGGCTAAGTTTTCAGCACTGTGTGTTCGAGATAACCGCAAATTGCACACGCGTTGCCCGAATACAAGCAAAGCGCTCTGTGTGACTAATAGCAGATTATGCCTGAAAACTAAAGCCTGCCGGCAAATGCAAGGCAAAACTTTGCTCCACTCGCACATTTGCTAATAAATGTTTTACACCCTGTTGCCGACATTACAGTGTTGGCTGCTGCACGTTAATTAATTTTGTTAAATATTAAACCATATTAAACAGCGCTTACAAAAGTTTGTTTTATAATTAGAAACTGAAACTTTGCACGCGCCGTTAACATATGCACTGCTGTTAAAAAGAGCTTAACAGTTGGTGCAATGATTGATCGGCGTTTAAAATAAACTATTGCCTACATCGTAGCTGCTGCTGATGCAAACTGCAAATATCTCTTTTACTCGGTGTCTTTGATGTGCTCATTGCTGGTTGTTAAATAGATATTAAATAACATAAATAATGACTTTAATGGGTATTTTTTGGGACAAGATTTTGTCTGTTAAAGTGCAAATTCGTAGAAAATAATAGCAAAAGGATGCAGTGCACAAAATCTAAAGAGAGGATCAGTAGCAACTTGCTGACTTATTCTCATAATAAAATTTTTGTATTTTGTATATTATTTATTCTAGTTTTAAATTGCTGCTAGCAAGAAAGGGAGAAAAGAGAATTTTTATCTTGCGCCAGCCACTGAATGCATTCATGACAATTCTCTCTTAAATAGCAAAACACACGAAAATTTCTCCAAAATCATACCCAAGAAATTATCTTGAATTTAGTGCTGAATACAGGGTATCTTCTAGTCATCGACCCCTGATTAGAGCAAGTTTACATTGCATTTAATTGCCTGACGCCCTGGTAATAGAAACCGGCAATATGCCGGCCATCAGCAGAAGCCAAAGACAATGCTCCAAGCCCGTATTCCGCTTTTAATTGCTAATTGTAAACGTTTTCCTTTTTTTTCTATGTTATCTAAGCTTTTGTCTGAGGCACCTGCTGCTGTTGCCGACCGCAACCACAGCAGCTTCAACACCTGCTAAACTGTTTCCCCGACACACTGTTTTGCTCTTCCTCTTTCATCTGTTGTTTTGCCTGTTCTCTGATAAAAAAAATTGTGTGTACACACTGTGTTGACGGGTGTAGTTGTGTGCTAGTTTGTGTCTGTGTGTGTGTAGCTAATGATGACAACTGTTGTAACACTGACAGCTTATTACATAACCTCACTATACTCACACTTACACGCTGTTGTGTAATTTGCAGTTCAATTACCCCGGTAATACGATTTCCCACAGTGTCTCAGCGGTGTTCCCTCCTCCCTCCACTTATCTCCCATCACATCGTGCACACATCTTCAAAATACTTGTCATGTAACTGGAATTCGTTAATTATTTTGACAGTCGGCCACACTGCTGACAGCAACAACAAAAGTCACACACACACATAAATACATACATACATACATGTTTGACATTTACAGCAGGTCGACGATTTAATACACTTATCGTAAATGTGAACAAAATTGTTGTTAATTATTAAGAATTGAAACTTATTAATTATATATTTGGATATGTGAACATTTGTAAAATATATTTATTTTATTTTATATTTGTTTTGCTAAAGTTTATAACATTATTTTTATATATTTTTATTTCATACATATGTTTAATTCGTACATCTAATATTTTTATTACATAGTTAATTAGTAACTGAAATATTGCACGAGCTGTTAAAAGTTGCAGTTGAAGAGGCACTGCTGTTAATAGCAGCATGCAGCTAACTGGCTTAACAGTTGCCGCAACACTTGATCGGCGAAGAAAGCAGTCTTTTTGGTAATTTCAAACTTGAAATGTGTGAAAATTCTTTTATCTTCTGATTATTTATCATGTGTTTAACAAATATACAGAAATGTACAGCCCTTGCAAAAGTTTCTTATATAATTATGAACTGAAACTTTACACGCGCTGGTAAAATTTCCAGTTTGGGGGTCATTGCCTTTTGGAAAGCATGCTGTTATCTGGCTTAACAGTTGTTGCAATTCTTGATTGTTTAACGAAGCAGTCTTTATACATTTTGAAGCTTAAATATGTAAAAATCCTTGTCATTTTGATCATTAATCGTATGTATATATTATCTGAACTTAGTTGTTTGACATCAATTTAAATAAAAATGCCATTAAGTGTCCTAAAAAAAATTCAAGTCAAGCATAGAAAACAGTAACTTACTGTGAACTGTTGTTGGTACATATGCTTATAGACAAACGTATACATATACATACATGAAACAGCAACCTTATCTGTTATATAATAGAAGCTGGAACTTTTTGCATGCGCTGATAACATTTGCAGTTTGTGAGTCTTAGCTGTTAATAGCAGCATGCTGTTCGCCGATCTAACAGTTGCCAGAATTAGAAATTATTGCTGGTTTATAAATAAATATATATATATATATATATATATATATATATCCATATGCGCACACAAAATAAATATACCCATAGTATATAGAGTATATATCTGTAATATATGCCCCCCTCTGAGACTAGACCAATTTGTAGCCATGTGAAACTTGCACGAGTCGTCTTTGGGCTTCTGTAACTGTAACTGTAATTTGTGTGACAGTCGCCAGTGATGAGCATTTTGGCCATTTTGGCCAGCCACTGATTATGGCCAAATGTATCCAAGTTGTGGGTGTGTGGCGGGGTGTGGGGCGTGTGTGTGTGTGTGGATAGAATAATATATATCAAGAATATTAACATGGATTATTTATTTGCGGTTTGTGGGAGATTGGATTATAGACTTATGAGTTATTCACACAGTGGCTGAAACAGCTCCACAAGCAGCAAAAGCAGCACAAGCAGCAGTAGCAGCTGCAAAGATAGCAGCAGGGGGAGAAGCAGTAGGAACCCCCTCCGCTGAGGCAAATACTATATAATCTTGGCATCCTTTGCAACTGTTGAAGGAAGAACAACATCAGCCTTGTTAATCCCCTCAAGAAATTGAGTCCGCTTTGCACTCCAATTGGGCGCCGGATGATCCTTGAGCAGCGTCCAATTGGGGGAATGTACATCCGGAGATAGCCAATTGAAATCGGCAACATCCATATAATTATTCTGTGACTTATTCAGACCAGCTGCCAAATAGTCCGCCTCCAACTGCGGATAATCATAATTATAGACATCGATCTCAATTTGCTGGGAGTCTTCGATGATGGCGCGACACGTGACATGCAAATAGATTCGCGTTGCTTGTGAGGAATGCAAACGCAACTGTTGACAGGCAATGGCCAAAGTGCACTGCTGCAAGTGCTCCGCAAAGAATGAACGTGCCACGGGACCAGACAACACTGTGCATTGAGTGGCATTTGAGATTTGCACGGAGCCCGGATGACCCTGCAACTCCACCAGACAATTTGCCACATTTGAGATGGTTATATCGAGTCCATCGACTTCCGCCCCACGCAGCACAATGTGTTGCTGCCGCTGATCCGAAATTGTCCAACTAAATGTGGACTTTTGTTGCTCTGCTCCAATCTTGTCCAGCTTTTTTTGTGGCAACTTTTGTTTAACTGCCGTCGTCGTTGTCTTCTTGCTGCTGAAGCCAAACTTCTTCTTGGGCAACAAACGTTGGCGTGCCTCCTCTGTGGCGCCACTCAACGTATTCAACACATTCTGACAGGATTTAATCTTAAAATCTGAGAGAAACATTGTCGATGTGGTTAAGTAACGCTGCAATTCCTGTATTTCCATTGTGATCTCCGCGAAATGCTTGCCCAGATCGGGCAGAGGGGCATCTCCGCATCTGTCAAGCGCATTGATGCGTTCCTCAATTTCGTAGGCCTGCCGATTGAAGCATGTGGCAAAGTAATCGACGCCTTCGTTTTGTACCGTTTCCTTGCTGCGCTGCTCCAGTTTCACATCCAAATAATTCTGACGATCCTTGTTGCGTTTGTTCAAACGTTCCAACATGAAATCCTTGCGTGCAACAGCCGCTGCATCATCCACACTATCCACATTTGGTTGCGACTCCATTTTTGATTCGAACTGAAAAATGGACGAGTGTTAAAAATCAATTTCTACTAAAATTGACAAATGATTTTTGATTGTATTTTTTTATTTACCCCCTCCTCGAAAATGTTGAGCAGCTGCTGCAAAATTGTTTACAAACGTCGCAGTTTGCTCAACAAATTCTTAGTCACTTTACTGCCCTGCTTTTAGATATTGCAAAATTATGTTTAATTCGCGTTTAATTGGGCTAAATCTTTTTAGCTGTAAATCTTCTTCACAGCTTTAGAAAAAACTCAATAAACAGTAAGCAAAAATTCACTTTGGGCGAGAGTTACTCATCGTGGGCTGCCAACTCGTGTGCAGTTGTATGCTCAGCTGGCAGTCGATTACTGTGACTGGCACAGGGAAGAGGAAACAGCGGCTAATTGGCGCGCCTTTAATTGAATTTGAATTGTGTTTGGTTGAGCTGTCTCTGCAATCTTTTACTGAGACTATTTATAAAATGAAATACAATTGAAATTTCGCAATATGTATAAATAGCAATATGCCATTAAAACAATTTTTTTTTTTTTGAAGGGAAATTTGCCAGTTCCCCATAAAATATATGCAATGTGTAAATGGAAAGCAGTTGCACTTGTTAATATATTTTTTGTAGCTCTATTCAAAATTCGTGGATTGACACTGATTTGGCATATTTTTCAGTGCTGTGTGTATTTAAAATTATATTAGTGCTTTGGTATTGCTGAGAAATAGTACATTGCAGATTCTTTAAGTAGCCCAAAGACTGTATAATCGTTGCACTTCTTAAACACATCATTTCTGTCTCTTTTGCATATTCCGGAAGAATTTGATTCCAAAATGAAATTTTGATTGTGCTCCTCACGCACAGCTGTTCAGGGGCTGTCTGTGAAACAGTGTGACCAGTCATAGAAGAAGCTGAATGGCGCGCTATATAACTAAATTCAAATTGAGGTGTAAGGGTAAGCTGTTTTTAATTGTTTGATGTCATAATGAAAACAAGTCTTTAACGACTTTAGTTCTTTAAACATTCTGTTCGCAAATGCTTAATCTAATTTCAAAATGACGCAGAATTTAAACCGATTATCTAAATATTCATAAATCTCAGATTTAGCCAACTTGCTTAAATCAATTTCAATTTTGATTAAAAAGACAAATATTCAGTTTTCTTCTTTTTTTTGAAGCGCTCATTTAATAAACGTGTTTTAAATGTGTTGACTGTGTGTGTGTTGTGTGTGCGTTGGTGTGTGTGTGTGTTTTTGTGTATTGCTTTCTGGTTTTACATATAGAAGATTGAACGTATTTACACTTGATTGATAATATTATTTATTACACATATACAGTAAGCATAACTAAGTTGAAATATATATATATATATCTATATATATATATATATGTGTGTGTGTAGTTAAGTGATTGTGCATCGATTTGTGCCGCCTAAATATGCAACTGGACTAATTAGCAAAACATTTGTACTTTAAAACGCATTGGTTTTTGTTTTTATAAGTTTTAAGTTTTCACTTTTTTCTTTTGTTTGTGTTTTTCTTGTTAGCAACATACAACACTTAATGACTATAAATATTAAATACATCCCACTGATTTTTTTTTCTTTCGTCCTCTTTGCACTTAAGTATTCGCTTACAGTTAACGATATTTATGTGTGTGTGTGTGTGTGTGTGTGTGTGTGTGTAAGGCACGTGACACATTCCTGAACATGATGTGAGTATGTCTATATTAAAGATTATATAGTTAAGTTAACACCCATATACATATACACTATGTATCCAGCTACATGTATATAGATATATGAATCTAGCAAAATTGGATTTAGTTTTTTTCCTTCTTTCCTTTCTCAAAATGTCACGATACGAAAACTTTTAACTTTTGTTTTTGCCCAGCAAATTGAAAATATAAAAAGAACCATTAGGCGTCCTAGAATTTGTTGCTGTTTGCGGAATTTAGCCAAATGTAGGCTGCTTATATAGATCATGAGAGCTCCCCAATTGGTGCATTCTGCAGCCACAGATCGTGGATAAAGTTGTACAGATTATCGCTGACAGCAACCTAAAAGAAGTTTTGATAATAAATTAATAAAAGATAGAGTATGCGATAGTCGGGCTGTGTTTTACTTTGTAGGGCGTTGGATTTAGTGTGCGTTTGTGATCGTTGCGCAGCGTCTTCAGCGATATTTGCACCTTTTCGCGCACTTGTTCCAGTGTTGGCAGCATCTGACAAATTTTGCCCGCCTTCCAGTAGATCTTGTACAGAGATTCGACATGCGAGGGAATCACATAGGCCCGCTTCGATTCCTGGAACGGATGTCGGCACAACACCTTTTGGCCCACTGCGGGCGGATGCTCGGAGTCCTTTTGCAGCAAATCGATTAGGGCATGTCCATCAGCACTATATAGTCGATAGGCATTCTTGTTGCCAGGCATTGTCACCTTCTCCACGTCCTGACTGAGTTTGATGCGCGCCTGCCCGTTGATCTCCACCAGCTTGTAGACACAGCCCAAGGCGGGCTGGCGTTGACAAGTTACTGTTTTCATAAAAAGAGTTAGGATTATATAGATTAGTTTATATATAGATGGATAGATAGAGATCAACATCAATCTTTCCTCTGACTATCTTTCAGTATAAAAACTCACCCAAATGCGTGCCAATGCCAAAGCAATCGATCTTATGTCCCTGCTCGTTCAGGCTGAGTATGGTGTCCTCGTTGATGTCGTTGGAGGCGACAATGGTCAGCTTGTTGAACCAGGGCACCTTGAACCGTTCGGCGACCTTCTCAAAGGCCTCGCGAGCCAAACACGACAAATAGGCCAAGTCCCCTGAATCGATGCGTATGCCCAGCGCATAATAGCCCAGATCGTTTAAGGCCAAGGCCACAGCGCTAAAGTTGAGCAGTCCACTCCTGGAGAAAGTCGCCGAGAAAGCGAAGAAAGAGACGGACAGAGCACAGAGAGAGAGAGAGAAAGAGAGGGAGAGAGAGAGGGAGAGAGAACAAAGTGAGCGTGCATTAGAAAACAAGTGTGTGAAATACGAGCTAAAAAAAGTGCTGCTTTTGTTTGGGGTTTTTCCTTTTTTGGAAAATCAAGTCAACATCTTTTCTTTTTTTTTACTACTAAGCACAAGAAAATTGGTGCAGTGTTTTTTTTATATATATATAAAATTGCATTTGCCAGGTGTATTCTATTTCTAAGTTATTTGTTGAAAAAATCTGATTTTTTTTTTTTGGGAGACACAACTCAAGCTTCAATTACTGAAAGCCATGCAGTGTGCTCTCTCGGACGTTTGATAAATCTTTAAAACTAAGTAGATATATATATATATAGAATTATTTATATATATATAAATATTTAATACAAAAAAAACACACAAAAAAGGTTTCAATAAACAACAACAATTGTCAAATGGTGGAAAGGAAAACGTAACAAAAAATTCAAGTAAGGGGAAATTTTGTTCGAGAAATATAATTAAAAATAATATTAGCAGACATTAATACATATATATTAAGTATGCAGTTGGATGTATGCAACATTAGGGTGATTCAGTATGTATTTTTTTTAAATTATTATTTTGCTTTTTTGTTTTATCGCAAACTCATTTCTCATTTCGCAACATTTGTTAAAAGTTCATTGAGCATCGGTGTGAGTGTTAAATGAATGTATTTGTGTCTTTTCGAATATTCGTTTTTTGTATGTGGCGTGTTTTTTGTTTGTTTGTTTGTTGGTTTTGTTTTTCTTTATGCTGGAGACGTGTTTTACATACCTCTTCCAAAATAGTGCCGGGAAGTCATTTTTACTGTGTTAAATGGGGTAATTTTCTTTCTTTTCTTTTTGTTTTTCTTTTAGGTTGGTAATTTTTCAATTTTCAAATGTCACAAATTCACGTAGAGTAAATCAAAAATCATAATGAAATGAAAATGTTAAGTACACAAATGAAAAAGCGAATCAGTTGGTTAGTTAATATTGAAATATTGAAAGCTTTGATAGATAAGAATATAAATAGAGTATTAAGTGGCCCAGCATTTACTTTAAGAGGTTTTCAAAATGAATAAAGATTATATATTATTATTATTTAAGAAATAAAGCTATCTGCAAATGGTACACGGTATACATTTGAGGTAAGCCAAAGATCAGACCTCAGTCCACCTACTGAGACCTCAATTTCCTTATAAACTTAAAAAACCGACTGAGCTATGTAATAATATTTTTTACTTAAAATGGTTTAAAGTATTCCACAATGTACTCACTTAATTTTTCCAACTTTTTTAGTAGTATTATCGTAAAAATCAATATACATATTCGTGATCGAATACCGCAAAAAGTACCGGAATTTTTACAATCGAAAACTAAATTCGCTGCGATTATATATGATATATATATCATATATATATAGATATATTAATTAAATTATAGTACCCTCTGCAACGTTAAATTCCTGTTAATTAGGCAACCTTAACAAATAATTTAAACTAGAAGCCAAGCTCTGATAATATGTTTAGTGAAAGTTATATCACCTTTATAGGTATTATCTTAAAGTAAAATCAATAGATGAAATCTTGCAGTAAATGTCGGGCACAAAACTATAAAAGTGGAACAAAAAATAAAGATTTGAAAGGCATAAGAAAGGCATAAATAAGGCACATCACCTGTTTTGCATATTGAGCGGACCAAAGGGGTAAGCAAATACCGTTAGCCTGGGCTTAGACCAATACATGAAGCACATACATACACATATATATAGTTAGGATATTACATATATGTAGTACATATGCATAGAATTTTGAATTTAGCAGCAAATTAGTTGAGTATTGTTTTTTTTTTCTTTTTTTGGTACAGCGCATTATATGATGAAAGATGAGAATGATATTTTAGTTAGGGGCACTCATGCACAAAAAGAGAACAAAACATGTGAGGGATACCAGGGAGTTAGTAGGAGTTAAACAAGACAAGAAAACAAAAGACGAAACGAAATCGAAATCGAAAATGGCAATATGAGAAGAGAAAATAAGAGAAGAGAAAGAATCGGTTTTTGGGGGGGTGCATTGGGCATGTGACATTTACCTGAATGACTTCTCGACATATTTTGGTAGGTAGGCTGAAGTGATTGTTGGAGTCACAGGTGTTGCAGTTGCAGTTGCACTTGTTGCACTTTCTGTTAACGTTAGCTGGACACCATTTGTGGCATTTAAATGCTCGGAATGCCCATTGATCTTGTGTCCGTTTGCAAGTTGGCCATTTGTGCGCGGTGTGGCAGGTGGCGTTGGAGGAGCGTTGTTGCCGCTGCTGCCACTGCTGCTACTGTTGCTGCCACTGCTGCTGCTGCTGCTGCCATTTGTTATTAGCTGACTCTGATTCTGACTAGATCTTGATTTGATATCAGTTTGTACGTATGAGACTTGTGTGACTTGTTCTGTTTCTCGGCTGTTGGGGAATACTTGTTTAATAATTATTACCAAAAGAAGCACAACAAAAGCGCACAAAACGAACACAACTCAAAATCTAGAAGGGTAGACGAGACACACGATATATAACTATGCATATATATGTCTATATATATCTGATCTATGTAAGTATAAACTGCAAGTTGTTATTGTTGTAGCTGGTTAACTGTTGAGTTAAATGGTGCTCTCAAATCCATACTTGAAAGTTGTAAAGTTACGACAAAAAACAAAAACGCAAAAGAATATTGAACCAAAAAAAAAATGGAAAAATCGAAAAATCGAAAAACGAAAACAAAAAGAAACACAACCAAAACCAAAACCGTTCCGAGAGAATCAGCCTAAAAGCGAAATACCTCTTAACATCGTACGTATCGACAAGGGCCATAAATCCATCCGGAAATGCGATGGCATACGAGACCATGGCTGCCAATTCACCCTCACTCGACTCCTCCGTGGACACATCGAGGACATGCGACAACATTTGACGATGACGTATCGCATGCTCCAGCAGATCCTCCATCACACCTATTTCGGTACATAAATACAAAAATATATTTATTTTTATTCATTTGTATTTGCCTTTATTCCACTCACCGGTTTGCTTGTGCTTCAGCAGACGCGTCTTCAGCTCGCCAACGCTGCTGAAACTGGTGATGTAGGCGTGTGCATGAGTACCCCTAACGGGTATGTTAAACAATTTGCCAGCAAGCACATTGGAGGTGCCATCAAAACCACCTAGAATTGAGATAGATAGTTAGACAGATGTACATAGATAGATGACATGTAAAGTTCAACTGTCTTAGTTATGGTTAAATTTTCAAATCTCCTGGGAGATTCACTTATCCATTTAAGTTTTCATAATTTGTTAAATTCATAAATGAAATTTATAATAAGCATAGTTGCAGGATCAGTAAGAGAATGATGACAACAACAAATTCAATACGATCATCTGGCTATGTCCTTGTGCTATATCCTTATGCTGTTCTCAGGCGCTTAACGCATTGAGATGTCTCCGACTTCGTGCTCAAAATCACTAGCGTAGTCGATCTAACTATTTCCCTTTGCCACTGCATCAATTCGTCTTTCTGTTCGTCTTCCCATCTGTCCCTTTGTCGGTCCATCTTTCTGTGCAGCACACATCGAAATTAAGAATCTCTTCCAAATTTTTACTCTTTGAATCTATGGTTTTGCTGATATTTGAGAAACATGCCTGCAATCAGGCTGGGATAGTAGGAAACCCACCATTTGTGAGGAGCATAGACAACCTGACATCATAGCTCTCAGGGCCACACTTCAATTCAATATCAAGCGAACACCTTGAGAAGCTTTAAAACCACTCCCACACACGGGCTCAGAGTATTGGCGAAAGCATGGATTTGAAGAGCATTCGACACCACTGTGTCATGGCTGCCCATCAAAAATTGCAAGCGTTTCTCCAATTTTTTTTGGGAAGACCTTGGATGCCAGTTGGACGCACGCGACTCTATCGATTGAGAATCGAGGGAGCCCAAAAACAAGAAACGAAAAAACACCAGAAATTCACGGATATATAATTAAACGCATTGCAAAGTTTAAGCGATTTTTCGTTATTGTTGCACAAAAAACACACACACAATTTTTCTTCTTCTGTTTTGGGTGTAGAATGTAGTCAAAGTTACGATGTGTGAGCGCCAATTGAAAATGGGTACCAGTTGGCGCCGGGCACCGTTGGAGACGGCGACGACGACGACGACGATGATGACTACGACTAGGACGACCCCACACATGTGCAGCAGGAGGTGGCAAAAAGTTTTCCAACTGTTTGCTGCTGGTTTTTTTTTTTCTTATTTTATTTTTTTTTTTTGTGCCATTGCGTGTGCCACCCACTTTTTAACACATACAAGGAGAGTTCTTGAACTTTACAGCGGAGATAGGGTAGCGATAGAGGGGCGTTGGTAGAGCAGAAGTTGGTGGAGTAGGAGTTACCATAACTGGGCGGGCAGAGCCACCACATCGAGTGACAGTGACACGTGCTTTGCATGCAAGCACATCATAAAGCACAAAAACAGAACAGAATCAAACAATATAAAATTGATGACTACAACAAGCCATAAAATATAAACTATAATATATATATATATATATGTGTGTGTGTATATATTTAAATATATATATTTTGCCACTGCATCGATCAATGCGCAAGCTGAAGGCGCTATTTTGACGGCGTGTTTCTTTTGGCTCTGTTGTTTTTTTAATTGATTACAAGCCACCCTGCATGCAATTTGGCAATACCAAAAAGGAAAATCCAAGCAATACACACACATTTGACCTTAGTTGTCAGTTTGGCACCTGTACCTGTGTAGGAATACTTTGATGCGGATAATCCGCCATCCGGTCCCTGGGCACGGCGCAGCCCAAACTCCAACAGTTTCACATGTTTGCCAGCAACCATGCGATAACGCGCTGCATTCGTCGCCATTAAGCTGGAATCAGCAAATAGGAAATAAAAGTTGATAGATGCGGATAAAAATAAATATAGATAGATAATATCTGATCACTCACCTGGCATAGTTGACGAGCGTGAGCAGCGTTGTCTCCAGCAGTTGTACGATTATCAAAGGTCCTTCGATCTTTATGATGGGCACACTAGGAGAGCATAAAAATATAGATTAGATTAGATTTAAAGCATAGCGACACAAAGTTACTTTAAGTTCTTTCAAGTTCTCTCTAGTTTTAGAGGTTAACACATTGCGCAATAATCATAGTTAGATTGAGTAATCTGTGCAAAGTCTTACATAGTTAGAAGTTAGAATGCAGATAGAGCAGATTAGTGGGCCTAGGATATTACTCAAGAGATGTATCTAAACAAGTTGAATGCTCTAGTCTCTTATCAATTATATCAACGAGTTTCCACAGATGGACTCCACTGTTGATGATGACGAACAGTATATACACTTTATGTAGTCGGATATGCTTTCTTCTGCCTGCCACCAATATGAACTCACCGGGGAAATGCGACAGTGCCCTCATCGATGGCATAGAGTGTAACATCATGGGCTGTTAAATTGCCCAGATACTCGAAAAATTCGTTCTCAATGCCCTCGGGCAATGTTTGCCTCAAATACTCGATATCTGAAAAATCGAAATATGAAAATTCTCAAAGTGCATACAATTATCAATAATAAAAAAATAAATAAAACAACCAAACTCACCGCTCTGCGAATAATGAAAGCTATCCAAAAACTTGAGGCACTCCTCCAGGCCGGCAAAAATGGTAAATTCACCGTGGAATGGATTGTTGCGAAAGAATAGGTCAAAGACCGCCTGATCGTCTGTTTTGCCCGATTTCCAGTAGGCATATGCCATTGTTATTTGATACAAGTCTGAAAGAGATAAATATCGATAAGCATAGACACACCTGACGATTAACCCAAAATAAAAAACCAATAAAGATATGAGGGCTACCGCACATACAGATTTAATCATTATATGAACCCAAGCGATAAGATACGACCAAAGTTCAACTCGTGTGCATAATTGTAGTGCCTCAAAACAATTGCAATGCAAATTCTTATCTACAATTTGCAAGTAAAATAAAACTCAAAGATCATCTATTTACATACATATAAATAAGTACATTGCGCCTAGACAAAAATAGATAAAACTACAAATTCTAACAAAAATAAGGAAACAAAAAAAGCGTAAATGCCAAATAAAAGTTTTGCACTATTTTCAATTTTGTTAGCAAGTTTTTTCAAAAGATATTCAAGCATTTGAAGCAATAGAATCCTAAAAACCCCATTCTGTTAAAACTTAACTTTTATCTTCTAATTAAAATTTAAATAGATATATTTGTATATATTTGTTGTGGTTTCTGATGAGTTTCTGCTGGAGATTAGAGGGTTTGCAGGTCAGTGCAAAAGGCATTCAAGTTATTCATAAAGAAAGTGAATCACACATTTAAAAAGTACGTGATACATTGCAATTGAGAGAGAATCGTATAAATGGAATATTTTCTTCATTCTTACTTACAAAATCTAGTGATTTTTTTACAGGATATTGCTCAGGGCCTAATCAATAAATCTTTTTGTGAGAATTAAGTTCTAATTATATAAATGCAATAAGTTTATAAATATATTTCCTAGAAACATTTTAAAAAGTCGTAAAAAGATCAACGATAATTATATATTTATGTATATATATTTATTTAACATTGTGTAATTGGTAAATTTGAAGTTAGTCGTGATTATCTTAACTTATCTTGATGAAATTTGTAGAGCTTATCAATATCATGTTTAGGTGAAATAAACTTGTTGATAAAGATATATTTTTAAAATTATGACTCTGATTGTATTGCTAAACAATTTTGGTCGATTTCAAGAAAACGTCAAAAGTATTGGTAAAATGAAATAAAATTGATCTGCATTTGTTATATGAGAATTTATATTACAAATTTCAAGTCTCTCGCTTTATAGTCTCTGAGATTGGCGCACTTCGGATGCTGATCCAGACTATACATGCTTAACAGCATATTGCAGATTTTTCACATATTTATCCATTTTCTATGAGTTGAGATTAATTACCTACAATCAACACACCGAACCCAAATCCTGCAGAACTTATCCGCGCATCAGCTTTTAATTGCTGTTATAAATACATATCTATATATAGATTATGCATATATCTATATATATATACATATATATATATATATATATATATATATATATAGATGCTACTTACCGGTAAGCAGAGGCTGGACAACGCCATTCTGATTCATTCGTCCGCGATCCATAAATTGTCCGCCCGAATTGCAGCTGGGTTCACGGTCATTCATGATCACAATATATTTAAATCGTTGTTGTTCCTTATTTATGGAGTATTTATATTTATTGAATATGTAAATAGCTCTGATTAAATTAATATTCTTGCAATTTTAATTCAAAAAGCCGTTGAACTTTTACGCCAACTGCAGCTGTTGTTGTTCTTCTTCTTCTTGATTTGTATATCTGTAAAATTGAACATTAAACGCTTTAATTTGTGTATGTCTTTTTTTCTAATTATTGAGAGATGTTTTGAGTGACGTAAGCAGCAGCAGCAGCAGCAGCAGCAGCAGCAACTGCAAATTAAAACACTCTCTTCGAATACTGGGTTAATTAAATGCAAAAATTTGCAAAAACACACGCACACTAATTCAAAGTTATCAGCGGAAGGTTTTGCATACGAAAGTCTTCTTATCAGTCGGTTTATCAGACGCAGACGCAGACAGAGACAGAAGCACTCGGTCAGCGCCAATGATAATTATCAAGTCGCCTACGCGTTTTTTGACACTTCAACACTATCAAATTTTGAAATATTTATATATATATTTGTGAATTTTTTTTGTTTTTCTTTTTTCGTCGCGCGATCAAAACTTTTTCGCTTAGCGTTTCAAGCTCAACTGAAATGTGCTGAGGCAATCGAGTTAATGCCGAGCGAAATGCTGAGTGCTGAGTGCTGCTCAATGCGTTTTTCTGTGTTACTGTTTTTTCTGTAGATGCAGCGCAAATATGGACAAAAAATTTGCTTGCTGGGAGAATTTGTTGATTGTTGTTACTTAGCAGCCGGCAGGAGTGAGTGGTAAACGTGGGGGGAGAGAGGAGGGGTTGCTATCCACCATCCCGAAGAGAGCGCCAGAATAAGCGAAAGAGAGTGAAAAATAGCGAGAGTTTGGGTTTTGCGGGCTCTGCAATTTGGCTTTTTAGAGATGACGGGCAGCACAAACACGAAGATGATTGTGAAAAGCACGACACGAAAAATAGTTTTTTGTATGAACTTTGGAGCTGTTTTAATTATTGTAAATTGCCTTATCAATATAGTTTGTAATATAGAACAAAATGAAAACAGGAAGTAAACAACTTTTTCCATGATCTTTTGAGCTAATTTCATGTTTCCATATTAGTGTGTAGTTTGTAATATAGAACAATTTAAAAGCCCGACATGAAAAATAGTTTATTGCATGACCTGTGCAGCTCTTTTAATAATTCACTGTATTTCACAATTCAGAATGGTTTATTATGTACTGTTTTCATTATCTTGTTGATATACTTTAGAATTTCTTAATCAACATTGTATTTGTTTTTGTATTGATTATCATTGCTCCAAATTATTTCAATAAGTTGCAATACACACGATAAACGATCCGTGCGTAACCGATCGCCACTCGTGTCACGCACGCGGCTGACTCTAGTTTGGCGGGCTGTGCTTTATTTGGGTTTGTTTATCTCGGCTGCTGTCCGACGATGTCTGTCACTATGTCTGCAGCTGCTACTGCTGCTGCTGCTGCTGTTGCTGATTCTATTGATTATTATGTGCTGATGTCGTCGTTGGCCCCAACATGTTGCACACTGGCAGCAGCGCAGCATTAAGCCAGTGAAGGTTGCCTGAAGGTCGGCGGGGCGCATACACACACACGCACGCATACAAACACACAGGCGCTGCTGGGCGGGCAAGTCAAGAGACGTACTCAAAGAGCAAAAAAAAAAGCGGCGCATATGTTGCAATTGTATGTGTGGATGTGTGTGTTGTTACTGCTGATGCAATGTGCAACTGATTGCAACACTCACTTTCACTTTATCTGCACGTTTCAATTCATAATTAAACAAATTGGCGACTGCCTACTTTTTCTGCCTTATTTATTTAGATGAACATTTGCAGCAGCAGATGTTCGCAGAGCGGCGTTTTCAAACACTACGCAGAGAGACACACACATTAAGGTTAATATGCTGCTGCTGCTGCTGCACACGCGAAAATAGCAAAATAAACGCCAATAACTTTAATGGTTAAAGTTAAAAGCAAAACGCAACTAAATAAATCAGTATGCGACTAGCGAGCGCTCTCAGCTGATAAGAGAGCGGTGCTGTCCACTTGCTGACACGCGCAACAGCAGGTTGACATATGCACGATGTGTACGAGGTGCGCGCTCATTGAGCACGCGCATGACGTCACAGCTGACAAAGGGTTGGAAGTATGAATTTGATTATTATTTTGCTTAAGCTATGATATGTAAAGTGTTGTAAAGTAACTATGAATGCTTTTTATTATTCTTTAAAGCGATGTTCCTTAACAAACACGCCATTTATCCATCGAAGCTTCCGACAGTGTTCTAAAACGTTATGGTATTCGAGAACAACAAAAAAAACCGCTTTATTTATTTGTCACTTCAATTTCAGCATTATTTACATCCGCTGGCCAATCCAAATCGATGCCAACCACATCTAACGCTACGATATCGATGGGTTTGCCAATTATGGAAGATATGGATGGAGTTGTGCGTCCAAATTCACCATGAACCAGTTCCTTAATGTAGGTGCCCGCCTGGCTGACCACATCGATGATGAGCAATCGTCGATTCTCGCGTTGAACACGCGCTTCGACACTGAATATGGTGCGGGGTCGGGTGTGAAGCGGTCGTCGATGCAATACTCGAATTGGGGTCTTCTGTTGTATGTCAAAGCTGTCAGAGATTTGCAGCTTTTGCAATATGTCCAATGTGACTGGTTCTTGGAGCACGCACAGAGCACGATAATATTTACGCTTCTGTTCCTCGCCCGTTTTAATGTGAGTGAGTTCCTCACGCGGAACAACTTGTAGATTATGTATGGATACTTTGCCAGTGCAATCGACGGCCTGCTCCATGGCCAGTGCTTGCTGACGAGTCATGCTATTCCTGCGGGCATTTGGTATTTCCAGGACAAAGGGACGTCCTTTGCCCAGGCAACGCACATCCACATCTTCCCTGCCACTGGACATGAATGTGATCTTTTCGGGCGTTTCAGTAAAATGTGCTGCAACATGTCGCACAATAATCTCCTCAATGCTATCCTCCATGATGCGCTGCCCATGGAGCACCCAAGGCGTATGTGACAGCTCGCGACTCAGCTTACGATAGCGTCCAGCCACACAAACAATGGGACCCAGCAGCTCGATGGATTGCAGCTGCAGGGGATCCATTACAGCCGGTGGTGGTATGGGCAGATATTGCTCGAAGAGATCGGCTTTGATGCGGGACGGTTGGTATTGTTTCTCGAGCAGTCCACGAGAGATTTCCACACGTCTGTGGTTCTTGGCGGGAAATGCTGCACGATTGAGTTCACTGAGTTTGTCCACAACATCCTCCTCCGAGCTGTGTCGCAACTCAATGTTGATCATCAGTCCATTCGCATCGTATTCCCTGCCCAGCTTGGCACACACAATGGGATGTAGAATTAGTTTCACAGCCTCCTTAATGGGCACATCGGGTGCATTGTGATCCGCCACAGAGGAACGACCAAATTTCCGTTGCAGTGCAAACCACATGGATAGCTGACGCAGCTGTAGAGTCATCGGCATACTGATGGCCAGAACGATACCGTCGCTATCATATTTGGCGAAATCGGAATCAAGAATCCCCTGGATCACTTGTTTTTGCAAATCCTCCGAGAAGAGGCCCAGACAAATGGAGCATATGCTCAGGCGTTGCTTCTTCAACGGCTGCTCATCAGTGATCTCGTCCACAACTATAGTGCTATCGGGCACTTTAACATCCAGCTAGAATTAAGATATTATCTCTTGTAATGTAGCTAATATTTTGATAAGGGATTTAAAAGTGATTTGCCCACGCGCTTGAATGTTTGCTGCATATCGCGATATTCGTTGCCGCGCGCTTTCAAATAACGCAACTGACACACACGGCAGACGCCACATGACTCTAAGTAATCAATCAGTTCCTGGTTCTTCATATTATTTCAATTGTTAGCTCAATAAAGCGAAATTAAATCGAAATGCGAGCAAAAATTTAAAGCCTCCAACTATAAACAAAACGTGCAACCAAAGCTAAGTTTGTCAACACTTATTGCCTTTTTGAGTTCGTGTGGTGGTTGGTCGATAGAACAGTGAACAGCTGTAATGTAATCGATAGTGCTCATTTCTCGAAGTGTGCCCAATTTCAGCTACAATTAATCGGTCATCTATTGTCAAATATTCCTATTTTTCGTTTTATTGGAATTTAAGGTGCGTTTTAGGGGCTTGAGTGCTGTTTTTGTACGTAACTCGACTTGGAGTGCTCCCTCAACAGCCGTCAGTCACATTGACGGACCTAAAACAGCAGTTAAAAGCATTGTTATTGTTACGTCACAGAGCACAGGCTCCAATTGGAAAACACACAAATAGTACAAATTCATTATTAATTTTCAGCAGCAGTTGCCCACAATATGTCGCTGACGCCCTTCCTGCGCCTGCCACTCACCGATTTGACCGGTTGTCTGATCAATCATCAGACATACGACAAATGCGGCAAATTCGAAATGAAAATGATGGACTGCCTGGAAGCCTACGGCTTGGAACGCGGCAAGAAGATGTGCGCCGATCTCATCGGCGATTTCCAGGAGTGCGTCGGCATGCAAAAGCAGCTACTCCGCTTCCACGTTAGTTGAAATTACTACTACTTTATATATAAATCAATAATAAATTCAACAATATTTTTTTAGGCCATGCGAAATGAGCGCTACAGGCAATGGCTGGCCGGTGAGCGCAAGCGGGAGGATCTCTTTGCGGAACCACCACGTGTAGATGCATATTAAGCTGCTGGCAATCGGGGAATAATAGCATATGGTTAGCCCAAATATGTTTTAAAAATAAATGAAAGTTATGTACGAAAGAGTTAGTTTCTCTTGTTTATCGTTAGTGTTGGTCAACGCGTGCATGTAGCCCAACACCATCTGTCAGCGAGTTGGCAGCACTGACATTGTTTTGGGCTGTCGAAAAATTGCTCGCAAACGTTTATAACAATTTTAATAGTTAAAATGGCCACAAAACGACCCAATAATAGTGTGGTGCTTGCGCAAGACCCAAAGCGCAGTAAAAGCGAACTTATTGCATACACAAATCGCGATAAGGCGCTGCTGGAAGCGGTAAGCAAGGCGGCGTAGAAGAAGAAGAGCGGGCAGAAACTGCATTTTGTTGAGTTCAGTAAAAGTGTACAACGAGAAGATACCCTGTTTACATACATATATAAAGCTTACACAGCCGCACATGAATATATCAACATATATTTAAATTAATTATATTATTATTGTATAGTTAATTTAATTATACCCTATATTTGCAGGGCGTGCGTCGCACTTCGAATCTGGAGGCGCCCATAATGCAGCTGGAGGGACATGAGGGCGAAATCTTTACCACAGAATTCCATCCGGAGGGGGAGATGTTGCTCTCCTCCGGTTTCGATAGGCAGCTGTGTAGGTGCAACTATCACACTTGCAGAAAATGCCCAAACTTAAAGATTCGTTCGTTGCAGATATCTGGCAGGTGTATGGAGAGTGTGAGAATATAATGGCCATGTCTGGTCATACGGGCGCCGTAATGGAGGCTCACTTTACACCGGATGGTTCGCACATTTTCACCTGCTCCACTGATAAGACGCTGGCCATTTGGGACATTGTGACGGGTCAGCGAGTGAGACGCCTCAAAGGACACACGAACTTTGTGAACAGTGTGCAGGGTTCGCGGCGGGGTCAGCAGCTATTGTGCTCCGGCAGCGATGATCGCACCATACGCATCTGGGATGCGCGTAAAAAGCAGGCTGCCCATTGCCTGGAATCGCCCTTTCAAGTGACAGCGGTTTGTTTTGGCGACACCAGCGAACAGATCATCTCGGGTGGCATTGACAACGAGTTGAAGATTTGGGACATACGCAAGCAGCAGGTGTTGCATCATTTGCGCGGACACACGGAGACCATAACGGGTCTGTCGCTGTCGCCGGAGGGCGATTTTGTGCTCACCAATGCCATGGATAACACGCTGCGGGTGTGGGATGTGCGTGCGTATGCGCCCGGCGAGCGTTGCGTCAAAGTCTTCCAGGGACATCAGCATAATTTCGAGAAGAATCTTTTGCGTTGCGCCTGGTCACCGGGCAGCGATAAGATTAGCTCCGGTTCCGCCGATCGGCATGTCTACATCTGGGATGTGAACACCAGGCGCATTCTCTACAAGCTGCCCGGGCACAATGGCAGCGTCAACGATGTCGATTTTAGTCCGCGTGAGCCGCTGATTCTCTCCGCCTCCAGCGATAAAACTTTGTACCTGGGCGAGATCGAAGATTAGTCTGAGCTCCACTTTTTTTTAGCAGCAAATATAGCTAGTTTTAAGTCAAAATAAAGTCAATGGAAAAAAGCTACATTTTATTTTGAAACATTTTTATGCTCGACTTTGACTTTAATCCATTATAACTTTAATCCATTATAACTTAATCAAAATTGAACCGATTTTTGGTTGGCATCCATATAAAAATCAAATCCATTTGGGAAGGGTTACAAGTTTTGAAAACTGTATCGATTTACAAAAACAGGACCTGTTTAATCTCTGATCAGAGAGACAGATCTAATCTTTCGAGTACCATAACTCAAAACTTAACCGAATTTTCAAAAACGACGACTTTTTAATCATGGTTTGACTTTAGAATAATAAATACTACATCTGAAGTTGGAACGCGATTATGGTTCGATTTTCTTTTTAAAATTAAAACCTCAAAGGAACGGATTTAATATTCAGAGTACCATTTTAAAAAAGAAGAGACATTTAAACATGGATTGACTCCTGGAATAATACTAAATTTAAAGCTACGAACTCGATTCTGGCTGCAAATTGACGTTAAATGTTCTTTTAGGGATCCAATCTTAGTCAACATTGAGTGGATTTTCAAAAGTTATATATTTTTGAGTATGGCTTAACATTAAAAGTCGAAAATTCGACTCTTTTTGAACACCTGAACCCTAGAAAAATTTCAATTTGGAAACACGATTTGCACTCCAAATTAATTTATAAATTCTATCCAAAAAAGCCATATCGTCTAGAGTTTTTCGATGCTTGTATCACAAATGTTTTATTTCTGCATTATAATAACGATTAATAAATAAAAGTCTGTATATATGTATGTTTGTTTGTGAGGGAGGGGGAGGGGAAAATGTTAAACGGGCAGCGCAGTCGATGAGCTGGAAACGCTGCTCTTGAACAGCTGACCAAAGAACTTGAGGCCCGTCGCCCCGCCCGGCACCATGCCCAGCAGCATGAAAAGTAACGTGATTATCTGTGCGACGGCAAATAGAACCGTTAAAGCTGTGCTCTTCGCCACGAGCGCAAAGTAGAGTGTCAGAATGAGACAGGCACTGTACGAAATGGATGTGATTAAACGGGGCTTGGAGAACATCTGTTTGACGAACGCCTGGAAGCCGACGAGAAAGCAAAAGCTCAATATGAAAAACAGGCTGCCGAGTGTGAAGAGCAGCGCAAACTTCGGCTTCAGCATCAGCACTGGAATGTACAGCGTCGACAGCGTCATGCAAAGACAGCCCATTCCCAGACAGGCAACGAAGCCAACAATGCGCTGCAGTCGCGACTGTAAAAAGAATAAAACAAATTACATTATTTACATGCAGACTGGAATAAAGTACGACAGAGATCGCTTGGAAAATGAAACATAAATTGGAAAGCAAGCAAAAAAGCGGCACCGCAGGAATCAGTGGAAATAACTCATGAATTGGCATGCCTTTCAAGATTACAACACAAGCAAGCGCGCAACCGAAAAGTTCTTTTGCCCAGTGTACAGCTGTGGCAAGAGCAAGCACAACTTGGCACGCCATCGATCAGTAGTGCCACACAAGCGATAACTGCAGAAATTAAATGTCTATTTCACACACCAGCTTGGGGCAGCATGAGTCCTGTGTGTCCTTCAGCCAACTGTTTGCCTCTGGTTGTTCCGCGTTGCGCGAAAAGATGTTCGTCAGTCCGGGGACCTTAATCTGTGGCAGTTTCACATTGAAGTTCTTTTTCTGATCACTCTGCAGCAGTAAATACTCATCGAGATCCTGTTTTAGGTTGCTCATTCTATTTTGCGGTGGTTGAAATGCCACCGCATAAATATTTTTTAATTATCGTAATTGTGTTCTTTTGTTTTATTTGTTTTGTTGCCAGCCCGACAATTAATCGTGTGTTGTGTTCTGTTGGCAGCACTAAAAGTGCTGTGAAGTGCGTATAAACTGTGCTGGTTAACAATCGCTTGAATTTGAAATTTGACTGCAAAATTAAAATTGTTACAATTTATAGTTAAATATTTAGCAAAGACTACAATTCTTTTTATTATTTAATTATTTTTATTATTATTTAAGTGTTATTTCTTACCAATTCATTTTGAGTTCCAGTAATGAAAACATGTTGCAATTTACTGTTATGCCTATAAAATAAACACTCATTTTTATATTTTTAATATCAACCAGTCGTTGCAGGGCATTTTACTCATTCAAATAATTCACAACTTATATTAGCAGCAATATCAGTAACAGACTTCTGACGTCGCAAATACCACCCACAGTTCGAACTACGCAGCACTGATGCAGCGCTGCCAACCGATGTCTAAAGAAAAATACCATTTTGCTGCCCCTTAAAAGTGCAAGCGTTGCCATATTTCGAAGAATGCTCGCCGTCACGATTCAAATCTGGCAACTCGCTAATTCTTTCAGTTTCAGTTGAATTTTTGTCGTGGTTGGTTCGTTGTCGCTGCGCGCGCGGCGAATATGTAATTAAACTGAATTGAAATTACAAAGTATAAATTGATAATATTCAAGACGCCGAACACACGCAAAATTACAAAAAAAAAGAAAAAAAAAAAGTAAATATTTATTAAATATATATGTAATAACGGAAATTAAAACCCCCTGCTCTGTGCCCCTGCATTAGCCATAAAAAAACGTCGCGTTTCCATGCAAAGGCTCTTCTATTTATGCAAATTGTGTAAATGTGCATATGCGAGAGTAGAAGAGTGTCGCGCGCTTGTATGTGTGTGTGTGTGTGCGAGTTGAGTGTGTGTCTGTGTGAGTGCGTTTTGCGTATATGTGTATGCATGTGAGTGAGTGCGTGTATGTGTATATGTGTGCGTGTGGGCGATTGTGTTTATGTGAAAACGCATTAATTACACAAATACAAATGCAAATGCAAATACAACAACGAATGTAAATACAAATAAAATACAAATACAATCAAACACAAACAAAAACAATACGTAAAACGCAAAGCAAAGCAAAAGCAGCAATTTGAAAAGCCAAAAAAGTATTTCAAATGCAATCTAAATACAAAAAAATATAAAAATAAAGAAATTTTAATGATAATTTTATAAAGCAAATTTTTTATTATTTTTTGCGCATAATTTGATAAAAATAAAAAAATATTAAAAATTTGATTTGTGATGTTGGTTTTTTGTTGCTGAATCAAATTCACTAAAATAAATAATAATAATTTACAGCAAAATTCCAAGTGAAAATATAAATAAGAAATAAATCAAATTTTTGACTCCGGCTCGTGATCGAATCGAACTTAACGGGAATCGTTGCCTTTGGAGGTTTTTCGAAAATAATGCTCAAGTTTCGAAAACAGTCCAAAACGGTTTGGAATTAAGCTGGAATTACGATCGCAACTGGAAGCAATCTCTGCTTCAATGGTGTAAGTAGACTTTATTCCAGAGATGAACTTTACTTCCAGTAAATTTACTCCAATGGAATTGTACATTTACCTAAATGAAATTTCATAATTTGGGTCAATTTCTTTATATTTTAGTTAAAGAAATAAAATCTGATTATACTAAAAAATTAAATTGATTTTCTTTTTTCTACAAATATTTAAAACTTAGTTTAATGAATAATTAAAGATATTTTATTTTTGTTGTACATTTATTAATCATTTAATTCAAAGAAAAATCAAATTTATACTGAAAAATTAAAGATATAATGTTTTACATTTATTTCTTTAAAATTTTGTTCAAGAAAAAATGCTGATTATACTTATCAAAAATTTTCTTTTTTCTACATTTATTTCAAGCAATTGCTGAAAATGTAAAAGATAATTTCAAATTTTTCCTAGATTTCTATAAAATATATTTTAATTTTTTGTTTTCTTTGCAGCTCTCAACACAATTGGTAAGGAAACAACTCAGCAACTGGAATCTTTATAATAAAAAAAACAACAAAAAATAGTGTGCCTATTGAAAAATATCCATAAAATCTGTGTTAGATTGGCAGGTTTGGAAAAAAGTGTTGCAGTGTTCAAGAAAAAAAAGCAAATAATACAAAAATAAAGTGTTTATAAAATGTAGAAATAACTAAATTTAAAACCAAGTCAGGCGCACAAAGATTATGCCAATTTTTAACTTAAAAAAAAAAAACAAATATATAAAAATGTATATATATTGTGTATATATAAATGCATGTGTGTGTGTGCGCCCAGGACACGATTCGTCGTTGATTTTCATGTGGAGAGCCGATCTACAAAGCTGCGCAGCACAAAGAAAAATGGCACAACGATTCACAACGAGGCAGCTCCAGTTTTTTTTCCTTTTTTTATTTTGGGCTGGGGGCTCTGCCGCTGCTCTGCCGCCGACAGCGACAGAACTACAACAGCAACGACAACAGAGCAATAGCAATTAACTCGAAAGCAAAGAATTTCATCAGAAATTCGAAGCACATAAGGCGAACGGATGACGTGCAACGGGCTGAAAAAATAAACGAGGCAGCAGCAGAAACAGCAATAGCAGCGACAGCAATCGCGAGCGCTAGCAGCGACGTCGACAGCGAAAAATCCAGGCTGACAGCTCCCCCTCAACGAGTTGGCAGTACAAAAACAACAACGAAAAGTAACATGGCGCTGCCATGTACAACTTGTCTGTGTATGTATGCATGTGTGTGTGTGTATGTACGAATAACGCAAATAAAGAAGCAGTGTGAGCGAGTGGGCAACATATTCGTATGTAGCGGTGCGAGTGAAATGGCGTTGTGCGCATAGAGAGAAATTGTCGTGTCGCGTCGCGTCGCGTTGTCGTCGTTGTCGACGTCGTTTGTCGCTCGTTGAAAAATCGATTCAGCTGCACACGAAACGAGAACGCGCGCGTGCAAGCGAGAGGGGACCAATATCAATGAGTGCGAGCGAGCTGCCGGCTGCAGTAAAAATACGTGTTTTTTTTTTGTCTTTTCTTTTCGTTTCTTATTTAACCCGTTTCTCGTGTGCGTGCGCGTGCGCCTGTATGTGTGTGTGTGGCTGAATGTGTGTTTGAACTGCTAGAAACTACGTTGTACGACAAAAACTACAAAGTTTTCGTTCGTAGCTGTTGTTGTTGTTGTCCGCGGCGTGTGGTGGCATCCCTGGCAATACCCCCCACCCCTCTCCCAACTGTTCGTTATATTGCAAATGCGGTCGTCGCACGACTTGTGTGAGTGTATGTGTGTTTGAACGTATGTGTGAGTGGTCACGTAGTAGCGCTACAAAAATGACTGCATAGTTTGTGCTGACTACAAAAGCAGCGAGAAAACGAAGAAGCGAAGCATGAGGAAAACTGGTTTGGTATCTGCTGCTGCTGTTGCTGCTTCTTCTGCTGCTGCTGCTTTAGCGTTAGCAGCTGCTGCTGGCAGCATATTAATGAATTCGAGAATTCTTTTAATGGGTATTTTTTTCTATTTTTTTTTTTTTATTTAGCTGTCTATAAATGGTCTTAGAGCGTTTTAGCCATAAATGTCGCGCAGTTTTGCTGTAATATTTTTAATCCAAATACGCGTTGCCAACAACAAAATGGCCGCCAATTTAGAGAAGAAAAACGCAAAAAGGACATAGAGAAAGAGAGAGGGAGATCGAAAATATTAAACGCACAAAATTGAACAGAATTTGTATTTTGTTGTTTGTTTTAGATTGATTTTTTGATAGCAATATATTTTCAAATTAGATTTTTGCACACGTGGAAAGAAAAAATGGGTGCCGAGAGCCCCAAAAAAAGCAAAAACAGAAAATAGAGTAAATCAAGCGTTTTGAACCGCACCCCAGCAGGCATACAAAGCGACTGATGCGCAGCGGCCAAATTTTAGTACAGCCAAGCCGGGCAGCTCCACCACAAAAAACTTTCACGATCGATTGGCAGCACCCAAACCGACGACGACGACGTCGGCAGCAACAGTAGCGACAACAGCAGCAGCCAGCAACACAGCAATGGCTGCCGCATTAAGCTCACCTCTCTCGCTCTCTCTCCAACGTTAAGTGCGGGTGCGAATGCAAAAGCGCTAACGTTTTGTGTGCGCGTGCAAGCGAGAGAAAAAGCATTTTTAACGCCCGCTAGAGTCTGCGCGTTACACACATGCACACATACAAACATATATTTATGTACCTTTTTATGGGCTTCATTTTGTGCGTGTGTAGTTGTGATTTCCTGCTGCGCCCCAAACATACCCACAAAAAGGGCCCCCCAAAAAAACAAAACAGCAACAGCAAAGAAAAAAACAAAACACAATGCTTAGCTACAAAACTACAAAAAATAATAAGACGTGAAATAACAACGCAAAGCAACCCTCTCAACTAAAACACACACGCACACAAACACAACCAACCACATACAAACACACACACACACATGCACACATGACTACATAACCATTTATAAATACACAGCAAAAGCAGCAGCAGCAAAAACAACAATGACAAACGGCAAAAACAAAACTCGCAGCAAAAATACTCGTTTTTTCCATGCCTTGCCTTGCCCAGGCAGCAGAGGACAGAGCACAAAAAGTACCAGCTATAAATTCTTTATGTACATAAAAGTACATAACACAACACAACACACACAGATACACATACACATGCACATACACATATATAAACGTGCACATAGCAATATGTGCGCTGAAGCAGCAACAACGCGCCATTAAAACCAGTCGCTCCATCTCGCTCACACAACAGACACCCCACTTTGTGCTGTGCTCTGCGTGCGTGGCTGTGTGCGTGTGCATGTGTATGTGTGTGAGTAGCTATAACAACCACGTCAGACAGCAGCAGCAGCGACAGCAGTTCAGTGCAAACCTCAATTATAAGCAAAACACAACGTTGCCAAATTTCACTTCACGCTACACAGCGTGCACAAGACAGAGATAGAGGTTGAGCGAGAGCAAGCAGCAGCAGCGGCATGCGACGTTGCTTAACTTCACGCCATCAACAAAAGGCAATAGCAGCAGCAGAGCGACACAGGCAGCGACAGCAGCAGCGAGCAGCAGTCATGAATTGTTGTTCTTGTATTTCCCATGTTGCCTGCCTTTTTGGAATTTTTAACATGCGCCCCGCTTGGCTTGGCTTGGTTTGCCTGGCTGACTGGATTTCATTTTCTTCTTTTCTCTCTCTTCTGCTGCTTGTTGTTTTTTTTTTTCTGCTGTTGTATTTGGCCGGTTCGTGGATTGATGGCGTTGTTGGTTCTTGGACCTGGAACCCGGCCCCGGTACGGCTGCCTGCCTGGCTTTGATGTTGTTGTTGTAACGTTGACTGGATTATAATAACGACGTTGACGTCGACGTGAACGTTAACTTCAACGTCGCTGCTCGCATTTTCCAGCTTATGTTTGTCGTTGTTGTTGAGGAAATGCGCTGCAATACTAGCGACCAGACCCAGACCCAAGCCCAGGCCTTATTATATATATATGTATATATATATATATATTACTCTGTATTTACAGCCCCTGTGTCCAGCAGCAACAGCAGCGCCTTTTCTTTTGTAAATTGAGCGCAAAGATCTCGCGTATCTCATAGATATATGTATATATACACCATGTACTATGTACATTTTTATATTGTTGTTGATTTCAATAAATTTAAATTGCTCTCTAGTTGAATTAAATGAAAACATTTTTTATTGTGTATTTATTTTTAGTGCTATAAATTAACATAAATTGGCATAAGCTTTTTGTCGTCGACAAGTCTTCAATCAAAAAAATTGTATAAGTAAATAAAAGAGGAAAATCTATTAAATTGTGGCTCAATTAAAGTTGAAAAGTGCAAATCAAAAATTAAGAGTGCTCCATAATAAAAGAAATTGCATTTCATAATCTAATCATATAAAATATCTGTTCTCTTCCCATCCATTTTTTTCACCCACCCCCTTTTTTCCCTCAAAATCTATTTACAGCCCATAATACAAAAAAAAAGAAAAGCAGAGCAAATAATTCAATCGATCAACGATTGATCAATCGTCTATCGCTGTCTCGCTCCCTCTCTCTCTCTCTCTCTCTCGCGTTGTGTCTGTGTGTGTGAAGAGCAAGAGAGAAATAAAAGAAAATAAATAAAAATGCAGCAATCAATGCAATGAGAAAAAAATTCAGAAATCGATGAGATCTAGTGCAAATTAAAAGTATCTCGAAAATGTGCGAGTGAAGCCCGAGCAATCAACAACAACCACAACAACAAAGATAAATACAACAAAATCAAAGATAAAAGAAAATCAACAACAAATAGAAAAGATAAATGAAAATAAGAGTTCAATCTCGACGGGGGAGATATTCAATCAATGGGAGGAGCGCGCCCATTTAAAATTATGCGCCTCCACAAAACGACGGCATACTACGGGAAATGCTCAATAGATCGTGAGTTGTCATGAAACATGGTACGCGACAGCAGCCGTAACATTTGTTTTGGAAAATTAGCCGAAACTACGCAGCAACAACAACAACAAATAGCCGTGGATAGTAGCAGCAGCAACAATAATAACAACAACAATAACAACAACCAGAAACTACGCGATACATTAAAAAGGTAAGTTCTGGATTAGTCTTAAAAAACAAAAAAATAGAAAGAAAAGTAGAAGAAAATGCTTGCAAGAGAAATTTGAATATGAGTGGAATATTTATGGAATTACTCAAACGAAAAAGCAGCGAAGAAAGCTCAAAGTAGAGATTAAGAGCAATAAAAACAAAAAAAAAAAAAGTGAACACAGTTTTCTGGAATAAATTATGTTGAAAATGTACAACGCGAATGGGAAAGATTGGTTCTGGCATAGTTGTGAAGCTGCTGAAGAAGTAGAGAAACTTGGAGAGAAGCAAGCAAAGATTTCTGGAATACGGCATATTTGTCAAGTAGTTGAGAAACTATAGAAGCAAGCAAAGATTTCTGGTATGTTTGCCAAGAAAAAAGTAATGGAGTCATTAATGGAATTAGTCCATGGTAAGTTCCAGCTCCTATTCCTTGTAAGTAGAGACTAAATATACATGGAATTACATGTTAAATTCTTGAAAGTTTGAAAAATTTTAGTAGTTTAAAAATATTCCTTGAATTTTAAAAGATATTTGATTTTTTTCAGACTGTCGGATGCCCAGCACTCAGATACATTTAGCATTTGTATATTTCACTTGAAAACTACTTGGGTCTTATCTGCAAAAGAACTGATAATACTTTGTGAGACACTGCAAATAGTTATTTGAATTTAACTAAGTACAGCAAAGTCTGCCCTTAACAATCATCTGTAAGAATATGCAGATGTGCACTAAAAAGCACTTGAATTATATTTGATCCAACAAATGCTACTTAGAGCAAGGCTGTAAAATGATGGGAAAATATCGATTTTACACAGATCAAGCTGCACTTGAAATATGACCAAAATAAGGACCTCCACTATATCTATGTTACTTTAAATAGATCAAAAAACGAATAGGCCTTCTGAGATGCAGCTAGAAAACTGTAGATAACCTACTCTTATATTCATGATACTTGGCCTATATAAATCATAATAGAAAAAAAATACAGAGCCATATAAAAAGAGACTTTTACAACATTAAAATAAAACTATGGAAAACTATCTATTTTATTAGTTACAGTAAAATCTACACTTACACTCTGTCTGGATTGCCTTTAGTAGTTTCTGAAATGTACTGGATTTCTATTAAACAACTTGTAAAACTTTATAGTATAGCTGGTAAACTCTAGATTATGCCACTCTCATATTCATGAAATTTGTATACCTACATAAATCATATTAAACGGATCTAAATCCAACTTCTGAAAACAGAGACATTTTTACATGCGCTATGCATAAATTCGATTTTTTCCACTGAAAGATTTCCCCAGAAATTTACCTGGAATTTCCGTACGTGGAAACTGCTAGATGCTAATGCAGCTAGAGATCTACAGTTGCTGCTGCTGCTGCTGCTGCGTAGGCCCTAAATTCAACTAACGGTTGACACAAAGCTCTAAATCAAAAGCAATAAATCGCCCCGGACCTATGCAAAGTATCTCTGAGTTTGAGTGGGTTTTTTCTTATTTTAATTTTTTTGTGTGAGGCTCTCTAAAAACTACTTTATGGATCACAACGCCCACTGGCTGGGCCAAAAGAGTTGTGGCTTATCCCAAAACGAGATCTGTGACACGTATGCAGTGGAAAAAGAGAGGCAGTTGCAGTTGCAGTTGCAGCTTGGCCTAAAACCAACCAAAAAACAAATACAGAAAAACAGATGAGAAAAACGCGTAACTTTTTACCTTGACTTGTTGTCGTCGTCGTCGTCGTCGTCGTCGCATCTTTTCAGCTACCTGTCTCGTCTTTTAGCCAACTTGTTGTGGCTGGCAACGACGACGACGACGACGACGGACGTGTACAGTAAAATAAAGTAAAAGAGACTTGCGGACGGACACTAGACGGTACGGACGGATGGATGGATGGATGGATGGTTGAATGGTTGGACGGACATGTGGCACTGTTGTCGACGTCGCTGTCGACGTCTATTTTGCGTTATTACGTAATTTCGTACACAATTTTTGTTTTTATTTTACTTTTTTTTTATTTGGCTACCCCTCCCCCCGCCAAAAGAATCGAGCTGTGTGTGTGCGAGTGTGTGTGAGTGTGTGTGCCTCTGTCTGCCTTTCATTCGTGTTGTGTTTTGTGTTCTCTTGGCCAAACAAGTTTCTTGTGTTCGTATGTCTGTTGTTGTTTATCGTATTTTTTTCTTTTTTTCTATACATATGCTTTATTTATTTTTCCTTTATTATACCCTGTAATCATTAAAAACATTTGTTATAGCTAAGGGTGTGATGTGGCAAGCAGCTACAAGCCCTTAAATTATATATATATATTTGAGTTGGATAGCTAACATTTTCAGTATATCTTTTTGTGTTAAAGGATATTATAGTTTTTGAAAGACGACGGATATCTTCCAGCGAACCTAGCCAAAAAGTAATATAAATAATTATAAAACCTTAAATCATATATATTGTTGATGTAGCAAGCAAAAATTTTAAATACGGCCTACATAAAAAGAAAAGTTTTTGAATAGCTCAGAACGAGCTAACCCTAAAATTAAAAAGAAATACTTGGACAAGCTGAAATTTCGAATATAGCCTAATTCACATCGATAATATCAATTTTTAATTCTTGAAAGCGACCAAAAGAATATACCCAAATATGAAAAGAAAACTGATTACTATTAATAAATGCCACACATTTAAATTAAATAATATGCTCTACATGTAAAGATAAAAACAGCAGCGTTAATAGAAATTCCAGGGCATTTGCAAGTCTGGCACACTAATTCAGCTCTATACCATTATTTTTGGTGTTTTTTCCCCCTATTTTTGTTTGGTTCGTTTGGGTGCAAATGTCGTTGTCTAATTGCTTCATTAGCCGGCTCTTTTCTAAACACACAACACACACACAAACAGAAACAGAAACACAACTTTGTAAGCTAATGTTTTGCTGCTTTTGGCCCAAGAGTCATTAAAGCGGCCCAGAAGAAGCAGAGAGCGGTGCATTAAACCCGCATCAATGTCAGCGGCAACAACAACCGCAAAACAACAATAACAACAAAGCAACAACAATTACTAGTTGTCGGTTAATTACAAGACAATCGTCAAAAGCATAGCTCAAAAAATACCAACCACAAAAAAAAAAGAAAAAACCAGTCGACAGCTTTTTGACATTGACAATGAACCGAACCCGAACCCCGCAGCAAACCGAGAAGACAGTGTCGACAGCAACTGCAACTAACAACAATCAACAGTCAACACCAACCAGCAACTATTACTACTACCACAAAAATAGTTTCTGTTTCCGAATGTGCATAGATAAATTACGCACTCAATCTCTTTCTCTATCTATCTATCTATCTCCATCTCTTAGCTGTATTTCTATCTGCGGGAGAAAAAAAGAAGAAAAAACCAGCTGTGCGCTATGATGACGCATTTTGCTTATTTATTTCATATTTCTTCCTAGCGATATTTGCTACCAATTATTGTTTACACAACCCAATGCCTATTTGTTCAAGTCTATTCTTTATTTCATCAAAAATTCTGCAATGGCAGATTTTATTTGCATAGCCTTGAAGAATTGCTTTCAAAGAGCTCATTTCTTATGTGGAGTATGTTAAATTTTGTATTTTTTAATTCAGTTTTAGCTAAACTTATTTTTCTACTTTCTTTCCAGACACTTTAAATATATATATAGGTTATCGACACATTTTATCGATAATTCTTCTCTTATTCTCTTATATATCTAGATACTTTAAATATATAATATCAGTTATCGAATATCACATTAAGTTTATTTAATTTGATCGATAACTTTCTTCCTTTGTCCAATATTAATTGTTATCGAATAGCCAACGCATAAAAAACTTATTTCATCCTATCGATAACATTTATCAATATGTTTTTGTTGGTTTATCTTATTATGCATTCAAATACACCCAATTTCCGCAAAATTTTTACAGTAGCAAATGTTTTATCGAGTGAAAGATCAACGACGTTTAGCTTAGTTTTTTTTGGCTCGATTCCGTTTATTGTTATAGCCAAGTTATACACTTTTATGGTCAAATTCAATTTGCGTGTTTCGCTGAGAACGAAACATAATCAAACTGGTTATTATTTAAGCATTCAGGGTAATTAGAGAGACAGACTAGTTCTTAAATTAATTGTTAAATCGTAGCGCCATCTAATTAAACATATATTATCTAATATCTGAGCAAGTTCAGTTTATTTCCAGTTATTCATTTTTGTGGTTTGATGATTATACAATGAGTAATTTTATATAGCTGAATGTTGAGCAATTCTTAGATAAGTTTACATCAATCGCAAGTTGTTTATTCAATTAACACAATGCTAAATTTGACTACAGTATTCGGTTCTTTCATCATAATTTGCTTATTCATAATTTAAACAATAACTTTTGTTGTATTTTTAACAGAATTATCTTATTCTTAGAACTATTGATTAATGCTTAGAATCTTGTGCTGTCTTCTGTGTCCTCTTTTTCTTCTCGCTTTTGAGGTATTCTATTTTATCTTTTGTTTTCAATTTACTAAAATGTTGTGCTTTTTTCCCTGGTTCCAAAGAGGAAAAAAACAATCAGTAAATTGTTACAACTTTAACTAGAACAAGTTTAAAAACAACATCAACAGCAACAATTGACTTATATCAGATATTTGTTTCAGAGCATTTGACTTGTTTCAATGTCATGTTACATTTTGTATACGATCTTATTGTTTAAGGCACATATGTATTGTATATATACAATATATATATATATATTTGTGAACCCAGTTGTTGTTTTTGTTTATCAATGTTCTTTTTGGCATTGACGGCGTGTTTGCTTTTTTTGTTTCTGTGGGGCAAGCAAAAAAAAACAAAAAAAAGAGATTAGATAGAGAAGCGAACCAAACCGAATAGAATAGAATAGAATAGACCAGAGCGAGAGAGAGAGAGAGAGAGAGAGCCAGAGAGTGTGTAATTGCTCGGCAGACAAACAAATATTCAAAAAGATACGTTTCCATTCTTATAATATTTTGTAGTCAAAGCTATTTTCGAGACGAAAAACGAGCGACATTCGTCAACAAAAATTACAGAAATGAAAAACACTTCTTATCTTCTCGGCCCTTACACACACGCACGCACACACACACCCACACACAAGTTACATAAAATGAAAATCATTCATTTTCTGAGGTTAGAAAATAGTTGTTTTGCAATCTGTAGCATAAAATATATAATAAACATATTATTCTAGACGACATTTTGCTGAATCATTTCAAAGTATTCACAGCTAATTTTTGTTTTAAAATGAAATATGTATTTTTTTTTGTTAGAAATTGAAATATTATTATTATATATAATTGTTAACTTGACTCGAACTGCCTATAACAATAAACTTTAAAGAAAAACACATAAAAATGGGAAACAAATATAATTAAAAACTATAATAAATGTATCTATTAATTGTTTAAGTACTCGTTTATTTATATGTGTCTGTTTTGTTTAATTATAATAATATTACAAGTGATTTGCACACAACACATGACATGTTTTGTTGTTGTTTTTTTCATTGTTAATTTGACGCCTGGGAGCCAGACATTTAGCTTACTCATCCAGCAATTTTGCTCCAACTTTTCTCCCCGATTGTTGCTATTGTTGTTGTTCATTTTTCGCACACAGCTGATAAGCTAAGAAAAAACAACAATTGCGCAAAAAATGCGAAAAAATATTTCCGACCTTTTCAAATTGAATTTTTCTACGCGAGTGTGTTTATTTAATCTTTTTTTTTTGCACATGTGCAAATGTATCTTTGAGTACGTTCAGGAACGTATTATATTTGTGTATGTACAAATGTACATAGGTACACAGGTACATAGGTACATATATGTGTACGTTTGTACATATTTTGTAGTACAGCTTTTTGTTTTGCAAGTCGTGCAATTATTTGATTATAATTTGCATTGTTATTGTTTTAACTTATCATATCTCCCTCTCTCTCTCTCTCTCTCTCTCTGTCTGTCTCTGTCTATCTCTTTTGCATTGCACATTATTTGCCATTGTTATTTGCTGCTGTTGTTGTTACTGCATTTGTGTTTCGTAATTCCATATGCCCATTCAATGTGTAGAAGGGGGGAGAGAGATAGGCAACATGACAACGTTTTTGTTGCTGTTGTCTGGCAGCGATGCGATAACTCAATTTCTGTACGGGAAATTAGAAAATTTCCCAAATAATTTCACACTCGAGTTGAGGCTGTCTGAAGTTAGTAAGTGTGAGTGAGAGAGAGAGAGAGAGCGAGCAAGTTAGGGATGATAGGGAAGTTTTAGCGCAACGTTGCCACATTTCACACAAAAGGTGCTAAGCAGCAGAGACAAAAGATTATCAACATGGAGGCAGCGAAGATGGATAGAGAGAGCGTGAGAGCGAGCGAGAGAGCAGCAAATAATCGATTATTATAACTAAAAGAGCTGGCCAATGTATTATTATTACCTGTTAGCCCGATGAAACCAGTTAACAGTTGTTGTTGCTGCTGCTGCTGCTGCTGACGAACCGGTTTAGTTATTTTTTTCTTGTCGGCTATCATTAAGCATCGATCAGGTGCTGCCTGCATACATACAAAGTTGCCTTTAAAAATGGGCATAAATTAGCCATTGTGATGACGATGAGGATGGGCACATTGTGTGTCCTGTAAATTAACAGCACACAATGTATGGCTTCAAATTAACAGCAAGACATACATGCATACATAGAAGACAAACGGGTACACGCACACACACGCAAGCAAACAGCAAATGCACAGCCAGACACAAATACACACACACAGTCATACACACGCACATATATATATTCAACTATAAGTTGTTGTCTCTGCTGCAAAGCTACAGCGACAAAATGTGCTGCTTGTTGAAGTTTGGCAACGTTGTATTTGGCTACGCTTTGCTTGCTATACAATTTCGCATTTAACCGCAGCGCTAGCAGCATAAACAGCAGCGCAGCAGCGCCAGCTGTAGACGCTGACTGTGTTTTTTCTGCTGCTTCAAACACATACACACACACACACATACGCCTTTGCTTATTTTCAATTAGAGAGCCAAGCAAAGCAACCAAAAAAAATAAAGCTGTTGTAAAAAAAAGCAGCAAAATATCAACGGCAAAAGAAAAATACAAAGCAGCGCGGTCGCTGTCGTTGTTGTTGTTGCAGCTGCTGCTGCGCCGCACGTTGTGTAAACATCAGCCGACGTTGACGCTGACGTCGGCGCTCGCCTGAGCCAATTTGAATTTTGCAGCCAACGCACACAAGTAAACGTCGCTCCCTCTCGCTCTCTCTGTCGTCTTAGCGCTGCTGCTGTTTTGGTTTTTGTGGTCGCTGCCGTCTGCTGCTGCTGCTTTTGTAGGTTTTCTTCTTTTTTGGCGCAGCAGCAGCAGCGTTTGCTTTATTTTTATGCTGGCATTTTTGCGGCACTTGAATGCTGCCTTCTCATATGTGTGCGTGTGTGTGTGTGTGTGTGCGTCAGTGAGTTTCGCTGTTTGCTGCCTTTTGTCGCTTAATTGCAAATGAGTCATGCACACGCACACAAACACACACGCACGCACACACGCACACAATACAAAGTCCGCCTGGCTCAGCCTGGCCAGCTATTTGTATATCTCCCTCTCTCCCTCTTTCTCGTTACTTCTGTTGTTACTTTAAGCAATTGGGCTTTTATTTGCTTCACCCCTAGCCTTTCGCTTCCTTCTTTGCCTGGAATATTCAGGAAGCAGCCGCTTAATGGCGACTGCTCCTCGTGATAATAAATAAATAAATAGCTGAACAAGTAAATCTCGTCAATGGCGTCTGCTGCTGCTGCTGCTTTTAGCCAGATTAGCCCCAACAGACCCCACTCACCATATTTTTTCTTCTTTCATTATTTTTGGTTTTTTTTTTTTTTGTGTTATTTATTTAGATGTTTATGTGTTGTTTTTTGACCCAAACGAAACAAACGCGCTCAAGTGGAGAGATCAAAGCCAGGCAGAATTTGTTTCGGGGCCAAGTATTCGCCAAATGTCAAGTTGCTCTTTGTTGTTGTTGTTGGCATAGTTTAGCTGGAGAGCAAAAGAGAAAAGCCGAGGGAAAAATGGCTGCAGAAAATGTATATGAGATATGCAAAGATAAGCAGTAATTGTAAATAGACGCAGCAGCAGCAGTGGGTTGTGGCGTACAATATTTGCATAAATTCTAAATTTCTTTTTTGTTTTGTTGAGACAAGTTTTTGAATGTTGACAAAATTTCAACATACTCCAATTAGTGTTGAGTTGTGTCGAGCCTGTGGTGGGTTGCCAGCAGTGGTGGAAAGTGCCAGAGGAAGATCGATATTGTCCGCGTCAGTGCTGAACGTTTAGCCTTATTTTTTGGCACACGCGAAAACTCAAAATTGGTCTAAGGAAGGAGTCATTGAGTTTTAAGAATCTATTTGTCAATAATTTTTTAGAGGAGAAAAACCCAAAGGTACACTTTTTTTTCTTATTCGGGTTTTTCACAGCATTTTAAAGTGATCTGTAATTCATTTTGTGTTTCGCAGTTGACTCATTCGTTTAATGTGGATATTTCCCAGCGTGTCTGGCACATGTGTTGCCTGCCACACGTGCATCTCCCCTTCTCCCCATACTCTCTCTACTTTTATTTGAGTGTATTTTGCGATGCGTGCAACCAATTTGCATTCACTTGTTTAAAATTCAACACAATTCGTTGCCCGTTGTTTGTTTTTCCTTCCCATTTGCAATTAAAGTTTGCAATTAAAAATAATAATTAAAAATTAATTCTTTTCACCCCACCAAAAGCAGCTGACAAGTGTTGAACACGAATTCGAGCTGAGAAAACAGAATATTAAATATATAATATAAAAAAATAATAGTAATACTGTTACGTAAATCATAAATCGTATAAAAAACACGTCTCCTCCCGCTTTATAACAATAGCAACAACAATGGAATTGCTACAATGTACGGTAATGAAAAGTGTGCTTCAAACGTTTGTACGGCCCATTAAATACCCTGTAATAAATATGGCTAATAAAGTTTAATATTCGTATGCCTAATATATAATTAAATATAGCTTGCTTGGGGCACACTTATTTTCTCCACTCAATAATATTAAATGGTTTTTTTTCCGTTTGTTGTTTGTTTTTTTTTTTTTTGTAACTTTTCCTCATTGTCATAATAAATGAAGTACAACAAATTGCTTTCAACTGACGATTAAATCGATCAAAATACATTCATTGTGGAAAAACACTCATGTGTGTGTTTATGTATGTATTTATCTGTATGTATATATAGATGTATCTGATTTGCCGCCCCCGTAACTGCAATTGCAATAATTGACAATAATTTACGTAATTATTGTGTGAGGTTTTTTTTTCTTCCTTTTTTTTTGTAGCTCCCCCATTAACCCACCCTCTTGCGAACTTCCGTTGCGCTCAAATTCGATAGACAATCACACTCTGTAATTATTTTTATGGACATAAGTGTGTGTAATGATTCTCTGATTCTATAATTCTCTATATGACAGAGCAAGCGCTATGTGAAAAGTAGAAGCTAACTTAATTTGCCAAATTGCTCAATAAAATATAGAATGCTCAATGCAAATAATGATTGTAGCTAAAAACTTAGTTATATAATTTTGTTGGTTTGTTGTGGTCAATTTAGTCAATAATATCGATAAATAATACTTAAATTGAACAAACTCAAAAGTTAAAAACAAATTAAATATATATGCAAATTGTAAAAAAATAAAATAATACAAAATAGATTTAAAGTGGTTTCAGCTACTGATAATATACAGTTACTACAGCTATAAAGCAATTAAAAATTTCGGCATGGGTTGAAGTATATTTTTATATTGAAACATTTTGCATTCTAAAACAGAAGTGTGTTTAATTGAGCGACCACGCTGTCCATAATAATTATTATATTAATAGCAAGAAAAAAGCCCCTCCGCAATTATTAAACATTCAAATATTTGTATAGTTACAAAAAAAAACCGCCAATGACAATTTCTCTCAGCACAATTGAAAGTCAGATCACGTGCCCTTTGGCAACATTGTACGTGAACATTATTTGTTCGTCATCATCATCATCATCATCATCATCATTGTCATCTATCTATGAACTGGCCTGTCCATATTTATATATATGTATATCTATCTCTCTTTTGCGCCCTATTGCTAATTGGTTTTGATTAGTTGAGGGCGTACTTTGACCGACCCGCATCTCTTCACTCTCCACTCTCTCTGCTCTCTGCTCTCTTCTGTCTACTCTTCACCTAGGCAACTTTTCATGCACTCTCCTCCGTCGTCGAGTTCAATGCACTCTCCAAGCTGCTAGTTGTTTTTTTTTTTTTTTGGGGCACACACACACACTCGTACACCTACACACAGAGCTAAGCTTTCGAATATTGAATATTGTGTAAAGGTTTTTTTTAGGGGGCCAAAGCGCCATCAAAATGCCAAATGTGGCCGCAATCGTGCTTGGTGTTGTTGTTGCCAGTGTTAGGCAATCGTTGCGGTCCAGTAGGCACAGTTCCTGCCTAAGATATACCCCCGCCCCCTGCTTGCAACCCTGCTGCAGTCTCGCTTGGACAGCAGCAGGAGGATGTTCGCCGTTGTCTGTCTCTGAGCCATCGCGTCAAAATGAGTTTGAGCAAAATTCAATTCGATGCACGAATAGAGATGGGAGTTTGAGAATTTGAGATGAGACAATACTTGCATTAGGCTGAAGATAAACAAAAATCGTTACAGCATTATTAAAATATAAAACTGGTAAAATAAAAGTGCTATAAGTAGAATAAATATATTGTATATTCCAGTTGCTATTCTTATTCCTCATAACTGCCCATTATTCAAGATTTTTTCATAAAACTGTGCTATGGATTTAATGCATTTATAAAATATAGAAAATTTTTGATTTCTGAAAATATAAATTATTTTCTATTTATCTATCGAGAAAACGTAAGACTATCAATTTGATTTCAGCTAGTTTCTCGCTAATATCGCTCATTGCTTTGGCGACTCTTGCATTTTTGGTCATCTCTAATATCAGGTGACTGCTGGTGACTCAGCAGTTAAGCATACAATTGCACTCTCAGTGCTGCCCATTTCCTGCACACAACTTGGCCGCGCTCTGCTTGATTCCCCACCCCCTGCTGCTTTGTGTCTGGCAAACATCTCGCGCTTTTAGTCTATAGTCCAGTTCAACGAAAGTTCATAGAGACAGAGAGCGAGAGAGGGAGGGAGAGAGAGAGAGACAGCGAGGCCTTAATGCATAAGGCCTTTCGCTTTCATGAACAGAACAGAACAATGACTGACTCTACACATAATGATGATGATAACACAAAAAAAAAAACAGTCCAGCAAGTAGAGATACAATATATCTGCACACGCATACATATATGCAATATGCACTACTCGACTCGAATATGTTTTGTCTCTGTGCATGAATCACACAAAATCACAAATGTGTATGAATGTGAGTGTGTGTGTGTGTGTGTGTGTATGATGATGAGCATGCATATAGATAATGATAAAGTAGAGAGAGGAGAGACAAAAGCGCAGACTGTTAACATCGTGGACCTTGAGCTCTAACTGTCGCCTGTCTCTGTTACTCTTGCTGTGTCTGTCTGTCTCTGCAGTTGTGCGTCCTTAAAGTTTCAAAGTGTCGTTGTTGCTGTTTTTGCTTGACATTCAAATATGCTTTTTATTTCAACTTGCATTTATTTCTGTTTTTTTTACTTGCTTTTATATTTATTTTGTCTGCCGCCACAAACATTTTGAACATGCCACAAACGGCGGAAATCCGCGCTGAAAAGAAGCCAAGCAAGCATACTAAGCAGATGAAGTGCGGAATGGTAAATGGGGAGGGGGAGGTTGAAAGGGTGTAGGGAGTTGGGTTTTAGGCATGAGAACACAGCGTGGCCAGCAGCTGTGTGCATAATACAAATACATACACATATATGTGCATACATGTGTGTGTGCATAGTAATCCTATACAATATTTGCATATGTCTATTTCCATCTCTCTCTTCCCCTCTCGCTCGCTCGCTCTTACTCTGCATTTGCATTCAATGAATGAAAGCGTAATCTCTTTTTTTGTTTTTCTTTTGCTGCCATATTTGTTTAGCGCAACCCCTTTTTGATTTCCTTGATTTATGTGTACGCGTGTATGCGTGTGTGTGTGTGTGTGTGCCCTAGGAATACGCAAAATACAAATGCCTAGGTTAAGTTATGCAAATGGAGTTCAACATTTCGGCTTTTTTACTTTTTTTGTTCTATCTTTTGTTGTTTTTGTTGCACCGTTAAATTTATTTTGCTTTTGTGCCTTTTTGACTTGCGCTAATTGCCGTCAAATGTGCAAATGATTCACATTCGCATACATCATCATCAGTTTCTTACACTGTGCAAAAAATAACTCCTTCTTACTGTGGGTGACAAAAATGGGTAAACTGACGCGTCGTCGACCGATTTAGATACCCGGAAATTGTCTCCACGGCAACCTCGTCGCAAATCGTAAAGAACACCAACAACAAAAACTCAAAACACATCCATAAATTCGTTATTTATTTTCAGTTTTTTTTTATCGGTTTGTTTTTATTTTTGCATATGATTTTCGATATTATTGTTGGCGTCTGTCTAGACGCCCCCCTCACAATCCTCCCTTCCCGTCCATATTTGGCTCTGCACTTTGCATTTCTATTCGATTAAAGCTCAAAGTTTGCAATAAAAAATAAATAAAAATATTATGAAATGATTATATAATTGTCTGAAATTAACAATGAACTGTTCTCAAAGTTTGCCGAAATGTTTGTCATATTTGTTAATCACTTTAAAAATTATGAGCAATTCACTCAGTTTAATTACTGTGAATTTCATTGTGCGTAGTTAATGTATAAATATATATATATATATATAGTAATTGAATTTCAAACCATCTTTATAATTTTATTTTATTTATTATTTTATTATGTAATATTTGCGACTACTATTAAGTTTTTGTGGGGACTTTTTAGGAGATTGTTCGAGCGAAAATCAAGCTTGGAATGTGTCAGCTTCAGTAATAGGTAAATATAATTTAATTTGTATTACTTATTATGCACTGTACCCATTCAAAATGGGTTAAAAGTGTTAATGAAGTTGTGGAAGAGTATATAACAGGCAGAAGCAAGCATCTCTGATCCCAATAAGTATATATATATAGTAGATATAGCCAAGTCCAATTGACTGTCTGCCTGTCTGTATGAACTTGGTGATCTTAGAGACTTCATATTGATAATAAAAGTTTTTATAAACCATATGCAAATCGAATTTATTTCATTTTCTCAATACCTTTCTCACGGTTGTCAAATATCGATATAAATCGATAACCGATAGCAGTAATAACCACATTTTCAAACATATATCTTTTATGAGAATAACTGTTAATATAGAAATAAATAAAAAAAATCTTAGACAATGTGCTAATCAGCAGTTAAGCTCAATAAAAAATATTAACTGAGCATTACAATCTAATTTAAGTTCTCTGTCAAAGTGTAAAGACAAAATTGATGACTATCGCTTCAAGTGAAAATAATCCATCATTTTACAACACTGCTGAGACTAGTTGCGATCGCATTTCGAGTGTAAATAACTCGAAATGGATTTCTTTTGAAAAAAAAACTGCTGTTATGTTATATGTTATATGTAGTTATGTATATATATTCCACATATATCACATAATCAGAAATCAGAGTCGCTTGCCACATGAAGCAAGCAGCCGCAGCAGCAGTCAATCAATTTAATGAGCTTAGTGCTTAGTTAGGCGGCTTATGCGGGCTGCTGTTGCTGCTGCTGCAACAAAAAGTATCTATCAGATACTACTTACAATTTACAACAGCTGCAGCAGCTTAAAGGCCGCTTTTCTGGCATTCTTTCTCACAACAGCAGCAGCAGCAGCAGCAGCAACAGCAACAACTCTCTCACCCACACATTGTGTGGTGCCTCAGTTTGTTGCACACCCACAGTGGTGTGCAGCATTTTCTTTGCTATGTTTTTGCTTTGGACAACGCCTTCCCAGGCAAACGAGTTCGTTTTGCAGCATTGTTGTTGTTGTTGTGCTTGTTGTTGCTGCAGTTGCACTAGTTGCAACTAGTTTCTCATTATTGCTGCATTGCAGCTGGCCAAACGTATCGCGTATCTTTGCTGCCGTATCTGTATCTCAAGAATGAGCTCAGCGAACGTTGCAAGTTGACTTGAGCTGAGCTGAGCTGAGTTGAGTTGAGTCGAGTTCGTGAACTGTCAACGTTCGCGTTCGCCTCCATCTTCATTGCAATTGTTGATATACCCCTTAAACGGGCATTGGGTATTTTAGACTTGTTATGAAATGAGCAAGACAGATAACATTTACTTTAGAACAGGTTGCGCTTGTTCAGGGTATTTATGAATACTAAAACTACTTAAGATTGTACTATATTTAGGTTGGAACGTCTCTAAGATAATTTGGTATAAATAAACTTTGGTTTTAAACAAAACTTAAGCTTCAGTTTCAGAGTTGAATTCTAATGAGATGTTTGTATATATTTTCAATAAAAGTTCTTATGGAAACGTGTAGTTCCGAACTATTGTCAGATTGTAGATATATATCTATATAGCTGATGTAAAAATTAAGTTTTTGTATGGAAAAACTTTCGTTTTTCTGGGATATTTCAGCCAAAACTTACGCTTAAGTTTCGGAGTTGAAACTATTATGCGAATATGTAATTTTTATCTCTGCAAATTATCATATCTTGAATTAAGAAACAATATATCCAGATTATATATAACATATTACATGCTTAAACAGAATTTATAAAGAATAGATCAAATTTCTATGTTCAAAAGTAATTAACAACTGAAAACATCAAATAAGATTTATCAATAGAATGGTATTTCTATACATCTGAACAGTTCCCATTTCTATAGTCGATTCGAGTGTATTTTATTTTCTTTACAACCAAACCTAACTGTTTTTTCTAGTGTTTTTTTTCAGCCTTCAGCTTTTTACTTAATTTGGTTTTTAGCTGCTTCTCGTTTTTATTTTTCTGTATTTTTTTTTGTTTTTGTTGAGTTTGTTTTTTTCTCTTTAAGTGCAGCTGTCACTCAAAGCGTCTAAATGTCTCCCAAGTTGTTGTCGTTGTGGTTTTTGTTGTTGCATGCGGTTTTGCTCTGTGCAAATGAGGTCGCTTAATTGTTTGTCGTGTGTGCAACGTGGCGTATGCGCAATGTATACTGTATATGCATAATATATACATAACCCCTATGTGTGAGTCCCTTTTCTTTACACTCTATACACATGTATATATATTCCTTTATTATTAGTTCATCCTGCCCTGCCTGCCTGGCTTTGGAAATTTGATATTTTTGTGCAACCTTGTCCCTCGCGGTTTGCCTTCTGCCCTCTACTGCTGCTGCTGCTGCTGTTGCTTTTGCCATTCTCAACCGCAATCGAGACGCTTGAAAGGCTTGCCCCTACACTATATGCATATAGATGTATAGATTCTATATACCATATAGATATATATATATATATATATTCTATATATCTTGTGTGAACAGACAATGCACAGCCTTTCAGTGGCTGCTGCTTTATTTATTTTTTTTTAAATTTGCGCGCTCAGTTAGGGCTGTTTTTGGAGGTACTAGGAAGGGGCTTCTGGTGGGTGGGGGGAGGTAGGGGGTTCTCTGTTGTTTTGTCAAATGTTGCGTGAAGATAAAGCATTTCGGTTCGGGAGTCTTTTGTGTAATGAGAAAAAAACAAGCGGAGCTTATTGTTGTTGTCGCGCATTGTAATACCGTTTTCTTAATGAGCTTGAAACTCTTTGTGTAGGTAGAATAATACTTTGTATATGTATGTCATGAAGATGATTAATACCCATTTTAAAGTCGGGTAAAGTTGAAACAATTTAAAGTGTAAGATCATTGGCACTTCAACCAAGTCTGTATAGCTTTAGAAGTTTTGGAATTTCAGAGAAAAAATTGTTTTAGGGATTTGGAGGCTTAATATTTTAACGGTTTAGTTGCGAAATTTTACAAATAAATTTTCAGGTATTTTTCGAATGAATATTGAATGTTCTTCAGATCAAAAAAATGTGTTACATTTTTAAGGCAGTTTAAAGTCTTAAAAACAACTTGAAAACTTATTCTTTCAACATTTTTGTCTTAAAATTGGACAGAAAAACACTTAAGTTTTATTCTATTATTATTAATTATAATAATTTATAACTATTTTGCTTATTTAACTTGTAAATCTCAAAAACTTACAAATTAGACCATTTATTTGAATTATTTCAAGAGTTCTGGTTAATTTAAAATAGCTGCAGCTATTAAAATACTTACTCAATCACTTCTAAATACAACCAGTTGCATTTTATAATATAATCTGATCAATCTTCATATATTAATCAACGATTCTCTCTTCTTTTTCTTACAGGTATGTTTCGAATTGGGGCCAAAGAAATAAAATCGATTTCATATTGAGTTGGTAAATAACTACAACTAGTGCAAACATACACAAATACCTATACATACATATATATATATATATATATATATATAGATATATACTTTCATGTATGTGCTTTTCTTTATTTTTGAATTTATTTTTGTTTCGTTTTGTAATTGAAAATGATCTGAAACTGAAAGCTGGCCATGTGTGCCATATTTCATGGCTTTTGCAATGGGCCAAACGAATTTTACAATAATGCGCTTGCCAAAAAGGAAAAATATGATGTAGCCCCCCCCCAGCACCTCTGCTCTTGCGCCTTATCTCCCTAAAAACATCCGTTGCATTCGTTTCATTTTGCGCCACACCAAAAATAAACAAACAAAATTTCGAAATGAAATTGAAAAATTTTAGATTTTAGATTTTTCAGTAGGGCCAAAAACGACGTATTTATGTTACCGTTCTTTTAACATACAAATAAATGGCTGTGTAATGCTCACTATTCCGGTGGCAACATTAAACGACTGCATTAGGTTTTTGGTCAAGTGTACAGAATCTTGACTATCTCTAGCCATAAAATGGATTTATATTTATATCTTTACGAGCACAAATTGAAATATTTCTGGCTGACAAAACTATTACGAAGAAGCGAAAATAGAAACAATGTACAGCTCTATAGTTGAATTTAAAAATTGTAATTAATGATTCATAATTAAGCTGGGTTCATTTAGGTCAGCGAATAATGTAGAATATAAGGAAATTGTGCTTTTCAATTATTCAATTAATTGGAATTAATTTAATTCAATTGGATTAACTCAATGGAAAATGTTGTCATTGTTTTCCTATCATTATTTATTTAGCTCTTTAGAAAATGTTCTCATTGTTTTCATGGGTTTTTTCCTGTATTGGTCATTCGCTTCTTTTAGTATGATTGATTAATCGATTTATCAGCTATCGAAATACCGCTGATATCGATTTTTTCTCTGCATTTCTTTTTATGTCCATTTTATTTTTTAAATTTAGTTTATTGTCTAAATTCGCTAATCATTGCAAAGATATAGTATCTGTTATTGTTTGAAGTGTTATTGTACATTTTGCATGCACTTCGATAAGGTTGCTTTCTTCTTCCTCTTCACTTCCCCTTCTTCTTTCTTCTAGAATATGAATAGTCAAACATTTTTGAATGATTAAATCATGCATGTATCAAAATTACTTCAATAATTGAAACGCGCTCATTAACCCAAATCGATAGAGTTATCTATATGTATTCATGTGCTACCTTTGCTATATATATATATATATATATATATATATATATATATTTTAACATATATATAGATTTTTGATTTTGTTTCATTCCCAAACGGTTCCCGCACATTTGTCTGTTTTCATTGATTTTTTTTGCCTCTTGAGGGGATATGTCCCTCGAAGGGGGGTCTATCTATATATATACATATATGTTTGTGTGAGATTTTTTGCCGTATATGCGTTAATTTTCATTTGCCATATTTTTTTTTCTGGCTTTGACGTCAATTGGAAACGCTTTCGTGCGGCTCTTAATATATTAGCCAAATCTTGCGCATATGGTCAAAAATACAGATCGCTCTCTCTCTCTCTCTTTCTCCCTCTCTCTTTGCTGTGTCTGTCTGTGTATGGCCTTATATTGTAATAGAGTTGTGTGTATATATATTCCACGTGGGCCACACTATCAGCTCCATTCGGCTGTTTTCATATGTTTTATCTGTCTGTTGTTGGTTTTTCTTTTTTTTTTTTTGTTTTTCTGTTCACTTTTGTCTAATTACGTGTTGCAGCAGTGCTGGAATTTTAGGCCCATAAATCGTATACGACGAATATGTGTGCCATTTTGATAAGGAAAACAGGCTGTAAGAGTGATCGACTCGCAGATGCCCTGTGATAAAATTGTGTGTGAAAAGAAAACAATTTGAATTGTAATAGTTTGTTGAATGAGCTGTGTGCTTATTGGGGACCAATGATTCCCTGCGATAATGTTTAAGAGAGAATACTATTTGAAGTAAATGATTGTATTTAAAAGTGTGTCTTATTTGTGTTTGCTGAACAATCGTTAAAGTTTTGGACAATCGAGCATGATTTTTCATTAGCTAGGTGTGCCAAAGATCCAGAAGATAACTTCAGAAATATCACTGAATATATTTGTAGAGCATGAATAGAGTTTTGGAAATACTTTAAGACAATTTCTTTGCTATTTGAGCAGCTAAATTCAAAGTTCAAGAACTATATTTCTCGTATTGAATACTCAAGCCTAATAACTGTAGTTCTTATTATATCTGGGTTACCAAGTTCTTTAGTACTTATAGTCTCTGAGATCTCTAGTTGAAGATCTCTACCTCTTATAATATCCAAGACGTCAAGTCACAGATCTTTAGTCTCGAAGATGCCTAGATTAAGATCTCTATTTCTCATTTTAGATCTCTAATATAGTCTCTGATTGCTAATCGTTACGATAGTTCTGACTGTCAGTTATATATGTATATATTTACTCCCTTGATTGAAAATCAAAAATAATTCTTCACTCTAAAATAATTACAGGGTACAACAATACCAATTATATCGAACTAAAACAAGAACAAATGCACCCACAATGTCTGATAAGCCGTTTATATTATGACTAACAGAATCGATTGCTAAGTGGACACACACATTTGGTCCGATAACAGTGAATATATGTATATCTATATATATATATATATATATGTGTGTGTGTGTGTACAGACATATATAAAGTATTTTCAAAATTTACGCTTTAAATTTCCAAAGAGATATTTATTTTGTTTGTCGCTCGGATATTGCGACGGCCTTAAAATGGAATCTATTGTCCTATGCGAGCTGCGGGTTCTATTGTTGATTTTTTCTTCTTTTTTTCTTTTATTTTTACTATATTATCTTATCGCCCAGACGACGTTCTAAATCCAATACAATTCGAATGATTTCAGTATGCGCCCAACGCCCTGCTTCAACCCCTCCTCCGCCCCCACAATTCACATTTGATTACACATTGCCTTAGTTTGGACAAAATGTGATACCCTATATATATATATATATATATATATGTATATTTGATTTGAACATGCGTTTTTTTTTTGCGATAAGATACGAAACTCACGGCCCCTCTATCTATATCTGTTGAGTAGGAGGAGGATGAGGGGAGTGGGGGTGTGTGGCATGCGGATTCTTACTGCGGCATATGTGTTTGCATATCAGAGAGAAATTTGTGATTCTACTATGCTAATACACAACTTAGAAACACTTTATGCTGCGACTTGCCTTATGTCTGTTGACATTTGAGTTTAGAGTGAGAGCTACAGATAAAAAAAAAACAAAAAAAATATAATGTTGATTCTTATATGAATATGGAATAAATTTGTGTGCGCTTTCGACTCTTTTTAATCTTTGCAGTTTTGACTCATCGAAAAACTAATCTTTCCATTCTTATTCCATTATTTGTTTTTGTTTAGAGCTCCTTCAGCAATGGCTTAAGCACATATTGTTTTTAGGGTAAATACGGGCTGGATAGCCCCTATTTATTGTGTTATACGTCATTGGTTTATGTGGGTTGACTATTTGCTGAGTTTGCTTATATATTTTTAGATGAGAATTATGCACTTCTCTGGGATATCCTTAGTTTTAAGGCTTAAAATTGGCAATCCTGTATTGATTTCTCACAAATAAATAACTGGTGGGCTAAATATTTATCTAAAATGCAGCATCAACAGCCGAGTCGATATATAGTCATGTTCGTCTGTCCATCAATCCAGCTAACTATGTGAACTCGGTTAGTTTTAAGGCTATCTTCTTGAAACTTGGCATGAATCCGTTTTTTTACTGCAGAAAGTACGCATGTGCTAGCCGACCTGATCGGCTGACTATATCATATAGCTGTCACAGGAATGATCGGTTAAAATATTAGTTCTTGTATGAAAAACTTTTTTGTTTATCAAGATATTCGAATCAAATTTAATAGATAAGAGTGCTATTATGATACTAAAATTTAAAAAAAAAATCAGCAGCATTGGAGTACTGTATCATATAGCTGCTGTAGGACCGATCTGTTGTAAGATGAGTTCTTGTAATAAAAACGTTTCTATTTATCGAGATATCCGAACCAAACTCAACAGCTAAGAGTTTTACAGTGGACTACTATATCATATAGCTGCCATAAGAACAATCGATCGACTTTTTATATTTCTAGTGATAATTAAATGTCAACAGCTTGACTGGACACGTAATCTTCTTCTTACTTGTTTCTAATTAAAAAGAAATATGTATTTACTTTGCTAATGTAGAATTCGTTAAATATTTTCCACTTCTCTCATTGCCACATTCTCTCGCATCTGGCATCTGGCGTCTGTTTAATTAGTTATTAGCTGGCTTTCGATCCCATCCGATCCGATCCATTCCAGTGAAAGCATTGCCGCCTACTGCCCAAAAGTCGAGGTTGAATTAGATTTTGAACTTGTTGTGGTCGTCGTGGCTGCTGAGTGAATTAATCCGCTTAGTTCTTGGTTCTATGTTCTTTATTATTTTTCGTACATTCTTTTTTCCTTTATTGTGGTTTGCTTCATTTATCTCGTTTGGTTTTTTTCCGCGTCTTATTTTGGATAAAAGAAGAAACTGGTAAACGCTGGTACCCAGTACCAGCTCAATTCCAATTCTCTTTCTATTTTTAGCATAGATGATACTTTGCATTCTTTTTAATTTTTTTTTTTTTTGTACACTTTTTTATGTTTATAATTGAACCGAGAACCCGACGTTCTTGGCTCTATTCATGGTTAGTAATCAAATTATAGCCACAAATTAGCTAATGGCAGGCGTCTTTAGTTCTCTCATTATGACCCAATAATTAAGCTTTCAGACATTTTTCTCTGACCCTTCATTTGTTGGTAGAAAGAACGCATGCGAAAATATTCTGTAATTAATGCTATTTGTTTAATATAATAACATTAAGTAACATGAAGTAATTTTGAAATGTGGCAAAGAGCATGAGGAATAAATGCATATTTTTTCTTTAGGAAAGCCTTCAAAGTACTTTACTTTTTTATACTGATGTTATTTTTTGTAATACAAAATCTGAAATATTTTTAGGAAGTCTTAGGAGCTCGGTATAAAATGATTTAGAGCTATAAGTAAAATTTATAGAGATCTATGATCCAATATGAACAATAAGGACTTATGTCTTAAATGCTTAATATATATTGAAACTGATTTATTGACACGTTTGTTGTCTTTCTGATTTATTATTATGTTAATCAGTGACATATGATTTTATTTGTATATTTAAAAGAGTCTAAAAGTATCTTTGTGCCTTTATGAATAGATAAATTTAGATAAAATAATAAAGATTTATAGATATAAAATAATTTTAAAACATCGAGACAAAATAGAAAGAAATATATATAGAAATAAAGATTGGCATATTTAATATGGTTCTACGAGTTATTTTTAAAGACAAGTCCATATACCTTAAAAGTTAAATATACAGTAAGAATTGAGATCTAAATAATGGACTTGATTTATATAAACATTTTTCCATAATATTCCAATCTTTTGTTATTAAGTTGTCAAATATTAATTACGTATCTTTGTCTACAAATTTTGCGCATCTTATAAATAAATTTTAGAAAAAAATACGTTTTTTGCTGAGTTTTCAATAATAAATGAAATGTCTGTTTAAATCTACGGTATATGACTGGTGTTATTTTTACACATATTAGCATAAGTTAAGCGCAAGCCCTTTCTTTATCCAGCCAAAGGTCAGGGGGTGTGTGGAGGGCTGAGGCAGCTTTGTGTGAGTGTGCCTATGTGTGTGTGCTTATGTGTGTGTGCCTATGTGTGTGTGCCTGTGTGTGTGTGCCTGTGTGTGTGTGTGCGCTCGTGTGTTTTGTCTTGTGTTCTGTGCTCTGAAAGAAGGCACAAATCAGCATAACAAACAAGCATTATGCGCCTCATAACCTTATATGACAGATATATATATATATAACACATAAGAGAGTGTGGTATATAAGGTGTATATATATATATATATATATATATATATATATGCATGTATATATAGAGAAGTATGTGCATGAGAACAAACAGTCGTCTCGCTGAGGCACATGACAAAGCCAATTCTCAAATGCTGTGTTTGCCTGCCTCTGTTATTCTTTTGGCTTTCTACCAACACATGGAAAAAGAGCTGCTGCTGCTGCTCAGCTTGCTGTGGCATTAAAATGAAGAACCCAACGTAGAAAGAGGGAGAGAGAGATAGAGAGAGACCGAGAAACGACCAAGGCAGACAGACAGACAGACGGACACAAGCAAGGCAAGGCAAACAACAGTCAAAGCAAAGACAGAGGAACTCTCATATAACAGCAGACCCCCACATACAAACACACACACACACACACACACACACACACACACACGCACACGCACACATGCACACATGCACACATGCATATGCATATATGCATAACATACATATATAGTATACAAGAAATGTACCTGTTGTGTGGCGCAGCAGCGGCAGCAGAGCAACATGAAAATGTTATTCAAGTTATAGAGTTGCCTTCTGAGCAGCAACAACAACAGCAAAATAATAAATAAAGAAACCGGTCTCTGTAAAAAAAAAAAACGCTCACACGTAGGAGCTGCCAACTCTTAACAACAACAACAATAGAGTCTGGGAGACGCAAAAAAAAAGAATAAATAAAATAAAAGAAAAGAAAAAACCCGTTTGCCGCTTAAGCGACATTTATGCCTTTAGTTTTCTCGTTGTTGTTGTTGTTGTCGTAGTATTTACCTAGAGTTTTTTTTTTGGGTCTCACATCGCGAGCAGAGCCTCATTATATTTGTAGCAAGCGCGATCTTTGCTTACTAACAACGCACAGCTTCTTCTGCTACCTCTTCCCCCTCTCCCTCTTCTTCTCCTGCTTCTTCTTCAAGGAAGAGCTACTCGCCAAGGTTTATTTAGTTTTTTTGGTTTAGTTTTTTCAATACCCTTGCTTGGTGGGGGTACTCTAATTTTGTCATGTCAAGTGATATATAGTTTATTGGGCTACATAGGGAATTCTTGACAGAAAAAGGTTTCTCCATTTCAGTCTCCTGCATTGCACTTAAGAGCTACGAAAATATATTCATATATTTCTTCACTTCAATTATAATCAGATTAAAAATGTATCTTAGAAAAAAACGTATAAATGCAAATGAGAGAAAGGATTATAATGATTAGAATATTAAGGATTTCCTTTATTTGGATGGCGACATGAATGTGGAAATTAAGATATTAATATATATGAGAGCTCTCGGTTATGTTATAAAAACACTCAAATCCAAATCAATTAATTTAAGAAGTGATAATTCCAATAATGCCTGAGCTCATCTAAAGCAGCCCATAAAATAAAGATTAATGCTTTATTAAATACAGGTATTAACTAAGTTAATGGGCAGAAGTGTTAATTAGTGTTATCTTTATTGATAGATTATGCTATCAATTGCCGAAGAAACCGAAAAATGTTCAGCAATTCAGTGTCACAGATTCAACATAAATATTCAAACATTTCGAATACGTTATGGATCATCTACAATTTTAGTTATCTACCTTGATGGGTTACTTGTTTATCTTTCAATTATCTCCGAGAGTATTGCAACTTCTCCACTTCAGAGATAATACGACGTTTTATTGCTTTCTCAGTGGATCCTCGCTCCTCCTCTCGAAACCTCTCCAGGCTTCATATTTAACCTTGAACAAATTATTTTTTTCTTTCTGAATTTCTATGGCACTTGAGAGTCCCGAACCAACTGCAACAACAACAAGAAAAATCATCTTTATTATTTGAGTGTTCCCAAGGTTCTGACTGTGTGTCTGTCGGGTCTGGTCTGGTCTGGTCTTGTCTTGTCTTGTCTGGTTGGTCTACCTACTGTCGAGTTCATTTCGAGTCGGGTCTTAAGTGCCGCCGCATGTTGCACGAGTGTTGTTGCTCGTTCCTGCCAGCATAATTTATGCACCGTCAGTTTTTATCAGAGCGACCCTTTTATTTTTATTTCTTTCTTTATTTTTGGTACAAAAACACTTTAATTTTCATATACTCATTTCATTTGCGTTAATCAAATTTAATTGTTGTTGATTGCTGTTGTCGGTGGGCAAAAGCCCCCATTTTCCCCTTTCCCCCTTTAGCATTTCCGCTTTGCCAAAAATACAATTTGCAGTAAATGCAATAATACACATATTCCTCTCGGGGCATGTTGTATTTAAAATGTATGATATGCAACAGTGTTCGTTCTTGCTACCAATTTACATAACCGGTTTGGCGGCAACTCATCAACTCAACCATCAACAACTTGACTCAACTCACGGCTGGCCAACTCCCCCTCCCTGCTTCCTGCCCCTTCCTGCCCCTTCTCCTCCTCTTCCTTTGGCTACATGATAAACTCCGGGCATTGCCCACTTGGAGCTTGCAGCTTGGGGTTCGCTTTACTTGCCACCTGCTGCTGTTGCAGTGATTTCAATGAACCGGGTTTCCAATGCGAATAGGAGCACAACAAAAATAACAACAACAACAATACAAAACAACTCTGTGAATAACTTATGACTTATTCAATTTATTTGTTGTTGTTGGCCAAAAAGGGTGGCCAGTGCATTCAATTTGGACAACAGCTCCGTCTTTGTTTGCCATTCCCACATTAATCTTGGCCAGCTCCATTTTTTGCCAATTTTGCTGTCACCATTTTTTTTTCTCCAACTGCTCAACACTCAATGGTTTCCTTTTTTACTGTTTTGCTTCACAAACGTCACATTTCAATTAAAATTGTATTTTTTTAAGAAAAGGAGATGTTGATGAAATTGTCAATGGACTAATGAGTTTTATGGCGTATAATTTTAACACGATTTTGAAGTGAAAATTGTGTTGCCAAATTTAAACGTAGTTTTATTCTAGAGGTCAAGAAATTATTATTTTAATGGTGATTTTTTTTATAAAAATCGTTTAAATTTTGAGAAAGTTATAATAGAGGCATGTTTAGATACGTGTATAATCCATTTCGAGTTTAAATTGTATTTCCAGATTTACACGTAGTATTATTCTAGAGGTAAAGTCTCTAAAAAAGCAATTGCTTTTGAAAGTTTTGACAAATTCATGGCTCGGAAAAATCTGTAACCGACTTTAAGATTATATTTCTCTCGAATTCTTACATGAATTCCAAACAAAATCGTGATCAGAAGAAAATCAGCAAGTTTTGCAGTTGAAAATATAGTTCATACAATTTTTTAATTTATTTGTATTTTTCCTAGAGCTTTTTTGCTTTCGGTTATTAACCAATCAGTCATTCAATCAATCAATGTAAGCTGTTTTATTTATTGGAATACCAATTTTAGTTAGTTTCTGGAATACATGCAGCTCCTTGAAATTGCAATTACAACTATTTAAGTAAACCAGGCAATCTTGGTTGGACTCGAGGGTTAAATTTCACCATTTAACTTTGATTTCAATGGCATAGTTTGAGCTGTCTAATTCTACAGTTGGCAGCTGATCGTTGACCTATTCACCCTGGTTAATCACAGTGGCTTTGACAGCACTTCCACTCTCCCCCTCCAAGAGTTGATCGTAGTGTTCCCCAATGCTAAATGAAATTGCAACTGAAGGCAACTATTTAATTGCAGTCGAGTGTTTATTTGTTTGTTTTCTATTTTGTTTTGTTTCTTGTGTCTTATTGTCGGTCGCTTTCACCCATTGAGGAGCAATTGCTGCCCCCTCAGCCTGCAACGCCACTCCCCGCTCTCGTTATCCCTCGCTAGACAAACGTGCCACATACACACACACACACACACACGCACACACACTTGGCCATTTTGAGTGCGTTGCACCCGACTGCAAAGAAAAATATTACTTTTTTTTATTATTTATTGTCCAATAATAATAATCATGATTCATCAGCGAAGAGTGGCATTAATTGAAAAGAAGTAAGAACGACTAGATTTGGCACACCGAATATTGCATACCCTTGCAGAGCGGAATCAAGCGATTGTGATTGTTCCGATATAATATAGGCAGTTGATGATGACCATTTTGTTTGCTATTATTATGCACATTTAAGCATACATAACTATCGAGTTTAATCCAGATAACTTGGTAAATTATAAAAAAGATCCTGCAGCGAAATGTTGAATATCCAAGTTTCATCAGGAAAGCTTACAGTTCAGATAATGTTCTTAGTAGTTCATAGAAACAGACAGGCTTAAATATATACATATATGTATATATATAGTAACTAGTGATGCCCAATAAGAGTATATATGCTCGTTGTCTCGTTCAAAATGTCACAAACTTTACGACTTCATTATAATACGCTCTGCAAGCGTAAAACAATGATACAAAAAGAAGATAAATATTAATAATAATAATAACAAGCAAATCATAGTAGTAGATACATATGTGTGCACATAGTTGCAAGCAAATTGTTATGACGGCTATCGAAGATGAGCATTGAACTAATTGTGCGCTCAACAGAGAAGCGAAACCAGCCAACTGATTTCAAAAACAACAACAAAATGTTGAGAAAAAAAAATAGATTAGAAGCTAAGATACCCTTCGGAATGCTGTAAGGCCAGTCACTCGCTTACAGCATTTATATTTTTACATATTTAAAAAAAAAACTTAAGCAACAAAAGGATTTTCTCACACGAGTCGATAGTTTGGTTATTACTTGTTCGTAATAATAAGTCATAATTTTTAAAACAGAATTTAAAAAACTTATTAATATAAAAACTGGTTTCAAATTGTGATATGATCTTTCTTGCTGAAAATATTATGTCATACATAATATAAATAAAATAAATGAAATATAAAAAAAAATATAAAAATATAAAAAAAATATAATTATAATAAAAACAGTATTAAACTGACTCAAGCTGTGCAACATCAATAGCAACAGTTGCTGCTGCAACAACAGCAATAATAATAATAATAACAACAATAATATGCAAATAAAAAAGGGGCGTTGACCTGACCCCAAACTCATTCTCATTTTGTGGGGCTCAAGTGTCGGGTTTGGTTGTGTCCCTCACGCAAAGCGCGTCTCGGCATCTTTTACACATTTTCTTTTGTTTTTTGTTTTTTTGTTTTTTTTTTGTTTTATTTTTTTTTGTTTTTTTTTTTGTTTTTGGTTTTTCTGAGTCAGCTGAATGACAGAATCAGCCCCTGGCCCCACCAATTGGAGCCCAACCCACCTGGCTGCTGCCCGAGTTGTTTGTTAATTATGTATGGCTGGCAGCCGAGTCTATTAAATGTATATCTATCAAAGCCAATCTGTGTGCAACATATTTATGTTAATTTTTATTTAAAGACGTGGGCTCGCTCGAAATGCCTCAATGGCTTTTCCCTTTCTCCATATCTAAAGTGACGGAAATGAACGGAAATTGTTATTGTTGTTGTTTGTTGTAGGCCCAAAATTGGTTTATCAATCAATTAATGAAAAACATATATATATATATATATATATATATATATATAAAATAGATAAAAACGAAAAGAGATTAAAGAAACATTTCCATTGTCGGTTGTTATTTTAATTGCTGTTTATTATTTTTCCATGGGGGCGTTGTCGCTTTGTTGTTATTATTTGTTCATTGTTGTTTTTCTTTTTTATTATAACGGTGAAGAACAGAACGAATCCAATGTGGAATGCATAATTAAACATGATTGCATTTGGTAAGCTGCTGTTGCTGTTGCTGTTGCAGCTGCGACGACAGCAACTGTTGCAAACCAAACACGAAGCAACAACAACAACAATTGCTCATTTTTTTATTTGTAATTTTTTATTTTTTTGTGTTGTGGCCGATTGTTGCTGCTGCTGCTGCTGCTGCTTTGATGATGGGGCCAACAAACCCAAACTAGAACGTGGGTGTTAAATTGAACACTAAACCCAATTTCACCTATACTCGTCTTGTGTACAAGGCAAGCGAATTGTTGTTGTTGTTGTTGTTGCTAGTTGCACGCGACATGGCGCTGCATGCCACACACACAAATTGCATAAGGGGCGGCGGCAGCGAAACAAACAAACATAAATAACAAATTTATTTTACTTGAAAATGATTTTCAATTCTTTGAGCACGTTGCATTTTGTACACTCTTCTCAATTGGCATTTTATAATAAATGTTTAGTTTTTATTGTTGTATTTTTTATTTAGATTTTGAGTTTCTTCGAACCAGGGAACCAGCAAATGGAACAGAATTTTAGTTCCGGTTTCTGCTTTTAAATTGGTTAAAGGCTGCAAACGGTTCCGGTTCACGTTTGTTGACCTGTGAAGAAGGAAGCAGGGAATGACGAATTTGTGTTCCGGTTCAGGTTCATAATTCATTACGCAGTTCCGGTTCCCATTTGTTGCACTGTCCAAGAATCAGTGAACACTAAAAAAATGTTTTGTGGAGCTTCGTGTTCCATTTTCATTAGAAAATGCTTGACAAAATTGAGCAGACTTGTGTGATACCCTAAGAAAGCGTATCAAAGTAATGTTATGCTGTGCCAAATCACAGAGCTGGCTTTTCTATTGTTGTTGTTGTTGTTGTGCTGCTTTCTTCTTTACGGCAAAAAACCATAAGGCGGCAATTTTGTCAACCACAAAAGCCAACAACAACAACAACAGCAGGCAAATGCCAATGCATGCGATGACAACAACAACAAAAACAATAATAACAACAACATGAAATATTTAATATGCTTGCAATTTGCAGTGCGACGTGGAATGCGAGTGAGGGACGGTATAGTTGGGGGCGTGGCACATAAGGCTAGCCAAAAAGTTCAACAAAGAAACGAAAACAAATTTGCGCGCATTTGACAAGTTGCAACTGAAGGAATCTTCCAAGTTGTTGCAAATATACTTGAAAAACTTTCAACAACAATTAAAGCAAGAACAGTTGGTCACAAATGGCTCGACAGGTGGCGCTGTGCACCTATTGCGCTCTTCTAAGACGGAAATTAGTGTTTTCGTATCAAGTGCAAGCGAGATGGCGCATAACTTCAAATCATTTGCATCTCTTCAAGTTTCTTTTGTTGTTGTTGTTGTTGCTCTCTCTTCATCGCTCCATCTTCATCAGCTTCGTTTTGTTTTTGTTTGTGGCTTGTGGTTTTTTTTGGTGTCAATGACTTGGTTTGGTCTCTTGCAAGTTTCTTTTTGGGGCCGCCGCTCTCTTTTTTATTTTTATTTTGTTTCTGCTGACTAATGCAGCAGCCGACGGGCTACGTCGACGGCGACTGCGACCGCAACGCTTGCATTTAAATTTTGTTAATGTGTGGTGTTTGTTTTGTGTATAGTAAAAAAAGGGGGTATACAAATAAAGGTTGTACAAATTAATAGCAGATGCAGAAGATAAGTTAGGTGGTAAACAAAATGAATATCTTGCACAGAGAGAAAATAGAAGTTACTGTTACTGTTACTGTTAACTAACAGCATATCTCTCGGTCGTTGCACACTCACTCCCTTCTTCAGCTAAACGTTTTCCTGCTTGTTTTTGGTGTTTGCTGTTTCTCTTTTTGTGATTTCTCCTGTCTTAGCCGAACTCTCTTCATTTGCATATTTGTCGCATTTTGTTTGTTGGTTTCTCATTATTATTATTGTTATTGATAATAATTATTTGTATAAGGATGTTGTGCGTTTTTTCCACCTGACTTTGTATAGATTTCCATTGTGAAAACAAATTTATAAATTGTGTTTATTTTTCACCGTTTCTCTTTTTTAATGGACAACAACAGCTGTTTTGGCTGATTTTTTGGTTTGTTTATACAACGCTGCCATAAATTTACGATCTCTGCTTAGGCTGTCTATTTCATGATTTGCGATGTGGCCATATGCAATCTTTCACCTCCCCCCACCACCCTGAATTGCGTGAAATTCTTTTTTTATTTGTATCTATATACATTTTTTTTCTTGCGGCATATTTTTGGCATTGCCCTTGGAATATTTGACATGATTTCTGGTATTGGTCGTAAATTTAACAAAGAAAATGCGAAAGTTGTATTGCCGCATGGCAAACGTCGTGCAAGCATACACACATATATATATAGAGAGAGGGAGAGACAGGCAGACAGAGAGAGATAGAGAGGCATATTCTACACTGCCCCTCCCGCTATAACTTATACAACCCCTCTCTTTGTTGTCAAAGAGCAGCAGCAGCAGCAGCAGCGCAGCAGAGAGATCAATAAACTTTTGGCAAACAACAAGAAAATGGAATCGCAAAGAAAACAAATTAAAGCGCATAAAAAAGATTACAGCGCGCTCAACACAACAAAGTGGAGAAACTGACAACTCACTAGAGTGAGCAAGAGAGAAGAATACAGAGAGTGTGATAGAGAGGAGTAGGGCTGAGGATGGGGTGGGGGGAGGGGGGACGAGCGATTGTCATGGAAGTCATCGTCTGGCCATGGCAAACATATCACTTTGACTGCGTTTCTCCCCCCTCCCCTAGCTGTATTTATATAATCACAGACAATACACTCACACACACAAAAATAGTGTTGCTGATTTTGTGCCTGTATTAGTTGATTTTTTTTTATTTTGGCACAGTAAAATCTGCGTCATCATCATTAAAAATGCCGGCTTAGCTGTCTCTCAGACGCACTGAAAGACTTTTCTTTTTGTTGCGTACTTCTTTTTCTTTCATTGTTCACTCTTTCGTCGCCTTCTTCGCCCATTTTTTTTGTCAAATTGCATTCCTTGTTGTCTGCATGCACACCTGGCTGTGGTATATACGTGTGTATGTGTAGATAATGCCGATAATGCAGTTAACAGCTAATTCTGCGCACTTTCTGTTATACGAAATTAATAAGCCCTATAAATGTCAATAGTCTGGGTATATATTTATTATTCGTTTAATTTATTTGGGATAATTTGTATGCAACACACAGCGAAACAACGATTGTAATTTTACAGGGTAACTGCGCGTCGATGCGTCATTCTTAGCTTTGTCGCGCCTGATGTGTCTTTCTTCTTCTTCTTCGCCTTTCTGCTCTCTTTTGTAGCTAAACATAATAAACAAGCGAATATAATTTATTTTCGTCTGCCTTTCTGTTTCAAGTGGTTTTTGTCTTTTTGCTTTTTTTTTTGGCTTTTGTTGTTCCTCTTTTGTTTCTTTTTTATTTCTGCCATTTCTTGGCAACGTTTTTAACATTTTGAACTTTTGCACTTTGCAAATAGACAAAAGGTGTTTTTGCCATTTTTGGGGTGGGGCAGCGAGCAGGTGGGTGGAACGTGTGTAGGAGGGTGCCATGTGCTGATTGTGAGTGTTGTTTTTTCTTTCTCATACATTATATATTATGTAAATGTGACAAACGCAGCTCATTAAACATTTATACATTTACCTTATTTATTTATACAAATGTCAAATGTGAAAGCCGAAATTTGATTATTAATATTTGCATTTCTCTGTTTTTTCTTTCTCTTTGCAGGTGTGTATCCCTGATGAAGGTCTCTTTATGCCTGCCTCAAGTCCTGGATTATTGAGGCAGCCATATACAAATTACATAAACTATGTTAATAGCTGTGAATGTGTAAGTCTCGATGTAAATTAAAGTGCCTTCAAATAGTCAACATACCAGAGTAAATAAGAAGATAGAAACATGTTGCAGACACGCTAATCAAGTTGACCTTTGCGACAAGTTTTTTTTTTTTTTGTGTCACTGCTTACTTTTCAAATTAGACAAACGATGAGCAAATCAAGTCCAAAATACATTAGACACGCTAGTTATATGTGTATATATAAAAATCAGATGAATAAGCAGCGACGACCACAAACGCACACAAATATTAAATTTGCGGTTACACATAAAATACAATAATAAATTCTGTGCACATATTAACTTTATGGGTGTGGAAAAAAAAACCAGCAAAAATAATGACCAACTGCTGATCGCCATTTGAATGCCCTCCTCGCTCCTCCTCAACACGTGCTGGCAAAAATGCTTAATGCTTTTTGATGCTTATCAAGAGTTCAAAATCAAAAACCATATTCGACACTAAAATTTATTTTCCCACAAAAGTGTGATTCAACTTCGGTTTTTTATGTCTAGCAATAAATGGTTATAACATTTATTATTTTTCTAGTTCAAGTCATTTGTCATTTTCAAACATTTTACAATTAGTAGCGATTTTATATATAAGTAAATAGTTGTTGGTATTCTTTTTTCTGTCTTTTCTTTTTGACACACAAATTTTGCTTGGCTCCGATTTCAAACAACAAATTTGTTGTCTTCACAACAAAATAAATTTTAGTTCCGGTTTCAAGGTTAAGTTTAAACTAAAAATGAATTTGGCATTCTAGAAAGTAGGACGACTGTTAGAAGTGCTCAGAAAAAGTGATTTATGAAGCCGAAATTTGTTTGTGTTTTTGTGCTTTTCTATAAATTTCGAAAATTTGTAGTGTTTTCCAAAATACAACTTTAAGTTTGTTCGTATTCAAAATTTTAAAAAATTCGAAATGTTTTTAAAGCTAGCTGAATAGAAGATATTTGCACAGAACAGATATAGTTGGATACTTGTTTTTTGTTAGCAACACCTTTGAACAGATGTTGTTTAGCAGCTGTGCTGACAAGCAATTAACAAAGTGCCTCAAGAAACAAATTGTTTCTATTTGTGCAATACTGCACCGATTTGTGCGTCTCTTTCTCTCTCTCTATCTATCTCTCTCTCTCTCTCTCTCGCTCAGTCAAGCAAGCTGTGCTCGTTGTTGTCTCCCTCGCACTGAGTGCGCTCAATTGCTTTCAATTGAGTTCAATTCATTGACGTTTATTGCACTTGCCATACGATCAGCTGTTGTTGTTGTTGTTGTTGTTGTAGCTGTTGTTGCAAGTTAAGTGAACAGAGTGCGCACCGTAAAATGATGGCCAGTTAAGCGTTAATCACTGAAATAAGTGTCAAAAACTGTGACCCACTTAAGCTCAACGAAAATATAATAAAGATCGATCAAATCAGCTCTAAATATGTAAATGTATGTATATATATTTTTTTGTTACCAAAGCTAAAGAAACTGGTTATAATGAGGAAATCAAATACAACTTTAAAAGTCAACATTAACAACAATAATAACAACAACAACAACGATGACGACGACGCCCCTGTCATAAAACTGAGCAAACAAATTTGATTATTTTTTTTTTTGTTTTGTTGTTTTTTTCTTTCAACTTTTAACTTAAGTTTTGAACGTGTCTCTTCTCTCTTTTGTTTGCTCTGAATTAGCATAAGACAATAAATTAGCCAATGTGTATTGAAGTTAGTTTTGAGCTCTTTTCAAGGTATAAAGTCCGACTGCCTGTTGACTGAAATCAACTCTGCTTCTTCTTCGCATACACACACACATATATACATATATATATATATATATATATATATATATATATATGTGAGTTATCTTTGATTATTTCGCCTCGGGGGCAACTCATAAAATGCCGTTGGCCGTCTGGGTCAAAAGACTTTTTACTTGTGTTTCTTGTTTTGTTTTTTATTTTTTATTTTTTTATTATATACTATTTTTATCGCTGTCTTTTGTTATAATTTCTAACGGTTGTTTTTTGGGCTGCTGCTGGGACCCCAACAACAGCAACAACGAAGAAAAGGTCAATAAATCTAGCCCGCCCACGTCTTCAATAAAACACACTCTCCCCCTCGCTCTCTCCCCTCTCCCCCTCTCTCGCGCTCTCTCTCTGTCACGCTGCATTTGTTGTCTCACTCACAATAGTTTTGTGTGTATCTTTTGCAGGTGCTAGGCGCAAATAAGAAAAGAGTACAAAAAATATTGTTAAAAATGGAGCAACAAATGCAGAGCCGCCTCAAGCAACAGCAGCAGCAGCAACAGCAGCAACAACAACAGCAACAACAGCAGCAGCAACCACAACAAAAACAACAACACCTACAACAGCAACAATTGCCTCAAACAAATTGCAGACTCGCAGCAACATCAACAGACACGCCAGCAACAATTGCAGCAACAACTGCAACAACAACAATATCCATGGCCGTGCATTGAAATACAACCAAAAAAAAATATTAAGTTATCTCCCCCCTCCAAATATATATATATACATATATATATATATCTGTCTCAGAAATTCAAATGAGAAAGCCGAAGAAAAAAACGTTTTACATCGTTTAAAACAACAAGAAGCTAATTAAAATAAAAAGCAGCAAAAGTCGAGAAGAAAAATCGTGGCAAGTGTTGTGTTAAAGCAAACATTGCAAAAATATATATAACTAAAAGTGATTGCAAAAATATATATATTGAAATATAATTACAAAGTTTTAAACACAAACTGAGCAAGAAACAAAAAGAGATAACAACGGCAACAAAGTAAAAAGTAATAAAGATAAAAAAAACTAAACAAAAACCGAAACGAAACTGCGGCAGAATTGAAATTTGAATTGAACTTTTGTGATGTAAGTTGAGCAACATAAACAATAAAACAAATGTTTTTTCCATTAAGTAATAATAGTGTATAAGGTGTGTGTGCATGGGGAAAAACTAAAAGGAAAACTAATTAAATTTGAAAAGTAATTCGAGAAACTAAACTGTTTGCAAGACTAACCGAAATACATAAATTACTAATGAAACAAATTTATACTAAAAAAAGGAAAATATTTTAAAAAGATTAACATAAAATGGGTCTTAATATTAACTTTCAAAAATTGTATTCTTAGTTAGCAACTCTCAAAAAAGACAAATACTTGCATAATGGAGACATTTTCTAAGAATGTCGAATACTTAACTTCTTTCTTAATATTGAAAATCGTCTTCCCAAAACCTTGCCACCTTATAAACCTAACATTTGGGATTCTAAATAATGGAAATAATATTTTAAATTTATATGGGAGCATAAAGATAGATTTAAATGAATATATTTTTAATTTCTATATGAAAAGTATTCAATATTTCTCTTGCCGCATCAATCACAAAATTTAAAATGGATTTTTATAGCTGGCTGATTACGATTCCAATTAAAAAGGATTTATAGGAACTGAAGGAAAATGCGCAATAAGCTTTAATCAATTTTTTTTTGTTGCTTTTTGTGTGGCAGCTTTAAAGCTTAGCCCGGAAAATTCTGTCAACGTTGCTGGCCATATTAATCATACGCCCCATTGGACAGCATGTGCAGCAATGTGTGTGACTGTGTGTGTGTGTGTGTGTGTGTGTGTGTGTGTGTGTGTGTGTGTGTGTGTGAGGATGTGCTGTAACACCTGAGCAACAATCTGAGAGCTAGCTGCATTCCCTGAGGGAGGCATTCGTCAGGCTCCAATCAGTGCACATCCCTGGCTCATCCTATTTGGCCCTCGAAGCCAATTTGCGTGGCATTTGATTTTACTGATTTTCCTGATTTTTCCCTTTATTCTCCTCTACCTCCACTCCACTCTTCTTCCACTTCTTATTTTTGCTCCAGTCCAATTTGGCTACTAACGAAGCGCCTAGCAGCTCCCATGGGACTGCCACGCCCAGTTTATTAGCATCGTGGGCGTTGCGTTACACAATCGATTGCTTTATTTATTCTCTGGCACGAGGGAACAGACAAAACATGATGAAATTTACAGGCACTTCTCACTTGTTGTTGGCATACAGTTTGCCACATTTTGTTGCAGCCAGGCATTATTCACATATAGTTTTATATATATTCACATATTGTGCATCCATTGTTCAGTTCGCATTTCGAGTGCATTTTTGGGCCACATGATTAATAATGTCGCATTAATTAGACGCAGTCATTGTCTCTCTCATTCCCTCACTCCCTCTCTTGCCTTCTCTTTTGCTCCTGTCACATGTGCAACTCATTTGCTCATTTGTCTTGCGTGGCGAAATTGGTTTTATGCTGCTCAAGTTGCAGTTTGCAATTCTTTTGAGGCAAACGAGTTGACATCGAGTGCTGATGGATTGTGTGTGAAGTAATTAAAAAACAAGCTCCTTAACGAATGGGACATGTAATTAAAGTAGTAGAGTTAAATCACAAATAAATGCTTGAAATTCTTTGTAAATTGGTCTCTCGCAAAAAGTTATCGATAATGAATAACTACATATGACTACATTATTCATTTTATTTTGGTTACACTGTTAACTCATAGATAACGCGCTGTTAACTCACTGTTAACCTGTGCGAATTTAGTGAACAGCTTTCGATCCACAGGAAATTGCAAGTCTCAATACAGATTTGACTTTAAGACAGGTGTTTTCATATAATTTTATACAAAGAAAAGTGAGTTTTTACAATAAATAGCTTAATAATTATAATAATAATAGTATTTCCGTTGAGTTCAGTGTCAAAACCTATTGATCCATAAGCACTTGAAATCTTCGGATCAAAATTGTTGTTGCTCAACACAAAAGACCCACAGTAGCGGATAAAATATCAAGACATCGAATCGAATTGGACACGTTAACAAATAATTTGTTCACAAATTGCTGTAGTTTAATTTTCTGTGTTTGTGTGTGTGTGTGTTGCCTTGAAGTTTTCAGAGTTTTCAGCGCTTGAGCTTGAGTCTAGTTGTGTGTGGGCTTCTCGGCTGGCAGCAATCTTTTAAAAAGTGAAACCAAATCCAATTGAAATTACGTTCAATTCACTTTAACCTGCGCCCACAACACACATCCCAAACACAAAACAAAGCTCTCGAATCTTTGACTGACGGCAGCTGTCATTTTTTGTCGTTGTTGTTGTTGTTGTACTTAGTTCGAAGTTTCTGTTGCGGCTTGCGGCGACTAAACTGAATGACGGACGCACTAACTGACAGGCTGTCAAATGTCTTCTATTTAAGAGATGGGTTCGAAACATGAATATAGAAACACACGGCTACCTTTTCTACCAACACGATTTTAACTGCATCATTTAGACCAATAAACAATATTGTTGTAATATATTTTCTTTATTTTTATTTTTATAAAGTTATTGCTATATAATAGTCATATAGTCTATAGTTTAAATATGTGATTTCCTTATAACAACTTCTGTGTTTCTTCTTCTTCTCTTTGCTTATTGCAATAAGATTTCTGATCGACTTTAGCTATCGATAAATGAGCTCCAACTATCGCTTTCTTTAACAGTTTCTCTCTCCCTCTCTCTATCTTCCTCTTCGTTTATTGCAATTGAAAATTGATTCTGATTGATTTTAGTTGTCGATAACTTTGAACACAAGCTGTGGCACTCTTGTCACGACAGAAATGCCATGCGGCCAACGCGTCACGTCTCCCACATCTGCTTCCCTTCTCCGTTCGGCTGTTAATTGCATTAGCAGCGCACCATTAATGGCAATTGGTTGGTTGTCGCCTAAAGTGCAGCAGTTTTTTACGCAATGCCACAGCAATAAGAAAACAAATGCGTATGCAAATTACCCGCCTGCCTCGTCGCACCAGCAACTAACCAACACAAGTTGAAGTGTTTATTGACTTGCTGCGCATATGGGGAAACTGGGCAAGAAAAAAGAGTCAACTAACAACTAAATAACTGAATGAATGAGTGAATAAACGAATGAATGACTGCGAATGTGCACAAATATTTTGTGAATAATTGACAAGCGCGTGCAAAAATATGTACAACAACATTAACAAATCAACAATTGTGTGTGTTGGTGGCAGACAGACAGGCGGGGGCGTTGCTTGCCGATGCAAACGCCATCCAACGACTGGTGGAGGTAACAACTATCAAGTAACAACTAACAGCAACAGCAACTGTGGGTTGAGGTCTCCACCACTGCTTGTTGTTATTGTTGTTGCTATTTGCTAGCCATATTGCCATGGCTTGCTTAAGAAATATGTGCAAGCATTTCGCAAGGTGGTAAAAGGGTAGCGGGAGTTGTTGCTTATGTAATATATAGTCGGGCTGAACCTAATTAAGACAGCGGATAACAGCAACAACAAATGTTAACAGCATGTAACTGTTACATTACAAATTTAACAGCAACAACAACAACAACAGCAGCAAAAAATAATGTGGCAGCATTTGTAAATTGCATTCAGCTTAAAATGTCAAGTATACACGGCGAGAAATCCGACATTATTTCATAGAAAAATCTATATATAAAAAGAAGTAGTGAAAAGCATTTAAAGTTCTTTTATGTCATAAAATTTGTCAAAAAATCGAAAATTTTCAATTAAGATGCATAGTTAATTTAGAGGAGAAAATATGAGTAAAATGAGCTTGACATCAAAAAAGTGATTATTTTTAACAAAATTGTGCAGATTTTTGTGATTTGATAACTGTCCATATCAATTTTGCTGTATTTTTATCATTAGTTAATTAAAAGTAAAACAATCAGTTGAGTTTTTGGCAACCTTTCGTTCAGTGCATTTGGCACTGCATTTGAAAATTGAATTTTTATCTAAATGCGAAATTCGACAAGCGAGAGCCAAATGTCAATTCAAATGATGCGCCGCTAATGGACAAGCGAATGGACAGACAGCTGTGCTGCTATATATCTATCTAGATATATAACCATATATAACGTTATTTATAAGTTGTTGCAAAGGACAGATGTGGCGTGGATGTGTGTTATATTTTTGTTTCTAGCACCAATAGCAATTAAGACAAATAACAAAGAAATGAAAAACATGTCGCATTCAATTAACTGCAAGAAATTGAACACGAAATAAATGTTTGACAGTGCCACGCCCATGTGTATCTACTATCTACAAACATAAATGCATGTGTTTGTGTGTGAGTGTGTGTTCCACCCAAAATGCAAATGGGCGGAAATTGGTTGGGTGGCAAGTTGAGGACAATTTTCATTTAGTTTTGCGGCTGCTGCTGCTGCTGCTGCTGCTGCTGGGAGGCACTTGCCATGTTTTCTGCTGCTGTCGTAAAAATGCATTTTAAACTTTTATGACTGCTGGGGCATTGAGTAATGGCCATAAATACACGTTGTCTGTGTGTGTGTTGCCCCAAAAATACACACGTCCAAAAATTTGCTTCATGTTTCCTTCATTTTTTGTTGGCAGTTGAGTTAAGTTCGTGCCCAAAGCCCAGTGAGTGCTTGCCACAATGTTGTGGTTTGGCAGCCAGCAACCAAAGCACACTTTGCTTTTTTCCTTAATATATAATATTTATATATATCTATTTATATATATAAACACCATCCATCCTTTTCTTGTTGGGAATGCATGCAATCTTGAGGCATTCAGCTTTCAGTTCTCTGGCCTCTCATAATTACTATATATAGCCAAAATGTATATATAGAGTTTTTGTGTGGGAGCAGCTTGTCTGTGCTTATAACCAAAGCGAATGATTTGAAGTAGTTTGTTTTTTATTTTATTCCTTGCTGCCATAATCAGAAGATTAATCATCTGTGGTTAACATTCTAGTGCATTCACTTGATTTTCTGTGAAGCATGTGACCAAACTTTAAACAAAAATTGGCAGAAATAAGTTTTTAAATCTATAGTCATGAGAGAGCCAAACTTTAACAAAAATGGGAATAATTAATTTTTAAAATTGTTGAAATTTTATAGAGAGATATTTTAAAAGTGCATTCAAGTTGGCAAAGACTTCATAAAATAATGTTTTCTTAAAACGAATTAAGTTTAATTGAATCTTGTATAGAATATAGACTTCATATTGATTGGTGGTTTTCTAAATCTTCTAATCAGACGTATGTATAATGTATTTGTTTTAGTTTTTATACTTGTTAATGGCTTTGCTTACAATGAAATAATTGTAGTTGCAGCATTTTTACTACGAACTTTATATTCATTGTATGCAGACTTTTGAATCAGAAGTTCCCCAGAAAAAACACACAGTAGAATGACTTTGAAATGAATAGCATTTATTACTTATTAACTAGTATAACAAAGAAATAATTAATTGTTTAATGGAAAATTGTGTGCAAGTATTACTAACTTAGAAATAGAACAGCAATTAATTTGTTGTATACTTATTCTAGACATTCCATTGAAAGTGCCACATTTTAATTGCGTTCATTCAGTGTTTCTCTCATTGAGCCGATCAGACAACTTGAACATTCCATTATAAATGCATTTTTTACCCTATCTGGCGAGGAGGACACTTCACTCAATAACTAAAGAAATTCCATTTGTACATATTTTTTTATTCACTGCTACTTGCAACTGAATGTGAGAGCTGCCCATCAATGTTAGTAACAACCATTATTGTCCCCTCTCCATGCCACAAAATGTATATATATATATATATATACACATATATATATGGATATAAATTGAAATTGTATGCCATTCAATTTGATATCCGTTGGGTCCTTTGGAGAGGCAGCAGGAGCAGCAGCAGCTGTGTTCAAAGTGTTCACTGTAGCATATCGATGCCCATCTATGTTTATCTATGCTCATAAAATGCAATGCATATATCATGTTATTATGCACTCTCTCCTTCTCTCTCTCTCTCTCTCTCTCTCTCACTCTGCTTGTGTGCTATCTCTATCTTGCTTTCTCTCTCTCTCTCTCTCTGTCTGTCTGTCTGGGCGTGGCATCGATGCCAAGCTGCGAATCCTTTTTCTTTCCTTTTTTGCTCGATGCATTGAAATAAATGGCAAAACGCATTAAAAACTTCGGGGCCATAATCAATCTTCATGTGAAATGCTTCATTGCCCTGCGGTTGCCAAGGGAGCAGAGAAAGAGCAAAAGAGGAAGAGAGAGAGAGAGAGAGATAACAGATAGCAGATATAGCTCATTAAATTGGAAGGGGGCAGCGACAGCAGAGGGAGTTGCCTGGGTTGCAAATTGTAAATTGTTGTCGTCAAGCAATTAAATGATGCATGTGTCTGTGTGTGTGTGTGTTACATAACAGCTGCAGATATATGTACACATATACATATACATATTTGTATATAAATGTATATATATACTACCCCTCCTCCCTCCCACTACAGCAGCAGCTGCAGCAATCATTGTGCATTTCCCTGGAAAATATCGAACGGAAAATCAATTCTAATTAAATTGTCAACATTTTGCGCTGTGCTGATTATGCACCTGTCTGTGTGTGTGTGTGTGTGTGTGTGTTTGTATCTGTGTGTAATTGCATTTGACCGTCTGTCAGTTTTCACTTGATTTACGTCATTTGCCGTGAAACCCAATTTTATAAAGTTTACCATCAATTTCGTTAAATGCAGTGCCCAAAATTGAATTCACATTTTGAAATGTGGGCAGGCCAAAAGCCGATTAGTTAAATGGCCAAATGTATAATGCATAAATGGCTCAAACGATTGAGGCCAACTCTCGCTGTCTGCCTGTCTGTCTCTCACATGATGCCATGCATTTTTATGTGCATTTCATTCCCATTTCCCATTCCCAGTCTCAACAATCAGTACGTGTCCTTCGTCCTGGCAAAAAGACAGCTGCAACTGCATATGGGGGGCATTTGCTGCCCAATTATCTAGTGGATCACAGCAACGAATTCACTCAATTTTAGTATCCATTATTTATTTCCAACGAGTTGCAGCTGTTCTTATTACAACTTACAGCTCGACTATACAATTTTGATTTCTTTTCCATTACAAATTATTTTTTGAAACATTTATAAGCACTTACCAATCATAAACTTAGTTTGAAATAATTCCTTGATTTATGTGGGTTAAGCGTATTATATCAGAAGAAGATTACTTAAAAAGCTTCGAACTTATTCCTCAGTTTATATAAATTAAATGTAGTTATATTATATATCACAAAAAATATAAGTTTGGAAAGACAACTATGGAAAGAACAAAACTTTGAATTGGGTGTTCTCAGATTTTTTTAGTTGAAAGATATTTGTTTTCTGAAAGAATATAAAATTGCCCATTTTAGAAAACAATTTGCTGCAATCTTTTATTTTGCAACACTAACTAGAAACTTGTTCTTATTATAATTATGATAAGGAGTCTGCATAATTAAAACACATCTGCTATTTTAAGCCTAAGGCTGTTTTTTATCTTCTGCTCCCACGCGCCCAGCACGCATACAAATTGCTTTGGGTATTAAAGCATGGTTTAGGCCACCAAAAAAAAAAAAAAACAAGCCATAAAAACCTTTAAATATTCAGCCGTTAGCATTTTGCATTAAATTTCAAATCCATTGGGTAACATTTGCGCAACACAAAATATTTAACTATATATTATCTGCACAGGGAGTGGCCTCTTTTGCCAATGTGTTCTTTTGTTCTGCAGTTAATATTTAGTCACACACATCAACACACAGCAGTAACACACACACTCAAACACCAGCGCTGAAATGTAGGCAATGAAAATGTTTGCCATTGTCCTCAACGCAAGCTGCTCTTATTATTGTTGCTATTGCTGTTGTTGTATGGTCCTGTATCTGGCAACTGTTGTACATCTGACTATTGTATATATACATACATATTTATACATCTGTGTATATCTGTATTTTAAAGCCACTCCCAAGCTGCACACATACATATTATATCTACATGAATGCAACAACAATAATAAGTGTTTGTCTCTTATTGTTGTTACTATTATTGTTGTTCTTGTTGTTGTTGTCGTCGTTGTCGTTGTCGTTGTCCAGCAGCATCATTATCAGATTTTGCTCATGCTGCAGATAAGAACGACGTGGACTTTATTTTAGCCGGCATTAGCTTGGTTAGGAGTCAGAGACAGGGGGAGATTGGGATTGAGGCCTCGTCTCTCGAACTGCTTTCATTTTCCATTTCCACGACCTCATTTTCAACAACAGAAGCAGCATTTTCTGCAGCCACAGAGCGGAAGGTGTGTGTGTGTGTCTGTATGTGTGTGCTTTGGGGGGTGTGTGTGGGTGGGGGCTTGCCTGTTAGCTAGCTGCTAGCTGCTGCTGCTTTTTGTTGTTGTCGCCAAATTTTTCGTAATGTTCTCTTGTCTATTTTAATTCTCTCATTTTTGCTCTGCTGCAATTTAAGCTGCTGCTGCTGCTGCTTTTATTATTGTTATTGTTGTTTCTGTTTGTTGTTTGTTGCCTGCGGCTGTGGGTGGCTCAAACAGCCTATGCTATGTACTATATATAGTATATACATGCATATACATTCCTTTTATATAATACACAAACATTTTTGGAGCGCGCATGCGCCTAAAACATCAACATCAACAACAACAACAACAACAACATGAACAGTAGAATTGTGTTTCCTGTTAGCCGCCTTTCATTCAATCGGAAGCCGGGCCCTGGCTTAGGCAGCGGGCTCTGGGCCCCCTGGCCACACACCGCTGCCCTCTCCGTACCCCATCCCTCCCCCAGTATGTCCTCATCTGCTTCCGGTTGCGTCACTTGTCAGGCAGTGCTGCGTCATTTTATTTTTTTCATTCCTTTTTTTTTTGTATATACATCTATATATGTATATATATATTTATTTTTGACGTCGTTGTGGCTTCAACTTTTATTCAACTTTGCCCTCTGACTTTGTCAGCCCTATCCAACCCCCCTCCCCCTGACCCATGCACTCTACTACTGCTGCTCCTGCTGCTGCTTGCACCCCTTTGAGCATCATCTGCATACGCATCTCTCTTGACTGCAGCCGCAGCAGCACTTTAATTGAGGTCGCCCCGCTTAAGTTAACCAGTAGAGCACAGAGCACAGAGCAGAGCACACATAGAGTGGGAGAGAGATAGCGAGAGAGGGAGAGAGAGAGTGAGAGAATGCTGCATTATTCTGTTGCGCCCAGGGCTCGTTGCTTCCACCCACTCTCGCCGTCGGTTATTTGAAGGAGCCGCTCGCTTTATATAATGCTTTAAAGCAGAATTACTTTAAATGCGCATAATATTATGTAAAGTGATTTTCATAGCAGTTTCATTTTTAAATGCAACTCATATTTTTTTATTTCTCTTTTTTGGCCAGCATAAAATCCTCTCGAAATAAATTTTTGCACATTAATCATGGGGTTTCGGTTGCTTGAATATTTTCAGGCTTCCTGCTTTGACAAAGTTCTGTGTGTGATTTTTTTTGCTTTCGGCTTGGATTTTAATTTGATTTCCTGCCCACACAGTTACATTTTGCTGCCCTTTGAAGAGCCTTTGAAAAACTATATATATGAGAGGGATTTAAGGGATTAAGTGGATGAAAAGTAATTTTTTTTTGCGGAAGGAAAATCAAAATTAAAATGTAGGATTATTTTAGAGGTGAAAACTGATTTAGTTTTTATTTCAGTACGCAGTTTGGTAGAAGATATTTCTAAGAAAAGTATTAGCCCGAAAGGTAGAGCAGACATTGTAACAGTTCTTTAACTTTCTTTGACAGAAAGTTATATTTCAAGTTTGCATATGACAAATCTAACAAACTAAACAATTATTTATCTATTTCTTCGTTCATATTTTGAATTTATTTTCAATGCTGATAACTTTTCTAATGTAAGTTTTGAGTAAGAACTTAATATCCTGATATCTTACGGGTTTTCAGAAAATAAGTTCACTTTCCACTGCTGTTGTAGGTGTCCTTTTCATATTTTATAACGTCTGGCTGTGTGTGAAGACTTGATCCATGCATTATCCTGCCATATTTCTTGTTTACGTTGCCATTTTCATATCTGTGCTCGCTCCGGGCTGTCATTCCCGTGTCCTTCAACTTGCCAGAAGCGGCTGCTGCTGGTGTTCAAGCAGCTCTCCTTCTGTGATGTTGATAAATTTCACGCCCAGTGGCAGAGTCTTCAAATTACTTTTGACTGCTGCTGCAGTCCCGCATTTTTGGTTATCCAATGGGGCCGTTGCCATTTGCCGCCCGCTCAGCACCAGCAATGTTTGAATGAAAGGCTAAAAGGGATTTCAGGAATTTCTACTTGCAAAAAGTTGCGCACAATACCAACACACAACAACATATATATATGTATACATTGCCAGCCAGTCAGTCAGCTCTATATGCTCATTCATATATATATATACTTGTGTATACATATGTATATATATATATATAGGGAATACACAGAAATAACCTCAAACAAGGACGTTCGCTGTGTGTTCGTTCGCTGGCTGCAAAACTGTGTAGCCCAGGCCCAGGCGAAACTTGGGGGCGATGTCGTCGTCTCCTCTCTTTCTATATGCATTACATAAGCGCCACACGGTGAGTGGAAGAGGGAGTTTGGGGAGGGAGGGAACCCATCCACATAATGTGAGTCGCAGTAATGCAATTTACAGCTATGCCCATTACCAAAAAAAAACACCCGTCCAAGCCATAAACTACACCCAACTCAAACACCCACCTGACTGCTGCCTGGCTGCCAGTTAGCCCAGGCTGTGTGCACAGTGGTTCGAAATAAAAGAATAATGGCGCTTAATGATTACATAAATATTTTTGGAGTTCAGCATGGCTAAATTCTACGACTTTGTGTGAAGCTTTGCAACCAAATCAAATGCTGGAAGAAACATTTTCTACTGCATCCCTGACTATCAAAAAACATCCGGAATGTTCGTGAATAACACTTATAATTATTTGGAAAATGTGTAGCAAGCCGTTATTAATGTACATAACAGGCTACTAATGACGTTTTAATCAGACTGAATCAGAACATCTGTAAAATTTGCATTTTTTTCTGACTTAGAATGATGGATTTATCGTTTGGCAATGAAGTTTTCTTGAATCTTTTCAACGGGTTTTCGCTGACTTAAGAGCCTTGTAAGGAAGTTCGGGGATCTTAGAGCTTATGCACAAGTCTTCTTTGCTCAATCCTGTAGTGATGTTCTTGGCCCATTTAATAATATTTTATAACAGAATCTTTCTTTGTTAATTTTATGCAACACGCAATATTTCACTGGACTTTAACACAAAAAAAAGGTGTCAAATAATTTGACTATATGATATATCTTAAGCCAAAGTAATCTGATTTTCATTAAGAAACAACATATTGTATTTTAAACATGATATTTACATGTTTTGTTGTTGAAAATTCCCAAGTATTGTTTTTAAGTCTTTCAATTATTCGTAATTATTACTCTTTCTTATCAATTGAGGGAATTTATATAATTGTTTGTACTTTAATGTTTGCCCCACTGTGCGTGCGTGTGTCAACTGTCGGACACCCGACCTGCTGCTGCTGCTCAACATTACTTTGCTCTGCTTCTGCTGCTGTGTCTGCTGCTGCTGCCGGCTGCTCTGCTTTCTGCGCTGCCCGCGCAGTTGACGCAACAAATGTTGCCATTGTTGTTGGCTTTGGATTTCCTGGCCCTTGTCTCTCGCCCTGCACTTTTCCAACCGGGCGCACTTTTAGCTGAATTGATTTTTCGCCCGCCTCACTGCGCATGCCGGGCAAACCAGCAACAACAACAACAATCAGCAGCAGCAGCAGCCGCTCTTTGAATGCAATTGCTTATGAGCACATATATACTCTATATATATATATAAATATATATATATATTATACATATACATATGTCTATGTATCTCTATGTTTTTTTTTGCTGCCCTGAGTCATCAGCCTGCAACAACTCCCACTGCAGCAGTAACAACAGCAGCAGCAACAACAACATTTCCAGTGATATCTGGAAAATGCAACTCTACCTTATATACCCAAAGCATACACACATACATACATATCTATGTATGCACTTATACATGTGTAGCTGGCATGTGAATGTGCTTACATGGCCATATTTTAAGTGCTTTGGCTTTTATGTATGCTTATGAGTGTGTGTGTGTATTTATGCATGCATGTGTGTGTGTATGTGTGTATTTTCTGGCGCTTAAAGCGCTTAATGCGGCTTTAAAAATCTTTAGAAACAACGAGCAAAAGACAATGTATCAATGTGTATGGGCGGGATTCAATTCATCAAAAGCAATTCTGCTGGAATAAATCTATGTATGTATGCGTAAATACATATATATATATATATATATATATATTTATATATATATTGTAATCGCATGAAAATGAGAAATTGCAAAGAATTAACGGCTTGAGAAATTGGTATTTATGTGAAGCTTTTTCAAATTATAAACACTTAGTACCAATAGAAGAGATACGTATTACCTCTTTCAAACCAAATACATAAATAGTGTAAATAGAAAATAGATAGCTGCTGGAAAAGATAGAAAATTACATTGAATACGTTAAGTCAGACTTTGTTGTTAAAGAGAAAAAGTTTGAAATTCCGTTTCAAAATTAAGCGTCAATTTTACAGTATTGGTTAATTTAATAAGCTGTTAATCCCAGATTTAATTAACATTATTCTTGTGGGGTTAAGAAGCCAAGATGCACTGCTTGATTGGTTTACTGCTAGTTCTAATTTGCATTATGTAAATGCATTATTAATGCCATGATGCGTAGCATTTGTAATTAAATAATGTTAAAGTTGTTACATGCATATTAATGTGTATGTGTCTATATACGTATGTGTGTGCATAACTGTTGTCAGTGATCGTATCTTCCAAGCAGTCGATTTGCCCTTGCAGCAGATTAGGAAACGGTGTCATAACAGCCGGCTGTTATTAAATGCCGCTTTTATTGCGAATCGATCGTTAAGGGCGGACCCTTGAAAGTAAATACATATATATATATATATATATATATATATATATATATATACATATGCACAAATCTACATAAATATATACATACATATATGTTTGAGTTATTTGTATTTCTAAAAATGTGCCCTTTGCCTCGACCCGCTTGTTTTTGGCGTAGTTAGGAAACGTTTTATTCGTTCTTTCATCAGGGAGAAACACTGGATAAGTTTAGCTAAGGTCGCGCCTGTTTTCCCTTGTGTGGAAAAAAGAAAAGAAAATAGGTCTGTCACTTTGGGTGCCGCTGCTGTGTCATTTTGCGTCGCGTGTTAATTTATTGCGGGGTTGATTTTTCATTCAGGTAGCGGCAACATACAATATTTACCTACCTGGAAAATGCGTCGTTAAATATTGATGTTTTGTGTTCACCCCAATAATAACAGGGTGAATAGCATTAACATTACACTGCGCACTGTTAATAACAGCAAACGTTATCTATGCGTGAGAGCATCTCTCAATTTTTTTCGATTGCCCAACATATGCATCTAGAGCGTGCTTTAGTAAATTCTTGATTCAACAAACAGTTTGGAATTTAGTCGATTTATGAAAAAGAGAGATTGTAATAGTTGCTCAAAGAGCGCTGTTAAAAGTTGTGCGCTGGTAATTAACATAGCAGTGCGGCTGCAGACAGCTTGGCAGTCCCGCGATTGCTCACGCTCTGAAAACGTTTAGCGATCCGGTAGCACTGAACTGAGGCCGATGCTCGTGTTTGGTTACGCGAATATCGGCATGAAAGCAAACGAACAATTAGTAAGAAGCGGCAAACCGATCGACGGCGAAAAACTGCAGAAAATAAAAGCTGAAAAAACGAAATATATAATATTTTTTTGTGCCGCATAAAATATATAATAATTTTTAAGCAAGAGCGTTGTGTCTATATGTAAATATTAAAAGAAAACCGGTTGTTTTCCAGGCAATCTCTTTATCCCTCGCTATTCGTACCGGCTCTTGTTTATGAGTGTGTGTGTGTGCATGTGATTTGTATATACGTGTTTGTGTGTGTGTTTGCACAAAAAAAAAACTTTAAACACTAGCAAAAGTTCTGCCGCGTAAACAGACGACGACGTCGACAGACGTTCAATTTGGCGCCGTTTCGCGAGATTTTTTCTTTTTTGGTTCGCCGGTGAAATTTTTTCTTTGCTCGGAGAGTTTGTGTGTTTTATTAAAGTCAAATAATTCCATGTTGCAGCAGCCGAAGAAGAAGCAGCAGCAGCAAATGTTGGCGCTAAGTAAAAAGCGATCCTCAAGCGGATACTCGAATAAGTTTACAACACTATCTCCTTCTCCTGCTCCAACAACAGCTGTGCCAGCAAATTAACAAGGTTTTTTTTGCCGTGTAAAAACTATTATGCGGAGGTGGGTTGTGCGAGAGGTGGGCGGGGACGTTGTTTTTTTACGCAATTAACATTTGTTGAGAAATTGTATTAATGAGTTTTGGAAAATTATTAAATAAGAATATCAGCAATTAAAATATGTTGAGAAAATCTCAGAAAATTTTAATGTCGACAGTGAAAATTGTTTATGAATTTAAAGTGTTGATCTCTTAGACTGATTTTTAAATGAACATTGCTTTAAATTTTATAAAATAAGACATGCCAATAAAATAAGTGTTTTTAATTTGCGAGCGACAACTGTTATAACTTAGTAATAATCTCTTCAAGATATCAACTGTTTTACTTATGTTCATTTATATATTTCTATACGTTTTCGTTGTAATTGCAGGTCTACAGAAGAACCACCGACAAACAGCTTCGAAAGGAACTACTACGATCGCAGCCGCCTCATCTATCACGCCAGCAACGCAGCAGTAGCAGCAGCAGCAGCCGTAGCCACAACTGCCAGCAGCAGCAACATCAATTCAAACAACAACAACAGCAGCAACAACAACAATAGCAGCAGCAGCGATAGATCGCGAGCTCGAGATCGATTGTTTAGGAATGGTTCAGCAGCAGCCACAGTTGCAGCAGCAGTTGGTGCGTCAGCTACAAGCAGCAACACGACGACGACAACATCAGCAACAACAGCAACAACAGCAGCAACAGCAACAACAACGACGACAGCAGCAGCAACAACAGGAGCAGCAGCAGCTGCAGCGGGCGTGGGTGCGGGTGGAGGTGGAAGTGGATCAGGTGCCGGTGGGATTATTGGTGGTGCAGCAAACGCAGCAGCAGCAGCAGCAACGCCGTTGCCGCCACAAGCGTTGGGCGATCGCAGCAACAACAACAACATCATTAACCAAAACACACGCGTACCGCAGTCATGGTACGAAGCTGCTGCTGCGACGACAGCTCATCTAAAAAGTCCTGGTGGCAGTGGCAATGCCGGCGTCTCAGCAGCTGGCAGCAGCAGCATAATGAGCTCACCGATCAATCATCATCCACATCCACATCATCCGCACAACACACATTCACATCATCATCACTACAACAACAACAGCAGCAGCAGCAACAACACATCCGCCTCGTACTCTTCACCCGCCCACACGCACACGATAGCAGTTGCAGCAGCAGCAGCAGCCGCCGCAGCAGCAGCAACAGCGGCAGCAGCAACAACAACCGCCATGCACCGCAGCGTTGCGTATGCGGGCAGCGCGGCGGATGAGGGGGCGATGCGCAAACAACAACAACACCTGCAGCAACACCACAATAACAACAGCAGTAGCAGCAGCAGCAGCAGCAATAGAAGCCTCGCCAGCGGCGGTGTCAGCAAATTGAATAAGCTGCTTAAAACGGCATTGACAACGTCACGCTGCGGCTCAGAGTCACCGTTAGGAGGAGGAGGAGGCTCAACGATGACGACGACGACGACGACAAGTACAATCACAAACAACAATAGTTTTAGTAGTAATAGTTTAAATAATACAATAAACACGGCCACTCCAACGATGCCAATTGCTGCCGCAGCAGCAGCAACTACAACTGGCAGCAGCAGCGACATTTTAAATGTGGCTGCTGCATTGGCTGCCGCTGTCGATCATAGCAGCAGTAGCAGCAGCAGTGGCGCCGCACGTGCGCCGCGTCATCATTTGCATGGACGGAGCACAACATCGTCGAGTCGCTCGCATTCGCGTTCGCCGAGCAGTTATAGCAGTTCGCATAGCTCATCATCGGCCTCCTCATCGCATTCATCGTCGCATTCGCACGCGTCCAGCCCGATAGCGGGCAATTGTGCCGATGCCGGTGGTGCTGGTGGTGTCGGTGGTGCTGCTGCTGGCATTGCTGCTGCCACAACACGCAGCTCACGCGTCACAGCGAACAGTAAGTACAAAACTAACTCACTTATGTATGTATATATAAAAAACAAAATTTACTTACAGGCACCTCTTCAAATCCCAGTGGCAATGCAGGTGGTGGCGGCGGTGGTGGTGGTGGCTGTGGCTCGTCGAGCAGCAGCAGCAGCAGTTCGAGCAGCAGCAGCAGCTCATGTCTGGCCGCCAATCCGGTGGTGCATTCCGAAGATAATCGTCCGCTGGCGATACGCGTACGCAACCTGCCCGCCCGTTCCTCGGACACATCCCTTAAGGATGGTCTCTTTCACGAGTACAAAAAGCACGGTAAGGTCACGTGGGTGAAGGTTGTCGGCCAGAATTCGGAGCGTTATGCGCTCGTCTGCTTTAAAAAACCGGACGATGTGGAAAAGGCGCTTGAGGTCTCGCACGATAAACATTTCTTTGGCTGTAAAATCGAGGTGGAACCTTATCAGGGCTACGATGTCGAAGACAATGAGTTTCGGCCGTATGAGGCTGAACTGGATGAATACCATCCGAAATCGACACGCACCCTTTTCATTGGCAATCTAGAAAAGGATATTACGGCCAGTGAGTTGCGTGGGCATTTCGAGAGTTTCGGCGAGATCATCGAGATCGACATCAAGAAGCAGGGCTTGAATGCCTATGCCTTCTGTCAGTATTCGGATATTGTGTCTGTGGTGAAGGCCATGCGTAAAATGGATGGCGAACACTTGGGCAGCAATCGCATTAAGCTCGGCTTTGGCAAATCGATGCCAACGAATTGTGTCTGGATCGATGGCTGTGGCGAGAAGGTCTCCGAGTCATTTCTGCAGTCGCAATTCACTCGCTTCGGCACCGTCACCAAGGTCAGCATCGATCGGACGCGACAATTGGCACTCGTCCTGTACGACCAGGTGCAGAATGCCCAGGCTGCTGTCAAGGATATGCGTGGCACGATTATGCGTGGACGCAAGCTGCAGGTGGACTTTGCGTCCCGAGAATGCCAGGATGCCTTCTACGACAAACAGGAGAAGCAGCAACAACAGCAGCAAGTGCAGCAACAGCCACAGCAACAACTCCAGCAGCAGCAGCAGCAACAGCAACAACAACAGGCGCCACAAGCACAGCAACCCAATGCGGGTAAGTTATGATTTGGTCAAAAAGGTATTCAACTTTTACTAATTTCTATAGTTTTTCTAACTTTAGCTTCCTCATCGTCGCGCTTTAATCGCTACGAGTCGTCGTCGCAGTCACGCTCTCGCGCCTCCTCCTTTAGTCGACCGCAGAGCTCGAGCGATATTTGCTCGCCGGGCAGCAACACGCCGGGAGGTGGGGGCACAGCAGCTGCAGCCAGTGGCACAAGCAATGCGATGCCAGCGCCCAGTCTTGCTGCCTCGTCAGGTGTAAACAGCAACAGTTGCAGCGCAACACCAGCGACATCGTTGCCCTCGTCGGGTGGCATCGGTCAGAATTCGTTGCCCATGTCGCCGGCAGCGATGGTGCAGGCGCGTATGCGTATGGCACGAAGTGCACGCCACACCATCGACTTTCGCAGCCTTGAGGATTACTCGAGCAGCTGCAACAGTAACAGCAACAGCAACAGTCAGGCGCCGGATGAGGATGCAGGCGTTCTTATGCGCTGCGATTCGCCAGTCATTGCACGCCTCGGCCCAGCCGTCAATAACAGCAGCGGAAATCCAAGTGAATCGCTCGATGTGACGCTGATGAATAACAGCATTGGCAGCATTGCGAACAACAATCGCCGTCGTTGTGGTAAGACAAATGTAGATTTGCGCCATCATGTGCACAATCAACGTTTCCAATTGCCAGAACAACTCGAGGAATGCCCGTCCAGTGGTGATGAGGGCGTGGTCAGTCCGCGCAAGCGCTTCAAAATGGATTACCATCATCATCATCATTCCAATGCCAGTGCGGTAAGTTTGCTCGGTTTGCTCAAAATGATCGCAAGTGATGAAAGAGATTTCTATTCATATCAACTAATATTCTTAAAGATTGATGGGAAAATGAATATACGTTGCTCATTAGTTAATCACTCGATCATTTGGCATTTTAAATAACCTGATATTTGAAATGTTCTGCATTTGATTTCAGCAGCAATCACAGCTGCTGCTGGAGCAGAACAGCGACTTGTCCACTGGCCACATCAGCAACAAGCCCAGTCCGCTCTCCAACTGTGATGTCATACACGATCCGCTGAATCGCAAAAGCGAAATACGACGCGTCTCCGAAGCGGTTAATAAATTTTCAGCGATTGGACCGCCGCCATCGGCAGGCCAACACCACGGGATGATGCTCAGCTGTCGCCGGCCATCGATTGATGTGGGCGCTTTGTCGGCGCTCTCCAATTCGTCGGCGTTTCGTCATGGCCTGGTCGGTGCGAGCAGCATGGAGCAGCAACAGCAGCAGCAGCATATGATGAATGCGTCGCTGGCCGCGAAACGACGACGTGTCGCAAACGCCGGCACAATGCAGCAGCTTAGTCAGCCGACGCAGTCGCTGCAGCAGTCCTGCTCCTCCTCCTCCTCCAGTGTTGCTCCCCAGAACGTGTCGAGCGGCAGCAGCAGCGGTGGTGGTGGTGGATTGCTGACGCCAACGCTGGCAGCGCCCACGCCAAACGATGACTATCATCATCATGCGTCGCGTGGTCGCGGCCATCAGCTACATTCCCATCACTCGCACGAGGCCAGCGGCGGCGAGAGTGCCGATGGCTCCCGACCAGGCACGCCGCTGTGCGATGAACGGCCCGAGATACTGCCCACGGAGCCGCGTCGCCTGCCGCCGCCGAGGGAGCGAGCGCGGGAGCGTGTACGCGATATAATGTGGTTGCCACTGCCCAAATTTGGTGTGCTCTTCTTTCAGCAGCAGCAACAGCGCAACGCTGCGGCCAGCAGCAATAGTGGTGTTAGCAGCGGCTATTTGCAGCAGTTGACGACAACGGCGGCGTTACTTGCCAGCAACCACAGCAACAACAATAGCAACAACAACAATAACTCTAGTCTTAGTGCTGCGACATTGTCGTCCAGCGGCTGCTCCTCATCCACATCAAGCTTATCGTTTTTGCCCAGTCCCTCGTCGCGCTACTGGCGCTCCAATCATCATCATCAGCACCACCAACAGCAGCATCAACAGCAGCAGCAGCAACATCACCTTCATCAGCAGCAGCAGCAACATCAGCAGCAACAGCAACAGTTGCTCCAACAACAGCAGCAATCGTCCTCATCGTCTGGTCTAATGTCCAGTCCGGTGCGTCCGCGTTCGCTCAGTTCCAATTCGAGCGATTCGGATGTGCCCAGTGGCCAGGCAGGCGGTAGTCCAACGTTGGACGAGCGACTGCGCAACTTTGAGGAGAACTATGAACGCTGGTCCGGTGGCAGTAGCAGCAACAACAACAATAACAGCAACAACCCCAACACAAATCCCAGTCATGGCCACAGTCACAGTCACAGTCATGGTCACAGTCACAGTCACAGCAGTGGCAGTCAATCGAATACACCATCCTGGCAGCTCTCGATGCACACAACAAATCTGAGTGGCTTGAGTTCATCGTCGCATCTGGTGGGCTCCGGGAACAGCAACAGTTCCAGCGGAACAGTGTCCAGTACAACGAGCAGCTCACGTCACAAATTTCTCGATATTGATGAGCTGCAGCCGTCGGATATTGTGAAATCGCTGCTAGCAAAGAAATCGGTGTTCGACGATGACTTCCAGCGGCTGAAGAAGAATCAGTGGTATGAGCCAGCTGGGACAGATTTCAACACGGGCAGCGGATCGTCTGGCATTGCTCGGCACGGCCTTTGCAGTGGGAACACCTCGCCGGCATTACCAAATCTGGCGGCGACAAAGACAACGGCCATCATTGGCAACTGCAGCAGCAGCAGTAATATTGGCAGCAGCAGCAGTAGCTGTAAAACTGCTGGCGGTTTGTTGCAACGCTTGAGCAGCTTGTCGCCGATGAACTCGCCGCAGGCCTCCATGTCGCCCTACAACAGTCCGTCGCCCTCGCCCTCCGTTGTCAATGTCAATGCCAGCAAACAGCCTTGTCTAACTGGTAGCAGCACCAGCGGAAATGCGACAGCATTACCAACAATAGCAGCAGCAGCAGCAGCAACGACAACAGCAGCCACAGCAGCAGCAGCAGCGAGTGGTTCAGCAGCAACAGCTGCAGCTGCCAGCAAGGGTCTGCAATATCCGTTCCCCAGTCACCCGCCATTGCCAAATACAGCAGCACCACCGCCCGCCGTGCAGCCGGCACCACCACCGCCACCAGAGCTGCCCAAAAGCACAAAAACCATGAGCAGCAGCAGTAATCAACAACAACTGCTCAGCAAAAGTCTCAGCGTGCCTGCTGCTGCTCCAAATGAGACGCGGTCCGTGCTGCAAAAGTTCAACTCTGTGCCAGGCAGCAATAATGTGGGCACTACGGGAAGCAACAACAACAACAGCAGCAACACCGCTACCAGCAGCAGCAGCAACTCATCCTCTAACGGTAACAGTTCCTCAACAACAACAATAACAACAACACCAACAGCAGCCACAAATGTACAAAAGCCAACGCCAAACAACTCTCTGGATGAAGTGGTGATGGAGTCCAAAGGCAACCATAAGAGTTCAACCAGCTCCTCGACATCAACGAACAGTTGCGGTTCCACAAAAAAGAGCTCCGTCGGCGATAAGCCGCATGGCCACAGCAAACACAATAATCGCTCCGATTCGGAAAAGAAATCCAAAAAGAGCTCCTCCTCCTCATCAGCAGGCAGCGCCGCCTTCAGCTCCGATAAGCGCAAGAATTCCGCATCATCGCAGCATTCCTCCAAATCGGCGACAACGCCCAAAATGGAGGATGAGACCAGTGAGTCGGATGCTCCAGTGGAGAAGCCGGAAAAGCCGGAGCGCGAAAAGGAAAAGCACAAGGAGCGACAGGAAAAACGCGACAAGGAGTTGCGCAAGCATCACGAGCGCGAAGAAAAGGATCGCAGGGTGCAGGAAGAGCGCGAAGAACGCAAGGCCAAAGAAGAGAAGGAGAAAGAACGAGAACAACGGGAGCGAGAGCGCCGGGCGCAAGAGGAGCGTGAGCAAAACGAGCGCGAAGAACGCGAACAAAATGAGCAGCGCGAGAAAGAACAGCGCGACAAGGAGCAGCGCGAAAAGGAAGTGCGCGAGCAGGAGGCGCGTTTGGCACGCATGCGCGACATGTCCGCCTATCACAAGAACAAATCCGACGCCAGTTCCGAGGCCAGCAGCTTCTATGTGGCCGCTGCCACTCCTAGCGAGAACAACAAGGAGAATGCCACGGATATACCAGCTGTAACTACTCCACCTCTAGCAACTGCAGCTGCTGTCGCAAGTGGTGCAACAGCAGCAACTGCAACTGCAGCTGTTGGTACAGCCTCCTCCGAGACCAGTGGCAAGGATCGCTCACGAAAATCGTCACGAAATTCTCCTGGACCGCTGGGACGGCAGCACAAGCGTCGGCTCAGCTCGCAGGACAGCAATCACAGCAATGGCGGCGGCGCTAGTACGACACAAAATCACGAGGATTACGTGAAGCGTATACGCATGGAGAGCAGCGGTGGCAGCAATCCCAATTCCAATCCGAATCCCAATCATAACCAAAGCAATCATCAGCGTCTCAGCGATCGCCGCGACTCCAAGGAGCACAAGGGCAGCAGCATTGGCGTCGCCTGCAAGGACGAGAAACCCAACGCGTCCTCCGGCAAGCCGCACAGCGGCAGCAGCAGCTCCAAGCATCATCGTCGCGAGAAGCATCATGCGAGCAGCAAGTCTGCCAGCATTGAGCAGAATCACATTACCACTGAATCGGACGCTGCCAAACAGCAACAATTGCTCTCGTCCACGCTTAACACCAGCGAGGAGGAACAGCCGCCGCAGCAGCAACAGCAACAATTGCAGACATCACAGCACCAGCAGCAGTTGCAGCCAACGCCGCACAAATCGCAACGCGATCGTGATCATCACCATCATGGCAGCTCTTCGTCCTCATCACGGCACAAGAACAAACGTGAGCATCATCATCATCGTGAGAAGAAGCGACACTCCATCGCTGAATCCACAAATACGGATGAGGAACCCACTCACAATCCACACAGACGGATCTCTGCAGCAGGCAGCTCGGCGGGTGAGATGAGCAGCAATACAAGCAGCAAGCAGCCGCAACAACCATCGTCGCAGCAGCAGCAGCAGCAGCAACAATCACAGCATCAACAGCAACAACAACACCATCAACGTCATCATCATCATCGTCGCAGCATGGAGCGAAAATCGTCGCGTGGCTCGGACGAGGGCAACACCTCTAACAAGAGCACCTCGCAGACGCGCAAAATGATGCTTAGCTCGGCGGACTCGGATGACACCGATGATTTATCCAAGAAGCATTCCATATTCGATATCCCAGACGATTGCCCCAACGTCTCCATGTACGATAAGGTCAAGGCGCGCAGCTGCAAGAATATGCAACGCCAAGCGGAGGAGAAGAAAATCATGGCCAAGTTCTCGCAGCTCAAACAGTCACGTGCCAAGAAGACGCGCTACACCAGCTATGACGGCGATAGCGACACGGAATTCGAGGATCGAATGCATCATCCGCACCATCATCGCAGCAGCGGCAGCAGCAGTTTTCGCAATCATGGCGGTCTAAGCAGCAGCGATGAGGAGAACGATGAAGATGGCTATCATCGTAAGCTGTCCCACATTCGCATCTTCTCTGACTCGGACGCCGATCTCGAGGATGTACTTCGTATGCGCCAGCAAATGCAACAGAATCTGCGTAGATTATGTGATGGCGACGATAGTTCCGAGGATGAGATACGACGCAATGTCCTTACTCATGCGGGTAAGCGTAATTGTCTGTCGACACGCATTGCCTCCGACTCGGAATCGCAATCGCAACCAGCCCCAACAGCGGAGCTCATCAAACAGGAGCCGGACATCAAGCAGGAGCAGCTCTCCGAGAGCGAGTTGCCCAAGTTTACGAACAACTCGCAACATAATTCGCACTCCTCCAACGAGGAGCGCAAGCTCGTAAAATCTGAATTCAAGAAGGAGTACAATGAGTATTTCAACTCTAGCTTTACGGGCTATGTTGACGATGAGGCCAGTGCCAAGCTCAAGGATTACTCCCCGGAGACACGCAAGAAGCACAAAAAGAGCAAAAAGCGTATCAAATCTGCTGCAGATGCTGCTGCTGTCGTAGCCGGCAATACGAGCAGCATCTTTGATGTCGCCGATTGCAAGACGAACAACAAATTCGACAGTTTCGATGAGCTCAAAACGGAGCCTGACGTAATCAGCACCGCTGCGGTTGCCACCTTAGATGACACCGCGACGATGCCAGCAGCCGCCAGCGATCGACGTAAGCACAAGGAGCGCAAGGAGAAGAAACGCGAGAAGCTGCGCAATATGAGCGAAACTAATGTCAGCGTCGGCGGCGGCACCATTGAGCAGCAACAGCATCCGCCTCCACAGCCAATCAGCGAGAAGCTCTCCAAGGAGGAGAGACATCGCCTCAAGAAATCAAAGAAATCCAAGAGTTTGGACACTTCTGCTGCACGCCTCTACAATGCCAACGCCAGCAGTCTTACCTCCCCCAACATCTTGGCGACACCAACTACACGCGAATCCTCCTCGTCCAAGCGCAGCGAAGACAAAATGGAGGACATCTTTGGCATTATCTCCGACGAGGAGGAGGAAGAGCTGGAAGCACAGCTAACCGATGAACAACCAGATACGACCAAGGTGCAGCTGTCGACGACAGGACCCATGGTGTCCGCTGCGTTGCAAACGTACAAACAAGAGGCGCCGCTCAGTCTAAATAGCAGCAACAAGGAGTCGGCGGCAACAATACAGCAGCAGCAGCAACAACAGCAACAGTTGCAGCAGCAGCAGCAGCAACAACAGGAGGAACTTGAGCTGGAACGCAGCGAACGCGAGCGCCATCGCAAGGAGAAACGCGAGAAGAAACGTCGCGAGAAGTCGGCCCGCGAACAGCAGCAACAACAACAGCAGCAGCAGCAGCAGCAACAACAACAGCAACAGCAGCAACAAGTTGCCAGCAAACTGGACGACGACAATAGCGTCGATATGGATGAGGCGGGACGTGCGCTAGAAGCACAACTCATGGATGACTTTGACAGCAGCAGTAAGCTGCCAGAGGATGCCACGCCCTCCACAGCGACCACATATCGTAGTGATATGACGGACGTGTTCCGTTTCTCCGATAACGAGGACAACAACAATCCCATCGAGCAGCAACAACTGCAAGTGGCTAGCGAAAAGGAGGCGGCGCATAAGAGCAAGGATAAGAAGAAAAAGAAGAAGCGCTCCAAGGAGGAGAAGCAAGAGAAGCAGGAGAAGCACGACAAGCAGCAGCAGCAGCAGCAGCAACATCAACAGTTGCAAATGCGTCGAGAGGCAGCAGCAACAGCAGCAGCTGCGCCGCTCGCTGCCGCCTCCTCTACTAGCTCCGCTCTTACCATCAATGTCCAGGCGGCCACAAAGCACGCAGGTGAGCAGCTGGAAAGGGAATCCAAGCAGCACAGTTCACCGCTCTGCAAGCCATCGCCTAGTTTGCCATGCCTGCTTGGCGATGATGATGACGATGAACCACCTCTGCCAGTGCCAGTGCAAAAATCAGTCACGAGCACGGCAAGCAGTGGGGCGAGCAGCAGCAGTAATCGCTTGCCTGGTAGTGATTCACTTTCCCCCGCACGTGAGAAGCCGCGCTTGATAAGTCCTATTCCAAAGACGCCCACCATTAATTCGAGTCAGAACAGCAGTTCCATGTTATCCACCCAGTCAGCGGAGACGCCTGTGAGCAGTGGAGCAGCACCACTGGTGACCACGCCCACTTCCTCAACAGCCGCATCCGCTGCTGCTGAACCAAAAGCAGCAGCCGAAGTAAGTTCATCGCCAACCAGCGCTGCCTTGGCCAAGAAGAAGGAGATCTTCATACCCGGCTTTGATGGACAACTTGATGATAAGATAAGCGAATCAGCTGTGCAATCCATATCGGCAGAGTTCAATACTGCACTGCTGGATGCGCTTGCGGATGAGCCAAAGATCCCGGTGGCTTCACCACCTGGCGTCCTCAAGGAGGACAACAAGTCCAGGGTGACCATTTCGCAGGAGGAGACAGAGAGTGCCGTTTCGGCGCTCCTTGGCGAAAGCTTTGGCACCTCTTCTACAGCGGATTACTCCCTGGACGGCATGGATGATATGACAGCGACCGTTACGGAAGTCGTTGTAGCCGAACCCGATGAGGAGGCAGCACTGGCCGCCAAGGCCATTGAAGCCGCCGTCGAAGAGGTCGCCAATGAGCCCGAACCAGAAACAGAGCCGGAACCCGAACCGGAGCCTGTTGTTGTCTCTGTGAGTGGAGTGGTCCTCGATGCAGAGGAGGTCAACAAAGCGGTGCAAAGTTTGCGTGAGGATATGGATATCAAGGCGGATACGCCGCAATCCGAACGTGATCTGCAAATTGACACAGACACCGAGGAGAATGCCGACGAGGCAGATAGCAGCGGACCCACCTTGAAGATCGATGAAACGCCAACACAACAACAGGAGCAGCAAGACAACAGCAACAGTAGCAACAGCAACAGTTCGTCTGACAAATGTGACAATCGCAGCACCAGCAAATCACCTGAACTCAAAGTGAGAAAGTCACCGTCAACGCCGACCCAGCCATCAGTGATAACGAAGATGCCGCTGCTGTTGCCCATGCCACCAACGGTTGCTGCTGCTCTGGCCATTAACAACAACAATTGTAATGTGTCTGCGCGGCCAGTGCACAAAATTGAGCCACCCACCATTAGTAAGTTGCAACAGCCGCTTGTGCAGCCAGTTCAAACTGTGTTGCCAGCGCCCTCGGCAACTGTTACCACTCCAACAGCATCAGCAACAGCAGCTGCAACAAATCCTACTGTTGCTGCTGCCGCCGCTCGGCCTCTGACACCCGTCATCAATTTGGATTTGTCGAATGTTATTGCCAATTGCTCGAATACACCTAGTAGCAATAGCTCTGCGTCGCTATCCTTTGGCAGTCCCACAACAACACTGAAAACAATGCCGCAGGCTTCGACGCCAAAACAATTGCCATCAACAACAGTACAGCAGCAGCAACAGTTGCAGCAGCTGCCGCCGCAACGTACACCATCTTTGATCATGCAGCCGCCGACGATTTCGATACCAGAGCAAGCGCCGCATTTTGTTGTGCCACATCTCATATTGTCACCACAACAACAGCAACAACAGCAGCAACAGCACCAGACGCCTCCTGGGGCCTTTATGATGGGCATGCGTGCACCATCGCCGCATAGTCCGTTGTTGTCGCCGGGACGCGGCGGTACGCCCAATCGTCAGCTAAGTCCAGCAGCTAGGCCAGTTGTTATGACAGCACAGCAGCAGCAGCAACAACTGTTGCATTCGCCCACTGGCAGCAACAGCAATCTCAACATGAGCCCGCTGCCTAGTCCCACATCGCGTGCTACTGCAACAACAACAACCACATCGCCGACAAGCAGCGTCAAGTTGCCGCCAAACACGCCCAACAGCTATCTACCGCGACAGCAACAACAACAGCAGCAAATACAGCAATCAAAGTCGGTCATCGAGTTGCAATCATCGGCGGGTGCACCAACAGCTGCACAATTGTTGCCGTTGCCAATGCCATTGCAGAAGATGCCAGCATTGCCGGTGTCGCATCATCCGACAATCATTAGCAAAGTTGTCACCGTGCAGCCGCAGCAGGCAATACAAACCAGCCAGTTGACCAACTCGCCACCCATGGGCAGTTTGCCGCCGCACAAAAATCTGCATATAAGTGCGCAGCAGCAGCAGCAACATCAACAACACCAACAACAGCAGCAGCAACAGCTCTCGCCACAAATGTTGTCCAAGATGAATTCGCAACAGCAACAGCAGCAATTGCAAAAATATATGCAGGTGCATCAGCAAATGTTGGATCGTAAGCCGCCGCAGCAGCGGCAACAACAACAGCAGTTGCCGCCACAGCATCAGCAACAACAGCACATGCAACAGCAAATGCAACACCCGCCGCTGTCGCCAGGTCTTCATCATTCACTGCCCACGCAGCAGCAGCAGCAACAACAACAGCAGCAGCATCAAGCTCGTCAGCAATATCAAGCTCAACAGCAGCAACATCAACAGCAGCTGCAACAGCAACATCAGCAACAAATGCATCAGCATCAACAACAGCAGCAGCTGCACATTCAAAAGCTGCAGCAACAATTGCAAACACAACAGCAGCAACAGCCACTAACACACTTGACGACGCCATCAATGTTTACACAGCAGCAGCAGCAACATCAGCAACTGCCTCGCAACTTGCAGCAACAGCAAGTGAGTCCTACTGGACTCAATGCAAGCGCCCACAGCTCGCAGCATAGTCCACAGGCGCAGCAGCAGCAGCAACATACCTCAGCAATACTGGTACGATCGTCACCACAACAACAACAACAACAACAACAGCAGCAGCAGCAACAACCACAAACGCTGAATGTTATACAAAGTGCGCCGCCGGCCCAGAAGATCATTGTGCAGCAGCAGATTGTGCCCGCCCCAACAGCGACCACAGCCATACACTATCCACCACTACCCAAGGATACAACAGCTGTCGTGGACTCGTCACCTGCACCAGTGTTGCCACTGAAGACATCGGAAGGTGTTTCGGTGATACGCACGCCAACGCCAACCATCAACTTGGCGGGTTCACCGCAGGCGAATAAGGCAGCCACTGCAGCTGCTGCCGCCGCCTCTTCACTGCTCACCGAGGAGAATTTGATCAAGATTTCGCAACCTAAGCAGGATGAGCTTATCGAGCAGGACTCGAAAGAGGTGGACAGCGATTACTGGTCAGCCAAGGAGGTCAACATTGATAGTGTCATCAAGAAACTTGATCCAGCAACAGCTGCTGCGGCCAAGGAAGACAATCAAAACAAGCGCACAGCAACACAACAACAGCAGCAGCAACAACAGCAGCAACAGCAACAAGTTGTTGTGCAACAACAACAGCAGCAGCAGCAACCGCTTCAAAAGCAGTCGCCGCCAGTTGAGGAGATTTCAAAGCCAGCTTTGGCCACAGAACCCCCTTCAACAGGTGGTGCCGCAACAACAGCAGCTGCGACAGCGGCTGCAACAATTGCTGCTACGGCAACAATGGCTTCCAATGCTTCCAATGACCACGACACCGAGGATGAAACTGAAACGCGTCAGATGAGCATAAAGACCCTAAAACTTGGTCGACCGCCTAGCGCACGCGGCGGCACTGCCAAACGTGGCCGCCAACCACGAGGCGCCAAGGCCAAACAAGGTGCTGTCGTCGTCGCCAGTTTGCCGGCAAATGCCAACGATGCCAGTCTGCCGCTGTCACCGGGCGATAACGGGGTCCACACTCGTCTGCGCAAACCAGCAACGGCACCTGTGACGCGCGGACGCAAAGGTAGACCGCCGCGTAATTTGCTGCTGCAACAGCAGCAACTTCAACAGCAACAGCTGGCACAGCAGCAACAGTCGCAGTCGAAAGAGGCTGTTGCCCCAACAACAACGCCCACAGTTGCCCCAATTCCTGTGCCCACAGCTGCAGAGAAGAAGGCACGCAATCAGGCTTTGACGCAAACAAGCGGCGGCTCCAGCGAGGACATTTACGAGTTTAATGATGATGCATGCGATGCAGAGCCCAAGGTTAAGGCAACCACAATCACTACTGCACCATCAGCAACAACAGTAACTGCAGCAACCACAACAAATGCAGCAGCAGCGGCAGCTGCTGGTGAGGAAACGCGTCCACGTCTCATACTAACTATCAACAAGCTCAAGAACAGCAGCGAACTTGAGGCACAAACAGAGCAACAGTCGCAGCAGCAACAGTCCCAGCAGCAGCAGCAGCAGCATTCGCATCCTCAGCTGGACCACAACTCGGACAGCTGTGAGTCCACAAGCACGCGCAAATCGCGTCGTCTGCAAGAGAAAGAAGACCGCAGCACTGTGGATGACATCATTGAAGATGTGGTGCGAAATACAAACACACAGCAGCTACAACAACAATTGCAACAACAGCTGCAGCAGCAGCAACAGTTGCCTAAGGGCGCACAAACACCACCGCGTCGCTCTGGTCGCAATGCACAGGCAAAGAAAGCAGATGCAGCACAAACGCCTAATGCTGTGGGCAGGCCCAGGCGCTCTAAGGATCGCAAGACGATTTGCGAGCTGCCAGCTAGCATGCAGCAGCAGGAGGAGGCAACACCAGTGTTGCTGCCACCACCGCCAGCAGCAACAACGGCGACAGCAGCAACAGTAGGAACAGTGGCGGCGCCACCAACAGTAGCAACCCCAGCAGCAACAGTTGTTGTAGAAACACAGCAACAGCAACCACAGCAGCAACCTCAACAACAACCACAACAGCCACCTCAACAACAACAAAAGTTGCCAGAAGTTAAGGAACCACAACAACAGCCGGCTGTCATTGAACCACTGCCGCCGCCGCCTCCAGCACCACCCGTGGTCATCTCGAAACCCACACCGCAACACCCCAAGAAGAAGGCAATTGCCGCTGCCGAAATCGAGTCCTATCAGGCCATCAACTCATCCATGCCGCCCATGCATCAAACCGCTGCACCAGCAGCGACACAAAAGATAACGGGCGGTGCAGCGGATGCGGTCAGCAAGGCTCTGATTGACCCGGTCACAGGCATCATTACGGCCGGAATGCCGCAGGGCAAGGAAGGTAATTTGCCGGCAGCGAATGCGGCGGCGCCCGCCAATAGCAGCAATGAGGCAACCCCACTACAGCAGCAGCAACAACAACAACAACAGCAGCTGCAGCAGCATCAACAACAGCAACCGTTGCAAATCAGCGCCACAGTTATTGCCCCAGTCACACCCCTAACAACACTGAGCAAACCGGTGCAGCTTCAGGTGCAGGATAACAAACCGCTGAGCGTGCTGGTCAAGAGCAATACCACGCCCAATACACAGCCTACGCTGCTCATACAGCACCAACAGCAGCAGCAACAACAACAGCAGTTTACGCAACAGCAGCTTCAACAGTTGCCCAACAAGCAGCCTCTGGTGCTGACAACTGTCTTGCAGCATGCGCAGCACAGCACAGTGCGTCCACCGCAACCACTCAAGGCGCATGTGCTAAATCGCGAGAAGAATCTACAGCAACAGCAACAACAGCAGCAGCAGCAGCAGCAACAACAACAACAACAGTTGACGCCCAACAAGCAACAGCAACCAGCGCATGCTGGCCACATGTTGCTCACAGATGCTGCCGGCAATCCACAGCTGTTGCAGCCAAATATTATGGCTCGTCACCTGATAGGACAACAGCAGCAGCAGCAGCCAACACCACAGCAACAGCATCTGTTGGTGAATATACCACCACCAGCAGCGCATTCGCCGCACTCGCCGCGCATAACAGTCGCGCAACAGCAGCAACCCAATCCTGCGCCACTGCAGCAGCAACAACAGCAGACGCTGGTCATCAAGCAGGCTAATGCTGTTAATGCAGTAACAGCACCACATCCACAAATCTTGCATGTGGTTAGCTCGAAGGCTTCAGTTTTGCCACAACAGCATCAACAACAACAGCAACAACTGCCAAACCAGCAGCAGATAAACAAGCAAAACTTTGGTTATGCTCAACAGGCGCCGCCACAGCAACAGCAGCAGCAGCCAGTGGTGCAACAGCAACAACTGTATAAACCACCAGTGCAACAACAGAAGAGTTCACCACCGATGCAGCTGACTCCACACAATCTGCTGTTGCCCACACATCATCCGGCGCTGTTGTTGCAGTCAAAGCCAGCGGTGCATTTGCAGCCGCAACAGCATCAATTGACGCCATCACCACCGCCCGGTAAGCCCAATCCAGTGGTGCATAGTCTACAGGCGGCGGGTCAAATGATGCCAGGCAGCATTGGCAGTCCACCACCGATGAAACCAGGACAGCAACAAGCCAACACTGCAGCTGCAGGTAAGTTTTCAACGGTGCTCCTCCAGCATGGACAACTCTCGACTAATTGTGCACTTTATAATTTTGTTTATCCAGTTATGCGTACCGCCATACCAAACATCAGTCCGCAGGGACAGCCGCGCGTCTCGCCGTTGGTGCTGCCACCGGGAATGCCCGGTGTGCCGCCACCCTTCGAAGCCAGCATGGTAAGTCATCCTTCATATCCATCACTAATACTAAAACCAAGATTGCTTGCTGGCAAGCTTTTACTAGTTACTGACTAACTTACTAACCTTTAACATAATGCTAATCCCCAATGGACGCAGCATGATCTGGGCGTCTATGTGAGCGGTCGTTGCACACAGAGCCCGCCGCCCGCCCATCAGCAGGCATCGCCCATAACACCGGTAATGCACAAGTTTTACATGCGGAACTTTGAAGTAGCGTAACCCAAGTCTCGTCCCCACAACCTAACAGCTAACAATTAACATTGACCAAGCAGTCGTCTGGCAAGCATTTTCTAATTTCCTTTTCTTCTTTCACTTGCAGAATGATACGACACTTCGCGCTATGCTGTACCAGCATCACATAATGCGTAGCACTGACTACGATGACAAAATGATCAGCAACAGTCCGCCACTGGAGCTGCGTCGCCCGGGCAGTGGACCGCCGCGCACCATTGCTGTGCCGCACAGCCTGCAGAGTCCACAGGATCGCACCGCAGCTGGTAAGCAGCAGAGCATAAATCTCGAATTCCACTTGATACCAGACTTAATCCACTTTTCAATCTCGCTTACAGACTCACCGCAGATGGCTCAGGTGTATGTGCACAATGCTCGCATTCCGCACGCCCATTTCAGCGATATGGCGACGCGTGGCGGTTACTATGAGAGCGCTGGCATACAGTTGGAGCCACCGCCGGCGCATCGAGCGGCGGCTTCGATTAGTGTTGTGGTGCCACCACCGCCATCAGTCTCCTCCAGCAGTCCGTACATCGGTGGCGGTGCCTCAGTATCTGTCTCCCTGCATCCCAGCCAGGCCAAGCTCTTGGAGCAACGCGAACGTGAACGTGAAAACGAACGTCTCTCAATGGTGGCAGCAGTTGGTGAGTATTTCTCACCTCTCGAACAACACACAGCAGCAGCAGTCATAACACATTCCCATCCTCTTTAATTCGCAGCCAAGCAGCAGCAGCAGCAGGATCATCTATCGTCATCTGTGCTGCACGGCGGCATCGAACTGCCCGGGCAACAACAACAACAACCAGGTCCACCACCACCGCCGGCAATTGCGCCCCCACCAGGTGATTCGCTTGTCACGCTGTTGCAACGCTATCCAGTGATGTGGCAGGGTCTGCTTGCGCTGAAGACCGATCAGGCGGCAGTCCAAATGCACTTTGTGCACGGCAATCCGAATGTGGCGCGCGCCTCGCTGCCCAGCCTGGCGGAGAGCACAACGCCCCTGTTGCGCATCGCTCAGCGCATGCGTCTCGAGCAGACGCAGCTCGAGGGTGTTGCCAAAAAGATGCAGGTGCGTAAAAGCATTCCAAAAAATCGATTCGTCGATCAGTAATCGTTGAATTGAATGATAATTATAAATTAGCTGGCTTCGGCTTAAAGCATTAGGAAAATCACTAATCACAAATTATTAATTTTAATTACTTACTCCATAGGTGGACAAGGAGCACTGTATGCTGCTGGCTTTGCCATGTGGTCGCGATCACGCTGATGTGTTGCAGCATTCGCGTAATCTGCAAACTGGTTTCATCACGTATCTGCAGCAGAAGATGGCCGCTGGCATTGTGAATATACCGGTGCCGGGCAGCGAGCAGGCTGCCTATGTGGTGCACATATTCCCCGCTTGTGATTTCGCCAACGAGAATCTGGAGCGTGCTGCGCCCGATCTCAAGAATCGTGTCGCCGAATTGGCGCATCTATTGATTGTCATTGCAACCGTCTAGCCAGGCTAGCCAGGCGGAAGGCTTCCATCGGATTTACAAATTGAAACAAGAACAACCACAACAACAACAACCGGCAATTCCTTTATATATTACCAGCCAGAACAAATTAATAACAACAACTGAGACAACAACCACATGTAAAGTAATCAAAGTGAAAACAAACAAGCAACCAATAATACAACAACTACCAACTACTACTACAACAAACAAAAACAAGTTACGCTCTTCTAGTATTTTAAGTAATTTTAAATAGCGATTAAACAAAACAAAAGTTTAAGGAAGCAAAAAGAAAAGAAAAGAAAACCTTAAAAAATCTAAAAAGTAAAGAAGATGAAAGTAAAAAATGCAAACTTTATTGAATATATAAATAGATGCAAGAGACAGAGACACAGAGAGAGGGAGAGAGTAAAACACATTTGAGGCCAAACTCATACTGTATGTAAAAACGATCAAATGTTTGTTGGCAACTAACTATTCACGATCCAATGTAAATCCGTAAAACTAAAACAAAAAACAAAAAACAACAACAACAACACGTAAACAGCCCAAAAAAAAAAAACCAACAACAAGTGCTAATTGTATTTGTCGAAATCTTCAATTCGTTTCTTTCGTTTACATTTTTTTCTTTAAATATACATAATAAATAATTTAAATTTAACAACTTTTTGAAAGCTTGCAAAGTATATCGTTAAGTTTGATCTCAAGAAAGTTTTTATTTTTTGCTTAATTTAAAATGAAAATGAAAATGATAATGAAAGAAAACAAAACAAAAAAATGAAAAACGAATGTGAATGAAAAATGCTTAAGGAAAGAAAAAACCTAACTGTTTACTGTACTACATACTACTACCATTACATACATACAAGCATACATACATGTAAACCTACTATCCTCTTAACAAAAAAAAACTCAAAAAAACAAACAAAAAACAAAATGAGTAAAGAAAGCAACACGTTTAAGTTTTTGATTGGTGAATAACTTCACATACACACACACACACAGACAACCACACCAACAACAACAACAAGAAGAAGAAGAAACACACACACATACGCCCTGCCTCAGTTACTGCTTGCATTTTACAAAGTTTCGAAAGCCCTAATTAAGAAGTAGACGTAGTTTAACAGATCCTATAGAGTCTCCTCCAACTACAACTATTCTTTATTCTAATTTGTTTCAAAGTTTGTTCCTCGCCTCCATGTGGTGCACGAGCCAATCAACGAGGCTCGCTTGTGTCGCATGGACCCGAAGAACACCATTGAGCGCCACCTGTCGCCAACAACAAGAACTGCTGTTTAAGCACAATTAGGTTTTTAGTTGCGCCCAGAGGCTTTTTTCCTACAATTACAAACATATTACAACATATAAATACATGAATACATACAACATACATGCATACATATATACACACACACACACACCTACATATAAATTACAATTATTAAACATCTATTTAATTATTATAAACAAATATGTGTTAAGCCAAATATTTTAACATTTAGAGACAAGCTTCTTATTTCCTTGTTGCTTATAATATATACTTATATATATATCTATATCCATTTTCGGATTGCAAATTGGCCACCAAAAATCCCTTCAACGAGGAGGTGCCTCTGAAATGGGCGGCTCCCCGTTGCTTGGCATTTTTGGATGTTGTTGCCATTGTGTCCAAGATCCGTTCCCTGTTTCAATCTTTTCCGCCTGTGTTTTGCTTGATAACGTCAAATAGCAACTATAACAACAAAAACAACAACAAGAACAAGAACACCATCACTGCCACAAACACTACACGGAATTAATTCAAGCAAAGACGTTGTTTCCATTCTTCTAATTTAAATGTTTTAGTTCTCTTTTGCGCGAAACTTTGTAAACTGCTAGGGCAGTAGTCGTAGTGCGTATTTATATATATATTTAACTATATATATGTACATATACACATAAAAACATATATTTTAAGCCCATTGCTGACTAAAAGAAAACACATACAGACACCCAATACACAATACACAATACACACAAATATATATATATATATATATATATACACACAAATTTATATATGTATGAGAGTAAAGAAAAATGAAGATGATAAAAGAAATCCCCTCTGTACACTCCTTAAACTTAAACGTTTTCACGCCCACTTGTAAATTATGTGACGAAAAAGCAAAAAACAACTGTAAAATATTTAAATTATTTAGCGTCTAAACGATAATTCATGTACATGTAAATACAGTTTAATTAGTGTTTAGCGCGTATTTAGTTGTATGTTTTAAAACTAAAACTGTACATTATATAACACGATAAAGATACGAGATATGAAAAATGATCAGAAGTAAATCGCAAGTAAAAACATATTTGTCAGTAACACACAACAAGAAGAAGAACAGATGAAACGCTATTGTTTTAAGACATTTTTAGTTATTTTTAAGTTAAATAATGATGAAGAAACCGATTAAATTACACTTATTTCTAAGTGAATTAATAAACAAATTCAATAAACTTTTTCTGTTAAACCATTTGTTTCATTTATTTTCAAAAACCTTTTGATTTTCTTCTCTGCTCTAAAGAAAAAGTGTCCCCAGTTCATTCACAATAGTTGTTGGTTGTACGATAGACCGTTATGAGCCCACAGAAAATAAAAAGAGAATCCATTAGCGAAATGCAACATATATATATATATATGAACACACAAACACATAAATATTTATATATATATATAAATATAGATCTATATATACATATATATAGATGTTAATGTTATACTTGTAATTAAATAAATTCTATACCTATGCATTATGTGCGGAAGTTTAATTAACATATATCTGAAATACTAAAAAACAGTTCTTAAGCCTGCAGCAGCAATTGAAAGCTTAAAGCTTAAAGTCATTGGATTAATAACAAAATATCTAAAACTTGACTGGCAAAGTTGATTGTGCAGTGAGAACAGTTTGCGGATAACGGATGCCAAGTAATAGAAGCGGCTGTAAAATTAACATTTAACAAACTGTTAAGCTGCAACAGCTGACTTGCGCACATTTAGTGTTATCGATATACAAATATTACCATCGAAATATTGAGCATTGCAAGGGGACGTATTTTTATTATTTATTTGTTAATAATATATAAAGGAGCAACCAAATAGTGGTGATTAAGTGTTAACAACCCGCAGACATGGCAAATCTAATACAAAAAGGTAGGCACTCTTGCTACAAGCATGTTCAATCGTGTTAAATTGGCATCAGCTTCAGCTGTTTCTGGTTTCTGGTTATACAATGTACGAAACTATTTACTCACTATTTGGTAGGCCTGCCTCTAACGTCGGCGCGGACGCCACTGCTGCAGCTGATGCGCCATCGCGGCAAGATTAACATACAGCGACCCAAGGAGCCGCATTATGAGCGGGCACGTGTCATTGCCGTCACACAGCCCAAATATCCAGAGCCGCCTAAGGCTTTAACCTGCTTTCAGTCGCGGGCGCAACGAACGGCGGCGCAACTGGAGAATCCCTACAATGCGATCATAGCGCGCGAGGTGCGCAACTGGCTGGATCACTCCCGCCTAGTGGCCATCTTTCATTTGAACTCCATCACAGCCGATGAGATCTTTCGCGTGCGTGTTCAGCTGCACAAACAAAATATGCATCTGAAATCCTACGGCCGGAAGATCATTGCCCAGGCTGTGACCGGCACACAATACGAGGCGATTATGCCGCTGTTCCACTCCAATCACTGCATCGTCTTCTCGCCGGATCAGCAGCGTGTGGGCGCTCTGTTGCGCCTCACCCGCAAAGTGCCGCAAATGGTGCTGCTTGGTGGCATTGTGGAGAACACGCTGCTCAGCCGCAACGAGCTGATCAACTTTGCCCAGCTGCCCGGCCTGCAGTCGGCCCAGGCCCAGCTGGTACAGACGCTCAACATGGCGGCAGGCAATGTGGTGCAACAGTTGCAGGCGCATCAGTGCAATCTGGTCAAGGTGCTGGACGTCCATGCCAAAGGCGGAAGCGATGCGGCGCCGACAACGGATGTGAAGGAAACAAATACGTAAATTATAATTAAATAAGACAGTAGACACTCGTTAAATGGAACTGTAAAATCACAGAGAAAGTCCTCATTTTGTAAGCCATATGTAAAATTTTAGACTTAATAAATATGGTTTTTTAAATGAGTTTTGAGTTAAGTCCAGTTAAACCAACAAAAATGATTTCATGTGCTTAGAGTTGCAATTAACGAGCAACCATTGTAAGAATAACAGCAACAAAAAAAATAGAATATATTCAATTTGTCTTTCATACTAAAATTACAAACTTAAACTGGCTCTATATGTATGTATGTAACTAGATTGCACTTTTCCAAACGGCCTGGAATGTTGGCGTCAGCGGCCAAGTCCATGTCAAGGCCTTAGGAGGAGCTGATCGTGGTCGCCATATGATGCCAGCGCTGTCTGCAATTAAAAGCCAAATTGGCCAGCGCCTCGGCGGCATCCAGTTCGTCCTTGTGATGCAGCAGCCAACGCTCGCCACGTGCTGCAGCGGTTGCATCACTGGTAAACAGCAACTGGCTCGGCATGGCCATGGGTCGTTCCTGGCCACCGCATTTTTGCCTGTAAAAGTAAGCACACATTTCTGTAGAGCCGAGCTAAAATACCCTTGCAGGGATGCTACAATATGTTGGGCATATTCTGCATATTACAGCTAAATTTTGGTTCGAGCATAAAGACATTGATTTTGAGTTAGATATCTTTAACAATAGCCGACAACTTTGTGGCAGCGTAGTCCAAAAAGATTAGTTTAGACGGCTGTCGATGTAAACACATAGATCAGATTTGGCCCATTGTGAAACAACTTTCATTAAGAATTGAAATATTGAGATACCAATTGGAAGACCCAGAATATGTACTTATTGAGATGACTTTTAGAAGTTATCTCCCTCTTTATCAGTCTCGCTGCAAGGACTTTTACTGTCATCGTTTTACCTGCTCATATTCCACTCGATGTGATAGTTGTGCCTGTCCGGCGTAAATCTGGCTGCGCTCTCCAGCCACTTGTTCAGCTGAGTGCCATTGTTATCAGTGCCACCTGTTGTCGTCATGCTGTCATCATCCAGGGCATTGCTGTCGCGCAGGTATTTCTCCATCATCTGCTGTTTGTACTTGGCCTTGCCCACCGGCACCGTGGGCAAAATGGGCACACGGCAGTTCTTATTGCGATCTGGCTGCGCCGTGGATTCAACGTAGAAGTTGGGCTTGTATGGTGCGGAACAGGAGGAGGAGGCATTGTGGCCATTGCTATCAGTGCCTGTGCTGCGACTCGATAGCTCGTCTTCATCCTCGGCATCGTCATCATCGTCAGGATCATCATCATCATCATCGTCGGCAGCGCATGGACCACGCATGTCCTCCTCCCAAATGCTGTCCTCGGACGAGATGCTAAACTGCTCCACATTGCCGCGAGCGTTGTGATTGTAGTTCTTGATTAGATGGCCCCATGACTTCTTTGCCTTTTCGCGTTCCGAGTTTTTTAGCTTGCGCCGCCAGTTGGCAAACCAATTACAGATCTGTGTATACGTCAGTCCCGTCTCTCCGGCCAGTAGTTTCTTCTCCTCCCTGCTGGGATACGGGTTGTCGCGGCGCCGTATCAGCCAATCCTTGAGCATGCGCTTAATATCCGGCGTAAACAGCCGCTTCGTAGCCCGAGCCAGTTGCAGCTCATCCTCCGGTGGCCAGGCACGTCTAAAATTATTGAGTCAGAATTTGTTTTCATATTCCTCCCTCAACCCCGATCACTCCTCACCTGCTGTGGCGACGATTGCGCTTGGGGCGACACGATTTCTCCATGGCACACACCTGCCGGGAAGAGAGAGAACGAAAATATTTGAGATATTTGCTGAGATCGTGTGCAATCCCCCAGTTTATTGCTCATCCCAATTAAGCCAATCGACGACGCGAAATGCGCTGTAAACCAAATACAAAATACAGTTTCAAAACTTTTTGGGTGGGTGGCGCTATTTCTGTCCCAACGGCGATCGCCGAGAAAATTGTTCATGTTTTTTGCTCTATTGCCGTTGTTTTTATCCGATAAATCAAAAAAAAAAACACTGTCACACACACACACACATACAGAGAAAGAGAAAATAATCGGAGGAGAGAGAAAGTATCACACGATCAGATCAAATCCAAAACTCTAAAGAGTTATGCTTAAAGGTCACTGCAAATATTTGACATGCATTCGAAATGCCAATTTTAATTCATCTGGTCACAATATGTATTTCTCGCATTCATTGATAAAAACTTTGGTGGCCATGTTTTTCAAGTAAAGTATGCCAAAATGTATATATCTACATATATCTGTGCTTATGTATACATCTTATAGACATATCAAAAACTGTCTATAAAAGTGTTTGCGCTTCTTGGCCAATTTTCAAGTACGCTCATCTTTAACCCTTCAAAGCGAACTTTTGATTTTTAATTTGGCAGCTTATTGCTAATATTTATTTGTTATCACTTTTTTGATATGTGTGTTATCACATATTATATAATCTCAACATAACACAAAAGAACAATAGACTTGTTTTTTTAGAAAATAAATTATCTATTTGCCCGAAAATTGTTTAAATGCTCTCAATGGCAAATTCAATTGAAAAGTTTGCCAAATTTTCTTAGAAGGCCTGGGTAACAGTGGGTCATTGCTCAGCATGGATAAATTCACCCACCTGTAAATATTCAGTTTCAGTTTTCTGAAAATGTTTTTTTTTTGTTTTTTGTTCTATTTTTTGTTCTAAGAACGCGACAAGATAAACGTTTCGATCGTCCAAGTCTCAAAAGGCAAACTGAACGCTCGTCTAATTTTCAAAAACTGCCCAAGATGCTTTCGAATCATTTTCGGCGGCGCTACGATTGCCATTCGGAAAAGCGTCGGCACTTCGGATAACGAGAAAACAAGAAAAGAGAAAACTCACTCGCACTTATCACACACGAGTGGGGCACTTTCAGTCTATTTACAAGATTCGGGAAAATATTTGCAGGTACACACATGCAACATATAATGCCTATTTTCAAAAGAATCGCTGAACGTTCGTGTTCCGGCATACGCTACCCCAAAGCCAAACATGATCGGTGAGTGGCATATGCCGACGAGTGTAGAGTGCAAGAAATTTACTTTCGCTCTCGGATCAATTGCGAGCGAGCAATGGCCATGGTTGTGATTAAATTTAAATTGTGTTGCAAGTCATTTTCAAATGTTTTACGCTTGCACACGGAACTTTCGAAGAGCATTATTTATAAGACACATAAAACTCAAAATGCAAATAGGAAGTCATAAACTTTAGTTAATTTAAAAAAATAAATAAATCAAATTTTAACGATCCTTATATTTGAATTTAACCGTCAATTAAAAGCACGCTCTTGATGTGTACACACTGCTACAGACAATGCAAATATTCGCCTTGCCTGCACTCTAATGCATACCATATAAAAATCCTTCATAGGCACACAAATCATCATTTGATTAAGGTTATTTTGGTTCCGTATTATGTGAATAATTTTGAGCATAAAATATCGCAGTTCTCCAGAGTTGCCTGCGTTGCGCATGTATATCGGCAAATGGTGCAGACAAGTTGGCAGCGCTGCATTTGCAGTGTGTACACACTAGATTTATTGTAAAATTCAATTGTTTATATCTAGAACGTAATAATTCGCAGAAAATTTTATTGGTTCATTTGGTAAACGGATACGGCTAGTCATCGCTATGAACACATCGGTGCGCTACGAGCGCTGCCAGCAAATACAGCTGGGCGTGCTCCCAGAATCCCAAGTGGGCGTCACCATGCCCGACCCCGACATGCCCCAGGGAACGGGCAACGTAAGTTGAAAGTTGTCAAAGTCTTTGTTCACTTTGATTCGACACTGACTCATTTTCGGTGCGCCCTAATTTAAATTGGTGATTTTATGGCATTTATGGCTGCAGGTGCTATGCACACATGACGGAGTGCTGCTGAAGAAGGCGAATGCGGAACACATCGCAGAATTGAACACCAGCGGCTCCCTCTCCCTGGTGGAGTACACGCTGCCACGGCGTCGCCTCTATTTGGAGTGGCAGCCGAACGATAGCATTATGGTGGCCAACGATAGTCAGGATCAGGGCGATTGGGCGCTGGTCGATAGAATATCGGGTCGGACACGCACCACATCCGAATGCAATGCGTTCAACACAAAGCCCGTGGAGCTGGGCAGCAATGGGAATGGTGGTGGTTTGATGGCAACGCGTGCTCGAATAATGCGCGCCTTGATGGATGATCTGGCGGCGGTTGAGGTGGGGAATCGCGGACAGACCATACGATTCCTGCGCAAGTCGGACAGTGGCGTCCACTGCGAATTCTTCTTTCACAATGGCAATGCTGAGCTATTTTTGCGCTCGATGCGCCAGCAGCATTTCATCGAGAGCTCCGAGACGAGTCGCAATGGCAGCGAGGAATACGCCATATTAAATACTGAGAATCAAAAGCTGAAGAAGACATTCGCCGAACTGGACATTGGTGAGATCAAGGCGAGTCATTTGCCACGCGAGAGCTGGTTGCCCAATAAATTGGTCGGCTTCCTCGGCACCATACCGGACTATGTGCAGCCATCATTTCAACGATCGCCCAAATCGCGACCCAGTTCGCTGGTGCACGGCGATCGGCAAACGTCGCCGGATCAGAACTATCAGTTCATCAAGATGAGTGGCAGCACCAATAGCGCCTGCTCCTCCAACAGTCACAGTCGCGGCGAGAGCGCCGACAAGTCGCCAGCGGACGCTGAACTGGACAACCTGAATGCCCAGGACGAGAAGATAGTTAACAATTTGCCAGCGCGACAGAGTGTGCATCGTGGTAAGTAGATTTGAACTAAGAGAAAGGGATTCATTTGAATATTGATTGGATTTGATTGCAGGCCAAGCACTGAACGAGAAGCAGTGGCTGGAATTTCGAATGGACGATGGACGCATCTCGGATAGCTTGCGCGTCAAAGAGCTCATCTTTCGCGGCGGCATTGTGCCGAGTCTGCGCGCCGAGGTCTGGAAATATTTGCTGAACTACAATCAGTGGTCCGATACGGAACAGGAGCGCATCGAGCGGCGCAAGCAGAAATCGGTGGAATACTACACAATGAAGGCACAATGGCTGTCGATGACAAACACGCAGGAGTCGAATTTTAGCGGCTATCGCGATCGCAAGTGTCAAATTGAGAAGGATGTGAAGCGCACTGATCGCTCGCAGCAGTTCTATGCCGGCGAGGATAATCCCAATGTGGAGTTGCTGCAGGGCATTCTGATGACCTATGTGATGTACAACTTTGATCTGGGCTATGTGCAGGGCATGTCCGATCTGCTGGCGCCCATACTGGAGAATCAGGTGAACGAGGTGGATGCGTTTTGGTGTTTTGTCGGCTTCATGGACATGGTGCTGGGCAATTTTGACATGGATCAGGCGGGCATGAAGACCCAATTTGCCCAGATCCGACGACTGCTCGAGGTGGCCAATGCACCACTGTTCAATTACATGTGCAGTCACGATTCGGACAACATGTACTTCTGTTTCCGCTGGCTGCTCGTCTGGTACAAGCGGGAGCTGGACAACGAGGATGTGCTCCGGCTCTGGGAGTGTCTGTGGACGCGTCTGCCCTGTGCCAACTTTCACCTGCTCATCTCTGTGGCGCTACTCGACCAGGAGACCAATGTGATTATCGATCGAAAATACGAATTCACCGAGATCCTAAAACATGTCAACGAACTAACCGGCACCATCGATTTGAAATGCACCCTGGAAACGGCAGAAGCCATCTATCTGCAGCTGAAGGCATCCGAGGCGTTGCCCAATGATATACGTCACATTATTGGGCAGCCGCTGCTGCCACCGGCGGCTAGCGAGGAGCGCAATGGCAGCGAGAACGATGAGGCGACCAATTCGGATGATGGTTTCGATGAGCTGCGCGAACTGACGCCGGAGGAGAAGCGGCGCAACCAGATGCTACTCGAGGAGGCATACGAGAGATCCCTGATCTTGCATCACATATAGTTCGTTCGAACAATGCCAACGGAAACCAACATGCGCAATTTAACATAACTGTAGCCTTTAAGACTCAAAGTTTACTATATATATCCAGCTGTCGAGCTGACGACCTGACGACCTGACGAGCTGTCGAGCTGGTGACGCCCCCAATTTGGTGGCGCCAGGGGCGTCGCTGTTGAAGTGCTTTATATGCAATTGCACACAGTTTATACATTGTATATTATACATATTTGTACGTTTTGTATTTATTGTAAGTTCTTTTCCTATCTCCGCCACCCTACCCCCAACCCCATCAATTGGTCCTAAAAAAAGGTCGCAACGAAATTTCAATTCAGCGAAATTAGAATTAGTTCTGTGTATGTCAATTTATCATTGGAAATTCCTTGATTATCGCAATGCTAAAAGCAGCTTTTGTTGCCCCTAATTAAGTTTAACTCAATTACTGTGAATATACAAGCATATATATATATATATATATATATATATATATATATATATATATATATATATATATATATATATATATATATATGGATATCTATAAATTGCGTAGTAAAAACGAAAACAAACACCAAACGACGTCAATTTGTTTATACTTTTACAATTATTGCTTAATAGCTCAAATTCTTCTAGGTTTATACGAGTAAAAAACTGTATAGCACTCAAAGTTTCGACTGCTATCAACCCCGAGTTATATACACATCAATTTGCTTATACTTTTGCAATCGAAAGTTCGGAATTTTACGCTTCAATCAGGTACAAATCTCCAAAATCCGACTTCATTTGGCTGACATATTAATTTTTTGCGATTTGTATGCCAAATTTGCATATTTAAAATGTTTATGCAAAGTCATGATGCAGTATTTTATTTACGATTTCGTCGGAACGTGAAAATATATCTATATATTTATATATATAGGGTTATAACTTATCAGAAGTTTCGCTGGATTTCCCAGCTCCCAATTCAAAATGCATTTATTTATTGTAATTTTGGAAATTTATTTTTCATATATTTATCTTGTTGTTGCTGTAGTTGTGTTGTAATTATCATACTTTAATTAAGATTTATACTTAGCATCTCTAATTTAAATTGTTATTTGCTCTTGTCTGTTGGTGCAACTGTTTTTTGTTTTTTTCTTTTCTTTCTTTCTTTTCATTCTTTATTATTATGGATTTTTGTTGTAGTTTAATGGAGTTGAAGTGCAAACAAAATAGGATTTCCATTTGATTTATATAGTTAGGATTTATATAATTCAATATATGTACGTTCCTTGCGGATGGGGGTGGGGTGGTGTAGGGAGGGCATGGAGGTACAGTCACCAATTACATAAATTGATTTAAATTAAGAAAAATTTGATTTTGTAATAAACATTATAGTTTGTTGTTGTTTTTATGTTTTGTATTGTTTTTCTCTTTAATTTTGTTTGCAGATTTTTGCTTGTTTGCTGTTTGTTGCTGATTGGTTTCAATTCACTTTTAAAAACATACAAAATACAAATTAAAACTTATGCAATATAAATTGTTTACTAATTACATAATTAAAATTAAAAATTAAAAGCGATTTGACGACAATGTCAATATTTGTATTATGTATAATATATGTATATATATATATAGGACATATCGAGTACTCAAATATAACATAGGCAGAACGACCAAGTGCTGGGGGATGTTAAAACAGAAGGAAGAGGATTTCACATACACACAATCAATATTTAAAAAAAACACAGAATTAAATGAGAGAAATATATGATTTAAGGGCGAGGTGGGGGACATGGATCCGATCTGATGTGATCTATAAAACGTTAAGTGACGCGAGAGCCATTTAAAGATACTAAAATATGTACAGGTTTTTTTTGTTTGTTTATGTTTTTTGTTTGTGATTAAGATTAACTCTTGTGAAGGACGACAGCATTGAACCCAATTAATCCTAGACATATATATATATATATATATGAATTTATATATATATATATATAATTATGTGTGTGTATATATAATAATAGGTGTGTATGAGTCTGTGTTTGTGTGTGTGTGTGTGTGTATGAATCAATTAAACTGTGGTTTTCTTTTTTGCTTTTTTTTGCATCTTGCTTTTAAGTTAGTTTGCTGTTTAAACTTGCGTTTTCTTGCCGTTTGTTTTGTTTGTTGTGTTTTTGCTTATCTCAGTTATCAATAATAATTTGCAATAATTTAAACCGTTATTCAATCTGTGTGTGTGTAGGAGCAGGCAGCAAACTCCTCACCCTCTCCTCCCTCTCTCTTCTTCTCTGCATCTCTTCATCGGCCAGAGTCTGTCTGTTGCTGCCCCTCCTCCCTTTTTGTTACAATTAAATTATAAGCGCTTTTTTAATATACTCGTTAATCGTATGATTAAACCCCGCACAAACAAACAACCATCTCATCCCACCCACACCTCTTAACCCACCCACCTCGCGCATTAGTTGCAGCAGTGCGGCAAGGATGGAGGAGTCAAGGGGTTGGGGGGATGGGATGGAGCAGTTTGCAACGGTTGCCTTATCATCATCATCATCATCGGAGAGCTGAGTGAGTTTGATTGAGAATACATGGCCAGGAGTGGGGCTAAAACTCCAACGAGTAGAGTGGTAATCTAGGCGGACAACAGCAGCGAGTGTTTTTTTTTTTTTAATTTTGCAGCATTACACTCGCTGCTGCTGTGCGACGAGAAGTGCACAACTCGTCCAGAGTCACACAGCAGCTGGTCACAGACTGGCACACAGCAGCAGTATTCTGATTAATCACTCATTCGCTCCTTCTACTCGCTATGGATGCATACCATGAATATATATGCATATATACATATATATATATATATACGTTTATATATATATATATATATTTGTTTGTTTTTTTTACTTATACTTTACACAACTTTAAGCTTAAGGGATCTACTATTTCTATGCGCACACATTCTTCTCGCTCTCGTCAGCGTTGTTGTTGTTGCAGCTGCTGTTGTTGTTGTTTTAGTACTCGTCGCATTCGCTCTCGTTCTCTTTGTGGAACTAGCTCGCGTCGTTGTACTCGTTACAGTTAGCTTCGAGTTCGTTTTGTGTGCTTTTGTCTCATCATCAGCTGCAACTGCAACTGCAACTGTTGTTGCTGCTGCCGCTGCTGCTTCTTCCTTCTTCTTTATGTTTGCATTTCTGGTTCGCCTCGTTTCTTGTGTGGCCTTCTTCTTCTTCATCATCTTCTTCTTCTGATTTTGGTTATCTTTATTTATATTTTTGTTGCTGTTGCTGTTGGTGTTGCCTTGTCTGGTTCTGGCGCCCACCACTGGGGCGCTATCGTCTGGCTAGGAGGAGCTTGGCTTTACTCATTCATTCCGCTCCTCGGACTCGCTGCCCGCCGACAGATTTAGCGTCGCTGCATCCGCCGATTGTCGCGTGTGTCGCGTCGACCGCAATTCTCGCCGCTTTTCCGGCGGCTGTTCCGCAGCCGAAGCAGTTGCTCCACCTCCGCCGCCACCGCCACTGCTGCCACCTCCTTCGTTGCCGGACCGTGGACGCTTGAGACGATTGGAGGAGCGTCGATTCTCTTCGGCTGCTGCTGCAGCAGCTGCAGCTGCCACCGATGAGCTGCTGCTACCACTCGAACCACTCAGATTGGCGGCTGCCGAGGAATTATTGTTGTTGTTGTTGCCAGCGCCTCCGCTGGCATCCAGATCCTCAACGCTGCCGCTGTGACTGCTGCCGGGCGCCGTCGGTTTCTTGAGTATGGGCTGGATGATGAGCTCGTCGGCCTCCTCATACGGTGGCGGCAACTTGGCCGCATCTGCCGCATTGGTAATGGTCAGCGAGATGCGTGATTCACTGCGCTCCGATCGTTCGCTGCTGGTACTGGCTCCGCTACTGATCGGCGGCGCAATCGTGATGGTCGTCTGCGACGGCAGATTCGCCGCAATCGCTGCATTCGAGGTGGAGGAGGAGGAGCTGCCACCACCGCCACCCGCAGAACTCGATAGTGGCGTCAGTGTCACCTTGTCCTGCTGGTCGGGTGGTGTTGGCGTTGGCGGCGCTGGCGTTGAATTGTTGCTGGAACTGCTCACGCCACGCAAACTCTTCTCGATGCTGCTCATGCTGGCAGCGCCTAGATTCAGTGGCAAGCCCACGGCCAATGCAGCAGCAGCCAGCTCATCCTTTGTCGGATGGAGATCTGTGCGTGCGCGTTTCGATTTGTGTTGCTGCTGCTGCTGTTGTTGTTGGAGATGCTCGGCATCCAGGGCGGCTGCATAGGCAGCGGCTGCATTGAGACTGTTGCTGCTGCTGCCGCCAGTCGATGAGGAGGAGGAGGTGGGTATCAGCGAGATGCCCGATCCCAGTCCCAGTGACTTGGTATAGAAATCCATTTGCTGCTTGAACAAATCCTGTTCGCGTTGTCGCTTAGCAGCTGAACTGCTGCCGCTGCCACTGCTGCTGCTGTTGTTGTTGCCACCCGACGACGATGTGGAGCCACCAGTGAGTCCCGCCAGGCTGGCCAATGAACCTGGTCCACTTAGCGGCAATGAGCCGCCAGCGGCAACCATTGCCTGGGCAGCCATCTCGGCGAGCAGCGCCTGAGAGAAATCACTGGACATGCCCGGTATCTGTGGCAGCTGTGCGGCGGCTGCGGCAGCTGCAGCAGCAGCAGCTGCGGCCGCCGACTTCGAGGAGCTCTTCGACGAGTTCGAATTGGAGTTGGACGAAGCGGGCATTTTGCCCTGCGAGAAGGCCTGCAATGCAGCCAGATCTGTGGGCAGAGCGCCACGTGTGATGCTCTCGAACCATTTCTGTTGCTCCTTGGCGGATGCTTCGTTGGCAGCAGCGGCAGCAGCTGCAGCTGCAGCGGCCGCAGCTCGTTTGCTTGCCGCACTCGATGAGCTGCTGCTGTTGCCGCTGTTGTTGTTCGAGTTCGACGAGCTGCTGTTGTTCGTTGTCGTTGGCAGCGGTGGCATGCCCAGCGAGCTCATCAGTCGTGTGGCTTGGGCCAGATCCATGCTGCTCATGCGACTCAACGATTCAAGCAGATGCGGATCAGCGCCGGGCATCAGCAGACTGGACAATTGAGCCATATCGGCTGCACTGGGCGTCACCGAGGCGGCCGAGTTGCGTTGACTGCTGCTCTGGCGGCTACGACTGCTCGAGGAGCTGGTCGAACTGGGCGTTGTCACCGTGCCAGCACTCATGCTGGCCATGGCATTCATTAGATTCGCCGCCGAATTGGACGCGTTGCGTGAATTGCTCGATTTGCTCGACTGCGACTGATGCGATTTGGATGAGGATTGCGTGGAGCCAGTCACAGCTGCCGAGGATGTGGCAACGCCATTGAGCAGATTATATTGTTGCGCCAACTGATCGTAGGCGGAGCCCAGACCACTGCTGCCCAGCGAATAGGGATTGAGACCGCCCAGACCCATGGGCGGATACAGCAGCGATGGATTTGGGAAGAGGAATGGGAAACCGGCCGCCAACTGAGATGCCGAAGCGCTGGCAGCATTCTTGCCACCCGACGAACCACCTCCACCACCGCCACTATTCACGGCTGCAGCAGCAGCAACTGCTGCCAGTTGGGCTGCCTCATTTTGCTGTTGCTGCTGTTGTTGCTGTTGTTGTTGCTGCTGCTGTTGTTGTTGCTTCTTCTTGCTGGCCGCTGAAGAGGAACCGGCACTGGAGGAGCTGCCACCGCCGCCGGACTGCGACTGGCTCTTGCCGGTACCGAGGCCCGAGCTGCCGGTTAGGCCGCCGAGCGTTGGACCCGCAGCAGCCATGAGCGCAGCCAGCGACTGGGCATCCATGCCAGCGAGATTACCCAAACCGCCCATGCCCGCCAAACTGGCGAACAGATTCATATTGTTGAGATTACCCAGACCGGGCAGATTACCCATGCCGGGCATACCGCCAAAGGGCATCGACAGCAGCGGATTCTTCGGATCGAAGGCGGCCAACGGATTTTTCGGATCGAATGCACCCAGTCCGGGCAGACTGGCCAACAAACTGGGACTCAGCCCGGCCAGCGAGCCAAACTGCAATGCGGCCTGATCCAAGGCAGCAGCCGATTGGGATTGACGCGATGACTTCTTGGTAGAACCACCACCCGAATTGTTGCCAGCTGGCGATTGTGCCGCACTCGGCTGCTGTTGCGTGTGACTGCTCGAGGAGGCGTTGCTTGAATTGGACGACGGTCGCCCGCCATGCGATTTGGAGCCATAGCCAAGGCCGCTGTTGTTGTCCACCAAGCCACTATTACTGCTGCTTGGCTTTGGCGATGGCGCCGACATCGGATTCTGCATCTGTTCCAGCCACTTGGGATCCACCTCATAGTTGGGATTCTCGGTGAGCCTGTGGGTGAATGCAAATAGAAGAATTATTTAGCATTATATTAAATTTATTTCATTTCAACTAGAATTGAATATACTCCGATAAAGTGATAAGTAATGACAACAGTCAACTCACCATTGCATGAGTCGCTTCAATTGTGGCGCCTTGTTGCCGCCGAGTCGCTTGCCTGTCTGCTTGTTGATCACCGGCACCGGTTCCTCCCCCGTCAGACCCTGTGGTCCGGCAGCCATCGATTGTTGCTGCTGCTGTTGCTGCTGTTGTTGCTGCTGTTGTTGTTGCTGCTGTTGTTGCTGCTGCTGCTGCTGTTGTTGCTGTTGCTTTTGCAATTGGGCCGCTTGCTGGGCAGCCGAGGAGCTGCTGCTCTGCTGGCGATTGCCGCGACGACTGTTGCTGCTGCCGCTGCTGCTGTTGACGGCCGAGTTGCCAACATAATCAATGCTCAGCTGATCGCCGAGGGGGCTGCTCATGTCCGAGAGCCACTTGTTGACCTTGACATCGTGCGTGGAGTTGTATTTGGAGCTCAACTTCATCGCCTGCTCCATTTCGGCCAGCATATTCTCGTACGCCTTGCGCTGTGCTGGCGGCAAGAATTGCATCATCTTTTGCTGTTGCTTGAGGAACGACTGCGGATCGGTGGCCATTGTCTGGGCGAGCAGGGCATTCAGATTGTCCTTGCTGGACAGACCGCCCATGGCCATGTTTTGCAGGGCGCTCAAACCGCTGCCGCCCTGCGCTGAGCTGCTGCTGCTGCTGCCGGCGCCGCTTCCGCTGTTGCCTTGGCCGCCGCTCTTCGATTCTGTTGATAGAGATTTATGATTGATTAGTTTAATTGATTGCCTGATCGAATAAAGCCGCCTTGGCTTTTTCTGGGGGAGCGATATTAGTAATGAAAGCGCAGAGACTCCAACTCACTTCCGGGCACTGTCGTCACAGTGATGGTAAACGGTTTCTGATTCGATTGCTGCTGGCTGGGCGCCTGCAGATTGGCAGGCGTCACCGAGACACTGGGCGGTATTTGTGGTTTCTTCGACGAGGGCAGCGATGGATCCGGGAAGGTCTTTTGCTCCTTGGCAGCGGACAAGCCAAGCACAATCTCATCCAGCTTCTTGCGTTTCTTCTCCTTGCCAATGACGGGCTCCTCAATGGTCTGCAATTCAGATTTTGAGACGTATTTGAGATTGTTTCTCATTCAGGACGAGAGCTATTTTTGATTGACTTACGCAATTGTTCTTCTTCATCAGCTTGTTGAGCGTGTCGTCCAATTTGCTCTTGCTGCCCGCCATGGAGGGGAATGCGGAGCTGAGCGCCGCATGCACACTGCTGGACGATGACGACGATGATTTCTTGGAGGGCATCGAAAAGTCCTGCACCTCGCTCAAATCAATGGCACCCGCACTCGATGCGGACTTGAGCATTTCAGTCATATTCATTTTGGGCAGGCTGCTGTGAATTAAATACGAATTAGTATTTTTATAGCTAAGCTCAAACAATCTCAAATTGACGCACCTGGAAGACAGATCCATGGGTGCACCCATTGAGGGTGGCGGTGTTTTTAGCGCTGGCACAGCGGGCTTATTGAACTGACCGGAGGATTGACGCGAGAGCGAGGCATGCTGATGCGCTGGGGGCGGTTGCATGCCACTCAATGCGGCTGCCGAGGCAGCAGCAGCGCCCGAGCCACCGCCACGTCTCGCCGCCGAACCTGTTAAAGCCTCCATATTGGCAATTTCACTCTCCCAATCCTTGGGCGCCACTGTAAAGGGAGAGAGGAGAGCATGGATTTAGTTAGTGATTCTATATAAAGTGAACTCGATTTGATTCCAACTTACTTGATGAGCTGTTGAGCAGCGCATGCAACTTGGCCCGTTCCGTTTCCACATCGATGGCAATGTGTCGCTTGCGTTTCTTGCCCACGTTGGAGGTGCCACCAAGGCCGCCGCCACCGCCACCGCCACCAGCAGTGGGCACATTTAAGCCGCCCGCTGCAACAGCAGCAGCTGCACTTGCTGCTGCACCCGCCGCTGTTGCCGCACTCAGCGACATTCCCGGCAGCAGGGCAGAGAGCGAGGTGGCATTGCCACCACTGGCGGCAGCCGCAACAGCAGCTGCCACTGCTGCATTTATGCTATTCGCATCCAGGCCGGGCAGCGTTGTTGTTGCCGGTGTCACTCCAACGCCTGACGTCGTCTTTGTTGTCTGTTGCATGGAGGCAACTGCTGCTGCAGCAGCTGCTGCATTGGACACGCCCGCATTGCTATTGGCCACCTGTTGCATTTGGGATGCCTGCAGATGCTTGGTCACACCCTGATCTGTGGTTATGGTGATGACATCGGGCGTTGTCGAGCGGCGCTCGATGCTATTCAGATGTGGTATGGATTCGTGCAACGCAATGTTGAGATCTGTTGAGGCGCCACCCTTGAGGCCGGCAAAGGCGCTGTAATGTTTGTCCACGGGCCACTTGCTCGTCTCCACACAGACAACAATGTGCGCGATGCGACGCTCCAATGCGAAATCCTTAAACCAACGAATCATGCACATCTCTAGCTTGGGCTTTTCCAGCTTCTGCTGCTTAACCGTTGCCGGCTGAATGACTTCGAGATCGGGAAAGCGTGCCTTGAGTTCGGCTGCCTGCTTTTTGCATTCCTCCTCGACGGCTTTCTCCTTCTCCTTCATCACTTCATCATCGTCGGGATCTGTGGGTCCGCCGGCAACCAGATCGAGAATCTCTTGTTCTGCGGGCACCTTCTTCTTCTCGCTGACCTTTGACGTGTCGACAGTTGCAGCTGTTGGAGGCTTGACTTCTGTTGTTTTTGCTTCAGCAGTAGTTTCTGTTTTTGGCTCGGCTTCGGCATCAGTTTCAGCTGTGTCAACAACAACTGTTGCTGCTGTTTTTGTTACTGCTGTTTTTGCAACTGTTGCGTCAGTTGTTGCCTCCGCCTCCTTTTCGGGCGTTTCTTTAGCGGCTTCTTCGCTGGACTTGCTTGGCTTTTCATCAGCCTCGGCTTTTTCTGCCTTTTCTGTCTTTTCCGGCATTTCTGTCGACTCTTTGTCTTCCTTTTCAGCTGCTGTTGCTGGCTGCTTTTCTTCACCGCTTGTTTCGCTTTCCATTTTCTCAGCTTTGTCATCTGCCTTTTCGCTGATTTTCTCTGATTTTTCCTCGGCAGTCGCCTCACTTTCCGCTGACTTCTTCTCGCTTTCGTTTGTGGCTGACTCTGGTTCTGTGGTTGCGTCTTCTTTTTCATTGCCATTCTCTGCAATTGGCGCCACATCCACATCCATTTTATCTTCGCTAGGAGCAACCTTGGATTTAATCTCTGCGGCATCCGCTTCGCTTTCAGCATTAACTTCTTTGACAGCTGTTGCATCTTCGTCTGTGGCTTCACTGGGCAACTTTAACTTTGCTTCCTCATCCAGCGCTGCCGCCTTCTCCTTCTCCTTATCCTTATCCAACTTTTCGACAGCTTCAACTTCCTCGTCGACTGCTGCCTTTTCCTCTACTTTGTTGGTTTGTTCGGCGCTCTCTGTCGTCTCCATTTGGTCTGTGCTCAACTCTGGCTTGATTTCCGCCTTGATGGGCGACTCCTTCTTGATGACACTCTCCTTGGTGAGCAGCTCATCGTCCAGATCGATGACTTCATGCTTGACAGCTGCCGCTGCAGCTGCTTTCTCGGCTGCTGCCACTTTCTCAGCCAAGGCTGTTTTTTCTGCTGCCGCCTTTTCTGCTGCTGCTGCCTTCTCAGCTGCCGCTGCCGCTGCCTTTTCCGCATTGAATGCCTCCAGTTTGATGGTGCGCTGTATTTGTGCCTCCAGTTCGCGAATGAAACGCTTCTCCGACTCACCAAAACTAAAGTTGGGATCATTGAAGATGAACGTCTCGGAGCGATAGAGTCCGTGCTTGAGCACCGCGGCAATCAGTTCCTTATCGTGTCGTCCCGGCTCCCACCAATCGGGCGTATCGGCATTCATGGAGCACAGCTTCAGACGCTCCTCCAATTGTGGATTTCGCGCCACTTCGCGCAACTTGGCCAACAGTTCGAGTCGATCCAAGATGAGTTTGGCATGCTCCTTCTCCACCTCCTCGATGATGCCCTCGAGACCGCGTTCGTTCTCGGCGAGCTTGAGGCCCGCCTGGCGACGACACATCGCCACAAAGACCTTGTAGTAATCGGTTAGGGTCTCATCGCTTTTGCGCTCCAAATGCGCCATCTGTTTGAATTTAATCCAATCGGGTGTGGGATGATTATTGTTGCTATTTGCACCACCCATTGGCGTCGTCAGCTGCATATCGATGCCGTAGCCGGTGAGAACGCGCAGAAATTCGTATTCCTCGCGGCGATTCCATTTCTTGGGTATCAGCTGCAAACGCTGCGATTCACGCTCCTTGGCAGCCAGCTCCATTTTACCCTGGCGCTCCATTTTCTATAAAGCAAAACATTTTTGAATTTTAATAATAATATAATAAGATATTGTATATAGTCTAAATTTTTAGTAATTTTAGTTTGGGTTAGTTATGTGTATTGGGTGATTTTTATATTTATATTTATGTTATTAAGATTAACACATATTTTAGTTAAAGACTCAAGCGATTTATGCTTAAGTATAAACGTTTGGCACATTTTAATGTGCGATTATCAAATATTAAAAATATCTACTTCATCAATATTTTTAGTCAGTTGTAGCTATACTTATATTTTATTATTTAAAGAAATATCGTTCGCAGGTTAAATGCTAATACTTAATCGTAATTCTCTCATCTTTATATTTATTTTAGTTAGGTTTATTATATTTATATTTGTTTTATTTACTTTTATATTAATTTTATTTATATTTATTTCATTTCTATTAATTTGATTTTAGATTCAATAAAGTATACTTTCTCATTTCCTATGACTCAGAAGAATGCGAGACTCATGTGTGTGTGTGTTGGTTGTAGATTAAAGAGGCATCATCAACATCAGACGACTTGCGAGTATAATAATCTTGGCTACTTTACAAGCGTTACCCATTCATGACAAACCAACCAACCAACCAACCAAACAAACAAAAAGTCTGCCCCCGATAAGATAAGGCTCTCAGTCTTGTACAACTACTACGCAGCTCAAAGCTGTCAGCTATATACACAGATATAAATATAATATATATACACACGTCTATACACACATATATATATATATATATTTATATGTATATGTGTGTAGCCAAGCACAATTTGATTACCAATACTCAAAACACCAAACAACCAGTCAAATATAAAAAGAAACAAACCGAAAAGCATCGCAGCAAATTCATTACGAATATTTACACAATTTGAAAAAAATTAAAAGCCCTCCTCCCCCTCTTCCTCACCCACTCATCCACACCTCATTCCCCCTCTTCATTATCATCATCAACAGCATAACGGGATGGATGCATCAAGGGTGGGTGCTGCTGCTCTATGTGTTTGTGTGTGTATGTGCTTGTAGGGGGTTGGTCGGTGTCGGTGTCGGTAACGGGACCTTATCCAAATTACACAAATTTTGTGCGAAAAGTAAAAAAAGTACATAATGCGAATGGCGAGCGCAAAGCAAAGGGGCAAAATTGAGAGACAATAGACGATGTCGACGGCGACGGCGACTGCGATGATGAGGACTAAATACGAAGCAAAACTGAAACTGAAACTGGGAAATACAATAAAAATCATAATAATAAAAGTAAAAAATCCATTTTACACCCCTAATAACGCGACACGGAGAGTGCAGAGGGCAAAAATGGCATAGCGACAATTTGAGCACAGGCAAAGGTGGTGAGCGGGAGAGGAGGAGACAGAAGGCGGGCAGCCGGGAGACAAACAAATGAATCCTGCGAGACCAATTGCACGGCTAACTCACTCACACACACACACATACTTTTCCAAAAATGTTGCTCTCTCTCTCTCTCTCTCGCTAGTGATGTAGTTAGTTATGATAATAATAATAATACTCCCCCCAGCCACTCACACATAGCAAAGGGGCAACAACGGCGCAACGCCAACTCCTTAGACAGCGTTGCCAGGTGGTTGCAAATAAAACACGCATACACATGCACTTATATTTATATGTGAATGCAAATCAAAACAACAACAACAAATAAAACTGTAAAGCGGGCGCCTCTTGCAGTCAAGTGCTATGGGGGGAGAGGGGCAGTTGCCTGCTCTCAGCAGCGTCAACGTTGGAAAGTCTGGCTGCTCTTCAAGGATGCCAATTGGCACAGGTTGGCAGCACTGTTGTGTCTGTTGTTTTATACATGCAGGCACAGCGGCTAACGGCTTTTTGCTATACAAATTTTAAGCAAACGTGGTGGGATGGGGTGGTGTGGGGATAGGGGCAAACAAAAACAAACGACAAAACAGCGAAACAAGATAAAGAGGAGACCGAACTGAACACGACGACTTCTACTGCTAACCCATCTCTAGCAAGTGCACTCTCCATCTCGCTTGCACACACGTGACAAATGCGCACCTTCGCCCTGCTCCGCTCGTCGTTCGCTTGCTCGCTCGCTCGCTCTTGGTGCTCGTTCACTCGTGCATTTGGCACGATACAAGTGCGAGCGATTGATTATGATTATTAGTAAGTAGCAAAGCAGGCAAGGCAAAGCAAGCAGCAACAGCGGCTTGACTTGTGCGGCGAAATGGGAATGGAAATGGGAATGGGGGTAGGTAGGATAGAAGACAGGCGGAAAAACGAATTTAAATGAGCGCGCTCTGCTCACTCAAACCCACAGAGCCCAACTGGTTACCGTCGTATGTGTGTGTATAGTATATGAGTGAGTTACACACACATGTGCCATGTAAAGTGGCAACGCTCGTCGAAATCTATAGGCATAAATTTATTGTTTTGTATTTCGTTTTAACTTTGCGGCTCGACTTGCTTTGCTTGCTGCTTTTCTTTTTTTTTTAAGTTACTTGTATTACTGTGAGCAGCGCTGCTTCTGCTGCTGCTGCCGCTTTTTGTTCTTCTTGTTGTTGTTTTCTGCATTCTTTGCATTCACATTTTTTCTTATGCGATGGGGCAACGTCGTTTTAATTAAATTTTTGCGCAAAATTTGAATTTAAATTAAATTGTCAATGGCATTGTTTGTTATTGCTATTTGTTGTTTTTGTTGTTGTTGTAGTTTTACCTCCAAATAAATGCCATTGTTTAAAATGGGAGCTGTTGTTGCTGCTGCTGTTGCTGTTGATGATGATTTATTTAGATGCTCGCAGAACGCTGAGAAACTGCTAAAATCCATGGGTTTAATAACCTCCATTTTGTTGTTGTATTGGATAATTTTAGGCACACACACACAAAAACAATTCCGAATTACAATTATACGATATTATATCACAAATATTGAATTGGATCTCGATTTCGAATTCGATTTCGATTTCGACATTATTGATTTTAATTAAGCACTAATTATCATTCAATGCGGCGGCGGCGACATTTGCTATTTGCACGTTGCGGTACTGCTGCTGCTGCTTCTTCTTCTTCTACTTCTTATTCTTGTTGTTGTTGTCTGCATTCGCTGCTCACACACACAGCCACAGACACACACAAACGAAGCACTCGTCGTCTACTTTTGCCTCAGCAGCAATTACATTTTTCCATTCGTTTGATTATTATTATTTCTTCTTCTACACACACACACACACGTAGACACAAACACACACAGATACGCACGCAGGCACATTCATAGAGCGACAAAGAGAGCGCGGGTGTGTGTCTGTAAGAGGGAGACACCGATACGACAACGACGCTGTTTTGGATATGGATGCGTTTGCTGCCGCTGCTGCTCAGCTCAAGCAGCACTTGGACTTTTTACAACTTTACACCGCGGCGCTCAAACAAATAATGAGCGAGCGCATTGCGGACTAAATACAAGAAACACTCCTCACACACACACACACACACACACAGAGACGTACACAAACACATAAACATACAGACAGAGACACAGAGACCACAACGGGGAACGCATACGCGCGCAGCACGGAAGCAGCGACGGCGGCAGCGGCTAAAATCGAATGCGAATCAGCCAGCAACAGCAACGGCGACTATTGAGCGAGGGAGCAGAGCCAAAAGCAGAGCCCAAAGCAGAGCAGAGAAAAAGCAAAACCAAACCAAACCAAACGAAACGAAACCAAACAATCGTGAGATTAAGCCAAACGCCGTTTTGGGTGAATGTGAATATGAATGAGATGGGCAGGCAGAAAGGCAGTCACAGCAGTCACAGCCTGTCCTCCGCTGAGGTGAATGAGCGCGGCAAAGGCAAAGGCGAAGCCAAAGCGTCACTTGCAGCACTGACAGAGAGTCAGAGAGAGAAAGAGAGAGCGAGCGCATTGAACGCGAGAGTGCGCCGCTAGCGAGAGCGAATACATATACATATATATATTCTCTATATATATGTGTGTGTGTGTTCGCTGTGCACTAGATGGACGAGTTGAAGAAGAATGAGGAGAAGAAGAAGGCAGCGCAGAGCACACATTGTGTCAACTGTGTAATGTAAGCAAAAGAGGCAATGGGCAAAGGCAAAGGCAGAGCCTCCTGTCACACACACATGTACATATATTTACACATACACGTGTGTGCCAAGCAGGATGATGGGGAAAAGGGGAATGGGGCACACATACATGGCATACTCAGGGGCAAAAAAAGCCAAGCAATGAAACAAATGTACCACAAAAACTGTTGTTGACGACGACGACAACAAGAAGCAAGCACAGCAGCGACTGCGACTGCGACGACTGATGTTGTTATTGGTACAAAGGACACACTACGTAAAAGGGATAAAATAAAATAAAATAATAGCCAGCAAGCCAGGCGAGCGCTGTTCGGGCTAGCCATGAGAAATGGATTAAATTCAGGTACTCAAATTTGTGCGCATCTCTAGAGATGGGTACGTGTTGTGACACGACGAAAGAGCAGATTTATACATACAATACACTTATTAATATTGCTATTATTAAAATAAAAAAAAATTATAATTTTAATAAATGCAAATAAATCTGGCATATTTTTGATACTATCGTTTTCCCATATTCCAAACGTGTTATAAAAATTCGTAACACGCGCGCATCTCTTCCACGTTTACACACACGCACACACGTGAGCGACCGGCCAGGAAGCGAATGTTTCTAGAAATTAGTCTTTTCTGTGTGTAGAAGAGAAGGAGGAGGAGAAGAACTCGAGTTCTTTTTTACCATTGTTTTAGAGAATTATGCAATTGCTTAATTAAAACGACCTTTGTCATAGTTTTAATTTGCATATGTACACATGTAAGTATATGTATATTTATATGCATATTTATATTTATATGTATATTCACAAAGATTGTGTGCAAGTAATGCGAAAGATAGAAACTGCATTAAAGTGTGATAAGCACGTAGCCGCAGCCGCAGCAGACGCTGAGCTTTGTCGAGTATAAAAACGAGATTATTAATCAATCTGTAAGATACAGATACACATCCAACACAATCCCACCACCACCAACACCACTACAGCCACGACCAGCCAGCAGCAGCGACGGCGGCGGCGGCAGCAGCACAAAACAAGCTGCCAATCGACGGCGACAGCGAGACATCTTCGGCAAATGCATATGACTAAAATACAGACACAGACACACACACTAGTAAAAACATGATCGGCAGCTGAAAGAGCGAAAGAGAGAGAGAAAGAGCGAGCCACTGCACAATTGCACGTGAGAGGTTACGATTGCGTGCAGATGTGTGTTTGTGTGTGTGAGTGCAAGCGTGTGACGTTTTTTTTCTATTCATGTGTGGTCGTAAATTTGACTAAAGCGTAACGCAAAACTAAATCAAAAGGCAGGTAGACAACAACAGCGTCTCATTTCAGACAAGCACACACACAGCTGCACAAACACATAAGCATGTGTGTACGTATGTGTGTGTGCATTGATGAACTGACCACTGCACACTGGGCTGCTCTTAAGAGAAAAATATTTGAAATTATTTATGACCGACAGGTGTGAAACGAATGTAGCAGCAGCAACAGCAGCACCAGCTGCAATAAGTTGCAACACGTGAGACGTAAGACGTGCGGTGCGGCATGTGGCATAGTGGTCAAACAAGTGGCGAAAAATTGTTGCGGCATATGCATGAATAATTGACAAATGCACCACTGTGCCACAGCAAAAAAAATGAAATGCTAATAAAAATAATAAATCGAATAGCGGTCAGCGCGAGGTGAGCATCCAAGCAAATCCCAACCAAGCACAAGAAAGATGGTGCACAAAGAATGGCAAACATACAGGCAGACACATGTGAGAATGTATATACATAATCACACACATATGCAAGGCAAATTCTATGCTTGTGTTCTAAATACATGTTGCAAAAAAAAGGCGAGCAACAACAACAGCAAGCAAAAAGAATCTGCTGCTGCTGCTGCTGCTGCTGCAAGTGGAGAAAACAGAACAAGAAACGAACGAACAGTGGAGCAAAAGGAGCAGACAACAACAGGCGATGAGCTCTCAAATGAGCACAATTAGGCTCTGGCTTTGGCTTTATTGACGCGCCGCGGCCTGGCAAAAGAAGAAGAAGAAGCCGCAGCAGCAGGAACAGGTCACCATAATATCCAAGTCACATTTCACATATTCGCCTCATTCGTCGCTCGCCTCGCTCGCTTGCTCGCTCAATAATTCGCTCCGTGAGAGCAACGACGACGTCGACGACGACGATATGGACACGGATACGGATACAGCAACAAAAACGACGCGCTGCCATCAACGGCTGCTTGAATATTATATTTTTTATTTGGTATTTTGGGTGGGCGCAGGCAAAAAATTAAACATTGGATAAATCCACAGAAAATGTAAAATTACATTCACACACACACACACACACACAGGAAAACTAAAACACACATACATATAAAGAGAGGCGGCGCACAAGTACAGCCAACGTAGCAGCAGCAGCAATAACCACCCGTTACCGATACCAATATATCCAAACAAACAACATTCAGAGTCAGAGTCAGAGAACAGGAGCAGCAGCAGCAGCATGGCAGCGTCGTCCGCCAACGCCGACGTCGCGGCAACAATCATCGTCACCAATGTGAAGAACTTTACTTCGTCAATACAACAACAACAAGAACAACAGCAACAACAACACGACATAATGCGGCTTGGCTTTGGCTGTGACCATTTTGCTTGCTCTTCTTGCTGCTGGCGTCAGTGTTGCCAGTTCGGCTTGATTTGGCTTTTTTTAAGCGTTTGAAAATTAGCGGCAGAAATCTTAGCTAGATGCAATTTATATAATACAAAAAATATTTATATTAATTTTTGCATATTATTTAAATATTTTGCTATAGTTATATATTAAATAACTCAACTGTCAGAAATGGCAGATTGTCTAAAATATAGTATATAAATACTATAGCAAAGTAACTGCTATCTTGCATTTCACAAAACTAGTTTTAATTGCCGCAGAAGTTGGCAGCACTGGCGCTATCTTCACCGCTGCTGCTGTCAGGCTTCAGTCAGTTCGGCTTTTTTTATTGAAGGCTCATGCAAATTAGCGGAAAACAGCAAGTAGCAAGATTTTTGATTTTCAAGCGTTGGCAAGCATTTAGATTACTTTTTGAATATTATTTAAATATATATTGCTACAATTATACATTGTATATATATACTATAGCGAAGGAAACGTTAAAAGTGTACAAGTATATTTTTTGCAAATGTAAATAAATACACAAATAAATAAATATAAAGCAGCGAAAGACTTAATTTCTTCTATTTTTAAATTTCCTAACTAGCATTAATTGCTGCTTAAAAGTTGGCAGCACTGGCAGCTGGCATCAACGCCAGTCTTCATTGCTGCTGCTGCTGTGTTTGCTGTTGTTGGTTTGATTGATGGCGCTGGCGTTTGATAATAGCGTCGACGTCGTCGCCAACGTCGGTCTTACTGTTGTTGTTGCTTCAATAAAATGCCCGTCAGGTTGTACAGAGCAATACATACAATAGACCATCTACATCTTCAACTCCAGTTCCAGCTGCGAAGTCGAATCTTATAATTTGACCCAAGAGCTTGTTGGCCAACATGTCTGCGGCGGTTTCACTGTTTGCGCCGCCTCCCTCTTTGAAGGTGGCAACGCCGCCAACAACAACAACAGTTTTGGGGCGGTTGCTGAGTGTGCAAAGTGGTTTGACATTTTCTCGTTTGCTCGTTTCGCTGCTCATTCGCGCCCGAGCATCTCCCGTGTGTGCACCACATTTCCGGGAGGGTGGGGGTGTGGGAGGGAGAGGGGTATGGGTATGGGTATGGGTATGGCTTGGCTTCAAATTCGAATGCTCGAAAGTCTGAGCATCATCATCATCGTTGTCCGTTTCGCTCTCGCCGTCGTGTGTATGCTGGCTGCTCTACGTGTATTTCTTTTATTTTGCATAAATTAAGCAAGCATAAGTGTGTTTTGTATTTCGCATTCGCAGTTGGATTTGTATTTGTATTTGTATTTGTAGTATTTTCGCCGTGTTTTGTTGTCGCTCTCGCTCTTGCGCTTTTTGTTGTTGTTGTTGACGGTTGTCTTGTCTTCCGTCTCGTTTTGTCATCGTTTACTTTTGTTTGAACATTCGGAAGTACACCCATACTTACACACATACATATGTATATGCAGAGAGACAGTTATACAGTTCAGTCGAGTCGGCACGTATGTAGTTGACAGAAATCAGCGACTGTCATCCCCTCCCACCCTCTCCTCGTACACAACGGTGGGTGTAACTTATTTTATTTTATTTCGTCATTTTTTACAGCTTTGCTGCTGCTGCTGCTGCTTGTCAGATTTCCTCTTTGCTGACTTTTCACACACTTCAATTTTCACTACACATTGTAATTCGCTTTTTTGAATGCAATGAAGGGATTTTTTTCTTTTTATCGATATCTCGTATCGAAACGTGAGAAGACAAATTGCGGTAAATCAGCAAAATTAAATCGAGAGTTGAAACTCACATGAAATGGGAGACAATAGGAAAAGAGAGCTAAAAATCGATAACAATCACTTTTGGACTATTAAATAGCCTGATATACAACCTCTTAAATATATTATAGTCATTTTACGAGATTGGCAGATATTTGATAAATGTTGGTCAAATGTTATATACTTAAAATATATAAAAACTGTAAAATATAAATAAAGTAAGACTGGCGAGTTGTAAAAAAAATTAGGTTGTTAATTATTATATTATTATAGTGTGTACATATCAAGTTAAGATCATGCTAGTGTTAGTGTGGGCAATATATACGTGTTTACTCAATAATTCAAAGGGGTTAGATCAATGCAACGAATGAGTGAGTGTAGTGTGAGTGTTAATGTCTGCGCGTGTGAGTGTGTGTGTGTGTTTGGTAAGTTATTGTCAGTGTGAGAGTGGCTGGGTTGGTTGGTCATGGTCTATTAACGCCCCAACCCCTCGAGGCAGCAACAAGGGCTGGAAGGGTGTGTTTTAAGTACGGGCTGCATAACGTTGCCGATTTGTGGGTGAATCAATGGGTATATTTTTGAGCGGGGTAAGTTATAAGTTGTATGTTGTTGTCGCACGTTCTTCGTATTATGAGTAAAACTCTAGGGGTTATATATTTTTTTGGGTATGGTATGGGGTGTTGTTTTTTAAATGCATTATGTAAGGCAAATATATAGTAAATATATAGAAAGATAATTTGGCGTTTCACGTACATTGTTCATACTAACCAAATACATGGCCAGCTTGTTGATATCCAAATTGGCCAATTGGCTGACATCTGTTGTGTTGAGGATGCTCAGCATCAGGCTTATGTCGGCAGCGGTGGGCATTGCAGGCACTGTGGCGCCACCAACCTGTTGTTGTTGCTGCTGCTGTTGTTGTTGCTGTTGTTGCTGCTGCTGTTGTTGTTGCTGTTGTTGCTGGTGCTGGCTAACCATTCCATGCTGTACGCCAGAGTTGCCAGCAGCGGCGGCTGCTGCAGCTGCAGCTGCTGCTGAGGTGCTGGCACCCTGCGATTGCATCAGCGCCTGCAGACTGCGATTGCTCGAGTCGAGCTGCTGTTGCAGCTGGCTAACGGTAGCGCCACCGCCACCAACAACAACGTTGTTGTTGTTGCCGCCGCCGCCGCTTGCAGAATTGTTGCCAACGCCAACGCCAGCGCCCTGCATCTGCATTTGCATGGATTGCAAGGTGGGCGTGGTGGGCACCGACAGCGGAGGCGTCGATGAGACCAGCGCCTGTAGCTGTAGGGGGGGCGAGAGCAGGCAGAGGAGATGGAGTTGGATTTTGATTGGTGGAGAGAGAGAGAGAGAGAGAGAGAGAGAACAAGCAACAATTTAACATCATCATCATCATCATCATCATCAGGAGCAGAGAGAGTGAGTGTGTGTAAAAAAAGTGAAAATGGAGTGGAGAGAAAATGAACTGCTTCTCGTAGAGAGAAGGCATGAATTAATGGGCATATGAATCAGGTGAGGGGGCTTGGCTTTTCCTTCAGGGTTCTTCTCGCAGGTAGTTTTGTTAATCAGCTGTTGGTTTGTTTGTTTTGTTGGTGTGTTGTTTGTTCGGTTTTTACAGTTCGTACTAGTTCGTGTTCGTGTTCGTTTTCTACTTTTTTTTCTACAACATTGTACAGTATTTTAGCAAAACACTAAGCCAAGTTTTTAACTACGGCCAACAGCTAAGCAACAAAACTACATACTTTGAATAAACTCATCTACGAATTTTGTTTGATTTTTTTTTTTTTTTTTTTGTGTTATAATCAATATACAAAACGATAAAGACAAAACAAATTGCTTAAGGAATTAATGTGTGGGATATTTTTGCAAGAATGATGGAAAACTTAAATAATTGTTAAAGTATAAAAAAAGATATAAATCGAGGTCTGTCGATAATATTTAATAATAATTGACGATAGTAGAGAGTTATCGATATCTTTTAAATTGTTGCCAAGTTTTATTTATAAACGAAGTTTTTATATTGATAAGTTGGTTGAAATAGCGATGATTTTATAATGAAATTGGAAATGTATAAACCAAGTTCTAAGTTATCGTTATTCATCAGATCAGGATCAATCTTTTACTGCCGTTACAAGTGGGTTTTTTATATTTCTAGTTTTTTTTTAAATTTCCGTCATTCTTGCTGGGAATTTTTAAGGAACCAATTTACATAATAGTTGCAAATAGTTGAAGATTTCAGAATAAAGTGGAAACACTTTCAAATTGGGGAACAGACATAAAAATATAAATGATATGAATTGGGTGTCATTTGAATGTGGGTTGGCTTAGATGGTGAAGAATCAGTTGTGTTTTCTTGTGAGGAGAGGGGGAGGACTCACCTTGGCCTTTTGCTGTTGCTTGAGCTCCTCCTTTTTGTAGTTGCGTTGGTAGGCGGTGATGACGCGACGCAAACGCGTATTGAGATCCTGCATTGATGGCCACATTGTGGCATCCTCGACGGCTGCCAATGTGGGCGGATAGCTGCCGGCGACACTTTCCTCCTCGTCCAAGCCTAAATTTGAGTTGGAGTTAGCATTTTCGCAGTTTTGACCCGCTGACTCCCCTGATCCGATGATCATCCCAGGGGCCGCTGCAGTCGTTGATGTTGTTGTTGTTGTGGATGATGGATTGGTGGTAATGGTGGTTATAGTAGTAGTGGTGGTGTTTGTGGTGGTGGTAGTGGTGATATTTGTGGTGGTGGTGTTGGTGGTTGTGGTGGTTTTTTTTGCGTTAGTGGTGCATGAATCTGAACCAATCTCGGCGGGTGCAATGGTAGCGGCAGCATCAACGGCTTCGCCAACGGCTGAAACAGCAGCAGCCTCATTGCCATTGGCTTGGGCTTGGGCTTTCACCTCATCAGCCTCAACGTCCATATTGTGATCGGTGGTGTCGTCCAATGGCGAACCAACAGCAGAGGCAACAGTGGCTGCCTTTGAGACCACAGCCGCCCCCTCATCACCTGCTGCCGCATCGCTCGAGTCGGCGTCCATGGCAACGGCGGGGGCATCGGCGGCGTCTGCCTTGTTGGTAGTGGTGGCATCATCATCAGCAACAGCCACTGCCTCGTTGTTGGCTGCTGGCGCTTTATCATTGTCAGTTTCTTTTGGAATATCTTTTGAATTTTCATTTGTATTTTCTGTATCAATTTCAATTTCATTCGATTTAGCCAATTTGGTTGATTTTGTTGCCGATTCGTTTGGCACGGCTGCCGCAGATGCCGTGGCGTCAACGTCAACGTCGACTGCATCGCTGCCATTGCCCTCGACCGAGTTGGAGGAGTAGTTGACGGATTGCTCGTTGGCTTTATTGGTATTGGTATTGGTAGTAGTAGTAGTAGTAGTAGTAGTAGTAGTAGTAGTAGAATTGATTCCGCTGCTATTATTATGATTTTCGGCCTTATCGCTCTTACCCGACGAACTGGGACGCTCCGGATCGAGCGAGTCCTTATTATCGCCGGCCGTTAGCTTGGTGGAATCCGAGTCTTTGGTGGTTGTGGTGCCATCGTCGTCCACCTCATCGCCGTCATCGTGCTTCGAATTTGCATCGTCTTCAATTCTGTGAATACGATATCGATATATATGTTTGGAGTATAATTATAAAAGGGTCTCACACTCTATTTTAATTTAATTATTTTTATTTTTTGGCGGGAGTTGAATTTCTTTTGTGTTGCACACACTGAGCGAAAAAATCATGCACACATTCACACATACAAAATTTCAATGATTTTCAAATGTTTTGGCCAAAGTGTGAGTAGCAAAAAAAAATTCAGTGTGACCGTTTAACGAGTTCCAATTTGAAATTATTTATTGTTCGAGCGAAAAGTGTTCTTTCAAATTTAAAGATGGTATTAGAAGTCTATATTTGATTGTGATAATGGAACGCGTAGAACCGTTCCTAAAGACAAATTTTTGAATTTCGAGTGAAAATCATATTTCCAAATTTAAATGTATTTTTGAGAACAAAGCTTTTGAAAAGCGTACCAGTTTGACAGTTATAGGAGTTTAAAAAATGGAACCCTTTGTAAATGTGAAATTTTTTTTGCTGATCAGCATTAAAATTTGTACGGTCGCACTGAACATGGATCTTACTGCGTGTCTAGGAGATCTCTCAACGTTCGTTTTGGTTAGTATAATTACTAAGTACTATTAGTAAATATAATATAAAACATATTGAACATATTCCAGTTCCTGTTTATTTTTGGACTAGTTGTTTTGAGGTTTCGACGTTTCACGTTTCCCATAATTGGCTAGAGACTGGTCTCATTGTTGAAATTGTGGTTGTGGTTGTGGTTAGTACTTGTGGCATATGTGTGGTACGATGAAATAATGGCTAAAATGTGTTCCCTATTTAGGCATAATTTAATGAATGGATGACGGCATGGATGGAATGGAATGGAATGAAAGGGGGAAAATGGGGAATTGAAGGTATGGCGGGAGGGAGGATATTGGGTATATAAATTTGTTTCTTTTTTTTTTTTTTGTTTTTTTGTTAAGCAACTTACATTGGCAAATTCGTGACGGCCAAATCGTCACCGGCACCGGCGCCCACGTGAGTGACAAAGCACAGATTCGGATCGGCGCGCATTTGACGATACATTTCACAGCCATGCTTGTAGGTTCCAACCAATAGACTCTTATCACAACAGATGGGATTCCACCATGATGATGGCACCTGATCGGGCGTTGGCGGCGGCCGTATTGGGAGCTCGCTACATTTTGATTTGATAGATATATATACACACACATACATCGATATACACATATATATATATATAAATATATATATATACATATATATATTTATAAAGAGATATAGAGAGAGAGATAAAGATGAGGGGGGGAAGAAGAATTGCATGAGTTTTTGTTTGGTTTCTTGTTTAGTACAAATATGTCAATGAGTAATAAATTCAGTTCAACAAGTTTTATGCATTGTTTTTGGTTGTTGTCAAACAAATAAAATGAAAAAAAAAATGTATATATATCAAACTATAAAGCATATAAGAAAATGGGGGATAAAAATAACCAAATTATAACTTTTATTATTTATTAGTTGTTGTTGTTGTTAATTGCCAATTTGTGCTACGGATTACGAAAACAGTTTACAAATGCAACTAAAGAAGGGTATTATTTTCGAAGAAATTTTGTTAATTGAAAGATTTTTTCTGTTGCCGTATATTTTTTCTTTTGAATTTGGAATATCGAAAATCATATATATAGATATATATAAAATTGCTGTGCATATAACTTGTAGATATATATATGTATATGTTGTTGGATATATCTCATAATTCGTTGATCGATCGATGATGAAGAGAGGCATGAGAATTTCAAATACGATTTCCCTAATCGCCTGATTCGCTTCTGGATGGGCGGGCGGACGGGCGGAGATGGTGTTGTGATCGGAGGGTTTTTCTTTTTGATTTTTTTGTTTTTTTGTGTTTTCTTTTTTGGGCGATCAGTGCGTGCGAGCGAGCGAGCGAGGGCGAGAGCGATATGTGTGCATAGATATTACCTTTCCAGATTGAGTGCTAGCAGTTGTGGCTTGGCTTTCGAACTGCATCAGTTAAAGTTGTTGTTGTTGTAGTAGTAGTTGTTGTTGTGGTTATCCAAAAGTTGTCAGTGAGTGTGTATGCATATATTGTATATATATATATATATATACATATACATATACATACATATATATATACATACATATATATTTATTCGTATTCAAATTAGCAATTAGAATATTCGTCAAAAAGGTTCAAGTAGTGCAAAACAAAACACAGCGAGAGAAAAAATTTGAGCAACATTGTATTTTGTTTGGGGTTTGTTTTAAAGGGTTTAACGAGTTAGGGGAACAGTTAATTAATGTAGAAATGTAGTATTAAAAATTGCATACAACAAACGTTCAAGAACGGGGAGGGAGGGAGTTATCTGATTGAAACACTCAGCGGAGAGATATATAGAGATACACAGAGCATTTAAACAGTTAGTAACGAGAACAAAGTTAGTAACGAGTGGTAGAGAGCGAGAGCGAGAGACAGAAAGAGCATTGAAACTAGCGAGTGGAAGAGACAGATCTCACATGGAAGCGAATTAAAAACTCAAAAGTAATAAAACTGCTGAGTATTCAAAGCAGAAATATTACTCGCGAGCTGGCTTTTTTTTTAGTATTAAGGTTTAAGAGTTAAACAAATTGGCATTACTAGTAGTTAGATAGTCAGAGATAATACTGATAAATAAGAATATATATAAAACGACTATAGAAAAATAGATGACAGAACCCAAAAATAAAAAAAAAAATAAACTCAATAAAAATCATAATACTACAAAATTAAAAAAAAAAATTAAAATATATATATAAAAAATATAACGAATGCATATTGGCGCTCCAATTGCAGAGCGCAACAACAATCAGTCAATCAATCAACGACAACAATCATGATGTGATTAATGTGATGTGGATGCTGATGAACGTTAAACACGCCTACCTGATGGGCGTATTATCCTTGATCTGCTGCACTAAATCACCGATGACCTCGTGCTGTATATAATAGAGCATCCGGACGCGCAGCAGAACCCTGTGTGAAATCAGAAAGTCAATCAAAATGAACAGAAAATATAAAACAAAGATCAAGAGAAGCAAAAGAGCAGAAAAATAGAAAGGATTTTTTGTTAGCAAAACAGTTAAGACTGGAAATATCCCGCTTGGCAACAGCAGGGTATATTTTTTGGTTAGTTTATTCAAATTCGATTCCACACGACTCACTTATTCGCGTGTCTGCCCAGATGCTTCTTGTAGGCGCCCTCCAGATACGCATCTGCATCGTATTTCTCCTTTTTGCTCCAATGATTCGGATCGTGTATGCTGGTGGGTGGTGCGGGCGGTGGTGCAACTGCCGCTGCCACAGCGCTGGCGCTAATCCCGCCACCGCCATCCTTATCGCCAACAAGGCCACCACCCGAGTCGGACTTGTGCGCCGGTGTTGTATTACCACTGTTGCTGCCCGAGGCAGTGCCAGGTGCCGGTGTCATCTCCTTGTTGGACTTGCCACCGTTGCGTCCTGCAAAATGTATGATAAAAAAATATATGGCGCATATTTAGTTAAAAACTCTTTCGCCTTCGACTTGATAATGATGCATGAGTTGTTTACTACAATGATATGGGTTCAAATTTGAAAATAGCGCGTTTACTAAATTATGTACAGATATATAAATGATAAATGTGTATAAACACAATATATATATTTGTGTATTAGCTACAGAAAGCTGAAAGAAAACAAAGAATTAGTGTAAGCCGAAGATGTGGTGAATTTGAAAAATTATCTTGGACATCGTAGGGATTGTTATATATTTTGTTATATTTGTTTTAATATGTTTTTGTGTTTATTTCCAAATGAGCAAGAAGCGATTGTTAAATTAGAATGCTATTATTAAACATTTATATTAATATCCAAAAGAGCAAGAAGTGATTGTTAAATGGAATACTAAAAATTCCAAACATTTAAAATGCTTATATGATTTTAATATAATTTTGTAGTTGAGTGTGACGAGTAAAACAATCAAGTTGTTTATGGATACAAATCGTTCGAAATGTACAACGATTATAAGGATATAGTTGATTTTAATATGTACAGGATAAATGAAAAATGTGTATGGCGTCAGAATAAAATATAAGTTTTGGTTAAATTACATGTTATAAACGTTAGTTAATATAGGTATGGATGTTTTATATATATATAGATGTATATGTATAGATGAAAATATTTATAAATCATAAAAGGTTATATAGTAAAAGGCATACAATTGCATGGCAACAAAACATACACACACTTTTTCTTTTCATCATTTTACCAGTTGTTTTTGGCGTTCGTCGTGTCTTGGTCGAGTCGAGTCGAGTCAGTTGCTAATGATTGTATATAATTATATATATATATATATTTATATATGTCTATATGAATATAGAGCTTAGGTAGTTACACTTTGACATTGAACATTGAACGGTTTTTGGAGAATACATTTGAAAGGGTGAATCAGTTGAAGGCATTGGTAGAACACAGAACCCAGTTATTACAAATAGAATCAGATATATATACATATATAGTAATGATAAAATAGCTGCAGCTCAAAAGATGACATTTACTTGGAAGTTCTTGAGAAATTTGAATGTATAAATATGTATATACATATAAATATATATATATACTACATATTTATAGTAATTAAGTAGGTAGTTAAGGTAGTCCAGCCCAGAGATATATTCTATACAGTGTGTAGTAAAATTTGTGATTTTTTTTTGTTTTTTTTTTGGTTTTTACAATACTAGTAATTTCTATATAGTTCGAGGCAGCTCGTATTTTTTTTTTTTGGGTTTTTGATTTTGATAACTCTCTACGTCCGTGCAGCAGTTGGAGTGCGTGAATGTATCTTTTACCATACCTTTGGCATTCCTACCTCGTGGCACCAAATTGTGTAGGCCACTATGATCCCTGCTGATCTTCTGCACCTCGCCATCCTCCGTCGGTGTGATTAGATCCCAAATGAATGTCTTGATCTTCTCGTCACCCTTATACACCTGCAGGCAGTACAGCAGCTATAAGGAGTTTTAATAAAGAAAAAACTTATCGTTAGTTTTTGGAGTGTGACTCAAAATAAGGCGAATAAAGTTTTGTTCAGCGGGTTGAGAAGTTTTGTTCTTACTCAGCGAAAACCTAAAGTTCTCTCAATATTAGCATGGTTGGTCATCATTGAATATATATATATATATATATATATATATATGTCGAATTTCGACATATATATGAACACAGACTTACAATAATGCGTGCACAGTCCTCAACGTCAATATCGCGCCAGCCGCGCTTAAACGAACCCAATTCCAAGAGTTCCGACCAGCGTCCCCAGCTATAAAAAATAAGGAGATATATTTAAAATATATATGTATATTATTTTATAGATCATAGTTGGCCTGCCTATTACGAATACTTTTCTCTTTACACGTACACTACAAAAATATCTATATCATATACAATTATAACGCGCTAAATTTAATATTTAAAGAGATCCAATATATAAACAATCATCATCGATTATTGAATATACTATATTTAATTTCATTTTGGATTTTATTTGAAATTGAAATAAAGATGTCGAAGAACTTGCCAAGCCCATCCGATAAAAGTCTTGAGTCCAGATCTATGTTCAACAAATCACAAGTAAATGAGAATGACGATGGACGTGGTGAGCTCGATATTGTGGCCCTGGTGAGTAAGTTCTATTTGGATGATTACAATCAATGGTCGGACGATGAGCGAGCGAATCGTTTGGCCGATCTGGATGCCTTGGACATGTGGCGTACCATTGAAACTGTGCAACAGGAGCTGGCCATAGTCAAATTGGAGAATTATATAATGGTTGATTTTCTGGAGAAGAACGATCCGAAGCTGTTGATCGGACTGCGTCAGCGACGCACCTCAATCTTGAAGCGTATCCAAATGAAGCAGACAGCCCAACCGGACAGTCTGCAGCAATCGAGTCGGCACTCGGGCTCCAAACGATCCGTATCCATGTCCATACACATGGGCGTATTGGGTGCGGGGGGCGGCGGCGGCGAGCGACGCAAGCCCATCGAGCACAAACTGAATGTTAAGGCCAAGGCCGAATTGGCCGAAAAGGCTGCGTCCGAGGTGGAAAAACGCGTTATCGACATCGAACGAAATGGTAAGTGCATTGGGACTATAGCGAAAATTAGCGAAAGATTAGCTCAGACTGGATTTTCTTGGATACTTCTCAATTCCTTGACACTAGTTGTAGTTGGTCCTAATTCTAGCTAACTGTGATAGATTCGATCGATTGGAAAGGGGGCTTTCCAGGCTGCGTAATCTGTTCCTGGCAAGTGTTCAGGAGATTTCTCTTCTTTCTCTTCATTACAGTTTCTGCAGAAATCATTATAGAGTTATTCATTTTTGTCCAGATTTTTTTCTTATAGGCGTCTCTTTTAAATTCTCCTTCTCCAAACTTCATTCCAGCCATGGTTGAGGTTAAACAGCTGCGTGCCAAGATCGAGGAACTGCATTATCGCAGCGAGGAGACAATCGAGACGGAGAAAAACTTTATGCTACATTTTCTGCGCGATGAGAACGATGCCTTATTTTTGGAGACGGCCACAGAGCGTCAAATTGAGCGCAAGCTGCGTAAATTTACGGCTAATTGGTTTAAGAACGCTCGAGCGTTGTTGGGCACAATGCGACTGACGATTGTCTCGCTGCAGGAGACGTGTCAACAGCATCGTGCCGATCTGATAACCAAAGCGGATCTCAGTGGCATCCTCACAGCGGTGGACTTTGAGAAGTTGATCATTAAACGCACCGAGCTGACCAACGAGCTGGAGGAGAAGAATACGCATATGGCGGGACTGAAGAGCGTTACGGGCAAGACGTCGCTAGCGATGACCGAGGAGAAACAGGTGATGATGAATCTGGAGACAGAGATGCGTAACGTAATCAATCGCACCGATGAAATAACGCGCACCATCACCAAACTGGAAAGGGAGGTGGCCACCGTACAGCAGAACAATGCCAAGGATTATGTGATCCTCGGTGAGTTGCGTGCCCAACTCGATGAGTACGAGGCACCGAGCGTCACTGAATATATCGAGCGCAAGGAGGAGGCACTCTACTACGAGAAGGAGGAGAAAATGTTGCACCGCAAGATCTATATACTAAACATGAAACTGAACAATGTGATGCGACGTTATCGTTATCGCGTTGAGTAGTGTAATCATTGAATAAAAATTTCGCCATTAGCTTACCCGAATGAGAGTAGACCCTTCTCGACCTTGAAGCACTCGGACTTGGCCCAGTTGCCATACTGGATCTCCTCCAGACCCAATGCGGCCAGAGCATCACGTTCTCGTGGTATATACTCATCGTTGCCCTTCTTCTCGCGAGCGCGATCTCGATCGCGTTTCTCCTTGCGACGACGTGAGCGTAGACCTGAATAAATATTAAGAAATTTATAGTCTCCAACTCCAACTTAAATCTGGCTACAACTCACCAATGCCGCCCTCCTCATCGCTGTTCTCATTCGAAGAGTCCTCCGAGTTGATCTCCATGACATCCTCATGGCCATAGCGTTTGATTTGTGTGCGTCGACGCGGTTCGGAGAGCACCAGATCTTCGGTCTCATCCCGTTCACAGGCATCGGGATCGATGTCCACACGTTTGGCCCACTTTGTCCAGAAGTCGGGATCATCTATGGTGATATCCGAACGATTACCCGAAGCTGCAAATGAGGCCTTCGAGAACGTTGAACCCTTCTCTTGTTCCATGGTGATGACCTGAGTGCGTCGTTTAAGAATCGAATCGATATCCTCTTCACAGAACTTATCGCCGGCATTGTCATCGTCCATGACGGCACCGTAGGCGCCCTTCTTGAGCAGATCTTCGATCTCTTTCTTCGACAATTGCTTGTTGTTGCCATCCTTGGAGCCGTGCGTATTCATCGATTGCAGCACAGCCTTGTCCAGGCCCAGTTTCATCGATGCCTTGTCGAACATCTCACGTTCGTAGGTATTCCTACAAAGGAGTCGATAGATTTTGACCATCTTACGCTGTCCAATGCGATGACAACGAGCCTGGGCCTGCAGATCATTTTGTGGATTCCAATCGGAATCGTAGATAATCACGGTATCGGCAGCCGTCAGATTAATGCCCAAACCACCCGCTTTGGTGCAGAGCAGAAAGACAAAACGATCCGAGCCCGGCTTGGAATAACGATCGATGGCCTCCTGTCGCAGATTGCCACGAATTCGTCCATCGATTCGCTCAAACGGATACTTGCGATACACCAGATAATCCTCCAAGATGTCCAGGCAACGCACCATCTGACTAAAGATCAACACACGATGGCCATTTGCCTTCAGTTTGGGCAGCAGTTTATCGATTAAAACCATTTTGCCCGCCGACAGAATAAGATTCTTATAATAGGATTCGGGATCTTCGCCGTGTTGAGCCTTAAAATCGTACTGAATTTGCTCCTCGGCACCATTGAGTAGATAGGGATGAATGCAACATTTGCGCAATTCCATCATGGTATTCATCAGATTGGGTATATTCGCCGACGTTGTGCCCTTCTTGAGGAAACTAAAGTTTTGCTCCAATATGCCGCGATAATATTTCTTTTGTATATTTGTCAGCTCCACTTCGATGATTGTTTCCTCTTTCGGCGCAAGGGATTTCTCCACATCGTCCTTGAGACGACGCAACATCATCGGTTTGAGGAGCACTTGCAGTTTGTTGACCTCCTCCTCGGTGCGCAGACTGCCAAACTCGGACATGAACTCCTCCTGCGACGAGAATTGACTGGGCTCCAGGAAATTCAACAGTGAGAATAGCTCACTGATGTTGTTTTGCAGAGGTGTGCCCGAGAGCAGGACACGATGCTCGAGACTCAGTTGGCGCAATCCCTCCAGCAGTTTACAGTTGCGATTCTTGAGACGATGTGCCTCATCGATGACGCACAGACGCCAATTGAACTGCTTTAGATCCATATAATCGGTGACAATCATTTCAAATGTCGTGATCAACACATTAAATTTGATGGGCTCCTTCAGAACTTTGCCACTATCTGTCTTGTAGTAGAACTCATAGTCCTGAATCATTTGTTTACTGGTCAGAGATCCATGATAAACGACCACATTCATATCGGTCCATCCCTCGAATTCACGCTGCCAATTTGGTATTGTGGAGAGCGGCGCAATCACCAGAAACGGTCCACGTATCCCATACTCATAGACCGAATGGACAAAGGTCAGACTCTGGATGGTCTTGCCCAGACCCATTTCATCGGCCAGTATGCAATTGTGTGAATTATACCAGGAGAACTTTAACCAATTGAGACCCTCCAGCTGATAGGGTCTCAGACTGTTGCCCGACTTGTAGATGGGTGTCTTCTCCAGCTTCTTCCATTGTTCGGGATGCGGTCGTTTGCGACTCTTCCACTCGCAACGTAACGGGATCTTATTGAAGCGCAAATACTGCTCAATCTTATCGTTATCCACATCCTCCTCCAGCTCCCAGGTGCAATCCTCATAGGGCAATGATTTCCATTTGACCAAATAATGTTTGGTCGTCTCCCCGCTGTTCTCATCCGTGTGCACGGACATGTCCAGCACACGATCCACCTCGACAAAGTCGGGATTGAAGGGTTCCTCTTCGATATTCTCAAAGATGTTGATCTGTTGTGCTTGCTTCTGTTGGAAGCGTCGGATTTTGGCAGCGACACGACGATCACCCTTGAGCAGCTCTTCTTCGGTGCGCCATTCGCAGTGCAGATAACTGAAATTACGATATTTGACAAAGTATTCCTCGACATCGATGAAAACAGGTTCGGGTTTATCGTCTTTGGACTCGTCGTCATCCTTCGATTTGTCTTCCTCGTTTGACGACTCTGTTGACTCTTCCTCTTTCTTTTTCTCAGTTTGCTCTGCGTCTATTGCTGCCTTCTCCTTATCCTCATTGTTATCCTCGAGCTCTTTCTTTTCTGGCTTGTCCTCATCTACATTGGACGATTCTGCTTCGGTTTCGGTTTTTATTTTCTCCTCCGTTGCATCCCCTTCATCCTTAACCGTTGTTTCTGCTTCATCTACATCCATTTTTTCTGCTGTTTCATCAGCTGGAGTTTCTGTTGCTTTTTCAACATCTTTCTCAATGTGCTCTGTGGCGGCATCGTCCTCTGCTGCTATCTTTGGCTCAGCTGCTGGTTTTGCTTTCTCATCATCAGTCTTGGCCTCTGCTTCTGCTTCTCCCTCTTCTTCTTCGTCATCGTCTTCTTCAGTTTCTTGCTTATCTGTTTTGCCGGTTTCTACGACTGCCTCTTTGTTCTCTGCACTTTCGTCAGTTTCCATTTTATTGTTATCAGTTTCCTCCTTTTCGGATGTTTCTTCTTCAGCGGACTTTTCACTTGCCACCGATGATTTGGGTGATTCAACCTTCTCATCCACTTCCATTTTGTGGTCATCCTCTGGCTCTTTGTTCTCATCGGATTTCGGCTCTAGCTGCTCCTTGGCCTCATCCACTTTTGTGATTGCGCCTTTTTCGTCTTCTGCTGCATTAGCTTGAGGTTTCTCCTCTTTGTCTTCGGTTTTATCTGTGCTGCTACTGCTCTCAGCGCACTTCTCCTGATCGTTGCCCTCTGTTTTCTTTGCCTCGGTTGCTGCTGCCTCAGCTTCTGCTTCGGTCTCAGCTTCGGCTTCGACTTCTTTCTCTGTCTTGGGCTCAGGTGTCTTCGCCTTGGGCGCTTCGGGTATTAGTTCACGTTTACCCATCCGCAGTGCGAGAACCAGTTGCACTACCATGCTATCCTCATCGCCCGTGTTGATGTACACATAGTTGGGCTTGGAAGACATCGCTGAGGCGGCTGCTGCTGCAGCATCGCTGGCACTCTGTCTCTCAGACTTCTCCGCTGCTGCAGATGTGCTGGAACTGGCCTCCAACTGGCTATTCGTAGTATCGTCTGTGGCCAGCGGCTGTTTTTCCTCACCCGCTGAACTGCCGCCTGCTTCGCCTTCGGCACCCGATTGCGGTTCGGTCTTCTCCACATCGCTGCCAGCATTCGAATTAGCCGCATTCACAGATACGGATTTCTTTTCCTTCTTGACGGGCGATGCGACAAGCAAGGAGTTCTCATCATCGGAGAAGCGTAGCATGACATCATCAATGTACTTTTTGCGTTGCGTGTTGCGCGACGATCGTCGCTTATTCGAGTCGAGTTCGGAGTCGGGTGGCGGCGAGGGTGGCGGCGTTCGATCCATGGTGTCATCCTCGCCATCCGATTCGGGCACAATGCGCCCACGATTGCGTCGTTTCTTGAGCGCCTTGGCGCTGAGCGAACCACGATTTCGTCGTGCACTGCCACCCTCCTCGGATGTCGCGTTGCGGCGACTGGAGCGCGCCGTCGAACGTTTGCGATCCCGGCGACTGCTTGGCGTGCTCGCCGCGTCGCCAGCGGAATCGGGCACGGAATCAACTGTCTCATCGCCGGCCTCCGCATCCTTGTCTTCGTCGTTGGCGCCGCGTGGTATCTTCGAGACGGGTATATCATCATAGTCGGGTGATTCACCATCAACAACGCCACCGCCAACACCACCGCCACTCGCTGAGGTTTCGGCTTCGCCATCGCCGCCCGATTTGGGCAGCAACGGTTTGTTGTCCTCCAGTTCGCTGCCCTCGCCCGTCTTCTCGGCGTCATCATCGCCAAATTGTTTGCGTCGCTTGCTAACACTGGCGCGCTTGCGTGCCCCGCCAGTGCTGCTCTCCGTCGAATTGGGATCATTGGGATCACGTAGCTTCTTCACTTTGGGCGTACGATCTCGCGGCGGCTTATTGGGATCTTTGGGTGTGCGTGGTTTGCGCGGCTTCTTCTTCTTGCCACTGCCATCGGTTGAGGTGTCCAGTTCGTTGGCCGAGTGCACATCCTGCGATAGATCACCCATACCCTCACTGTACTCCAGCAGGCCGACAACACTGGTATCGCCCGCTCCCTGGGTCACACAATCCTCGGAGACGGGCAGTTGGGTGGTGGGTATAATGCTGCTGCTGCTACTCGCACTGGCAGAGGCAACAACTACAACATTGCCACTGATATCCATCAGTTCCTGATGTTGAAGCTGTTGATGCTGATGCTGTTGTTGTTGTTGTTGCAAGGCGGCGGCTGCTGCTGCCGCTTTATCGCCCTTCTTGGCGCGTGGCTTACGCGGCTTATTCGCACCCTTGCCACGTCCACGTCCCGTAGTGCTCGACACCTGTGGACTCTCGACCATTTGGTTGTGCAGCGTGGCGCTGCCACCATATGGGTGCGGTGGCATGCTCTGGTAGAGCACACACTGTGGTCCACCTGCACACTGTTCGGCCAGTTCGTGTTGCTGCAGCAGATTGAGGCGCTCCTGCAGACGCATTAGCTTCTCCTGATGCTGATGCTCGTGGCCGGGTGGCATGCAGTAGAGCTCTTGGATTTGCTGTTGAAGTGCGGCAATCTCCTGTTGATGCAACATCGGATAGGGTGGATACATGCCGGCGGCAGCGCCTGGATATGGTGGCAACATTGGCGGCATATGTGCGGTTGGCTGTGGTGGTTGTGTTGGCACTTGCCCGGCTGCCGTGCCACCTGCTGCCGTTGCAGCAGCAGCATCATAGCCAGCCAATGGATGCGGTGGCATTGGTGGCATACCACCCATTGTTAAGGGCGTTGTCTGTGGTGGCATCGTGAGACTTGAATCGAGTTGGGATTGCGTCTTCTCGTCGCAGATCTCTTCAGCGGATTTGGTCTCCTCAGTGGCGGCAAGGTCGGAGAGCGTTTGTTGTGTCTGCTCCGCCAGCATATCTTCTGTGTGCAACAGCGACGACTGCTGCTGCTGCTTGTGGCATGTTGATGCCGTTGTTGTTGTTGTCGTGTCTTGGTCATCGTGTGTCGGTTGCTGCGGCATTGTATCGCTTAACGTATCCGTTTGCGTCTTGGACACACTGCTATTCTCCTCATCCAGTGGCAATTGGGCACACAAATCACCAGCAACTGTTGCTGTCTGCTCCGTTGGCTCACAGACGCTCTTCTCGAACTCCACATTCGACGATTGCGAATTGCTGTCGAGCAACGCTGCTGCTGCGGATGCAGCACTTGAGGCAGCTGCAACTGCAGCAGCACTCGTCGAACTCATCGAATTGTTATCGAATAGTCCGCCCACATCCACACCACTCACATGATGATGATGATGGGTTGTGGAGGTGTTGTTGGTGTGTGTGGAATCCGAATTGCTGTTGAGCATATTGCTGGCGACTGCCTCCATTGAGGAGAGCAACGGTTGCTGATTCGCCGAATTGCTGTTGATGCTGCTCTGTGAGTTGCTGTCGTGCACCGAAGTAGGTTGATTGTTGACAATACTGTTGGTGCTGCTGTTGCTGCTGCTATTGTTGCTATCGTTGGCGGCAACGGCCAACGTTGACGAATCATTCGAATTGGCGGTCTCATTGAGTATGCTGCTCAGATGATGCGATGGTGTTGCTGTTGGTGTTGCTGGTTGCTGCTGCTGTTGCTGCAATTGTTGCTGTACCTGTTGCTGCTGTTGCTGTACCTGTTGTTGTTGCTGCTGCTGCTGCTGCTGCTGTTGTTGATGTTGCTGTTGTAGCTGGGGTATGGGCGAGCTCACATGCGCTGGCGACATTATTTGCTGGCTTGCAACAACAGTTGCTGCTGCTGCTCCTGTTGCTGTTGCCTGTTGCTGTGTGTCTGCTAAAATATTGGCAAATGCATCAAATTGCTGATGTTGCTGCTGCTGTTGTTGTTGTTGTTGCTGCTGTTGTTGTTGATTGCTGCTCTTCTGCGCATAGCTGGTCAAATGGGATTGCTGCTGATGCGGCGACTGTTGCTGATGTATGGGCGACAAATGCTGCTGCAATTGTTGCTGAAGTTGCGGCTGCTGTTGCTGCTGTGTTGCCTGCGTTGCGCTTGCCTCTAAAGTAGGTTGCTGCTGTTGTTGTTGTTGTTGCTGGTGGTGCACGGAAGCACTTAAATGATGCATGCTGGGCAACGTTTGTTGATGCAACGGCGAAACATTTAATTGCGATTGCTGATTGTTGCCCACAATATCATTGATGGAATGCTGCAGTTGCTCATTCAGCTGCTGTTGTGCCTGTTGCTGCTGCTGCTGTTGTTGCTGCTGCTGTTGTTGTTGCTGCTGCTGTTGCTGCTGGTGTTGCTGCTGCTGTTGCACGGGTGCTGGCGGTGGCGCTTGCACTGGCTGCTGTTGTGCGGCGGGCGGAACTTGTGGCTGTTGTTGTGAGGACACCGAGACGGGCACTGGCACTGGCACTGGCACTGGCACTGGCACCGGCACTGGCACCTGCTGCTGTGCCATACTCTGTCCATACATCAACTGATGTTGCTGATGTTGTGCTGCTGCTGCCGCCGCCGCAGCTGCAGCTGCTTGGGCAGCCTGTTGCTGCTGTTGCAACAGTGCAGCCTGCGCCTGTTGCTGAGCCTGCTGCTGCTGCTGTTGCGCCTGTTGCTGTTGTTGCTGTGCCTGCTGCTGCTGTTGTTGTTGGGGTGTTGGTGGTTGCTGTTGTGACGCCTGCTGCTGTTGTTGCATGGCGGCCATGTGAGCTGGCGCACCCCATTGCTGATGATGCTGGGGGGAGGGTGAGGCGGGCATGCGTGGTCCCATGACGGCAGCGCTACGATAGGATGTCGGGTAATCCATCGGTGGCAGTCCATGCGCCTGGCTGGGCATTACCATTTGTTCGAGTGCTTGTAACGTGTTCACGGGCGGCACACCACCACCACCGCCACCAACAGCTGCTGTCGGTGGCACCTTGGCGCCGCTCGCCGCTGTCACACTGGGTGGTTGGGGGCGTGGCGACGGCAAACCAACCATACCCTGTATGCTGTGCTGACTGGGCGAATTAACCTGCTGCTGCTGCTGTTGCACCTGTTGCTGCTGTTGCTGCTGTGCCGGCGGCTTGGCAGGCGAGACACCAACGGGTCGAGGTGACATTTGTGGATGTGGCGACATCGTTGGCGGACGCGGTGACATTTGTGGCGAGAGCTGTGGAAACGCTGCACGATATTGCGGCGACGAGTTGAGCTGAGCCTGAGCCTGCGCCTGATGTTTGCTGCTGGACATGTAAGGTGGAGCGCTCTGCTGTTGTTGCTGCTGTGCCTGTTGTTGTTGCTGCTGTGCCTGTTGCTGCTGCTGCTGATGATGACTGCCGTAGCTGGGTGGCATGCCCATGTGCGGCGGCGGCAACACGGCGCCCGGCAGCTGTTGCTGCTGCATTAGGCTAACATGATTCGGTTGCTGCTGCTGCTGTTGTTGCTGTTGCGCCTGTTGCTGCTGCTGTTGTTGTGTCTGCAACTGTTGCTGCTGCTGCTGTGCACTGGCCAAATGCGCAGCCTGCTGCTGCTGCGCACTCAGATGATGCGTTGGCGGCGCCGCACCCGGCACAACATGCTGGCCGTAGGCACTGGCCTGATCCAATGCCGCATGGCCGTAGCCCACATGCTGTGGCGCCCCACGGCCCGGCTGATGTTGCATCGGGCTGCCGTAGGGACTGTGCGCATAGGCTTGCGGCACTGCTGCCGGTTGTGCCCCTTGCGCTGGTGCACCCGGATACAGAGGATGTTGGCCGGGTGCCTGGGGATAATGTTGCGGCAGTCGAGCCTGCTGCTGACTCTGCTGCTGCTGTTGTTGTTGTTGCTGCTGCTGCTGTTGCACCTGCTGTTGTTGCTGCTGCACCTGCTGCTGTTGTGGCGTTGGCGGCTGTTGTTGTTGTTGCTGCTGCTGTTGCTGCTGTGGCGCTAGACTCCCATAGCCCGTGGCGCCCAGTGCACCCATCATATTCTGTTGGGCGCCATACGGCACCAGTTTCTGTTGCTCCTGCTGTCCGTAGGCGGGCATATGTTGGCGGTAGGCGGCGCTGGCGTTACTCTGACGCTGCTGCTGCGTCGGTGGCGCCACCGCCTGTGGATGCCCATAGGCGCTCAAACCGGCACCGGGATAGGCTGCTGCTTGTCCCGGCACCGATGGCGCCGCACCCCAACCGCTTAGATCAGCCATGCCAACGCCCATGGCCGCATGCTGATCGGTGGCCCCCAGCCCGTACAGATTCTCCGCCGTTGGCTGGTACGATGGATATTGTGGCTGCTGCTGTAGCGGATGCGGCGCCCGATGACGCGGCGGATAGCCGCCCGGTGGGCCCATCGCTCGAGGATTTGCCGCGGCAACGGCTGCTGCTGCTGCGGCCGCATCATAACGGTAATAGGGATCTCTGTAAAGTAGAAAGAATAAATAAAGAAATTAGTACAAAGTGATTTATGAGAACATTCCTACTTTAATGATTAAATTATAATTATTAAATATCCAAAGATCATTTTGATGACTCCGAATAAAAACTTACACCTTAAGTAAATACAAATATTTGGTTTTAAATTTAACATTTACACTACAACAAATAGTTAGGACTTTAACTTGTATAAATTAAATTTCACATTTATACAACAGTTTATTTTATGAGATAAAAGGGCTTAGAACCTTCCCAGCTTTAACTTGTGTCACAGTAAATACAAATAGACTCTCTCAAATTTCACATTTACACATTATAAGCAATTTCATTAGTGCCTTTCTAACTTTAACTTGTTTAAATACATTAAAGAAATTGTCATTTGAATTGCCTTTTTGTGCATTTGAAGTTCTTTAAGAGCCTGAACAAAGACTTAAGCCTTACAGTTACAGTAAATACAAATATGCTGTCTTAAAGTGCACATATTACTACTTACATATATATAAATACATTTACAAGCAATATAAATTGAATTGAGCTGCCCAACTCATATTAAATCTATCATTGACTTATTTTACTGATATACCCACACATAAAAATAAATTGAACATTTAGCACTAACACAAGACGACTTGGCCAAAATCTCACCCTTGATGATTGCCGTGAAACATATTTTGTGCATTTCCATCCATCAGATTTTTGAAACGCAGCGCACACAGAAATGTCCGTTACGCGTCGTCGTCGTCGGATGGACGCGACGATGCTGCTGCTGTTGCTGCTGCGTTTTTTTCACGTTTGCTCGTCGATTGGCTTAATTTTGATGCTGCTCTCTGCGCGTGGCCGTTGTTGTCAAAATTGAAGTCAGTGCGGGGCAGGAGGGTGGGGGTGAGGATGAGGGAATGGAGATTGAGGGTTGAGGTGTAGACGGAGGAGGAGTTGACGACGCTCACCACGTTGTTGTGTGGGTGTTGTTGGTCGGTTTACTCGCAGTTTCACTCATTTAACCACGGCGCAAATGCTGCAAAATTTGTCGTCGTCGTCGATGATGCGCACTCGATAAGTCAGAGCAACTCTTCTCCTCCAAAAAAAAAAAAAAACTAAAGCCCAAATCTAGGATATATTAACGCAATTTGTTTTTGGCGTTTTGGTCGGTGTTTTTTTTTTTTTTTTTTTTGTTTCTTTAAGTTTGTTTCTAACTAACTAAACTTAATTACAGCTCATGTGCTCTTTTTTTGTTTGCCTTATCTCTTTTTTTTATATTGTATACACATTCGTGTTTGTCCTTTTTGTTGTATTCGTCTTGATTGTTGTTTTTGTTGTATTTGTTGTTTCTTCGCACACTTCATGGCCGACCTTTGACATATTCGCAGTGAAACATTCGCTCACAGCTGCAAACATTATTTTCGGAAAGAGATATTAAAATTATGAGAAAAATACATTTTAAGAGATTTATTTATAATCTTTGACGAGTTAAAGTTTTTGCGTAAAACGGTAAATTTTTCTGTTATAGGATTGAGCGTATTCAAAACGTAGAATCTGCAAAGATAGATAGATAGATAGATAATTAGTTAAATGATTAACTTTTACTATTGTAAATATGTATTCTTATTTAATATAATATAGTATATATAACTAGTTAATTAATATATGATAGTATAAATTACTACCTCTCAGTTTTTTTTATTAGAATTGTAATTATTAATTAATTAATTCGCGATCACATTCATAAAAGTTACTCTTTAGTTTTAGATAAGCATAACTTTTGGGACTAAATATTGTTCTATTTATTATATATATATAATATTACATACTTATGCCAAGACTTTTTAGGTTGCTATCACTTCAACTTTTAAGGGGAAAAGCTATACGCTTATGAATTTCTTCATTTACACATATAACGTACAGTTTGACCCCCTAAACATTTGAGTGTTATTTTCCTACACTAAAACACACTACACAGATTTGATACACACACATAGACACATACACACAAACGCAGTTTAGAAACGTGACGCTAGATTTTTGTTGGTAAGTAAAAGGTTAATAGTCTGCTTTTTGTTAAGATGTTCAAAATCCATGAAATTGTCAAAGCTTTTCACAGCTACAGCTAGGCTGTACCAAACAACATACCGTTTAAACCATCCCCCAAAATATATATATATATTCATACGTACATACATATTGCAACAAAAGCTTTAAATTTGAGACGAAAAGTGTTGTTGGGAAAAGGAAAGTGTAACCAATTAATGAGGCGTGGATTAAGACTGGTCGTTGTTTTTTGGGTTTGGGTTTTTGGGTTCGAGAACCCCTTTTCTTGCGAGTCTTTCACTCGGAATTTCTTATGATGATTGTGTTTGTGTTGTGTGTTTGTGTGTGTGTTGTTTTTGTTGGTGGTATTGGTGGGGATGGTGTTGATGGCGACATCCGCTGCTTTGCAGTGAGAAAAAAAAAAACAATGGCAACTCTATCGATTTTTCGCATTGTCTGCAAAGGTTTTAGCCCAAAAATCTAAAGTAGCGGCAGCAAAAGCAGACAGAAAAAAAAAACACAAAAATTCAACAGTGATGCGGGTGGTTACAGTTATTTTTTTTAAGGGGTGTGGTGGGGGTGGGGGGTAAGCAGCAATGCCCAAAAGATATGCAAATGTTGCAAACAGCAGCCAAAGGTGCGGGACATCTGTGTGTGTTTGCAAATGGAAAGTGTATGCCAAAGCAGAGAGAGAGATACATGCTAGAGATGTGAACGTGAACGTGACACATAGCACATATGTAACAAACACACTTATTTTAGTTGAGCTGCTTTCAATTCGTAAGTGTTTTTTTTTTTATGATTGTATTAAAATCAGTTAATTAAAACTATTAAACCGAAATTACGCAAGCAGAAACTCATTGAATTTTTTATAATTAATTGTGATTATTATTATTATATATTAGCTTTTAATAATTGTATTTTATTCTTAGCATGTTTTTCTCTTTTAATATTACCCATTTTTTAATTTCGAATACATTTAATATTATAAAATCAATATTAATTTTTATATAGCACTTTCATCAATTTTATTACTCTATGTTCTTTTAATAATACTCTATTTTATTTCGTGTCGTGTCACGCAACTTACGAGGCGCTCAACTCTAACACAAAACTACATTGAGCTGGGCATAAATACATACGAGATATGCAGTTAGTAAGTCACACACTCACACACACTGTTGTTGTCATAAATACGTGCGAATATATTTTGCTTGCCATACAGCTAGGCAAAAGCAGCTAGCCAAGCACATTCAGCCAACCAACCAATCAACACAGTGGCAACACTAACTTACTCTCAACACACACACATATACAAATACATCTCAAAACTTATGTGGAGTGCATGACATGAGAGCTAAGCGAGCTTAGGCTATTGCCTCCCTCCCTCTCCAGCTCCCACTCTACTAATGCGTACCCCCCCCCCCCCATCACACCCTCTCGCACCAGCTCCAATTGCCTTCTTCGCGCTCAGCTCTCATTGGGCAATCATTTAGTCGTCGTCGTTGTTGGTGTTTATTGTTGTTCTTGTTGTTGTTGTTGTTGTTCGTAATCAATTACATTTTGCTTTTGCAATTTCAGCTATTTATTTATTTAGTTTCAGCTTTTTCCATTATTATTAGACTAGGTATTTGTGTATCTGTATGTGTGTATGTGTGTGTTGGTATCTAGCAGATAGCTAAGGCTATACATATGTAGTATGTCTGAATATGTATATTTATTTGTATATGTATTGCGGGCTACATGTCATTGAGTTTACGGTTTTTTTCTTCTCTTCTGCTTTTGCTTCGCGTTTTTTTTTTGGCGTCGCCATCGCCAAAAGTAATTGCAAAAACAATAAACTAAAAGCAATAGTAATATGTAAAGCGAAAGCAACGACAACAAAAGCATCTGAAAAAATTGTGAAATTATATGATTTGTGTGTACGATATATATATGTATATATGTGTGTACATATGTATAAATTGGGGCTATGCGCGCAACTGTACTTTTGTTTAAAATAAGCGAAAAATCGATTAAAGGTGATAATAGACAAGCAAATTTCTGTTTGTCCAACTTGGGTGACGACAACAACAACAAGAATGTCGCCGTTACCGCTGCTGACCTGACTGCGACGTCGCTGTTGCTGCTGCCGCGACTAACATTTCTTGTTGTTGTTGGTAGCTGCTCTGTGGATTTGTCTCTTCTTCTTCCTTTTGGTGTTTTTCTTTTATTACGCGACAACAATTTAATAGGCCGTAAAAAAAACAGTTCAGCTGACAGTGTTGCCCAATTGTATTTTTTTTTTTTTGTAAGTGGCCTGCGATTATCAAATGTACTCGTGCCTTTTGCATGTTTATCGATAACATAAAACCCACTAAAAAAATGCAATAACAATTATTAATAAGCATATTATCTCTAATTGCAACAAACAATTCTCTCAAAATGAACTACCAATAACAATAAGACAACATTTTGCAAAGACAACAACAAACAATGAGCCAAACTACCTGCGACCAACAAAAACCAGGTTCATTCACCTTGTCAAAAAAAATAAAAAGTAATAACAAAAATTGTTGTGTGAGCTTTGCTTTTTTGCTTTTGGTTTAGCGGCATTTCGGCAGTTTTTTGAAATGTAACCAACATTTGACCCATAATAAATAAATAATAAGAGTGGGAATGGAATGTGTGGAACGATTAGCTCTTGCTGTTGTTGGTGTTCTGCTTGTGTCACTCAAAGCAGCGCAGCAGCAGAATAGAAAGAAATGCGCGTTTATTACACATGTGTATGTATGCGTGTGTGTGTGTGTGTGTACATTGCTCCTCTCTAATGGCAATCACAAGTCAAGTAGTCAAGTGGCTTTTGGCGTATGTATATATATATATATGTGTGTGTACGCCGGGCACTAACTGTAACTAAAATATAAAAGAAAAGTACAGTTGGTTTTTGTAAGACAAGCAACAGCAACCAAACAGCAGCCAAGACTGAAGATGATGGGCGCACACAACACACATACACATAAAAATGGTAATAAAATAGGTAAAGTAACAGCGACAGCAACACCCGGGTTTGTTTTAAGCGTGCAACAACATAAATTAGAAGACGTCGTTGCTTGCTTTTCAAATGTGTAACGGTGCATTTCTTTTTTTTATGACGTGCCTGGACACCCAAAACAAATTGGGTGGCAACACTGCAGCCGCCTGCTGACGTTTGCAGTAGTAAAAAAACCCGACAGGAACATACAGTGTCTCGCAGCACAAAAGACTCAGTGTCTAGCAAAAAATTTAATTGCCTGCCATAAACAAATTATCCAATATTTTTCAAAAATTCCAAAGACCGATGGCAGGTACATATATTAACCACCATAATTAATATATATTTCCAATAAACTGGGGTTTTCCCACCGGCTAGGCCGGGTTATGTAAAAAAGTACCTTAATTTATGGTCACATAAAATTGGGACCAGGGGCGTTATGGACACCTGGGTGCCATAAAACCGGGATTTTTTACGCCAGGTTGATTATTTTCGGTAAAAATAGACCAATCCTTCGAAGTCAGTTTAGTCATATCCTGCATCTCGGGTGCAACCAGCCAACAAGGACTATGGGCAAATGGACTACCATTGACCAACGGAATCTCATCCTGGAACACTTCAAGATCGGATATTCACATCGCCAAATAGCTGAAATGGTAAATCTAAGCAAATCAACTGTGACCAACATCATTCGGCGCTTCGTCGACGAAAATCGGACAGAGGACAAGGGCAGAAAGGCATCAAACAAGATTTTCACCGACTAGGAAGAGCGGAGGATCATCAGGAAAATAAGGGCAAATCCCAAGCTATCGGCTCCAAAACTGACTCAACAGGTGCAGGATGAAATGGGGAAAAAGTGCAGTGTGGAAACTGTGCGCCGGGTTCTGCGCAACCATGACTTTAATGCCCGAGTACCACGGAAGAAGCCCTTTATAAGCGCAAAAAATAAAGGGACTAGGATGACATTCGTCAAAACCCACTTGGACAAGGATTTGGAGTTCTGGAACACAGTCATATTTGAAGATGAGCCCAAATTCAAAATTTTTGGCTCAGATGGACGGAATTATGTGTGGCGACAGTCCAATACCGAGCTGAATCCCAAAATCCTAAAGGCAACAGTCAAGCGCGGCGGAGGAAGTGTCATGGTATGGGGCATGTATCTCGGCAGCCGGCGTCGGAAATTTGGTGTTCATTGGAACAACAATGGACATGAATGTGTACCTCAATATATTAAAGGAAAATTTAATCCAAAGTGCCGAGAAGCTAGGAATCCGACGTACTTTCCGGTTCTACCACGACAACGACCAGGACAACAGCCAAGCATAAGTTCGGATTAGTACAGTCCTGGCTTATCTGGAACTGCCCCCACATGATAATTCCACCGGCCCAGTCTCCAGATTTAAATGTTGTTTAAAATTTGTGGGCTCTGCTCAAAAATAACATCCGGAATCACAGATCCGACCTCAAGAATGCTCTGCTGGATGAGGGGAGCAAAATCAGTCCAGAAACAACCCGGAAGCTGGTATCTTCCATGAATAATAGGTTAGGGGAAGTTATTAAGGCTAAAGGATATCATACTAAGTATAAACATCCTTATTTAAGTTTTTATACGCCAAATATGTTACTTTTCTAAGACTGAGTCAAATGAGCTTTGACATGCATTTTGGACATGTTTTCAGTTTTTGACTTATTTTCGTTAATTAATTAATATTTTAATAAAAACTAAAGTTTATTTTTCAAACGTGATATAACATTAAACAAATTGGCATTTAAACATTTTGCGATCGTTTCTTTGTTTAAACCTTATAGCACTTTAAATTTTTTGCTAGACACTGAGTCTTTTGTGCTGCGAGACACTGTAGAACAAAAATGAAGACAAGAAATTGACGCCATGTTTCCCGCTAAGAATTGCCGAAAATAATACAACAACAAAAACGTGTAGAACAAATGGCCAAATAGCCTGACCCGATTATCGAGTTAAACTGTTGTATAAAATTTGCACCTGGACCTAAACCGGATAGTGCCATTGTGTGTAATAACAACAACAGTAACAACAGCAACAACAACAAACACACAACACACACACAGGCACACAGCAGAGGTGAAACAAACTTGCAAACAGCCGCTGTGAGAGAGCACTACAAAAGAGAGCGCAAACGAGAGTGAGCGCAAACAAGAGAGCCAGCAAAAAACGAGAGCAAGAGAGCGCCGGCAGTAAGAGAGACAGAGAGAGAGAGAGAGCGGCAGCGGCGAGTAAAAAGAAGACAACAAAGAAGCAAAAGAAAAAAACAGCCCAACAAGTGAAAAAAGCAAAAGAAAAAAAAACAACAACAAAAACGTCTGACTAAAGCATAGCGTGCGCTAAAGAGACAGCCAAAAGCGAAATTACAAAAGCAAAGCGAGTATATCACGTGCTGCCATACAGACGATAGACAGAGAGGGAGGAGAGGAAAGAGTAGTAGAGGGAAGGCGTGTTGGGTTGTGTTGGAGCAGCAGCAGCAGCAGCAACAACGCGTGCCGGCCTTTGGCGGCAGAGACTGAGCGAGCTGCGGCAGCGACGCCAGCGTCGTCATGTTAGACAGATGGCCGGCACATTTGTTGGGTGGTGACGACAACGACGGCGATGGCGACTGCACACCAGCAGCGGCGGCGGCAACGGCTTTCGTATAGAAAGAGCGTCGAAAAGAGACGGCCAGTTGACAAGAGCAGTCAAAACAAAAACGCGAATATGAAACAAGGCACAATGGAAAACGAGACGATTACTTTGGGAGTTGAGCAGAAAAATTATTATTATTATTATTGCTGTTAGTTGTATATTTGTTACATATGTATAGGTAGATGTATATATGCGTGCGTACGTATGTGTGCAATTATCATGGCTGCAGCTGGAGAGAAAAGCAAAATCAGTGAAAAAGGCGAACGCAATTTTAAATGTAACGAACGAAAATAATAAAAAAAAAAGCGTGTGTAGCAAAGCAAAGCAAAGCCAGGCAGCAGCCATGATGGCGAGAATGGCCAGCAACGGTGATGATGATGATGATGATGATGACGAAGACGACGGCGACAAGTACAAAACACGTATTAAGTATGCATGTGTACTATGTATGTACTTGTATATGCGTGTGTGTGTGTATATTGGAGATTCGCATGATTCGTGCAAATTCGCCGCATAGTTGCCCTGTTGGTATGTTGTTTGCTCTTGTTGTTGTTGCTATTTTATTCGCATTCGCATATCGTTTAAGTACGCGCGCCTGTGTTTGTGTGTGTGTGAGTATCTGTCATGGGCTGCGTGAATTTGTATTTGACTGCGTGTGCCTGTGCATGTATGTGTGTTGGTGTGCGTTGGGGTCGTCGTCGTTCATATGTTTTTGTGCTTGTTGTTTGGTCGGTTTTGATTCGGTTTTGGATGGATGATATGCTTTGGCTTTGCCTCTGTTGCTGCTGCTGTTTTTGTTCTTGCTTTTCATCCATCTACATTCGCGTACTCTCTTTCTTACTCGCTCTGTCTCCCATTTGCTGCTTGACTCTCGCGCGAACAACGACCGGTCATGCATGAGTGTCAGTGTGTTTGTATAAATATGTATATCTATGTATGCATGTATGTGTATATGTATGTATGGGTGTGTGTGCTCTTGCTTGCTGTGCTTCGATGAATTGTTGTTTGCTTCAGTTTTTTCTTCTTTTTTCGTCATTGTCGTCGTTCTCATTTGCACGTCACGTAAAAAAAGCGCGTTTGTAGTTTTTTATTACAGTGGTTGTCATCGCTCGCAAAATTAAAAATTAGCACATATTTAAATTGCAACAAATATTAGCATCAGCAACTAAAATGTCTATTTTTTATATGATCAAATTAATAAAATTATATTGCTGTTATTTTTTTGACTTAATAAATTAAATTATTCGCCTAAATTAAATTTTTTTCAATATGCTCACAATAATATATTATTTGTTTCATTCATTTAATAAATATACTTAAGCTTTTCGAATGATGCGCATTGAAATCGTTAGCTTAATTTGTTTTGCGACCACTGTGCCTTAATTTTTCGCCGCAGCTCCACCAATCCAACACTCACACACACAGGCAGACGAAAACCCAAAACTCAAATGCCTGACCGGTCCTCTCTCTCTCTCTCTGTCTTACACCCACCACTCTCTTCTTTCACTCTGTCTCCCTCTCTCTCGTTTAGATGCAGGCGTAGTATGCTGTTGGGGAGAGGTTGGGGGCGACACGTTGTTGTTTGGGGCGCGTGTGACGTTTATTTTATTTTTCTTTTTTTTTTTTACTTTTTTTTCGTACACACTTCGCCCAACCAAAAAGAGTTGATTGAAATTATTTCAGCTCTGGGTGTATGTGTGTCTGTCTATGTGTGTATGTGTTCGTTTTTCGCTCAATTCATACGACTGTGTACGTGTGTTGTGTGTGTGTGTGTGTGCTCGTTCATTTTTATTTGCTGGCTGAGTGACTGACTGCTGGCAACGCTTGTATATATATATATGTATATACATGTGTGTGTGTTTGTGTGTATCTGCTTTTGGTTAAAGATACATAATTATTTCTAAAAAGCATTTTCTGCCTTGCCATTGTTGTAAATTTCTCGAAATTTCACGTTTCGCCTGTGCATAGCATTCGTATTCGCATTTCATTACCGCACCCAACTTAATTAACAAAAAAAAATACACAATGTAATAATAATAATCGACTAAGTACAAATTTTTATGTGTATGTATGAGTGTCTATGTTTATATATATATATTTACAGTTTGAACTCACCTCTCTGTGCTGCTAATCCATTGGAATTTTTGTTTGTAGTTTCTACAAAATTTAATACATTTTATGTGATCGAACTTTGTTTTTCTTATGTTTTATAGTGTGTTGTGTGTTTTGCCTTTTGTTCGATTGACATGAGAGCGCGGCGAGGCGAAATCTATCGATAGTTATGCATGCAGCGCCATTTGCCTTTTGCGGACAGCGACGACGGCGACAACTTTGAAATGTGAATGATGATGACGATGAAACACACAATGACGGACGTTGCGAGAATGCGAATGGCAACAACAACAATGCTAATTCGAGTGTAGATACAGCGAAGCAAGAGCAAAAGCACCAACAAAACACATGCGAAATAATAATTGTAGCATTGCAATAACAAACTCAAATATGCCTATAAGGCAAATTATAAAGAAGCAGAAGACAAATGGCTGAAAGTAGTAATAAACAGAAACTACAAATGCGCAACGATTGAGGCTGACTACTGCTTCGTCTTCTTCCGCTGCTGACTGCTGCTGCAGCTTGAACACACACACACACACACACAGATATGCGCGATAATTACAATTAAACATGGGGCCTAACAAAGAAATCGATAGATATTGCTGGAAAAAAATATACAGATATACATATACATGTGTTTGAAGAAGCAGACGTGAAAATGGTTTTGTGTAATTGGAAAAGGAAAACCAACCGTGGAAGTGGCAGCAGAAGCAGCTAAAAAGAAGTCATAAAAAAATTTAAAAAAAAAATGTTACAGCCGCCGTAGACGAAGAGACTGCGACTGCTGCTGCTGTTGCTCTCGGCGCCATCAGCAACAACGACAACAGCAGCAAGCAGCAGCAGCAGCAGCGGGTGCGACGGCGAGCGCATGAAAATTTACGCTCTCATCAATTGCGCGTAGTGCGAGAGAGTGAGAGAGAGAGCGCGCTAACAGCGAGTGCCCCGGCTAGAAAAACGTGTACCAGTATGAACATGTGACTGTATATGTGTGCAAAGGAGGTAGACAGATGACAGGCGGCAGAGCGCGACAGAGACGAGACAAATCAAATGGCACACAAGAAGAAAAGACAATGCAAGCAGCAGCAGCAGAAGCGCTGCTTATACCAATACCACAGTAAACGCTCGATAATTACAATTATCAATCAAGTTTTACGTTCTTCAATGATTTCAAGCCCCGAATTATTTTTTAGAATTTTAAGAAACTGTCAACAAAAACAAAATAAATTATTTTCAATATAAGTTAAAATAATTCACTTGATAATGCTGTATTTGGACCATAGCATATTAAGTACTTAGAAACAGTCTTAGGAAACAAAATAAGATAATTGCATCATTTTGATTTTTAATTGAATTTAAGCTAGTTTTTACTTTTGTATTATTATTTCTAATATTTTTTTCGAAGGCCTAGGCTAGTACTCGTTTATAAGACATGCTTAATACTTATTGCTAAGTCATAACTTTATAAAATAAATAAAATATAAAACATATTAATTTAGACCGTTTAAAAATCATTAAATTTAAATGAGCTAGTTCAAACTTTAGAGTGACCACTGTACAAGGAGAACAATACTAGATTGCATAGTCATTGCTGGGACACGCACACATATTTGCGGTAAATGGATACCGTTGCATGCAGATGTTCACGCGTAAATCAGTGAAACACACACACACACATATAGAGAAATATTTGACACTCAATATGAAATATGTATAGAGCCTAAGACGAAGAAGCAGCAGAATAGCAGCACTAACAACAAAAGGCGTTCAAATGGACATTAACAGCGGGGGCGAACGCAAGCAGCCAACATCCCGCAGCATAAGCAGCAGCCCCGACGCATTTTTGTGTGACTGCGCTGCTTGTTTTCGCAGCCGCCGCAGCCGCATTTGCACAGGTGTGTGCACAATCTGCATGCGAGTGTGGCAACGCTGCAGCGAGAAGGAGCAATACATACACAAAATGCTATCAGCGAAAAGTTTTTTGTTCCCTTTTTTTCGTTTTGAACATTGCAAAATCAACGCGCGGGACACACGCCACTCACAAACAGTGACAACAACAACGGCAAATTTAGAAAAATGAAGCAGCGTGCACAAAGAAATGAAAATATAAATGGCGAACTCGCCTTGGCGAATAATTACAAGACATTTTATTGCACTCACACAAACACACATACGAACACATGCAAAGAGACCCCAAAATTGGCGAAAATCATTGTCGATTTTTCTCGCCTCTTGCAGCCAAGAGTTTCTTCTTTATTCAATAGTCAAAAAAAAAAAAAATTAAAATAAACTTCCAATGCTGCCACCCCCACAAATTAATAGCAGCAGCAAACGAAAACGTAGCCGACACACACACACACGCACACAACGACAAAAAGTCATTATTATAATCAAACATCATCATCAAGCGAAAATCGAGCATCGCCGTCACACACATACATGCATACACATATACACAGTAGCAAATGCACAAAACTCACACACATGCATAGAGGGAGAGAGAGATAGCGAGATCCATTTTTAATTATACAAAAGGTGAACATGAAAATGTTTTTTTTTTGCGTTTACTTTGATTTAGATTCATATATTCTTTTTTTTGTCAAGTTATTGCAATTAGTAATTAACACACATACATTTAAACACACATCAAAATGCACTTGGCCAAATATAAAATTCGGAAAAAACAATTGAACGTTGACTGCGACGATGTCGGCTGCGGCTGCTGCTGCCGCTGCGGTCGTCGTCTCGCGAAATACATATTTCTTTTGCCGTTTTTCTCGTCGTTTAGTTGTCGTTGTCGCCGTCGTCGTCTTCTTCTTCTACTCTCGCTCTCTACTTCTTTCACATTTTTTCTTTTCGTTCTTCGTTTCGAGTGTCTGGTTTTTTGTTGGTTGTAGTTTTTGGAAAATCATATAACGTTTGAAATACGCTCAATATTCGTTTGATTTTTAGCGCAACCGGTTGCCGGCAACTTTATGTGCATTTTGTTGTTACTTTTAATTAATTAAATCATTTATTTTTACCGTTTTACGCAAATTTTTTAGCAGCACTTTGTCAGACATGTACGCACCACATCAAAGACCTCCATTTTGTTTAACAGCGACTAGCGATGGCCGATATACCACTCACCAGTTACTCATCGAATACATATTTCTAAAGTAACGAGTAACTGTTGTGCTTGGGTACAAAAAAATACTTTTTACTCGATGAACATAAATATTTCCAGTAATTTTATAAAATGTACATATTACATTTTAATCACTAATAAAACATAGCAGAAAGTGTAAAGAAAATGTAATAAGGCACAGTTGTTTAATTGTGTCGATAACATACAATCGATTATTATTCACCCTACAGGTTTACTTTGCAAATGATGGTTAATCGATTAATTGAGATTAGAAAGTCATTCAAATTTTAAGCGATTTTGAGTCTTTTCTTCGCTGGACTGTTCTCTCCATCTTCCATTTTTGTCGCTAATGCATCCATTTCGTCATCGCTTTGGTTACTGTCGGAACTATCGGAGAATACAATTGGCCCTTTGCTCTTGACAAACATTATCGTTTTGCCCATACGACGTGATTCGGCGCGTAAAAACAATTGACGGCAAAAGCGATCGATGGCATTTTTGCCTTGATCCTCCGAGAGACCAAAAATAAATGCTCTGCAAATGAAAATAAATTAAAGAATACAATTAATGTCTTGCAAAAAAAAATGTATATGTACACATATAATAAATACAACTAATATAAGTCAATATATATATATATATATATATATAAATATCGGATATGTCGAACTCTTTATAAATAAATATAAATGTAAACACATAGAAAGAAAAACTAATAATAATAAATTAATAAATAGAAAAACTATATTAGATTGTGATATTTAATCCGACAAAAACAAAACCGATTTGGCAGCACAGTGCAAGGGCAAACAACAGACGAGATATACGTGTGGCGTTGCCAGAGTGCTTCATCAAATCGTAAACAATGATCATTCTGAGTTATCGCAATTGACTTACAGATTGCCAACATCGTAGGGTCCGCGTAATTGGAATTCGTGAACAGCACCGCTGCTAAAAATCACATTCTTCGATTTTGCTTTAGTGTAGTAGTTTTGAGCTACCTTAATCATATCCTTGCGATTATTTGAGTCAGCAATTGCCGGTGCATATTTAAGTTCAAAGAACATGCCGCGTCGCACCGCAATCAAATAAGCCTTGCGGTGAACCAGCAAACGTGAACCGGCGACAGGATCAAATGTGATAATGTCACCATTAAATGTGGTGCAACAGTGCTGTTAATTACATTTTAGTTAACATGACAATTCATCAACTAAAAAATCAATCTGACAACTGCAATTTACCGTAAGTGCTGCATCGGTTTTTGGCTGGCCCGCAATCAGATTAAATTTGCGCAAATTGAGAGAAACGCTCTAGAAACATATTGATTATTATTAGTTTTTAATTATTTAGGATTCGACTTACTGCATTACCATTGCGTGCGACACATTCGCGTCCACATACAAAATTGTTATGCGTTGCAGTATCCGCAATTTTCCGGCAAATTCTTTGCGCAAATGTTCGATGCCAAATGGCTCCGGGAACATTTCAGAGCCTCTTTTGCCCGCCTCTTTTTTGCTGTGATCGAAGCTCTGGTCGATTGCTATCGTTTTATAGCCTAGTTCAACCAGTTCCTCTAATATTGGGCGCAGCACTTTGTCATCTTTATTATATGGTATGCAAAAGTCGTAAAAACCCTGTGTTTGCTCCATGTTTTTGTTTTGAGTCGCAAGCGCAACATGTGCATGGAAACAGGGCTGCTTTTCATTACTTACATCGATGAAGCTACTCAAATGCAAACGTGCACATTATCGCACACAAAGCAATATATCGATGAATGCAATTGTGGCAGTCTCCCATATGAAAATTTAGGTTTACATATACTTTATGGATAATTTGGTTGACGCTTAAATCTAAACGATGTTTCATTTTTTCAATTGAATTTTCTTAATATTAATATTAAATAGAGTTCACAGAATAACCAGTCCAATATTTTAAAGAAACGTATCAAAACGAAATCATTTTCTTATATATCTTTCGTTGTGTATTTATTATTTTATAAATCTGTGATCACATTTTGTGTACCAGATCTCAGATTTAAACAACACATAAACATGTAAGAATATTTGTAATAAATATAATAAAAATTAGATCATTTCATTGGCGTTATATATCTTCAGCGATATTTTATTTCAACCCATTCTTTTTTTATACACATCTGTGAATACAAGTTTTTTTTTAGTTTATTTTATATAATCCCATATTTGTAGCTACAGCTTTTATGGCTTTTACACTTTTCTTAAATAATCCCATATATATAGCTAGTAATTGTTAATATCTTTCATTAAATATTTTGTCTTTCATAATCTTATACATGTACTATTCTCCAAGCTTATAATGTAGCTCACTCCACATAAACTTGGAATGCTGTTTTAAAACGATGAATAACTGACCCTAGAATTGGGCTGGCACATTAAGCCCAAGTCAGAACTGAGTGCCAAGATCTTCGATGGATTTCCAAAGTGGCTGGACTCGAACTTGTTTCATTCAGCAGAAACGCATTCGAGTCCAGCCGATATTTGTGTTTGTCTCGTGTGAATGCTGTAATAAATATATTTTTAATAAATCCTGAAAGAATATGTTTATGAATTATTCACGTTTTGTGCCTGGTCAAGGCGTCCTTTCTAGCAAAGGATTTGCCACAGGTTTCGCAGCAATGTTTATTATTGCCGTGTGAGGCGGCATGTCGCGTCAAATTATCCTTGCGCTGAAACATTTGATTGCAGTTCGGGACTTCGCAGGTATATATTTGAACCGAGCCATGACTCGTTCTGGCAAAAACAGACATATCAAAATAAAAGCGATTATTAAAAGCAATTGTTGTCAACAACTTTTGTAAATTACTTGTAGTGACGACGCAGCGTTTCCACTTTGGCAAACACTTTACAGCATTCGCTGCAGCCCCAGGAAAATGTCGGCTCATCCGGATCGACCTCCTTGTGGGTGTTCATGTGTCGCTTCAGTGCTGCCTTATACCAGAACGCCTTGCCGCAACCATCTTCGCTACAGCGAAAACTCTTATTTGCATCCATTTTTTTTTTTGTATATTTGATATATATCGATAGTTCAGTCGCAGATGACGCCACGTTATACGCTGTGCTTTCTTGATTAATAATAGCAACGCGTGACTCATTTAGCAGCTGGCATAGTTATATTCCATTGCTGTACCTATAAATAGTGTAATATTGTTTTTATTTATTTATATTTTGTTGAAATATTTCAACATCACAAAGCCTGTCGCTTGCTATGCTTGCACCATACTAAACCATCTGCTTATTATTCTTGCTGCAGAAATTATTTCACATTAGATTAAAGAATAGTAAAATTATTATAGATGACAAGGCACAATATTTGTATACTGGTTTATAACAGTTTTATTTTTTTATACAATTTATTTGTTGAAATACGCTGGATTCACATCAGTTCGGAACTCGTGCTCGCGAACACAATCAGCTCTCACCACAAACAAAATATGTCTGAACAAAAGTCCCTCGATAATATAAAACCATCGAAAGGCCTTTCGCTTCTAACTTCGTCTATCGGTCTATCGATACTAAAAATTAATCGAAAGGACTTGATTTGATTTAATGTTGGTTTTTGTATTTGCACAGAAACGCATAGGAACAACAATACAATTAATTTCCTACATGCACAAATTCGCTAGATTTAGTATTAGGAGAGATGATCGATTGTCGGCGCATTGTTATCGTCAGGATGCGGTGCTGTTAAACGGGCATCGTTGTTATTCTCTTGCCGGGAATGCTGCTCAAATTGCTTGGCCTTGGCGCGGCGCGACTTGATCAGTATGCCATGTCCAGGACAATCGGAGTCCTCCGCATAACACTTGTCCCGACAACAGATGCGACACAGCCGAAACTCACACTTCGAGCCCAAAGGGTTGGCGCATTGTTCGCAATATTCCAAGTGTCTTTCACGTCGCAGCTGCAATTGTGCATCGGTTTTAATTGGGCGCCGCTGGCGACGACGCAGTTTCTTCATACGTTTGCGGGATATTTCATTGCCGGCATTGTCAAAGTATTGTCGCTTGGTGCGATTCGGATCGATGGCTTCCAGTTGCTTCTCGGCGATCTTCTGGCGATGCGATTCGGGCGAGGCGCGTATATAAGGCTGGCACAGCCAGGGCTGCAGCATCGGCAATTCACACACATTTAGCTCCATCTCCTCGGGCTCGTAGTCAAGTTCACCCTGTTGATACGGCTCGTATTTGGCCTGCACTCGGCGGACAACGCTGTGGAACTGCTGCAATTGATTCGCCGTCGCCAACTGTTCCCGCATCTCGGAATTCTCTCGTATGTTCATGCTGCAAGATGCCAGTACATATGTCAACAATTAATTCAAATCCAACGCTATCTGATTAGGAGGAAACCTAAAACTTGTGGATATTAGATTTAAGGTTGGCACTTGACGGCTACCAGTAATAAACAAACTACAAACTATTTACAATTTTCAAGGACTGGGCGTGGCGGAGGTGGGCGTGGCATATGCCGATCTTTGAAGGACATCGCCAACAACCGACCAACCAAATTTTGTGGCTGTAGCCTTAGAATTGTGGCAGATATTTGGTCTTATCGATTTGCGATTATCGATTTTATCGATTTCCTAGCCTCCTAGTGGACGTAGCACTCCAATTTGTATATATCATATGGCAATCGGACAACATATATAACATATATATTTACTTATAGGTACAATCGGCTACTACTCACATGTGATGGAAGAGCTTGAAGAGATGGCCGCGTATATAGGAAGTGGGACACGGATACAGATCAACAAATTCTAAATATTCATTGGCCATTTGCCACACTGGCGGCGAGATGCCTTCAAATAGAGCTGGATTATGTAGATTACCCTCGGCGGTCATGACACCATCGACTCCCGTCTCCGTCAGACAACGATGCACATCCTCCACGCCCAATATATTGCCATTGGCAAGCATGGGTATCTTAATGTGCTCGCGCACATCCTTAATATAACTCCAATCGGCTATGCCGGTAAGTGGACCCTTCTGCTCCCGTGTTCGGCCGTGAACGGTGAGCAGTTGACAGCCAGCGGCTTCCAGCATTTTGGCATATTCAATTGTCTTGGCCCGATCCTCGAAACGACGTATCTTACACGTAACCGGTATGGAGAGCTTCTCATGCAGCGTTCTCACTAAAAAACAGCAACATTATTTATCATATATGTTTAATTGATTTTTAGGAACACACCAATTTGAGTTAAGAGTTCCCACTCGTCCTGCAGGAAGGCGCCATAATGTCCACGCTTTGCTATTGCCTGTGGACAGCCAAGATTTATGTCCACAGCATCGCAGTAATTCTGTGCCGCCAGCGCTGCTTCCAATATCTGTTGCGGATCATTGCCGCAGAACTGTATGATCAATGGTCGATCCTCGGGACACGTTTGCAACGCATCCTTGCGATACTTCGGATCGGTGGCAAACAGATTCGCATGATACATGGGCGAATAGCAGAGCTGGGCTCCATAGCGACGACACAGCATTCGCCAGGCCAACTCACTTTGATCCACCATTGGAGCAACCACATAACGCGGTGATCCCAAAACACGCTCGTAGAAATCATAGCCGCACAGCTTTTTGCTGTTGGCTTCAAAACTTTCGTTCACCATTGCCACCCGTTGCAGCTGCAATTTAAAAAGGAATTCAAATTAGAAATACGAATTATTAAGTCAAATCTCGAAAATTGTAATCCTTATTTTGGGATTGCGTTTGTACAAGAATTTCGAGCGAAAATCGTGTTTCCCAATTATTTCGGAGTTAATTGTAGTACTATTAAAGCCATTATTTCAGCTGCATTGTTCAGAATAAATATAGCAGGACTACAAATACCATTCATATAAAACCTTTGATTAGAAAGTCCAAATCAAACCTATTTCGTAGTTGCCTATTAATAAAATTTTTATAATAATGAAACAGGCACCGATATTAAAATTCTTTTGGCATTTGTCAAAAGTGGCAAATTATAACAATTATTTAGGAGATGCATTTTAGCAAGAAGTTTTAATTGAAGTGTAGTGCTAATCCAGCCATGACTTAAACTACCGTTATGATTCGCAGCGACTTTTGAAACCTTGTCAAGCATCGATAATTAATATCGATCGCATGAGTAATTAGCCCAAAACATACTCAAACTCAGACTCAAACGCAGAGTTCAGAATTCTATGTGACCGTTTGACATTTGACAAACTTGCGCAATGCTATTTGAATTGTGAACACAGTTCGTCAACCGCTGGGGAATACTTTCAGTCAAAGCACACCTGCTGAACTAGCTAATTAGCGACACATTAGCAAACAAAAAAGAAAAAAATAATAGGAAAAATAAAAAACAAAGCTGGGTGCGGCAGCTGAACGAATTTTTCATTAATTCAGAGCTGTGGGTGGGTGTTTTTTTTCCACGAATTAGAGGATTTACTTTCAGCTTGCCACAATTACAACATGTACAGTGTCTCGCAGCACAAAAGACTCAGTGTCTAGCAAAAAATTTAATTGCCTGCCATAAACAAATTATCCAATATTTTTCAAAAATTCCAAAGACTGATAGCAGGTACATATATTAACCACCATAATGAATATATGATCCCAATAAACTGGGGTTTTCCCACCGGCTAGGCCGGATTATGTAAAAAAGTACCTTAATTTATGGTCGCATAGAATTTGGACCAGGGGCGTTATGGACACCTGGGTGCCATATAACCGGGATTTTTTACGCCAGGTTGATTATTTTCGGTATAAATAGACCAATCCTTCGTAGTCAGTTTAGTTATATCCTGCATCTCGGGTGCAACCAGCCAACAAGGACTATGGGCAAATGGACTACTATTGACCAACGGAATCTCATCCTGGAACACTTCAAGATCGGATATTCACATCGCCAAATAGCTGAAATGGTAAATCTAAGCAAATCAACTGTGACCAACATCATTCGGCGCTTCGTCGACGAAAATCGGATAGAGAACAAGGGCAGAAAGGCACCAAATAAGATTTTCACCGAACAGGAGGAGCGGAGGATCATCAGGAAAATAAGGGCAAATCCCAAGCTATCGGCTCCAAAACTGACTCAACAGGTGCAGGATGAAATGGGGAAAAAGTGCAGTGTGTAAACTGTGCGCCGGGTTCTGCGCAACATTGACTTTAATGCCCGAGTATCACGGAAAAAGCCCTTTATAAGCGCAAAAAATAAAGGGACTAGGATGACGTTCGCCAAAACCCACTTGGACAAGGATTTGGAGTTCTGGAACACAGTCATATTTGCAGATGAGTCCAAATTCAACATTTTTGGCTCGGACGGACGGAATTATGTGTGGCGACAGCCCAATACTGAGATGAATCCGAAACACCTAAAGGCAACAGTGAAGCACGGCGGAGGAAGTGTCATGGTATGGGCATGTATCCCGGCAGCCGGCGTAGGAAATTTGGTGTTCATTGACACAACAATGGACAAGAATGTGTACCTCAATATATTAAAGGAAAATTTAATCCAAAGTGCCGAGAAGCTAGGAATCCGACGTACTTTCCGGTTCTACCACGACAACGACCAGGACAACAGCCAAGCATAAGATCGGATTAGTACAGTCCTGGCTCATCTGGAACTGTCCCCACATGATAATTCCACCGGCCCAGTCTCCAGATTTAAATGTTATTTAAAATTTGTGGGCTCTGCTCAAAAATAACATCCGGAATCACAGATCCGATCTCAAGAATGCTCTGCTGGATGAGGGGAGCAAAATCAGTCCAGAAACAACCCGGAAGCTGGTATCTTTCATGAATAATAGGTTAAACGAAGTTATTAAGGCTAAAGGATATCATACTAAGTATTAACATCCTTATTTAAGTTTTTATACGCCAAATATGTTACTTTTCTAAGACTGAGTCAAATGAGCTTTGACATGCATTTTGGACATGTTTTCAGTTTTTGACTTATTTTCGTTAATTAATTAATATTTTAATAAAAACTAAAGTTTATTTTTCAAACGTGATATAACATTAAACAAATTGGCATTTAAACATTTTGCGATCGTTTCTTTGTTTAAACCTTATAGCACTTTAAATTTTTTGCTAGACACTGAGTCTTTTGTGCTGCGAGACACTGTATGCTTTCTGTGTTATGTATATATATATATATATATATATATATATTATAGGCAGCCATTTCACTTTCCAAACACGCTGATTTCGCTTTCGAGCTGGGCGTAGAAAATGCGCTTAAAGTCATTTGCCAACTAGCAGCCGCTGCTTGCAACAATGAAGCGCTAATTGAGTTACTCAGTCGAGTTGCATGCGATTGCAACAAGCTACGCAGCTTAACGGATCTTTTTCTTCACTTCTTTTCAATTTGTATTGGTTTTTTTCTTTCTTTTTTTTTTGATACCCATCACTAGGCATGACGTTAAAGTTAAGTTTCTTAAACGGCTTAAAACTACTTATAAAGTGCGCTGGCGGAGTGAGTGTGTTTTATTGCCCCACCCTTGATTTAGAGTACATCACACAGACAAACGTACAATAAAAGTTTTTTGCATTGAAAGTTTACTGACCGGAAATGGCATGCAATTTTATCAATGGCAAAGCTCGCAACGCCATTTGCAATTTATAGTAACGGTACTGCATGCCGTGCTGCTGCTGCCGCTGCTGCTATTTCTTCTTCTTCACTTGGCGCTTGTTAAAAAGTTGCTATTTTTACATTTCTGCTGACAATGCAAGGCATTTATTTAGCGCGTAATTAAAGTTGTAAATGTAGTGAAAAGTTTCTTGGGCAAAACTGTAAATTGCATAAGAAATAACTTTTCTTTTTTATTTTTGTGCTGGATGTTGGGCGCTGTGGTGGGCGTGACACTGTGTTGCAAAGCCAGATGACAGATGTTGTGTCTGTGTCATAATTACAAGCAACTTTTGAGGCAAGGCAACTAGCTGGCGGCAAGGCAAGCCGGCATTTTCTCTGCTGCACAAAAATGGGCATTTTGCAATTAAAAACTTTTACCAAAATGCCAGACATTGCCGGAAAGACAGCGAAAGCGAGAGAGAGAGAGAGTGAGAGAGAGAGAGAGAGAGAGAGAGAGAGAGAGAGGAAAGAATGCAATTGGAACAAGTCGAAACTTTTGAAAACATTGTTTGAAAAGGAACAGTCGAAGGAATAAGTTTTCGGGCTGTTTCCTTCCAACTTGAATGCTCTTTTGCTGCCAGCGAGATTTAGCTATCTTTAATTGCGTATCTTTTATTATTATTTAAATTGTTATTATTTTTTTGTTTGTAAATTTATTAGTTGTGAATATGCTTATTAATATATTTGTGTCTATGGTCAATATAAATACTTGTTGGGTTTTTTTTAAGACAATCAACTAGCTGACTAACTTTTCCGTAGAGTAACAAAAGCATTGTAATTGTGCTGCAGCAACAAAGTGACCAAAAAGAACAAAAAAACATGTCTGTGAAATGCATTTTAGCTGTTAAGTAATTAGAAGACCGCAGATAAAGTCACCACAGCAAACTGTACTCGTAATAAAGCAGAAGTTTTTCAGTGATGCCTTTCGATTTTGGATCCACTCAAAGTCTGTACACAAAAAAACATGCTGTGCGGGCAGACAACCTAAAGGTAATTAATAATTTCTGCACTAATTAAGATGAATCAGTATTAAATTGCGAGGAGCGTGCCAAGCCTTGCCAATCTGGCTTTCACTGCAAAAACACTACAAAAGATAACAAATAAACTATGCAGCCACCCAGACAACCCAGCCAATCCAGTCAACCATGGATCAACTGATGCTGTCTCTCTCTCTCTTTCTCTCTCTCGTCCCTATCTCTCTCTCTCTTTCTCTCTTTCTCTCCAACGCTTTCAGTGTTCTTCTATTTTTATTGGCAACACTCAGAAAAATTATGCATTTATTCTATCATTTTTCATCTTACTATCTACTTTTAATACTTATTTTTAAATTATTTTATTATTATTATCTTATTTTTTAAATGTCTGTATTACAATGAAATAATATAAAATATAAATGTTGAGCAATTTGAAATTTTAAGTCGTTTTTCATTCTAATAAATAATTAATAAATTTGAGAGAGAAAATTTCCAATATCTGCAAATAACAGTTTGCATTTCTAAAAGTTCATTTCATGTTTTAAATTTAAAAAGGAAGAAAATAACACAAGAAGTGATTAATGATTTATTTATACAAAGGTACTTCTTTTTCTGAGTGTAGATATCAGCACGTATTTAACACATCAAATAATTTACTGTTGAGCATGGCACGTGTCCATTTGCCAATTTTAAAAATGATTTCACTGGCTAATCGTGGCGAGCCAATGCTGTTTACTTAATGCTCACTTCAGCCAGCACTTGTTAGTCTCGTACAAAAAGTACAAAAGGAAAACAGCGTTGAAAGATTGCTGAGTCATTTTTTCAATCACCATAAAAAACACCAAAAAAAAAATGAGGAGAAATCATTGTGTCGGGAGCTGTAAATAAGCGTGGTTTTTTACTGCACAAAATGGTCAGAACCAACAAAATATATATATCGCTTTTGATTTACAACTGACTGACTGGAAACGCATAAAACAAATAATGCGATAATATGTAAATTTCACAAAATGAGCAGAGAAATTACTTGAAACTAGTTTGCTCGACTATTGTTGACCCTGTAACTAAGTTTTAAGAATAACGTTTTTCTTTTTATAAATATCGAATTAATATTATAAAGTTGCATGGTTAATTTGATGTATTTTTATATTTTTCAACTGAAAACATTTAGAAATTTGAGTGAATGAAAAATACATTCAACAAAATAGAAGAAAAGACCGATAAGCTCTACGATGCTCTACGGTTGGTTACCCTTTATATGTTTCAACTGAAAATATCTAATAAATTTGGTAGAGCAATATAGAAGAGTAGTAGTAAAAATACACTGCAAATCCCTAATATCTCTTTAAAAAACATTCTTTCAAAATACACAAACACTTTAATTCAAAATGTTGGCTAGAAGATACCCTGTAAATGATTAACTTTATGGGTGATAGAAAAAAAGGGGTAAGTAGAATTTTCGATTTACGTTTTAGTTGTGGGGATTACAACATTATTTGATATAAAGTCAAATCGCAATTGCAGTTCTTTTAGCCAGTCAGCCAATTCTTTTAGCTGCTGTTTGCTTTTTCTCGTGGCCAACCACGCCCCAAATATTAAAGGCACTCGGAGCAACGGAAGAGACTCAATAAAAAAGTGCTCAGAAAAATGTGAATTAACTCGATTGCATTCAACGAAGCGACAAATCCCTTTTTAAGGCAAATGAATTATAAGCGACCAACTGCCGTTTCAACTCTGTGTGGGCGAGACTAAGTATATATATATATATAGAAAGTTAGGCATCCTTTCTTACGACTCGGAGCCAAGTGCTGCCCACAATTGCCCGCAATTTGTAAATCGCAGTTGGTTTTTCTACTGCTGCTGGTGCTGTTTTTATTGTCCAAACTGTGTGTGTGTTTTTGCTCTCTGTATTTGAGTCGACCCCAAAAAGATGACGATGCCGGCGCCAAAATGTGACCTCATTTTGTGCCGCCACTGAATGAAAGCACTTACAAAACAGATGTATATATATATTTATATATATATTTATATATGTGGTTTGCGTATTACGCATACGCCATGTGGCCAGGAACAGTGGAAAATTTGTACAGCCCCGGAGCAATGAAAAGCAATAACAAAGTGCAGCGAGCGCATATAAAGAGAAAACAACCAGCAAACAATTTGTGTTTTTGTTTTTGTTTTTCCTTTTTTCATTTTCATTTTACAATGCCTGCAAAACGCAATGACATTTCAAGTGCATCTGGCAGGGTGTTTTAGCCGGAAGGGTTGTGTGTGTGTGTGTGTGTGTGTGTGTGCAGGCCATTAAATGTAGGGAGCGGATAAGGAGGAAGGCCAACCTGCTTGCGTGCTACCGCAAAAAAAAATAAATAAAGAGAAGAAAAACATCAGCAAAAACAACAAGCGAAAACATTTCCATTATTTCATTTGTATTGCATTTACTTGCACGCAACTGGAAATTGCGTTTAACCTATTAAAGTGCGCGCACCCAAAGTGGATTAAGCTGCCCCGCTCCCCATATCGATATCAATGGAATTTCCACTTAATTCTTTTTAGTTTGTCCTCCTTTCTGCCAATTAATAGCCTATATAAATTACTTAGCAGCAAACTTGCTTTTGAGTAAGTAATTGGAAAGGTACTTTGATTTTGACAAGTTACTTTTGCATTGCATTACAATTGCATTGTTTGATAGTTGTAACTTAATTTTAACTTTGTTAACTATAACTTGTTTAACTATACGTACAATTATACAAAGCATTTATTTTATTTTGCTTATATTTGTAAAGCAAGCTTGAGCTGTTCCACTAATAGGGAACCCATTTAAAAGATTATTAATTTGATGGTGTGGGAAATCATAGATCTAAGAACTAAGCAGTGGATCTCAAGATTAATGATTGCTATTTATATTGATATGTTCGTCTCAAGCTGACATTAAACCCAAATCCTTCTTTCTCAGATTTCTATCAAGAAAGCTGTCTTAAATTTCAAGCCCAAGCTCCCCTTCAGTTTGCAGAATTTCAAGAATTTCAATAAAGCTGTAATGAAATTTTCTGCTTATATAGTATATTAATGATGTGAATTTAAATTTTCAAGCTTTAAATCCAAAATAGGCAAAAGTGTTTAATATTTATACTCCTTCTTCCTGCTCCCTTCAGCATGCGGAAGGCGCATTATACAAGAATTTATCTCAAGAATTTGAATACAAGAAGTCTCAAGTTTATCTGACAAGTGTTGGTTAATGAAGTGAAATTGAGTTTTGTGTCAGGTGCAGGACAGCAGGAGAGCACGACAGCAGTACATGGAGCGTGGAGCGTGGAGCATGGTGCATGGAGCATCTGTCGAATGCAGCTGTCAGTTGCGCAGCTTTCGATGTGTTGTCGTCTTTTGTTATGCAACGAGGTCAGAGTCAGGGCCCACTGCCAGCTGGCAAAAGACTTGACACACACACATACACATACAATTCTTGCAGGCGCCTGCTGACGCAATAAGGCACATAATAATAATAAAAGACCGCATTGTGCTCCAAGGCTCAAGGACAATGGCAGCTGACGTCGAAAAGACAACAACAACAACAAGAACAGCAGCAACGTGAAGCAACACAATGTTGTTGTTGCAACACAATTTGGCGCAGCTTCTAAAGCAGCCTACGGGGGCCAGCTCATCCCGAGTTGCGTCAGTTTGCAGCTTGCAGGTTGCACGTTGCTGTGCCTTCGGCCTGGTCTTTTGTAATCAACGTTTATTGATTGGCCATTAAGTAATCATGGCTGCAGTTTAGATGTGCATGCTTCACTCTCCAATTTCCGACCAATTATAATTGGTTTATTAATTATTTTCAGGGTCGGGTGTGGCAGGGGGTGGCAAAGGGTGGCGATGGGGTCGCGTTTTGAGTGCTGGGCGCCAAATTTGTTTGCGCACACTTTTGATGGAATTTTATTACACAGCTCATTAGGACTAATGATGCTTGTTGGCCTGTCAGCTCAGCTCAGCCAACAGCCGCAGAATCCCCACAATCCTCATCCCTTTACCCCGTCCCCAACAACAACCAACCAGCAGGCAACAAAAATTACACGGAAAAAAGGAGACGAAAAATACAAGAAGGGAGCGTTTTTTATATTTTCAACAGAGTCGACGAGTTGATACCCTTTCAGAGTTTAGAGTTTAGCTGCTTATGTTGATTGTTCCGTTGGCAGTTTTATAAAACAGGTTGATTAAGTTGAGTAAATATTTATATTCGTTTAGCTAACATATTTTTGAGAACAATTTATGTTTTTTTTGACTACTGATGAAAGCTGTACGAATTTTAAGTAATAATATACTTAATAATTTGTTTTAGTTAAGCTTTGTATCAATAAATAACTGTTCTTTAGAGCAATGATTGCTATGACAACTGTATGAAATAAGAATTCAACTTTGACATATGTGTGCAATGTAGATATGTGGATTAAGAGTATCCATTTACATTTTGTTTCTTCTTTCTTCTTCTTTGTATTAAACATGCCTTAGCATTACACTTTGCCCCGCAAAATGATAATACCCGTCGCTAGGATATATAAAAAAGTCAAAGCCCTACGCTAACTTGAGACTTGCATGGATAAGCAGGAGAGAGCTCGTCACGGGAGGAGGCGTTAATGAAGCAACTGCCAGGAACAGCATCAAATCGACATATACAAACACACATATGTATAAGTGTGTGTGTGTGTGTGTGTGTGTGTGTGTTTATGCCTATGTGTGTCTGAACGCCGTGTTATCCTGCCACTTAATTATATTTGCACTTGCATGGCCATCGCCAGACAACTGTGTCAGATGAGACCAACAAGCAAATTGAACGTGAAATCCACTGATTGACTCAATGCCATAAAGCGGAACAGGCAGACAGACCAAAATACAGATACAGACGGAGAAAGCTACCTCAACACAGAGAGAGAGAGAGAGAGAGAGATGGGAGAAATAGAGAGAGATAGAGAGAGAGAGAAGGTGTGTATGTGTTTGAGAGAAAATCTTGTGTGAAGTGCGAGCTAAGTGCTCTGAGATGTTGGATGTCCTCGGTGCAGAACCCAATGCGCATTTTGTTTACTGCATTTCTTGAGTTGATTGCATGGAGTAGAACTACGAGAACAAATTCTAAATTTATGACTAATCGAATAAAAAATACACTGCAGTGTTAATGTGCAAAAATTGGCAGCAATTATGTCATGGAAAATTTGGTAATTTTTCATAACTTTCGCTAAAAAAGAAACTATGAGAATAAATGGATGTGTGGCTAACCGACCAAAATAAAATAATCATCACAACTTGAAGCTTTTATAACTTTTTCACAACATTCTAGAAACTGCCCAAATAAATTCTGTATACAAAATGAATACACTTCAATTCTTCGTTAACTTTTAATGTGCACTATTTCCTATCAGAATTGAAAGTCTTATGAACTCTATCAAAACTAAAGCAAGTGTTAAATGAACTCGGTTTGGCCTCTAAATTAAAATTATATTTAAACTTATATTTGAAATTCGAAATCATGTAAAAGTTACTGGTAACTTAGGAAATCCTTTGTTGGCTCATATCGGAATTCTGTGTAAAAATTCCAAATGAATTTTGTATTCATCTACTAAGTTATTCTCTGCTGTTTTGGTCTCTTATTTATTAGTCTATATTTGGTGCACAACACATTACACAGCTCATCTACAAAATTAGACTCATTTGCTTTAGTCTTTTGGTTAATCTATACCTGTTTAGCAAACTAGCTAATGTGCTTAACTTACAACTACTCTTTAGTGAGTGGAAATTGTTGCGTACACAAAAAGGCGTTTCTCACTTGGTGTTTAGCCTGTTGAAGTGAACGTTGAATGAATGCGAGAACTTTAGCTGTTTTATTTGTTTATTTGTTATTTCGAATTACGTGTGTGTGTGTGTGGGTGTGGGTGTGTGTGTGTGTGTGTGTACAGGTTGTATAGAATGGTGGAATACTTATGTGTGTTCATGCGTCGCTCGAGGGACAAACGAGCCAAATGACACGTACCCATAAATCCTCGACATTTTATTGCCGAGTGCGGGGCTTAAGGTACCAAATGCTAAAGTGTGCGTGTGTATCTGTGTGCGGATGTGTGTGTGCGTGCGTCATTCAATGTGAGTATGTGCGCTGTCACATTTGTGTGATTTGTTTTGCCAGGACAAACACAAGATGTCGCGGCAAACAGCAACAGTCCCAAAAAAACAACTCGCAAACAGGAAATATAAAATGCCAACAACAATTTACTTTGTTAATTTACGCGCATATTTGCATAAATAATACATAAGTATAAAGTTAAAGGCAGCCCACGCTGGCGACTACAATAATCAATTCACAATAAAGTATCGATACTTACGCACAGGCGAACAGATGTGAACACGTTGCGTATGCACAATATTTGCATTAATATTTCATGTGAAATTACCCGACATAAATGTGGCGTCGACAATCCATGCCGAAGCAATTTGTTTGCTTGCAACACGCTCACAATTATTAATATTATTATTATTGATTATCTAATTATTATTCACTTAGCAGATAAAGTAGTAGCAATGCTCCAACTCTTTTTTGTCTACCATTCGGAATAAGGTTATTTATGCACTCAATTTCGTTAAGTGTTCGTCAGTTCCTCTACAGCTAATTATCACTCAATTACATATTCATTAGCACAAGCAATAAGTACATTTACTCCGATAAAAATCGCCAAAAAAACTATATATTTTCTTTGTTTTTTAGAGATAGTTTCAAAATATAAGAAAATAGTCTTTTATTTGTTTTAGAAATATTTTCTATTATTAAGAAATGAATTTCTAAAAAGTGGAGATGCAAACTCTCATTTTAGAAATAAATTTCTTAAGTTCAGCAGCAAGTAATTAAATATGTTGTCATATCAAAAAACAATCCAAACATTAAGAGCAATTTTTCTACGAGTGTAGTTCTATTGACTCATACAAAAATCGGACAAGGAGTAAAAAAGTATAGATGACACACTTAATGTGATATAGCTTTGCATATGTGAGTAAGCCGCTCCCTTGAAAGCAAAGTTGTTACAGCTAATTTAAAGACCATAAAGGGTATGAGGCATGTGTGTGGCACATAAAAAAGTAAACACTATTGTCGTACAACAACAACAACAACAACAACTATTGCCACATCAACAGTTCAGTTGAAATGTTTGAGTTTGAGTCGGTAATCGAGGCCATAATCCTTTGGCAAACACACTGAAAATCCCTTGTGACCAGAGGACCGCCTGGTGGGCATTCCCTTTTATGCTGATGCCATGATGACAAACTGTTTGTGGAACTCCCTGCTGGGCCTCATCCATAGAGCTGATGTCAAAACATTTGTGTAGAGAGAGAGAGAGAGAGAGAGCCTGAGCCAGAGCCAGAGTCAGTATCCTGATAAATATTTAAATTGCCACAGAAATCGGCACACAAGAGAGCTTTGTTGCTATTCGATATTTTGTGGCTTATGTGCACTGCACAAAGACACCATCTGGCGGCCAATGATAGCGTTTTCGTTCAATTGTTTTTACTTTATTGTTTTTCATTTATCTGCCTCTCTTCTTTTGGACATTTGACACTTAATATGCATAAAATATCAGACAAAAATACGATAAAACAAATAAAAATCAAACTAGCACTAAGAATAAATACGTTAATTATATAAATTGTTAATATAAAGCTTTACAATTAATACTCTTATGCTAGAGCTCTAATTAGCCTCAGTTTAAATTGTATTTTTTAGATTTTCGATATTTTGCACAGCTTTTGGACTGAAATTGTTGCCTTTATTTTAATTATCATTTATTTTATTTGTAAGTATTTTAGTTTAGTTTTCATTTTATGGTTTGTTAACTTTGCTGCACATTTTATCAAAATATATGTTATTATATTTTTGGTTTGTTGGTTTGTTGGTTTTCCCCCAATTTTACTGTGTGCATGCATAATAAACATTAAATTAAATTATGCTGCAATTTTTAATTAATATAAATACATCTTTTATTTTTCGCTTTTCCGCAATTTTCTTCACTCTCTGCAATTTTCCAGTCTCATACACTTGGTGTTTTTTTTCTGTTTGTTTGTTTATTTTTTCCCTATACTTTATTAGCAAAAACTGCCCCAAAAAAGCTGAAATCTAAACACGAAATACTCCTTCCCCATTGCCCAGTTCCAGTTCCAGTTTCAGTTTCGGTTTTGAATGCGCTGCCTATCTGAAAAGTCATTAACTAAATTGAAAACCATATTAAATGTTGAAAGGGGCAGCCTGGTTAAAAAAAGCAGCAAGTAAATGTGCGGATGTGTGTTCCAACTGGCTGCGCTCCACAGTGGAGCAGAGGAACAAAGGCGGCAGGTTCGTTGAACCAACGAAAAAAAAAATGAAAAAAGAAGAGAGGAAGCAAAAGAAGCAATGCCAGGTAGGAATTGTCGTGGCACGCTTCCTGCCTGGCAGCTCCACGTGGCAACCTCCCACCAGGTGACTCCCACAAAAAACAAAACGAGCCGCAAAACAATACCAAAACGACAATGACAAACTAACTTGAAAGAATTATTAAAAACTTTTAATCACAGACAAATGTTCGGCTGCCCATAAATTGTTAAATTTCTTAATGTAGTAGCTAGAAAAAATCGAAGCTTTAATATAGAAAATAAGCAAATAAATATTTATGAATGACATTTTATAAAATCTCACAAATACTTCATATTTTTAAAATTTGATTTAAAATATTACAAAAATAAAGAATTCATTAAAAAATTAATTGAAATTCTATTGCAACTATTTTTCTTAGTGTAGCAGGGGCAGGAGCAGGGCAGATGCAGCGGCAACAGATTCAACAGTTTGAGGCGCACAGGCACAGGATACACGTATCCCGTTACCGTTAGAAACGGCCGAAGAAACGGCTATTGCTAATGACAACCAGTTATTGAAGGAGGCGTCCAGTCAATGAGGTCCTCTGTCTGTCTGTCTGCCTGTCTGTCTGTCTGGCGGCGACTGCTGAAAGCGGCACCCATTTCCACAGATATCAATCATTATTCAAGCACTATAAGCAACCTACTATCTCCCCCCACCCCCCTCCCTATCTTTCCCACTCTCTTTCCCGCTTTAGTTAATGGAAATTTGGTTGGTGGCGCACCTCCGAAAAAGTGACAGGCAGACAGACGGGAAGATTGATAGACTGCCAGCCAAGCTGTTCATCTTTTTTGCCCAAACTGCCAAAATGAACTTTTAATCAATTGTGTATTAGTTTTGCCAGAGTTGGGCGCGTGCTGCAACATGAAAAAGCACGTCTCAACACCTGGCTGCTTACCGATTGAAATTCAGAGGCGGAATCAGAACACAAATTCCATCTTTTTTTACAGCAACTTGTTTGTATGAGTCTCTGCTTAAACTGGCATAGGAGCACTTATATTCCCAATTTAAAGTCTCCAGCTCTTATAGTTTCCGAGATCCGCTAGTTCATAAGGACGGAGAGACAGATCGATGCAAGTATTGAATATGTTTGAAGAATATATATACCTTTTGCCGGCGAAGAGTCAGTTACACAGTTTTAATATGTACTGGCTATAAAACTAGTCTCTTCTGATATAACTAAAACTTCTACTTGGTTTACTATTCATTTTCCAAAGAAGAATTTCGTATTTAGAATAGGGTAATCAATTTTTGTTTAACTATTGGTAATAAAAAATTTGAACGTGCCTCGTTGAAAATAAGTTCTGATTCGTGTTCTCAGTCTTCAACTAAATCTGTCACGTTCCCAACTCTAATAGTAATAGCTCCACTTCCACCCTTCCACTTCCACTTCCACCCTTCACCTGCCCAGTCGCCCCAACCAAACTAAAACGATTTATGCAAATTTGTTGTCTGTGCGCTTGTTGCGTGTCCGAGTCGAATGAAGGCGCATTCTTGAATTTATAATTGATGCGGCTGCAAGAACAACAACAACAACAACAAGTGGTCATGACAACAACAACAACAACGGGAACTACAAGTTGCTATGGGGGCGGAGGAGGAGTGGGGGTGGCAGCTTGGCGCTGATAAACAAACTTTAACGAGAGGACATCGAATCGAATTCCAGTCGAAATTAAGGGCGTTGCTAGGCATTGGGGCGTAACCAAAGTTCCTACTAAATGGGGACGCCTCCAGGTTTAATGCCCGTGCACGTGACATGGACATGCAATTAAAGTCAAACATTACAAAAAAAAATAAAATAAAAATAATAATAATATTATTGAAAACAAAAATTGTATTTACCAGCCACAATTCACAAAATACGAAGAACAGAAAAAGAAAAACATGTTGGCTGTCAACGGCTGCCGCCAACTGAACAAAAAGAATCAACAAAAATAGCAGGAAAAACCTTGGCATTTTCCAAGGTTTTTAACGAGCTGCACACTCGCCTGGAGACTGCCCAGTGCAATTTTCACACATGCGTCCAGTGAAAGCAAAGCGGAAAGGGAAAGATTGTTTTTAAGCACAGGAAAAGTTGAAAAGTTGAATATTTACAACGTGAAAAGATTAAGTGGTGCGAATGTGTCTTAGTGGCCATTGGCAAACTTCTTTTCAATTAATATTTAACTTAGTGAAAAAGTTGGAAAGCTTGCAATACTAACTGGAAACAAGTAATGACTTTTTCTGATACCTAAACAAGTTTATTCAATTTCTTATCAATTAAAATTTACAACGTTAACCGATGAAATGGTGGAAATGTCACTTAGCATTAGCAAACTAATTTGTAATTAACTACAGCCTAATTGAAATAAGGCCAGAAGCAGAGTTGTTAACAAGGAAAGGCTTTTTCTGAAATCTAAACAGTTTTTATCATTTTCTCATCAATCTAAATATGTTTAATAGTTTTTGTTTTAAAGATATATATATATATATATGGCTATTGGTGGCTATTTTTTTCAATTAATTTATTAACTAATTGAAAAGTCAGTTAGCTTGAAATACTATTGAAATAAGACCAGAAGCAGAGCTGTAAAATTCTTTTTCTCATATCTAAACATGTTTAGTCATTTTCTTATCGACTCCAACTTTTTGTAAAGTTTTTTTTACTGATGAGATAGTTCGAAGATAAAAATACATTGCAGGGTTTTTTTATTTTTGGTACTCTATTGATTTTTTGTGTTTATCAATGTTGTTTACTATCGTTATTTCATCGCCCCGGCGACAACTCTTTCCATTTTGATTATTTTACATTCAATCTGTCAAACTAAAAGCCGAAAAGTAGTAAAAAGAGGGACAACGTTGGCTAAAAATAAATAAGAAGGAAACTAGTAAAACAAAACTGGTAACGAAAGTAAACAAAGTTAAAGAAATTCTCTGCAAACACTGCACACAAAAATACAAATGTCTAAGAACCTTACACCGCTTGATAGCAATTAAAATTTAATGAAGCCAAGGAATGTGTGTGCAAGTGTGTGAAAATGGCAGCAGGTGTGGCTATAAATTGTTAATGCCAAGAGCCATCAAATTAAACACACACACACACACACACACGCACACATGCCGCACATCCAAGTCAACTTGCTGCAAAAAGTATGCAACACTTTTTGTACATTTCTTGATCGAGCGGAAATGAGCAGCTAGCTTGCTGCACGGGGAAACATGTGCTCGACATTTGACACCATAGACAACACTTGCAGGATAACCAGGACATTGAGAACGTACACAGCCAAAGAACTCAGTTAGTATTTTTGTTATTTAAGTCGACGATGAAATTAAATGAAACGAAATGCATGTCAGTCAGTTTGGCAGACAGAATTAGAGTGAGCTGGGCTGGGCTGGGCTGGGCTGGGCTGGGTTGTGCAAAAGTGGGCAAGTGGACGGGGAATAGGAGTAGCAGGAGATGGAGCAGGTCACAAATAACATTGTGTGGCAAGCACAACAGCAATGCAACTATATATAGCAACCATATAGTCATGTGTGTGTGTGTGTGTGTGTGTGTTTGTGTGTGTGTGTTTACATTTTTGGGTATAAGAATGTTTATGTGACCTGATACGTAGCCCAGCTTGAGACTTTAATTAACTTGTCATTGATGATACAATTGTCCAATCAGTTCAAGGGTTGACCGGATGATTAAAATATGATAAAACAAAGACAAGTGTTAAGTGATGCCAGGCAGAATGGACTCAGTTCTATGTCTGATTTACAAAGCATAAATTGTTTTGTTTAATTTTACAAATGCCTATATATAGAAACGATGTCAGCCTGATGTACTGATTAAATATATATCTAAATGTATGTAAAAAAATATGTTTTTGGAAATTTCATCAATTTTAGCACGCATTCAAGCGTTCCGTGACTAAGGCTTATAAAAATGTATAAATAAATATGTGTTTATGGAAATCATTTATCGCAAATATAAATAATAAAAAGAAAACTCCCGGCTATAAATATAATAAAAAGAAGCTTACAAATTAAAATAACTATGCCAACTAATCTGGTATCGAATTTGGCGCAAACACCTCAACTGATTAAACCTGCCAGACTCAATGACACGAAATGTCGACTTTTACTGCAGTTTTGAAGTGTTTTCTCCCCGCTGCTGTTTGCTAAATGTTAGTGTCAGCGGGTGTATGTGTATGTGTGTGTTTTTGTGGGTATATGTTTGTGTGTGTGTGTGTGTGTGTGTGTGTACATGTGACTAAGTCATTCATGGCAGCTTGTTTGTCTCTCTGTCAGTCCCAACTCAATCACAATTTTTGACGCATTTCCATTTGCAGCTGTCGCATTACTGCTTCAGTTAGAAACAAAATCGCCTTCAAAACTAGAAAGTTTTTCTATTTGATTTAACAAATCATTTTCAAATATAAACATTTTCTTCTTCTAAAATTTAAAGGTTTGCTAAATCGACAATCCCAAAAATATGATAAGTTATTTCTGTTTTTTTGGAAATATGCATTTAGAATCACTAAGTAAGTTTTCGCAAATTACGCTATGCGAATTTATAATGAATCTGAATGATAAGCCGAGTTATCCCTGCCTTAATTTCTAGAATTCAATCCGATTTGGTTTTTCTGAGTGTAAGCAACTTTACCAACATTAATTATTCAGTTAAAGCATTCTCCATTCCCCTTGCCAACTAGTGGAGCTTTAAACTTTTTCCATTAGGTTTGTCAAGAGTGTTTATTAAGGGGCGTTTCTCTCTCTTTCTCTTTCTGTCTCTCTCTCTCTCTTGCCACATATTCGCATATTACGCAATCCACTCAGTCGCAACATCATTTTTCTCCTATGCCACACAATTTGACTATTGTTGCCAAGTTTGTTGCTTTGCATTTTCAATTGAAGCCGAATGACAAACATTTGTATAACAATTTGACAAATGCAGCAAGCCCCCTCCTCTCTCCCCCTCCCATCTACCACCTACATATGTAGTTTGTGTTTGTTGCAAAGTCAGTGGGAGACACAGATACAGATACAGATACATTTACAATACGCAATCTGCTAACGACGCCCACGCTTAAAAGTTTTTTGGGAACATGAAAATCAATATCAGGTCTATAGAGAATGGAAGCGTGTAGAAGATGGGAGAGCTCTCCAAAGTGCAACTGCATTGACAAGCCCCCTCCATTTGCCCCCCCCCCCCCCCCCAAACTCACCCCTCAATAGTACATGTCATGCTGTTGCATATTTAACGCGAATGAACGAAGCCATCCAACAGATACGACTACAACAGCAACAACAAACATATCTCTAGTTGGGGTTACGGTTTGAATGTGTTTCCTTTTGATGGGGGGCACAAAATCACGAAAATGTATGTGCATTGAATAGCAAGCAAACATTTAAGTGTGTGCGCAAAAACAAATTGGAGATGTGGGGAAGTGGAGAAGACATTCGCAATTTCTATAAACACCTCTTTCGATAAACACTTACTTTGAATTTGCAGACCAAAAAGAAAGAATATATTGAAGTGATTTTAGATACTCAAAGTTACTAATGCTACTACTCTGCTTAGCTAGAAAATGAATGCAAATAATAAATAAATGTTGTTAATTTTGGGACACTCAATAAAAATCAACCAATGCAGAAGAATAAATAAACTTAAATGAGAACAATTAGAAATTCCCAATTAAATACTTTGCTACTGAACAAAAGACTTAACAAAAGATACAAATATTTATAGAGTAAAATATATATTTGAAAAGTAAATTAATTAACTTAAAAGAATTAGTTTCAGCTTTTTTTTTTGCATATTTAATATGAGCATATTTACAAAGTATAATAATAAACCCTGAATTCTAACTCAAGTAGATCTGGAATGTATAGCAAATTGAATGGAACAAAAGTGGACTTCATCTTCTTTTTTGGCAGCATATTTATTAAAAGCATCAGTTGGGAAACAAACTGAAACTTAAATGGAAAAAATGCCCGAATCCTAACTCTGTGATAGTATTTATCTCGAGCATATCTGGTAAATATATAGCAAATCAAATTTAACAAAATCGATTTCACCCTTGATTTTTTTGAGCATATTTAATAAAGAACTGAATGTTTATGAATATAATTCTCAATAAAGGAATTTAATACAAAAATTGTTTAAAGTCTTTTGTGGGCATATTTACAAAGTATATTAATAAATCCTCAATCCTAACTCTGTAACAGTATTCATTTCGAGTACATCTGCTAAATCATATTTAGTAAAGAACTAAGAGTTTAAGGATATAGTTTTCAATAAAGGAGTTTAATACAAAAATGAGTTTCAATTAAGTCTTTGGACATATTTACAAAGTATAATAATAATTATGACTGAATCCTAACTCGAGTAAACCTGCTAAATATATAGAAAATCAATTGGAACAAAACTGGATTTCATTTGGAAAATAATTGCAAATTCTCCGATAACTGAAACTGGAATGTAGACTTTGGATTGGGTGGGTTAAACGGCCACACTATGACTAATTAACCTATGGACTAAGCAGAAACCAATTCAAGGAACTGTCCACAATCCGCTCTCTTGCTACCCCTCTCGTCCCATCTCTAATTCTATCTGTTATCTTAGGTGCTGCTCGAATTGGAGCTGATGCTCTGCAGGGAACTATTCGAGGCAGTTTTGCGCAGTGCATCGCCCGCAATGCCACATAGATTCTGCACCAGCGACGCTGAGGAGGATCGTGCCACATCCGGTGAGCACTTGGCATTGTTGGAATTGCTGCTGCTGGCCACCGAACTCGTACTGACCGCCAGCCCATGTCGCAGCGGCTGAGGCGATGTCGGATTCGACAGGCCGGATTCGTGGATGGGCGACAAGGTGGGCGAACGTGTGCGCAGGAAATGCTTCCGCCGCTGGCGTCTATAGACATTGCCCAGTCCAGGCAAATGGCGACTGCCGGCTGACGTTGTTGACGTTTGCGTTTGGCTGGAGATGAAGCCCAAGGTTTCGGCCAGCTCGGCCAGTTCGCTGGCATTCGGCATTTTGCGGCGTGTTGGCGGCGGCAAGGCCGGCGGCAGTGTCAACGAGTAACTGGTGGTGACACTATCATCCCGGATGACGCTGGTTGGCAGCAGCATTAGCTCCTTGCCGAGATGTTCGTTGCTCAGATCGCTGCTGCCGCTGCTCGGTGAACTGCAGCTCGCTGGCAATGGTGGAGTGGGAGTTGTCCCAGTTGAACTTGTTCCGGCTGGATTATCGTAGCCGCGACCCGGTTGCAGTTGCAGCGGCCGTATTTGATTCTGTTTGATGATCATCTGCGGCTCCGGCAGATGGCCGCGTTGACAGCGCGGTCGACGATAGCGTCCGAGCAGGCGCAACATGTGGCGGAGTCGCGAGCTGCGCGGCGTCTTCAGCGGCAGCTCTGCGCCTGCCACATGTGGCAGCTCCAAGCCACCGTTCAGACTACGTATAAATTGCACAGGCAACTCGTTGGCATTCAGCTTGCCCTGCTCGCGATAGGCGAGTGCCGCCAACAGATCCTGTGGCACATCCGGACTGTCCGGAACGCTGGCGCAACAATTCCATTTGCGACGCCAACGTTGCTTCGATGCGGAGGTGGAGGCGGAGGAGGAGGAGGAGGCCGGCGTCATTGTTGTTGCCGTTTGACTTGCCAGAGTACGGGTGCTGCTGCTACCCGCAGCACTGCTGCTCCGTAAGGGAGAACGCAGTTGAAAGGTGCACAAGGTGCACTGTTCCGTATACTGGAGATACGCTGATGAGCCGGCAGCAGCAAATCTTCGTTGTCGTGGCTCCAGATTGACCTGAGCACTGGCCGCTGTGCTCGAGCGTCGTTGTACGGAGCTCGCTGCGTAGCTGGAGCAGCAGTGAAAGGAACGCATTGCGTCCTCATTTTCACGATCTCCCGTCTCCAGTTCGAGCTGGAGGCGATCGCTTCTGTTACGCTCCTGGAGCAGGGAGCACATGTAGAGTGCTTGCCGTGACTGATGAAACTCTCGGGAGCTGGCACAGCAATGTAGACGATGGCTACGCCGGGCAGCTGCTGCTGCTGCTAAGCCAGGCGAGGATAATTCCATTCGCTGATTGGGATGGGGCACACTGGAGCAACAATAGAGCTGTGCACCGCCAGCAATTTTGGACGGATGATTTGTGGGCGTGGGCATTTGAGTATTGAAATGAACTCCATTCGTTTTATGGCCCAGTTCCAGCAACTGTTTGGCTTTGGCCTCCTGCGCCTGCCGATGATTCCGTATATACTCGTAGGTGGTCAGACCCAAAAACGAGATATAAATGTGGAAGAAGCACAAATGTAACAACAGACCTGCACTTATAGCAGCAAGTAATCCCAGCACACCCAGCAGCAGCAAATAGATGGTCTCGTGGAGTCCAATGCCGGCAACTAAAGGTGTTAAAGTATGATTTGTTAGTGGCACAGTTGTTGTTGTTGTTGTTGCTGATATTGTAGTGTTTGCCTCATTTGTGCTGCTCTCCACGAGCAAAGCCGTAAAGTTATCCAACAGCGTGGGCAACGTTGTCAAATTGAGCTGCAAATCCCGCTGTTCCTGCTCCAGCTGACCAGGCAGCTCCGACTCCTCCTCCAAGAGCAACATGCTGCCATTGCTCAGACTCAAGGTTAGGTTGATATAATCCGTTGAGCCTAATGCGCCATCCAATTCGCTCGAACCGTGCTGACACCAATAGAAACTCAACCAGTCTGGTTGCACGTAGTACAGCACTATTTGGCCAATTACAGCGGCCACAATGACCAGAGTGGCCACAACGGCACTGACGACACACATCAGGAATGCGACATAGTTGCGGGAGCCGATGCAATGATTCAGCCACTTGCAATGATGATCAAATTTACCCACACACTTGTTGCACACCGAACAGTGTTTCGTTCGGGGAGTTGTTGTCCTTATATTACATAGATGACACCTTCCGTTCTCGATGACGTGTCCGTGTTTGCTGCGATCGAATTCGGGCACAATGCGATCGTTGCGATGCACACGCCTCAATTCCTTATCTGCCGGATCTGTGAGCAGCGCCGTCAAATGGGCAACAATATGCACCACATACAGGCCAGAGATTAGGCCATACAATGGGCCCTGGATGGGCGCATGAAAGGCGGGTATCAACAGCCAATAGCTGGCAATGCCAAATAGCACCAGAACCAGCCAACCAAACAGCTGGAGTGGATGCAGTGGTAACTGCAAACCGTGCAAACGACGACCACGTCGATGTTGCACATCGGCTATATTATTCTGATAGCTAATTAGTTGGCTGAACGAGCATTGAAATCGACGTGATTTCTTTGCTGCAACAGGAGTTGTTCCGGGCGAAAGTCCTGCTCCTGCTCCTGTTCCTGCTTCTACTCCCTCTTGAATTGCTGCCTGTGTTGCTGTTGTGGTTGTTGTTGTATAGCACTTGATGGGCTCGTCCTGTGAATTGTCCGTTAGGCTGGCAGTGCTAATTGTTATTATATGATCCGAGGATTGCTGTTGTTGCTGCTGTTGTTGTCTCTGTTGCTGCTGCTGTTCTTGATGTTGCTGCTCTTTCTGCTGCTGTTGCTTCAGTTGTGCAACTGGCGTCGCTTTGGGCGCGTTGCGCATTTTGTTATTGCTAGTGTTGATAAGCGGTTTAATGTTGATAATGATAATGATGATATTGATGTGTTGCGAAATGTTTGCAATTGCTGGCACATTACAGCTGTTTTTTTTTTTAATATTATTTCTATTTAACGTTGCGTTTTATGTAATCCTTTGTCTGTTGTGGTTTTTTTCATGTTTTTTCTTTCCGTAGTTAATAATCAGTATAGGTAATATTTTGAAAAATACATGGCTTGGGGGTGGTGCTCTTTATGGGGTCGTTTCAACTGGCGCTGCCACCCCCATTTAAACAAGGACTCTTTGCTCTATGATTTCCCTTTTGCTGCTGCTTCTATATTGTTTTTTTTACGTATTTGTTTGGTTCCCACACACAATCACAAACACAGACACACACGCACGCACAAAGAGAGCAGCAGTAATTGTATTTGTAGAGAGCCAAATGGAACGGAAAACCACGCAATGACGACGTAAATGGAAAGGCTTAGCGAACCAGCTCGCCAGACGAACGCGAAGCAACTGAGCAAATGAGCTGCTGCTGCTTATAAAAGCTCTCTGGCTAACAAAATGTCTGCACAATTGAAAGCACACACACAACGGCAACTACGAAGTTGAAAGCGAAAAGCTTTCGAGCAATTGAAAGCCAAGCCAAATGTAGCGGAGTTTGAGAGAGTGTATAAAGAGTGGGTGGCGAGAGAGAGAGAGAGATAGAGAGAGAGTGTGTGGAGTGAGTTGGAGAGAGCCCCATGTCACAGCTGTCTGGTTTGCCGGTAAAGCGTTTTTTTTTGGACTTAAAGACCGGCCTGGGTTGTCAAAGAAAAAAAAAACACATGAGGAGCAACTATTCAATCTCAATATGTTTGGGTATTGCTTTGGGGGTAGATTTGGGAGTCGCTGCTGGGACACAGCTGGAGTAAGTGGATAACATTGCTCATAACACATGCAGAGATGAGCATTTTAGTATGTGTAAACAATGTGTAAAGTATACAAGCTTATTTAAAGGAAACAAACTTAAACAGCCGAATAGAAAGGCTTAACAAATTAACAACATCTGATGACAACTACTATTTTTATGTGCATTTGACAATAAACAGCTGTTGAAACTCACTGCCCGAGTCAGTGTACAAATTCAGCCCAAATCGTGTTAAAAAACGCTGGATAAAAAATATGCGCGACTAGGAAATACCTTAAAACGGCTATTTACGCTATCCTAATGAGATTTTAAGCGTACATTTTAACGGTCTATACGGTTTAGGCAGAATACTAATAATTTTATTCTTATCAATCGGTTTTTATTATAATATCCTTAAAAAATATATAAATAAATATGAATTATAATATTTTCGGTGTATATTAATCATTTTAAGCACATCTCTCGTTTTCAATCCCTATAATAAATTATAATAAACGTAGCCCACACTTTTGCACATTTTTTAATTACAGGGTATATACAACAAATAAACACTTTTTAGTAAAAGTTTGAAGTACCCTCAAGAAGAACACGAATCACGTACGCATCTCTGATTTACCTGGCAAACAGGAAGTAACTATTACATAACGGTAAATGGGTCAGGTTAGGGAAGAACTTATCACCACAGATTGGCACGCACCTTTCCCTTTTCTTTTTTTTAATGGATTTTTTGCGTCTTCTTTTTGTAGGCATCATTTTTTATTTATATCAAGCAATGAGGCGTGGTGTGTGAATAAGCGAGAGAGAGAGACAGAGAGAGAGCGAGAGGGGGAGAGAGAGAGACTATGTTAGCTGAAATGGAAAGCACACTCGAGAGCATATTTGGAGCACGTACAATCGAAACACATAGCAGAGCAAGTACTACTTACTACCTTCAACACTTGATGTGATTTTATTTCCATGGCACCCGTGAGATAAATATGCCCGCAGACAGGCCGACGCCAAAACTGAATAATATTTATATGCTGCTGTCGATTCTTCTGTCTTTGCTAGTCAATGCGGCCGACTTATATAAGAGACCCAGATATATAAATATATTCTGCTACTTAGGCAATCTCAAATCAAGCGCGTCTAATGGCAGTCAGGACTGGCCAGAATGAATGCCTCTTTGCTGTTAGGTCAAATACGTCGTAAAATTTGGATCGCAAATTACCAAAAAACAGGCACACACACACACATACAAGTCTCTATCGGTAAATTTATATGAAATAGACCTTGTTTATTTGCCATGAGATAAAATGTAAGCGGGCGCAATTGGCAGTAAAATGTTTGTGGATGCTCTAAAATAAATAAAATAGTTTTGGACAATATAATATTTAGAAATATCTACGCTAAAAACTAAAAATTATTTAATAAATTCATATGCTCTTTTTACAGATTGTTAATATAGAATCCCAAATAATTGAAAAGCTGACAAACAAATCAAGCTCCAATCAAGGAAAAACCATTATTTAATAGTTTTATTATTTTGCAAATATCTCTTTACCAAAATTTCAATTGAATTATGCTTAAAATAAATAAAAGATATAAATTATATAGAAATCCAAATAATCGAAAAGTTTACAAGCTCACCAAAAACAATTAAGTTAAATAGCTGTATCAATTCACCAATTTTTTCCCTTTACTAAAAGTTCAATTGAATTATGGTTGAAATAAATTGCATTTTCTGTTGGTTCCGGTTCAATGTGCCCGCTATGACAACGATAACAACAAGAACAAAGGCCCATAGAGAATGAGATGAGAGGCAACTACTAAAGTGACAACAAGAAAAGCTTTGATAAGCAGCAAAAGAGCCACATCAAAACGAAAACAACAATAAACAAACAAAACAACAAGTAAAAAGGACAAACGGAAGCTGGCAGCTTTCAATTTGAGAAGCACTCTTGCGAAAAAACAGAGAGAGTGAAGAGAGAGCGAGAGAGTAAAGCTCTCAATAGCAGGCGAGAGAGCGAAAAAAAGCTGTCACAGTAGGCGACACACAGTGGTTCGAGCGTCGTAAACTTAAACACATTACTTTTTCAACTGAGATGAACAAAACTAAAAAAAAAACATAGTTGTACATTTCTGTAATTCGTTTCGTGTAAATGTTTTTTTTTGTAAAACTTGTAAAAGTACAAAATTGCCGAAATAGATAAAGATAAAGGCCAAACATGATTGATATATTATCGTTGCCGCGTCGCAACAATGTGACCAGCCAGAGCAACAAGCACCAGGCCAGTTATAAGTCTGGTTTGCCCATAAACAGTTTGCCCGGCTGGGAATTAATACCGCTCAACTGTAAACTGCCCATGCTCAAGTGCCCCGGTAATCAGGTGATATTTTCAAAGGATAAAATCGGCAATACGGTAACTATTTGAGAATTGTTCAGAAAAGTAAGGGAATAATATTAATAGCCATCTCGTCTCCAACTTTCAGTTCAAATGCAGCATGCAGGATTTTGATTCATCCGTTACCGTACACATTCCGGAATATAATCCGTTGCACGATTCCAATTTGAAGACCTTCTATTCCAATGAGCGCAATTTGAAGCGACTGCGCGAGAATGGCGAGATCACCGATGAGAATGAGGTTATATGCAATCTGAAGGATTTCAATCAGTATCGCGAGGATCTGCACAAATCGCAATTGTACTATGTGCTTCAGGCATACAGGCAACGAGAGACGGAACGTCAGGATCGCCTCCTGATCGCAAATGCGGAGGGCATCTCGCGACGGGATCATCTGGAGATGGGCGCTCGTCATCACAATCAGGAGGAGGTGCTGGCACGGAAGCATCGACTGGAGGAGGAACGTCATGATAGGAAGATGCGCATCTATAACATCACAGAGGAACGTTTCAAGAAACTGGAGGGCATGACAGCGATGCAACAAATGTTGCTCGAGCATCGCAAGATGTTGAACAATATGCGGATGAAGGCGCACATCAGTTTGCACCAGGATCTGCAGCGCAAGCATCTGATCAAGTTGAAGAAACTGTTCCAGTTCAAGAAGGATCGCTACAACAAGAATATGCGCAATTTGCACAAGCAGCGATTGATGAAACATACCGAGGGACAGATTCAGTCGTGGCACAAGCGTCTCAACGAGCGCATTGCACATCAGCGAAGGATCGAGGGGCTCCTCATGGATGTGCAACATGAGCGGGAACATTTCATTGCTAATCACATCAAGAAGTATCAGGAGAAATGGCAACGCATACAGGACGAGATCAAGAATCGGGGTCATCAGACGAAAATCGCTCGCCAGCCCAAGCGACACAAGCAGAAGAAGAAGAAGAAGCCAAGGTGTGTGCAGCCCTCATTCTGTGATGAGTATCAGGAGAGCTTTGAAGGTCTCCTCGACAGCGAACTGTGCTATGCCCTGAATGCAGCCATCGCTTTGGATGGCCATACCCCCGTCACCTTTGCGCCCAACGATCCCATCTACAAGGCCGCACAGTATATCCTCAATCACATCTTGCAGGGCTTCAACGTCGATCTCAGCGAAGATGAGTGCGCCATCAGCATTCTGTCCTCGCGCATCATGAACTTCATTTGCGATGCCAAGAAATATGTCAACTATGTGAGTATTTAACAGTAGAAGGTCTGTATACATATTCTGGCTGTGTTAAAATTGGGGTGCTACGAAATCGATAACATTTATAATCGTATATTGATAAGACCACATATCTTCCACAATTTTAGAGTTATGGTAAAAGGGATACTTCTGAATTTTCAGAGATAACCTAGCTCCTTCAAAGAAAGGCATTTACATTTTCGGAATACAAAATTTTAGAGACACTATAAATTTATCGGAGATACTTCCTTTTCCTGTCACATAAATTTCCACAAATTTAGTAATCCTTCCTCCTCTATAACAACCCTCCTGCAGAAAGCCATACAGATAATTGGTTTTGCGCGGCATAACAAGGCCATGGAGTTGCCGTCATCATCGCCGATGAAGAACACGCTGGCAACGAAAAATCAATCCCGGGTCTCGCATGTCTCATTCAGTGGCGTCGCTAGCACAATTGGCATGAGCAGCTATGAGATTCATCCGTTTGTCGATGTGCGCACCTGCACAGATCGACGACCGACGCCGGCGGGTTCGTTGGCCTCTCTCATTGTCGGCCAGGTGGGCGAACAGGAGGTACAGGAGAAGCAACATTTGCCACACATGAATCGCAACGAAATCGTATTCATCGAACACTATTTGGTGAAGTTCAAGCGAGAAATGTTTGTGAGATTGGATAAGCAGGTGTTTGCCGCCATTCAGTGTCACTTTGAGAATCGCTTTATGGAGGTGCGCGAGGAGTTGCTCGAACTGGACAAAGATTTCCTCTACAATCAGATTGCGATTGGTATTCTGAGTTTTGCTGTGAATCCGTTGAACTATGAGACGGCTTTGATGCTGACCGTGAGTGTTTTGTCCAACGAGATCATTTGGGGATTGCAGAATACGCTGCTCAAGCCGGGCGTTGAGCCACGTGGACAGACGCATCCAACGAGCTGTGGCAGCGATGTTGAACGCGAACAGCGTGCCTTTTGCTCAAGTTAGTTTTTGTTTTAGCTTATGAGTTTTGTATGTTTCACCCAATTCCAATTCATTCCCCCAGTTTAGCTTACAGCGCATATAGAATCCACAGGTCTAGCGCACAAAATTCTTGTGAAAAGCAAAGTAATTAAACTTACTTGTATGTATTGAACTGTTGTTTGTCTTCTATGCCTTTTGTTGTCGCTCTACAGAATTGCACTTTATTTATTATACAAATAATATGCGGCAATCCAATCCAATTTTTCTGTGTAAACACCAAACAATCTGCAGCATGGCAAGCAACAGCTGTGTGGCTGTGTGCCAGGGCTACTGCATTCACAATAGTTAGTTGAAAGTCACAAATATGCGTGCATTGCTACCCTGGTTTAAATTGTATGCGCGCGAATTCAAACGATTTTAAAAATATTTGCAAGATGTGTGTTTCACCCAATTCCAAATCACTCGCCCAGTTTAGCTTAGGGCATATAAAATACACATGTTTTGTCCTGTTGCTTTTCTATGCAGCTTATATGCCGCAATCCAATCCGATTTGGCTGTGTAAACAGTAAACAAACTGCAGCATGGCAAGCAACAGCTGTGTGCCAGGGCTACTGGGTTCTCATTCATAACAGTTATATGCTTCGCAAGCATTGCCACCCTGGTTAGATTCGAAAATGCGCGCAGCTCACGATTGAAAAAAATTACACATTTATTCTAATTAAAGAAAAAACATAAAAAATCCATCGTGATCTTCACAAAATTTTCATCGTCTGAGCTTTTGTACAATTATCTTAAAACTTAATACCTACAACACTATTTCTGAATGCGGTCTATATACAACTCCAAACATGTATGCAGACTAGAAACTTATTTGGGAAAATTGAATGGTGCTGCATAGGGATACATCATTGGGTTGTAATGGGAGCCTGCTGCTAGCAGTGGAAATGGAAATGCAGCTGCCGGTGTCATATTTGGCGCCTGCTTGGTGGAAGAACGCTTCCTTTTCGCTTTGCTCAACGCTGGCTTGGGATCACTGCTTGATTCACTCCCGCTGTCACTCTCGCTAATTGCATCCGCATCAGCCTCATCATCATCATCGTCATCATCCTCCTCATCATCATCATCCTCATCATCATCATCGCTATCGTGCTTTTCAATTTTAAGTTTCTTTTTGGGAGTTTTCTTCGATTTCTTAATCAACGTACGTTGTTTATCTTTTTTGGACTTTATGGCAGGAGGAGCTGGTTGAGAAATCGCTGGCGTTGTGCTGACCACTCCGGCGGGAAATGCAAAACGATTATCCACATTGAAGACGGTCAATTGTTGCATGGTAAACTCCAAGTATGCCTGCAAAGCTATGCTTAAATTGGGAGGATTTGGGCAATTCTTGAGACTATGATAGGATGCCGAACAGTTCCGGCAGATCATCTGGCACTCAAAGGAAGTGTGTCCCTGTGAAAGGAAAGGGAAGATTTTTAGCAGCGAGCTGAGGATTAACTAAAAAAAACTCACCTTTTTATCGCATATGCCACATGGATGGTTCGCCTTCTCCTTGCTTTTGACGGACTTTTGCTCTTCGACCTCGCTGCTTGCGTCCTCCTCATCGTCTACATTCCGCTCATCCTCGTCGGGTATGGTGAATTTCCGTCTCTCTTTGCCCAGGCAAACGACGTCCTCTTCGGAGGCGTGTTTCTTCAATGTTTTCGCAGACTTGGAAGTTGATTCCTTCGCCATCGTTTCGATCTTATCTGGCGAGGGTGTATCATCGTCGGATTCCTCTTCGGAGGAGGAGGATGAGGAGGCAGGTGGCTTAGCTGCGATCTCACCCTTAACCTTTGCCTTGTGCACAATGGCAGCTTCTTTTTTTCTAACCACCTCGCCAGCTTCGACACTCTCATCGGAGCTGCTCGAGGAGCTATCCGCGCTGCTCTCTGCTGGCTTTGTCGGCTTTGTTTTGGGCAACGGATCTTTCTTTTCCTTCTTTATGTTGGCTGCATTGATGAAAGTAGGAGGTGGAGTAGCAACAGCAGCTGGTTTCTCAACCACCGCCGTCGCCTCGACGACAGGCATTACAATTGCAGCCGAGGCTTCAGTGGGTGGCTCTCCAGCGACTGGGGGAGGAATTGTTTGTTCCACAGAACCTGTTGAGCTCTGATCTTTGCCCAGTTGCCCGTTGTCGAAATAGAACAAATCATTTGGCATGGCGCCATCATTGTACCAGGGTCCAGCTGCACCTGCTCCATTGTCGCGACCACCGCGACCGCCTCCTCCTCGACCACCTTTATCATTGCTAAATTTATCATTTCTGCGTCCTTTATTTCTTCCTCTTCGTTCATGTTTTCGATTATCCCGATGATTATTATCTTGAAATCGACGTTGATTTAATTGCTGTCGATTCGGAAACGATTGCAGCTGATTTGGATCTCGGAATTTCTCAAAACTCTCATTGCCGCCGCTGACTCTTCCTCCGCGTCCTGCACGCGCATTACGATTAAAATTATCATTCGAATTGTGTCGATTACCGGCCCAGTTTCCATTCGCTTGATTGCTGCTGTTATTCCCAAAATGATAGTCATTGGCGCCGGAGTTATTTTGCCAATTGCAGCTGGGGCGTCTTTCTCTGTTGCCTTGCATCTTTTCTTGTATGCAAACCGTCGCAGCTCAATAAAAAACTCGAACAAACCAAAACCGTTTGCACGTGTTAAAGAAGTATCGATGCTCGGCAGGTCAATATCGACACTATTGATACCTAACAATTAACATCGTTAGTAAATGAGTAATCGAAAAGCACGTGCGATATATCGATTGGTTAATATGTGTTAAAAACAATTAAGCTGAATTAAATATGTAGCCAAATTGCATCTAATCTATCAAACCCATATCTTCTTTCAATATTCACGTACCCAAAAAACAAAATTGCCAAAAATATATTACATCCAGTATAAAATATATCAGCCTATCGCTTAACATCGATACAACGATAACATTTGCGTTCAGCGTGTTGTTTACATTCTCTGCCGTCAGCGAAATATTTCACAAAATGTTTCATTCAGATGTTAAAAGGCTAAATAATAGACATAAAAGAGATGTGGCTGATCGCTCCAAGAATTGGGGTAAAAAGAAGTTTACACCGAATGCATTTCGACGCACCGAAGCAGAGCCTGTTCCCGAAGAGACTTCGCAGCCGTGGAATCATGTGAAGAATGACATGTTGGATGACGAACAAGAAGAACGCAACGCGGAACGCTTCGATATGAACAGCGAGCAGGCCAAGGAATTTCGCAGGCAACGCGAACAAAATCACAGACGCAACATAATCGAAACAAGTCGCAACACAAAAACCAAATGGGAAAGTTTTGATGATGACAACAACAACGCTGCTGAAACATCCGAATCCAAGACAAACCCAGGCAAAAAGAACTATAATCAAACCATGACCAACAAGACGAAAAGATCGATTATGGAAAATCCTCAAAATATGGACTTTAAGCAACGCAATTATCTACGCAGAAAATTAACCAAAGCGGTAATGACTCAAAAAAAGGGTGGCTTAAATGCAGCCATTCAGGATATGAAGAGAAACGCTTGCAACGTGCACAAGGATCAAATCCAACCTCTTAACAAGAACAATAAATTTCGCAATAACTAAAAGTAAAAAAAAGATATAACAAAACAATTGTGATTTTTGTTTTCTTTTTTTTGGACAAATCAGAATGTATACACAACATAAGTACACTACACACAATTAATGTAAATCTCATCTTAAATATAGGGGGAGTATATAGTGAATGGGGATCTGTAAAATAATATAAATATGTAAACTAAACAGTATGAGACATGAGACATCATCGCTATCATCTCCGCATCCATCAGGCATCCTTAGCGTATCTCAACCATTTGCAGCATTTGCCAGTTTGGCGATGAGCTGATTGTATTTACTGTTGCCGGTTACACACTTTTTGGAGCTGCGCGCCTGTTCCGGTGAATTTTGTAGAAAATATATGACGATAAATTCGAGTGTTTGATTGGCTTCCTTGGGGTACATCATGTTGAAGGTATAATAGTAGCAAAGCAATTGGGCAACAATATCTGGCAAATCCACATCGCTGGCAGCAAACGTGCTCATTATCTGTCCTTCAATGTAGACCATTGCCTCAATTTGGGTGGCTTCAGTGACACCGCTGACGCCACCGGATGATGTTGGTGTATCTGCAAAATAAAGAGATTTTAGTTAAAGGTTTTAAGTTATAAATAAAAAGAATTCTTATATTTAAATACTATTAACAATTGTTGATACTTGCTACACAATGTTGTTTTAATACACTCCTAAAATAGTCGATCAAAATGTTGGTAAATCGCCATATTTTTAAAGCCAAAAGCAACTCATCTTAATATTCAGAAAGTAAATTTCTAAAATTTTTGCAGTTAGCTCAATATTAGTACTAAATTTCATCAAGCACACTTCACGCAGAGCTTAGATAGTGAAAAAGAAGCGAACCGAGTCCTCATAAAAAAAAAACTATACTATATGGGAACATAGATGGCTCCCCTTTTAATCTTCTAAGCATTTCACAACAACCTAAAGAAAGGTAAATCGTTCGTTACTCACTGACTAGAGCCACCCAAGGCGCATTGGTTGGGTTGATTTGCTGGACATCTTTTGGCAATGCGCCATTGTCGAGTTTCATGAATATGTAGTCGGGATCCTCGTTAAAATGGTATGCCAGGCCGCGGACAACATTCGCATTGTTCTCCTCCAAATCGTTGATTTTCTTATTTTTGGACGTCTTGAAGAATTTAAAGATGCGATCTCGTTCGCTGGCAAAGCGTTTCTCGAGCACTCGGGGATCAATGGACATGAGCAGCTCAAAGTGCTGATAGAGCAGATCCTTATTAAAGATATACGGCCAATTGTCCTTGATGGCCGTAATATCTGGGATCTTTTCGCTATTATTGAAGAATTCCCGTTGCAATGGAAAACATTCCTTCATATATTCGGCTATGGTGGCTTTGTCAACAGTGGAACTGCCACGATAACTGGCAATCAGCAGTTCCTTCTTGTGCTCCAGATCACGATTGAGGGCAACAGATTTGGCATTCCCATTGGCCGCATGTGGAGCAGATGATTTACGTTTCTTGGTGCTCAGGCTGCTGCTGCTGCTGGTGGTGGTCATGTGCAGATCCGATGTGCCCGACGAGCTTGCACGTTTCTGTGGCCGATTCAGTGCATTGTTCCGATTGATCATCTTCGAGATGAGCGATTGGGGCGTCGTCGCAATCTGTTGTCCCTCACGATCCTTTTCCAGCAACGATTCCGGATACTTTTCGGCCGCCTGCTGGGCAACCTCACGAAACACCCTGGTCGGTATGTGAGCCGACCGTTCTCTTAATGCATCCACCAGCAGATTGGCGAGCGTATTGAGTCGTTTACCTAAACTGGTTTTGTTGCGCAATAGTCTCATAATATCATTGGGTACCTTTGACCAAGGTATCGAGAACTCTTTAAACAATGCCGTCGATGTCTTTGAATTGCTCGGCGTTATGCTGGCCAGAGAAAGCGTCTCATCGTTGGACACCGTCGAATCGTTGGCATTCGACACAAAGCTGGGATCAATGGAGCTGCCAGCGCGATCAGAACGATTTAGCGGCGATGGTGGAGGTAGTATTATATATTCATCACTTTCGGCTAACAGCATTAACAGTATTTTCTCCTTGGCCGCAAAGAGGAGCACCTCATCCTCGCAGATCTCACAGCCATTGCTCTCGAGCACAATGGTGCTGCCCAACAAGCCGTATTTGTGTGCTAAGATGATGAAAATAAATATTTTAGTTAATTTTAGAATTATGAAAATACACTTTGCGCTGGGATATGCAAACGTTTTGATTTTAATAAAAACAATTTCAAATAAATACTTTACAAATTTAATGAATCCAGGTGTCTAATAAATATATATATATATATATATATATATATATATAAAAGAAATGTATATTTAAAAATCTCAAATTTTGAGCTTGTAAAAATATATATTTAAAAATATAAATTAAATTTTTGAGTTCGTACAGCATTTCCCCGAAAAATGAATTAAAGGAAACCCCAGCAATCATAGAGCACATACCTTTTTCTATAACATCCTTTCTGCTGGGCAAGGACATGAATGTCTTTTTATTCTTTCGATCGGCGCTGCATATTGTAATTAATACCTTTTCAGTGGGCAAATCGCATTTCAATTTCGTTTTTTGCGCTTCGAGCACTTTGCCAGTCTCGGTGATATTGGAATGCGTTTCTAAAGAGCAAAAAAAAAAACAGCGAAAATAAACAAACCATGTTAGACCAAATAATAATATTGTGAACACACACATACACACACACACACTAATATTTAGTAATCAAAAGCCGTCGTTTATACGTACCGAAGCCCGGAGTCGCTGTCGATGTTTCAGATTTTTTTGCTGCTGTTTGTACACCATTTTCGTTTGGCGCAGCGGCCGCCGGGGCCGGGGGTTGAGTTAATTGTTTGTTTGATTCGTTTGTAGCGTGCAGCGCGACAGCTGGTGCAGCATCCATGGCTACCAATTGATTGGCCCTTTGATTGCAACAAATTCCACAAAGTTTGTGTTTTAAATCAAGCCAGCTTCGTTTTTATAATGCCCGTGTATAAATTTGCACAAGCCAAACTATGGCCAGGGATGTTAAAACAAACGCCACACATCGATATATTTGCCGCTAATTGTGTTTAGCTATCGTATCCACCATCGATATACACACTTGTCGATAGTCTGAGTGCCTGGTGGGTGGTCTTTGCTGCGACAAATCAAACAACGCTCATTTGTTGCTCTACTGCACTGTTAGCGGTGTATTTAATTTTCATTTTCATTTTGTTACTTCACTTCTTTCATTTTTTTCTGAATGAATTAAAAATCAGTGTAGTTTAAAAAACAACGCATTGCTAGCAAAACAGCAACAAAATGCATTGATTACGATTTATTGTGGCGAACAAACAAGGCCCCATTACGTTGGAAATTAATATTCAACAAAGGCTGCGTTTAATACTATAATATTATTTATAGGAAATATCGCTAGTGAGGCAATCACCACACAAAATGCCAACGTAAGTATGCAGAAGGCAGTTGCCAATATATATTCAAATACCTAACTATGCATGAAATTAAATTGAAATTGAAATCGAAATCCACTAGGAGCATTTTTACACTTTGTTACCTGTTGCTGGCCGGATTCTCAACGGCGAGCCATGCGAATCTCGATTCCACAAAATATAAAACGAGGACAACATCAGCAGTTGCAGCAACTGCCAATTCCTCCGCACAAGTGGATTTGGAGCCCATCAATGGCACTACAAATTATCGACTATATGGTAAAAAGGGCAAGGACGACAAGCCGTGGTTCGATGGCCTCGACAGTCGGCATATTCAGTGTGTGCGTCGTGGTCGCTGCCTGGAGGTGAATAGCACCCACAACACTTGCTTTGGCTCCAAGCTGCCCTATGCATACACCAGTCTGGGACTCACCGATTATCGCAAGGAGCGAGAACTGGACGAAGTCCTGAGCAGTTATTATGCCCTGCGACATGTGCCCAAATGCTGGGCGGTCATCCAGGTGAAAAAAAGATCTGGGCTTTAAAGAAACCCACATTTATTGCCAACCCATAATAATGATGTGTTCCCTTTTGCAGCCATTTTTGTGCGCCGTTTTCAAGCCGAAGTGCGAAGAGATTGATGGTCAGGATATGGTCTACCTGCCTTCCTATGAAATGTGCAAAATTACGCTTGAGCCGTGCCGTGTGCTTTATAATACCACATTTTTTCCAAAATTTCTTCGTTGCAATGAAACGTTGTTTCCCATGAAATGCAGTAATGATGCACGTGAAATGAAATTCAATGTAACTGGTCGATGTATGCCGCCTTTGGTGCCGGCTGATAATGCGGCCAGTTATTATCCGGGCATTGAGGGTTGTGGTGTGCAGTGCAAGGACCCCTTGTATACGGACGATGAGCATCGGCAGATACACAAACTAATCGGCTATGGCGGCAGCATTTGTCTGCTCTCCAATCTGTTTGTGGTCGCCACATTTCTCATCGACTGGCAGAATGCCAACAAATATCCCGCTGTGATCGTTTTCTACATCAATCTCTGCTTTCTTATCTCCTGTTTTGGGTGAGTAGCGAAAAAGAGCGTACGAAATGTTGGGTGTACTTTATAAATTGTATTATTTAATAATTGTTTATTATTGAGTAGCCAAGATAGGCGAACATCTTTGTTTAATGCAATTTACTTTTATAGTTAAAAATGTTGGTTAAATTCATAAATTATATTAGCAAATACTGTTTTATTGTAGTAGCCAAACGAGCGTGCTTAATGCACTTTATTTTGATAGATAAAAATGTTAATTAAGTTTATCAATTGTATTGCTTATTATAGTATCCAAAGTAGGCGAATAACTTATTTTAATGCAATTTTTTTTGGTTAAATTATACGTTTTATTGTTTAATAATTTTTCATTGGACGTGACATGACTAACAATTAAAATGTGACATTATTTGAAAGTGTTTATATAATATATATTTTTGAATTAAAATGCTTATAATTTGCAGGTGGTTGGTGCAATTTACATCCGGATCTCGGGAGGATATTGTCTGTCGCAAGGATGGCACGCTGCGTCACTCAGAACCGACAGCCGGCGAGAATCTCTCCTGCATTGTGATCTTTGTGCTCGTCTATTATTTTCTAACTGCCGGCATGGTGTGGTTTGTATTCCTCACCTATGCCTGGCACTGGCGTGCCATGGGTCATGTTCAGGATCGCATCGATAAGAAGGGATCGTATTTTCATCTGATTGCCTGGTCTCTGCCACTGGTGCTGACCATAACGACAATGGCGCTCAGCGAGGTGGATGGCAATGGAATTGTGGGCATCTGTTTTGTTGGCTACATCAATCACGGGATGCGAGCCGCTTTGCTACTCGGTCCACTCTGTGGCGTCATACTCATTGGCGGCTATTTCATCACACGCGGCATGATTATGCTTTTTGGGCTTAAGCACTTTGCTAATGATATCAAATCCACATCGGCCAGCAATAAAATCCATCTGATTATTATGCGAATGGGCGTCTGTGCGCTGTTATCGCTCATCTTTATACTCGTTGCGATCACGTGTCATGTGACAGAATTTCGTCATTCTGCAGAGTGGGCCGAAAGTTTCAGGAATTATATCATGTGAGTTTGAATTATTCGAATTTGTTATATTTGTGAGAATATAATAATTGAATTAGACATTTAGGCTTGCCATCAAGTTAATATATGTATTGGAAAGTTGAATTGAGTCGATGCATTTATATTTTGTACTAGAGCTAATCGGTTTAAAGTTCTTAATCTTGATAGCATTCTTCGATTTATGCAACATTCTGTTTTCTTATGGGTTTTAGTTATATATTTTTGTAAAAAGGATAATCAATTTTAAATTCTACTTTTATCTTTAAGGCATTCTTCAATTTCAGTTATATATTTTATACTAAAACTAATCGACTTAAAATGAGTGATTAATCTTCATGTCAGTCTTCGATTTATCCAGCATTCTATTTTCATATTGCTCTCATTTATATTTTTTGCACTTGAACTAATCGACTTCACATTCTATATTAAGTTTCATATCGTTCTTCGATTTATCCACAATTCTGTTTATTTTCCCTTTCAGTTGTCGCATCAGTTCCGTTTATGATGAGAACAGCGTGTGCAAGATTGATAATCGGCCCAGTGTTGGTGTGCTGCAATTGCATCTGCTATGCCTGTTCAGCTCCGGCATACTCATGTCTACTTGGTGCTGGACGCCATCGTCCATTGAGACCTGGAAACGCTACATAAAAAAGTAAGTTCTACAAGAAAATCATTGACTTAGTATATTAATTTTATTTTGTTTGTAGAAAGTGCGGCAAGGAGGTTGTCGAGGAGGTTAAAATGGCCAAGCACAAAGTCATAGCACAAACGTGGGCCAAGCGTAAAGTTTTCGTTGACAAAGGTAGATTGTCGATAACGCTACACAATACACATACCGATCCCGTCGGACTCAATTTCGATGTGAACGATTTGAATTCATCGGAGACGAATGCGATGAGCTCTACGTGGATGCATTATCTGCCAAAATGTGTGATACGTCGCGCAGCTCTGACTGGCATCACCACGGGCAACACAAACTCTTCCAGTCAGGGACAGCCGGCTGCCGGGCGCAAGAACTCCCTGGACTCGGAAATAAGTGTTAGTGTGCGACACGTTTCCGTTGAGTCGCGGCGCAACTCTGTAGATTCCCAGGTGTCCGTCAAGATTGCCGAAATGAAGACGAAAGTTGCCTCGCGTTCACGTCACGGACATGGCAAACATGGCTACGCCTCCAGCAGCAATAAGCGCACCCAACGCCGCCGGGATTTTTATGCGGCGAGCAGCGGGCGTGCTAAATGCAACAGTGCTGGACGTGGCAGGCGTGAGAGCAGCACCTCCGTTGAATCTCAAGTGATTGCACTGAAGAAGACAACGTATCCGAATGCTAGTCACAAAGTGAACATGTTTGCCCAGAGCACCAAGAAGCACAATAGTCATACACGTCGCAATGCCGATCCGAGCATCATTACGGATTTCATACAGAAAAATGGACAGTTTATATTGCCATTTCTGCAGAATCAGGGCATGACAACCAGTTCGGATGAAGAGGATAATTCACGCACCTCGCTCAAAATACGAGATCTCAATGTGGTCGTTAAACAGGAGTTAAGCGATGACGATGATGATGATGTGGATGATGATGATGATTTGGACATTGCGGCACCCAAAATTCAAGAGTTGACCAATGGCAATGGAAATAAGGCAGCTGCCTTGGAGCATTTCTTTAAGCATATGCAAAAATCGGGCGAATCCCATCGACATTCACGCAATTCACAACGCAGTCGCAAATCACGCAAGGAGCACAGCAAACCGCATCGACTCGAGTTGGACTTGGATATAGATTCGAATAGTGATTTTAAGCGGAATTATGCACGACAATTGGCCGCTGCAATGGATGTGAATGGGGATTCGTTGAGCTGCTCATCGGTGGAGTTGGATTTGCAATTGGGTGGCATGTTGCACAGTTCATATTCGGGCATGTCGACGGGCAAACCAAATTCACGGAACAGCAAAACCAGCTGTGATGTGGGCATCCAAGCGAATCCCTTTGAGATTGCCACGCACACGTTGCCCACCTATGGCAATGAGGAGTTGCAACAGGCAATGCGTCTACTAAATGCGGCAAGTCGACAACGCAACGAGCTGACCAATGAGGATGCCACCGAAATGCAATCTCTGCTCGGACATCCACGAGGAGGACACCACAAGGAGCCAACGCTGATGAGCGAATCGGATAAGCTCAAAATGTTGCTGCTGCCCTCGAAGTAGAGCTACGAATTTAAACAATTAAATGCATTTATAATTAAGTTTCTAAAACTCAAACCATCTTCCATTTCGATCAGTTAACGATTAGCAATAATAAGAATTTATGACTACAAATTCGAATACGAATATGAATACGAATACTCATTAGCACATAAGTTTGCAAAGTTTACAAGTACTAGAATATATATATATATATATATGTTTTTCTATATATATATGTGGCTATGTATAATGACTGTTTCCTTAACTTAGTTTGTATTTCATGTATGTTGTTTTAAATGTACAAATAAGTCGCCATTTTTTTTGGAGGCAGCTCAAAAACACAACGAAATGAAACCGAAATTTAAAAATCAATTTGTGTTAAACAGTGCCTTACAAAAAATATTTTACATTTATACCTTTTGTAACTAATAAAACGATTTTAAATCTGGCCTCATTTTTCATAAATTTTTATTGTAAACATATCAATCTCGGATCAAATTCAGCTTACTTTGAACGCTCGCAAATCGAGTTTGAATTTCTAGGCGTCTATTTTCTTCAGTCTAAAATTAGAGTAAACAAATACAGAAATATATTTACACTTAAATCGAGTATAGTGTAAACATTTCTTTTGATATTGTATTATTAGAACTTACGAGGATATTCGAATTACTAAACTACTCTTCAATCTCATATGTGCCTTGCTACAAAATCCGATCTTTAATTATGAGCTTTAAAAATTTATTAAGTAAACAAAAAAAAAATTACAGTGCACGGAAAATTGAAACCTTTTTTTTTAGTGCAACACATTTTACAGCATTTTTTTTAGTACATGTACTAATTAGCTACGGAAAGTTAAGTTTAAATATGTGCACAAAATCGACTGGAAGGATTGACAGACACACACACATATGCATACATTTATACATACATATATATGTATGTGATATGTGCCGTCATCCGATCTCAGTCCCTTTGTGTTTATAATATCCCCTGCTATGTTATAAAAATATCATTGGACATTGTAAACAGACAATTAATGCCACAACATTTCCTCATAACGCAACTACAAACTTCTTGTACCCTTGACTAGGGTCAGAGACATAAATAAAATAGAATTAAATAAGACATGCATCGCATCCGAAGTGTTCGTCTCTGTTCATGTTTACAATGCTGACCTTTGACCTTGCGTGAGTTTAAAATTGTGCAGCAGGTAGCGACTAAAAAGGGGCGTTCTTGTGTTTTGTATTATGATAGCAGGTAAAAAAGTGGAGGAACAGATGAACATTTATAATGAAAAGTTCCACAAGACTGAACGATTGCTGTGCAGCTGAAAACAGATACATTTAGCCCACCTGGTCTTTATTGTAACGTCTTCTTCTTCATTTTTAATATATAAGGAATAACATTGTAATTGACCAATCATAACAATACAGCTAGAGAGCAGCTGATTTATGTGCAAAGGGCTGCATTGGAAGCTCTCTTTGCTTGCTATGATAATTGACTTAGTTTTCTTGCCAGTAGGTGGCGCCAATTAGCTACGCGTTAAATTTAAGTAAAACTTTGATTTAATTTTAGATTCTCTTTTATTACTATAGAATTGAGTTTACATGTTAATCGCAGGTAATTAGATTGTTGTTTGCTGTGCTTTTTGTATTGATATGAATTATGCAATTAACAAATGCTTCAACGTTAATTAATCGGAATAAAGAAAACATATACTCGAATTTTCAAATTGCAAAGTGCAAAAATCTAATTTGAAGAATTACAAATGCTTTTCTTTTTGTTTAGTTTGTATTTGCTATTTAAGCCAATTACTATTAGGAGGAGCAATGCTATAATTTAATTGTTGTTAATTGAAAGTAGTTGTGTAAAATAAACGTATATATATATATATGTATATATATACTCTAAGCGAATTCTTCAGCTTTGTGTATATATTTGATGCATTGAGTTTGCGATATTAACACACAGACTACTATTATTATTATTATTATTATTGACTATATAGACACCATCCATCATCCTACTTGGATTTGCGCTGTGACAGCTTCACCTCCTTGGCCCAAACCACATTGTTGATAAACTCGCCGAGGATATAAAGGCCCCCGGTGAATGCGAGTACAGCTGCAAAGAATAGAATGCGACTTGGCAGCGATAAAACTTCTAGTACGGGATAGACCCAAACATTGGAATAGTGCTTAATGATGTGTATCCACACCAAATAGCCGCCCATAAAGATGCTCAAGCCGGTGAGACCCTTACTGCGCTTGGGGTACGCACGATATGACGTAAACATCTCCAGCACAATGAAGACAACAATATTTGTGTGCAGTACATGATTCAACCAACTAAAATGCGAGAAGAATTTTAATTAGTAAATAATTGAAAAAGGAAACTGTCCATTTACTCACGAGGGAAATACGGCATCCAGCACCTTGGGAAAGACCAATTCACGATCGATGGCATACAGAGTCCAAAAAGTAATGCCCACATTGAGAGCAACTGGAAAAGCGAGCGTTGTCAGCAGCCAATCCTTGAATTTGCGTATAGCTGGCGGACGCTTTGGCACCAGCTCATTGGTGCCCACAAAATCATTGATGAGCGACACTATATAATAAAGTGCCTGAATTAACTGCAAAAAAAATATATATATATGTACAATAGGGATGATTTTTTTTTTTATGGGGGTTGAAGGGCTGTTTATTCAAGTGGAATATTATCACTGCAGAAACCCCAGTTGAAGCGTAACCGGTTATTGGCATTCGTGTTCATACTTGACTTGAATAATACATTGATAATCAAAATTCAATTGCTTGACATTTATTTTCCCTCTGTCGCTTACCGCATCTAGAAATGTAAGATATTTGAATTTGCCACCAAACGGATGATAAATTATCTTTGCATTTGGATCATTTGATGTTGGAAATTCAACGTATTTATAATCATAATAGATGCCGTACGTAAATTGTACAGCTGCAGTTAGATGCAGCAGTGTTCGCAGCGCGCCAAAAACACTTTTAAAAAGCGTTTGTGTAGCAGCAGCGCCATTGGCCATCTTTCTTTTCTTTTCTTATTGATAACAACCAATTGATTTTTTCACGGTAACGAACAACAGCCGGCCAGTAATGAAGTGAAACTGAAGACAGTTTGCCGTTGCGGTGTGACCGTGATGCGCACATTATCGATTAACGATATGTGCCAAAGACTTTTATATCGATGCTTGGTGCAATTTTATGTATGTTTGGGCACATTGCATTAAGCTTAAGCGCCATTTTTCAAGCGAAATTTCTATTTGTTGATTGGGTGAATAAAGAAATTAAAGGAAGAAATAATAAAGTTTTGATAAGATTTTGTTCATATCCTTGTTACAACTTTTCTAATTAAACGAACATAATTATGCAAAATTGAAGTGGGTTTTAATAATTTAAGCCACTTTCTCTCTGTCTATGTAAAATGCAGGTTTATGAGCAACTGCGCCCTTATCACTTCACGCCCCTCCCCCATTGTTATGTCCTTGAATAATAATTCAATTTTTGCTCCGTACTCCAATAGAAGCTATTAATAATGAACAAATCTGATACTGACATGACAACTAATGGAAGTTGGGTAAATTACAAATGCTACAGATAGTCTGGACTTTGACAAATCCGGATTTTCAAATTTGACTTTAAACACTTATGACGTCATCGAAAACATCTTTTAAAGGTAAACATGTATGTATGAATATGTGTATGTGTGTATGTATATGCATAGCCATATGTAACATACAAAGCGATCAACAGAACGTGTTAACATTGTTGTTGTTTTTTTTAACAGAACAGTGCTGCCAATCAACCGTGAGAACGCGAAATAACTTTTACCAATGTTGATGTTATTTTTGTTGCTTACCGCACAAATAAATGTTAAAAATTTAAATTTGCCAGCAAAGGGATGAAACACCGCGCGTGGCATATCCAAATTGTGAAAGAAATAGACACCATAATTGAATTGAATGACAGCCGTCAGGTGTAGCATCAGTTGCACAGCACGATTAAACCCAGCGGACGTTGAGCCCTTGCTCTTGGACTTGGAAATTGCCATGTTTAGCACACTAAAGTCCACAACACACTGACGATGAGCTTGCCGGTTTTCAGCAAAGCGAGAGACAATCTAAACACATACATATATTATCTCCATGTTAGTGTGTGTGTGTGTGTGTGTGTGCGTGCGGCTGATAACAGAGCTTATCGTTTGGGGCTAAAAGTAACTTAAGATTGACTTTCGTATTTGTTTGCTTAAATGGCAAGCAGTATAAAAACATAAACTTTTGATGAATATGCAACTGCGACAGATTTTGACACTTGCCCATAATCACTTTCACTTATAACACTTTTCACTTTTTCTTACATTTCTGCTGCTGCGTGTTAAACGAATAAATTCCAACTGCATCTGCGGCAACTAATTCGAACTATCGATTTAATGTCAAGCGTTGGCTGAAAGCCGCGAGAAGGTCAAGGGACAAGCACCACAAATATACATATATATGACGCACAACTACAACACCACTCATTATCGCCATCCATTATGAGACTGTCACACAATAATCGATCCGTTTATTTTTGGACTTATCGCCGACATCATTATGCATTTGGGTAGAAATATTAAATAATTACAGCCGTATGCATAAGAAGGGGTTAAAACATTAACATTTAATAACTATAATTAAATAATCGTATATATATATATCAAATCCATATATCAAATCAGAATTTTAGTCTTAATTTATGTATCTAGATTTTGTTTATTTTATTTCCTTTTTAGTAAATACAACTTTAATAAATCGTCACATGAAATATATAAAATTTATTTCTTGGTTTCCTCCTCTATCTCGCTTTCAGCCTCCGAGGAGTCCAAATTGATTTCGGTCAACTCGTGTCCCTCAACGCTGTCGATCAAATCCAAATCACCCGTCTCCATTTTGATTGGATGTGATTGGCTTTGTGGCTGTGCCACAGTTGATGGTGCCAACGAAGCCGCCGCTGCCTGCTCCTGCTCCTGCTCAAACATGGGATTATTGAAGGCACGTTCCCGCACCACACCGCTCTGAGCATCATAGCCAATGACAGCCAAATCCTCCACTCCACTGCCAGCCGAGCCTGTCCTACCTCGTTCCGCTTGAGCTGCATTATCGAAACGATTGAAGAGCAAATTGCGACGCAAACGACGCAGATCCAAGTGGCGCCAACGCCATCTGCGCGGATCATGCAACCACTGCGGTATGCGATTCAGATACGGATGCTGGGGCAAGAAATGTGCCAACATAATCAGCGCCACAAAACCCACCAGCAGCAAACAGAAGAGGATGAGCAGCACTGAGGCAAAGCTCACATTGGGATTATAGGGATGACCAGCGTAGTGCAACATCAACTGTTGACTTTGCTGCTTCAGCAAGTTACTCTGATTGCGCAACGCAGACAAGCGTTCCATGAACTTGACACTTCGTGCCGAGTAGCTGCCCCGCTCCAAGATGATGGCCTGTAAGTGATTGCCATACTGCGATGAGGAACCCACATAATTCACATGGAACTGCAACTCATCCGCCAAATCATCCGCAGCAATTGCCTTGCTAATAAAGCTAGTCAGTGATTTCCTATCCTCCTCCATGCAGTGTTCACTGGGTATGGTCAAAGTGGCACCACAGACCAGGCAACAGGAGCCAAAGGGACGCAGTGGCGCCACACAATGCGGCACCGGACATTGCTGCTCCACATTGTGGCAGACTGGTTCGATGAGTTTCTCGAAATCCTTGTGACAGCCACACAGCTCACCACGATAGTACTCCACGAAGACAGCCTCCGCATTGTGGAACAACAGCTGTCCCAGATCTCTGCCCAACAGTTCCTGTAAATATCTCCTGGAAATGGAGGAGCCGGCCAAGATTAGCTGACCCAAGCGCAAAAATTGTACATTTTCCAAATCGAAGGCGAGTGCGCCACGATTGCTCGGAATGACCACATGCTCATCATCGCAGGGCACACGTTCCAGCTCCGGCATCAGCGAGGAACTGCCGCTGGAGCTGCTGTCGGGCTGCATGCTCCAGCTGCCAGGATCAAACCATTTGCTCGTCTTGGGCGGCTTTAGATAAGCACGTCCTTTATCGTTGCCACAATCCGGGTTAAGTCCCACGCCTGCCCTCAACTCTATAGTTGCATCCTCGGCCAGGAGTATGCCACCTTCACGTGGCAGCACAAAACCACCGATGGATAGCTGTGGTGGCAATGGCAACACGGCCGGATAATATTTGGGAAACACAATCAAATCGCGTACACAGGGCAAATAATCATTTAGCCAGGCGGCAGGACTATCAATTGGGGCACCAGCACTGTGCCATCTAATCGTTGTTGTCGTCTCCGCCTCCAACAGATATAAAAGCAACCCGATTACAACTAGCAAAATTTGTTGCAACTGCAACATGTTGACTCCGTAGATGAACTGAAGCCTAAACACGAGCGACATTTGCCATGGTTAATTTGGGGGCGTTGAGTTGCGTCAGTCAAACAGATATGTACACTCAGCGAAATTAATCGACTTGAATTTTAGAAAAGTTTTTCTTGTTTTAAGTAATAAGAAACTGCTATCTGGTTTAGAGATGGCGTAGCTCAGTCTGAAGTCACTCTACGCTATTTCGAGTCCCCGTAAATCGTAAGTTTTTTCAAGTTAAGCTATATGAATATATGACTATGCTATGTAAAATGTTTTTAATATATGTGTGAAATCTAATATTTCATATAGATGTGTAAAATTGTTAGAAAAATCTACCCTGAAAAAATGCAACGCCCAGTTTTAAGAATGCCAACCAGAGAACATAGAATTCAATTTCTGAAGTTCAGTGAAATTTTTTTCTAAATGTAGATAAATTTTTAAATGACAGCCTCTCAATGTGTGTCTCTTATTTAACTCAAAAATATGTTTGAAGAGTTAGGCAATGTCAAATCATTTAGATGCCGTAAAATCTATTCGGTATTTTTCACAGGCACTTGGCAAATACAAAATACAAACAAATCAATTATAAATATGGCCAGCTAATATTGAAATAGTTTTTCGCTTGGAATTCACGCAAAATTCACTTAGAAACTTCGTCAAAACTGAACCGATTTCAATATCCCTTTTGATTTTAATTATGATTTGAGTTCCTGATTATTTCTCAATTATTTTGACATGTACAATAAAAATATTATATAGAAATCATATGGCATATGTATATAGATTCATTTTACTACTGGAATTGGGATATTAGATAATTGTCACATTTTTTGACTTTAGTCAATACCAATTATATAAAATTCTGCGTTAGCTTTATAAACGAAACAAAATCTCTTGAAAAATGCTCAGCTCGATAAATTCATTTAAAAAATGTTCAAGTAATAAATAGCACAAAATTCGCGATAAAAACGAACGTATGCCTATCATGAAGCATATATGTCTCTATACATATATATATATATATATATATAAATATATAGCCAATTCCAGACATACACAAATACATATGTATATTGCACATACAAAGATTTATATAAATATCTCACGACTAGCCGATCATAGCTTATATAGTTTGAATCTTTTACAATGCAATTGTTTGGCGAACGCAAAAGCAAAAAACCAAAAAAAAATAAGAAGAAAAATAAGCGTTTATTTTCATTGTGATTTGGCCGATATAAACAAATTAGTCCGGGAGGAGGGGAAAACTTGACGGAAGCAAACGACGGAGGAATGCCTAAACAACCGGATGGTAATGCTAATGGTGCGTGTGCATGACCCGACGAACCGACGATCCGACGACCATCTTGCTCCGACTTCCACATGAAAGACATTTGCTAAAAAAAGGAAAACACAAACCATCAAGAAACTAACAACAACAAAAAACCAACAAGATCTTCAACAAATAGGATCTATATTTGAATCCACGTGCTGATGATATGATTTGCGCACTTTCAAAGATCACTTTTTGCCAAGATCAAAGAATCTGTGGAGATTATAAATCAAGGGCGCCCAAGGTCGTCAAAGACCGAGCAATAACTTAAACTAGGAAAAAGGTTTGGTTGGCATTCAAAATACTTGAGCTCAAGTAGCGAAATGGGAAATATATAAATATATATATTATATATATTTATACATATTCTATATATATGTGCATATACCAATATATATACCATATACCAAGAAGCAACTGGATGCGAAATTTATATGTCAAAAATGTTGAGAAATAATCAAGAGCACAAATTATAAACACAATAAAAGCAGTTCTTAAAGGTTTTAGGTTCACTTTTGATGAATTTTGTAAGCGACCACAAACATTTGAAATGAATTCCAAACAAAAGAACAATTTCTAATTTTAAAGGCAATATAAATTAAGAAGCCAAATTACTTTTAAATAAATTGAATAGCTAATTTAGCTGCCGACATGTATATTTAATTTGTCGGTATTTTGTTTGCCAAGAGCCTGTGAAAAATACCGAGAATATTTGACGGCATGTAAATGAGTTGCCAGCAATTGTTTCTGCCACCCCTGCCACAGCTCCTGTTGCACCTACCCACCCCAGAAAACGGTTGCATATTTACATTCACGCCAAGAAGATAGTCTGGCATCGATCCGCGCCAATAAAATCGGCCACAAAGATGCTGGACGCCATTTGTTTCTTTTTTTTTTGGGGCCAATATGATTTGTGGTCAGCTTTACAATTCAATAAAGCCAACGAAATTTTCCAGAGAAAATAAATACGAGAAATTAAATGTAGTATTTCGCAACAGTGTGTGTAACAATTTGTAGCGACAACAAATGAATGGATAATTGGATGTATGGAATTTAAAATGTATCTGCAAGATACCATGTGCTGTTTACGGATGCAGCCAGGCGCAGTCAGGAAGGCAGCCAAGCAACCAGCACAGTTATTGACCCCCAGATAAAAAAAAACCAACGCAAGGCAAATAAACAAACAAACATATGGCAGACATAAATGGAAGACACCACAATAACCATATATACATATAATTTTTACATATCTTCGAATCTGGGACACACTTGAAACGATTGCGGGCGCATTTTCATCATATCGCAATAATGACCACGATATATATGGGAGCCACCCAATAAAATTCGATATATATTTATTGTCAACTTACCAGCGACCAGTAGCTGAGAAATCGCAATTTTTGTGGAAAGGTTTCGGGCACCAGGCGACGATTGAAACTCGTCTTGAGTTTGTAGCTCCGTTGCACCTCAAAGTTGCTAAAGTACAAGCCATATGCAAATTGACCCAATGCACACAAATGTATTATTGTCACAAAGATGCGCGATTTATACAACTCCACTTTGGTCATCTTGGTTTAATTTGTTTTCAACGATCTACGATCTACAAGAACCGATTAAAACTTAAATTTGAAAGGGTTCACTTCGATGAGTCATTAATTTGACTAGTTTTCATTTTCATTGGGGTATATTTGTTGAAAGTGTGCTTCTCAAATTAAATATATTTGTAATTTCTTTTAATATCTACTTTTTGTATTTTTCTAAATAAATAAATGTGAATAAATATAATCAACTGTGTTTGCTCTATTTTGATTTAATCGAAATTTTTAAATAAATAAAATAAACAATGCAAATAGCATTAAAATTAGATAGGCTACTAAAATGTACATTATAAATATTCAATAAATATCCCAATAAATTCAGTCAAACTTTAACTTTAGCTTATATTGAGACTTTGACGTGAAAATGCGCACATGAAATTGTAGACGCAACCAAAAAACGTAGCTAAGCCCATTTGGCTAAATGAAATATGATGCAAAGACGTTTGCAAAGCCACAAAAAAAATATATTAAAAAAAACCCCAAACAGCCCCAAGCTCAGCGTTGAAGGTGTCAGCGTGAAATGTTTGAGGACTTAGCAAGCTCTTAGCAAGGCACTAGAAAAAATAACATAAGCAAAGAAACGCACACAGTCTAGATTGAAATCAATATTTGCGCCACTGACATAAATATTTGAAAAGCGGAACCGACAACAAAAAAACACAACAACAAGAGGAAAAATGAATAACGAAATATTTGGAAACCCACAAATTGAAGTTGCCTGGGCGCCGGGGTCGTAGCTGTTTATAATTTACATATGTTAATGGATTTTTATTGGCAGCCGACGCGCAGTTGTTGATTGTTTCAAATGCCTCAAATGTATATCTTTTTAAACAAATCGCATTGCACGCACCTAAATTGTTTGCTTTTTTAATGTAGTTTCCTTTATGTATTTTTATATATTTATATTTTTTACTAGTACTTTTTTTTGTTGCTGTTTTTGGGTGGTGCGCGCACAACTTGGCGTGTGGAAAACTGGAGTCGCACTGGCAATCGGGATAAATGTTGCTCATACGTCGCGTTGGCTGAATTGTCGTCGCTTTCACTTTCCGTCCGCCCGTTCGTCCATATGGCAAATACATTTGGTGCTGTTGCTTCGCATTGCGTGCAATCATCTGTGCTGAGCTGCGCATGTCTAGAATTTTTTATTCATGTTGTGGCAGGTAGCAGGTCAATGATTTGCTTTTGGCTAAAGGTACAACAATTAAGTGGTACCTGTTATAAACATATGTGCTGATCCTGTTATCAGCTTTGCAACTACGTCAGACTGTCAATCAAAGAGCGCACAAAACACTTTTTTCAGGCACTGCGTCAAAGTAAATAAAACTAAATCTGCGTTACACATAGATAACAACTTTGGCAAACAAATACATTTAAATCGATACATGTGCGCGCTCAATGCTTATATATCGATTATTGCTTATCGTTAAGCTACAGCCAAGCTTTGGCAGCCCTGGTGCTTTGTTTTGTCTATCGGCCAATTCGAGTAACTTTCATAATATTGGCCACATAAAAACCAAAATAGATTTATAAGTACACAATTTAAACGCCGCTTGAACAAATAAACAAAGGTGCAAACGGAAGACAGTTGATAGACAACAATATCCAACTCTGCATTGGCGTTGGTTTTACTTTTAACTTTCCCTGGAGTTAACAAAATCATGTCTTAACAGGAACAGGAGTAAAAGTCAACTTTGGTTTAAACTAAACTTTACATAAAAATTCAATATTTGTATTTACATAAGTAACACAAGATGTCGCTGGCATCCAAAGTCACATTGGGTTTGGCGATTGGCGTCTCAAGTGCGATTATAGGTTATGTACACTATAAACAGTCCGACGACCGGTAAGTGAAAATTAAAAAGGTTTACAATTTGTTGTATGAAATTAATTGTGTGCACTCTTTTCACAGTTTCAAGCTGCATCAGGGCGTATTGCGCGACGTGGAGCAACAACAAAGACGCAAGCATGAGAACCGTTATACTCTACAGCAACAGATTGACATAACCAAGCAGCTGAAAGCAGCGATGGAAGTAGATGCGAATGAGGAATCAAAAGGAAATACAACAAATGCAGTTACTCCAAATGCATGAGTTTAATGAAATGGAAGAAGCAGAAGAAAGAACAGCTATAGCATATGCTGTTACTCCAAATGTATAACAAATAGAATGGACGAAGAAGCAGATGCAGTTACTCCAAATGTATAACACTTAGTTGTAGTGCTTAAAAGCGCATCAAATTGTTTGTTATCGTTTTTACCTAGTCGAGTTTGTACATAAAATTGTGTATTTAGAATTGCTTTACTATGTGTCTTTTTTGAGACCTTTAAGAATATAATATAAATATTCTTTATATTGATCTTTATAATAAATATTCGTTGACTACATCAGTTGATTCCACAGTTAGGTCTGTTTTAATTTTGATTTTCTCATCAAATTTAAAAATTATAGTCGACGATAACAATTGGAGATTTCTTTATATATCGTTATAATTATTACTCAATTTTATTATTACGAATGTGTGTATAAGTAATTACAATTCTAAATGGGCGCTCGATAAAAATAATTCACATCGTGTAACGGGTGGTTTTTGTACAAAATGTATGTGGTGGACAACAAACACCCCCTCTATTCAATAAAAAATCAACACAAAAAGAAAAACAGGAAAAAAACTGGAGTAGACTGAAGAGTTGGCGTTCCATTTTTGTCCGTTTCCATTTCGATTTCCATTTCCGTTTCCGTTTCACGCCAATGTGTCCGCGAAGTGGCCAGAAAAAACCAACACATTTTTAATATCGACCACCGCCTCCACCACCTCCTCCGCCGCCACCACCTCCTCCTCCTCCTCCACCGCCGCCGCCACCTTTACGTCGATCACGGTCGTTGCCATCGTTGCGATCATTGCGATCACCTCGATCCGTGCCACCACCAATGCCTCGCTCGCCGCCACGATCCGTGCCCCCCACAATGCCCCGTTCACCGCCACGATCTGTGCCGCCACCAATGCCGCGTTCCTCGCGTCGGCGACGCGGCGAACGGGTACGACTGCGTGAGGAACGACGCCGGGGGCCGCCGGAACGGGAACGTGAACGATTGCGACGCCGGCGTGAATACAGATATCTGCGCAACTCTCTCGATATCGGTTTCAGATGCATAAAATTACAGAAGCCGGATCGTGTGCACTCCCCCATCTCGTACTGTCTACAGCATGCCTCACGGAAATCGGTCACTGGCGACAGTTCCGAGTAAACTGGCCGCCCGCCAAACCAACGATTATTCAAATCATTTGCCGCCTTCTCGGCATCGGCCTCATTACGGAATTTGATGTAAACATTCCCCACGAGATGATCACCCAAATTATCGCAAACATTCATTTCTTCAATTTCGCCGTATTTATCTTCGCACTCGACGAATACGTCTTCAAAGAAATTGTCATAATGCTCTTGCATCTCCTCGTCGGAAACGTTGGCCACCAGATGTGATCCGTCCGCTGATTTGGCGGAATTTTGGGGATTTACGTAGAGATTTTGGAGCAGTACCGTTTGCGAAAATGTTGGCTTATTGTGGATGCGGGAACAGCGATCGCCATGCCGACACGCTCCAATCTTAAAGTAGAACGAGCAGTTGACTCTACCAAAGAAAAAAAAAAAACAATACGTGAGTTTAGCCGGAGTGTTAAAAAGAGCGCTGCTCGCGGCACATGCCGCACTCTTGTTATTAAAAATATATTTTTCTTTTCGCTCTGCTTCCAACTTACTTGTCCTTTTCTGTGCCAAAAATTGATGCCAAATATTCGGCCATTGCGCTGCTTATCTAATCGTGCTGCTTATATTTGAAACGTTTTCGTTTTTTTTTTTCAAAAATATTTTGTATAATTTATTTTTTTCCCAGGCGCACGCAAAAAGCAGCGTCTGTCCGTATTTTGCGACAACGTTGCCAGCTCGAATATATTTAAGCAAGCGCTGCGGTGCTGCCAACTCGTCTGTCACACAAATCGTCAAATTCAAATTTTAGAAAATCACTAACAAAAAGCAAAAATTGCAGCAGATACTTGTGTTTTTATGTAACATTTGCTATCAGTGCAATCAAGTTGAATTTTTTATTTTTATAATTTTTTTTTTTTTTGCCAAAACTTAGTGGCAACGCTCTGGGTGCTACGAGTGTGTGTTGGCAACGTTGTACGCGAGTCTGACATTTGAGCAGAAGAGCAACGAGAGCAAGAGTGAGAGCGAGAACGTTAGCGGTAGCTGTAGCGAGAGCGAGTCACGACTCATGCATTTCTAGAAAGGTCTGACGACGGCGGCATTTTTTTTGCAAAGTTCAGCTTCCAGAAAAGACGTGTTTCAAAACCAACAAAAAAAATTTATAAGTTCTTGCAACACTCACAGCAGCAGAACTACTTAGAAAAATGGACAAGGTGAGTGGAAAGATACAAATGTAAAAAGGGGTACTTCGAAACAAAGGCGAGTCAAAAATTATGCACACCATTTACACCAATTGCAATTGCAGGTGAACGAATTGAAGGAAAAGGGAAATATGGCTCTAAATGCGGAGAAATTCGATGAGGCCATTGCAGCGTACACAGAAGCCATTGCGCTGGACGCCAACAATTATGTGCTATTCAGTAATCGCTCGGCGGCCTATGCAAAGGCCGGGAAGTATCGGGAAGCCTACGAAGATGCAGAGCAAACCATTGCGCTGAATCCCACCTGGCCAAAGGGGTATTCCCGCAAAGGCGTCGCTGCCGCTGGACTCTCGGATTATATGAAGGCCTTTGCGGCGTACAATGAGGGTAGGTTTTACTTTTTGGTGCTCATTATTTTGTCTACATAACCTCAACTAATGTGACAATGTGTTTAGGTTTGAAGCACGATCCGCAAAGTTCTATTTTGTTGCGGGGTCGCCAGGAGATTACCACATCGATGTTTAACTTTATGCAATCGCAAAGTGATCTACCCATGGATGTCGATCCACAACCCAGCTTTGATACAAAGTCAATGGAGAGTAAATCCGCTGAGTCGGCAACAGCTACTGCTGCTGCAGCTGGTCCCCGTGTGGAGGATATGAGCGAGGAGGAGCGCAAAAAATACTATGCCAAACAGGAAAAGGAACTGGGCAATGCGGCGTACAAGAAGAAGGATTTCGAAACAGCTCTCAAGCACTATAATGCTGCCATCGAACATGATCCGACTGATATCACGTTCCACAACAATATTGCGGCTGTTTATTTCGAGCGCAAGGAATATGATGCGTGCATCAAGCAATGTGAACGGGGCATCGAAGTGGGTCGTGAGAATCGTGCGGATTTCAAATTGATTGCCAAATCGATGGCACGCATCGGAAATACTTATCGCAAGCTGGAGAACTATAAACAGGCGAAATTCTACTATGAGAAGGCAATGTCGGAGCATCGTACGCCTGAGATAAAGACGTCGTTGAGCGAGGTGGAGGTTAAGATTAAGGAGGAGGAACGTCGCGCCTATATTGATCCTGTTAAGGCCGAGGAGGAGAAGGATAAGGGCAATGAGTACTTCAAGAAGGGCGATTATAGCACTGCGGTCAAACACTATTCGGAAGCCATTAAACGTAATCCGGATGATCCCATATTGTACAGCAATCGTGCTGCCGGCTACACCAAATTGGCCGCCTTCGATTTGGGACTGAAGGATTGCGATACTTGCATCAAGCTAGATGAGAAATTCATCAAGGGTTACATACGGAAGGGAAAAATTCTGCAGGTAAGCTTTGATGAACACTAAATTCTTATTATTATTAGTATTTATTTATTATTATTTATTTTATTTTTTTTTTTAGGGCATGCAACAGACATCAAAGGCTTCATCGGCGTATCAGAAGGCACTCGATCTGGATGCCAATAATGCTGCGGCCATTGAGGGTTATCGCCAGTGCTCAATAAATTTCCAAAGTAATCCAACAGAGGTGCTCAACAATGCCATGTCCGATCCGGAGATCTGTCAAATTCTCAAGGATCCCGCCATGCGCATGATTCTTGACCAAATGCAAAACGATCCGCAGGCAGTTAAGGAGTAAGTTTAATTATTTATTTATTCAACGTATTTATTTAACTTTTCTTTATTATCTCGTAGGCATTTACAAAATCCCGCTATTGCTGACAAGATATTGAAGTTGCTGGAATCTGGCATTATGCAAATAAAATAAGAAATTAGCCACTATTCGGAAGAAAAATAAAAACCAAAACAATCGCCTAACAACATTCAGGAGACAGAAGAAAAACAAGCAACATATACACTGCGAAAAAATTTCCCAACATTACTCGTTCTGACATTAACTTTAAAAATATTTGCAACGAGCCAACAGCATTACAAATATTGCCCTTGACTTTAAAAACTCAACTATAAAAAAGAAAGAAAAAAAAAACTAATGCTGGTGATTGAAATCAATGAAATAATAATTACCCACATACAAAAAATGTCTAATGCCTAGTTGATTTTTACACACAGATAGATGCTTCATCATAGACAGTGCCGTGGTTCTTATTTTCATACTAAATACATAAATAATATGCTGTAGCTTAGCTCTATATTATAATTAAGTCTTTGGATGTACAATAAATACAAGTCAAAGATTGGTAATTGATTTTTTTTACATTCAATTTGTACAATTAATTCCTTCTTTAAAAAAATGATTTCACTGTGCAGAGACTTGATCAAAAAACAAAATGTAGCGTTCCAAATTAAATAAGAATTATTTTCAAACCATATCTAACAACTCTTTTTATTAAAAATTTAAAATTTGAATTAAAGAATGGTAATTGAATTTGTATATGATAAAATTTATTCCCACTTCTTTTAAAAATGTATTTCTCTTTGCAGAGACTTGTTTAAAAGATAAGTCATGTTCTATATAAAATAAGAATTATTTTCAAAGTATATGTATATATATATATATTGTTTATTACAATTTATTAAAGGGCCAAAACTATAATCTCTAAACGCATCTCAAAAATGTGATTCAAATTGATTGCTGCCCAAGGTCAAACAAATATAGACCTAAATATTATTTTTAAATTCTTTTCAAATGACAAATGCGAAACAAAATAATTTTTTTAAATGCATAAGATGCTGCTTGTTCATTAGATCCGTCGCAAATGTCTAACTGCGAACCCGATTCAAAGTCAAAAGTGTGCGTCTAAAAATACCAAAGCAACAAAAACTTGGTCTGTCTCCTCGTGTGTTAAATTTGTGATATTTTTTAGTGCATTTCTGCTCAGCGGCCGGCAAGTGTTGAACAGCGTAAGATGTTCGCAACATGCTATTCAGTGCCAGTGGCCGTGTAGTGTTGAGGACGATTTATTCCACACAAAAAAGAAAAAGAAAGATATAATGGTGTGCTGATTGTGATTTCCATCGTATATATATAAATATTAATAAAGCACCAATAAACGAAAGCGTTTAATTCGCTCAAATTGCAAATACGAATTTGGAAGCAAAGCGAATGCCTTTTAAAATACCGATTCCTGCACGCTATTAATTGTTTTAACTATAGTTATATATGTATGCATGTGTATATATTTGATTGAGTGTGTGTATGCGTATGTGTATGTAGTGTGTGCGTATGTGTTGCCTCCGAGTTTCTCAGTTGATTCGCGAAATTGAGAATAGGAAGATGGTGCTCGGTAAATTGTAAGCGTGAAAAAAATAAGTAAATATATATAAATACACCTCAAAAAGAAATATATATTTTGGCGAAAAAATTGGCTAAAGCAAATCTCCAGTTAATATAGTTTTTGTTGGCCAACGACGAAAGCAACAAATCAGAAGTGAGTACATACAACAAAAAAAACCAAAAAAAAAAAGCTAAAAAATTTACGCTAACCGCTTGCGCCCAAACCCCGTATTCGTATTCGCATTTCAAATGCGTTTCGGGGGCGCTTGGCAACAAGCAAAAGCCGCTACATACATGTATGTATGTATGTGTTGTAAAGTGTACACACATACGTATATGTATGTACGTTTATATATATGTGTGTGTTTGTGTTTAACCAACACTAGTGTGAAATATGCGATTTTGGTCTTCCTAAATTCTATGTGTGATTTGTTGTCGTTGTTGTTTTTGCAGTGCATCCCTCACCGATGCACTACTCAACGATGAGGCCACAGGCGCCGGCGTCTATGGTACACGATCCGAAAAAGGATGAGCTGCGCACTGCTCCCTGGTATTGGGGCAGCATAACGCGCGAGCAGGCAAAAAACATATTGTTCGGCAAGCCCGATGGCAGTTTTTTAGTACGCGATGCGCAAGCAAAGGTAAGTTGAAAATAATGCACTCAATTACAGTTACAATTACAGCTGCTGCTTGCAGAGTTAACAGTGTTCACTAAACGTTTCTCGGGAACTTTTCTGATTGGATTCAAATTGTACACAGTTGGGAAATATTCTTTTTTCTAGAAAATATATAAAATTAAAATGTGTTGTTTAATTAATAAAAATAATATTAACTTTGAATGCGATGTCTTTGAGCCATTTTAGATATTTCAATATTTAACAAAGCAAATTTACATCCAAAGATAATATATGACGTAACCAAAAGTGTTTGATTTCTTTTTTTTTCTTTCTTTGAATAGCTAACGGATTTGTAATGCAATTTATTTTAATAGGAACTAGAAGGTTGTAATTTATAGTTATGTCTTAAAATGTTTTTTTTAGTTGTATTTATTACAACCTCTCCAAAACGTCACTTTAATTTGCCAGGTATTTATTTTTTAGTTGGATTTTATATTGTTTTTTTAAGGTATCACTTAAAAAGGTGGAAAAACTTTGAAAAAGTTTTATACTAATCAGTTATTAAATATAATTAATTTATTTTGCCTCTTACTTATTTTTTGGTTCGATTTTACATTGCTTTTTAAGTAGGATTATAAAACACTGCAAAAGCTCTACAGAATTCAGTCATTATATTTGGAGATTTGATTATTATATAAAATTTTATTATATTAAATATATTGTGCAAAAAATCACAAGCAAAAAAAAAAAAAAAAAACAAGGATCAAAAGTTAAAAAAAAATAAATAGAAACAATAGTAAATAAAAAGAATGAAATATAATACATTATAAAATATATATAAACAGTACTTAATAAAAAAGGAACATTAAATAAAAAAATAAAAAAAAATAAACACGATACTAAATAAAATTTTTAACACTTTTGCAGAAGGGCGAATACACGTTAACTCTGATGAAGGATGGCAACGAAAAACTGATCAAGATCTGTCGATTAAAGAATAACAAGTATGGCTTTGTGGATAACTTTCAGTTTGCCAACGTAGTCGATATGATCAACTATTATATGAGCAACTCCCTGAAGATCTACAATAAGACGCTAGACATAACGCTGAGCAATCCGATAATATGCCCCTACTACGATGATTCGCAGCCACAGGGTGATCTACGCTTGTGGAGCGACGAATTTATACGCTGTTCGCAACTGTTGTTGCAACAGGAACAGGCACTCGATCAGAAGAAGACCTCGTTCAATGCGATTAGGGAGGAGTTGGCCGAAAAGCAATTGCATCAGAGTGTTTTTGGTAATGCGGACTCAATGTTTCGCAGTCAAATCACATTGATTGAATCGTTCATAAATACGGGCGTTGTACCACCGGGTGGAGCACCGCCGGGTGCACCAAATGCCGCGGCTGCACAATGTTCGCGTCAGGAGGTGCAACAACATATGCGCGACAATTTGAAGCACATGTCCGATCATCTGCATGTGATGCATGTGAAAATGGAGCGACTCAATCAGGAGATTAAATCCCTGAAGGAGGAGCAACAGTTGTTGGAGCGTCAAATCAATGCCACAAAGCCGGAGTTGCAGCAATTGCAATTGTGCAAGGACAAACACATTGAGTAAGTGACGTCATTTTTAAAGTGTTTCGCACACAGAAAAATCTGATTAGCGTCGCAGTATGATTTGAAGAGGGGCAGAGTGTGTGTGTGTGGGGGGGGGGGGGGTTGAGGGCGATTTGAGTTCGAGTCGATTCGAGTCAATCAGTCAGTCAGTCAGTCATTCGCTTCATGCCAATATGCATTTTTTTTTCTGTTGTTTCTTTCTCGGTTTTTTTTGTGCCAGCCAAGGAATTTTGAATGCTCGCTGTTTTTTTCTGTTGTGCTTCTCATTTTACACACAACGCTCGCTTTTCGCTGCTTCTTTCAAGTGCGACACTCAGCTGAGTTTTTGACCGTTGTAAATTATAAGAATAATAGAAGTAAAATACTTTCTGCCTGTTAGCAGCGCCGCTCAACGTTTGGCTCCGGCTGCAAATTCGCTACGCTGACTGCTGGTCTACGTGCTTGTCGTCTGCCCGCATGTAATGTATAGATATATATATATGTATATATATATATATGTATATATATATATATGTATATATATATATATATATATGTATATACTATGTGTATATATGTTTTTAAATGTGGATGCCTTTGCCTGGAAACCCTGTAAACCGAAACGTTCAGAAGCCAGAATGAAGATAATACAATGATCACTTGTAGATTTGCAATTACAGCATTTCTAGAAATTATCATCAACTATTCAGATTATAAAATAGTAGTTACGCATATACAATTAGTTTTATTTTTATCAATTATTATTGTTATGAAGGAGAAACATATTTTGATCTTAACAAATTCCAACTTTGAGATCGGCTTGGTTATATATTAATCATTAGCCATTACGCAATTTGACAAACGCTATTTAAACTTTATATTTTTAGCAACTGACTTAATATAATTGCAAGTTATCATAAATACTTAAATCTTTGATAATAGAGATTATAAAATAGTTACGTATACAGAAATCGGTTTATTTATATTAATCATAAATAAATTTTATAAAGATAAAGTGGTTGATACTATTAGTCAATTACAAAGGCATTATGACAAACGCTTCTTAATCTTCTTAAACAACTCAGTTAATATAATTATCGCATATATTTCAGCTTTTGCTTGTAGTATATAGAAATCGGTTTAATTATATTAATCATTTGTCAATTTTGATCTCTAAAATCTGATATTATTTTCAAATTTATAAACGCTCCTTAATCTTTATATTTAGAACAGCTCCATTAATATAATTTTTGATAACTCTATTAAATAATCATTAGTTATAAAAATTATTTTTTAAACGGGAATTTTCATTAGCTAGCGATTATTGTAGCAGATAAAACTATCCACCCGTTGAGGCAGACGACAAAACAATGAATATAAATATATATATATGAAATGTATTCATATGTATATTTATATATATATGTATATATTTGTATGTAGATCCGTTGTGTAGCCGCTTGTAATTTAAATCCGCTAACAAAACAAAAAATGTTCATAAGTCGCCGTTGACAGTTTTACACATTTTTCGAGAAGACTTTTCAGAAAAGTATGCCAAGTGGGTGAATTATTGAGAAACATAAATTATGCTAAGAAATAATAAAATAATGTTCAGAGCTTTCGAACAGCCAGCCAGACTGTCTGTCTGTCGGTATGTCTTTATAATATCTTCCGTTTTGTATTTGCGCGCTCTACATTAAAGCTGATGAGAGCTTTAAGGCGACTTGTTTTGTTTCCGACTAATGCTCAAAGCGCTAAGCTAACTTGTGATTTCATCTGATGTCATTCGCCTTGGATTCGTCATCGATGCAGATGATGATGATGGGGATGATGATGGAAAATGATGATGGGGATGATGATAACGATAATCAGTCGAGCCTTGAAACATATTTATTAAAAGAATGTGCCTCTCAAGTTTTATCTCAATTTAAATCTTTTTTAGTATTTTCTTTTTTTTTATCCCGAATACGTACATTCGCTGAGCTTGTTGATTTATCACTCTTATTTCACATCTTTGGCTTATCTACCTGGGAGAATCTTGCATATTATAGCATATAGGGTATTCTAATTTCAATTGCTGAATAAGTTAATATATTTAATTCTTTCTTAATGAGACTTATTACTGCTGTGTTTGTTTTGCTGCATTTGCTGGTTTAGCTTAAGTGGAAGATTGATTGATTCCACAAATGGTCAAAACTTGTTTTCTTAAATGATAAACTCAAATTTCTTATTTTATAACTTGGCTCAAGTTTCGTTTAGACAAAAATTTAACATTTAATTTCGTTTCGAAACATTCGGTTTAAAATTTAATCACATTTCAATATAAAAATATATTTTTTTGCAATGCCATTCATATTTTTGACCAACCAAAAGAAAACTTGTTCGCTATCGCTTTTTTATTATGCTTCTTATCTATTTGCGAAACTCACGTTTTTTTGTTCTTTTTTTTAGTCTACATTCAGAGAAAAAAATTGCCCTTCAATATAAATAAATAGCCGTGAAAAGTAGAAAGTTGTTCTTGTTCTCCAAAATCTGGGAATTTGGTTTATTTTTTTAGAAATATTTACTAAGAAATGCATTACTAAAAAATTAGAATTAATCATTTCTCGGCTTTTATATTTGAATGTTATTTTTTATACATTTTAGACAAATGTAACGTCAAATTGAGAAGAGACAAACCCTGGCTTTTAAAAAAATACTTTCTAAATAATAAAGTGGGTCAAGCTTGGTACCACAAATATGCCAAATTTCACAAGTTAGCTCAATGTTTTTTCTAGTGTAGTAACTGACTCAACTATTAAATAGCCCTTATCTTAAGGGACCCTAGCAACTCAACGGTTGCAATTTCCTTAATTTATGGTTGAGTTTGTCATCGATGATGAGTGTGTGATGATTTTGGATTTCGAAGGTCACCGAATTTCTTGGGAGACTCACTGGCTCTGTGCTGGTTGGGGTTTCTAGTTCCATGTTGAGCATTGTGCGTTTGTTGGGGTCTAGATAAGGGGCACCAGGCAGGCACTACTATCGTTATCTGGCTGTCGAGCATTATTGTTTGTCAAGAGCTTAAATTCTATATTTTGTTTCTTTCATGACATTTCTTTTTCTTTCTGTGTGTGTATATTATATATTCGCAAACCTTTTTTCGTCGTGTGTCTTTATTTTAATTAAGATTAAGCGCACCCATCTCGGCCTGATGGCGGCATACATGTTCCTTGGCATGTGCGCAACCTCTGTTCCATTATGGTTATTCTTTCTTTCTTTTTTTTTCTTTCTATTTTTGAGATTTGTTGAATTTTATTCACGTCATCCAAAGGCCAGCAGCGATAAGAGATTTGGAGAGGTCGGTTAATTTACGTGCCGGAACGTGATTCTAAAGTTAAATTATTCAGTGATCCTACAGATTTTCGGGAATTGAAATAAACTTGAAACCTATAATTAATTCATATATATATATACATATATATATATATATTTTTTTTTTTTAAATGATATTTGTTTGAAGATTTTCAGAACTACTTCGAATTAGATTCCCCATATGGATTTGGGAAAGAGCTGTGCTTGTTGCGCAAAAGATAACCGACTTTATGAAATATTTAGACAAGGTTTTTTGATTATGTAGCTTATAAAATAGTTATGTATTTAGTAATCGCTCTATTTATATTGAACATTTTTGCACTGCAGAAACATAACTTGGAATCTAAAAATATTTTCAAATTTACAGACGCCATTTTATTTAATCTGTGTATTTTGAGAAACTTGGTTAATATAATTTTTGAGTACCCTATTAATCATTAATCAAAGAACACAAAAAGGGTAAATGAGAATATTCATTAGCGAGCGATCACCGTAGCAGATAAAACTGTCCACCCGTTGAGTCTGACGTGGAATAAAACATACATCTGTATTATTGTATATATATTTTTTATATAGATATATATATATATATATATATCCGATTGCGTAGCTGCTTATAAATTTAATCCGCTAACAAATCAAAATGCTCATAAGGCCCCCCGTTGACAGTGTTACACAGATTATTTGATTTGGAAGTTAGATAATAGTCGGATGTGGTTGTTATCAGGTGGATGGTATGCGGTGGTATATATATATATATATATATATATATATATATATGTAAGGAAGATGTCATACGTTTTACGCCTAGATATTCTGTAGTAAAAGTAGCCATCGAAAGCGGATGAGACATTGAGTGTACATAGATTTGGAAAGATATAAATTGGAGATGAGATCATGCTGGGCAGTTATTGATTAAATTTATCACTAATGTTTTTAACTGATATATTTTTTTGGTGTTGTGTTATTGCAGGCGCCTGAAAGGCTGTAATCTCACCGATGAGGATCTGAACGTAATACTGGAGGTGGGCTTCGATAAATGGCAGCACAATTTCGAGAAGGCTTCCAATCAGCCGCATCGCGACGAATCGCTCTGGTTCATCAAGGATGCCAAGCGTCATGATGCCGCCGAGTTGTTGAAGGGTGCACCCACCGGAACATTCCTGATCCGGGCACGCGATGCTGGCCACTATGCGCTCTCCATTGCTTGCAAGGGTGGCATTCATCATTGCATCATCTTTCAGACGGAGAGCGGTTTGGGTTTCGCTGCACCGTACAACATTTATCCGACGCTCAAGCATCTTGTGGAGCATTATGCCAGCAATTCGCTGGAGGAACACAATGATACGCTGACAACAGTGATGAGGATTCCCGTGCTCTTTTGGACACAAAACAAACAGCATATATTGGAGCAAATGCAGGAGGATCTGGAATTGGAGCAGCTGGAAATGGAGCAGGAAAGAGAACGTGCTGAACAGGAGGCGGCAGCGCTGATGCCACCACCAGCACCAACATCCACAACAGCAACATCATCATCGACGACGACGACAAGTGCACCAATACCCACGACAAGATCGAGGGAGCATACCGGTCACGATACCGTCGATGCATCATCGTTGGTCAGCAGTGAAACGGAAACGCCACCAGCTTCCATATCGCCATCAAATTTTAGCACATCTCTATAGATGCGAACTCGAATCCAATCTCCATCTCCATCAGGCCTGCTGCTGCTCCACCAACTCCTATCCTGTCATGTCCTGTCTTGTATTGTCTGTCCCAGCCTAGCTATCTCTCATAGGAATCCCCCCCGCCCCTCTAATGCTATCTCTCTTAACTATTATATACATATATCTATATATTTATATTTAATAACAAAAAACGAAATAATTTTTTCGCTCGGAGAAACAGTTCAACTGTGTTAAAAAAGAAAACCGACGCAAAAACTGCAAACGAAACAGAAACAAGTAATTTTGGTGATCATGTTGATGTTGATTATTATACATACATACATATATATATGTATATATATATATATATATAAATGTGTGTGTGTGTGTAGGTATTCTCGTTTTGTTTTTCTATATATATATTTTTTGTTTTTGTAACAATGCATTTCGCTTGATATAAAAGTGATAAAAGGTCAAGCCAAACTGCTATATAAAAAAAGAAATTGTGGTTCCCATCCACATATATAATAATAAAAAAAAAAAACATATATATATTAAAGAAAAGCGTCAAATTTATCTATATATATATACCATATAAATCGGTGTAACTCGCACGCTGTGCGTCTACGAGTCAAAAACCCCGATTTAAACAGATACAAAATATATATATATATATAATACATAATTAAGATTAAATTCAAAATACGAAATATACTTTTGTCGTGTGTCACTTGTAAATACAATATATATATATATGTGTATTTATATATATATTGTATATTTTTTTTTTGAAAATGGGTCGATCGTTAAGCTGATTTTGATAATCTGGCAAACTATCCCAATCCGACCACCAAAATATTTGTTGTTATTACACACGAGTCTTGATTGATTTTCAAATAGTTCTTAAGTACACAATCCACAAAATATGTACGTATGTTTATAGTATATATATATATATATATATATTAATATGTATATATCAGTGATCAGTTGTCTGTTGCTACTTATAATCGGTATATATATATGTATATATATATATATATCTTTTTTTGTAATCCATAGGATATAAATACCTTTTTTTGTGTTCTTTTTCTCATTTGTGTTTTAAAACATAATGAGTTAACTTTACCTTAAATACAACTACAAATATATACACATGTATACACACACACAGACACACACTCACACATAGCAACAGTAACAAAACAAAAAGGAGAAAAAAGTGCAATCGGTAAACAAAAACAAAAATTTACTTTTTACATTTGTTATTTATACAAATACAAAAAAAAAAAATTAAAAATGTCATTAAAATGCCCCATAAAAAGACAAAAAAGAAGAAATCCGTTGCCCGGAATCTGCTGCAATATGCAAAACTTAAAGAAGCTTCAGTTCGCAATATATATTTATTTATAAATACATAAAAAATATATATATATACCTATATATATATATATATATATATATATATATTTAACCCACCTGCTATGCGTTTTTTACATGCTCTTTCCAAAACTCTAACTAATTAATTGATAAGTTTTGTGCAATTTGTGTTTGTGTTTCATGCTAGAAAAGAAAAACAATACTAAAAATGTACTCAGAAAAAAAAGATATTGTCAAGTTCTGAGAAATGTTTGGAAAGGGCAACCAGTTTCGGTATGCACTTCCTGTTGCCAATATTTTGTTTTATACACCAACACACATACAACACAAGACAACAACAGCAACACTCATCAATAATTTTTTTCTCTTTTTTTTTTAAACTTTGTATAATGTATAATTTCTGTATATGTAACTCTTAATTTAATAATGTAATACAATTAATTTCATGTGTTTATATTCTATACAAATATTATTTTTATTTTCTAATGCTATGAGATTTCGTCGGATCTCTTACGTTGTAGTATTTTATAAGTTTTAAATATTTAGGTTGTAATGATGCGTTTCAAACAACATAAAAAAAAAACATAAAAAAACAAAAAACCATAAGCATTGTATTTTAAATTTGTACGATGATGTTTTTTTTTTGCCATACTTAAATGTTAGATGAACAAGTTTTGGAGAAACAGAAGAAACGATATGGTAAAATAATATATAATATTAAAATCCCAATGGGCTGCATTTTTTGGCGCTGTGCTAAACCCGACAAATGATAACGAATCGCGAATTTGTTGTATTTTTTATATGAAATATATATATATATAAATATCTATATAGATGTATATGCTGCATATACATATAGATTGTCAACGTATCTGTATATGCTGTGTGTTGTAGTTCTTAAGTGCTAACCTGCCACAATTGGTTCAACAACAACAAGAAAAACAAAAATTTTTGTAGTAGATTTTAGAGAAACAAATTAAATATATGTATATGTATCTATTTGTATTTTGTGTCTAAAACAGCAACAGCAACAACAACAACAACAAACAAAACTAATGTTCGTAAATAACAAAAATGAAAATAAAATGAAATGAAACAAGTAAAAGAAAATGTATGTTTGTTGTGTGTGTATGTGTGGTATATGAAGAAAATCGAAAACGAAAGGCGAATTGAAATAAAAAATTTGCTACATGTACGTAAAAAAATAAAAAATGTAACATGTGAGTTGGATTGGATTTCTCAGTTATTTTTTTTGTTTTTTTTTTTTTTGGTCTCTGCTTTCAATGGAATTGTTCGCTCTTCTGCTGAGCTAGCTGAAACGCGAGAACCCAGTCAGTCAGTCAGTCAGGCAGGAAATATATGGAATATATATATAAAAGAGTGAAATCACGCGCCCTGCGCTGCCACACGAATGGTCCCAAAACACGAGATCAGCTCATGATACGTGGTCCAACAAAAGGAATAATTTTCATCGCTTATCGCTTGGAAAACCATGGGAAGTGTTTTAAATGGTGTAACACTTGCATAACCCAGATGAGCTGTAATTTTGTTTATTATTTGTTATTAATTCTTAGCATACTGGCTGAAGTCAAGCTAAATTATTATTATTCACGAAGTAAATATACTTTGTTACGTGCATATTTTTGACGTAACTTCTTACGGTAATTGGAGTTGCTGCAAGCGAAAATCGCCTGATTGATATAAACAGCTAAAAGAAAACAAAATTAAGAGAGCTGAGAAGAGTCCAATGGAAGAGCAGCGATAACATTAACATAACATTAACAGCTGAGTGTGCTTTCTCTCTCTCTCTATGTAAAATGCGCTTACAGCTTATTTTTGTAATGTCGCCTGAAAGATAATCGAAATAATAACTGAAGAATTTCCCAATGGGACACTTGCTGAGAGTAGCTAAGTAAGAGCGAGAAAGATCCTTGCTTATGGCAAAATAACCAAAATGAGTAAACTGTTAACCTTAAACATTGCGAATCCTCGCCTCGATTCAAGGTGACTTATGCAATTTAAAATTAACTATTCCATATTATCTTATTATATATATTATTTTGCTCGTGGGGATTATTGTGTATCAAGCGCATGTAAATTAGTTGTTGCTTTTCTCAGCTAAAAACTAAAAAAATATTGGGCTTCCTTTAATGTGCACATTTGTAGTTACTTTCTGCTCTTCTCCGCATGCGCGATACGTTTAAACATATATTAAGCAAATTAGTCATAACGCTTACAGTAATTTTTTTTTTTTGTTGTATTATTTATGGTTGTGAGTTGCACAAAAGTTGAATTGTAAAGTGAAAGATAATAAATATGTCACTGCTGCGACAATAGCAAAGAAATACAGCGAAATAAAATCCGAGTAGAGAATGAGCTGTCTTTAACAATGTTTTCTTTATTTAAGTATTAAGTAATTAAAAAATACTAATAAATGTTAGTAAGCCGAATCAGTCATACGAAGAGAAGATGATTATTATGTTGCTTAGAGCTTTCTGTTGAATTAATTTTACACACAAAATGGGCTAAAAATACTTTGCTCTTGAAATATGATTCCCTTCAAAATGGCACAAATAAGATCAAGGTCTGGCCTTGATTGTTAGCCAAGAAATAACATTTAAATGCCATGATTACCACAAATGTTTGTATGTATGTCTCCAGGGTATATTCTAGTTGGGCTTTCACAGCTAAGAGATCTTTTGTTTGAGGCAGCATTTTTTCATGAGCTTCGAGCGAAAATCGTGATACCAAATTGACATGTAACGGTATTCTAGAGGTCAAAATATGATAAAAATAAAAATATTTGTGATAATCGGTTTAGATTTCAAAAAGTTTTAAATATATACCCGACCCTGAACAATGGTCAAATAATAATAATAATTATAGCAACAATAATAATAATATTAATAATATAACAGCAACAATAATAATAAAATATTAATTGATTACAATAATGACTTAATGAAATTACAATTCCAATAATGATATACAAATATTCCCTCTAAAACTTCAATTTAAATAGCGCGCGCAAAAGTATGCTATAATGTTGGATGGCGCTCAGCTGCCACCAGGGCTGCGAATTCAAATTAAGCAAACATGAACTTAACGTACGTATGTATGTGTATTTACATGGTATCAAAGTAACACACACAACATACATATTTTACATATACATTACAATTGCGGCACTTTTGCTTGTACCTAATATTATGCGCAATATGCGAGGCGTTGCCTATTTTTTATTTATTTTTTTTTTTATTTGACTTGCAAGCCATGTGCCGGCTACAAATGCGTACTGCCAACCCGCTGCTGAGGGGGCGAGAATCTCGCTAACTGCGCAGTTGTTTCAAAAATCTATTTTTCACCGGCTGCTGTGTGCTTATATGTATGTGTGTGTTTGTGCTTGTGTGTGAATGTTTGCTTATATGTATGTATGTATGTATGTATATAGACAGAATGTGGGTTATGAGCAGAGCGAGTGCCACGCGCATAGTTGAAGAGTCCCACTAGGCAGCCGACACTCTTCTTCTTTTTTTTTCTTGTTGCTGTTCACTTTTTCTTTAGAATATCTCTTAAAACATTTGCCGGCCGGTATTTCCAGCAGTTCAAGAAACCCCCACAAGAAAAAAACTGCAAACAATCAAGGTGAATTGCCGGAATTAAACAAACATTTGTTATCGTATTTTTTTTTTAAATTTTTTAAAATTTATTTATTGTTGAAGGTTAGTCAGAGTTCTTATTAGAACTATTTTCAACAGGTTCAACAGCTGATTAAATAAACGCAAGGCTATTGGAATTTCATGTTTAATTAAAGGTTTATTGCAAAACTTTCTTATGAATTAAATATGATTAATGATAATAAGTAAAAAGTCAGTCAATATGACTGAAAACTAAACATTCGTCTCCAGACGGGAATTAAATATGATTAAGTAATGAGAGAACTAATATTATATAAGATCAGTATTTAGATTGCGAAGGACTAAAACTAGATTGATATGGCTAAATTAATAAAATGAGTTTTGGCAGTTGCTGCTCGGAATTGGGAAAATCTTCTTTTCATTTTTAGAGCTCCAGTTGGAACTGCTCGTGATCTTCAATTTTAAGGGATGCTGACGTCTTCTTGACCAGCTCTGCGGGCACTGGCACACACTTGCGGAAGGGAGTGCGGGGAGTGCCACGCATCAGACAACTGGGAATATTGTTGGGAGGTGTCTGGCTCAATGGGGAACCACGCAGGTTCTTCATGAAGTTGCGCTCATAGATCAACTTGGTGCCTGCAATTAAGATTATAAATTGAGTTATTAGTCTACAGGTTATTGCATCAAAATTCAGAGTCCAACAGATGATAAGACAGACAGCTGTGCACGAGTCATACAACAATTTTAATGAGTCATTCACAGGTGGCTGAGTCTAGACTCAGTCTGAGACTGTTATCAAAACAAAAAAAAAAAACAATCAAATTTCTTGCCTGATTCACAATAACTAAATTAGTTGAACTTACCGCCAGGTGTCGTGGAGTAGATGGTGCCCCCGGGTGTGGATGAGTAGACTTCGGGCATTTGAATGGGATCAGTGACGATAACCTTCTTCGTTTTGCACATGGCCAAGGGCAGAGCATGCGAGATTGCTTGACGAGCGGTGGGCGATGCAGACATTTTGATTGTGGAATTTTCCGTTAATTTGTAACACAACAGTTGTAATATCGAAATCGAACGACTTTTGCTTATTGTTTGGGCGTAGTAAATTGCGTTTTTGATTATTGCTTGTTTCGCGTGTGGCTTATCAGCAGCTGTTGCTTCGTTTGTTCAACACGTTCTTCGACTGCTTGGCGAAGTTCAATTGACATTCAAAGGCAATGGCCGGGAGTATTTATACTGCCCGTTCTGCTTCTTTCAATCGTAGCGCACGAAAACAAAACAAAGCTACACACACACACAAACTCGAACACGTACTCGTGCCAGTAGCAGCAGTGTCATTGCATAGCGTCCGCTCTCTCTCCTTTTCTTTGTTCGGTCTCTCGCCGTACTCTCACCGACAGGGTACGTCAGTGAGTACGTTCTCTCTCTATCTCTCTGTCTTTCACACGTGGTGGTTGCGCGTGTATTTATTTGTTGCGCTTGTTTTGGATTTCTCTTGTGTTTGTTTTTTTTTTTTACAACATTAAACTACTCGTTTTCAAGTAAGTAGTTAAATTCTAGTGATCAGTTTGAAATAATATGTTAATATCTTGAATACTTTGACTAACCGTTCTTATACTAAATGTTGTTGACGTGTTTTCTTTTTCATGAATGGAATGTGTTTTTGTTTTTGCTATTGTCGTCATTTATTGCTGTTTTTGTCTTATTTGTAGTTTTCTGTTGTTGAATTCTTGCATACAAATCAAAATAGCATATTTTATTTTGGTCTTGTTGTGTTATTATTATTGTGCACATAAATGACGTTGGTTGTTTTTTTTTTTAGATAAAAAGGTGTTTACAGAACAAAGAAACATTATAATAAACAATTAGTTATGCAATAAGTCCATAATCCTGACAAGTACTGGAAAATCTAGGCCACGGATTTTTGTTGATATATTTCTATACAAAAATAATTAGGTATTGATATATAAATGGGTTCGATAAAAAATTACAAATAAGAATAGCTATTCAGTTGGGCATTGAATATTGTTTTTAGAAAACAAATATTAGAAATATTCCAATACTCAAGCACTGTTTTCATACGCATTTTTTAAATGGATGCTGTTCAATTATAATTATTGGAAATAAGTGTTCTTATAGACCAATTTTATTCTCAGATACTATTAGAAACAAAACCAAAAAAAAATATTATGTGCCTAGTTTTTTGGAATAATCAGATCAATTTAAATTGCTGCAAATAATAATTCTAATCTGAGGTACTAGAATAATAATACAATAAAGTTTTAGTACTTTTAGTCAAAATTAATTCAATGCATTCTTGGAATAATCCGATCGATTACTTCAAATAATTTAAATATACATATTTTATTCTCAGATACTAAAGAGCTAATCTATTAAATTCAATGTCCAATACATTTCTCTGCATAATCTGATCGATTTTAATTGCTGGAAACAATAATACTTAATGACTAATTTTAATCTAAGATACTAGAAGAGTGAGATCATAAAATGTTGGCATGTGCAATTCTCGGAACAAATATTAAGATTGTATATGTTAAACAGCAAATCTGCAGTTGTTTCTTCCTTCGAATGTGGTCATCGTCGCTTATGGGGTGATTTCAGAGAGAATATCTAAACTGCGCATTATTTTTTGAAAACGCATTTCTCTATTTCTCTTCGAACAACAAATGCCGGCCGGTATGCCAAGAAGTTCAACAAACCCCTAAATAAATATATAGATAGATGTGTATATTTATACAAATGGAATATTCCCGTCAAGGTTAAGTCGAAGTTTTATTTGATAATTCGGTTAGTCAGCGATTCAAGGTTGATCAATCAGCTGATACAATAAACATAAGCTCGTTGATTAATTTCAATAGTTAAAGTATTAAATACGATTTATTGCATGAGGAGGATTTGCTTAGGAACTACACATAAATATATCAAATATATATTCAGTACTATATATATCAAATATATATATGAAAAGAACAAAATCAGTCAATATGACTCAAAACTGAACAAACTTAATAACTATATGGCATAAATATGAGCACTAACAATTTAAGATCAGTTATTTAGTGTCTGATGATAATACAACTATCATATGATGATATGGCTAATGATATAGATGAGTTTTGGCAGTTGCTGCTCGGAATTGGGAAGCTTCTTTTTCTTCTTGTTTTCTTGGGCTTGACTAGAGCTCCAATTGGAACTGCTCCTGATCCTCAATTTTAAGCGATGCTGGCGTCTTCTTCATCAGCTCTGTGGGCACTGGCACACACTTGCGGAAGGGGGTGCGGGGTGTGCCACGCATCAGACAGTTGGGAATATTGTTGGGAGGCGTCTGGCTCAATGGGGAACCACGCAGGTTCTTCATGAAGTTGCGCTCATAGATCAACTTGGTGCCTGCAATTAAGATTAGAAATTCAGTTCATTAGTCTATGAATGTTGCATCAGAATTCAGAGTACAACAGGTGATAAGACAGCTGTGCACGAGTATCTATTTAAATTTCAATGAATCAGAAAAACATGTGCGCTGTGTTGTCTCAGACTCTTATCAGAAAGTTTTCGCAGCTAATTTTCAATAAGCGCAATATTTCAACAACTTACCGCCAGGTGTCGTGGAGTAGATGGTGCCACCGGGTGTGGATGAGTAGACTTCGGGCATTTGAATGGGATCAGTGACGATAACCTTCTTCGTTTTGCACATGGCCAAGGGCAGAGCATGCGAGATTGCTTGACGAGCGGTGGGCGATGCAGACATCTTGATTATGAAGTTTTCCGTTAATTTGTAGGAATTGCACACACTTGTAAAATCGTAATCGAACGACTTTTTATTTGTTGTATTGCTTGAGCGGAATTGCGTTGTTCGCTTATCAGCTGCTGCTGCGGCTACTGCTACGATTGTTAGCTGGTCGCTTTGCGAGTCCAATTGACACACAACCGCAATTGGGAGCAGTATTTATAGTGGCTGCTCTTCCTCTTGTTTCGGTTTAGCGTGCAAGCAAAACATACAAACACACACACACACACACTCACACCCATGCCGCCCTGTGCTCTTTCCTTGGCGCCGCTCTCGCTCTCTCTCTCGCACACTCGCACACGATTTAGCCGACTGCTGATGTCTTTTGTTTTTGCTTTGTTTTGTTTTCTACAGAAATTTCTGCGTAGTACAAGCAGACTGAGTGTTGTTGTTGTTATGCATATTGTAAATATATATTTGTGAATTTTTCTTCTATATCTTGCCATTGCAGCCCAGACGGTTCGAGTAAAGCAGCCTTGATCGCTTGACGGCTGTTTTGTTCACCGGTTCTAATCGGTTTAGCTTTACCGCTTGGTAAACAAGCCTTATGTGGAAGGAGGCACAACCCGCAAAACAAGAAGCGGAAGAACAAGATTGGGAGTATCGATAACGCGATGACATCGATTGCGGCATAATTGCATTGCATTGATGGATGATTCACACTCAACGTCGCTGCTCGACGAAATTTGTTTCTTTCTTACGTAATTAGCATAAAGACACGTTGCGCGACTAATTGGCTGACGTATGAGGCGAGCATATCAATTAAAATGAAAGGCACGAGCCACCGACGGGGGCGTTGTTGACGCCACTTGACGATCAACGCATGTAAGTACAAAGAATTTGGATTTTCGTGGGAAAAACGATTCGACGTAGTTTGCCATTTTGGCCATCGGCCATTGCCTGATCTTTTGGTGCCACGTGTAGTAGCTTTAAGTGGGACATATTGTCACCCACTCAAAACAGAATAAGTATATATATATATATCTATAGCACAAGGTCAATCATACGAAAGCCACGTGCTCGATCAAATCCGGTCGGATCTGTGCGCACTTTCTTCGCTGCTGCGTCTGCTGCTGGCCTCGAAGTTTTAAACATAAATAGCCCTAAGCAAAGCAGATACCGTGGAAAAGTCCATTTCTGTGTGTGTTTTTTTTGTGAATCACTCAGAATTGCACTTGTACAGTGGTCTCTTCAGATTGAGATAGTTTTCTACAAAAATAGATGAATCAATTACTATATTTGAAATGTGATGATTTCAAGAGAATAATAAATTAAATGTGTTATCTAAAATTATGAATTCAAAATTCGCAAGCAACTGTTGAGTATTAAAAATAGAATAAATAAAAAGAGATACATTTTATTTAATAAATAATTTAATAATAATGAAGCAAACACTTGAAAAATAGATGCTCCAAAATAAAAAATTCTAATCGAAGCAACTTCTCAGTCAATTTTATTTTCTGCCAGTGTCAATTTCACATATCGATCACTGTCTATATTTAAATAAATAGAATAAACAAAAAAGAGATGCATTTTGTTTAATTATAAGAAGTGATAAATATGTTTATCAAAAATATGTTCTACAAAATAAAAATATCAAATCGAAGCACCTTCTTCCTCAATTTTAATTTCTCTCACTGTAATTTTTCTATTTCAATATCTATGCCCCGTTAAGTGCTGACCTCAAAACTAAGGTGATAAACATAAGCAGCAATAAACGCATGACACACATACAAACACATATATATATATATATATATATATATATATAGAGAGAGAGAAAGAGAGTGAGAGAGATGGAGAGAGGATGCAGAGAGAGCATAGAATACGCAGCATAACTGCCGTGTCATCCAGCACGTAGCCCAGAACATTGTAAATAGTACATTGAGTGACCTACGTGCGGCTGTAAGAATAAACCAGATTTGTGCTCCGTCTCTTTCTTTCTACATATCTGTCTGTTATCAGACAACCCCTTGGATTGAGCAGGAAACCAGTTTTCGCTTCGTTTTTTCTTCTTCTTTTTGTTTGTACCTGCGCAGTAGCTGTAAAACTGAGAAAATGCGTCTTGGGGAAAATAGTCGAAAATGGGCCACAGGTAGCGGGTGTTCCCCGTCCCCCGTCCCCCATCCCTTGTCCCCTGTCTACCCTCCCCAAAACATCATCATCATCATCTGCGGCTAGACAATTTAAAATGTGTTTTATTTTAAATTCATTTAATTTTTCGGCATGGCTGATGAAATTGCACAATTCGATTGCGGCAGCTCTTTTTAGGGTATATAATCTATATTTGCTTTTGTTTTTGTATTTCGAAATATTTTGGCATCTTAATTCAGCTATTTTGAATTCAGTGCGTAGTTAGTTGGGTTTTAAGAATGAAGCGCTCATTAAATATAGATAGATAAATAAGAATGCTACATCTCTTGATGGCAACACCCACTTTTTGTAACTGAGCCGCGCACAACGAACTTTTTATACACTTTAATTTATTATTATTTTTTCTTCTTCGGAATTTCAAAGTTATTCACATTCCAAGTATTTCTTTATTTATGTTTTTGATACGCGTTTGTTTCATTGAACCACAATTTCTTGTTTATTTCAAAAATTCCCATATTCAGCGAATGACACTCGAACTTATCACACTTCTTATATTTAATTGACAATAAATTGATAAGCTCTATATGCACAAGTGCACCTCTATTCTAAAGAGATAATGGCTTTTTTTCTTGAAAAATAATCTTCGTCAAATAGGCACATTTTTTTAATATTAATCATGTCTCTATTTAAAAAATAAACTTTAAATTTATTAAAAATTCTGATTAGATGCCGAAGCGAATGTATATATTTTTCGATAATGATCTCGCAGGTAAAATAAAAAAATAATAAGTTCTGGTACATCAGAGTATTTGAAATGTTTAAATACCTTTAATTAATAGGGTATATTAGACAACTTGCTTGATTCTGCGTCGATGTCGATGACCCACATACATATATATGTATATATATGTATACATACATATATCAGGCGTGTATTCGTAGAAACCTGAAAACATATGTATGTGATTTCAAATGACGCCGGCCCCGAAATACTAAGCGATGCTAAAACCAAAAACCAAAAATAAAAAAAAATTCGAATCAGTTGACTTTGTTTATTCGAAAGATGAAAAACAAACATATTGCCAAAACGAAAATAATCAGCACAATAGAAATATTGTAAACAAAGGTGCCAAATTTAATGGACCCATAAATCAAAACATCAAAAAATAGAATGCAACTTTCAAATTTTGGACTGCTGCAATTTCCAATTTAATTTGTAAACTAAATTCTACGAATCTAAGCTTAGTTTCTCAGACTGCATGGCGCGTGGATTTTTGTTTTTTTTGTCTAATTCAGTTGCAATTTGCCGAAATGAAATTCATAGTTCAAAACAAAGTTCAATAGCCAAAGCTGATAAGTTGTTGTATTTTATTTAATAAGCGTGCTTTCGAAAATATTTCACAAAATTAACATTTGTCTTTTCTCTCTGTCTCTCTCTCTTTCTCTTTGTTTTGGCGGATCTCCATATCCATATATCAATAATGCATTTTTGGAGAAAGCAGATGAAAAAGAAACTATGGAAATGATTTTTGTTGTTTTTTGTTTGTTTTTGTTATTTGTTGTTTTTGTATTGAACTTGAAAACCATCGCGACGATCAATGAACTTTTCTCACTTTCAGAACATGAGAGTTCCATGAACTTTCCATCAGGCTAGCAAGTTTTATTGAACCACCAAGTCGATGACGATGTCTTGAATATATAGTTGTCCCGGTCTCTTTATTGTTAAAGCTTCTTTTTGCCGATCTCTTCTTGAGGCAATGCTATGTAAAATTAAAAGATACATTTTAAACTCCTTTCTTTTAATTTCTTGAATAAAATTATATAAATTAAAACTCTCCCAAGCAAACACTTAAGAATCTTACAAAAGAAAAACTCGCCGCTGTTTTGTAATTCATTTATACAGTTATATTCTTTTGAGAAATATAAAAACTTATTTAAGTCTATTCCAAACAAACCCTTGAAAATTGTACATAAGAAATAATCACAGCTGTTCTATAATTCTTCAATCTATTTATTAATTACGTCGTAGTATTTTGAGCATGACTCTGATAGTCAAGACTGAATTACTTAATCAATCAGATAGTGAATTGTAATTGTAAAATGATAAGGCAACAACTGATAACTGAAATGCTGAAATTTGAAAAGAGACAAGCGCGCGGCAAATTAGTGCCATCTGGCGTTACACGCGAGCAAACCCATGCAACTATCGATAAGCACAGCGTGACAATGAACGCTCATCGATCGCAGACAATCGACCAGAAATTATTTTTGGCGGGAGGTGTGTACACACTTCACCTGCCAGCCCAGGGACTGGAAACAATTTTAAAAGGGTAAATTTCAAAGAAAACTAAGTAATATAATGGATCTTAACGATGCCGTGCTAACGTGCGCGGTGAACATACACTGGACGAACACGGTGGGCATAACCGGGCGCAAACTATGCTACAAAACAGCAACATTGCGACTGGTGCGCAACGATTTGCGTGAAATGTTTGTAGAAGTGACGCCTGAAAAGTTAAAACCCCTCAAATTCCGACTAAAAGACATAATGGTGCACAAGAAATTCATGTCGGAGGGCAAGGCGACCTTTAACTTTAAATCCGAAAACTGCGAAGTGTATTTATCCAATGCGCCGCCCGGCATTTTAATGCTCTTTCTGCGCACCATTTTCATCAAGATGAATGGGGGTAATGATGCAACTGAATCCTCTCCTTTGGATGAGCTGGCAATGAAGAAGCGGGTGCGCGAACAGCTGATTTCGTCGCGACCCAGCACCTTTGAAGAGATCTCACCAGTTACAACAGCCGAAATGGTTTTGGCGCGCAAAAAAGCCGGTTTAATTCCGCGTGGCACCACCACCACCCGCTCGCCAGGTGGCCAGGTGGCAAAAAAAAGACGCCTCACCGAGGATGACAAAGCCAATGTGCCTGCGGCCAAGAAATTGTATCAGTCATCACCACTCGCACAATCGGAGGATTCGGTGCGTCTCAGCCAGGAGCAGTTGGAGGTGCTGCGCGCCTGCACCGCCGGCAAAAATGTTTTCTTTACGGGATCTGCTGGCACCGGCAAAAGTTTTTTGCTGCGTAAAATTATCTCGGCGTTGCCGCCGGATGGCACAGTGGCCACCGCATCGACGGGTGTTGCTGCTTGCCTAATTGGCGGCACCACGTTGCATGCGTTTGCTGGTATCGGTGGCGGCGATGCCACCATGCAACGTTGCCTGCAGCTGGCGACAAGGCCAATGTCCGCGCAGACGTGGCGCAAGTGCAAGCGGCTAATCATCGATGAGATCTCCATGGTGGATGGGCAGTATTTTGAGGTAAGTCTGGCATCTTTATTTAGGTGGTAGAGATTCTAGGCTTTTCAGCATTTCATGCCACAAATGTTGCATCTGAAACTACGCTCAGCAATCGTGTAAATATTTCTTTTCTTAAACTTAAATTTAAATTATTAAATTTGTTTTTTGAATTTAACTTTCCCAGAAATATTTTCGAAACCGTCTGTTTTAAATTTGTAAGTTCAAGAAACTTGGTCTTGTGGTTTTATTTTTGATTTAATTTAATTGATTTTCCGCTTTTTGTATGTTTCTTGTGTCGACTTTAAATTAATAAATAAATCTCGAATTTTATTTTTAATTTAAATTCTAATTTTGTATTTTGTCTGCTGGCATTAAATAAATAATTAGTAAAATCTATAATTAATTTCCAACAGAAAATCGAGTCTGTGGCACGACACATACGGAGGAATGATCGTCCCTTTGGTGGCATTCAGCTGATACTCTGCGGCGACTTTCTGCAGCTGCCACCAGTTGTCAGAGGGGAGACGAGCGCCCAGCAGCGTTTCTGCTTCCAGTCGGGCGTCTGGGAGCAGTGCATCCAATGTGTCTACGAACTGAAACAGGTGCATCGTCAATCCGATCCGGAGTTTGTGAAGATACTCAATCATCTGAGGATTGGTCATGTCAACGAGAGCATCTCCACCCGATTGATGTCCACATCGAAGCAAAAGATCGAAGCAAATGGCATTTTGGCCACACAACTCTGTTCGCACACCAACGATGCCAATTCGATTAATGAATCCAAGCTGGAGAATCTGGGCGGGGATAAGGTGCTCTTTCGTGCCGAGGATTCGGATGCAGGCATGAGCAAGCAGCTGGATCAACAGGTGCAAGTACCGGCCCAACTCTATCTGAAGATCAATGCCCAGGTGATGCTGCTCAAGAACATCAACATAGCCAGTGGACTCGTCAATGGTGCTCGGGGCGTTGTGGTACGCATCGAGAAGGGTCTGCCCGTGGTGCGTTTCAAGAACAATCAGGAGTACGTTTGTCGCCACGAGAAGTGGATCATTAAGACGGCAACGGGTGGTGTTCTCACACGTCGTCAGGTGCCGCTCAAACTGGCCTGGGCATTCTCCATCCACAAGAGTCAGGGATTGACGCTCGACTGTGTGGAGATGTCGCTGTCCAAGGTCTTTGAAGCTGGCCAGGCTTATGTCGCCTTGTCGCGTGCCAAATCCCTGCAATCGATTCGCATTCTGGACTTTGATGCCAAGCAGGTGTGGGCCAATCCTCAGGTGCTGCAGTTCTATAAGAATTTCCGGCGGCGTCTCATCGACACCACCCTGATTCCGCTGGGACCCAAGAATAAGGACAATAAGAAGCCGGCGGATGCCACCAGCAGCGCCTTGGCCAAGCTCAAAAAGAGCCTGTTGAACAAACCGCTCGTCTCGATTAGTTAGTCAATCTATCCAACTAGCTTTATTTTTAGCTAAAGGTCTTTTTAATCTAGAACACTATCTTGATTTAAAGTCATTTTAAGCTAAATTAAATCTATTCCCGTTCTTAACAATCCCAGTTTTTTTTGGGTCCTAATAAAATAAAATATCTATTTACTAATGAGCATATAAAATAAATATAAAACATAATTGCAATTTATCCTTTACTAAAGACTTAGTTAATCACTTACTATCTTTAATTTAATGTAATTTAGCTTAATGTTTGCTGCAAGACAAGGCTTTTCATTTTGAAGCTGCCAATCTGGTGCTTTAAAGTCTAAAACCCTTTCTTTATCTGAAGTCATTTAAAACCAATCAAATCAGTTCACATTCTTAACTTTTAGCCGTAAAACAATCCAATTTTTTTGTATCCTAATAAAATATAATATTTATACTAATGAGAATATAATATAAATATAATATATAATTGTAATTCAGCTAAATGTTTGCTTCAAGACAAGGCTTTAAATTTTGAAGCTGCCAATCTGGTGCCTTAAAGTCTAAACCCTATTTTTATTTACACTTGAGTCACATCTATTCCCATTTTTAACTTTTCTTGTGCCTAATAAAATATGGTTTATATATACAAATCAGAATCTAATTTATGATTGCAATTTCAGCTTTGCTAAAGACTAAATTAAGTTCCAGCAATTGAGATGCCAACAAAGTTTTATCCACTGAAAGAGTTACTTCAAGTCCAAGCTAGAAAATAACCCCTTCAATTCTTACACTAATTTCCCAACTAGTTTCAACTTTAAACCTCAAATTACTCAATAAAAAGCAGCTTTTAGTTGTTAATTTTTCTACAGTTTGTGTATATTATGTAAATCCTCGTTGCGGAGACATTAAACATTGTGTTTGTGTTTGAACATTGGCATTGACAACAACAACAACAATCACAACAGTTTTAATGACCCAACTGCTCCTCCTTCATGCCGCTGCCAACTGGTCCATGACGACGCTCCCAGATCAGGCGATGCTTCTGCTTCATAAACGCTGTCTTCGCATTCGCATAGCCGCCCAAATCACCATCTGCAAAATTCGATATTCAATTATTCAAATTATAAATAAATAATTAAGATGTAAATTGCTTAGATATGTTGCAATTTGTATAGCCTTGCGGGTGGTAGAAATGTGTAAGGATTTTAAATAGCTTCTCAGAGATTATACAATTAATGGCTATATACCTGATCAGGATCACAAACTTAATCTTTATAGAGTACTCTTATTAAACGAAAATTAAGACTTGCTTGCAAGGCTAAACAAATTGTTGCAACATGCCACACGTTGCAGATGCGAGCAGCACACATACACTTGATGAACCAATTCTCGGTGGCCTTCTCGTACTGCTCCAGAAGTGGCTTGCACTTGATGATGTGATCGGGTGCCTCGTACAAAGTGCAATCCTCGAAGCGTTGCCTCAAAATGTTGACAATCTCGTTGTCCACCATGCGATCGCGTCGAAATTGCTGATCCGCCTCGAAGCGGCAGACGGCGTCGTCCGTGTAGCACTCGTCGATGGTTGGCACGCGACGGAAGCGCTGATGGTACCAGTTCGATTTCTGTTGATTCGGCTCCACAATCGTCTCTGCAAAACGTAAGAAAAACAAGTGAACGACTGCGTAATACACTGTTACCAATATGTAAATGGAGATGTGCTATTTTATCGATTATCGATTTGCATCGAATACCTCGATTTTTTCGATATACACTTTAAGAAATATCGCTTTTGGCAATTATGAAGGCAGGCTAATTAATCGATTCTTATCGATATGCGTTTGTCGATCTTGTCGATTGCTTACACTCCCAGTGAACGTAGCAGTCCAATCTCGACACTTTGTTGGACGCATGACACCATGAGGAACATGTCTCTAAGCCAATATACTCTTTTTAACTTCGGTAACAGAGTATAACAAATGGAAGAAGAAAAGAAGACCATGTAAACAAAAACAAAGCCGCAATCAAATTTGAGGTTATGTCATTATGTAATTACAAACTAAGTTTCGACTGCAACACAAACAAAAACAATAAACAATGCTTTCTTGACTGCTCGCTTCAACTGCTGTAATTGTATATTATTTAGAATTCTATTATTTATTTAGACTTACCACGGAACCAGGTAATTGGGCCATCGATTGCATTTTGCACGGATTGTGCAAAACTGGCCATCGGACTGCGTGGCTCGGGCATGTTTATAGCTTCACGGCGTACTGAAACAACGTTGAAATTAATAACAATTGCGCTGTTTATAATTGCATTTCATTAAATGCTATTTAATATTGAAAGACTAAATTTTTACCCAAAATCAAACAGCTGATTGGTTTGCAAATGAGTTTCGCGTTTTGGCGCGAGTTGGCAGTCTGCTCAGTCTCAAATTTGCGCGCAACCAACTTCACGTTATGCGCTCGATAGTCGATTTTGCTGGCCGATTGTAACCGATTTCGATAAGTCGCAAGACACATGTTGCAGGAACATAGAAACATGTGCCGCATTATGGCAACATGCAAGTGTTGCCAAGCACACACAATTCTCGCAGCGAGGTGCGCTTTTAAAGTTTGAGCTATAATTTTGAGATATCGAATTAATATACAAATTTCATCAATACTCCGAACTTTACTTGTAGTAATGCGCCTTAAAAGTTTCAAATATCGAATTAAACACAAATTTCTTCAATATACACAAGTTTACAAGCAATAATTTAATTTTATTAAATGTAATTAAATAAATTAAATGAAGTATATATTTATATTATATTTTAGCGCACTGATCTGCGTTTTTGTATCTCTCTCTCTCTTTCAAAATTTTTGCATTATTATTTGCTTTCTCGCACGCCGCCAAAAGACACACAACGAGAGCACAGAGCGAGAGAGAATAAGAGAGCTTTGGTGGTTGGCTGCTGCTACCGCCAGAGTGAGAGAGAGAGGACCCGTTCGCCATTGTATCTGTAAGTTTTGAAAAGAGAAAATATGCAAACGTTTTCATTCTCTTTCCAATTGCCGCATCGCATGGACGTCGGCGTTGAAACAGTTTTGTGGCGGCTGTCAGAAAGCTCGCACGTGCGAACGCGTAACGGCAACTTCGCCTCAAACAAAAGAAGAAGCGACCCGAAACAAAAAAGAAATACAAATAAAAAAAGGCAACTAAAGAGTAAGAAACCAAAACGAAAAAGCCAAGAAAAAAAAGCCGTGTATATTTGAGTGCAAGCATTCCGCGAGTGCGTCTAAGTGTGTGCGTGTGTGTGTGAGTGCGAGTGCGTATCTGTGTGTCGAAGAGGAGAGCAAAAAAAGTTCTAAATAAACAACGACAACAACAGAAAAAGCCAAATCGTTAAGAATGCAAAATTATTTGCAAGCACAACAACAACAAGCGGCAGCAGCAGTAGCAGCATATTAAAAGGCAACACACAAAATAAAAAAAAAGTAGCAAATAAATACATAGTTTATAAATAGTGCACAAACAACAAGGCAGAGTCGCATTTTTTAAAAGAATTGTCAGGCGGCGGCGGCGGCGTTGTCTGTGTGCGTATCTGTGTGTGTGTGTGAGCTTGGCTGTGTGTTTGTGTGCTTGTGCGAGTTAGTGTTTTGTGCGTTGTGTGTGTGTGTGTGTGCAGGCCGGCGCTCTGTCTGTGTATGTGTGTCTGCCGGCGGCCTTCGTCTGCCTGATCCGCCGTTAACGACAGCGTCGACGTCAGCGTCTCTGTCGCTGTTTCTATCTCTATCTCTCCTTTGCATGCGTCGCGTCGCGTATCCGTCGCGTCTGTTCAAAGTTAAGAATACGAAATAAGTGCAAAAATTAATTTATTGGCCCAGCAAATTTAATAAGTGAGTGCAGATCAACAACCACAACAACAACAACAGCAACAACAAAGTCAAAGTGCGCACAAGTTTTTCAAAAGCTGTTAAATTTAGAAAAAAAAGAGACAAATTTAAATATTGCTTGCTGCCTGCAACGGCGTCAGCTGCGACGCCAGCAGAGAGCGCGCAACACGCGCGCCATCAAAACACACACAGCAACAACAACAACAAAAGATAAAAAGCTCTCCGCAGCTGAGATAAAGATTGAGTGCGAAAGAGAGAAAGAGAACAAGAGCGCATCTCAACGCTGCCGTCGGCAAAAAAATAAAATGAAATAAAAATAATGGGAATATGAAATGAATGTTAGCTGAAATATATAATATATATATATACATATATATATATATATATAAATAAATAATGCGAGTAACATACAAAAGTGCCAAAAAGAAAAAAGGAAAATCATAAAATAAATAATAGCACAAAAGTAATTAATATAAATGTAATTTTCAACTGTTATCGATAAATAAATGCAGCGTGCTTTTCAGCTAACTGGATATAAAGATAAGTGACAGCCAGTAATGATGAGAGAGCAAAGCGTGTTATCGATAAGCCAAGAAAAATCGATAACGTAACAATGAGCGAGTAGCAGCAACAGACAAATCGAACAGCAACAAAAAAGTGGAGCGCGTGTTATCGATAAACTATAATGACCGATTACGTGCCGCCGTTAATCAGCAGCGTGCTGAAAAAATACCAAACGAGTGCCACAAAAAGTCTGCATGGACCCGCCGTGGCCCTAATCAAAAAGGAAATACCCAGCTCACCGGAACCCCACGAGCTGCATCATCATCTTCACCATCATCATCACCTGCACCAACACCACCACTCGCATGATGCAGCCACAGCAGCAGCAACGGCAGCTGCCACTGCTGCAACTACCACAAACGGTGACCGTTCGCCCACACAATACGGCGCACCTCTGCCACCGGAACTATCGCAACCGATACTATCGCCACCGGATTCGGGTTGCGGGGATCTCTACGAGACACGGCTGGAGGGCAAAACAATTGGCTGCTTCTCGCTGGGGGGCGAGATGCGTTTGTGTTTGCCACAATTTTTGAATAATGTGCTAAATGATTTTACGCTGGAACAAATCAATCGCATCTTTGATGATCTGGGCATTTATTGTTCGCAGTGTACGCCCGATCAGCTGGTCGAGTTCAAGGCCGCCAAAATATTGCCATCGGATGTGAAGGCGAGCGGTCTGATAACACGCACCGATGCGGAACGCTTGTGTGCCGCATTGTTGCATCGCTCCGATCGGAACAGTTATGTGCCTGTGGAGAGTCTGGCAAAGGGTGCACTCAGTTTTCAGGTGTATCACAAATGCTTTGGCAAATGTGAGGGCATCTGTACGCCGGACATGTATTCGTATCAGAAACCGACGTGTATTCAGTGTCTGGAGTGCGATGGCTGGTTCTCGCCACAGAAATTTGTGGGGCATGTGCATCGCAAGTTCGAGAATCGCACCTGTCATTGGGGCTTCGATTCGCGTAATTGGCACGATTATCTTCATGTGGCGCTCGACGTGGAGAATCGGGAGAAATATCAACGCATCTTGGATCAGCTCAAGGAGGTCGAACTAAAGGAGATGCACAAGGCACAGTGCGAACTGGATCACAAGAAGCGAAAGGTGAGCGACAAATTGATTTCATTTATTTAAAGTCAATAAAATTTAAATAACAAAAAAATTATAAGAAATATTTATAAGATTTATCGATAACTGCAAAATTAGAACTAGGAAGGTATAAAATAAAGTTTAAATTATATAAAAAATAAAAGTGAATATTAATTTTTAATTCAAAACCAATAAGAAATATTTATAAGATTAGAATTAGAAATATTCGGTCGACACAAGAATATTGCCATTGTTTAAAATAGATTAAATCAAATAAAAATGAAATTTAAATGCAATACTAGAACAATATTTTCTAGTTGAGCAAATGCTGTTTGTTTCTTTTTACATGCAAGCTGGTTTTTTGCTATTAACTAAAAGACATGCAATTTTGAGAACATTAAGTTCGGCATGTTCATAATTTGTGCAACACATCATAAATATTAATGAATATAATGCGAATTTAAATTTATTTTGTGCTAGTTGTGATTAGAGTTGTATTAACAAGTTTAAAATAAGTTCGTTACGCTTATTAAGCATATCCATAAATAAATTCAGAAATATTTTACAATTTCGTAATTAAGCTTTTTGGTTTTGGATTCTGTTAAGCTTTCTGGTTCCGGTTGGCAACCAGTTGTTTTTTTTTCTCCTTATTATGCCCTTAAACTTCAACTGGCTGCTGCCAATCGGAATCGGAATTGAAATCGGATTTAAAAGCGCCGTCGGCATCTTCTCACACCTTTGGCTACTGCAGCGCCCACTGGCGGCGTTTGAGGCGGCGCCATATTTGGGTATCGATGCTGTTGTTGTTATTGTTCTTGCTATTTTTATTGTTGTTGTATTCTCATTCACATTTCGCATTCGCATTCAATTCGATCTTCTTTAACGACATTTCGTCGCTCGTCGCTTGCGAGCCCCATAAAAAAATACAAAAAGGCAAGTGGCCAACAAGGCAGACAGAGATAGAGATATATGTGTAATATTGGCGCAGTCATAAAAAATGCGCAGCAACAGACAAACAAAATTAAAAATCACATTATGTATGTTAGTATTTAAAAATATTTATTTTATTTTAAATATATGTATATATATATTTTTTTTTTCATTTGAATGCTTTGGTGCAGCTTGCTATCTCATTCCGCAACTCGCTGCGTCCAAAAAAAAAAAACAGCAACAAGAACGAATTTTACCGTTGATCCGGCTGCATTCGTTTTTTGTGTGTGTTTATTTATTTAAACTACTTTAATTTTGTGCTTAAACAGCGCACTCGATTTTTTTTTAATGAATACCAGAGGTGTTTTTTTTTTTGGATTGGGCCTAAAGCAATTTTCTTTTGTGCGCTGCCAGCGCGTCTGCTGTGGCCATGGCCAACGACGACTGCAACGGTGAACGGCGAGCAGCGGACTGCGCTGCGCCGACAACTTGTCTCTGCTGACGTCTGTTTGCTGGCAAACAGCAAGACAACAACAAGAAGAAGAACGAGCACAATGACGAACGAGCGTTGATTATTTTTAGTCGATGCGTGACAATTGCGAAGCTGCCAATTCGTGTGAGCCACATTCATTCACTAATTCGATCAAAGTATCGATAAAAAGCGTAGCATAGAAACCCAAGTACTTATTAACTAATTGCTACAGTAATTTGATATATCGATAGGTGCTTAATAGTTGCTTCGCGTTCCGATCAATAGAATAGGGTTTCTTTTGTGCTTTTGCAATAAAAGAATGAAATTTAATATTAAATTAAAAAAAGGAATTTGTACAAGATTTATCGATAATTGCAATATTACAACAAGAACAGCCGAGAAAAAAATAAATAGAAAGGGTTAAAAATAAATTGTTATTGTCGATTTTATTTATTGTCGTTTATCAAATTACATCAAATAATTACAAATTGTTAATTATTTAAATTGTGACACGCATTCCCCCTCATAAACTTAGTGCGTGCCAATTTTTTTTTTTGTTTTACTCACTCTACTCGATGCTCTTGTTGTGCTTTTTGTGCTTGTCATTGTGCTTCTGCGTGGTGTTCGATTGCGCCTGTGGCAGCATCAGCCTTTCAATTTTGCTGCAAAAAAAACTCCGCACCAGCTTCAATGTTAAAATATTCAACAAATATGTAACAATAATAAGACAAAAGGGCAGGGGATGGGGGAATTGGGAATTGAAAGAGGAAGGGATAGGTGGGCTTAACGGGGAGCAAGGGCAAAAATAAATCGCAAACCGGTTAATGTCTGTCTGGTGTCTGCCTGCTTGTTGTGTACTTTGGTCATGGCTCCTCTCTCTTGCTGCCTCTCCTCATTGTCTTCGTCTCTCTTCCTCTTTCTCTCCGTCTTTCACTTGGGCCGCCGCTGCGCAGTCGCAAAATCAACTGCCAGCGGCGCTCGTTGTGCAAAAAAGGAACACACAAAGATTGTTGTATGTATGTGTGTATAAAACAATAACAAGCAGAAACAGCAGCAGCAGCAGCGACGGCGGCAGCGGCAGTTAGCAGACAGCAAGTTTGCGAGAGAGGGACGAGAAGCTAAAGAGAGCGCCCCACACGGGCGCAGCATGCAAACAAACTTGCTTTGAAATGCCAATGAACGTGATAGACGAAGACAGCGGCAACAAAAACAATAAGTGTAGTCCGCTCTAGTCAGATATGCTGGTGAAAGCATACCCTGTAGCAAAATTTAAATTAAATATATATATGAAAATGCATTGTACATATATATTAAAATAAACATTAAAATTTGAAATTTTCTAATCGTGTTTTATGTGTGCGCAGCTGACTTCCTGTCATGTGCTACCCTTTAACACAATTTTTGAATGGGTATCACATATAAGAATAACGATGCCTGCTGACGTTGTCACGAGGCGCGCCGACTTTGACTGAGCAGTCGGCAGACCTTTTGTCTATATACTTTGTTGTTGTTTTATTTTCTTTTGGTGCCTTTGCCCTTCGAAGAGTTGTCGCTTGTCATTTTTTTTTTGTTTTTTGCTGTAGTATTTTGTGCTGTGTCGGCGCCTATGTGTGACTAATCAAGTTGGCAGCCCTCGCAATCGCCTGTTGACTTTCTGTTTTTTTCACTTTTGCTGCATCTATCTCGCTCTCTCCGCTGAATGCTTACATAACTCAAAACCAAAGCATTTTTTCGCATTTTGTTTTCCATTAAGAATCTCGCAATAAGTCGCAAAAGCGAAAATTTTGCTTAGGGAATTTCATGTTTCGGTTTTTGAAACACGACATCGAAAAACGCAAAACAAAAACTGTTTCAACTGGTTTTTTTTGCTTATCGCTCGTAAAATTACCAAAAAAATAAAAATTTCTACACAAAGCTTTAATCTTCACGGATGCTTTAAATGTATGTTTTTTGCTTTTGTTGCTGTAGTTGGTTTTGCTTGCTTTTTGTTTGTCAGTCAGTCAGTCAGTCAGTTAGTGATCATCATCATGTTTTTCTGGTTGTATGCATGAAATTACAAATCAGAAACTCAACGCATAGCACGTCCAATATATACAATACAATAACCTAAAGAGCAAAACTTGGTTGTTGTAATCCATTTGGACATTTATTCGCTGTTATCTTATCTCCCTTTTGTTAAAGGCTGATAACTTAGCGCAAAGTTTCGCAGTGACCACGTTTCGTATTGCCAAAAAAAAAGTAATAAAAAAATAATGTTGATTAAAATAATAATAAAAAAGTTTTAATAACAATACTAATACTATGAAAACAATGAAGAGCGCAAAATTAAAACGCATTTGGTCAGGGTTACGTCTAATCAAAAAACGCTTCACTAAAAAGCTTAGAAATCTTCATGAAAAAGAGTTTTTTTCAGACAAACACGTGATTCTCTCTCACTCTCCCTTTCCATCTCTCCCTCTGTTTGTCTCCTGCTGATTTCACTGGCATTATCTAGTAATTTATTTGGTATTTGATTTGATTAGTTGTTCAGATTTTGTGATCAGCTAATTGAATTGTCATGGACTTTAAGAAATTATAATTCTTGAGATTAAAGGAAATTTTTCAAAACAGCTCATGTGACTAAATAATAATAATCAATGATTTCTATATTGGTTTTTTAAAGCAAATTTACTGATTGAAGTAGTAAAGATGCTTCTTCTAAGTTTAAAAATTGCGCCATCCAAAGAGCTGTTGGACATATATTAGTGCTCGGTCCAAAGAGTACTGTTCTACATATTTATAACTATATACTATATAATATATGCATATATGTGTTGTATGCATATGATTATTAACCCCAGGGATTTGCTTCGCTGAGCTTGTTGTGTTGGCAGAGCTGACAGTTGGCGATGTGATAAGCGCGATAAGCCACAGCATAAAAGAGAAAAAGAGAAAAGAGAGCGAATGGTTCTTTATTTCTTTCTTGTTTTTTTTTACTCACTCACTCGCTGATCTAGTCTAAAGCCCGCTGGCTAGTCTCGAGACCTCCTTGCATCATCATCATCAACATGATCATCATCATGTCATGTGATGTTCGTTTTTTAGTTTGGTTATGATAAAACTTAAAAGCTGAGACAGACGGCATCGTCTAAAAGGCAAAGTCGCATTCGCAGTCGCCAGTCGCAGTCACAGTCGCAGTCGCAGTTTCAGTCAGTGAGGTGCGGCCGTTTCTAGGCTTGGGCTTGAAGTACAACTATCAGTTCTAAGTGCTTGGTACACTACGAAAAAAAAGCTCGCTAAAATGAAGAATATATTATTTTAAACAGAATACTAAACCTGCATGTACAATATATATTTTCATAAAGTCAGATCGGAAAACTCAAATCAAGCATATATTTTAAAATAAAGTGCCAAAGTCAGCATTTTCTAGAATAAAGAACCTTAAGTCACGTTATATTCGGGTGGAAAATGGATTCCGAAAAATTATAATATACACTTATAGTCAAAGGTTGCACTATAATTTTTATTCTCTTTTTTAACTCGTTTTTATATAACGTAATCATTATATATTATGGAAAAAAGTCTTAACTAAATTATGCTTATCTTATTTTTAGAATGCAGTATTTTCTCTATGTGCTTGCTGCTTATTATTATTATCGTTATTTTTTTTATTTTTTTTTGCATACGTCGGCGCCGTTGTTGTTGTTGTTGTTTTTGATGTTGTTGCTGGGCAGGTGTGTGTGTTTTGTGAGAATGTGCCTCGTGGCTGAGCCTCTTGTTGCTCTTGTCTCCCGACAAACGTTATATGCGTCGCTTATCGCTGATCTTAACTCTAAATAGTTTCTACTTGTTGTGGTTGTTGTTGTTTTTGTTGCACTCTTCCACCTCTGGACAGACTAGATCCAGACCCCGTCGCAGACTCAGACAGCGTCTTAAACTGAATTCTCTTAACCCCTTTGCGTTAACTCCTCTCCACTTAGCAAATGTTTAAAAATCATTCTCATGTTTACTTTAATTAAGCTCAAACGATTAAATTCGAATGTTCGTTTTGTTGTTGCTAATGATATTGGCATGCTGTATTTGTTGTTGTTGTTGTTTTTGTTGTCGTCTATCGTTTTTCAGCTGATTTGAGAAATTTGTGTTTATTTTTATTACATTTTTTTTTTTTAGCACACACACAAATTAGTGAAAATATTTAAATAACCGCAACGTGTTTTAACATTTTTGTTGATTCTCGTGCTTAGTTATTTGCATTTTTATCTTTTTTGCGCCTCTTCACATGTGCGAAATTATTATGTAAATATTTTGTCAATGATTGGCGATGTTATTGGACTGATTATTGGTATCGTTATGCTCTCAAAATTTGTGCAGATTTACAACAGATAAACACGTTGATTATTACGAAAAGCCGTATAAGGGTTTTGGATATAGGAATTGATTCAGGAATTGAATTGATGTGGGAGTTGGAGAAGCTCGAATTATCAATGTTTAACTTTGAACCCTAAATGGCGACATTATTATTTCTAACTTTTACATATTAGGCTCAAACTAATGTCAGCTTTCTTTTTTTATTTTTTAATTTATTTATTTAATGTGGACTAAAAACAGTCAACAGTTTTTATTAAACATTTTAATGAACACAAGTTTAAAATTAAAGTAACGAAATAATTATATAAGTTTGGAAGGGGTAAATCAAATTGAAATATAAAATTAAATACAATTAAAAATAAATAAAATAATAAAAAAAATAATAAATATATATTTAATTTATTTGAATTCGAATTTCTAACTTATATTATCAATTTAGTTTAAAATTAGTTTCTCGTAATATGTTGGGGACCTTAGCAAAATTTTATTAAGTAGCCGACATGTAGTGTAGAAAGTTATGCATTATTTAATTTGATTATATTTTTCAAATTAAGCAGCCGACTTGTTGGACAATTCGGTACAGCAAATGACGACTCTCTTAAAGATTAAATTATATTAAGTAGCCGACTTGTAGTGCAGGAGTTTATGCATTATCTTATTTGATTGTCTACTAAATTGAGTAGCCGACATGTAGAATACGTTGAGAAAACAACATTAGTGGGATTTGCTTTATAAGGGAAATTCTGATCTTTGATTATTGACTCTACTCAATAATAATACTTACGTAGCCGTAAACAAAAAAAAAATAAATTAAACTAAATATTACATCATTTTTATAGTGCATCCAATGATCGTTTTTATAGTTGACATTGCACTTTGGAATTTTGTGCATATATATTTTCAGTTATTTTGCTAATAGACAATGACCTCGTTTCTTTTCTCGTTGTTGTATTACATTAAACTAAATACATAAGCATATATATTTATGTAGATTAAGCATGCAGTGTTTTCTGTAATCCATAATTGAATATGAAGCTGTGCAATTGATAACAAATACATCATTTATATAGTATATAAATATAAATATACAATACATGCTTTGCGCATTTGCATTTTTGCTTATCTCTCTCTACCTTCAGAGAGAGAGAGAGAGAGAGAGAGAGAGAGTCGCTCTCTCGGTCGCGTATCAGTGGCTTATCAGTTGCCACAGTGTGGTGAGAGGGGTTCGGGGGGCAGCAACTTTGCCAACACGTCTAAAACGGCGTCTTCCACGACAGACGTGACTGAATTTGCATGTGTGGAACGCTATCACAAATCTTCAAGCTGGCCAGCAATTCACTTTGATAGCGCAATGAAATGATGATGATGACTATGATGATGATGATGATGATGATGGCCATTCCACACACACACACACAAAAGCATACTCTGAGCGAGTTGTTATTTACAAGCGATTTCCTAGTGTCATTTCCCATGCTCGCCAAAGCTGGCCAAACATTTCCGTCTGTTTGCCATTTCTCTACCCCCTCTCTCTCTCTCGCTTTCTATCTCTCCCCCTCTCTCCCCTCCCTCTCCACACCCAACTCGACATCTGACAGTTTACACCTGGCACACAGGTGACGGGTTCTCCTTTGACTTGCTTCACTGGTTCTGATTCTGAATCTGGTTCTTGTTCTTGTTCAGGTTCTTGTTCTGGTTCTGTCTGCTTTTGGAGCATGTTCTGTTTCCTTCCTATATTATTTGCTTAACGGTCGTCATTTGGAGTGCCTCAGCCGCCTGTGTCTAGGCGGAAATCTCATCTCTCCACGTCTGTCTGTCTATTTGTCTGTCTAATCTGTCTGTCTGTCTGTCTGTCTGTCTGTCTCGCAACTTCATCAGCATCTCAGTCTCCAGTCAAGTTTCAAGCTGTGCACAGCTTGGGATCTTTTTAAAAATTGGTTCACTAATTGGCCAACCAATTGAAAAAGTTCATTCAGAAGAAAATCACAACATCCACAAAAAATACCATAGTATATATAGTATTGTATTGTATTGCAATTAATTAATTAATGCTATGAATTTCTTGTCGCCCAAAATATCATTACAAATGTGTTTCAATCTATTTTGATGCGATGGCGTGACAGCAAATTTTATCGTAGTTTTTTGTTTTCTCTTTTTTGTGCTAATTTAATGGCCTTGAGGTTTATAAAAGTTTTTGGAATTTCATGTTACTGGTTTGATTGATCTTTTAAAATAAGAATTATTCATTATTGAACTTTGAATATTCCCTCAATAGCATATAAATTGCTAAATATGTGTATGCTAGAACCCTATTAAGCTACTCAATCAGAGAAAACTTGTTAATGTTAATAAATTGAGCAACTAGAATAATAATGCACTTAGTTTGCCATTATGTTTAATGCCTAATAGTTTAATATTTTTTAACTTTAATTTTTAATTAAGAGAATATTATCAATCATTATTGAGACCTCGTCTCGTCTGTGGACTCGTTTTAGTCTTGTCAGACAGTCGAACCAACAGTTGCCATGCGGTTTCTCGATTTCTGCTTTTTGCAACATATGCGAACTTTGTGTGCACTTGTCAATTCAAATATATAAAATGATTGACAGTCAGTTGGTAATGCGAAACTTGTTGAAAATTTGCTGCTACAGTCGCAAAAAAAGTTGGCCTGATTTGTATATTTTTATAAATTTATATAAACTATCTAAATTGTTGGTTTATATGAAATCTAGTAAAACTATTGTTTATTAATAATATAAACAAGAAAAAACTTTAGTATTATTAGAGCTCGTTGATTATTTTTTCTAAATTTGAGAAAAATGTTCCCTTAACTTAAAAAGAGAAATACTTGGTTCTTAGAAATATACTTGCTGAATAATAAGATGAGTTAACCACAGCGCCAAAATTATTTCGAATTTCTGAGGATAATTTGTGATTTTATTGCTGAGTGTATGCGAGGGTGGGTCGGGCATTTTGCTAATGACGCCATCCTTGTAACCCACAACAAGCCAACCCCAACGAGCAACAAGCAACAAGCAACAAGCAACGAGCAACGAGCCACGCCCTGCTGTTATCTGTCCAAGTGGATAAATCTTGTCAAGTTTCGACTATCTCGATATCTGAGGTGTATCTGCACTTTCACACGCGACAACAATAATTATTGTTGCTGTTCTTCTTGCTGTTGTTGTTGTTGTTCTTGTTCTTGCTGTGCAGTTGACAACAAAGCAACCAGGTTGTGTTGCATTTGTCTGTCTTTGTGTGTGTGGGTGTTTTGAGTTTCAACGGCTACTCGTGTTGAGCATCGAGCCAAAAGCCGTCAAGAGAAATTCTAGCCGTTTTACACGTCAAATGTGGTGATTGTTGTTGTTGTTTTTGTCGTTGTTGTTGTTGTACTCACTGCGCATGAGTGAACATTAAACCGAGCTAACCGTCTTGCTGTGCAACAAGAACAGCAGCATTAACTGCAACTGCAACAACAGCAACAACTTTGACAACAGCGTCAATTGTAAATTTTCACGCGACATGGCGGCAAATGCAACATCAGCGCCCCAAAGCGCAACGGCAACGGCAACAGCAACAGCAACAGCAACAACAGCTAACCATGCCCCACCCCTATGCCCTAACCGTGCAACACTCCCTCTCTGAAATTGTTGGTTGTAAATGATATTGTTGTAACACACACACACACACACACACACACACACACAGCTCTGCGCACTGATAGTGTGCCGCTGTCAGTTATGCTGTTGTTGGTGACGCTGTGCATGCCACAAAATGTGATGCCCCAAGTCAACAACAACAACAACAACAACAACAACAACAACAACAACAACAACAACAACAACAACAACAACAACAACAACAACATCAACAATGATGCTGCCAATAGTTGATTAACCAACGTTTGCATTAGTTGCACCTTTGGTTAAAGCTTAGCTCATAAATAGGGGCATTCTGATTGAGCCATCATCCATTGCTTATTTTTTTTCCTGTCTTCAAATTCATAATTCAAATGTCAATGGTAAAGCTAATGTTTGCATAAACCGATCTTAGATAATTTTAGATTTGGGTTCCTGTTGTTAAAGTGCAAAGCTTTTTTTTAGGTGTTCGGTTCCGTTATTGTACTATATTTATTAATATTATCAGTTTCCGTAAGTGGTGCTTAAAGAAAATATTGAATTTTGGTTGCAGTTCTGAATTTCAATCGGTTAAGTTGTGGTTCCTATTTAGGTTGCACTTTGACAAATTGTTTAAAAGAAAAATGTTGACCATTGAAGCTAAATAATATTATTTAATCCAAGTTAATGATTAGCAGTATATAAGTTTTCTGTTTGGAATATTTCATAGATGCTTAACTTTTACATATTTACTTCATTCGTTTATTCAAGCTTAATTATCTTTAAGTTAAGTTTTCTTTTTCATAGACCTTACACCGTATCTGCATACTTAATCTGTTCAAAGTCAATTGTATAGGGTATCTGCAGTTCGTACTCGTTTCGATTCCCACACCAGTTAGTCAACGTTTTGCCGTACCTCAACTAGCTGCTTTTGTTGTATTCACTGAATTATAAAAAGAACGCGCATTGTGGCCGCTTAGATTGTTGTTGTTGTTGTTGTTGCTGCCCCAGCCAAAGCAAACCCTACTTCAACCTCAACCCCCCCTTTCAGCCTCCTGCCAACCCATCCTCCTCTCGCAGCTTGGCTTTTTTAATTGGCGCACGCAAATTGCGCACATAACCTCAAAGTGTCTGTCTGCCAAGCCCACACCCAACACCCAACCTCACCCCATCTAACCCCGTCTGATGACGTTGATGATGATGATGACGTCGACAACAACAACGAAACAAAATGCGGCTTGCAGTCAATGTCGGGAAACGGGGCACGCGACTCACGAATCGCGACTCGGCTAATGAAATATTAGAAGCAAACTGACAAGGCGTCTAAAGAAGATCCCCACTGGGGGAGGTGGGCCGAAAGGGGTGGCTCAGGTGGGGTGGGAGAGGGGGTGTTCTGTTGTGCACAGCAGAAAATAATACTAGGTCTTAGTACAGTTTTATGTAACTAATTTACATGCCGTCATCTAAATTTAAAATAGAATCAAGCGATTTTTGCACTGCTAGCTATAGGCTATAGTAGTCTGATGCTGATAGTTCTGTTACACAAATTTTAGGAGCATTATAAGGCGCTTAACTGATGAGTTTAGTTTGTCATCTGTCGACTGACTGTTGCTTTGAGAGCTATATATATGATGTAGTAGTCCGATCTCGATATTCTTTGGCTGTAAGGAGTGCAATAATATGCATATTACTCAACTTTCAACAGTATGACCAAGTATTCCGATCTCAATAGTTTTTTTTACCAACTCTGAAGAGCATAGTAATACGTTTATAGGGTAAGTTTGACTTTAATATCTTGGAAAACCAATGAAGTTATTCACAAAAAAACTTATCTAATATAGTGATCCGATCCGGCTGGTGATGCTAATCAAGATTATATATACTTTATGTGGTCGGTGACGTTTCCTTCAAGCAAAATTATACCATGTGCTACAAATCTATAAAAAGAATAGATTTCTAAAATTATAATGAAAAAAAAAAGAAACAAAACTTAATTAGCTAAAAATTAAAAGTTGCTGTCAATAAGAATAATCTTAAGACCCGAAAATTTGGAATAATCTTAAGCCCAGCATTAGGCTTAAGATTGTTCCTATTTGCAGCAGCTTATTATTTTTGCAGTGTACTGGATATAATTATAGATTTGGTTGTTCTTGTTGTTGCTGTTGCTGCTTTGTTTTTGTAATAAATGAAATGTTTGAGTGGCTCTCAGCTATCTCGCCCACACACACACGCGCTGTCTCCCTCTACCACTTCCCCCTCTACCCCTCTTCCCCCATCGCCCACTCTCTCTGTCTCTCTATCTCTGCTTGTCTCTTTCGCACTCTTTAACATTAACTACTGCTGCTGCTGTTGCTTGTTTACGGAAATATTGACGCAGCACAGCAAAGCGAAGCAATGCAAAAGCTAGCGACCTCTTTATTGCCACCCCCTTTTCGCTCTGCCCCCTGCCCCCACTACCCCACCCCCTTTCCCAAGCTTACGCTTGGCGCACTTGACGCCACATTGTGCAATGTATTGACTTTTTTTTTCTTTATTTTTCTTACATTTTTTTTTACACGTGACAGGCAAGCTCTCAAGTTGTTGTCTGGCCTGTTGTCTAATTGCCAGGCAGACTATCAGTCTGTCTGTCTGTCCGGCTGTCTGCCTGCCCTGGGAGCCCCTTGTTTATGTAAACGATCAACAACTGTCGCCAGCTATCCATCATCATCATCATCATTATTTTCATTATTTGTATTATTATCAGTCAAACATAAGCTTGGCACTAATCAAATTGCAGTTTTGAACTTGATTTGCAAAACGTTGTCGGTAATTTTTTTATTTTTCTTTTGTGTTGTTTTTTTGGGCCCCACACAAACCGGTTGCAAGTTGGCAAAAACAGCAGCAGCAGCAGCAGCAGCAGCAAAAATGTTTTGGCCATAAAATGTTGTTGGCAACATTTTTTGGTAATTGTTGCGCCTGGCTAAGCACTAAATTTACAGGGCTTTTTAGCCTAGAACTTTGAGCATTTATATATTAATTTATATTTGTCATTACTTAATTTCAGTTGGACTACAGAAAAACGTTTGCTTGCAGCAAGTGGTGCACAACTAACTAATTATTGCGAGTCATGAACAATGTTGCATGCAGCTGTGTACAGTTAGAAAAAAAAAATTGCCAAAAATATAAAGATTATTCATAGTTTTTAAGAATATTATCTATTATTAAGAAATACCATAATTTTTATTTCTAAAATTAAGATAATGTTGTTTACAGGCTAGGCTTTTCTATTACAATTTGACCATTTTTTTATGAGTGTAGTTAAACATGTTTACGCCGTTTGCTAAGCGGCACTGGCCACTGAATGTGGCAGCAACTTGTTGCCGATTGGCTTTGCAACCGATTACGCTGCTGCTGTTGTTCCTGTTGCATTTGTTGCCGCCCAATGCCGCCCAGTTGCGCCTCAATTATGCCAATTGCTGTTTTGGTTTTGTGCGCCATGACCTTAAAAAGGCAACATGGAAATGTCTGCCTCTCTGTCTGTCGGGCTGTCGGGCTGTCTGTCTGTCTGTCTGTCTGTCTGCCCCACTTGCCACCGATTGCTGCCTGCGCCTGCAGCTGTTTGATGTGCGTCTCTCGCCGGCGTCTCGAGTTATGCAATTGGTTTTTTAGTTTTTGTTTTGTTGCTTTGTTGGTTAAATATCTTAAGTGGTTTTAGACAACATGGCTAAGAAGGTTGCCAATGCGCATGAAAAGCCAAACGCATTTGTTGACCCACTCAGTCAGGCAGCAGCAACAGCAGCAACAGCAGCAGCAATTTTCCATTTTCCGCAGTCGCGCATTTTCAAGTTAATTACGGTGCACATTGTTGTCATTTCGGCGTCAATTTTGTGACTCACAATTCCGGCGACAACCTTGCCAAAATCTCTTAGCTGGCTTGTTTGTTTGTTTGTTTGTTATAGCCAAGCCACAGCAACCAATAACAACTGCATACCAAACAACTACCAACAACTCATGCAAAATTCTTTGAAAAAAAACCAATTTCGTTTGAAAAACTCATTTTTTTGTTGCCTTATTTATTTTGCTGTCGCCGCCGTCGACGACGCACACACAAAAATTTTCTTAAAAAAAATAAATGGTAAAAAAATTGCTAGCAGAAATTGCAATGAAAACTCAACGACATATAATAGATGTGGGCGTGGCCAAAAAAGGCGAAGCCAACAACGTTGACGACAACAAGCGACAAACAATTTTGACTGCCAACAACCAAAATGCCAACAACAACAACAAAAATTATATATACATAAATTTTTTCGAAAAAATATGCCGAAAGTGCAAAGAAGCCAAATATTTGTAATTTATGGGAATTTCACTTGTCGCTACCTGTCAAACAGGGCATATTAGCTGGGTCCTTAAGAAGGTACATAGGTGAAGAAATGAATAGATTTTAGCAGCTATTTAATATGCCAGAAAATTGCCATTTATTTTTTAAATTTTCTATTTTTTATTAAATAAGAACTAAAAAAAAATCCACAGTTTTTAAAAAGTGTACTTAAATAAACATTTTTAATTGAAGTTACAAATTAAATTATATAAAAAAAAAATTAAAAAAAAAACAAAAGGATATAATAAATAATTAAATCGGGATGAATTAAAATGTAAAATGACCCAGTATTTAATGCACTTTATATTTATTATATAATTAAAAGGCAGAAATTAAATTTAAAGTCATGAATTAAATTTATAATTGATAAAATAGAAAATATAATAAATAAATATATTGTGGGCATTCAAATGTAAAATGGCTCAATATGTTTTGAAAGGATTGGGAAAACCCAGAAAAACCCCAAATCAAAATTGAGACACCAAATCAAAATAAGAGAGACCGAAAAGAGAGGCAAATCTGTGATCTTTAGGTATATATATGTAGTACCGTCCAGAATTTTGACATTTTTCCGTTGCGCCCCCTTTCGATTTTCATTTTTGTTGGCTTGTCAGCAACAATTAGCTGTCGTCTTTGGCATCGTTATGTGGCTTTTGCTTGAAAATAGGCAGCAAATAAATCAAGTTTATGTGTGAACTGGCAAAATAGGCAACAACAAAAATAACGAAATAAAACAAAAATCATAGCTAAGACAGCTCGTGCTAGAAACAAGTACCGTTATTCTTAGCCCCATTCAATCTATCCGTCTAAACTAAGCACACACATTGCGTATACGTTATGAGTGCTCAGCTTTTTTTTAGTAAAAGATACGCTTCAGTTTTCTTTTTGCATTTGATGTTATATCTTTGCATGCTTTATGCGTTTTACGCTTTATCTACGGCAATTTGTTGGGCTCTATCGTTGGACATTAATCGTTGGTAAAAAAGGCAATTAACCTATGATTGCCCCAATGCATTTGCAGACCCCTTTTGCTTTGCTAATTTTTAATGATGCGTTTTTGCAGAAACAGCCTTTAATTTTTAATTGCAACGCATAGCAAATATTGACAAAAGTGCGTGACACTCTTAACCACCCCTTTGGCCCCACGACCTCAGACAACTGGAATAAAGAATCATGCGAAGTGCTGGCATGACAACAATGAGGACAACCCCTAGGCAAACATCTTCTTTCACTACTCTTTACGCACACACACACGCACACACACACACACACACACACACACACACACACTCATACATAAAAGCCACTAAAAGCCAACCCCAAAAGACAAAAGTAAATTGCGTTGCTTTCAGGCAAGAAAAAAATAATAGAAATGCGTAGAGCCAGAGACAAAGCAACACCTTGAAACGGAGGGGTTGCTTGGAATCTATTCTACACATAAATACATATTTATTTATATATATATATATATAGATATATATATATATATATATATTTATTTGTGCGTCGTTAGCTCGCTCGGAGGGTCGTTTATTTTTTTTATGTAATGTTCACACACTTTTGAAAAGCTCCACGATTTTTAGATTTGAGTTTTTAGGTATTTGACCTAACCTAACCTAGCGAAATACCCTGGGACAAGTTGAGATTACAGCGATTTGACATTATCTTATGGAATGTAACCATTAAAATAACAAATTTTATCTATTTGGGAAGACTTCTAATATATATTCCAAGTATTTTGTAGGTTTGTAATATACTAAGAACTTGCCTAGAAATTAATGCCCCTATCACATTTTGAATTGGTTTGAATTTAAGCTGCAACGATTTTTTGTTAAAAGCAACCTTTTTTCCCCATTAACCTAAACCATAAATAATCAATTTTATCGCAATTTTTACTTACTATATATTGTCACGTATTTATTTATGTAAGTTGTCAACTTTTTCTTTATGTTCTTTTGTAACTGTAACTGGAAAAACTCCACTTCATCAGGTCTATAATTGAGCAGATTTTTAGAATATGTCAGTCGGGTTTGAATTAGTTAAGGTTTCCATATTTTTGTTGTTTTTATTCACTCGCAGAATTGTTTTAAATGGGGGATTTAAGCCATAAATAACCGATTTGATGAGTTTTACCCCAATCTCTGATTTCAATAAGTTTATACTTTATTACATTTATATTTTTCTAAGTTCTCAACTTTTCTGCATGCTCTCTTCTAACTTCAAGAATGAACCTCGTGCCGGATGGTCTGTCACTTATATAATTTCCTTATAAAGTGCTTAGCTTAAGGCATTCCGCTGCTGCTGTTATTATTATTATTGTTGGGGTAGGAGTTGTTTTCTTTTTGTTCTTCAGGTAGTCCAACGAAGTGCGTAACGCAGTTGAGACCCTCGCTGTTGCCGTCAACTTGTGCTTCCTTTTCTTCTACTTCTACTTCTACTTCAACTTCTTCTACTGCCATTGTGCTCCTTAGCTTAAAGTTCATCAACTTTTCCCTTTCCCCCGCCGCTTTTTGCGTGCGTTGAGCATGTCGAATTTATTAGATTTTTGCACTCGCTTTAGCATTTTATCCTCACATGAGATCTGCAGAGACACACACGGTTGCTTGTTGCCAGGCGAACCCTAACCGCTGTTACCCTTCACTGTCACCCCTTCAACCCCGCCGCCCCTCTCTGCCAACATTACTGTGCTCATTCACGATGCGTGTTAAAGCCCTAACAAGGCAGCGTTGCCAGTTGTGCTAGAGAGACCAATGTTCAATAAATGCGACTTGGCAATGTCTACAAAATCCTTGAAAGGTTAAAGACTTATCCATGCAGGACATGATGACGTCGTCATCGTCATCGTCTTTGCCATCGTTGTCGTCGCCGTCGTCGTCGTCGTCGCTGAACTCGTTTAGTCGAACCTGCTGCTGCGGTCGCTGCCCCTGGCCGCCTTCATTCGCTGCCCTTTTGCTTCCTTTTGTTAGACGACGACTGCTGCTGCTGCTTTTGCTGCTTCTGCTTCTGCAGTGTTGCCAACATTTTGCAAGAAAAGCTATTTTTTTGGAAGGAAACGAAATGAGAGCAGACTTTACATATCTTATCGTTCACAAAAACACTTGTAGAGATTATTTTAATTTTGTCGTGAAGCTTGTAACGCATTAAACAAGACGTCTTCGATTCCATAAAGGGTATATATTTCTGGATTAGTATATTTTTCTTTTTAATTGAAATTTTCTTCGATTTATTTTTAATTCCAGTGGAGTTTTCTTTGAAGCGAGTTTAGTCTACAACAATCTAGTGGAGAGCAGTAATATTTTTCATTTATTATCAATTTATTAGTTGAAGCAAAATTACCATCATAGCTAAATTTAGCTTGTTATTGTAGCTTGCTTTTTTTAATTAACAAAATACATTACCAAAATAACTTAGTTAAACAAAATCTAAATTAACGCTTCTGGCTGATTTTTGATTAATCGTGTATTCAGACATTAAAAAATGCTAGATTTGATGGCATTGGCAACACTGCTGCTGCTGCTTCTTCTGGTGTTTCTGTTGCTGTTGAGCCAGGAGAGCGAGCCATGCCAAGCCATTGTTATTTTTTCTTGTTCTTCTTGCCACTGCTGTGGCGCTCAAGTTCCTTTCAATGACAATGCGTTCGTTTGCCGTTGCTGTTGCTGCCTCTGCGTGCCAATTGTTGGGGCAACTTGTCGTCATCGTCATCGCTTGCCACATACACCGTTGTTGCCCTCTTTGGTTATTTCGTTCCTCGGTGCGTTGTACTCATCAAACGTTGCTGCTTTTGCTTCTACTTCTGCTCCAGCTCCAGGTCCTGTTCCCTGTTCCCTGCTCGTTGTTGTTAGTGCTCCCTTCTGCTGACTTGGCTTTCATTAGGGACGCACCAAATCCTATTTGTTTTTTTGTATGTGTGAGTTTATGTGGCAGTCACGCGTTGGGGTTGCACTTTCCATTCCAGCAGCTTCAACTTGCAGTTGCGGCTTGCAACTTGCAGCTACAGTTAGCCATTCCTAGCTGCCATTATAGACATGGGCACGTGTCAAAAGTCATCTTTTTTGTCTTCCACAAATGCAGTTTTGCACACAATTTATCATGGGATTTAATTGACAGTTAAATCGGATGCTTAATCTTAATTTTCTGCTTAAACTCAAGTCAAATGTGGTTTCAATTAAAGTTCAATTAGGTTTAGAAAACAAATGAAAAGTGAATTAATCATTTAATATGATTTATTACTGCTAGGTTCAGATACAGCTTATATGACCTCAAGAAACGCGATGTGCCCCATCGCTATATCACTACAAATTTGGATTAACCCAAATTCTTATCATTTTGCCGATTTAATTTTCCACAAAATTAATTTTTACCCCCTTTTATTATTAGTGCCTATGAATCACATTCTTAATCAAAGAGTCATTTAAATTGATGCTATGCAGTGACTAATTCTTATTTTCCAATTTTTGTGTGTGTGTTTTTTTTTTAATGATCCTTGTTTACTTCGATTTTTGATGGTGTGCTGCAGCTGCCGCTGCTGATGAATTTTAATATCCTTAGTTGATTTGTTAACAAATAAACAAGTTTATTTGGCAGATATGCATAAAAATCGATAGAAATGTGATTTATGTGTTGTGTCAAAAGCCAAAAGCATAAATTGCTGCGTAAATAATGCTAGCGACTTTAAGATGATGTTGTTGTTGTTGTTGTTGTTGTTTATTGTTGCTGTTTATTGTGGCTCTGTGTGTTGTGTATCTGTTAGATACTTTGGCCAGCTGTGAATTAGTGCCGACGCCGTTGCCTCTGAATTAATGCCGCCAACATAAATTATAATTTAAGACAATTTTAATTAAAACATTTCGCTGGGTTTTTCATATTTAACGGAGAGGGAGAAGGCGCGTCTCTCTTTTCGTCTGGTTTTCATATTTACCACCCCATATAGAAGGAGAGTGAGAGAGAGAGAGAGAGAGTGAGAGAGAGAGAGGGATAAGGCGGGTCTCTCTTTTCTGTCTGGTCTTTCATTAGCTTTGCTTGCTCTTTTTTTTTTTTCTTTTTTTTTTTTTTTGAAAATTTGCCTTTTGCGCTTGTCTTGCACGCACTTGCTGATAGCTACATATATTTATGTACATATGTATATATTTATGTGTGTATGTATTTATGCATATTATACACATTGATATATTTATTTTTTTTTTCTTTGCTCCCACTTGGCTGTCGCCAGTTGCTGCTGCTTTTGCTGCCTGCTGACAATTGGCCAAGCGCCAATGATTTTAATACATTTTTCTACTGTCATTGGCTTTTGCTTGTTTTGTGCTCGCAACGTGCAGCACTTTTATTATATATCTTTTCTTTTATTATATTTTTGGTGTGTTTTTCATTTATTATTTACTTATTATATTATATCTATATATTTGTTGCTAAACTGTAGCTGCATACAATGTTGTAATGTGTAATAAATTTCTTAACAATCTTAACAATATTTAATAAATATTTGCAGTAATAATTTGCATACGTATATATAATGTGAACAAATTGTTTTGATAAAGAAAAAAATATACATTTTTAATGGGTACATCAAATGCTGTTATTTTCCATATTATTACTTGTTTCTTATGCAAAAATGATTTTGCCTGGACAAATTTGAATAGAAAATAGTTGCCAAGGTCATAGACGAAGACAACACAAAAAAAAAACGCTAATTTTTAACGAGATCGATTCAAAAAGGGAATTGCCAAATCATAATAAGCGTTTGTCAAAACACTTTCTTAACAGCTCAAAGAATGGCTAATATTTCAAAATGGCTTAAGTTACTGAATCTTGTTAACTTTTTTTAAACTATTTTTAAGAGCTCCTTAAAATACTAAAATAGAATAAAATAATTACGTACAGGTTTTTGCAACAGAAATTGAAAAAGATTAACTTTTCCTTTGCCAAAACTATTTCTTGGCTTACAGCGTATTCTTCTAGTCTTTACACTACTTGACTTCATAGTTATATCTATTTGTATCGCTGGGGTCTGGGCTCTAGTTATTGTTATTATATTTGCGTTTTCACACATTTTTTTTTGTCGTCGTTCTTGTTTTTTTGCGGCTGTTTTTTATTTGCTTTTTGCTTATCGCAGAGTTTTATTTTTGTCTGGTCGGCGCGATGTCGTCGCCGTTTTTTTTCTTTCTTTCTATTATTCGTAATTATTTTTTACTCATTATGATTTTTTTTTGCGTTTTTTTTGGTTGATAACAAAACTAGCGCTTTTTGTAGTAGTTGTGGTTGTTTCTTTTTCATTATTATTTTTTTGAGCTCTTGACGATCCCTGGGGCCGACCACACACGCATTTCATTGACAAAAGCCAACGCACCCTCCACCCAGCTGGAAGGTCAGCACAAGATGTCATCAAGCTGCCAAATGGGCCGCATCGTCATAAGCATCATCAGCATCATCAGCATCAACAGCATCAACATCAACATCATCATCAACATCATCTGCTGGCATCTTTGTCACACACAGTCGAAAACTAATTATGCGTGTCAAGGAGCATTGTGGCATTGTGGGCCAAAACTCACTGAACTGTGTTGTGTGGGCGCTTAAGATCAATGGGCAGATTAACCAGAAATGGAGAAGAAAAAACAAAAAAAAAAAATAAACTTGGAACATCATTCGATTATGTTTATGCGGACCAGTTCTTATCAATATGGGAATTTCCAGTAGCTTGCACATGTTGGCATTTTCAATTGTTATACAAAATGACCATCGCAAATTTCATAGTTTCTTATCGGCGAACTTTGAAATTTGGTTTGATTAAACTGTGTCTATATAATAATAGCACACGTGGATTATGTTTTTTTTATATATTATTTTTAATGTCTCACATTTCAAGTGGGCTGTTGCCAATGTTCCCATTTATCTGGTGGCAATGTGTGCCTTTTGTTTACCTTCTTTTTTGGATTTAGCAATAATAATATACAAATTTAGATTCAGTTCAAAAAGTTAGTGTTCAAGGCTGATCATTATCAAATTGTTTTCTTTTTATAAGCTCTTGTTGTAAGTCTAATGAAAAGAGAATATATCAAATAAGCTGTTTAATCAACTTATTATTAACTAGTCTTATATAATTCAATACTCAAGATCAGCAACTAATTTCCGCTCATTCTTTCAATTGCAGGTATGTAGAGACAATTGCAACTCTTAAGGGACAAACCAAGACGCAAACGATGCAATTCGTGCAGGGCACTTAGACTACTTAAGTAGATATAAATTACACTCCACTGTGGAGACACTTCACCAAGAGTCCAGTGTGTCATTCATCTATGCCAATGGTTGTTGTTGTTAGTTGTTTGCTGGCTGGCTCGATTTGCAAAATAGCAACAGCAACAGCAACAGCAAAATGCAACTGCAACTGCAACTGCTTTTGGCCATCGTCGTCTTCTTGTTCAACTTGGCTGTCGTCTTTTGTGTCATTTGCACAAAATGACAGTTGGACCTCGCACATTTCCGGTTCTAAATGCGTAAGTCTAGTCAAATTAAGGCAAAACTTTGTTGTGCTTGTTGCGCCACAGCGCAAGATAAATGTCCGCGAAATCTTTTTTTCTTTTTATTTTCTTTCAAGCTTAGCCAAACAACATCTATGCAGCATCCATCTCCAACTGTCCAGCTGTCTCTCTCTCTGTCTGTCTGTTCGACTATCTGCCTGTCTGTCTGTCTGTCTGTCTTTGTGGCTCTGTGACATGCCTGGCACTTAGTGCAAAACACCTGCTCATCTACCTTCCTGCCTCTTGCTTGTTGCGTGCAACCGTTGCAATTAGATAAGCAGAAATTGTTATGTTGACATTAAAAAATAAACGACAGACAAGATAAAAGCATACGGCATAAAAAAAAAACTAAACATAAGCAGCATATCAAAAGATGACTCAAAACTTTTGAAGAAATGTATCTAAAGCAACTTGAATATAATTTCGAATTTTGCTAGCGTCTCAATTTTATGCATTTATTCTTGGTATGGGTTTATAGCACTTTTTTTTGAGTCTAGAATTCTTTATTCAACAACAAATCAAAAGATAACTCAAAAATCTTGAAGTAAAATAACTGAAGCAACTTGAATCAATTTTGCTAGCGCCTAACTACTCAATTACATTCATTTAATCTTGTGAATTTTTCGCCTTTTTTTATAAGATTTATTTTATTATTCGTTGCAACATTGTTGTAGCTTAGCTGCTATGCCACAGCTGGCTTAAAATATACATATATATTTATATATATATATATGTATATGTTTAATTCCTTGACCAAGTGATCAATAAACATCCCAGTTGCAACCTGAACACCTGAGTTGTGCTGCAAATCTTTTGGGCAAACAGCAAGCAAAGCAAACAAAAAATAAAAAAATAAAATACATTTCTCAACATGTCGTGTGGCATTATTTGCGCTCAAGTGCAACTCGGATGTCAGCTCAGGACTCCACCTCTCTCTCTCTCTCTCTCTCTCTCTCCCTCCCTCTCACTCTCTTAGCTCCTTCTCTTTCTCTATGTGTATATGTAGCTCGCGCTGTCAGTGAGTGAAGCGCGTTTGCAATTAGTTTGCAATTGGGCCGTGAGACTAATGCAAAAGCCGCCAGCTCATTAAGCCAGACACCAAGCCAGCAAACATCAAAAAGCAACCACAACAACAACAACAACAACGATAACAACAACAACAATAATTATAACAACAACAGCAACAGCGTCAACAAATAATAACAACAACAACAATTTGCAGCAACACCTCGCTTAAAACGTGAAATACACGAAATGAAATTACAAGTTCCGCTTTTTGGCTTCGTATTCGGTTTTCGGTTTTCAGTTTCGGCTCTTTTACGACCACATTTCGTCGGTTTTGCTGTTTTAGTAACCCAAATGTTATTTCTCCTTGTTGTTAATGTTGTTGTTGTTGTTGTTGTTGGTGTAGCTTACTGTGTTGACGGAGCTTTGCCCGCGGCTAGCCGCATTTGTCTTAAAGTACCAAAGCGTTGATAGTGACTGCTGATGATCATAAATATCATCATGATTATTATGCGGCACAGTGTGGCAAGTGTGCTAGCTAAATCTTAAGTTAAACTTAAAACTTGATAGAAATTAATGAAACTTTCTTCTTAGTTATAAAAAGGAATACAAAAAAAGAGAGAGCAGCATGTCAAACAGAATACTCTTTGGATTCCTAGTTCCGCTGTAGGTTTCAAATTGTCTAATATAAATCAATTAAAATGGGCAATTACAGAGAAGTATATCTAGTATTTTATTACACATGCTAGTTAGCCTATTAACCACTGTGCGTACCGTGGTGCTCTGTCAATTGACGTCGGCATTTGGCGGTCGCTGCGTGTGGCTCTCTCAAAGCAGCGTTTAAATGTTAATAATTTTTATTGCCGCTTCGTTGTTGCCGACATTGTCGCCGGCACTGCTGTTTGCTTTGTGATTGTTGTTGTTATTGTTGTCGCTGCTGTTGCTGCTGCTGCTGCTGCTGCTGTTGTTGTTGTTGTTGTTGTTGCTGTTGCTGTTGTCGACTGGCCCGGGCCGATGATAATGCTAATGGCGTTCGTTTGTTGGGTCATTGTCTGGTCATTGGCCGCGACGAGTCGCTAAAAAGCGACAAAAGTTTTGCACACATCAAAAGAAGGTGACTGACGGACAGACGGACAAACGGACAGACGGACGGACGATGACTGAAAACTGGCGACAAAGTCGACGCCAAGCTGAAGTTGAAGTTGAAGTTGGACTCGCAACACGATTGATGAATTATGGCCAAGCGTTTGTCTTTCAATTTATTATGCCTCATGCCGCATATTGTGGCAAGCGCAAATTTTAGTCACGAGCCATAAAAAATGAGATAGAAAAAGAGAGAGAGAGAGAGAAAGAGAGAGAGATAGATAGATAGATAGAAAAACAGGCCATATCAAATGCAAAAGGTTCAAAGTTTTTGTGCAATTTGACATTGATTTGAGTTTCCGCAAATGCAAAATGGCATTTGGTTAATTCAAATGCACAACAAGAATAACAACAATTCAGCGTGTCAATCACAAACTGCACTTGAAAAACAAAAACAAAAACAAAAAAAAAAAGCAAGTCGCCTAGAATGCAATTAACAAATCAAAGCATAGAGATATATATTCAAATATTCAGATACATAGATATATAGATACATAGATACATAGATACATTGATACAGAGATACAGAGATACAATCAACATCAGTCAGAGTGCGCTGGAAATTAGCGTTACAATTAACAGTCGCACCAGCTGTCAGTCAAACTCGCAGTTGATCAGTTTTATTTCTGGCGGCAACTTTGGGCTTGTTGAATGTGGCCTTCGCAGTGTGGCAACAATGTGCACAGCATTCAACCAATAAGTATACGTTTTTCTATCTAATCGCGCCAACTGATCTCAAGATACGAACTCAACTTAACTTAACGCGACTCCAACGCAACTCAAGCAGACTCGATTCAATCTGACTTGACTGGACTTGAATTCTCGTCTTGTCTTGTTTGCTTGTGAAAATCAAAGCATTCATTGATTTTTGCAACAACAGTTTCAAGTTCAGTTCATCATCAATCAGCCATGTGACAAGTGGCAGCGATATATATATATATATATCTGTATACTATATGCATTTAAGAAATCAGACTCAACGACTTGAACAATGCACTCTACTCTGCTCTAATTTAAAAGGCGTACAAATATGATCTTAGTACAATTTAGTCAATTTGAATTTTCATCGCCATTATTTTATTAAGCATCTGCTCATATAAAATATTGCAATTGAACTCTTGCAGATATTTTCTCTCATTCATTTTATAACCCACATATACCTATTGACGTCACTTAAATTCCAAAATATTCTATGTCTACCAATTTTTGTATGGCTATGATGGTTTCATTATTACACTAATATTGTTGAAAACGTTGCCTGCCAATTAGACCGACGAATTAAGCAAATTAACCAAATGTTTATGGCATTATACCAAAGTCTTAGCCGGATCATAAATGTCGTATGCCATATATAGACATAATTCGCATGCTTATCTCACCATTAGACGACAATAATATAACATAGAAAGGTATAAGTGGATTACAATACAAATGTGTTGAAGAAGATGGGAATTTAATCTGATTAAATAAAATACAACGTAAAAAGCTGCTAATCAAGTGTTTAATATAATTATTATAATGTAACAAACCGCTTATTATAGGTAATATAACCCGACGATTTAAATCCGCGAGCGCGTGCAAAGAGCCAGAGGTGCAGACAGTCACTCAGTTAAACAGTCAATCAGTCAGTCAGTCATTCATTTAGTCAAACAATCAGCTAATTTAACAGCACGTCTAGCCCATAAATTGTTGCCATTGAGCAAAAATTGCTGACCAGACTTGCCTAGAAATGTTTGCTAAACTATCGCAATGTTCATAACTGAATATACATATATATATATACATATATATATATATATATATGTATATGCAGCTACTTCTAGTTAGTTAGACAGTTGAACAAACAGACGATCGGTCTGTGTAAACATCAAAGCCAGATAGGTACTAATGTCTGGGGCCTCCATGTCTGATCTAAACGCAAAAAAAAGAAAAAAAATATTGATAGACAGATCCATAGATCGACGCAAATTTTGATTTGTTGCCTCTTTTTTCACGCAGTTTTCCATCAAAGTGCAAAAATAAACACAAATCGAGAGAGGTACAGTCACAGACAGGGAGACAGAGACAGCAATAGCGATAGCGATAGCGATACCTAAAGAGAAGTATTCCAAAACAATGAGCTGTGGCCTTTTCTAATTATTCTTTGTATACTCTGAGGTCGATGGTATAAGGGTATATTGGTTGGTGTCTGTCTGTCCGCTCGTCTGTATGAAAAGTTGATTTTTTCGACAGCCTTGAAGCTAGAGAATCGAAACTTGGAATACCTTTGGATAAGATCGAAATCGCAAATCGATAATCCCTCATATCTCACAAAATTTTAAGTTTGGAGGTGTATTAGTTAGACAAAATTTGAATATATAGTCGTCAATGTGTTTAAATTTTGGAGGGATATGAAAACCTAATCTTATCGATAGTCGAAAATCGATACAAACACATAAAACCATAATTTTGAAATGGAAACAAATTTCTTGCGACTTCTCCTGTAGTTTGTAAGATAGACTCTCCAAATTTAAAAGGTGCATTGATGTTACTGCTAACAGAGTATTCCACAGTCGGTAAGGTTTTCATTTCTTTTTTTGCTTGTTTGCTTAGCTAATTTATTTTCGAATATGATGTAGAGCTTTTTAAAATAAACAACGGGCAACGACAATAATAACAACAACAAAAAACTTTGACAGCGACAAGAAACAGATAAAACCACAGACAAAAAGAGAGAGAGAGAGTGAGTAAGGGGGAGAAAGAGCCAGATAGTGTGTGAGAGAGGAGAGAGAGAACAAGCTTCTCGTCCTTGCACTTTTAACAGCGATTAGAGACGTGCATTGACTGATAACCCGAGTTCGATGAACAGCAGTAGATACTCAAGGTCAATTATTGAGCCGCAGTTTAGTTTTTTTTATATATAATTTTTTTTGGCCAAATCCACTTATATAAATAACCCATTGTTCTTGCGTGTGTTTTTTTCGGGTACTTTTCCGCCATTCACAACACGAACACCAAATACTAATCGTAATATTGTGAACCCGTGGTCCAGGTGCTAACTAACAATGGCGCTAATGAATGACACGTTTGCAAACGTGTCAACTTCAATTTGCCCCGCTGCAGACAACATGCAACAAGCTCGTGGCCCCCAAAAACCTATACATGAAATTATGGTTAGCAGGGCGGAAGGGAAATTGTGCAAAATGAACATTTTTGGCAATCAAAATTGTCAATAATTACGAAAGATCTATTTGATTGGCGCGCTGTTGACATTTTTGTTTGACTGATGTAATGAAAACAATTTTTAGAAATGAAATTTTTGTGGCTCTTTTCTTTTACAATAAGAAGAAAGTTATGTTACAATACAATTTCAATCGAAGAAGATGAAATCATCACACAAAGTATATATTGATATATTTAAATAAATGCTGGAAATGTTGTTGTAAATATATATTTCTAGTATGCATTTTGAATATATTTAAATTAATGCTTGAAATTTTGTAGATGTATATCGCTTGCATTAATTTTGAATATATTTTGTTCGATACATTTTTTGGGGCTTGTTGTATGTTGTAAATATCAATTTCTAGTATAAATTTTGTATATATTTTGTTAGATTATTTTTTTTTGTGTTTTGTTTATAGTTTCTCTTATGTACGGAAATACTTGTATTTAAACGAAGGCATTTAAAAAATTTATAAAATGAACTCAGCTTAGTCAAAGTCACTTTAAAATGTTAATTTTTAAAAGGCTCTTTTTTCTAAGTAAACTCAAATTAATTGCTTATTTAGAGTTCTCTAAAAACATATTTGCCAAAATCTGTTTGAAATGTTGTAAATATATTTATAAATTTTGAATATATAAAGAATCAATTCAGTTTCACATTCAAATTATAGTTTCTGGAGTTTCTTTTTTTTTTATTAAACTTAAATTTATTGCTTATTGCAACAACTTTTTACAACAACACTTGCCACACTGTGCACATTGTTTTGCTATCTTGCTAACAAAGTGCGATAATCAATCGACAGGCGACAATAACAAGTGATCGATGACGTCATTAAGTGGCGCATATGTGTAGCAGCTGGGGGTGGTGGCTAGGTCAAGCTTGTGTGCGTGTGTGCGAATGTGAACGCTAGGTGGCGCTAACGCCTTTGTCTAGACATTGTTTTGACTTTTAAGCTTGCGCTATGCTAATTGATTTTCCTTGATTTCATTGTTTTTTTTTGCTGCTACCATTTTACTTTGTGGTTGCTGCTGCTGCTGTTGTTGTTGTTCTTTCTGGGTGTTTGTCTAATTTGAAAATTGCAATGGCCATCGCCACAGTTTGTTGTTGTTGTTGTTGGTGCAATTGCAGCTTTCCTCCCCATTTTGCAACTCACGCACATTCAATTTGCAGCACCGTTCTAACTGTAAACACGACTCGTCGTCGTCGTCAGCAGCAGCGTCGTCATGTCTGGTCTAGCTGTGAACACACACACACACACACACGCCCCCCAGAGTGTGCGAGAGTAAGGGGGGCGTGGCATGTCGGGGGCGGGCAACGAACTCAGTTGCTGGCTGTGGCTCCTCGACATGAATATGAAACGTATGCAAAATGAAGGGAAACGCGTGCAACTTTTGCAATTTACGGATTGTGGCTTCATGCAAGAGAGAGAGAGAGAGAGAGAGATAGAGACAGAGAGACAGGGACAGAGGGTGTCAAGCGATTTGTTGGGGCTATGTACACTGACAGAAATTTGTACTGTGAAGCAGATGGCAAAGTGAAATTAAAAATCATATTGAAACTTAATGAAAATGAGACTTAATTTTAATTTTTTCAATTTAATGTTAGTTTGTTACATTTTGTTTTGTTTCTAAAATTGATAAACTGAATTGAAAATTGAATTTTTCTTTATTTAGATTTTTTTTGTTTTTATAATAAAATAGCTGAATTAAATATAAAATATCTGAATTCAACTTATTTTTTTTTCTTTTAAATACGTTTAAATTTCTTTTTGAGATTATCTTAAAATTATTTTCTTAAATTTTGTTGTTGTTTTTTTTTTATTAAATTGGATTTAAAGTGGAAATTTCTTCTTTTATTATGATTTTTTTGTTATAAAATGGTTAAATTGAATAGAAAATTGAAATTTCTTACGGTGAATCATCGCTTAGTGTTGAGCTTTTAGCATTGCCTGGGGCTTTTTTTGTCACATGGCATTGGCTTGTCAAATCTTTGTGCCTCATCCACCGCCCCCGCGACCCCCTCGCCGCTTGCATGCATAATTGTTATTGTTGCTGCTGCTCTGGGTCGCTTTATTTATTTGTGCAGCATTTCATGTATTTTGTTATGCACAACAACAACAACAACAACAACAACAACATCAACAAACTGAAGAGCATTAACTGACAGCAGTAACTGTGCTGCTGCTGCTGCTGCTGCTGCTGCTGTTGTTGCTGATGCAGTTGCCGCTTTGGGGCACAGCTTCAAATTAATTGGCAAATGTGCTGGCAACATGGCAGCTTCGTTGTCATTAGGGGCAGCATGGGCGTGGCAGACCCAAAATCCGTTTTGTAAACATTATTTATCATTTGCATGGCTGCTGTTGCTGTTGATGTTGCTGCTGTTGATGTTGCTGCTGTTGATGTTGCTGCTGCTCTATCGCTCTTTCACACTCTCGCTGCCTGTCTGTCTGTCTGTCTGTCTGTCTGCGTGTCTCTCTGTGTGTGCTTTGTACCCTGGGGCACTCTTCTTATTTATTTGCGTTATTTATTTCTTGGCGTTGCTTTCGCTTTTGGCAGCGCCAGACGCCAATGTTGTTGTTGCTGCTGTTGTTGCCGTTGTTTGCATTTGTGACAAAAATAAATGCGCTGGCATTAATTTGCCGTCTGCAATTTTGCCTGCATTGGCCAGACCCTGCTCCTCCCCGCTCTTCCCCCCTGTTTGGCACAACTCTTTGGCTCTTGCTGCAATCGGAAATTCAAGCGAAATGCAAATGTTTGACAACGAACTTTTACCCAGCTGCTGTTGCTATTTGTTGTTGTTGCTGCTGCTGTTGCTGCTGCTGCTGCTGCTGGCTGAGTCAGCGCATCACAAAGCACTCGTATTGAGTAAGAGCAATAAGCAATGCAAAATAGAATTATAGAGTCTAGACTTTAGGCCCGAGATGCGCTTTGCAGTTGCTCAAATTTCGTGGTTGAGCTTAAAACAGTGTCCAAAAACTAACTAAATAATTCGAATAATAAAAATTGAAAATTAAAATAATCAAATAAAATATCAAATAATAAAATAAAAGAACTAAAGACACATAAAAAGCAAGCTGCATCTACAGAAATACTTAAATATTATTATTATAAAAAATTTGTGTAAATAGCAAGTTTATTTTAAACAAATTGTAATCATTCTATTCTTTCAGATTTGATTTATTTTTATTTATTTATGTTGCACTATGCTGCACTATGCTGCACTATGTTGCAAGTTTCGCTCCTGGCAGTCACCACATGATGAACCGCAAATAATAAATTACAATCAGTTGGATGTTGTTGGGGTTAAGCGATAGAACAAATAACTTTAAAGGCAAAAGGCAACCACTTGCTTTGAGGCCTTTTTGGCCAGGACAAAGTTTGTGGTGTGCAAAAGGCTTTAATGACTTTCAAAGGTGTCAGCCAAGCAAACAAATTTGGTCCGCAAAGCAAAGGCAAGCAGCAGTCAGCCGAGTGCGGCAATGCGTCAACTGCCGCCATTGGCTGTGCATACACGTGTAAAGTCAAAGCAACAGGCCAACATGCCAACAGGCCAACAACAGCCAACAAACCGGGCCAACAAACCAAGCAACCGCAATAAGCCAAAAGCAAAAGCAAAGCGAATCAAATCAAACAATGCCAAAGACAAAGAGAATAATATTTAAAGAGTTGTGCATATGCTTTGACAGACTGTCACTCACTCACTCACTCAGTCAATCAATCAATCAATCAATCAATCAGTCAGTCACTTTGTGCAGTCATCAGAGTGATCAGCTGTATTAAATCTTTAAATTAATCTATCGCTATCCGCTATAAAAGAAACTATCATATTATTGGGTTTAGCTTTTGAATATGCATATATCCATTTATCTATACATGTATATATATATATATATATATATATATATATATATATATATATATATAGATATTAAAGTATTGAGCTTTATGCTCAAGACACTTGTTTTCCACACTCATTATCAGTTGACAGCAGCTTTAGTTTAGTTTAGTGTAGTTTATAAACAAATTAAATATGTTAAATCTTCAAATGCTGTTATTATTTATATTATTACTGATCATATTTATATCATGCTATTTATTGCTGTTCATATTAAGTTATTTATTACTGTTCACATTTAGGTATTATTTTTCTGTTCATATTCAGTTAGTTTTGTAGTTTTCATTAAGCATACGCAGTGAATACCATCAACGTAAATTGATGTGAGTTTTAGATGTGAAAATATGAAATATCTACGTATGTATTTTTCTCCATAGGGACAGAGCTGACAAAAGCGTATTCTAGTTGATAGATAGGTGGCACAGGATGAACTATGTGGCAGGCAAACAAAAAAGTTAGCACCAAAAACAACAACAACTGCGATTTCTGACAAAGAGCGTCTCTAAGTGTGTGTGTGTGTGTGTGTGTGTGTTTGACAAAATTTATGAAAATAACAGCAGCAGCAACTACTTGCAGAAACAACAACAACTTGCCACAACTAGAAGCAGCAACAAGCAGCAGCAGCAACAGCTCAACCAGGTGGCGGTCCAATGCATGCGTTGGCTATTAAAACTGAAGTTTTGCACGCTACATTTAAAGCGGCAAACGGCAAACGGCAAAATGCAACTGCAACTGCAACTGCAACCAAAACAAGAGATAAGAGTGCTGCCGTTGGGTGTACAAGACTAGCTGAATACTCTGTTTAAATTGGTATATATAAAAGAACAAACTGCATACAAAGTGAACAGACAGTAATAATTAATAAATATTAATAATAATTCAGGGCATTAACAAATGCAACAATTTTAAAAAGACTAGGAGAATACCCTGCAAAAATTGTTAGTTATTTAAAAAAAATACAAAAAAAATACTGTATAAAATATGAACAGAGTTGAATAAATATTTATTCAAAAATATATTCAGCTATTCACATTTATATTTGAATTTTTAGCAAGTTGTCTCGACCTAAATGCCACGACAATCACTTTATAGGGTACGAAGAACTGCAACAATTTAAAAGTGTAAAAATGTTGAAAAAACACAACGACGGTCATAAAAATTTGTGGCAAACGCAGCCAGCGAACGTGTGGCCTGGCAGACAGAGGCATGCAACATGGACAACGCGGCCTCAACTCATGTGGAATTGATGTGCCATGCCTCGTCTGTCAGTCACTCAAGGGAGGTGTGTGAGTGTGTGTGTGTGGCATGGAGTGGGTGTGTGAAGGTGGGGCGGGGTTGAAAGAAAATTCTGCCTCGCTTTGTTTGAACTTTGTTTTCAATGTTGCAAAGCGCAACGTGTTGCGGTCTCTGTGCTGTTATGCCACACACAACTCGGAGTTGACTGTGCACCCACCTCTCAACCCCCCGCGGCCTTGTCTCGCTCTGTGTCTGTGGCACTTGCTGCATTAGCTGCATTTGCAATTAAAAACTAAACACGTTTTGGTAAACGCTGACTTTGGCCCACCCACAATGCTGCGGGCGTCGATAGTCGATTATCGATAGTCCATAGTCGGCTGTAGCAGTTGCAGTTGCATCAGCAGACAGCCAAGCAAGCCAAGCAGAGTCAAGCCAAAGCTAGGCAAGGCAAGCCAAGGCCAACAACACGTGCTGCGGCTGTGGCACACACATGAGCACGGCCAAAGATGCCATCAGACACAGCCAAAGCCAAGCCAGAGTCTCGACTGCTTTTCTAGAGATGTGCACGTGACAACCTTTCAGTATTATGTATACGAACATGCAACATCGCTATGTGGCACTTACTTCTTATACTAGACGTAGTATGATACATTCACAACATCATTTATATTTTTTGAGAAATATTATTTAGCCTTAGGGAAAGCTTTGCTACGACTATTATTTATTGCCTTTATTTACTATTATTTATTGCTACCAGCATTTTAAGCAACTTATTTTACGTTAAATTTAAACACTTTATTAATTTTCCTTTGCTTATTTTATATTTAATCAGTCTTTCAATTTTTACTCATCTGCAGTATGGATTGCATGCGCTACAATACAATTTTGAAAAATGTTCAACTATATTTTAACTATTTTATTTATTTTTTAATGATTACATATATAAAGTGACTTCGATCACTTATAAAACGATAAAACCTCTTGGTGCTTTCATGCCTTCATGGTGATCAGTGCCTGTATCTTCCATAGCTTTTGTGTGTCACCAAATTATTATATATATGAGCAACCCCAATTTCGCCCACATTATTCCCCAAATTTCCTATCTGATAGTGCATATCAATAAAAAACAGTTATTTTGCACAGGTTGTAAACTTTGGTAGATATATTGCTTAATGACTCCTATTTGGGTTATTGAAACCAAATCATCCACTAAAGTTAGATTGTAATTCTTGTGGTATTTCCCCAACTCAGATATACATAAATAAAGGAGTCATTTAACTAACTTATTTAATTTTTGATCAGTGATTCTTATTATTAGTTGTCTGCTTAAAACCTTTTAAAAAATAATTTATCAACATTGAAAGTTTTTATTGGGAACAAATATTTTATTGCCAACCATAACATTTAATGAAGTTGAATTTATAGTTAACTTTTATAAGCCTATGCTTAAGTATTTATTCTCAAAAGAAACATAAAATTAGGTATAAATCATTGATTATAAATAAGACAACATATGATATATGTATATAAATATGTATTATTATGAGCAGAATATTATTTAGTCTTACCTGTTTTTCACGACACTGATGGCATTCATGTAACTCATTGCTCACGTGTCTCCTCTTAGTTTTGGTGCCACATAGCCCGTGGCATGTGTGTGTGTGTGTTAGTTAGTTGCATTGGCATTTACATTGGCATTAAATTTGAAGTTGGCCGACGTAGTTGATTATCTAGTGACTCAATGCCATTGTGGCAATTGTTGTTGTCATCGTTGTTGTTGGAGCGATTTGTCTGCAGAATGCAGAGCGTAAAATGTCAATGCGACAAAGGCAAAAAACAGAAATCAAGTCAAAAGCCAAAGCCAAAACGTGAGCTGGCAATTAAACAGGCTGGAGTTTTAATTCTGTCCCAATCAGGCCACATGTCACAATATATATCTATATATCTACACTATTTGAATTTAACCATTTCCTTAGATGTGAAATGTCTGCAGTGAGACAAAGACAGAGAGACAGTCAGAGAGAGTGAGTGAGAGAGCAAGAGAGAGAGAGAGAGAATTCACTTTGTGGCTACTTGGCCAACTGATTAGTTTTCCAGTTTGTTTTTGTTTTTGTATTTTTTTCTTTCTATTTTCTTATTTTTTATTCTCCCTATATGCTGATGAGAATGTGCCACAAGCTTGGACAACTGTGTGACGAATGTGCATCAATAGCCTGGCTGCCACAAAGCCAAGTTGTTGTTGTTGTTGTTGTTGCAACAATGTGCAGACTGTGGCCAATTTCCATTACCATTTCCGTTTTGGGTGCAAACGGGGTCCAAAATGACGTGAAAAGCGCGCAAAAATTGTGTGAGAATCTTTCCAAGAACTCAACAACGACTGCCTCAGTGCATAAATGAATGACTGATTGACTGACTGACTGACTGACTGACTGGCTGGCTGGCTGCCTGACTGACTGACTGATTGCCTGGCTACTTGAATGAGTGACTGCGTGAATGAATGATGACGGCGGCTTCGAGTCTCAATTTGGTTTTAGACAACGATGTTAATCATTTAATTAAATCGTTTGAATTTTTAATGGATTCGATGGAAATAATTGTTGTATTCTAACAAAAACCAAAACAAAAAAATAAGGAAAAGAAAAAAATGCAAAAGCACAGAAACAAAAAAACAAAAAAAAAAGAAAAGAAAACTCAATCACGCAATTTGTAAATTTTCTGCAATTTACAGACGAGGCTGGTAGACTGGTAGTAGTATAAACTATTTGCACTTGCACTTGGACTTCACACACGCAATGAGAAATGCTGTTATATTCAGATACAAATCGAGATAGATGTGTATCTGCCAGATGCATCTGTGCTCTATGCAATTACAACTTGTTTTATTGTGCGAATTGTGTTTGGCCATTTACATCAATCAAATTGTTGTTTTTTCCTCTTTCTCTTCTTAGTTGCCTACTTGTTACTCAAATTGTTGTTGTTGTTTTTGTTGTTGTTGTTTTTGTTGTTGTTGTTATTGCTGATGGTCAGCGATGCGCTTTGGCACGACCACGCCCACTTGCCTGACTGCTGAATTTGGAAGTCTGCCTGGGCGTTTGGGTTTACTTCAAGGTCTGTCTGCATCTTTGGCATCTTTCTTGTAATTTTATTCTTATAATAATTACGAATAACTTACAACAAAATTCCATTTTCGGCATGCCATAAATCTATCTACATATATAAATAAAAACCAGATAGAGCGATAGACCTTGACTGAAAGATACTCTGTATGAAAACACAAATTTATGACGTGTCTGTCAACTGATCTTGATGACACTTTTACAAATGATTAACGTTATTTCAAGGTGCATACATTCTTGATTAGAAATATATATATATACATTTAAGATTCAAGTCTTAATTGCTATCGGATATAGATTTATATCGATATTACCGAAAATAGTTATTGATAAATTCAAATGAAATTTATATGCGTATGGGAAACTTTTGTTCAAAACTTTGAGTCTTAAGCTCTTAGAGTAAGTGAGATTGGCTTAGTCATACAGATAGATAAAAGGACCTGGCTATATTGACTCGGCTGGTGATGCTGTTCAAGAATATATATGCTTTATGTGCTCGGAGATGCTTCCTTCTGCCTGTCTTACCCTGTTTTAATGGGTTGAGTGTATAATTAGATATTCATTACATTAATTTTCTGCTCACCTTTACTTTAGTTAATTAATTGAAAACCTTTCGGAATATTTCACTGAAATCTGAAATCAATAGTTTCAATAGTTTCCAAGCTTTGCCGCAATGGGATAGTTTAGCGAGACGAATGGGGCATTCTTACTGGGGACAACATGCCACAGTTTGGCATGTCCTGCGGTCTGGCTAACATGAACACCAGCAGCAGTAGCAACAGCAACAGCGGCAATAGCAAACAAAACACATAACTCAGTGCCACAGACATGGGTGCAGCTCCTTTAACTGTTCTACTTGTTGTTGTCGTTGTTAGCATCGACTGCCGGCCAGGATAATTTCTATGCCCAGCCCGCTGGCTGTCTGTCTGTGCACATCATCACCACTCTGCCTCTCTGTCTCACACACACTCTCTCTCTCTCTCTCTCTCTATCTCTATCTGTTTTGGCCCAGTTTTGGTTTGCATGTCCCTGTGCCATTTGCATGATAACGTGTTTATAATTTTGACCCAGTTTGCAGCAAGTCAACGACGCTCGCTTTTTTGCCCAGGACATGAACTGAACTCTTCTGGGCAAGTTTTGCCCACTTCATTGTTGCTGCTGCTGCTGCTGCTGCAAAAGTATGGCACAGATTTTCACAGATTTTCCAGCAATGTTGTCAGGGGCTGCATTGCATTTATCTTTTTTGCCTTTCGCCTCCCGTTCGCCTACCGATGTCCTGAATGGCTGCGGGCCTCAATGTCCTTGTTGTTGCTGTTGCTGTTATTGCTTCAGCTGCCGTGGCTGCTGTTTAGATTAACATGTCCACGTTTTTGGCGACTTTGGTCTGATTGCATTTTCTCTGTAGTCGCCGCACCCCCTTTTCACTCCCCCCCGCCCTTTTGCGTTAAACTCATTTAGTTTTTTATGCTTTGCAGCATTTTTCATTTTTCATTTGCCTATTTTTAGTGCGCTGCGATTTTATTTGACTGGGGCGCTAATTAATATTTCACTGCACTTGCTGAACAAACAAAACAATCTGTGGGGTATAGCGGCTCTTACAGAGGCGTGGTGGAGCGGGGGAGTGGGGTTGATCATACCAAGGAGATGGCAGTGATTCGTGACACGAACTTAACAATACGAAAAATGAAATGGGAATTAAAAGAAAATTATATTAATATAAACGGAGAAGATTATATTCTTGACAGAGCACGTATAAAAGCGAATTTTCTTAAACGAATAACTTACAATTAAGTCTGTTAAGGCTTTATATTTACTAAAGTTTAGATCGATTCTATTTATTATTTGTTGTCTTCATGTTCTTCAAGATCGACTTTGTTTATTTTAGAGTGGAATAGCATTCAATAAAGATTGTTGTCTTCATTCTGCGAATTTTAATTCCAAACACATACTTGATTTAAGATTATAATATTTAATCTATACTATATTATAGAATGTGCAACCTTGAATCAAGTTATTTGTCTTCATATGTCCCAAAATTATACTTTAATATCGAATCTAATTGTCTTCATATTTAGCAAAAGTAGACTCTAGATTGAGTCTATAATAACTTAGATTGTATAACCTTGAATGAAGTCTGAAACTGTGTCTTCATTCTGCTCATTTTGATGCCCAATTTGAGATTGAGATTGTTGTTCTGGATTCGTGATTGTTAGCTTGTTCTTCGTGTGCATTTCGCATTTTGGCTTTTAATACTAGGTTTTTTTCTCTCTGTGCATATATGTAAATTTGGATTGTGCTTAGATAATATATCCATCACGCGCTCATCTTTAGCACTGAGTGCTCTGGCATTTGCCATATTTGATGTTTGTTTTGCGTAGCGTTAAGAATTTTTCCTTGCGAGTTTTTCAATTGCATTCGCGGCGCGCATTAATTGAAAACATTTTCCGTTGCAAATTGTTCATCTGTGTGTGAGTCTGTGTATGTGTGTGTTTGTTGTTTATTTTTCATAATTTTTGGTTGGCATTTTTCATTTGACGTTTTGTTTGTTTGTTATTTTCCGCTGCTCGCTTTTGTTCTTTACTGGGTTTTTCACAATTTTGCCGCTTGATGAAATATTTGTTGCGACTTTTGTTTTATTTTTCCTGTAACATTAAAAGGGTTTCGCTGCAGTATTTTTTTTTTTTTTTTTGGTTTTGACGACGAGACGCAATAATTTAAATTAATCACGCCGCGTCAGCTTAACGGCACTTTGCGGCAAGACATTAAAACGGTACGCAATCACAAATTACAATCATGCCTATGGAAAAAATGGGAAAAACTGCAAATGAGCGGAAAAGTCTTACGACAACGGGTGGGCGGGGAAGTGTAGGGTTCTTGTCTGGAGAGGGTGTTGTGAAATCGTTAAGAAAATTTTAATTTATAATTGTTGTAGACGCTGTCAACTCTGTGGCGTAAAAAACGAAGCAGCGCAGAATGGTCATTAGTGTAGAAGGAAACGCAAGAAAAATGCATCAAGATTATCGGAGCACATCAAGAAATGCCTTGCAACTGGAACATTTTATTTACACCTTTGGTGTAAATTGTGATTTCAAATTTCAAGTTTGAAAAACGTTATTTTATATAGAATATTGGAAGAGAATATTTTTAAAATCCACGGATTGTCATTACATAATTTCATATTATATATTTCTGAAAAACTGAAAAACTGGAAAAACTACAGCTAAACTCTAATATAAAAGCCGATCCAATAACTTTCATTACTTGTTTCTGAATTTTTGATATAGTTTTTCCGAAAAATTTGAGTTTGTATTTCTATTGTCTTAGATTGTTTTCATTATAGAAAATATGCCAAAAAAAAAATTAAAAGAAATATTTTTCGGATTGTCGATTTTTTAATCTACTTTTCAATGTGAACTCAGTTCGTTTATTTTTCTGAGTGTATAAATGGCTTGTAAATATTGGTTAAGTTTTGACCAAGCTTGAACTGATGCCTGATTATAATACCCTTCAACATAAATCCAGAGTGGTTGTTGTACACACTCCTCTATTTCACTCCAACTCTATCTCTCTCTCTCTCTCTCTCTCTCTCTCTCTCTTTCTCTGTTGGCTGCCTTGCAACGCAAACTCATTACAGTAAATTATGCAAAATCAGCAAGCAACGAACAGCAATTAAAACACTTTTGTAATTAGCAGTAATTTTCTAGCTGGAGAGTTGCTTTGATGTGGCAACGTGTCAGCGTTGCAACACCAAATGCAACCATCAATCTACCCATCTATCCATCCATCCATATGACTTGTTATCTTGCTATGCATCTATCTATGTGTCCAGATACATATGTATCTCAACACGCGTCCTCACGCTGCCTGTGGCATAAATGTTGTTGTCACTGCATAACGCTCATAATTAGCATATAGAATGCTAAGCATAATCAATGTGAGATGGAGCGGGAGGGGGAGCGGGAGGGAGAGGGAGAGGGAGAGGGAAAGACAGAAAAAAGATTGCACCTGCCGCTTGGTTTTCAGGCTTAATGCTTTTGTTGTTGTTGGTCTCGTGATTTATTGTGGCATTCTCCCTGCAGTTTCTATTACTCCACATCTATCTCGGCCGAGTCTCGTTAGGCGTAATCCGAACCAAAGTTGTTAAGTCGTGAGTTTTAGCACATAATTTACGGAGTGCTCTTAAATTATGTTCACACTTCCTGGCTCAGTTGCTGCTGCTTCTGCTGCTGCTTCTGCTGCTGCTTCTCCTTCTTCTCCTTCATCTTTTACTGCCGTGTTGTAAATCAAAACTGCATTTTACATTTGCATTTCTTGAAAAAGGTTGGAGTTGGTTGAATAAAGTTTTATGTGTGGCAAGCAAGTATTTTAGTATATATATTATTAAGTATTTATATTATATTATTATTATTATTATTATTCTTATTGTTATTATTCGATATTGCTGTCTGTATAAAGACATCCATCTCAGAGAGTATAAGAGCTAAAGATTTCAAATTTGGAATACAAGTTTTTGTATTCCACACGCAGCTCAATTTTATTTCGATAAATTTGATTTCATTTTATTGATTGAATCGACTTGCGATTGCAATAATAGCCAAAATTTTAAAGTTCTATCTATTCCAAGCTAGAAAGTATATTCCTTGATATTGATAATGATCGTCTGTAAAAATTAATTCAATGTTGACAGAAAAAACGCGTAGAAAATCGTACTTTCATATATACTCAAGCATTTTATTTTACTAAATATTAATTAATTAAATTAGACTACAGAAAGTGTAAGTATTTGCTGTATAAATGTACACAAAATCGTATTTTCATTAGCTTGAATATGGGCCTGATTTTTGAATAGGTAAAGATTTGTGTTTAGGGTATCTCCTCGTCGAGCTCTCTCGACAAGCGCATTCTTACTTGTTTTCCTTTTGCTAGATGCGAGATTTAGTTATCCTGGTTGCGTGCCCAACTGCCCAACTGCCTGTCTGTCTGTCTGACTGTCTGCCTGACTGTCTGCCTGACTTATCTGGTGTGTGACTATAATTAAATGTGCAGTGGGTAACAGCCAAAAGATGTTATCGATAGCAAAGTTATCTGACCAAAACTCAATAGTGCTGAGTGTTTTTATGCTTTATATTTAAATTGCAGTCAACCAAAAAAAAAAATCAGGCACTTTCACAAAGAGTGTTTTGAACTGTTGAAACTGTCCTTTCTGCTATTGCTGCAGTAATTCTTTTTTTTTCTGTGTCAGCATTGCGACTTGGCAATTAGCTTGGCCACCAATCCAGTGACTAATGCCCCCAAGCTGCGTGTGTGTGTGTGGATGCCACGACTCGCGGCACTGGCGACACGCAATAAATTAGCGTAAATTTACAACATTTGCTAAATTAAAAGTGGCAAAGAAAAAAAGCGTATACAGGCAGCAAAAACAACATACATAGAAACATTTTAGCAACATTAGAGACGCATTAGGCTACATGTGGCATATACAAATAGTGTGCCGGGGAGGGGGAAGGGGGGAACCAGCATAAGGGACGCGCCCCATGCCACAAGCCCAAGTGTTTGCTCGTTTATCGTTTGCTGTCAGTCAGACTCAAAGGGGGCAATTAACGCGCCCAGTCGACGAGGCAGCAGCAAAAACAACAACAGCAACAAGAAGAAGCAGCAGCAGCAGCAGCAGAAACAGCAACACCAGCAGCAGCAGGCGCGGAAAATAGTTTTGTCTGGAGTTTGTAATATAGACGCTGTCGCCATACTCCAAACGCCGGGGCGACATATTGGCGACGCCATTTTGACGCTGTCGCCGTCGCACGCAAAGGACAATCAACAGCAGCAACAACAACAACAGCAGCAACAATAATAAAGACAACGAGTGGCGACACAAACAATACTGACGCCAATTTCTCTACTGTTTTCCATATCAGCTCCACCTAAGCCCCAATCCCTTTAACGGCTTGTCACCCCGCCCTTCCCTAACCCCTCTCCCCTTGCCCTGCTGTTGTCTTTTTTATTCTTTCTATATTTTCTGCATTAAATTTATTGCGTTAATTTATTGTGTAAACGCCATTTGCATGTTATTGCAAGTATTTCCACAATTTATATACAATTTATGCTAAATGCTAAAATTGTTGAAGCTGGCTTTTTTTTAAATTTTTTTTTATTCCGTGTAGACGTAGACCTAGCCGCTGCCTACTTTTTAATAATTCCTTTTCGAGTACTTTAATAATTACTTTAGACATAATCATTTAATCAATTTTAAATGTCTTGTCTCCTGAATAAAATTTTTGCTTCAATTTGTGGTTCGCCATTTTAACAAATTTATATTAACAATTTTTACATTGAACAAATATTGAACCATTTTTTGCATTTATAAACCCTCTAAAATTGTTTAAATAGGGCTTATTTTTTTTTTTAACTTTCAATTTTGTTATTCATTAAAACTGTTATTTATTTTTTGTATTTCACCTTGTCGACTGATATTAGTTGACTTTAAATCAACTAAATAGTGCTTTTGTAAGGGTATTTAAATTTCTCTACATGGGAAACCAGGAAAAAAAACGCTGCTTGGCATTTCACTTAAATGCAAAATTGTTATTTGCGCTTGCAGCAATTGTTCTGACATGAAAGTATGCTCTATAAAGTATTTGAATGCAACTCATCTATTTTTAATATGCATACTTTTGCGAAATGCATTAATTTGCCCAACGAAAGAGAAAGCGGTGCGAGTGAGATGCCGCTTAAAAGTCGACGGTGAAAAAATGAGAAAAAATTAAAAGAAATCAACGCCCAACGTCGAAGACCCGGCGGCTGGCAAACCAAAAACAGCAAACAGCAAACTGCAAATGAAAAATTAAAAATGATTTGCCAGGCCACGAATCAAACAATCTGTTGTGTTGTGTGGGGCGAGAAGGGTTTGGAGGGCGGGGTTGGGGATTGCTTTGCTTAGTTCTTGCAAGGGGCAAAATATATTTTGGCTGGCGTTGCTGGCATGCGGCACAACATAAATCTTGGCACACACACTCACACACACAGATCGCCGTCGACCAAAGTGCAAGCGATGCAGTCCCTTTGCCTGCCCCCTCCTCTTCACCCCTTCTCTTGTTGCCGCGCAGATTTTCGCAAGATTTGTGTCCCTCTCCAAGTGGCGCATTTTGGGGCGCTGTCTAATGCAATTTTTATGCGTGTTTTTGGCTTCACTTGCATTGAAAGCCAAATGAATTTTATTGACAAATTAATTGCAGGCAATGCAGCAATTAAAATTGCAACTGGCGCAATAATAAGACAACGCACAACAACAACAAAAGTAAACACACAAATAACACACACACAGACACACATGCCTCCTTTGCTTTAAATTGAAAAGCGATTATGCACTAAAAACAAGAAAGATCGTCTATCTTTGGCTAGGGTATGCCGAAAATTACATGCCCTCGTAGATCGAATTTAAAAAACAGATCAATTGAGATCTTTTGGAGAGATATGATATAGTCGTAGACAATAAGACGCATAACTGACGAGTTTGCTTGGAGTTACTTATTAAATAGGTATATGATATAGTAGTCCGATCTCTATGAGTTTTATCAAAAGTATGAGAACTAGGTTAACACAAATTTTAGCTAAGATGGGCTTATATATCTTGTTGATCTTAATAATTTTGTTGCCTAACCTTGCTGAGCATAATATAATTCATACTAAGTAGTTTTATTCGGATATTTTAATAAGCAAAAAGTTTCTTATACGAGAACTCATATTTCCAACGATCTTTTATATGTCAGCTCTGTGATATAGTGATCCGATCTGGATGCCTCCAATATATGTACTGTTTGCAACAAAACACAGATATATTCCAAGTCTCATCACAGCCAAGGAACTCGTTTGCATAGAAACAGACAGATATGGCCATATCGACTCAACTATTGATGCTGATCGAGAATATATATACCTTATAGAGACGTATTACTCCATGCGTTACAAACTACACGACACAATTATAATACCCCTGCGAGTGTATATAGACCACAATTATATCAATATATCAATATATCTCTGATTTCTAATTAATTTTATCTTCTTTTTCGCTCTCTTTTGTTACAGGTGAGTTTCAAATGCTGCTTAACTGTCGATTCGTCAATGAATTGCCGCTTTCTTATGGCCGATAAAAACAACCACAAAAAAACAAAAACTACAACAATGAAAACGATAACTACTTTATTTCGGAGTGAGTTTAATATTAATGAACGACTATGAGTTGCTCTTTAAAAGTTTAAAACTTTGAATAAATTTGATTTGCTTAAGCTTTTGATTAGGTCTTAGATTTTTCTATTGAAAATTTATGATTTTAGTGAAAACTTAAGAAAAATTCTATTTAATCGTATATTCTTGTTATATTATTATTATTATTTCGAGGGCAATTAAGCTTGAAGCTTTTACTCCACTCAATTGTATATTTTTGTTAAGCTTCTTTTAATTCAATTTCACAACTTGTTGGGCATTTCTTTACACATCTCCCCATGCGATTGTTCTCATTTGAACAAAATTAATGATAGTTCAGTTTTAACACGATTATTTTCTAAGCTCTGTTGCGCAATCAAACTTAATGTAAAACTCTTTGAGTAGCAACAATAACAATAACAATAACAAAATTTATAAGTAATATAACAAGACGGAACGCCAAACTGTTAGTTGATTTTCTGTCGTTGTTGTTTTGTTTGCGATCTCTTCCATCTCCTTCGTCATATTACAAACAATTAGAGCAACTTATGCGTAGTTGGGCACTTTTTGTTTATTTTTTGTTTTCTTCTCTTTTTTCGGCGTGCAAAGTTTCAATTGAATTGAGTTTTTTTGCTGACTTCGTTTTTTTTTTGTCGTCTGTTGCTGAAACTAGTTTTTGTTGCTGTTATTGCTTTCTGTTTTGGCACCTGTTTACAAGCTTTATCTCGGTGCGTGTGTGTGTGTGTGTGTGTGTGTGTGTGTGTGTGTGTGTGTGTGTGTGTGTGTGTGTGTGTGTGTGTGTGGGTAACCGTAAATCATATAAAGTAGACGAAAAAAATGAATTGACAGCAACACGTGTCGTTGTCTACTGTGGACTTAAAAGCAACAGACAACAATTACAATAACAATGATTACAACAACAATTGTAACTGCCACAGTTACAGCAACTATGACAACTACAGCAAGCGAAAAATGCACGTGGGCTTTTCAACTTGAAGTCTTTTAATTTATTGTGTACTGAAATTGAAAAGGTGGCAGAAAAAAGAGAAGAAATAAATTGACACCGTTTCCAGTTGTGCGAAACTTGAAACGGACAGGGCCAAGAAAGAGATAGAAAATGCGCCGCCGGCCAGTCAGCAGTGTAATATGCAAAGCTCTATTACCAATCCCCCCTCCTTCCGCCTGGCACACATTATCAATGAATTTAATATTGAGAAGTGTAAGGGAATCATAGAAAACGAAAACAAAAATAAAAAACTGAAGAAGAGGAAGCAGAATGAAGCCTACATTCAGGGCTGCAAGAAAAAAAACAGCAAACAGAAGAAATGTTTAGATGAAAAAGCAGTAGCAACAACAGCAAACAGCAGCGTCTACAAAAATAAACACCCTTGAGACAAGAATACACACACACACACACACACACACACACACACACACCCACACACATACATACATATATTCAAAATATAGACGCCGGACGGATGCTGATAAATATGACAACGAAAATGTCGTAAGAACAACAAAAACAAAAATAACATCGCATGAAGCAAAAGCAGTCAAAAACTTTTACACAGAAAATACACACACACACTCACACTCTCTATTTTGTTTCTCTCCGAGAGAGAGAGAGCGGGCGCAGTCGAGCACACACACACACACACACAGGCACCGACACAGCAACGTAAAACTTTCAACGGTTTTTCCTTATTATTTTGTCTGCCCAGGCGTCTGACTCTTATTATGAGCTAGAGAGGATGAGAGCTTTTTTGCACTTGTGTGTGTGCACAGAATAGAGATAGCTATAATCAAAAGCGTCGTCGCGCCCTCAGACACATTTTGTTGCTGTAGGTTGCGGTGTATATTTGTCTGTGTGTGTGTATGTCACTTTGCTTTTGGAGTTTGCTTCGTTACACATTTAGATGGGGTGTGGGCGAGGGGCTGGGTCAACTCATGACTTAATTGGGTGGCTGGGCAGCGTCTGCCGAGACATCGACGCAGCCAAAGGGAAAATGTTTTTTTTTCCATTTTTTTTTGTGCTTGTCGGACTTACTCGTAAGCTGAGCGCTCGGCTGAGCTTCGTATGTGTGTCGGTCGGTCGGTCGGTCGGTTGGTTGGTTGGTCGGTCGGTCGGTCGGTCGCTTGTATATAGGCGCCTGCTGTTACAGTGTGCGTGTTTGTGTGTATTTTTGTGTGTCTGACGCTGTCTGCTTTTGCCTGCCTGCATTGCTAGACGCGACGCCCGACGCCCGGCGCCTCGCCCAAGCTCACGTTACGTTCGCTCTCGCTTCTGCTTTGCTTCTACTTTCTCGCTCTCGCTGCTTGTGTTGCCTGGCTTTTTCAACATCGTCTGTGCTGCGACACAGTTTTATGTGTATGTATGTAGCTTTGTGTGTGTGTGTTAGTGCGTGTTCGTTTAAAACTTTGTTGTGTGCTTTTCTGTGCCAAATGTCGGTCGCTGCGTGTCTATGTGTCTGTATGTGCGTGTGTGTGTGTATGTGTATGTGTGCGTCTATGTCTGAAACTTTGGCGCGTGTTTGGCATTAGTGACAGTCATGTCAGCAAAAGTTTGAGGCACATTCAACATTCCAAGTTTATGTCGTAGTCGCTGTCGCTCTTCTTCTTCTTGATGTTGTTGTTGTTGTTGTCGGCAGTAGCCGTTGCTTTTGGGCGTGGCTCTGTGGGCGTTGGCAGACATGCTTTACGTTCCATTCCATTCGACATCCTCCATTTTCTGCTTGTCGCTCGCCTTCTCCTTATGTATTTGCCTTCCTTCATTTCTTTTTCTTCTTTTTTGTATGCTTCTCTCTCTCTCTCTCTCTCTCTCTCTCTGTGTGTATTTGTGTGTGGAACACATTAAAGCTTCGCTTAAAGCACATCACGCAAAATTTCATGAGTTTAAGTACATAATTTAGATAAGAGCCTGTTTTTTCTTTGCTTTTTTTTTGGTTTTAGAGCGGATCTTTGGGTCTAGGTTGAAGTAGTAGTAGTTTTGTGCGAGGCAATTTAATGTGGGAGTGCGTGATGTAAATTAGTTTTCCTGCTTTTTGTAATTTTTATACCGTGATATCTAGTCTTATTTTTGGCCCATTTGTCAGTCAGCATAAAGTAATAATTACGTAATTAGAATTCCAAAAATAAACCCTTTTCAGAGGTGTTTTTATTAGTTTAATGATGATAATTTTTTATAGTAATCAATATTTCGTAGTCTAATTCAGTATAAATTTCGTCGTTTTTCTTTGAGCAATAATTTCTGAAATAGTTTGTTAAATACTTATTTATTTGTTATTTGTTAATTAATATTTTTGGTCATTACAAGAAAATCAAGCTCTATCGATTTTATTACATCTATAGCTCGATCTCTATCTCTTTGATTTTGTCTCCCTATTTAAAAACTTTCAGAGCCTTTTTTTTGGATTTATTTGAATATATATATATATTATTCACATATTTCGTCATTGAGAAACTTGTTACAGATTCTCTTAGTGCCTCAGAATGTAGCTCTGTGAGTATTCAATTTTAATTTTGAGCTTTAGCTTAACTTTTTATCTTTGTTAGTTTCTTAACAACTCTACAGCATTTTATTAAAAAAACTTCTTAAAATCTTAGTTTGCTAATCAGATTAGATTGCTCTAAATAATGCTTTTCAGCCCCAAAGTGTTTTCCTCTTAACTTGACGTTATTGTTAACTTTTTATGATTTTCTTCTTGGTTCCTTTGCTCTAACTTGGGAATTTGTTGCCCCTCTACCAAGGAAACTTGTGTGGTATCAGCAAATTATTTGGAAATTCCCATAGCGCGCCACAATGAAGACGTTCGACTGGCAGCAAATATAATTTCTGGGGGCCAAAAATGTCACTACAGTTAGTTTCTCGTGGCCATAATCATAAATTATTGACAGCACTTCCTCTGCTTTTTTTTTGACACTCGTATTAGGGTTCTTCAGTGTTTTTTTTTGTTTTTTTTTTTTTGGGTGGTGCTAGCCAAGAAGGACTTTGTTGCCGCCTTTTGTCCTTGGCCAGGTCACGCACACAGCTAGTCGCTATTCGCCATTCGCTCGCTAGCTGGTGAAGAGATTCCTGTGCGTTTTTCGTGGCCAAAAGGCACGTTTACCCAGACGCGCCCAGCAATTACTTACTTACCTACTTGCTTGGTGGTGGTAGCCACCAGAACTGAACTGGTTTGTTGCCCACTTGACCAGAGTTTGGCTGGCGATGCCAATCAATTTGTTTGAAATGATTTCCGCAATTTTATTGCCACGGCTGTTGGCCAACTCCAGCTCGTGCCAAAAGGGTGCATCAAAATTCGAATTGCCTGCGAAGGCGTCTCTTTCTTGGCCGTAACTCTTTTGATTTTTTTTTTTGTTGTGTGATTTTCAGCTGCATTTGCGATGTCTAAATTCCATGGCTAGGTCAAGTTTGGCGTTTTTTTGTTTTGTTTTTGTTTAACTGGGTTGAACACGAGCCTTGTTGTAAAACAGCCAAGCTTGGGTAATAACTTGTTTTTGTTGGCCATTTACTTTACCTCTTTGCCGACGCTGCTGTGGCTGTTGTTGAGCTGCCAAATGGATTTTTGCATTGCAATGTCAGATTAATCAAAACGAGCCAGCAGAGCACCAGCAGCAGCAACAATAATAATAACAACTATAAATTAAACACACATTGCTTGACTAGGTTATATCCTGTACATTGCTTCAGGCTACTGTTTGCATTATTTTATTTTAGTTGTTTATCTAACTAGTCTCTAAAGTCTCTGACCTTATCTATTTTATATATACCTTATAAAGATATCAAGGATCTCTCCTAGCGCACTCAGAAAAAACATGAATTTTAGAATGCCACAAAATGACAATCGCTTTGAAAACTAGAAAGTTTTATAATTTGAATTTTAATTTAATTTCTAAATAGCAGAAAATAAATTTCTTTAAATTAGAAAGGCACTAAATCAACAAACCCAAAATATGCTGGAAATTTAGAATGATATCTTCTTAATAATAATTAAACACACTTAAACATTTTGCACAACTTCAAGATACCCTCTTTGAACAATCATAACATGTACAGGGTATACAAAAAAAAAAAACAAAAAACGTTAGAGAAAACCGACAATTGTTTGGCGTAGAGAGGCAGAGAGGCACTCAGTGGCAGGGGTGGGGAGAGGGGGTGTGTGTGTGGGTAAAGGGGCAGTTGCTTGCTGCGCTTCACAAGAAATACGAATGCATAAAATTTTATGTTTTTCTGCTACTTGACGGTGGCAACAAGTGGGCCAAGCCAACAGTAACAGCTAACAGCTAACAGCCATGGCCACAACCGCAGCGCAGAAAGACAGAGAGAGAGAGAGAGAGAGAGAGAGAGAGAGAGAGATGATTATCGTACGGGCAAACAACAACAATTGCAACAACAACTGCAACTAGCAGCAGCAGCAGCAGCAGCAACAACAACTGCCACTGCATTAGTTTTTATTGAGGCAGTTGGTTGAGGCTGACGCGGCGTGGCAGACAAAGCGGCATTGCAACAACTGCCACAGCAACATTTTCATTACCATTCATCACCTGGCTAACGTCGACAGTTGAACAGCCCCAAAACACCCAACTAGCTGGGGCAACAACAAAAACAACAACTGCAACAACAACTACAACTGCAGACTGCAAACCTTGTGCCACAAGAGCTGATAGTAAAGACCTCGACTTCCTTTGGGTCGCCAGCAATACAGCAACACAGTAGACCTTGTTTTTCGACTCCAACTCTGACAGACTGTGTGTGTTGCAGTTGCAGTTGCAGTTGCGGTTGCAGTTCTTCAGATGCCATCTATCGAGGCTTTTGGCCCCGCCGTCGGCAACGACGACGCATCTAACAAGCCTGCCGGCCATGAAAATCTCATTTTTTATTAGAGTTATGGCCGCTTGTCAGTCAGTGCCATATGTGACTTGAAGAAGTACTTGTCTATATATACATATATATATAACTTTATAGCAGACAATTGTAGAATTGAGCAAGCTACATAAAAGTGTACAAAAAGAGCGTAAAATATAAAAGATTATTCTGTTTTAATATTATTTATGCCTGGAAAGAATACAATAATATTATACAATAAGTATGTTTTATACATGCCAACGTTTAAAAAAAATACTATGGGATATATACGCAGAAAAATATATTTTATTCATGCGCAATATTCCCAGGCTTCAAACTCCCATGATTTTGAATGCAGCTGACATAATAATCAGGTTTTATCTGCAAGATTTTCGACGATCTCAGTTACTATTTGGAATTTTAAGTATATAGATATAATATAGATCCAACAAAGATCTATTAATTATATTAGACTTAATAAGGATTTATTGCAATGATTGAAAACACATTCAATTCACAACTTTTAACACATGAGGCAAATTATATTTACGTAGAAAGAATGCAATAATATTATGCAATCAATATAAGAACAAAACTATTCTGATTTGTCAATTATTGCTGCAAAGCTAAATAAAATCGTAGAAGTTCATTAGCTTAAATGACTAAGAACACATTTAATTCGCAGCTATTAACATATGAGAACCTAGACATGCTATAAATAAATTGTGATAACACAACTATGTTTAAATCTGTTAAAAATATATGCATTTATATATATATATTTTTTTTCTATATATCATCGGTTATCTGTTCACGTGAGCTGTGTTTTTCCTTGCCGCCTCATTAGCAGGCCAACTTTATTTTTTATTAGTTAGTTGCTGCCGCCCGATTAGCGTTTGTTATTGTTATTTTTTCCTTCTTTTTTTTATTATTATTATTTTGTTTCGTTTTGTTTGTCAAGATCCCGCGCCGATTTGTCGGCTATTAGCGCTTTGGCGTTAATTTCACGCGAATTATTTGCCATCGAATGAATTTGGCACATTTTGTTTAATTTAATTTTCTTTTTGTTTTTTTTTTTGTATTTTTTTTGGGTCACACGCGTAGCCAGCTTGCTAAGGATTTGTGCTTACGTAATGTCCTTTCATGCTGGTAATGAGATTTCCCCGAAAAAAATTGGAAAACAAAGTGGGCGCCTGGCTAGACACTTGCCAGCTTTTATATTCCCTTGTAGAAGGTACTATAATTTTGGCTTGAAGCTTGTAATACATTGAAAAAGTCTCTGAATCTACGAGGTATATATATGTATATTCTTGATCAGCATCAGTAGTCGAGTCGATATAGCCATATCGAAGGAGATATGAGATCTTGTATGAAAACCTTTTTTGTTTAACAAGATATTCTAATTAAATTTAATAGTTATGCATTTTAATATGCTCTTCGCGTTTGGCTTAAAAATCTTTGAGATCAGACTACTATATCATATAGCTATTTTAATTAGATTACTAAAATATTACACAAAATTCTAAACAGTAGACTATTGTATTATATAGCTTTTAATAGCTTAACTATCGATCGATTTCTAAAATGTGTAGTTAAATTTAGAGCCCGGTCTGCAAGGGTATGTTATTTTCGGCGTGCTTAAAATAGTCGTACATTTCTTGTTTTTGCCTTAAATTATATGTATATATATATATATATATTCAATGGAAGTATACAAAGGGCAAGAGTTTTTTCTGATTCTCCCACTTGGCGGGTAAATGCGTTTTTGTCCTTATGTCCTTGTGTCCATCTGTCCTTAGATATATAGCAACATTTTACATATATATTATATATTGAGTAGACAGCTGGACAGCTGGAGAGCGCCTTCATTTGAAGCACGTTAGTCACAACAAAATGGAATATGAGTTGCCACAGTGGGTGGCCTCCACGCGACGTCCCAGACAGGCCCCCGAATGTCCCATCGCCAATCCCAGACACAGACCCTGGCTACGGATCAGACTCAGCGACAGAACCCCAACCATTTACGCATGCAGCCATTTTTGCTAGCTATTATAATAATATAGGGTATTCAATACAAGTATTGTTAACTAAGGCGTAGAAATGGTAACATTGGGCATATATTATATATATATATATATATATATACAAGACTTTAATCTTATCTGGGGCATGGAATGCTGTTTATAATGATCTAATTAATTTATTTCCTCATATTTTCAAAAGCATCAGCAACAGATCATTAATTTTCCATTTCGAATTTTTGAATTTGGCACTCAAATGTAATTAACATAATATACCTAACATAATGTTAGTTGATTGAATTGTAATTACATTTGCAGGCTGTTAAGTGCATTTAAGTTGCAGACACCAACGTTAACAGTGCTCTCTTCGTGCAGCTCTCTCTCTCTTTCTCTGTCTCTCGCTGATCTGCCGGCTGCTGCAGTAAAAAAAAAACATTCATTCGTATCACCTTCGTTTTTTTCGATCGTGTCGATCGTTTCTGTTGTTGATCAAAGGCAAAGCGCTTGCGTCAAGCCTTAGCACATACTATAAATAATGATGATAACATTGTGGAAATAACATTGTGTTATTATTTGAAAATAAACGCTTTTGGGGCGCTAAGCCCGATTTATTTATGCTCTGTTAAATACAAAAATACAATTTTAAAGTGTATTTTGGGTTCGTACTTGCAGGCAAAAAAATCGCTTGCTTAACTTTCTGTTTTGTTATAGCTTTGGTTGTTGTTGTTGTTGTTGGCATCGCACGCTTCTATGAAAAGCTCTGAAGGACACAGCAGTGAGCAACAACAACAAGGAGAAAAGCATTTGCTTTTAATAGCATAGAAGGAATGAAAGAAACAAACAAAAAGGCAAAGGACAAAAGAATGAGTTGCGGACTAGGCCGTAAGTTCATAACTATGACTGGGCAGACAACAACAAACAACCAAAACAACAACAACAACAAGAATAACAACAGCCAACATCGATAAGAAATGGAAACAGGACGACAGGCACAATGGACAATGAGCTGACCCAGCAACAGGACTACAGCACATACACACACTGACACACATATATATACATACAAACACACACAGCGTCGGCGACGACATCCTTTTTCCTGTCTGTGCCCCAAGCCTGTTTGCTCCTGTTGTTGTTTCTGTACATTTGTCCGCAGTCTGTCTGTGTGAGTCAGTGTGTCTGTGTGTGTGTGTGTGTGTGTGTGTCTGTGTGTCTTAGTATTGGTGCGCGTGTCTGCAACCGCCTGGCGCCCGGCAGAGCGCGCCTGTCGAAAATGTTTTCCATTTCAGTTAGCAAATTATGTCGGCCAAAAGCGAAACAGCAAGCAAAAAAAAATACAAAAAAAAAGATGACGGCAAAAAATAAATGAAAACTCAGACGCGACGCAGTTGCCATTAATTGTGGGCGGGGTTTCTGGTGGGGGAAGGGGGACTTGTGTGTATTGGACATGGTTTTCATTTTTTATGACATGGCGGGACAGAAAGGACACACAACAAACACACAGACACACACACAACAACAGCGAATATAACAACAAACACTGATGGAAAATGCTAGGCGAAAATATGCCCTGTAGCGAAGGGCAGAAAGTACATAAATATATAATGAAACTGAACTGGATAATGATATAAAATCGATAAGAGCTAAGAGCTTTTGTGATTATTTAGTATTTATTATGGTATATAGTATTCTTCATGGCATCGGTCTGGTCTAATTCAGTATAGAATTGAAAAATCGTATATAATTTATTTTTAAGATTTTAATCATTTTATTCAATTTAAGCATTTGTATTATTTGTATTAGTTATTTATTACTTTTCCTTTTTCTATGTATTATTTTCTATGTATATTTTTTATTAAATACTTCTTATTATGTATTATATTTTTTTGTCTGTTTATTATTTTTTCTTGTTTATTTATTTAATTTGTATGTATTATTTATTTATTATTTGATTATTAACTATTTACATTTATATTATATATAATTGTATATTATTTATTTACTTATCTGGTTATTATTTATTTTGTATTATTTTTATTTGTTTATTTATAATAATATTTATTTATGCATAGCTACTTTTTTTCTTAGCCAGTCCCAAAAGCTTAAGCTTATTATTTAAGGCACTAGTCTTAGCCTTATGGACTTTTATGGACACACAGGGTATATACACACACACACACACACACACATACACATACATTCAGCAAACTGTTGGACCGCCATTTGCGCCCTTGTTATATTGTTGTCCCTGCTCGGACGCTGTTTGGGTCCATTTTTGCCTTTCCTTTTTTTTTTCTTGTTTGTTCCTGTTTGCATCTTTCTCCGTGTTGATTTTTGTTTTGTTTCGTGCTCTGCACTTGGCTTTTATGGTTGTTGGCGACGCGTTCCGCTTGAATTACGGGTCCAGCGAGCCGTGAGCCGTGAGCCAGTCAGACCAGCATACCAGCAGAAAAAAATTGACGAAGATTGCCAGGCAATAGGGACGCCGGAATTGGGGATTTTGGGGGGCGACGCCATTTTGAAAATTGTACACGAAAAAAAAGGGAAAAGGAAGAAAATGGAAACTGTAACAATAACTGTGCTCTGGCAATCATTGTGCTGCCATCGATGATAAAGATGAAAAGGGCCACGGCAGGGTTGCAAGTAGGGTTTGCTGCTGCTGCTGCTACTGCTGCAACAACAAAAAGCAACTGCAATTCCATTGTAAGCACTCGGTCAGTATATACATATATATATATATATATATATATATATATATGAATGTATATAGTTTGTATTTGTATTTGTGTTCGCAGTGCTCTCCATTATGTGGTGCTCGACAAGAATGTGGTGCTTGCGTCTCCATTTATCCACCGGCAAAGAAGACCCTTAAATGTGTTCACTAAAAGAGTGTGTGCTTGTGTGTGTTTGTGTGTATATATAGAAGTGGGTGTGGTTGTGTGTGTGCATGTGTATGTGTGGTTGGGCAAAGTGGTACAAAGTGCTAGGCGTAGTAGGACTCTTTTTGGGGGCACAGGCCCAGGCACAGTTGCTTTTTGCCTGGTTTCTCATTACAAGCAACGACCTTCAGCTCTACGCCCGCCCTTCCCCCACCGAAAAGAAGTGCAGAATCAGGTCATGCGGGCGTTGGTTGCGAAAAAAGGGGGCGTGGCAGCAGCAGCAGCAGCAGCAGCAGCAGCAGCAGCAGCAGCAGCAGTAAAAACCAGAATTGTAACTAACAACTTTTGCATGGTCGAGGAAGTGAGTAGTGTTTGTGTGTCTCGCTTTGGCATTTACAACCAGTGCAAATACATTTAGCACTAACACACACACACACACGCACACTTACACACAACCACTCGGCACAACCACATGCAAGTGGTTAAATTGAGAACTGGTCTCCCTTTGGGTTCGCCACGAGGAGCAGCTGTCGAATTCGTCGAGGCGACAGACAAATGACAAACACTAAAAGGATTTTTACTATCTTTTCTTGTTTTTTTTTTTTTTTTTTTGGTCTGTTGTGGCTAAAATGTTGTCCATAGATCAAAGTCGAGTCGGGTAAAGTTCTACTATTTTTAACTGCTGGCAACATTCAACAAAAATAGTAATACATGGCGTATGCGTTATATTTGAATAACAAAATATTAAGCGAAATGTTTTAATTTTGTTTGTGTGCATTAGCAGCTAAAAAGTTGAGCATATTAAGTAATTAGAATATATATATATAGAAAAAGTTGCTGCTTAATTTATAATATATATGATGTCTGTAATGAATATAAATATATACAGGGAAATGTCTGTTGTGATAGCTGACAGCTGCAAGCTGAACTGATTAAAAATTATGCAAATATGCGAAAAGCTTGTTTTAGTTTAACACAACTGAAAGAAAAACACTCTAAAAGATTAAAATGCGGTTTATATATTTGTTTTATATACAACTGATTTTTAGTTTTATTTAAATTATTTGTCAAAAGTTTGCAAAAGTTAAAGCAAAATGTGATTTAATTAAATTTATTTCCGTCTGTTTTTGACTCATTCAATGTTATCTGTAAATGCTGAGCGGGCGAGAAGTACACTAAAGAAAAAAAGTAAATGCACACACAACAACAACAATAACAACAACAATAACAATGAGAACGACAACGATGACAATCCACCTGACCCACTGACACTGCACGCCTGCTAGTAATCAGTAGTAGACTCGACCTGCCCCACCACATTCAACTGTCAAATCATATTTCCGTTTTTGTCGCCCAATGCATTTTTACCCACTTGCTGGTGATTCGTTGCTGCACACTGTGGGGCATCAACAACAGCATCATCATCATCTCGAACGTCATCGGGAACATCATTGTGTTTATCACGAATGTAAATCGTCATCTGTCAGACGCGTTTTCTGCGGTTGCCAGCAAATTGAATGTAGGTCGTTTTCCCGTTTCCCCCCTCCCAGGTTGCCCTTAGTTGTTGTCGGTTGCTGCGGTTGCCGTTTCGCGTGACCACCATAGTACCATCGATCAGACGACGCATCCAACTACAGAGCAGCAAGGAGGGGGGGTGGTCGGGTTGGGTGGTGCGGGTTGAGAGGGAACTGTATTGAGGCTGATTGGCTGCTGCCAGCATGTCTGCCTTTTATCCGCATGCTGCGGTCCACATCCACGCCCAATTAACAGGGCCACCCGAATAACTGTTGCCGCTGCTCCACTTATATAACCTATATACACACACACACACACACATATATATATATATATATATATATATATTTATAAATGTATATATAAATACTGTATTTTTCTGCTTGCAGCTTTTACTTTTCTTTTTGCAGCGCTCAAAAGTAGGCAATTTTTTATATTGTTGCAAGTCAATGTTGTTGCAGTTGCGGCTGAGGCTCTTGATAGTTGCAATGCAGTGCGTGCGGAAGGCGCAGCTTGTGGGCGTGTCAGTTAATGGCTACAGCATGGCTGGGTACTTAAAGAACTGCTCTTGGGTTTTTTGCACAATTGTTTCAGCTGCAGTTTGCATTCTGTGCGCCAGCTGACTTGGCTGGCTGTCGAAAATGCATTAAACACACACGCACAGATAACAGCCATAACTGCTTACAATGTTGGTTCAATTTATAAATCAATCGCCAAACAATTTACGCCGAATTTAAAACTGAATTTTATCTCTTACTTATAATTCATATTTCGAATTTCGCTTGTTTGTTTTGTTACAAATCGTGTGATTGTTGTTTGTACGACGCATATTTTTCATACATTGTTCGTACATAGATATATACAATGATGCCCCCAGAACAAAAGCGTTTCAATTTACGAGCCCGTATCGTATACGCATTAGAGCCCCAAAATGTATGCTATGGTTTATTTTGTGAGGCAGCAGCTGCTGCTGCTGCTGCTGCTGCTGCTGCTTGTTGTTATTGTTACTGCTCATTTTTGTTGTTATTAGTGTTGTCTCGTCTCTAGAGCAGACACTCCTTTTCGCACAGACACATATAGATGTGTTTATATACGTATATCTAAACATACATAAACGTGCGCAGTTAGACGAGGACTAACTGATTTTTAGGTCGCTGGCGTCAGCGACAGAACGACAAACGTTTACGGCTCGACTGGCTGGGGCTCATCGTTAACTCATCACACACACACACACGCACACACACACTCACTCAACAAACTGGCAGACAGGCAGACAAAACAACAACAACAACAACATCGTCATCATCATCATCATCATCGTCGTCGGCACTCGTTAAGAATAGCAGCAACAACAACAAGAACATCAACAACAAAAGCAAGAACAGTTTCAGGCGTCGCCGCAGCCAAACCGATACAGCACCGTAAAGCTCGGCACAACTAACAGACACCCTACCCCCCTCCAACTCCATGGCACCCGCTTCTCCCCTTAACTGCTCCACAAATTCGGGTAGACGTGAACCAGTTTTGATGCCATTTTTATTTTATTTTTATTTGTTTTATTCTTTGCCCACATTCGCATTTAGCCGCTCTCTCTCTCTCTCACTCCGTCTCTCTCTCTCTCTCTCTTTCTGTCTCTCTCTCTCTCTGTCGCTCTCGAACTTGCTATCTTGTGCTTGTGCTGCTTGCTGCCGCCAGATGGCGCTTGCTGCTCTTATTTTGTGCGGCATTCATCCAAAAATGTTCTTTCGTTTCTATATACCACGCAATACTTGTACATAATGTGCATATACAATTATTTTATATACATATAATGTTTGTGTGTATGTGTGTGTGTGTGCGTGTGTATGTTTGTTTGTGTGCTATGTGTATATAGGACTTTTGGCATTCATTTCGTTTTATTTGTCGTTACTGTCGAAAGCAGCAGCAGCAGCAGTAGGAGCAGCAGGAGCAACAGCAGCAGACAGCCGTCTGCGTTGCCTGTGTGGATTTTCGGTTCGTGAATTGTTTGCCGGATTTTTGCTTTTTTCCTTCGTCCTCTTTTAATGCCCTGTCTGCTTTCAAAATGTGTAAAAGAGGCGTTTGGTTAAGAGCCACCAAACTTATCAAGGTTGTCGTTTATATCTATAATATAGCAAATTCCTTATCGATAAAAATCGAAATGTCATCTCATGTAGAATTTTAAGCTAATAACAGCTGTGAACTGGTGAATATCGATAACTTTGCAACAGCTACGCATACAAAAAACCTAATCTTTCGTTATATGTTTTCTAGATATTTGTATTAAAATTTATAAATATTTTATGGCTCATGTAAAACTTTAAGTTTAATTTTTAATATATTACTTATGTCTTGTTGATATTTATAATTGATAAATATCGAAATGAAGCCACATGTTATAGCTATGTTTTGACTCTGGGTAAGTCTACAGGTCATCTCCTCTTCGATCAGTCTCGTCTGCACATACTTTTTGTGTGTTTTGTTTCCATTTTTTTTTTTTGTGTTGGTTGGCGCATAAAGTTTACCCGTCAGGCAGCTGGGAGGCGCAGTCAGGCGTTGGTCGCGCAACGTTGCCCGCATTGTGCCTCGCCTTGGCAACACCCGCCACCGCCCTGCCCCGCCCAGCACCTTCTGACACATCCTTACGCGGTGCCCTTTTGCCAGTTTTCACTGCTGCTGCTGCTGGCCATGTTTGAGTATTCAGCTGTTGGTGTTTGGCTCGTGCGCTCATTTTGGCCGAAAAACTTTTGTTTCTTTTGTCTGCTCTTGGTTTTTATTCCTGCCACACTCACACACCATACAGCGCCACTTCAGTCCGGATTTTCTTTCCACTGGCTGGTTTTTGTGTGTTGCAGATTTTTGCTTCCATTTTTGGCACGAAGAGAACGAGGACGTCGTCTAAGCTGGAAATTTATGTGCCATGTGCGTTTCATATTTTTACGTTACTATGTGGAGTAAGCTGCTGCTTTTGGCTCCCTTTTCAGTGCACACACACACACACCCACACACACACACACACACACACACACACATATATTTTTGCTGAACAACTTTTCATTTCTTTTCTTCTTTGTTTTTTTGTTTGGTTGCTATCTCTGGCTTGAATTTCAACAATATTGAAAAATGTGTAAAGTTTGGCTTTTTGTAAGCACATTTAAGCGGCTTAATGCTAAATTTAGATAATTTAATGAAGAAACAACAGTGACCTTTGTTATATTTAGAAAGTTATAAGTTATGTCGTCAAACAGTGCGTATGCGTTATTTTGTTCACGTGTTATTTTTATGGGTCTCAGATGATGTGCCGTATGAGTTATTTTTGTGCGTAATTTGGTCTGTTTAGGTTGTTTGGAAATTGAAATTTATGATGGGCATTTTGGCATCATTATTGCCATTCATGATAAGATCATTATGCTACTAAATACATATATAAAAAATATATTTTTAAAGCAACATCTTTAATTATTTTTTACTTCTTTTTCTATCACTCCCAACGCTGTCCTGCAGCTGTTATTAGCTATAAAAATATATATTTACATAGCTATCATTTTGTTTATCTATTAACACATTTGCTTATCGGCAACAAATTCGCAACAGCAAAGCAGCAAAAATATAGTACAACTTGAGCACTTTTCGTTTGGAATAATGTGACACATTTTGACTGCATGTCTAACACACATTTCCTACTCTATTTACCCACACATACATGTAAACATATACACACACATATTTATATATATATTTATATATGAAGTGTATATGAATGTGTGTATTTTCATTTGAGGTGTCAGCGTAATGGAATATTACTATCTAGCATATCATGTTGCCTACTTATGGGCGTTGCCTGCCCTACTTTGGCAGTTTCTTTGAGTGAAGCCAAGGGTTGGCAAGGGGTAGATAGTGTATAACTGGGTAGTTGGGATTGTTCCTGCGGCAAAAAGTTAACCCCAACAAAAAAAGGAAGCATAAATAAAATGAGAACGTCGACGCGACCAAAGTGTCAAAAGTTTGCCTTAACTTTCGCACGCGCTCTCTCGAGTGCCACGAACAGTAAAACCACTCGCACCACTTCCGCACCACCTTCACTCGTTAGCTAACCACACGCGCGTACACATACACACGCACACACTCACACACACACTCACAACTACTGCAGGCAATTGCTTTGTTGATTATGGCGCTACCTTCTCTTCCCTCCTCCCTCCCTCGCTCCATCGCATTAATGTGTATCCCTTTCGCTTTTTTGGGGTCCCCTTTGATGCTTGCGTCATTCGCCACTGTGTCGCGTCTATCGCTTGACTCCGTCTACGTCTCCGTCTCCGGCTTGTGTCTTGTGAATTTCCTCTTCACTTGACAGCCGTCGTTTCCGTTGCGTCGTCGTGCCACATCGCCCCTCTCCCCTCTGTCTTGCTTCTGCCACCGGCTCTGCTGCTCTCTGGCACTAATCATCAACGATGCCGCCATAGCCTCGTCTTGCCTTGACTCTCTGACATTTGGACCCCCTGTCTCTCAGTCTGTCTGTCTCTCAGTCTGTCTCCCAGTCTGTCTCCCAGTCTGTCTCCCTGTCTGTCTGCCAGTCTGTCAGTCGGCTTTCTTGTTAAGACATTGCACAGTGGTGGCAAAAAACCAATTTCAATTAATTGCTCAGTTGAGTCTTAGAATAGAATAATAAATATACACATATCTATGCTCAAAATAATAAATAAATTAATTATGTATTATAATTATTTATCTTTGTTTTTTTTTTTTAAACTTAAATTTAAATGTTATATTTTATTTTGAATTTAATTTATTTTTACTTTGTCAAATATTACATATGAAATATTTGTCTGTTGCTTTAGTTGTTTATATTTGAGCATTCTTGCTACCATCTAGGACCACTATGCATACACACACACGTCTATACCGCCTTGCCCCCATGCCCCTCACCCCTTCTACACTCGCAACGTGCTCGGTTAAGTTTAGCAAGTGCCGCCCCTTGAGGATTATTTCGGCACAATTTGCATATTCAATGAGTCTTCGGTGTGATAGTGTGTGTTGCCTTTAGTTGACTCGAAGATGCACACTGCGGGGCTAAGGGACAGGACAGGGTGGACAGAGACAGGGGCAGGGGTCGTTACTGGGGCAGGGGCCCGGACATGGCTCAGACATTGCCACACGCACGTGTTACATAACTTTAGCAGTGTGTCTGCTGTGTTTCTTCCTCTCTCTTACTCTCTCTCTTACTTTCTCTCCCTCTCTCACTCTCGCTCTCTGTTTTTTGGGTTTGTTTGCGTAGCGCATTGCACGTGGCAAAATTTGTTTCGGTCGCCAGTAAATGAAATTTGTTTGCCTAGGCGCCGCATTTGGACTCGTCCTGTGCCTGCCGTTTGTTAGCCATGTGTATGTGTGTGTATGTGTGTGTGTGTGTATTTATATATATATTTATCCATACGTATATATTATATAATATTGATTAATTTGTCTCGCTTTGGCACACTGTTGTGCGCTCTGTTGCTGTCTTTGTTTACGCATGCTTTCCATTTTATTTATAATTGTCTGGCATTTGTGGGGCGCTTTAAAGCTTTAAGCAACTGACTAACTGACAGTCTGTCTCTCTCTCTCTCTCTCTCTCTCTGTCTGTCCGTCTGTTTGGCTGTCTGTTTGGCTGTCTGTTTGCCTGTCTGTTTGTCTGTCTGCTTGTCTGTTTGATTTGTTCGCTTAAATTATACGCATTACGCATACGTCGCGTGTGCTTCAAGGTCGTTTGTTACTACGCGTGGGTGTGTGTTGTATTTGTGTGTGTGTGTGTACGTATGTGCTTATGTGTGTGTGTGTGCGTGTGTGCGTGTTTGTGTGTCTGTCTTCCGTGTTGTGTTTGTTTTAATGCCTTCGAATTATAGCCAGCCAGCCAGCAGACAAGTGCTCAACGCGGCGAATGCGTAATATTTCTCACAGCAACTTTAAGCCGTGTGTGATGGTGTGTGTGTGTTAGTGTGTGAGTTGGCAACTACTTAAGCATAAATCCTGCGCCTACTTGACAACATGAGCATCAACTTCTTTCAGCTAATCCACTGCTGCGTCAGCATCGAAAGCAGCAGCTGGAAAAAACGGCAAAAACAGCAACATTTCTACCCAACTCTGCTTTCCAATTCGATGTTGACAAAAAACAAAAAACCGCAAGCTGTTGTGTTGATTGACTAGCAGATACCATACAGAAAAAAGTTTCTAAAGTGTTTGATTAGCTTAGATAGCATCCATCTGCTTGGCACTTTAGCTGCTTGTTGATGTCTCATTTTTAGAATGGAATATCTGCAATTTATAAACATAGCTGTACACTCAGAAAAATAAACGAACTGAATTTTAGTTTTTCATGTTTCTTGGAAATAAGCATAAGAATATAAATATAACTCAACAATTTGTGTTTGTTTTTACAACTATCCTTTCTAAAATTCAGAAACAAATAATGAAATTTACTGGATCGGCTTTTGTATTCGCTATTTCCATTTAGCTATCGCCTGCCTTTGTGCCACGTTTTTCAAATCATATTATATGAATTAATAAGCAACAAAAATTGAAATACCTTTTTTAAATTTCTAAAAAAATGTCTAAAATTCGCTTCGTTTTTTCTCTGCGTGTACTTAGTTTGTTTCATGTTTATACACACTTCCTGCCAATCAGAGAGAAGGGTATTAAAACTTTGATTGTAGCCAAGCTGGGAAATAAAAAGGAAACCCAAAGTGCTGGGGGGAAATGGGCAAATGGGGAAATGCCACAGCCACAGCCACAGCCAAAGCCAAAGCCAAAGCCAAAGCTAAAGGTCTAAGCACGTTTTTCACATTTCATTTCGTCGCGACACAAAAACAAAAAAGGCATCAGAGGCAAAAGAGGCATAGTAACTGCCCCACAGGAGCCAAAAGCAACAACAACAATAACAACGAGAATAACAAGAACAACAGTAACAATGGCAATCTCAGTGTGGCAATGGATAATAATGAATGTGACTGTTGCCTCAGCATCATAATCATAATCATAATCAGCACAAACATCATTATTTAGCTGCTGCTGATGATGCTGCTGCTGCTGCTGCTGCTGCTGCTCGGGCAACAAAATCTGATTTTGAGTGGCGGCAAAGTTGTTTTTGATGTTGTTGCTGCTGCTGCTGTTGTTGTTGTTGTTGCTTTGTTATGACAGTGACATGGAAATGAAGACGAGCAACTGTTGTTGACTCCAACTCAAACTCAGCTCAGCTCGGGATTCGGGCTCTCAGCTTCATTCTCAATCCGATTGTCTCACTCCAATTCATCCAACACATCCCACTCGTCCTGCTGCTCGGACTTCCACTTCAGTTGTTGTCACTTTCAGGCAGGCAGGCAGGCAGGCACTCTTCTCAGTCATGTGACTGCATTAATCAACTGTCCGTTGCTGCTGTAGGCTAAGCACAACCACAACCCAGTTTTTAATTTTTGCTCCTGGCACGCCGCTCATTAGGCGATGCTGCTGCTGCTCGATCCAGACAAGGATTGCCGAGCTATATGCGGGCTGTCTATCACTTTATTATACCCTTGAGCTGTCTTAGATTAAGGATGGAAACATCGGCCGAATCCAGAAACTATATATGACAGACAGTGAATAAAACTTCGCATATATGTTAGACTATATATAAAGTTTTTAGTTGAAAGATTGCAGTTCTTGATTGGCATTTTTTATTACGAGGGAAACCTTGAATATCTTGTTACTGGTTTCATATGATTCTAATATTTTAAATTTATTGAAAACTTGTATTTAAAACTCGTATACAAGTTGACTCTCAAATAACCGTAATATATTATATATTATAATTGTATAAACCACTTTTTGTGTGAAATAATTAATAGATATGAACTTATATATATATAATATAGGAAAAGGATACTTCTGTATTCATAAAAAACAAACCACAACCTTTAGGTACACGGGGCAAGAGCATTAAATTTTCGTCAGGCTGCAGATAAAAGTTTTCACTCTGGTTTTCCCCAGGTTGCATTTGCCACCTTGGTGGGCAGCATTCGTTGTTTTAGTTACTGCATGCTTTTCACGCTTTTGTTTAAACTGACAAACAGAGCGAGAGAGAGAGAGAGAGAGAAACAGAGAGAGAGAGAGAGAGAGAGAGACAGGCAGATAGTGAATGTGAGAGGGAGAGAGAGACGAAGACTTTTGACAAGCGCAAACATGCAGCACATTTTCATTTTCTTCTTTTTATGCGATTTTTTTTTGCTTGTTTTTTTCTGTGGCTGTCCTCTCGTCTTGTTACTTTTTTGCGTAATTTATTTGGATTGCACACACGCACACACACAGACATAAACACGTGCAGCTGCGTCCGCACTTGGGGCACGCCCACAGTTATGCTATACACACAGATACACGGAGAACCCCACTCGGCACACTCGGTGCAAAAAAACAAATAGCGTCCGCGTCTATACACAAAATCAGACGCTCAAGGACTCTGTAGTTTGCCAGTCAGCTGCCTTTCATTCTCCCGTCTCCTACTCTCTCTCTCGCTCTCTCTCGCTCTCTCTCTCTCGCTGTCGCACTGCGCCCTTTCACAGACCCACTTGAAAATGCCGTGCAATGAAAGTAATTTCAACAAATAGACTGCGTCCTGCTTCTTGTTGGTTGTTTTTTTCTTTTCTTTTTTTACTTTCTTTTTTGCACACAGCTCGCTGAGCTGTCGCTTTACTGCTGCGCTGCTTTAGTGCGGCTTTAAATGGGTTGCTCCTGCCACACACAGGATACACAACAACAGCTTGTGCCTTGCCAGACTTTTCCCTTACAATCCTTATTAGAAGCAAGCCGCACATACTAAGTAAGCAAAGTCTTTATTGGTCATTTTATTGATAGCTTTGAGTCACTTTCCCATTGAATGATTTTCTCAGAAGCGTTTTACTATTCCTGGCAGTCTATTAAATTATGTAGGACATATGTGTCAGAATATAATCGATAATAATAAGGGATATTTGTTGAATTTTTTGTTGTGTTTAAATTAGCTAAGATATTTTAAAACTGGACACACAAATGTCTCATGAGTAAATGCTTCAAGGATGAATTAATAGTTTATACGAGAGTTAAAAATATAACAATAAAGGATATTTCTTGATTTTTTTGTGTTTAAATTACTAATGATAGTTAAAAGTATAAAATTATAATTTAATAGATACAAAAGTCTCATCTCTGAGTATTGACAGTTTATTTTAATGTTTCTGAAAGCTATTAATTACATTAATTAATAATTTATACGAAAGATTACAAAAAAACGTATAAATATCGGCAACTTTTTATATACTTTGCAAGTTAACAAAACTTTAATCAGACAATTGCCTCTCAGCTATATATCGTTAATTAGGGAACTTTACTTAACTTTTACCGAAAATGGAAATGAGATTAATTAGAAAACTTTGCGCAACTCTTTGCACATATCAAAGAGTAGGATGAGTGCTCCATAAAAAAAATATAAAAAAATATATATATACTTTATATACACATGTATTTAGTAGCTTTGTATATGTATAGTGTGAATAGGGGCGACAGTCCCTCGAAACGACTTCACTTCTAATTGCTTTTCATGGCAAATGTCACACAACAACAACAACAACAACAATAACAACAACAACAAAATGTTTCAACAATAGCAGCATATAAGCAAATCTCTTTAGGCTACCCCATGCTGTGTGAGAGCGGAGCCCTATTTCGAATTTTATATTTCGTATATTTTATATATTTTGTATTTTGTTTTTGATTCTGCGTTTTGCTCTTGCCCCATTAAAGTTTGAAGGAGTCTCCCCAGCATTCCCCGCACCCCCCCTACAAAAGTTATATACAAAGGGCGCCTGGACTGAGAGTCTCTCTCTCTCTCTCTCTCTCTCTCTGTCTCTGTCTCTCTGTGTGTGCTGGCAACTTAAAACCGAAAAGCGCAAAAAGTTTTTCATGCGGCTTCGGCTCTTTTCAAATTTCATTTCCCGTCCCCCACACCTCCGCCTCCTCCCAATACGCTCCACACAATTCATTGGCATTTTCTATGGTTTTATAAGCTGGTTTGTGGGGCGGGTGGGGAGCAGCTCAAATACTTGGAAAAGAAGCTGACTTGCAATGCCAAAGTAAGTCTGCCACAACCCCCAACCGCTCCCGCTGTCTGTCCAAGAGTCGTCTGTCTGTCTGCCTGTCTGTCTGCCTGTCAGTCAGTCATTCAGTCACCGAGCTTGCTCTGAGTTGGGGTTGGGGTTGGTGTTGGTTGCTTTTCCGAGGTCTGGGTTCTGTGCGCAATATATCCACGTCTGCGTCAACGTCTGCTGTCTTCTTCTTCTGCTGCTGCTGCTGTTGCTGCTTCTGCTTTGGCTTTTGTTGCCCGCCACGTCCCATTGCCCCGTGCCTCTCTCGTTTCTAACTGTTTGGCTGTCTGTCTGTCTGCTTGTCTCTTGTCTGTTGTCTGTCTATTTGGCCGCTTTATTTGCCTGCTTCTTTTCAGTTTGTTCTGCTTGCTTTTTTTGTTGATCGTTTTTTCGCTTTTTGTTTTTTTGTTGTTTTTCGTTTTTTGCTGCCTGCTGCTTCTTCTGCTTCTTCTGCTTCTGCCTCTTCCACATCGCTGTATACGTATTATTCCGCCTGGTAACTTTACATTTTCATGCTCGTGTTCCCATTTCACAGCTAACGCTTCCTTCCACTCCACTCCTCCACTCAGCTCTTCTCCTTTTTTGCTTAGCTCAGCCTGCCACAGCTCAGCCTGCCTGCCTCAGCCTTAGCCTCAGCCTCAGCCTCCTCTCCCCCCTTTCCCCTCTACAGTGCCACCCACTTCCGTTCTATTTTCATCTACTTGAGTGGAATTTTTATTTGTCTGCTGCCATTTCTCGTCATCGTCTCCTTTTTCTCGCATTGCTGCCCGGTTGTTTGCTTTGCGTTTGATACCCTGTTGCCAGTTATTATGCAAGGCATTTAAGTGTCAGTTGTCAGTTAACCCAGCGACCAACTTGCGTAACATTTGCAGCTGCTCCAATCATTCTAGATTTTAGTTTTTCAGTGTTGAGTGTTTAATTTAGGCATATTAAGAATTTATATGGTCTCCAATTAGAGCCCAAATTGGAATATTTCAGTTATATCATACACAATAATATAAGAAATATTAAAGAAGTTTATAGAATTATTATTCACAATAGATATACTTAATAGATGTACTTATGAATAATAACATATAGAATTATTACAGAATTATTATACTTTTTAGAATCTTAATAGATGTACTTATCAATAAAATATATATAATAATAAAATTCTTTTTTATTTTTAAGTATCATCTATTATGAATAATAATTCTGTAAAATTCTTTTTCATTTTTTTATATTTTATTTACATTTATTCTTTATTTTTGGCATAGCCAGTAATAATTGCGATATTATAAAGGTTATTTGAAGCGTCGTTCATTTGTTTCGAGAAAATCTTGTTGTTATTGTCGTTGTCATTGCAAATCCGCCCTTGTGCACATTACCTTTGGGTAATCAGCACTGCTTTTACTGTTTTCACTGCTCCGCCTTCTGGGGGGAGGCATCTTCTTTTGTTGTCCTTCCCCTGCTCTATTCAATCCCCACTGAGAATCCTTTCCGCCTGCTTTTAATTTCTAACTGCGGCTTTACTTGATTCCCCAAACGCAAATTCATTATGTGGCCAGCAAAGAAAGGGGGGCTAGGGGGGTTGACTGTAGAGGGGCAAGCAACTTTGTGCCATCAATTTAACTGTTATACCAAACTGCCTGTCCCTCCCCTCCCTTCTGCTCACTGCTCGCCTCCTTACTCGGATCAGCGAGCAGCAATCGCGGCTACTTCAGTAGCCTCTGCAGCCTCGCCCAGGTTCCTGGCCACGCCCACTCTCTGGCTGGCTAGCTACCTTGATTTATCTTAAGTGGCCACCATCGTGAATTACGACAAATTTCTATAATAAAGCAGACAAAAATCTTACCAAATGGCCAGCAGGCTTGTCCCACAAACGAGTAAAAGCAAAAAACAAAATCCAAAAAAAAAAAAACGAAAAAAAAATCATCAGTTTGGATGAAGATCATGGCCAAGACTAACGATAACAATATTGTTGTTGCAGTTGCTGTTGTTGCAGTTGTTTCAGTTGCTGTTGTTGTTGTTGCTGTTGCATCCACTTGATTTCACCATGGCTATTCTTGGCGCAATCAACTGTTGCGTTTATGGAATAAAGCAGAGAACAAAATACGTTTGCGGTAATCAATAAAATAAACGTTTGACGTTCAACTATAGCTCTCATAAAAAGTGATAAAGTACAGGGGGGGAAAGGCGGGAAGGGGGTAAAGGGGAGCCGCTGTTACTGTGCGGTGCCGCCTTATCACGAAAGTCAGTCTGCGAAAAAAAACTAAAGCAAATTGCGTGGTCCGCTTGTAAACAACAACAATCAAGAGTTGCTGATAAGCAGCAACAATCGAACGACCTTTGATTGTCTAGAGAGAGACAGAGAGACAGATAGAAAGAGACAGAGAGAGAGAGAGAGAGAGAGAGCGGAGAGGAGAGGAGCATTAGACACCCCTACCCCAATCCAGCAAGCACATGATTTTAGTGCGTGTCGCAAAGTTTGCTGCAGCCATGCCAACAAATGTAGGAGACACACCAGAAGGGGGAAATATAGAGGGGAGGGGAGGAGGTGCAGGGGGAAAGGCACAGACATTTTGTGGCACCTGTTCGTTGCTGGTTAGCCAACAACCGGCAAAGTTATCAACAGCATCTCTCATGACTCTAACCAACCAAGCCAAGTGCTGGCTACTGCTGCCAGTACTCCACTCCACTCTCCACTCTCCACCCTCCATGCCCCATCCTTAACCCATCAAAAGCACTCCCTATAAATACGCTTGGCTGGCAAGCTGGCGTCGATATCGTCTATTGGCCACTATTGCCGCCTGCTATGCTCAGCCGCCTTATGAACTCATTTCGGGCCACGCACAGTGGGCTGAGCACACATCAATCAATGATTAGATTCCAAATTATAGAAATTGGCAATATGAAAAATAAATAATAATGATGACATACAAAATAAGATTATTGGTAAAACATAATTAATGCATATAGATATATAATAAAAAAAATATATATATATATTTATATATATATATACATATATTAACAAGAAATGTCTTATGACAATAATTAAACTTGAGAAATGACAGCTCAAAGCTAGAAATACTCGATAATTGAAATGAGATTTGTGTGGGATAAAGTCTAATGATCAAATAAATAAAGATTTATTACTGGATTTTTCAAAAGTCACCATCAAGTTTTTGGGAAAGCTCTTAATTAAAATTGAAAATTAAATAGTTTAACACATTATCCTTGCACCACTGTGTTGCGCATCAGCAGTAGCCGTAGCAACTAGCAGGCAGAGAACGAGCAGCACACAAAAAAAAAAAACGACAACACCAGAGAGCAACCCAAAGCAAAGCTCGTGCGTGGCATGAACCAGGCCGAGTCGATGGCTCCACCCAGCCACTGGTTGGCCTGCGTGGCATGCGGCTGCTCCACGCTTGTTCATAATCAAAATTAATGATTGAAATTATCTAGGAGCTTAAATAGGCAACAGTAGACTGAAGTAGCAACAGTTGCAGTTGCAGTTTCAGTCGCACCGTCAACAACATCATCGACAGCAGCAGCAGCAGCAGCAGCAGCAGCAGCAGCAGCAGCGGCAGTCAGAGCCACCAAATGGCCAACTTGGTTTCGCTTTGGCCTGGCCCACTGATGCCAGCACTTAGACAAGACTATCAACAGCAGTGGCAACAGCAGCAACAGCAGTTGCAGTGGCAGCCAAAGTTGGCCAACAATTTCATATTAAATTGCCAAGTATTAAATGGGCAGCATTGGGAGCAGCAGCAGCAGCAGCAGCAGCAGCAAAGCGAATTCAACTTAACGTTTTACTTCCTTGTTCTGCAAGGTGCTTTGGCGCGGATTAGCAGCAACTGTGGCACAAACTATTGCACTGTTTGCAACATCAGCGCCTCCTTGTTGCCTGCAAGGGCTAATTTGTGCAACGCGCCTGTTGTTTTCCTCATTTTCTCAATACACTTTGCATTGGGTTTGCCAAATATGTTGAGCAGCTTGCAATTAGTTGAATGAGTTAATATATTCTTGAAAGGAAAGCTGAGTTGAACGAGGTGTGCAACAATATTTAATATATAATATATAAGTCAGTAAGTTATGAAACTATCATGATTAATGTAGACTCCAAACCCTCATCAATTAAGTAAGGGCATTCTAGCTTCGGCAACTTAAAATCTTCTAGTTTGTTTTGTTTTTCTTCACTCTATTTGCTGGACGCGGCAATAAAAACTAATTATGCCAGGGTAGCAGCAAAAGCAAAGTGCCTTCGAGGCCAAGTCAAGAGTTAGTCCAGACTGATAATAATCTGGCATAATGATAACACTGTCCAGGCTACCAAGTGGTCCAAGTGGCAACAACAACAACAACAACCACAACTAGGGAAGCAACTTGTGCCAGGCATTTAGCAGCAACTTGTGGCAGGCAAACGGGCAGCAGACAACAAAATGAAAATCACTGGACTCGGACAGTTGTTCTCGTGCCTCGTGGCAGAATCTCGCTCTTGATTGGTTGCACAATTGTTGTGCGCTGCCAAAACACTAATTATTTTAATTAGTCGATTTACCAATTGGCTTTTTTCACACGCTTCCAACTGGCCAAGTGTCAAGTGGAGCTGCCAATTAAAATGTAAACACAGCCAATGCGATAAACCAAAAGAATTTCGCGATCGTTCAACGAGATGCGAGTGAGATGGAGTATCGAGAAAAGCGAGACAGCTGCTATTTCCTGTCCAGGCCGAGCGACAATTCCTTTTTACCCTAACTTGGCCCATTGACAGGCGATTTCCGTTTTCCAACTTGGACTCTGACTCTGAGTCTGACTCTGACTCTGAGTCTGAATCTGAGTTTGGCGCCAGCTAGCTAGCTAAACTAAGCAGCACTAATAGCATGCGCCGGCAGCGCTGCTGGCGCCACAAAGCCACTCAAATTTGTGGCACAGCAGGAGGAAGCTGCCACAGTTGCCTCAGCTGGGTCTTCTGCTGCCGGCGCAGAGCTCACGACGCCGTTCATTAAATCGCTGCAAATTCGCACCGATCGCTGCTGGGCTGCCTGCTGTGACACGCCCCATATTCAGGGGCGCAGACATTGAGCCATTTACACTCTAAAAACAAGATTGCTTATTAAGTGCTTTTGATGAGCACATTAAATATGCTTAAAAATGTTTTATTGATGTTCTGCAAAAGCATGTCAGAGGCTGAAGGAAGCATCGCCGATCTAAAATCTAAAATTTGATATATTCCTATCAACTATAGATTAAAATCGATTATCGATAACAATCAAAACAGGAATTTATCAATATGTAAACTCAAAGGTGCTTTTAATGTGATATCAATATAAATAGCCTTTCATAGCTAAAACTTCTATGTATATACGGCGAGTGAGAAATTTTTCTCTCTGTGTACATAATGATAACTGGTGTATGGCGGCAGGTGAACTGCGTTGCCTGCGGTTGCAGTGGCAGCAGCAGCAGCGTCAAATTGGCGTAGAAGGCGCCTAATCACAGACGCCGCCGAAAAGAGAAAAGATAATGAAGATGCAGCAAACTGGGGCTGATGAGATGCACACACACACACACACATATTTACATATAAATATATACAGATATATACAGATATATATATATGCTTCTGCCCCTGCTGCCTCTTTTATTATTTACTTTAATTAGCATTTCCGTACGGTCCGTTTTTAGAGTGGAGAGCGGCAAAGTGGCAAGCGGCAAGTGGCAAGTGGCAAGTGCAGATATTCCGCATCGATAAATAACATTAATTAAGTTGTTCAGTTGGCACGCGGGCCACGCCCCAATACCGCCCACCACAACGCCACAACTACACAGCTTTACAACTCAACGGCTGTAGCACATTTTAATTAGGCATTTATGGCTGGTCTCCGTATTCTAAGCTAATTGTTGTTGTTATTGGTAAATGGGCTTGGCCCTGTCCTAAGGAGGGGCGGCTTTAATCCGCTTAACCGGCAACAACAACAACAATGGCAACGGCAACAGCAACAGCAATGCCAGCAACTGGTCGGTCAATGGGCGTTGGCCAAGTGCACTCGTAATAACCTGGCTCTAAGGAGTTTTTTACAGTAAATGCATTTTGCCTGTCCATAGGAAAAAGGCGCATTTTATTGAGCCAACTACTTAAATGAGTTATACAATGCTGAAACCCTTGAAAAATCACTTCATATTGATTACTCTCTACTCTACTATCTATACTATCTTTTTTATTATCATATTAATGATTTGTATAAAGCTGAAGCACTTGAGAAATAACTTAATATTGTTCACTCTCTACAATACTTTTGTTATGATTTTTATTCAGATTTTCAATGAGCCAATTACTTAAATGATTTATGCACTTGAGAAATTACTTGATTTCGAGTCCTTTCTACTCTACTATCTATAAGGCTTTTATTATTAATGTTATTATTTATTATTATTAATTAATATTATTAATTATCAATCCCAATTCCTGCACGAATGCGAGTATCTTTTTTGGGTTAAGAGTTTCTATGCCTGCTGAATTTTCTTATATATTTTATATAATTATCAGTAGTATATATACTATGTATATGCCTTAGCTAGGTGACTCTTTCTTAGTCTGTTCTTTCAGATTAACTGTACTTGGCTAACTCATTTTTGATTTGAGCCACTTGAACGAAAATGTAGCTTGTCAATTGTTGTCTATGCATTTCCTCGATCCCCCATAAGGCTAAAGCACTTGAAAAATCACTTAGCTACTCTATTAAGAAACAGGCTTTTGTGGAAATGTGTTTAATATATGTATATATATTTGTCAGTGACTTTTACTGGGAAAAATACAACTAATTACAAATTATCTTTCATTTTGCAAATCTATCTTGATGCATGAAATATATGGAAACTTAATTTGCACTTTTGTTCTTAGGATTAAGTTCAGCTTACGGATTCTTGCTAATCTGTATCCAAACATATATATATAAATATACATAAAAACATATATATAATATTTACATATATCGATAAAAATATACAAATTTAATGCTGAATTATTATGAAATGAGTTGAATAGTTAAATTGATTGTCAGAATATTTGCTGAACTAGAAAAATTCGAATATGAGTAAAATTACAGCACATTAGTTCCAGTTCTTTAAACATGCATCATATCTGCAAATTGTATTTTGAATCTTGTGCATTTTACTCAACTTTGCCTTGGATGTTAATTTGGCTTAATGCGATTTTCAATCAGTTAAGCAGTGTGCATCCCGATTTTGACAGCTGATGTGTCAGCTGAGGGGGAGAGGTTGACAGGGGTTCAGAGCGCAGCGCTTGGCTGCGCTTTTAGCACTGCTGCTGATCATCGTTGTGGTTGAGTGATCCAACAGATCTAACCCAGAGAGAGAAAGAGATATCTGCAGATATCGAGATAACAGCTTAAGTTGGCGGGGGCGCAAACAAGGCAAAACACGAATATTGGTTGGCAGTTGGCAGTTGGCCGGGCCAAAATGATCGTAAATAAGCGTTGAAAACTTTATAAGTGCGCCATCGCATAAACTTGGCTCAAAATAATGTTTTTGGCGTGTTTACGAGGCGGCAACCACAATGGTGGTCACGATCAAAAGCGGTCAACACAACGACAACTGGCAACAGCAACTGGCAACAGCAACAGCAACTTGCAACAAAAACAACAACTAACGGTGGCGCATTGTCGTGTGACAATCGCAACGTGCCGCAATCCGTAGAGCCGCTCAACGCTCCGGATCGTGGGCAGCACTCAGAACAGACAACATTTAGAATCCACGTCGCCATTGTGGCTGCTGTGACATTCCTAAGACTCTAACGCAATACAATATATAACTAGAAGTCATTCAAATGACGGCAACAGCCTATTAAATACCCTGTAAAAAACTGCCTGAATATACTTATGGTCTCTTAAATACAAAACACAACTGAAAATAGCTGAGCAAAGAAATAAATAATAATAATAATATTAAGTGGAAAAGTGTAGAACGTGCGCGACTAGCAGCTACCCTGTGCACATAGCTAATGGCTAATTTAAAACTGCTGTGATTCATATTCCTTTCGAGATATATTCCTCTAGGTGAAATATAATTTTAAAATTTGAGTTTTAGATTTACCCAATAAAAACATCTCTTATTATACTTATATATAGCTACTTATATATACCTTAAAAATATATATATTTGCAAGCTTCATACAACTCATCGAGTCTACTGATTACAGGGTATACTTGGCACAGCTCGCTGGCTACATTGTCATAATTATTAATAAGTTTTTGTGCCCGCATTTGAATGTGGTCAAGACAAGTGCAGCGCGATAATTTTGGTCTTTGAAGTTGACCGACTTTTGTTCTCGCTGGCTAAGCTGATGATTTGTCTTGTGTGTGTGTGTGTGTGTGTGTGTATGGGCGTGGCAGCTGGAGGCTAAAGTCACCACTATTTAACTGCCACTAAAGATGCTTGCCAAGTTGCAGCAGCAGTTACCAAGTTGCAAGTAGTTGTCTAATTGCTGCAGCTGCCACCAGCGTTGATTACGGCCACAACACGTAAGGATGCTCCTTACCACACTGCGTCCGTCCACTACACTGTGAGAAAATGGTACTGAAATTGAGAAATACTCTCAAGTTATATATTTCGCAATGAAGAACCTTGAATTGAAATTTCTACTTAACTTAATAATTTATTTCGACATATTTTTAAATTGAATATTTTATGAATTAAGATTATAAATTTTCTGATTTAGTCTGCATGTGTTTTTCAGTATTTTTTATACTGCTTCTTCTTTTTCTTGCATGCAGTTCTTCATTTAAATCACACATTTGTACGCGTCATCAACTCACATTCACACTCACATTTACATTCACATTTATATTCATATTCATATTCACATTCACATTCAGATCTGCATCAGTCGAGCATTTCGAGTTCTGGCCAATAGCTGGCAGCTAATTTCGTGGCAAAAATTAACTCCCCAGCGTAATTTTTAATTTCTTGGAAATGGCTTTTCTTTTTTTCTTTTTTTTTCCTACTTGCAACACAACTTGCTTGCTGCCCCCCACTCTCTGTTGTGTTGCGGAATTGTAGCACAAACATTAGAACATTTTCGCCGTTGTTCAACTTTCTAGATGTGTGTGTGTGTGTGTAAATATGTAAATATTGGCTCGAGTTATATCATTTGCAAAAATCTTTGTGGCCAGCCAAGCAGGCAACATAAATGGCAACAGCTCTGACTGCTTCTTCTGCTGCTGCAACCAACTGTGCCCCCAAAATGCGGAAGTTTCAAACAAAAACTAAACACAGAGAAAGTTCGGAGTATGGAGTGTGTCTATTTGTGTGTGTGTGTGTGTGTGTGTGTGTGTGTGAACTGATGTGTAGTTTTTGTTTTTTTTTTGTTTGTTTGAGACGCATTCAGAGAATCTCTTGCAACATTTGCAACTGTCAACGCGACAACAGCGATTCTGTTGCCACAGTTGCCACAATCTTGTTGCCAATTTGGACTAGGGCCAATAATGATGATGACTGTTTGCAACAGCAACAGCAACAGCAGAAAGAGCAGAAACAGAAACAGCCGTTGAATTAAAGATTCCTTTTATTAATTTTTGCATTAGCTTGAAATAAATCTAATTATAAGCGGCATATTTACAAATTGCTGACTAAACTTTGAGCATTAATGTTGCTCAGTTTTTTTTTTTTTGTTGGCAATACTCAAAGTTAACCTTTAGCTTAGTCATTATGGGAAATTTATTTATTTAATGTCAACTAATATCAGTCAGTAAGAATAAAATAAATAGTTAGTATGAATTAGTTACGATGCCCAACCACAAATGCTTGCGGAAATGTTATTCACTTGTAATAATATTTAATACTGACTTTCAATTGATAGAAATAGAGGCATTTTAATTGTTTACATCAAGTCCTTTATAATCATCGCAGAGCCCTCGAAAAGTAGGTCTAAAGGTGAACCATATACCTTACAAACTTACAAACTGTTTAAAATTTAATATCAAATTCACATTCCTTCCAGATCGAATTCAATTCTCAATTCTCTTGCACATTCCTTAATTTTTTATTACCACTCACTAGAATGAATGGTTTCTTTCCTTATTTTTTTTTCGTTTGATTTTGCTGGAAAAAGAACCTTGAAGCATTATTTCACGTGTGGCAATTTGGAAAAGGCAAACAAATGGTTAAACACTCAGTTAGACGACTGCCAACTTGGTTGCCCCAGCTGTCAATGACATGAATTGCTAACCACCATCACCAACTACTACTAGCAGCAACTGCAACAACAACAGCAACAACATTTGAGCCACAAGCCATAGTCAAAGCCATAGTCAAAGCCAAAGCCAAATCTGTAGCTGTCTGTTTGGGCCACATGTGCGCCGCCAAATCAGAACGTCAAATTATAATTGTCTACGAGTTGTTTCTGCCTTTTTTTTGTCTTTGGCACGAGCAAAAAAAACAGTTAGAGTGCACGACGGCAACTGCAACCAAGCCCCAACAAATAGTAAAGTAGAAACTCTGCAGTGGGAGCCCTGCGACTGCGCACTACTCTGATTCCAACTGAAAACAAGTGGTAAAGTGCCTTAAAATTAATCAAATAAATATTATAAATATTGTTAAATTAAACAAATTGAAAAGCGTAAATGAACTGACAGCAAATAGCAATTCCAAGTCTGGAATTGCTTCTATTGCCTCGTGGGGAGTTTTGTCTGTTGCACATAAGCCCCAATATACTCCCTGCCCACGTTGGGTTTACAGGGTATAATGGAACTTAGTCAAACGCCCACGCGGTTGGCGGTTGGCGGCAGGAAACCCAAAAGCAAACTCAAACTCAAAGTCAAGTCAAAAGCGCCCAAGCGCAACGGGGGCGCGCCACAGGCCCCAAAGACTGAAGACTGGAGAGAGAGAGAGAGAGAGAGAGAGAGAGAGACTCGTAGACTGTAGATGGTACACTGAGAAAAAAATCCTTTCTTGTTAGAAATTATCCCATCTAAAAGTAATGCAATTTACTGGCTCGGTTTTTATATTAGCGTTCAGCTGTCTGTGAAATCTTAAAACACCAATGTTTATTATTAAAATACTAAATAATGTTATTAAATTGTACAATAATGTTACTTATAGGCAAGAAAAAATCTAATTTTAGAGTTGCTTCTACTCATATATTGAGAAACTCTACAAAAATATGTTTAAGTTTTTCGAATTTTTAGAAAATTGTACGCTCAAATTAAGAAAAGAAAAACCTAGTTTTCGAAAAATACTTTCTGAACAATAAGCTGAGTTAGATTCTAAAATTCAGTGAGGTTTTTTTTCTGTGTAGACTGTGGACTGTAGACTCAGGACTGCAGACTGTAGACTGTAGACTAGTCTTCACTGTAAGTGACTGTGCTCTGGTGGCATTGGACTCGCATGTGTGTCAGCCTCTCGCTTCCCATCTTACCACCCCCCTCCCCCCACCCCCTCTAGTTCGTTTTTTTTCTTTTTCTTTTTCTTTTATTTTTCGATTGCAATTGGAATTGCTTGAGAGTCTTGAACTGGGTTATGCCGAGGTCAGTTTCGAGTATCCAGCAGAACAGAACCCCAGACCAGGCCAGACCAGGCACTGTCGCCTATCGCTCTGCATAGCTAATAAGAATGAGTAACTGCTGCCGCCCTCTTTTTTCGCTTCCCCCCTATCCCTCTCTCTCTCTCTCTCTCTCTCTGTCTTGCTATGGCGTCGTCAAACTGTCTGCAAACTGTTTGTCGATTGGCAATTAGCTTCGAATCGCGCTGACTGCTGACTGCTGCCACACACAAAGTTCGCGTTGGCCCAAAAGCAATTCCAACGTTTGCCTTAACTCAACTCAGCCTCAGCCTCAGCCTCAGCTCGATTGTTCAATTTTCAGTTAATTGGTTCTGATTGTTTTCGAGGCGTGTGCTTTTCTAGCAGGGTGTGTGAAGAGGGGTGGGTTGCGGTCCCCCCTCCTTGCCCCTCCAATTACTGCACAGTTCATTTTTTCGTAAAAAGTGTAGGAACTTCTGTACATTCATTTTTTCCTATGCATTTCAAAGTGCAATTCTATTTCTTGGCGAATAATAGTTTTTTAAGTTTAATATTTTTATTTGTATTCTTTTTTCTTTGTTTTTATTTTGATAAACAGTTTGCATTTTTGCTTATTTTCTTATTCAATTTCATATATCTAATATATAGTTCTTTGAGTTGAATATTTTTATTTGTTTTTTGTTTTTTTAGTAAAGATATTGCATTTTTGCATACCATGTATTTTGTATGCTACTTGGATTAAAATTTGTATTTTATTTTATACTATTTTGATATCTATTTTATTTATTTTGATAATGTATTAATGGGTATCTGGTACTCGTTCTTTATAGCATAGTTGACACAGTTAATTGGTTGTCGCTGTCGGTGTTGTTGTTTTGTGGCACACAAATTATATATTTTAGTTAATCGATTTGTATAATGTCTTTTGTACAATTTACAAAATTGCTTTGCAATTCTATTTGTTACCAATACTTCTTAAATATTTAAAAATACTTAAATATTTCCTATTTGTTTCTCTCATTGCAGGTAAGCAAAATGTGATCGTTTTACACTGGGATGAACATGCAAAAAAAAAATGAATAAATATACTAATTATCACCAAGAGGCAGGTTGGTTGGTTGCAAGTTGTGGGTGTGATGCGCGGCAATGTGTTGCTGTTGTTGTTGTTGCCGTTAGACTTAGCGCATGCAAAGTGGCTGCAGCGCCCACACAGCGACAACAACGACAACAACAACAACACTATGAACAATATAAACAACGACTGCAACAGTTGCAGCTAACAACTTGAAGCATTTCCATCAGCAATCGTGCCGCTTTCAATTATATATAAATATATGTACAGATATATACGTACATGAGCCAGCAATAAATTAATTAAATGGCAAATCGTGCAACGTCATTTTGTCTCTTGATGTTGTAGTTGCTGTTGTTGTTGCTGTTGCGGGGTTCTTAACAGGCCGACAAAAGACACCGAGCTTTAAATGTATGTAATTTTAATTGCCAGGCTGCCAAATATGGCAAGCAACAACAACAAGAACAACAATTGTAACAATAGCACAGACAGACGCGGCAAGTGCGCAAACAACAAGCAGCAACTGTTGCTGTCTCACTTGTTGTTATTGCTTAAGCTCTCTCTCTCTCTCTCACACTCACACACACACACACACAGTTAATCGTGTCTATTTAAATGTAAGCTTTAATGCTAGCAACATCCATCCTCTGTCAACATTTATTGTTGCTACTTTTGCTTTTGTTTTTGTTTTGTTTTGTTTTTGTTACTTGCACGTCACGTTCTTTTGGCTGGGTAAACATTTCCAGCAAACATTTTTCCCGTCAATTAAACGCAACGCATCACAAAATACAACTTTTGCTGCTTTTGTTGCTGTTTTCGTCACGCCTTCCCTTGTTTTTCTTTTTCTTCTTCTTCTGCCTTGCTAATGTCTGTTGTCAACATTGTTGCCGGCAACAAAACTGTTTGCTGACTTCCAGGAATTTCCAGAGATTTGAATTGTACATAAATAGGGATTGTTAATTAAATTATTTGTCGTAAGTTTAAATTTGAATTTACAGACATTATACGTACGCTGTGTATTTTGTTGCTGAAGAGCATATTCATATTTAATTCCCAAACCCAGCACAATAAACACTCGACACACACACACAGACACCCACACCACACATAGTGAGCAGGTCGCTCTTTTGTCTGTGCTTTTTTGCAAGCTTTGTGCATGCTAAATACTTGTGAAAAGGTGGAGGAGGTGGGGTGGGGTGTGGCGTTTGGCAAAGAGGCTGCGGGGGCTTTTGTGCCGCTGGTCAGTTGTGGGCAGTGAAGTTGATTTGAGTGACGGACAAATTGACGGGCGGACTGGCTGAGTGAATGACCAACTGATGCCCATTCGCCTTTGCCTTTGTGTACAGCTTCCCTCCAGCCCAGCCTTCCCGTTATTTATTTTGTTTAGCTTGCCTTTTTTTCTTGTCTCTTTCAACACGACTACAAAAGCTCGCAACTTCTAAAGCTTCTTTCAACTGCATATTTTGGAGCTTTATTTGTGTAAGGCTTTTTAATTACATTTAATTACAGGGCATTGACTAGTCGAGCATTCTGATACATTGTTTTTTTTCTCGTAATATGTTTTACATGTCGTTCAGTTTGTGCTTGCATGGTCAAAGCAGAGGCGGGTGTAGTAAATGGGGAAAAGGGAGTGGGAGGTGGACAGCAACTGACAACTTGAATCAGCATCAAAGGCAGCGCCGCCAGAGACAGAGACAGAGACAGAGTTGCCACGCCCTGGAAATGGAAATGAAAATGGAACATGGGCATTCTTTTTTTTTATAATTGGAGCAGCTGTTGCCGCTGAGAGAGAAATCAACAACAATTTGTGGGTGTTGACACTAAAGTGTTTTTTTGGCCACGCATGAAATAGAAAGGGGTGGAGTAGGGGTATGGGAAGGGGGGAGGGGCGGTTGTGGTAGCTAATTGTTGCCAGAAGACAGTCGGCGTATGTTTCAAGCGTGACTTCATCTTGACCTCGACGCCAACAACAAAAATAATGCCCGACGGATGCGTGTGTGTATGTGTGCGTGTGTGTGTGCTGCACAGACAGTTTGTCTGCGATGACTGTGTCGACGTCGGCGCATTAAAAGCTATTTTTATTGATGAAGCGCAGCCAAACAAAGCTTGCCAACATTGTTAAGCAGCCAAGCAATAATGTTGCGCTACTCACACTTTCAAGCTGAGAGAGAAAGAGACAGAGAGCGAGAGAGCGAGTGAGCGAGTGAGTGAGTGATGCGACAGTGGGCAATAATGTTGCTGTTTAATTGTAATAAACTGACTCGCATGTTGCCAGCAACATTGTTGCCGCCTGTTGCTAATGACAATGACAGACGGCATTGCAGCAATTGTCGCTGTTGTGGTTGTTGTTGCTTTTGCACTTTGTGTGTGGTCTGTGCGAACTTCTATTTTTTTCTTCTTCGTTTTTTTATTTATCAACGCTCGCAATTTAAGCTTGAGTGCCTTTTCTAATTCACACTTTTTTTTATTGCTGTTCGGCCTGCATGTGACGACGTTTGCGCTTTTTATGCGTTGTCCGCTGTTGCGGAAGATGAAGAAGAAGAGGATAAAGAAGAAGCAATAGAAAAAGAAGAAGACCACACACAGAGTCCAGACAGAATTTGTCGTCGGACGTGTGATGAATGAACAGTGTCAGCGACTGGTGACTGGTGACTGGCGACTGGCAGTCGTCGCTTAGCGCTTAAAGCTCCACGCACAACGCACAGCGTCATTATCATAACATCATAAGTTGTCCATTGGTGTTGTCCATTCGTCCGTTCGTCACACGACGAACGAAGCCCGCTGTCAGCTTTGTGTGCCGCCGCTTCTCATCGCAAAGTTTTTGTTGTTGTTGTTGTTGTTGTTGCCATCTCCATTTTGTCATCGCACTCGTTTGCAAATGAGCTTTGCTTGAAAAGCTCAATGAAGCGACTGACAGTTGGCGGCAAACACGTCGCCTTGGAATGTGTCGCAGCGCAGCGCCTGCAGAAAAAAAATGCACAAAAAATAATCTAAAATTATTCGTAGAGTTGTTATTTTTTTTAGTTTACGCTGTAGCAGACTGGAGCTAACTGTATTTGGATGGCTTGTTGTTATTTACCTATTTAGTCTATTTTGATCAGTCAATAAAATGTGTAAACAATCTGCAAACTGAGACTGTGGGAATATTTTCGCCATTTAAGCTTAACGAAATTGCAACTAAGCTGACGACGCTTGAATGCTCTTTCTTAATGTATGTTAAGTAACAGTTGCTTTGAGCATGTTATTGTTGCGAATATTATGTTAATAAATATTAGTAATTTTTTTAAACTTGCTGCAAGAGCTTCACTGAATTGTAGAAAATTAGGAAAACAGAAATATAAATATATATATATATATATATATATATATATATGAATATGTATTTTAACATTTTTTTTCACAGTTGTCTAACACTGCGAGCTTTTAAGTTTCAGTTGCTTTGGGCAAGTCAATCAAACTCAGAAATTGCGTAATACCCGTTGGAAGCAAAGAGCATTGAGACCGTTGGAAGCAGCCAAACAATCCTATTTCGGTTATATGTTGCTCCGCATTCCAAGCTGGAATGGGGAGTGGAGTTGGGGGAGGGGTGAGCGGTGCAGGGCAATGGCAATGACAATACCCCATATAAGTCGGTGTTTGCGTCTGTCTGTGAATATTTTGAATTTGAATGCTAAATGTTGGCATAATCAGAGCGGTATTCCCGGAATTGTTGTTGTTGTTGCTGTTGTTGCTGTTGTTGTTGTTGTTTGGCTTTTGTTTTCTACGTCTCGTCTGAAGCGGCATTTTGTAGTTTGTTGTTGTTGTTGTGAATTGAATTTCTTGGCTCGCTGCTGCTGCTGCTGCTGGCACAGCATAAAACAAGCAAAACATAAACAACTAGAAGAGGAAGAGAACCAACTGCCATGTTGATGATAATACAAAATAAAAAAATAATAATAATGATGATAGCGACGACAACAACAATGCCAAATGGCCACGCACAAAGAAGAGTGAAGATTTCTTGGGTTTCCAGGAATTTTTGGAGGATAGACGCCGCCATTCATTCATATCTGCCGATTGAATTACAGCGCCAGAGAAACGTTAGAGAATCGTCGGGGGAGGGAGAGTGAGGTGGCAGAGAAGAAGTTGCTTCAGGGCTGATTTGGATTTGTAGGCGGATGCGCAAATTTCGCAGAAGGATCTTCCAGATGATAGCAGCGTAAAAAACCAAGAAGAATAATACAAAAAAAAAGTGCTTCAACTTGGATTGCTGACCCAATTCCTTATTTGTTCCCATAAGAAAGAGAGCGAAAGAGAGAGAGAGAGAGAGAGAGAGAGAGAGAGAGAGAGAGAGAGAGAGAGGGAGAGAGGTGGGCCGCCTACTGCCCAAAAATGTCGGAGCTGAATAATAAATTAGAAAATGTGATGTCAACTTTAAGTGTCTCGTAGCTCATCATCACCGCCATCGTGTGGGTCACTTGATGTCGCCCAAAAAATAAAAATTTATTGTATAAATTTAGACAAATGCAGCCACAAAAAGACACACAAATCTATATCAGACCCAGATCTATGATAAACGCATTCAAATAAAATGTTGAGTGGGTCTTATGCATTTTTCAAGGCATTTGTTAAGCACTAGTATTTAAATATATTTAAGATATTATCTTGATCAATCGAATCAGTTGATCACAAAGTCTTTGATTTTTCCCACTTGAAGCAGATTGAATAGATTTTAAGATCCAATTCGCACAATTGCCGTCTCTTTGTAAAGGGTATTTAATCTTCAGCGCAATACACAGATAATAATCTGTTGAGCTTCGTTGGTCTTTATTTTTTGGAATCGTAAAAAACCGAAATGATGTGTGTCAAAAATGCAGGCAGCAGTGTCGAGTCTACATCGACGGGAACACCTCTGCAAAAGTGTCCATGGATTTTGATCTATCGAATTTGAATTCAGCTTTTGGTTTTATCTATTTTTTATTTCATTCCATTTCATTTCATTTTTTTTCTCGAACACTATGCTAATCAGCCTCCCACATGGCCAGACGGAGACACAAGAAAAAAAAAAACTCGTCTGGCCAAAAATAACAAAAAAAAAAAAGAAGAAAAATGTGAACCAGAACCATATGATGATGATTTTGAGTTGTTTGGGCTCCATTTTGGTTGTGTGTCGCCTTCATTTGTGTGGCATTTGTGGCAAATGTATTTATTATTTATTAATAGACTCGCGTAATTTGTAGTGACAAGTTGGCAACTCATTAAAACTGAATTAGCAGCCACAAAATATACATTTTCATATTATTCACATATTTATTTTCGTTTTTTTTTTTAATATTTTTTCTTTCTTGAGAAGCTTTTAAGTTTTAACTGGCCATAAAATTTACGCAGTTTCTCTCGGCCATTAGCAGACAGTTTATAAACACATTCAACTCAACTTAAGAATTTTAATCTTATCTGGAATTAAACTTAAGTTCTGATACGTTTTTTGTTTTTTTTTTAAACCATTTGAGTTGTCAGCTTTGAGTTATTTTTTAGCAACGAAATTGAGTTTTAATGAAAATCTTACGATTATTATTGTTGTGTAAAAACTGACTAAGCTCTTGAGCTCCTTGAAATGATCTTTTGTGTTAGATAAAGTTAACTTTAAGTAATGAAGACATATGTTTAGATTGCATTCCATATTTAATTTAATAGTTCTATAAACACTGACTAAACTTGACCTTCTTTCAAGTTAGATAAAATGAACTTAACCTAATCAAAGATATGTTTAGATCTAATTTAATAGTTGTATAAAAACTGACTAAGCATGAGCTCGTTAAAATTATCTATCATGCTATATAAAATGAACTTCGAGTAATTAGAGATATGTTTATATTGCATTCCAATTCCATATTTAATATAAGAAAAGTACTTTACCCAAAAGACAAAGAAATAATTTATGTATCACAAGAAATTAAGATCAGCTCTCGGAGTGTTGTTGAACGTGATAATGATAGCTAGACGGATAGATAGATATATAGATAGGTGGATTGTGTGCGTGTTTGTTGCATGCCTCGATGGGTCTTTTGAAGTTGTCGCAGTTGTGTTGCAGTTATCGTGTTGTGGTTGTTGTTGTTGTTGTTATGAGTGTGAGTGTGAGTGTGTTTTGTGTGTGCATCAGGTGCCACTAGATTATTAACGGCAACAACTAATAATAGGGTGGGGGAGTTAAAGGGCAGCGACGAGACGCCAACGCAGACTGCAACAGCAGCAGCTGCAACAGAGGAAAGAGGAAGAGAACGAGTACGAGAAAGAGAAAGAGACAAATGCCATGCCACATAAATAAGCATACGGCAAAAGACGGCAAAGCAGCAAAAGGCAATGAGCAAAAAAAAAGCGAAATGAAAGAAAATAAAACAAAAAATTGTCTTTTATGATGTTCGTTGCAATCTTATTCCATCTCTCTCTCTCTCTCTCTCACTCTCTCTCTCTCTCTCTCTCTCGTTTTGCAGTTGAAGTTGAAGTTGGAGTTGGTTTCCTGCGCTGGGGCAAAAAAAAAAAACAACAAAAAAGGGCATGTGGGGGAAGGGGCGGCATTGGGGCACTTAAAGGTGCAGCGCGTGTGCCAACGCACAAGCGAAAGCCAACGAGAGGGAGAGGGAAGGAGTGAGAGAAGGAGTGAGAAAAAGGGGGAGAGGGAGACGAGTGGGTTGCTGCAGGTAGAGAGTAAAATAAGCGGAAAGCGCACAAAACACAATGTTGTTGTGCAAAGAACGTTGAACTCGACAACTCGCCGCTGCCCTGGAGTAGAGTATCACAAAAGTGGAGTGAGACTTGCACCAGCGAGAGACCGTAGGGATTTGAGCGTATGTGTGTGTGTATCTGTGTGTGTGTGAGTGTGCACAGAGAGAAACGCAGAGTGATTACTCTGAATATATATATTCAATGGCATTCAAAATAATAATAATAAATTGCAAATTTTAAACTCAACTTATAAATTGCAATATCTTTCTTTTAATGATACAAATATATTCTAAAAGGCGATTAAGACTTACACGAGAGAGCGAAGGAATTTGAGAGTGTACACAGTGAGAAAGTGTAGTGTATTATATGGCATATTAAAAGCAAAATTGCCAAATTAAAGACATTTTCCATCTAGAATGATAAATCTTAAGCAACGAATTCTAAATTTCAGTTAGAAATTGCAATCTCAAAGCAAGAATGTGTTTTTAAAAATGAACAGAACACATCTGATTCAAATAAATGCACTTACTTTGAGAATATTTATTCTTGGCTGGACAGTTTTGACTGTCCTTAGAGTTTTGATATGCTTTGTACTTGATTCACGAATATATGTTTGATTTTTGGCTGATTTAGCTTTGACAACAGAGTCTTCTTAGTCTTAGGTATAAATATTGATAAACATTGTATTTAATTTCTCACAAGTTGCAAGTTTATTTCTTTTATACCATAATCAAATGATGTTTATTTAATTTTATCGATAACTGCTTACCTTCTCAAGATAATTAATTGGAGTTCAAACTCTACTTCTTTATTAGATAGCTAAACATTTGAATTCAGAGAATTTTCTACTCGGTTTTCTCTGTGTAGTGTGGTGAAATTTAAGAGAGTTTGAGAGAAGCGGGGAAAAGGGAGTTGGCGGTCTGTGCATGTGTGTTTGTATGTGTGTGTGTGTAAATGTATGTATGATTTTTCATAATTTTTCATTTTCACGCACTGCTGGGACATTTGGAAAAACTCTCGAGCAGATTGGTTGCACTCGTTGTTGCAGCTGCCTCTTTGCATGCCACATTTGCCCACTCTCATCCCTCATCCCTCTGCCTCCCACCCGAGTGGTGCACTTACTGTAATTAGGGGGCGAAAGATGCAACAGAAACCGAAACAGAAACATAAACTGCAAATCAAACCGACAACAAACCCCTGCAGGGGCAACAGTTTAAAAACTCACTGCCAGTGAGTGCTAACTAGTGACATTCTCCATAAATTCACGCACAACACAACACACACACACACATACACACACGGAGAGTTTAACCGTTGCTGTCTGTCATAACTTGAGGATAATGCGGCCTGAAACCATTTTGTTGTAATTGGCATAAGAGTCTCTAATACCGAATGCATTTATTATTTCGAGATGACCAACACAAGTTGAAGCTGTTCTTGCAACAACTGCAACTGCAACTACAACTACAACTGCAACTGCAACTGCACATGTAGCAGCTGAAAGATGCAGATGGATGCTGGATGTGCTGTTTGCTGCTTGCTGCTTGCTGGTTGCTGCTTGCTGGTTGCTGCTTGCTGCATTTAGAATCCGAGTTCTGCTGACACGCAAAGCAGCTTTAAGCACTGGCCAACAGCTAGAACTCGTTCCTTCTACCCTCAATTACAAAATGGAAAGTGTAGCTTGATATTGCCAGAGATCATATGAAATTGTTTTAAATGTGCACATCTTGTCTAAATATGAAGCTGCATCTGTTAATTGTGATGAGATATAAATGTGACTTTGCTTCACCATAATGGACGCTATCAATCTAATTTCTTTTCTTTTGTTTTTTAGCCCATCTAAGTGATTTTTAAGAGTTCTTGGCATTTACAACAAATTTATGGAATCAACTTATATCAAATTACATCCTTCTCTCTCTGCTTGGCTTTTCTTAAAGTCGGTGCAATTAAGCATTGCAGAAGGCATTGTTGAAATGATTTATTATATTTCTTGCCATTATATCAAGCAATATATTGATGCAGCTTATATATATCTCCTTCCTGTTTGCTCTTTTAGGTGGTATCTTGTAGTCGGTATAAACTAGAGTTGCTGAAGCTACCCTTTTCTGTTTGTTGTCTGCATAGGTTTAAATTATATTTTTAGATTTCTTCCGATTATATCAACTAATATATAGATGCAGCTAGTATATATTTTGCTTCGCTCCTTTTTTCGAGGTCATTTTAACGTCGCGCACTTTTCTCAGATCATTTTAACTTGTTATATGTTTCTGATTTCTTTTCTGAATTTTGATTTTTTTTTTATTCATTTTGGATTGCGTCTTTACGAGTGACTTTGTCTTGACCATTTTACATTCGTTGGGTTCTTTATTATTTCTGTTATTTTTGTTTTCTCGAGGACGTTGCCTGAAAACCAGATTTAGCAGTTTGAATCTGGTTTGCCTTGGAGGAGACGGCGGCGCTGTTTGGGACAACAACTGTGGCCGACAACAGCAACAACAACAACAACAACGACAACAACGACGACAACAAGAAGCAACTATGCGTTCTGTGTCTTGGCTTGGCTTGCCTCACAGACGGCATCTGCGGCATTTCAAGGTCTGACTCAGCAACAAGGAAGGAAACATCGCGAAATCGGCAACGTCGGCAACGTTGCGCCCTTTTGCGGAACGCACACGTTTCAGTCTGTTTGTCTGTCTGTCTCTCTGTCTGTCTGTCTGACTCCGTCTGTCTGTCTGTCTCAGTGTGTCCGTGTGTCCCTGTGTCTGCCTCGGTGTGGCAGCAACTGAGCCACATTCCAGTTATGGCGTGGCCTTTGCGCCCAGACACACCTAGTTTTCATATACCCTGGAATTATTCAAAATGCTTTTGAAGGGTATCCGATAAACGATTTCTTGAATGTGTGTAAAACGCACATATCATAAATCAGCATCAGTCTTAGTCGATTCAACCTATCTGATTTCAGAGACTACTTAAGTTGGAATGCTCAATTTTTGTTTATAGATTAAAGCTTAATAATTTGACTGTCCAAATGATTTGAAATCTACTTTGAATTAGAAAAGTCTTTTGCTGTATTAATATTTCATAAATGCGATTAAGAATAAAACTTAATAATTTGACTTTCTCAGATCAATAACTCATCCAAATGTTTATTAAATTGCCTAGTGAAAATAAGAAAAATTCTTTCTTATATTGAAAATCGTATTTCCTAAATGCCCCAAATAGAATTAATATTTTTGTAATTTCTACTTAAAAATAAAAATTTTTTTTTTTTCTTCTTTACAACTGCATTTTGTTGCTGGCTGCAGGATATTTCCCAGGCTGTCCCTCTCACTCCTGTCTTAATTTTTGGGCTCGCAGCGTTCTCTTGGCTTAAGAGTAATTTTTTCGGAACCTGTGTGCTCTGTGTACCATCCGCTCTCCAGTTTCCCGTCCTCAGCCTCTCGCGTCTGCTTGGCCAAGTTATTGAACTTTTGCGCGTATTGAGCGCTACTCGGAACTGACCCTTTTAGCCACAGTTGTTGTTAATCACACATGGTTTGGTCTGCACTCAGCACCCAGCACCCAGCACACACACACACACACACACACACTCATATCAAATATCAGTTTACCCCTTGTTGCCCTCCAGTTGGTCACTTCAAAGGCGGCCGCGCGCCGTTTGACATTACAGTCCGTACAAAAAGTCAACAACAGCAGTAGCAGCAGCAGCAGCAGCAGCAGCAGCAACAGCAACAAAAGCAAAAATAATTTAGTTTGATTTACCCCTCAAACAAGCAACACACCTCCCCTCCCCCAACACCGCCCCCACTCTATGCAATTCTCTTTAGTGCGCTTCGCTCTTTTTGCAAAAAGTTAAGTATTTAAATTATAAAACGGGGCAACAAGCAACATCAAAGGAAAGTTGGCGCTGTCAATGAACCACGCCCCGCTACGCCCCTAAGCCCACCACTCGCAGCTTGAATTACGTGCTAGGCAAAAAAGGAAAAAAATAAACAAAAACAAAAACAAAAGCAAAACAACAACAACAACAGCAAGAAGAAGAGGCCAAGTTAAGAGTCCTTTGTAGTGGCACCGAAAAAAGGTTTCAATTACTTGAGCCGAGCTCGAAGAACAAAAAATAAAACTGAAGCTGAAAAACAAAAGCCAACTCTGGACAGCTGGCGCCTGAGTGGATGGTGGGGCAGGCTCAATGGGTAGGATGTAGCAGAAAGGGAGGTAATGCTATTGTGCACTCAACGCATGAATCCATTTAGTGAATTTCTATTGACCATTGCAACAGTAGCAGTAGCAACAACAGCAGCAACTTGGCGCCAGCTCGTTTTGGCCATAAACATTAAAAATTATTATTGTAATTATGGCCGACGCTGACGCCCCCCGAAAAGAGGGTGCCACAAAAATGCGCACGCCACGCCTCCCATCTGCTCGTTATGACCCGCCCTCAGACTGGGCGCAAAGTCCAAAACATTAAAGTCAAAATTGGCATTCGACGAGGTAGCAAAGCGCAAATGCTAAAATGCAATCAAATCGAATGCGATGCGTTGAAAACATTTTCTATGCCATGCCCCATTTGACACATGAAATGCCACACTCAAGTGCTGTGCTGTGCTGTGCTGTGTGGCACACACAAGTGCTGTGCGGCATAACTCATACGCAGCGTGTGACGGCGCTGCAAAAACCAAGCCAAGCCAAGCCAAACCAACAACAACAACAATTGTGCTGATGAGAAAGGGAACTGGGAATAGACGATGATTGTTATGCATAGAAAAGTTGTAAAGACTGTGTGCAAAAATGTCAGCATTGAAACCGATAGCATTCTGCTTGGAAAATCTATGAATGGCTTTGATGATTTCAACTATTGCATATTCGTCAGAACTGAAGCGATGCTTAAAGCGTGATTGTTTCTACTTTTAAATGTTGCACTTTAGTAATGGATCTTAACTTATCGCTGTCATAGCTCTATGAAGACTCAAACGGTTTATTGTAGCAATGACTTTTTAGCAAAGCTTTCATATTACTTCAATTTAATGCCAATTTAGGTTCAGTATATTTGCAGACATATTTCAAAAATGATATTTAGGATTAATTTAGATAGAGAATGCGTACTTTTCTCTTTCTTCTTTTGTATATAAATCAAATACTTTATCTTAAACATGTTAATCATGTTAATCGTAATTTTGACTTAAATTTGAAAACATATTATAAAAACTAAAAATGTATTATTAATTTAAAGCTCTCTTAATATGAAATGAAGTTTACTATTAATCTAGAGGTGAATCCATGCAATTAATTATCATTATCATTTTGCATCTTCAACCAGTTGAATAAATATATTCAGCTCTCATAAAAGTAGCAAACGTGAAACGTTTGCTTTGGATTAATGGGGTGTATTTGATCAAAATCGGGCAGCCACTAAAATGGATTACAAACTGTCCGTTTAGTCACGACATTTGTCACGTGCCAATCGCTCAATCAAATTGTTGAGCACTTAAAGTGGCCCCCGCCCCCGGCCCCCTCCCCCCGCACATGCCGCCTCTTTCTCTTTAGTGGCTAGCGCAACTAAACGTTGCAATATTTTTGGGCCATATTTCAACTGGCTGAATTTGGCTTTAGGCTGTGCAACTACCGTTTTTGGACTAGCCAGACTGGCTTAGATATCTGAATGGCTGACTGCCTGCCTCGTTATGGCTCTCCTTCTGTCCGTCTGTCCGTGTGTCTGCTGCTGCACGCCGCCTCCCACAGTCAATCAGTCTGTGGCGCATCTTTGCCGCAAGCGCAATTTTGGCTACTGCAGTTGCAGTTGCAGTTACTGTGCAGCAGCAGCAGCAGCAGTAGCAGCAGCAGTTGTTGTCAGTTGAAGCTGCAATCGCGGCAACGTGGCAATTAACTCTTTGATGGATTTACTGCGCGACGTTGCGTCTCTGCCGCGTTTGTTGTTGCTGCTACTGCTGCTACTGCTGCTGCTGCCTGCAGCGGATGCGTTTGTCCAAACTGTAGCAGCAGCAGCAGCAGTTGAAACTTTAACATTCGCGACTCTACAATTATAAAATAACCATCATTTATAACGGTCGTCGTCGCATCTCCATAGACTATTCTTTAACTCAATTCGACCGGAAATGCAGCGAGTGCAAAACAGTAGCAATTCCAGCAGAAACTACGTTGAAAAAATAAACAGAAAATATTTAAATCAAGTATTGATATTCTTGACCCAAGCACAAAACGTTTCAAAAGTGAACAGTGGAGCAAAAATCTACAGTGAGGAAAATATTCTTCTTTACTCGGAAGAAGTCGCACTGAATTTAAGAAATTTGTCATTCTCTTAACGCCTTCTTATTGGCAAGTTTTAAAGGCATATTTCTAAAAACCAGCGATTTTCTTTTCTCAATTTCAGATTACATTTTTCTAATATTTGAAGAAAACATGTAAAATGTTCAGAGTATTTTTCATATGCATACAACGAGAACTCCAAAATTAGCTTTTTTGTTGCTGTTATCATTAATAAACATTAGAATTTTTACGCAGATTGCTAGTTTTTATAGCGATTTGAGTTTAGTCCAATCTTCTTTCTGAGTGTTCTTAACTCATTTATTGGCAAATCAAAAATATATTTTTAGGGAAGATACATTCTTAAATTGAGTTTGTATGCATAACGGATTTTTTTCGCTGTGTACAAGAACTGCGTGTGGAATTGGAAACTTCTGCAGACATTTAGCGGCGCTTTTGGGCTCTGAGCCGCTCAGAGACGCCGCCAAATGTTGCCGTTCTTCGGTTGTTGCTGCTGTTGCTGTTGTTGTTGTTGTTGCTGGCTGCAACTTTTGCTGCTGGTTGCAGTTTTTCCGAGTCAGAGAAGCGTTTCAAATTACAGACACCAAATAAGCCGACGAACGCTCCGCGCTCTTCAGTTGCCGCCCCATCACCACCCCTTTCCCCTTCCCCTCCCTCTTCCGCTCTCCCTTCGCCGGCCTCTTGCGCCGGCGGCTTGGCACGTCTTTGTAGCTGGCAAAGAGCTGCGAACGCCGACAATAAAATGCGTGGCAAACTGCAATTGAGAAATTAATTTCACCCATTCAGACATTCGCATTTGTGCTATAATTAAAACTAATTTGTGCATGCGAATAGCAACAGCAACAACCAATGCAACCAACTAACAGCAACAGCAGCAACAGCAGCAGCAGCAACACAAACAACAACAACAACACCAAAAACAACTCCCCAAACAGACACTTGATTCTATGATGTACATTAAAAAACTCGTTGTACTTACATACATCAAGATTATGCATCATGAATCAAATCATAATTAAAAAATACTAATTTTAATAAAAAAAAAATAAGAGATAAAATAGAATTTCGCCATTTAATAAATGAGCGAATTAGAAATGATACTTTTCATAATAGTAAAGTAAATTTGCACAAAGTTTTGAAATTTAATCGAAATTCTTAGCAGACTAAAGTTAATGTGCCTCAACTAAAAAAAATACATAAAACAGAAGGAAAACTAAGAGTGGAAAATTTAATGTGCTGGAAAAGTGTAGTTTTGCAATGACTTTGAGACTTTGAGGCTTAAGGAACCAAGCTTAGCCAAGCAGCTTAATGGAGCTTCAAATCGAAAGCAACAATATTTAAATGTCAAACGAGTTTAAAGACCTTTAGAGAATTATATATATGATAAATGAAAAACAACTAACGTTGACACCAGAGTTAAAAACTAGCAAAAGTTTTCATTTAATGTTGATTTTGCTGTTATTTAAATTTGACGCCACAAATTGAGACCTGCTACAACGTTATATTATTTCAATTAGACCAATATAAATACGAATCTATTTATAAATGCCTAGCTCAATACACAAACAAAAAAAACCAACTCTCGAACTGATATGCTTTGGAATCTGAAGAGCCGAACACTCGAACTGCTGTAAGCCCCAATTAAAACATTTAATAAACAAACAGCAACAAAAAAAAAAGAAGAAATATAACCACAACTGCTGCACAAATAAAAAATGACTGAAACCGAAATTCATGCCTCAAATTACGGCAACACAGCAGCCGTAGTTTAAATAGAGCTGTGAGTGTGGATCCGGAAGGGGATGGCGATGGGGATGGCGATGCGGATGTGGAGGTAGGCGAACTGTTGCTCTACTGAGCCGTGCTAATGAGCGCCAGGACAGCCAGGATACTTCTCCAATTCACGAGAGTGTGTGAGAGAGAGGGAAAGTGCAGAGAGAGAGAGAGAGTGAGACAGCCTGAACTCAACTCCAAATGAAGTGCCAGAAATGTGAAGCGAAATTGCATAAACCACTCCATAAACGGCAGCAGTAAAATCAACTCGAACGGGTTGATGACTGGTAAGGGGTAAGGGGTAAGGGGAACGGGGAACGGGGCGGCAAATGCTGCCAGTTTGTAGCGCAAAAAAAGTAAGTAAAACATGGAAAAATTTTAAAATTATTTATTTTTTTTTTTATTTTTTTAATGCAGTTGAGTTCATTAACATCAGCTTGGGGTAGAAAATAGAACGCTGCCAGGTGCCTGTGACTACCAAACTGTGGCAGCAGCGCCTACAGCAAATACTGCAGCTCCAAGGGGAGAGGGGCGGTGTGTGGGGGGGGGGGGTGGGCTGGAGTAGGAGTATGCGTTAAAGGGAGATGGAGATGGAGCTGCCGCCATATCTACCCCAAGCACTGGTAAATCTGAATGACTTTATTACTTTTCTTTTTCATTTTACATATTTGTTTTTTCTGTATATTTTTATTTTGCATCTTCTACTTGCTTGCCTGCTGCAAACTTTCATTTCAAATCCCGCAAGGATACAGCACGAAATGCGGCAGAAAATCAGGAGAGGCAAACGAAAAAAAAAAATGAAAAGAAAAACAGGATTGCAGGCAAAATGAAAAAGATGTAACAAGGCGGCCCAACAGTTACCCTGTTAAAAGGCTATTTATTTTTGCAAGTTTAAAGGAGCAATTTGTTTCCCGAAACTGTGGAGAATAGTTAGGAAATAAATTTGGTTCACTTTATGATATACATAATAAAAATGGGAAAACTTATATTACAAATACCATAATTACAGGGTATACAAAATGAAAAGAAATGCACAATGCAGCACAGTTGACTGTTTATTTTTCACATTTTGTATTTTGTTTTCTTTTTCTGCCGGCATGTTTTGCGCGTATTTTTGCAAGCCACAATGCTGCTTGAAGTGGTGGACGTGGTGGGCGTAGTTGTGGCTATAAATGGGCGTGGCGTGACTCGGCTTAGCATTTGCTGCCGCCTTTAAATGCGCCCGGAAAAATTTAATTAGACAACTGAGCAGCGCAACGCAAAAAAAAATATTCAACAAAAAAAAAAATTAATAAAATACGTGTATCATGAGGGAAATAACAGAAAAAGTTGCGGTTAAAGGATTTCTGGCTGGCTGCTGCATGTAGCATGTGGCATGTGGCATGTGGCATGTGGCTGGGCACTAAGGAGCAGCTAGAGCCGAAGGATATTGTTAAGTGTGCATTGTGCATGTCGTTTCAAGGGTAACCAACAAAACGAGAGCGGGAGTGGGAGTGGGAGTGGGAGTGGGAGTGGGGAAAGGGGAGGATCCGGGGGAGGAGCTGGGAGTTTTTCTAACTATTGTTTGCAGAGTTGTGGCAGCACTTTGGGTGCAACCTTCTCCACGGCAAACAAGCGGCATATTAATTGCATTGCATACTTTCGGGGCCCCCGACTAGGCAACCCCATCGAGTTCGTCCCCCCTTGGATTGTGTTACCCTATTATTAATGAATTAAACTTGACTTTCGGTTCGTTGCACGCCGCAGCAGCAGCAACAATCAAATTATTTGCATAGCTTAGACGAAGCTAATAGCACCCTAAACATTGATTCTCCTTAGAAGAATGATCTATTTTGAGATGTCAAGCTAACCCGAGTCCAAAATTTGATCCCGACTCAGTTTTATTTATTTGTTTTAGTGGCTTAATTAGGCTAATCTTTACATAACGCAATTTTCAGTTTCATATGTCTTTCGATTATTTTTAGTCTATGGAAAGATATGAAGCAAAGTGTTCACAAATATTTGAATCTGATTAATTTTTATTTAGTTGCTTCCATTAATTTTTACTTGGTTGAACTTTGAACTGAATTCCACATTTAATTTTGAAACACTTTTATAATTTCAAATATATTTTTAATTGCAATCGCATAGAATTCGTTAATCATAATTGCTGGAATTAGCACTGGCAATCGTTGATTCAAATCAGTTTCTGTTTGAAAAATATCTCTTGTTAAATGTTTTTCTCACAGCTCATATTTATAAGACTTAAAATATAATAAAATAAAGAAGGCCCATTTCAATTACCACCTAAAATATCCGCACGCAAAAAAGTCTTTTGATATAACCCCGCAAAGATAAAGTTCCCAAAAGATTTGCATCTCCTTAAGGACTTGTGTGCACATAACTCCACCCACAACATATCTATGCAATTTGAATAGCTTTGTAGGTTGACCCTCTCGTTATACACTGTCTTATTTTAATGACTAAGGCAGCCAAGAGGGTGGCGACAAATTTCTCTTTAATGTTGTATTTTTCTTCTTCTTTTTTTGGCATCGCCTGCAGTTGAGAGTGAAGTTGCGGGTAGAGGGGCAAGCTTTGGTTTTCTTATTTGATTTGGGTTTTTATTTTGCAGTTGCCTGCGGGATTTTATATTGCGACATCAGTTTTGCTGCAGCAGCAGCGGGTTCAATGACCCTGCAGTCCGTGCCATAAAATGAGATTCCAGTTGTTTGGCGCACAATGACGCAACAACAACAACAACAACAACAACAACAACAACAACAATAACAACAACAACTTGGGCACAGTCACGCCCCAAAAGACAAAACCCGCAGCATCAGCTTTAAGTTGAGATTTTTCTATTTTCTTTAAGCATTGCAGCTATTCCACTGATCTGAGCAACAGATTCCACATCGCTTTCCCCTCTTTCTCTCTCTCTCTCTCCCTCTCTCTCTCTCTCTTTCTAAGCCATGTTCTATCTTGCTTTAATTAAGCCGCCTCACAATTAAGATGCCAAAGCGGAGCCCACATGATTTTTTCCTGTATCTTTTGTTTTTTTTGGCCAGGCGGCAATTGTGCTTGGCCCGTCTCCTCAAATAATGGCCAGTGATCAGCTGGCTCATAAAGTCTTTTCGGCGGGGGGAATGAGAAGAGCGTTCCACTCGGTGACCATCTATGGGCATCTATGGTTTGACTGCCAGCCTGACTGCCTGCAAATAAATCGCTGATCTCTAAAGAAGGACACACGGCTGGAACATTTTCATAAATCGCTGTTCGCTTTATGGCATTTTTGTGCAAAGTTTTACAATTCTAACTGTACTCAGCTGTTTACGCTCCCCAAAACTGTTTGCCAACTCTTCTCCAAGTCAAGCAGCTGCCTCTCCTCTGAAGTGGGAGGCAAGGGTGAGCGGGTGTGGGCGGCGGAGCGGGGAGGAATTTTGCACGGGGTCAAGTAGCGGTCAATTGTGGTGCGTTTGCTGCGGTTTTTTTTAAACTCAAAACAATGCATGCTAAATGCCAACGACGAAGAGTATTTGCACAACAAATAGAAGACCGACTAAGAGATACCCTATCGAAAATATCGTAGAGCATTAATTGACTTAGGTACATTTAGGAAATATACAAGAACTACATAAATTTAGTTCTCAATTAAAATTAATCAATGCTTAGATTGCGTTCAAAAACGATAGCAAAAATTTAGTATTATTACTTTTCTGCACAGGCCACAATTGCAAAAAAAATGTATACTTTTTGGAAGTTTATTAAACACATTCAAGACTTAGATTAAGCACAACTACACAGTTTAATAAACAACTTCAAGAGTTAGATAAAGCAAAGTTTTATTTATTTGCTTTCTTGCTCGCACAGGCCACATCTATAAAAAAAAATATACCCATTTTTGTACAGTTTAATAAACACCTTGAAGAGCAGCTTCCGTCTCGCATTGCTCAGTACTGTTTTCTAGTCTCAAGTCTCTCGACTCTCGTCTCCAATGCGTGCCAAACTGACAGTTTGACAAACATAGCACAAACACTCGAGCAGCACCTCTCTCTCTCTCTCTCTCTCTCTCGCACTCTCTCTGCCTCTGTCTCTGGGTCTCTCTCTCAATTTGTCTTTGTCTGTCTCTGTCAGTCATGTGCCTCTCACATATTCTGACAACTTTGGCTCGGTCAAAACTCAAGAATCTATACATGGAATCCCCTTAATATCGGCCCAACAGACTCTTGCGACCTGTCCGACAGACTCTTTTCTGCCCTGCGGAAGGGGGAGTGGCATGCATTTCTTTTTCCTATATTTTCTTAGTTTTCATAGACCTCAGCCCCCTTTCCCGCCCCCAACCCTCTCTCCCCCTCTCCATCACTGCTTGGAGCGGTTAAAGTTTTTAATTTAAATGACATGACATGGCCAAAGCAACGGGCAATTCTAGCGACGCCCCTGCCACATTTGATGGGCAGTGGGCGTGGCTGCTGCCCCATCTCTATGCCAAACGCCCCGAAAAAAAAAGTTTTGCATTAGAGCACAAGAAAAGAAGAAGAAGGAGCAACAACTATATCAAAAGTTATCAAAAGTCCACAGCCTGGCAATTTACCGTTTAACTCTCCGCCCTCTCTAGAGAATCTCTCTCTCCTTCTCTCTCTCTCTCTCTCTGTCTGACACTGAAAGGCAAATCATAAATTTAAGCTGGCCCAATTGGCTTGGCCAATTATGCAGCAAACAAATGGCCCATAATGAAGGCGTCCAGGCTGCTGCTGCTGCTGCTGCTGCTGCTGCTGTTGCTGCACAAACTGACAAAGTCAACATTTATCTTGGCCATGTACGACAGCTGCAACTAAAAAGAAAAAAACCCAATAACAACAACACAATTGGTAACTAATAATGACATGAAAAGAGGAAAGAGCATTCAGCATGTCATTCACAAGAAAACAAAGACCAAATTGTGAATACACTCAATGAAATATAACATTTTAAAATATACGAAAAAAAAACAATTGGTATAAAACGAATGTGTTGTGCAACAAATGTAAAAAGTATTTGTATTAAACTATTAAACTGCTGGCACACTAGCAATTTACAATAGGATCAAAATCAGTTGGTGCCTATGACAGATAATTAATTAAACATCAGCAATCAAATGTGAATTTCTCAGTATCGAAGTAAAGCAGCCGTTGCATAAAAAGCTGCGGCACACTTTGATGGCTTGTTTTTCTATTCGTTTTTCTTTTTTTCCATTTTTTTCCATTTTTTCTTTTTACGATAACAAATCGAATGGCGCTGTGTAATAATACCTTTAATGTGAGGGTATATTAACTGCAATGTTGCGAGAGGCAAACGAAATAAATTTCGCCTAGAAGCTCAATTGTGCAGCAACTTTGTGCAGTGGCCAGCCTTAATTGCCATGTTGCGGCAACATGTTGCTTGCCGATCAATAAAAGTGCAGCAAGCAGCGAAGAAAACACAGTTGCCGCCCGTCAAAGCCATGGCCAATGATAATAATGACAATGCAGCTCCGCATCGATGCCGCTGCATCCATGATTAATGACAATAAATTTGATTTTGGTTGCAGCAGCAAAAGCGGCCAAAGCAGCAGCAGCAGCAACTAGAATTTGTTGCAACAAAGGAGACGCTTGATTAGCGCAAACTTGGCCTTAGCTTAGGGCGATCAAACGGGGGTATATGATTGGGGCAGGGGGGAGATACCCCGGGGGGAGGGAGACGGCTGCGGTTAAATGGGAACAGTCGTAAATTTCAAAAATATTGCGCGGCAGCTGTCATAAAAATGCAATGCGGCAAATGCAATTTGTTTGCTGTGTCTTTCTTTTTTTCGTATTATTATTCCACGCATCAGATTAACATTAAGTCAAGAAGTACACATAGCAAACACTTAAAAAAATAATTATTACTAAGATTAGCAAACTCAATTTAAATAATGCTAATAAGAAAATAAATCTACTGTCGTCGATTAATCTCTTGTGTTGTATTATAAAATCTGACTGAGTAGTGATTTAAATTAGACAAAATGCTGTTGCATGATTTCTTCGAGTGTAGTGGACAGATATGAGCTGGGCTTGTGCTGTTTCAAAGGGTAACTCTAGCTTGGACATTCAGCTGCTGCTGCTGCGAGGGCATTGTCTGACTGGCGATCATCATTCAAAACAACGTCGCACGCTAATTGGACAGCGAAATTGCAGACAACGACAACGATGAGTGGGGAAAGGGGGCAGCGTAAAGGGGAAGGTTAGTGTGTGTGAGTGTGTGTGAGTGTTCGGTGTGTGTGTGTAATTTTGTAATTGAGCAAACCACACAACGCATTTGTTTTGATATATTTTTTATTCATTTTACGCGCGGATTCAGTTGTTTTTAGTCATTGCTGCCACCGTCTATAAAAATGTATATGTTGCCCCCCTCTAACCCTGCCCGCCACTCATTAATTCACTTAAAAAAGAGAACAAATACATAAACAAATAAATGCAGGCAGCGAGCCATAGAATAATACTGCAATGGAATTTGTTTTCGACTTCATTAAAATTGATTTAAATAATGCTTTTTATATTCATATCCAAAGTGCGTTGCGCCAACGATGCATTTAATCCCCTCGCACAAACCACACACAACCCCTCCCTCCCCTCCCCCCACCACATCCACCTCTGCCACCTTCTATTTTAGTTTTGTAGTTTTGTTTTATAGTTTTATTCAGCTGCCATTTCCTAGCCTCCATAATTAAATCGGCCATTAATGCAGTTAGACGGACTTCTACTTCGCGCACTACGTAAATTAACTTATTATGTTCTGAGGAATGGAACAAAAGTCAGATGCCATAAAACATCTAATGAGCAGGGCAACAGCAACCACAAAAAAAAAAACAAATACAAAAAAATATAGCTGAAAACGCTCCCAGGTTGGGCCAATTAGGAAGATATGCAAGTGTTCATTCCATTTATTTCATAGCATTAGCAATTGCATAATCTAAGCAAAAATCATCATTGCTTATCTAATTAGTATTTACCATATCTTTAGAACATTTCCTTGGTTATCTATTAAGTTCTCGCCACATATACAAATGCACAGATAGATCATTAAATTATTGTAGACATGCTATATACAGCCCCGCTTTTTCAGTTAATAATTGCACTTTTGCCGTATTTATTAATATCAAAATAATAATAATAAAATCATCAATATGTATTTAACTAAGGTCCGAGTAGGTCTAACTTGTAATTTGCTATCTATGCATTGTATATAAAAATGTATATAGTTTAGGCCAGCTATCTATTATAAAAAACTAACTATTACAAAGATGTGTATCTTATATATCTTAACTCGCACTATTTGAGCGCTTTTTAGCTGAATGAACAGTTTAAAGTCTGAACTGAAATGATGCCAACATCCAGTAGCTGTATAATCCACTAGTAACTGCTAACTTTATTTATTATTATTTTTAATTGCCTCGAGACTGTTATAAATATGAAGCCAGGTAATCAAAGTCATAGTTTGATTAACAGTTTAAAGCCAGAATAGAAATAATACAAAAGTTCAGTATTGATTGATGTAGCAAACACAATCTGCTAACTTTAATTACTGATTTTTATTTATATTATTTTTATTGTATTTACTTAAATTTTTATTTTCTTCGACACTCTTATAGCCTAATTAAAAATGATGTTAAAAGTCACTATTGATTTACATGATGTTCATAGATACTGATACTATCCGCTAACTAATTTTACACTCGTTTTTATTTATTTCGAGTCTGTTCTAAAAATAAAACGAGGTATTTTTAAGTCATGCTTGAGCCTCTTTTTTTTGCATGCCAGCGCAGCTTGTTGTAGTTGTGCCTTCCTTTTTTTTACTCTTGGCTGAGCCGTTGCCCACCGCTGCAGCTCCCTCTCTCTTTTACACTCGCTGAGTGCACCGACAAGATCAGCAACAACAGCAACAACAACGACAACAACAACAACAAAAGCAACACGAATTTAAATTGTAAATGTCGCGTCTTTGGGGGATGGCAATGTCGATTCGATTCGATGCGATGCGATGCGATTCAACTGGCAAACAAGTTTACGGCCCGCGCCAGACGCAGACTAAAAAAGTTGGTGTAGATTGAGGGGCGGGCGGGGCTTGAACGGGGGGCTAACGGACGCCAGCAAATGCAGATGAAGCTGACAGCAAAGCGACGCTGACTTGGACTTGGACTTGTACTCTTGTCTTCAACTCTATTGCTGTCTCTGTCTCTGTCTGTGGCTGTTAGCTAAGTTGCATATGGGTCGCTGCTCCATTTCTATTGGAGCCACACAGCCTCATCAATTGGCAAGCAACAGCAACAGCAACAGCAACAACAACAACATGCGACAACTAAGTTGCAGGCAGCGCTTTTCTCTGGCTGCATAATTGCCAGTCTAAATCAATGGCTGCTGCTGTTGCTTGTTGCCAAGCCCCGCTTCACACACACACACACACACACACATTAGCTTCATTGTCAACGCCATCGCTTGGCTCCAGCCACGTCTCCATCTGTCCCCTCTCTGCACCCCACGGCTGCCCCTCAGCCCCTCTCGATCATCGTCAGCGTCATCGTCAATATTTGCCATGATCTTATCGTCAAGTAAAGTCATGTCGCCTGCCAAGGCTCTCCTTTGCTAAGTTGTTGTTGTTGTTGTTTTTTATGTTGTTGTTGTTGTTGCTGTTGTTTATGTTGTTGTTGCTGTTGCTGTTGCTGTTGTCTTTTTTTGGCTCATCTGGCTTGGCGTCGTTTGCCGCCGCTTGGGCGCAATTATTTTATTTTACACTTGCAATTGGGGACAACATAACTTGGTCATAAACTTGGCTAAGGTGTGTCGCCAATGTCTATACAAAAACAACAACAACAACAATAGAGATAGCAGCCCAAAATTACACTCAAGAAAAATAAAGCAGTCTTTTTTTGATGCACGATTCAATTAAAAAACTTTGTCACAATTCCAACAAGGTTCAACTGTTTCTTTTTTTGTCCTTCCTAACTACTTGGTAATAAGCTAAGATACTTTCTCTAATTAAAACACTTAGTTCTTATTTTAATTAATTGAGTTATTGAATTGATTTCATTAGATTTGTACTGGTATAAAAAATATGCTTATTTTAGCATAATTCTTTGCTTGTATTCTAACACTTTGAAAATATATTTACTAATTATGAAAACATTTTCTATGAATAGACTTGCCTCTTGTATATAACAAATATGCCTCACAGCGCTATCTTTGCTAGGGTATTCAAATATCGTTGTGCACAGATCTTGTTGCTCGTTGCCCGCTGCTCCCCATCATCTTTGGGTGTTGAGTTATGGCAAAAGACCTTGGACTTAAGCAGCAGCTGCACCCGCTTTCTGACTGTACCGATCTGCACCCGCACCCGCACCCGCACCTCTTCCCTTCCTATCTGCTCCTGCTGCTACGCCTCCACCTCCACCTTGCTTGGACAGTCTTTAGCAATTTGTCACTGCGCCCGTCAACGAGACGACGACGACGACGACGACGCCGACGAGAGGCATGCGCCAAAAAAAACAAAAACAAAAACAAAAAGTAAAAGAAAGAAAGAGAGAAAAACTGTAGGTTAGCCGGTAGCTGAGCTTAGCAGCCAACCCCACAACCCCACCTGCTCCCTCGTACGCCACTCCCCCCGCCCCCTCTCTCAAACTTCTTCCAGCTGTAAAAGGCCTCAAGCTGTGCTGTTTTTTGCTGTCGGCTTCGCCTCATCTATCGCTGGCTGCCATCTGCTTACAGTTAAACAGCTCGATTCTGCTCCTGCTCCTGCTCCTGCTCCTCCTGCTACTACTGCTCCTGCTGCTCCTGCTGCTCCTCCTGCTGCGATTGTCGATTGGTGATTGTGAACTGTGGGGTAATGTTTGCTGTCTGCTCTCTGCCGTCTGCCGTCGGTCGTCTGCCGTCGGTCGTCTGCTGTTGACTATTGACTGGGGTCTGTGCTGGTTGCTCTGTTGACTGGCGCTCATTTCGACGACTTCTTTATGGCTCTTGATTTTTATGATTTTGCTGTTTAATGGTTAATTTGTGTGTGTGTGTTTGTGTGCTTGTGTGTGTGTGTTGCTCTCACTCTCACTCCCTCTCTCTCTCTCTGAGTGGCTTCCAGTTTTTGTTATCGACGCGTCTATATCTCTTAGCTTTTGTCCTCTTCTGTTTACTTAATCTGTGTGTTGGCAACATTTTTGAGCAAAATGCCGCCGCCGCCGCCGCCGTCGCCGTTGCGTCGCCAGCGAAACGCTTTTAGCCAACTTGTTTACCCCCATCGTTTTTAAGCCAAGTTACGGTCAGGCTTTCAGTTAACTGCATTGTTTGTTTGCCTTGTTTTTTGCATTGTTAGTGCACCGTTTTTTTGTTACTCATCTCTATAAAACTTTCCTCTTTTTTTCTGGTTTTATTTTGGGTCCTTGAGTGCTCCACTGATCTGCCATTTCTGCTGCATACTTTGTGGTTTGTGTTTTTTGTTAGTACAAGTTACTTAATTAATATTTTTCAAATATTCTAGTGATATCTGTAAAATTGGTTAAATTAATCAAGTCAGTTTAATTCTAGTTGTAAAATTATGATCAAAACTGTCTTGCTTATGAAAATCGCTTTAGTTTCGACCAAGTTCTGGAGCCTAAGTCTTGAAGGATAATGGCTATTTATAAATCCATAAAAGCTAGCTAAACATACAATTATATTAGCTCTTCATCGCCTGCTTGTAGATCTCACAGCTGTCCGCCATGGTCAGTTTGAATTAGCATCAGTGTTGCAATTAGCTGACATTGATTTGAGATTTGCTTTTGCTTTGACAGTCGAATAAATGTAATCGGTTTTCGCTCTTGACCACTTGCCTCGACTTGGCCAATACCATATTTGTTTTTGTGCGTTTGGCTATGCTAATGAGCCGCGACTAAATCGCTGGCTAATGACACCGACTAGCAGCAGCTTAACTGGCCGATTAACTGCCTTGTTAAATTGTGTTTACGGCCAAGAACTTTACACCCACCACCCGCTGCACACTCTCCTCCCCTTCCCCCCCCCCCTTTTGTGGCCATTTGACACCTTCGGCAGCATAAAACAGACTCCAAAGTCGCAGATGTTTAAGGCTACTGAGGATGTTGGCAACTGGTAACTGGTAACTGGCAACTGGCAACTGGCAACTGGCGACGGCGCCTCCATTTCAAATCACATTATAGCTCAGTTGTCGTTGTATCCATAATTGGCCGCGGTGCCAATCATTTTAACAGCTAGGCAAACACGCAACCCAATGCAAAGCTGAGCCAAGTCAAACTGAAACCAAAAAAAGAAACAAGAATCACAAGCAGAAAACCGACTCAGCAGTCTCAGTCAAAGTCGCCATGGCCAACGCCTCCTCCTGCTGCTCCTCCTCCTCCGGCTCTTCCTCCTTCGCCTCCCCCTCCTGTTTCCAAGTTCCATGGCTCTTCATGTCTCCGGCAAAATGTTGCTCAATGATAATGCAAAATATGCAGTCAAAGAAGCTAGCCAGTTACACCGACACACCTACACTGATCGAAAAAAATGATTGGAAGTGTGAACGATGTAGTAAAGTATACATATATATATATATAAAATAAATTTAATTTCATATAAAATAAAAATCATTATTGGGATATATGCACTGAGACCTACTAGATCGATTGTGCCCCGTTCTGAGCCTATAGCTCCTCATCCATCATCATCCATTGCATAGTAGTAAAAATACTTCAAATTAAATTTCATACGAAAATAAGTCTCATACAATCGGACTTTTAAGTTTATAGCTTTAGTATTAGGAGTACAAGATATATTTTTCTGTTCCCCCCAAGCCTACCCGTTTCTTCGTTATTCCTTTTCGAATATTCTGTAACGATTATAATGGACTTCATCATGTATCAACTCATCTATCATAATGAAACTCAATTTTAAACGCCTTTTTATATATTTATGGTTGGGTCTATTTTCCTATATATACCTGCAAAAAATATTGAACCAAGTTTAATGCCCCTGAAATTTATAATTACTTTTTTTACATTTAATTTTGAATACAATTTAATCTCCTTTTTACTTTGTCTAGTTTTCTGTGTCGCATCGAATCACTTGCAAATTGAAACGTTTAAGTTTCTAGAATATATATCCGAGAAGATGCCTTGAAATTGAGCTGGCCAAAATAGTTGTTTTGCAGTGTATTTGGAGGCACTTAGTTGGCCGCCTGTCTCAATGACAATTGGCGCCATAGCTGCGGGGCATTTGGCTTGGTGGATCGGTGGCTCCGATAGATCGGTGCTTCAGTCTACCACTGTGGTGATCCTGTCGGGGCACTTGTTTGTTTATAATTAGCCGCAGCTCGACGCAAACGATGCTGGCGACGTTGCCTGGCAATTCAAATTATTGGCCCGTTTGCTACTGGTTTTCCAGCATCTATTTTTATGGCCGATCAATTTTCAACTAACTGCCAGTCAGGCAGGGTTACACTGCGCAAATAATCGTGTATTTTACATGTAAATTAATTATTTTAGCTTAATTTTAATGATATTATAAAAAAACGGCGAATATTTAACCGAGAAAGAAAATTGAAAATTGACTTCAATCAATTATTTTCTACTTCCATTATATAATTCTTTATTTATGTTATTCTCTCGGAATACTAATTTGAGCTGTGTTTTTTGTGTGTTCCTTTCTCTAACAGCAGGCTGAAATGATGATGGAGGATGCGTTGCTGGTGCCGCTGGGCTTGGTGGCGCCACCATCGTCGCAACAGGCCGTGCCACCGCCATCGCATCAGACGCTGCCCGCCAGCCTCAAGCATCATCCGCATCCACATCCGCCGCATCCACATCCCCCACATCCACATGGCCACAGCCATGCCCATCTGCATGCACATCGCGCTGCCGTCGACCTGTTGGACATTCCAAGCAAGAAGCACAAGGCGCCCCAAGGAACAGGAGCAGGCGTGGGAGTTGCTGGAGCAGGAGTAACCGGAGCAGGAGCAGTAACAGTTGCCGGCTCGGCAGCAGCAGCAGCAGCAGTTGCAGCAGTTGGCAACTATCATGCACTCGATTTGCAACAACAACACTACATCATGTACGCCCGTTGCATGCAACAGCAGCAGCAGCAGCACCTGCAACAGCACCGCGAAAGGGAGCGCGAAAGGGAGCGGGAGCAGCAGGAGCGAGTCGTTGTCGGCCAACATGCGTTGGCGAGCAGCGCCTTCCAGCCATGGCGTGCAGCCAAAGGGCCACCAGCAGCTGCCTATCTGCATGCCTACAATGCACTCTCCTCGCTGCCGTATGCGTGCCAGGAGCCGCCGGAGCTGCAGAATCCAGAACGGGTGGTGCGCAGCACAGATCGGGAACGCTTCGAGCGCACCTATCAGCCCAATGTGGCGCTGGCGCCCCGCAAAAGCATCTTCAGCAAGGAACGCGAGCGAATGCGAGAGCGAGACAGAGATCGGGAGAGGGAGCGAGAACGGGATCGGGATCGGGATCAGGAGCAGCAGCGTGAGCTGCAGCTGCACATAAAACAGGAGCGGGCAGCAACGCCTCTAACGGAGCCCTCGAATGGCAGCAACAGCAGCAACCACAGCAGCAGCAGCAGCAATCACAGCAATCATAGCAACAGCTCCAACAGCAGCTCACCCATGCCCAAAGTGGCAACACCAGCAGCTGGTGCAGCAACAGTTGCTGTCGCAGCACCATTACCACTACCAACACCACCAGCGCCCCACCCAATAGCAGCAGTAGCAGTAGCAGCAGCAGCAGCAGCCGCCGAGGAGTTCTCTGCGGGCAGCAGTAATGAAATCACCTCAAGCACATCGCCCGTACCAGCAACAGTTGCTGTTGCTGCCATTGCGCCCATTGTTGCTGCAGCAACAGCAACAGCAGCAGCAGCAACATCGCCCAACAAGCACATCATTGCCACCGTCAATCAGCATGCGAAGTTGCTGTTGCACAGCAACAATGAACCAAGTCGCATACGCATCAACAAGAATCTGATGATGACGCAGCCGGCAATAGCAGTGCCGCTGCCAGCAGCAGCAGCAGCCGTAGCAACAGTTGCTGCTGCAGTGCATCATTATAAGAGGCCACACTCACCCTCGGCGGGCTATTCGCCCACGCAGTCTTCCAGCGCCGGTTTGAACCTCAGCACGCACTCCTCCAACGTGGTCAGCTCACCCAAACAGCAGCAGCAACAGCAACAGCATTCGCAACTGTTGCAGCTGCAACAGCAACAGCATCTGAAACTGCAACATCAGCAGCAACAGTTGCCCATAAATGGTTGTAAAACGCATTTGGGCAGCGAATTTGAGCTCTCCACGGATACGGACGATGATAGTCTAAATGGTGAGCCCGACAGCAGCGCCATGTTGCCACCGTGGGAGCTGGCAGTGGAGGCGTTGCGGGACACACGACCCAAGGATCGGGAGCGTGTGCTGCAACTGCTGCAGCGTCTGCTCCAGGAGAATCAACAATTGCGCTACAACAATTTGCAGTTGAGTGAACTGTTTCACAAGCAGGAGGCGCACATTGTTGAGCTGGGCGAGCAACTGCAGCGTTGCCGGCGACAACTCGAGCTGCGAGCGAAGCAACCATTGCTGGTGGAGCAAGTGGAGCGAGTGGAACGAGTGGAACGAGTGGATGAGCTCGATGAGGAGGGGGAGGAACCGGAGCACGAGGAGGAGGAGGATGATGAGTTGGAGCACGAGCGGCAGCAGCAACTGTTGCTGGGTGACAGTAATGAGGCCAACAACAACAATAACAACAACCACAACAACAACAACAGCAGCGGCAACAACAACAACAACAACAAAGTGCAAAAAACTCAGGCAATCAAACTGCGAAGAAGCTCAAGTCCAGAGCAACAGCCAGCTGACAAGCGTCTAAAACTAGAGCTGGAGAATAGCAACAGCAACATTAACAGCAACAGCAACAGCAACAAGAGCAATGGCAGCAGCAAGCAGCAGCTGAATGGACATGCTAAAAGCACCGAATCCAGTGAAGATGAAGACGAGCTGGACGAGGAGGAGGAGGAAATGGAGCACGAGCAGGAGGAGGAGGAGGAGGAGCTGGAGCTGGATGAGCAGCAGGAATCGCAGGATCACGAGGAGTCACAGCAACGAGAGTCACAGGAGGCGGAACCACAACAGGCGCTGGCGCCGCATAGCAGCGCACTGGCAGCGCCGCCCACAGCGACCACGCCCCAATCCCCCGATTCGGCGGCAACAGCAGGACAATTGTTCGATAGCAGCAACAGCAGCGATGCATCCTCAATGAAGAAGGCGCAAATGAATGCGTGCCAAGCACTGGCCAAGATTAGCAGCAACACCAAGGAGGAGGAGGAGGCGGCGGAGGCGGTGGCGGAGCCTGAAGTGGACACAGAAACAGACGCAGAGGAAGAGGAGGAGGACGAAGAGGAGGAAGAGGAGGAGGAGGAGGCCGAGGTGGTGGTGCAGGAGGTTAAGCATGCAGCTGACTCGGATGATGATGAGATGCCGCTGCAGCAACGGCAACAGCAGCATCACCAACAACATGCGCAGCAGCAACATACGCAGCAGCAGCAGCAGCAGCATCGTCGACAGCGACGCGACGCAGCGCCAACGGCGACTGCGACAGCGCTGCCAGCGGCTGCAGCGACGCCGACGCCAATTGTAATGATGGCAACCAAAGCAAGCAAGAAACAAAGGCCGCCAACTCCGCCAGCAACAACAACAGCAGCAGCAGCAGCAACAACAACACTAGCAACAACAACAACAACAACGAACTGCGAATTACAAATCAAAAAGGAGATTGTCTAAGCAGCAGCAGCCAACACACACACACACCCCTGCAGCCACGCCCCTGCCTCGATCGCAATTGCAATTTCAAATAACAAAAAACAAAAACAAAAAGAAAAAGAAAAAAAAGTTAGCCGTTAGAATTAAGAGTTAAAATCGTCTCTTTTTAACACACACACACAGACACAGACACACACAGACACAGACACATTTAGCAAGCTTGCTTTCAGCTTAAGTCTAAACATGAAATTCGATGCTCAAGGATTAAACGCACATAATGCAGCAGCAGCGCCCGATCGATCAGAAGAGAGTTCTTAATAGTAGTAGTAGGAGGAACCGCTTGAGAACTTGAAAGATAAACCCCTTTTAAAAATTTGTTAGCTTGTTTTGATCTCACGTATAACCACAAAATTTGTTAGGCTTCCAATTCGCTGTTCTATCTATATATTCTACACATATACATTTATATATATATATATATATATATATGTAAACATATATATATATATATATTAACATTTTCTTTTGATATACTTATTTCTTCAACTTTGCTGCAGAAATTATCAACATTGAAACCAAAGCTTTAAATGAAAAAAAACAAAAAAACAAACAAAAACAAAAGTTTAACAACTTAAAAACAACAAATTAATTTTGTAAATTTGATTAAAAAAAGAAAAGAACACAATTTATGCGTGTGTGTTTATTTTGTAGTAATTATTATTATTTGTACACGTAATTTCGATATTTTTTACTCTAATTCTTAATCTAATTCTAATTAGTGTTTATTTTATTTTCTTGGTAAGTTTCTTAAGGCAAAACAAACAAAAAAGAAAAAAACGTAATCTTCGAAGACATTTAAAAAGAGAGATAAATTCAAAGCGAGGCTTGCAAAATTTTTAGCAAATTATTCGAAACACACAATTTTTTACAGTTACCCGCACAGCGGCAAGGATTCTTCAAGCGCCCTTTCCCCCCACAACCCCACAATCTACTCAATTTATTATTTTTTTATTTACTTTTAATTGTAATTATAACGGTAATTGTAGTTATGTTTTTTAGTTGAATTCTAACTATAAGTTGGAAGCTAAAACATTAAGAAAGAGAGAGAGAGAGAGAGAGAGAGAGAGAGAAAGCGAGTGCGTTGCGAATGAAAAAGAGATGAATACACACACAAAATGAACCCACCACTGAGAAAAAAGAAATAATACTAACAAAAATGAAATAAAACAAAATAATAAAAATACGAATTGCTAAACAAATCTTAAAAAAACGTAATAATTACAAAAATAGTTTACAACACTGAAACAAGTTGTCGCGTTAAATTAAACAAGTTTATACAATAAAATTACAATTAACAACTAAAATACATTATATGATATATATATATATATATATATATATATATACATATACAATTTACAAAAACATACAGTACATACATATTTACTTATACATACATATAAACATTAATATTTATTGTAGCGCCTAATTGAAAACAAAACAAAACAAAACAAAAAACAAAAATAAATTTATTTAATTGTAGTTTTCTGTTTCAATTTGTAAGCTTTGCTTTGTAGGCATTTAGTTAATTAGTTTATAAAGAAAACAAATGAAGAATAACAACAAACAATGCTAATCTAGAAATGTAAGCAGAAAAGTTTTTGTCTTTGTACCATGTGAATATGGAAAAATACTCGTTTTTTTATGTAAATACATCATTTCTTTCGATACTTTCGATAAATGTGTGTGCATGTATCGATAAACGATATGTGTATATTGTCCTTTTATTTGATTTCGTTGCCAACACTTTGTGAATTATGGGAAAAGAGAAAGCAGCTGGTGATGATTGATGATTGATAAGGATAGTTGAAGATAAAGATAAAGATGAGGATGAAGCCAAGCCAAGAGCCAAGCGAAAGCGCGCAGAGATTTCAAAAATCTATAAACTTTTGTTAAACATATATTTCATACATAAATTAAAAACATTATTTATGCCTGTGTGTTTTTGTACTTTCTAAAAGAACATAAAAAAAAACAAAACAAATAAGGTAACCATTTTTGTTTAATGTTCGTTAACTGAATTTCGTAATTAAAAACAAACAAAACAAAATGAGAACTTCAAACCAAAATTTAATTAGATCCTAAGAGTCGCCAGCGGAAAACTTGTAAAATTGTATAAAAAAATTTAATAATAATAAAAGCAAAAACTACAAAAATTACATATACAAATATATTATATACATACATTTAAAGATTAACACCATAAATTGTGAGAAATTAAGCAACAAAACATAAATAATTGTTATGAAAATTAAAAAAAAAGAAAAGTTATTTAAATTATATGCGGAAAAAGAAAACAAGAGAAAACAAAAAACAACTGAATTACAAATTGCTATGCAAAAGTAAATAAAAATTAAAAATAAAAATAAAAATAAAAAGAATACAAAACAACATACACATTATTGTACATTTAATTATTTCGTGTTTCGATTTTGAGTTTCATTTTACAAGAACTTTCCCCGTCTTCTCCCCCAAAAATCCATCTTTATAGAGCGAAAACAACATGAAACAACAAAAAACATGAAGGTTAATCAAAACGGTTTTCAGCAATTTTTATATTAATGGCCAAATTTTACAAATTACCAAATTAAAAATAAAACAAAGAGAAAATTCAACAAGAGAAAAGAACAGAAATTTTGCAGTTTTTGTATAATTTTTTGCTAATAACCCAAAGAATATATATATATAAAAATATATATGTATGTACAACAACAACAAAAACAACAATCATTTTAATAAAACAAATATATAATCAAATTTTACAAAACCGCCTAAGAACTTTGCCCTGTTTGAAAAACAAAAAAAAAACAAAAAAAAAAGTAAAATGAATAGCTGCTTATAATAAAAAAAATGAAAGGAAAAGGAAACCTTTGATATTGTTACAATTTTATTGAGAATTCAATATGCAAAGGCTAAACAACAAACAACACCAAGAAGAACAAAAATTAAAGGCATTAGTTATTAAAAACTATAAGCATACAGACATATACACATATATAAAACAAAAACACACACACAGAGAAATCCGCGTCTTGTCAAATACTATAACATAATATTATTATTACGTACTATTATTTATTTATTTATTGTGACATTCAGAATGCAAATAAAATGTACAAATTGTGGAGCAACAACAAAAAAACAAAAACAAAAACAAAAAGGACGATTGACGTTAATCGGAGGCAGCCACAAAACGCGATTATAAAAGTTTAATCAAATTAAACAGTTAGAAAAGAGCAACAAAAATTTGACTTCAAAGTTTCATATTTAAGTAGTGCAGAAACAAATAAAATAAAACAAAAAACAAAAAAATAATAATTAAAATAAATCACAACAAACGAAACAAATTATTACATATGTAAAGTCAAGACAAAATATAAAAACTTCAACAAAAAAACAACAAACGGTAAATATTATGCATAATAAAAATTTGAAAAACAAATACAAAAAAGGAAATTTTTGTGTGCTTATCCTCATGGATCCGAAAAGGACCTATTTGAACCTATTCCTAGATGACCCCATGAATGCAGTTCAATAGAGTTGATCTTTACGATTTTAACGCACCATATCCTTTGAAAATCTGCCAGGATTTGGCCGAGTTTGAGCCTTTTTGCTGCATATTTTGGCCACAAGTCAAATCGAGTGAAAAACGCTTACAAAACGCGTCAAAACCTGTAATTTGCTTACTATGCATGGCTTGCTGAGAAGAGAACAGGTGCGAAACTCCGCTAAGAAGCAGGTATACTCCACTGTGAACAATTTATGCATTGCTAGGAAGCTAACTGGTGCAAAACTTTGCTAACTTATTTTTATCACCCTAAGAGTATGCTACACCTTTTGAATTTCGCGAACGAAATAATTTACTGTTTAGCCTATTTAAGTGCCTTAAACTTTTTAGTTAATTAATATGCACTTCTCGTGTGATTTTAATTGTGGTCTAAAAGTATGCTTTTTATGCGGAGTATTTTCGAACTTGTAGAAAATTTCATTCGTCCTGAAAGTATCGTTTTGATGATGTGCATAAAACATCTAAAGTTGTTTTGAGTCATTCTTAAAGTATAGGAATTGCTTTATTATTGAGTTTTTATTTTTGTATCTCTAAATGTTAGTATTATATATTCCTGGGCACATACACCTTATTGGATCTGAGAAGTCTCCTTCTTCACCACAAAATTGTGATATTCCCTGCAAGAGTATAAAAATCGAGCTTAAAAGAAAAGTTCTCAAATATGTTATTGCAAATCATTTACCTGTTGTAAGCCTGTTGCGCAATCCTCTCTCTGCTCTCTTCCTTTCTCTCTCCGCCTCTCTTGCACAGACCGAAGAGAAAGCATACGAAAACTGGAGAATGTCGTAAAAAAAGAGGGCTTAGTTAGTCAAACAAAAGTGAACAGCGTTCGTCTCAGCCGCGTCAGTGCAGCTTCCTCTTCAGTCTCAGCAACAACGCGGTCTGCGAGATATTCGCTCAAAGCGACGCGTGCGCACCAATTAAAAGTTCTTCAACAAACAAGTGTAACGAACTTCTATTAAGCTGCTGATAAGTGCACATAATTATAATTATTCTTAATAAACGGATCGTTTGTATTTTGAATGTTGTTGCCAAAATAAATCAACACACAAATAGCAGGCTAATTGTTTTTCAGACTCGATTTTAGTTCGTGGCGTGGGTTTTCTAGCGTCTGTTTGTATGTGTGTGTATTTCTTGGCCTCAAACCGGTTCTCGCGCTCTCTTTGGCTACGCTCCAAAAAATACAAAGAACTGCCAAACGGAACGTGGAAGTGCAAACATAAACAAAAACAGAGCAAAATATTTGCACTCAGCGTACAGAAAAACAAAAAAACAAAAGAAAATAAAGAAAAAATAACAGTTATTCCGTACTCTGGCAATGAGCGCTCGTTCTCCACACAGCGATCCGGCGCTCGCTGGCCTCCCACAGCTAATTGAGGATTTGCAGCGGCTGTGCGAGGATCAGGATAGCGCCGATGTCGTCTTCATATGCGGACGCGACGATGAGAAAATCTATGCACATCGAAGCATTCTCATGGCGCGGTTAGTTAACAAAATTACCCACAGAAATAGAGCTGGCCGCGGGGGTATTTATACTCTCGTGACACGAACTAGCACGACTTCAATTCAAAACATAAATTTATTTGCTATTTAACATGTATTCAAGTTATTGGGAAAAATACTTTAAAATGTATAATAAATATAAATCGCTTAATAGCATTTAAAATAAAATGGTTATACATTTATGACTAACTAACCAAAACGTTATATATGTAAACGTATGTTTTCCCTCTTCAATCGTGCCTTTTCCAGTTAGTTTGTAATTGAAAATATTCAGCACGCACACATTCCAATCCAATTGGACTTGTCCTTTTATGTCAAGTGCAACCGCGCGTCGGCATTTGTGACAGAGTCAATCAGCCGGGGGCCTTGGTTGCATTGATTTAATCACTTAATTAACAAAATAACTCGTTTAATTCTAGCTGCAAGAGCTTCAAGACGGCCAAGAGGGGTGAGGTCTGTCGCATTCCCATTCCCGGCTGCACAGTGTCGCCGGCAGCACCTGGAACTGGAACGCCGACTGCTATACGATTGCCGCATATTAATGCTGAACTCTTTCGACAGTTTATCCTATATGTTTATACAGCAAAGGTTGGTTATAAATTGTACAATTGTAACATATTCTTAACAGATATCTTCCCATGCAGCTTATGCTGCAAGATTATCGCGTCTTTGAGATGTTAACTTTGGCCCAAGATATGGGTGTATTTGAGTTGAGAGCTGCTTGTGAGGATCACGTCATTTCCACACTCTCTGTGGATAATGCGTGCACATTTCTAACAGCCGTTATGGATATACACGAAAAAGCTGGTGCGTTACTATCAATTTTTTATATTTACGAGCTTTATATATATGATTTTAGCGCGCTCTGCCGATTTTCATTTTCAATTAATTTGCCATTCAGTTGAACACGTTGCCTGAACAGCTGATTGGCGCTTTCGATATTAGCAAGATCAACGTTGCTTTTTATAAAAATACCAAACTATCGATGCTAGCAGCCTCGATGTTTTTGAAAGCATCGCTTTCACACGTTTTATTTGTTAGGCGAAATGGTGAAAAGATGTATGAAACTTTTGTTTATTACGCATATCATTTTCAACAACGAATATAACTAAGTGGAACAAACCACCAACAAGGAGTAGTTGATGATGCAGCTGTTGGCCTCATTTAGCGCCGCACACGCTGCTCAATTTTTCGATTGCTCACGTTGTAACCTCTGACCATAAGCCCGGGCGATAAGATTCCACGAATCCATAAAGCGATCCATACACAGGGAAATGCATTTCTAACACAGCACGAGAAACATTTCCTTCAATAATCATGCACAATTGATTAGACAGGTGGTTTTATTTGGTTACCTGTTCAGATCCGTCAAGGGAAGAGCCCGGTTTGTTGATGCATTTCGCGAAGCATTTTGTGGACATTTGTGAGAGCAGCTCTTGGGCATTTGCAACGGCAATCTGTTGCTTCACCTGGTCCATTATTTCACTCTTGTCAACGTGAGCCATGTTTTTGTTTTGTTTTTGGACGTGCAAACTCGCAAACTTCCCAAATGACGACCTTCTGACGCAACCGGCCTACAACTAACTATCGATATCCGTTTACATTGTTATCGGACATTCGATGTGACTTAATTTTCTGTGTCATTAGTATCGATAGTAAAATACTCTTTTTTTCCCACCGAAAAGACGCCGGCAATTGAGAAGAAAAAACGCAAACGTTTTTGGGCAAATACATTTTTGGCGAAATTCCATAACAAATCGACAAAATGTCGTTTAAGGGCAACCCCAAGGTGCAAAAGGTGATGGTGCAGCCCATCAACCTGATCTTCCGTTACCTGCAGAGTCGATCGCGTGTCCAAGTGTGGCTCTACGAGAACATTTCGCTGCGCATCGAGGGCCACATTGTTGGCTTCGATGAGTACATGAACCTGGTGCTCGACGATGCCGAGGAGGTCTATGTGAAGACGCGTCAGCGCAAGAATCTTGGTCGCATCATGCTCAAGGGCGATAACATAACGCTCATACAGAACGTCAATCCCACCAAGGAATAAGCTTAAAACGTCGTCACCCTTCTAGTACTAAATAATAACATATAAGTGAATTAATTGTAAGCTGGAAAACTGCTGCACAATAAAATGAGATAATTTTTTTACGAAACGAGCGACTTTTTAATGGGCACAATTAGGTGAATTAATTCATTAATTTATATCTGCTAATTGCATTTGTAATTTTTATCTTGCAGGTGCCAAATGCGCCGCTTCGTTTATGGAACGCTGCATCATCTACATTGGAGAGAATGCCGGCGAGTGCGTGAAAACCAATTCATTTCTCACACTCACAAAGGAGGCGCTCATCAAAATCATTTCCTCGGACTATGTGAGTAAAGCTCTAGCAATTCTATAGTCTTTAAACCCTTCTTTAGCTATCCTATTTGCAAGGGTATTTCATTATTCTATATTCTGACTTGTTTCTTATGGCGGTATTCCAGTTCTGTTTGGAGGAGGAAGAGGTGTGGCGTTGTGTATTAGCCTGGGCCAAATATCAGGCGGGCGTCACACAGCCGACAGTTCACTGGACCGAGGAGGAGCGTGCTCGCGTCTGTCAGCATCTGAGCGGCGTGATGGGCCATGTGCGTCTGCTGCTAATCGATAGTCAGGTGTTTGCGGAGGAGGTCGAACCAACGGGCGCCGTGCCTATGGAGTTGTCATTGGAACGTTATCGTTACGCCGCCTTGCATCCCAATAAGCTTGTGGACAACGACAAACGACTGCAGCCGCGTCTCGCCGTCAACATGTTTCCCGGCTCGCAAATATTGCGAAACGATAAACTGTCGCTGCAGGGCGTCCTCAATGGCTGGCTGGGAGCACCCAAGCAGAGTTGGCGTCTGGTGTTTCGCGCCTCGACGCATGGCTACGGTTCGAGTTCCTTTCATCGCTACTGCGATGGCGTCGCCCCCTGCATGGTCATTGGCTTGGGTGCCCATGGCGAGATCAGTGGCGGCTACACGGATGTCGCCTGGGCCAAGAGCAGTCGCAAGGGTGGCTATTTGCATTCGGAACGCGCATTTCTCTTCATGCTGAATCCACCCAACGGAGAGCAGCCCGTCAAATTTGATATTGTGAAGAAACCCTATGCCATCTGTTACCATCCTGAGTAAGTTGCTCTCAATTACAGTTGCGTATTATAGTTCAAATTGATGAAAAGGATCGTTGGTAAATGATCAATTTATTTACACCCTTATAACTTTGCCAAAACTAAACAAATTTTCAAAGAAGTTGCGTTTTAACCATGACTTGCGCTCTATATTAATACTTATTTTCTATTTGAAAACACAATATTTAAAATTCATATTTAAAATCTACGCTAAACATGGTAATCAACTATTATTTCTCATTCATTATTAAAAAAATTACCTGAAAAATTGCTAACCAGTTAAATAGTTCATTTGAATAACTCATTTAATTCTGAACGGAAATACGCAACGCAACACCAAATGAAGAAATCATCTAATCATTAAACATATTTCACAGTTGTGGTCCCATATTTGGTGCCGGCGCCGATCTGCTCATATCGAGCAATTGTAATGTGAACACGGACTCCTACTCGAATTTGCCGCACTCCTATGATGGCCCCAGTGCCGCACATCTAACGCTCTTTGGCGACTACAACTTTGCGATCAGCGATTATGAGGTTTACACTGTGGCACACTCAACACACAGCCACAGTCACAGCCATAGTCACAGCCACAGTCACAGTCACAATCCGAGCCAGAACCAGAGCCAGAGTCTGGTGAGCAATGGTCAGGCTGGGCCGGGTGTGCCCAGTAAAACAAAATATGATAGGTATTAAGTTACCAATTAGACAACCATTCTCTTGTATTATGTACGTAGTGCTCGCTGGTCAGTGCTGCTTGTCTCTCAGCTGGCAATAAAGTTCAGTTCGTAATCCCAGAACAAGGTAACATACCCAGAAATGGAAAGGTAATTAATGATTGGAACATTTTTTTGGCGGGTTTTATTTATTTATTTATTTTTTTTTTTTTTTGAGTCAACTTTTTGTTTGCCAAGAAGCAAAATAATTAACTCGTTTCCAGGTGTCTTATGTAAAGCGGAAAGTGTTGGGCGGCGGCTACAGTTAACGAGGGCTACTTAAAAAGTTTGATGAAGCTGAATAATAAGGCAAATGGGAGAGTGGGAAAGAGTTAATTATTATTAATCTATTATCGGTTATTTGAATGAACAAATGCAATTCACAAATATTCTAAGCAATTTCATTTTTAAAGACACAACCAATGAGGAAGCAAATAATGTTCTAGTTACTTCTGAAACGATACTCGCAACCAGATGTAGTAACAAAAAAAACAATAAATAAGCGTTTATGTAGCAAACACTATTGTGGTATGTGCACTTGAACCTGGTGTTGGGGTGTCCACAACTCGCATAATAAACCATAAACCATATCACAGCCGCAGACAATTGACAAAGAAAAATAAATGCGTAAATGGTAGTGTCAGTTCAGTACGAATAAGTTATAATGGCAATGGTTTTGAGTTATAGTGAATATCTATGTACATATATATATAGAGCTCCGGTCAATCACATACCCGTAAAACAGCCACGCCCCAATCCATACCCCGCCGTCTCCCTCGAGGGGTGTGCACATGGCGCTGAAGTTGATCTCAACTGGTTTTCAACTACTTTTCAAAAATGCTTCTGATAAATTGGTCCACGCTTTAAATTGGTTCTAATTAAAGCGATTTTTTCTTGTATTGTTATTGCTGTTCTTGTTGTATTGTTGTATTTTATGCTGATCGAATCGATCAACGACTACATATATATATATATATGTGATCGCCTGATCATAGGTAGAGTATTGGTTGCCCCCACATTCATACATACAAATATTTTGGTGTCATTCGTCTCGGGGTTCGGGATTTGGTTTAGGTATAGGAATTGAATTTGAATCGACATTAAACACTTGATGTTTGGCGTTTTATTTGATTGTGACTGCACAAAAGATTGTCAGTTAAAATTGTTGTTAACGACTTAAGGCCAAAATGCTCGAGAGCACACAAATTTCGATAAGGCAGGCGGCTTTATTGTTATACTTGTATTTAATTTTTTGACAGGCGACGTTTTTGTTCGTCGATCTCAATGAGTAAAAAAAATAAGCCTGAGGGTGACCAAAAATCGCGGCAGGCGCTAGCAGAATATGTCATTTTTTGTAGATTTTTTCAATTTGTCCGCTCTCATTGATTGTCGAGTGGCTGAGATAAGTTGAGAAGTTGAACCCAAGAAGTGTTTCAAGCATAAAAAACGATTAAAAAACAGAAAAAAAGGGAAAGGCAATTTAAACAAACTGGCGCTTGTCTTTTGTCACTCTATTGTTGCTGGGGTAAACTATGTGTGCGATTACTCTACGGAAACAAGTTCTAGCTTTGGCTCTAATTTATAACAATTCATAATGCATACATATACATATACATATAATATACACAAGTAGTATATCTGTTTAAAGATCTGTGCATTGACAATCAATTTTGAAGGGCTGGCAAATATTTACCTCTTGTTTAGATGTATAAAAATTAGCGAATGATTGATATGGATACTAACTAAAAATACTCCATTGTCTGTGGATTTTGGCAAGCGGTCCATTAAGTTCATAATTATAAATATGTATATAAATATTTTTTTTCTTAATCAGGATGACAAATTGATAAAGGCATATTTGTCATATCATAAAATATCTCAAACTATTTCATTTTATATAAACTGGCTCTTAAAAAATAATTGTCAATTGTAAAATTTTCCCATTGTGCCAATTTGAATGTCATATTCTTAACGAGCGGACGAATAACACAGAAGCACTCCCACTTGTATATCGAAGGTATTTATTTACGTATGTTCGTAAATGTATTAGACCAACCCTGGTTGCAACAAATGTGCGATATTTGTTGGGCTTGGTCAGCGTTGTCCGTCATAAAACAAAACAGCCTGCCTTTAGCCATGTCTATAGCTATTTAGCCATAGCCACGGCCATGGCGTGGTCAGCTCTCGGTCAACTGGGCAGCTGGCCAACCCATGTGCTACAGTTTAGGTGTACTCATTTGCATATGGGTAGCTTGTCTTTAATTCACACATGCTAAAGAATAGTTTGAAACCATTCGAAAGTAAAAGTTCAAACATTCCAAGCCGAAGCGCTGCAGAGAATGCAGCATAAATTATGCGGAATCTAAATTCCTAAAATTAAAAACTACACATTGTATTTTGTAGCAATCTAAATACAGAAATATATTCTTTATTTAAGAGCAAAAAGAATTGAAAGTAAATAGAGAGTCATAAATCTTAAGTGCAGAATATTTTCGTAGATTGTTTATTCTGCAATGAATTATCTTGAATCAACTTTTTTTGTTGGTTTTCTTGTACCAACAATTTTTTTCTGAGAACACAAATGTGAATTTAAGATTTCCTGTATTCTAAAACGTATCGTTCTTGAATCAAGATTCGGCTGTTTTTGGAATGCATAATTCTCTGTGTAAGCAAAAAAAAAAAACCAAATAAGTTTTCAACCCTTTTTAAGTATAAAGTTCCAACATTCCACAAAATAATTCACATTAATTATAGATATTTGCGACTTGAATAAATCAATAATAAATATTGTGAATCACATAAGACTCGTGCCAAATGGGTAAACAGGAGCTTGGGCCTCATTAGGGCGGAATTCCCTGACACATTCATGTGAAAGATAAGATCATGGGGCACGTCAGCTGCTGCATCCGTTTCCGTAAACTAGCTGACTGACTGACAAGTTGTCTTGATTTGTGACCAGCTAGTAGCTCATACCTCATAGCTGAGTGGAGAGCAGAAGCTGATCGATCGCATTGGATTCGAGAGAGCTGCTCCAGTTCCGAGGTGTTGATATGCAAAGTGCTGATGTGACGTCGGCATGAATACGCAATCTGAGCTGGCTAGGAGTGAGAACTCATCATCACTATCATCATCATCATTGTCATGGTTGCCAGCTCATCGCCAAATGCACTCGGCATTACAGCGACATAGTTGGAAAGAAAAATACCTGCAACCCCCTCTAAAGAACTCAGATATTAGAAACAATTTTCTCAAGAGAGCGAAAGAGCTCAAGATCTATAGAGAGACATAGTAATGTCAGCATTCCCTCGCTCTCTCTCTCTCTTTCTCTCTTAAGCAAGTGTTACTCTTTGGCTCTTCACAACCTGTTTTTTTTTAAAGCCCACTTTAAAAATACTTTTGCTTTTCATTACCTTCAAGACGACGGCGACGATTTTGTTTGGTGATTAATATGCGCTTTTCGAAAATGAAACAAACGAGTCGCCAAATCGACACAAAACGTTAAGCATCGAGTCGACCCAAGCATTGGCCTAGGTCACAAATCATCAAAAAACTCCCACTTTGCCCAATACTTTCAAATTCCTATCAATTAAGCCAGGGTTTACTTGAAGTAAAGCAAATTTCACAGTAATAAAATTATTTTAAATTTTTTTTTTAGGTTTTACCTTTCAATTGAAATGTATTTGGCAAGACATTAGTGCAGGTAAAAACTCTCAGCCTTAAACATATCTACAATAAATATTTTACATTCTTAAATATGTCTGAACTCAATTTTGATGGAATAAATATATTTTAACGGCGAAGTTTAAGTTTTAAGGTTGAAAAATATCAATTGAAATCGAAGTACACAATAACAAATTTTTTATCAAAGAAGCTCGTCAAATATATTTCTGAAAAACATTAAGGATTGATATCGATGAGAATGAGATATCTTTATTTGTCAATTCACTTTAAGAATAATTGATTTATCTTATGTTAGAGCAAACAGAGTTCGTTGATTTGTCTTTGCATATTTTTCCGGTTTTGTTTTATTTTTCGATTTGCCATTCAAAAAAAAAGAAGAAAAAAAAACGAACGTTGCTGAGTGCGGACTCACTCTTTTGAGCAGCTTGGAGCAACTGTTTTTAAAGTCGATTGTATTTGTATTTTTTTTTTTGTATTTTGAGTATTGCGGCTGGTTGGAAATATATTTTTCCCATTAAGTTTTTTAAAGGCGCACGCCGTTCTCGGCTCAGTCTCGATTGTCAGCTTGTCGTGAATGGTATTTTAGCACAAGAGTCGCGCTCTGTTGTGTGTGCTGAGTGTGTGTTAAGCGAGTGTGCCCAGCAAAAAAAATATTAAAAAAAAAATCAGACGCGCAAGTTATTAACACAACACAACATACACTAGCACCTTAATCGCAGCAACAACAACCACGACATTTGCACATATATCTGTATATATATACTACATAACTTGACTACGTGTGTGTGTTTGTGTTTGTTTATACAGTGTGTGTGTGTGTGTGTGTGCTATAGTCTGGGGGGGTTAGGGTATTAAATTTGCTTTTGCATAAATCACCTTAAAGCGCGCGCGCTTTTCTGGTTCTAGTTGTGTTTTTTTTATGATATGTAGGTTAACTCGCAAGTTCGTTGCCTAAGTCATTCGTATCATGCAGTGACGAAGAACAGCAAAGAAGAACAAAAGCAGATCTTTCAATTCGACAATTTTTTGACGTAATTCGCAAAGTTTAGCATTACATACACATGGCACTGGCCAATTTCTCGCTGCCATTTGGTGCCCTGGCTCAGCCCTGGGGCGTCACACTGGCGCCACTGCATCCGATCCATCAACTGGCGAGCAATACAAATAATTTGCTCTACTCGCCGGCGGATCATCAGCAGCAGCAGCCGCATCAGCCGTTGCCAGGTCAGGATCAATACAAAAATAATCCCTATGGCACGCCCACATTGCATCATCAGCAACACCAACAGCAACAGCAACAGCAGCAGCAGCAGCAGGAGACGCCACAGCAGTCGGGTTATCCGTATAGGCGCAAACAGGGCACCGCTTACTTGCCACCCACTGGCGCCGCACGCAACTCTGTCTACCACATACAGCAGCAACAACAACAACAGCAGCAGCAACAGCAGCAACAAACGGACACAAATGAGAATAGTGTCTCGTTTCAGAGCTCGAGCAGCGTTGCACAAAGTCAGAGCTCGTTGCAGCTAACACAATCGGCTGGTCGTGGTCCCGCCGAGGGTTCCTACACGCGTTTTCCGGCTGGACAATCGACCGGACAAAAGCAATACTATAATGTTCATGGGGCGGCCAGTGCCAGTGCCACATTTACCAAGAACAGCGGCAGTTTTAGTATTACCGGTTTTGGCAGCAGGCAGCAGCAGCCGTCAGCACCCCAACCCCAGTCCCAACCACAACCGCCACCCCCACCACAACAGCAACCACACCAACCACCACATCCACCCAAGGGCCAGACTCAGAATCAGGCTCAGGGGCAGGCTCAGGGTCAGGCTCAACGTGGCAGGAAGACGGAGACACCAGCCAGCACCTATGGCGTTGCACCGCTGCCCGATAATTATCCGGAACGTGCGCCTGGATTTACGCGTGTCCAGGCCGGGCAGGGTTCCAGGACTCAGGTGCATGCTGTCCTCGACTACGATGTGGAGGAGGGCGAAGAGGAGGATGAGAATGATGATGGCGAATACTACGATGCCGAGGGGCAAGATAAAGGTGCGTAAAATGCTGAAAAATACTATTGAAAAATGCTCAACATATAATTTAAAAAACATTTAACATTTTTTACACTTATTTGTCTTATGAGAATTTGGAGTTTAATATAAATTTAAGCTGATAAATTTAAAAATTAAAGGCTATATTTTAGCATTTCTAAAAAAAACTGTTTCATTAGACGACAACTATTTACGGATTAGTTCGTGCATTGAGCAAATTATGTATGTGGACAAAAACAAAACAAATAAGAATAATTTATTAAAATATTCGCACAAATTACAAATTATATAATCCTAATGAGCACGTCAAATCAGAACAAATTACTTAAAGTATAAATACATATATATAAAAAATAAAAATAAATCCCCTCTACTGAAAAACAGGACTGAGACTTATTAACGTTGAGCATGGAACTTCAAAAGACACAATCAGGAAATACGATTAAAGATGCATGCATAATTGCCAAATGATGTGATATATATATTTTCACAAATTGCTTTCTGCTGTTCAATATCAGCTAACATTAAATATAAACCAAGTCTGCAATCATGTTAATGGTTGTTGTTGTTGTCTGTTTTTTTCCGTTTATTTGCTACTTCAACGTGTTTGCTTGTTGCTATTGTGTATCTTTCCAATTGAGAGCAACTTCTGCACTTTGCTGTTAGACAACAACAATAATAGTAACAACAACACACGAAGAAGAAGCAGCAGGCATAAATACAACTACCACAAGTAGACGGAGCAAGGTCAAAGGTCTACAAACCGATTCGACAAGGTCGCTGTTTATTTTGTTTTTTTTTTCGGACAGTAATGGCCACAGAGTGATTTTGACTTTTATAGCTGTTGTCGCTGACTAACACGCACCACGATTTATGTATCAGTTGTTATAGAGCCAGCTACAGCTAAATAACAACAACAACAATAACAATAACAGCAACAGCAACACAGTTAATAGAGTTAGCGACAGTTACTACAAAAAATCAACTGTCAGCGCATTTGATAATTCACTTCATTTTTTTGTTTGTTTTTGGGGCGCCTTCTTTTTTTTCCAACTCATCTCTCAATTGTGGCAAGCTGGCAGGTTGGGCCTCAAGCTCAAGTGCCTGGCTGTACAGACGGGGATGTGTGTTGCCACATATATATATTATATATAAATATACATATATATATGCACATCTGTATTTATGTAGTCTGCGGCATTATGCAAGAAGTCGGGCCCCATTCAACAAACGGGCTCTCAACTTGTCTTAAATGCCGCCGAAGACGTGCACACGCGAGAGCACACACACACACACCAACACACATACACACACACACCAACACACATATATATACATATATATAGATATATATCAAGTACATTTTTGCACTTGTATATAGTCGCATTGTTCAAGATCTTGTTGGTTTCACCTTTTGTGCATGTGAGAAGACATCAAGACGTGAGCTAACTGAAAAAAAACGAGTCCAACTTGTAATGTAACGGCAACAGTTGCGAAGTACACGTAAAAAACAGAGCATCACAAAAAAAAGAAGAAAAAACACCAATTCAACGAAACTTAAATTCTATGCGCATTTAAGTGCAAAAAAAAAAAATCCTTTCCCCAAAACTAAACGCATGAAAAGGGAAAGGGAAAGTTCAGCAACTCAACTGCAGCACGTTTAATCAAGATCCGGCTAAGAGTGGGGGGTAGGGGGACTACAGCGAGACTGGCTTCCATTACAAATGCCAAGCATGTGTTTTATGCATTTCATATAATTTATATGTCAACTGCAGTTCGATTTGTGTATGGCATGCATTGCAATTATTTACACTCTTTAACATTTCAGTTTGGGTTTAACCCAAACTGATCCACTGATTAATGCTGATAAGTCAAAACGGCGTTCGCCTCTTGTCCTTGCCAATGTCGTGACTCACTGCAGCTCCAATTGTTTTTTTCCATTTTTTTTTTAACATTCACAGACAAACCGAGCAATAAAAGTCCGATGCCCACTGTGACGCCCATACAGGGTCCCATCTATCTGAAGAATGGCAGTGTGCCCGTAGTGCCGTTGTTTTCCTATCCAAAATCAAATAATGGCTCATTCTTGCAGATTCCGGTAAGTACAAGCAACCCCCTACCCCCTTAACCATCCCCCCCCCCACGCCCACCTTCCATGCCAATGGACATGCGCGTGTTTATTTTACTGCTATTGGAGAATATAAGTAAGTATATCGATCGAGTTTGCTCATTTGCGGAAATAACTTTGACGATCTCTGCGTGTGTGTGTGTGTGTGTGTGTGTGAGTGTGTGAGTGTGTGTCTGTTTTCATGTTGTTTTTGGCGCACGAAGGTCGTGCGAGTTCGTTTCGTTAAGAGGTGTGATGATAATCATGCCAACTCAAATCCACACATACCAACAGATGCTGAAATACTCTAAGAGATACGACGGGGGCCGGGGGGAGTGGTAAGTGTAGAATGCTGCTGTGCAAGAGTTGCGATGCGAATGCGATGATATCAAATGAAATGAAATGAAATGAAATCTTTATGTTGTTAACTTGAGTCATTTTCACACCCGGCTATTAATTGTTATGATGACCCTTCCCCCACCACGCCTCCAATGCTAATGCTAATGCCAATTATCTTCTGTGCTCTCCCTCTAGATCTGGTGGACAGCGCTCTCGGTGGCGCTCGGTCTGGATGTCCGTGGCGATGTGATTAAGGGCGTGCCCTGCATCAAGCGATATCATCAGCTCTTCTGCCCAACGGCCGGCAATAGTTATCCCATGTGAGTATGCTAAAAATATGCTAATATCGATTTGAACTCTTAGAAATTCAGCATATAAAAGTCAACCGGAAAATAGTTTGTGGTATTTCGTGAACTATTTGTGGTATTTCATTTTAAAAAAATATGATTCATTTACTGAAAAATATAACTAATCAGATACTCAACTGAACGCATATTTGTGGAAATATTTTATTAAAAAAATATGATTCATATATTCAAAACCATAATTGATAAATAACTCAAGTGTATTTGTCATTTGAAAATGTTGTGCTAATAATTATAGTTCAAAAGTTTAAATTTATCATTTCACACGTGTATTTCTTTTTTGATTATTCCAAGGATAACTAAATTCCATTGCCAGAAAATAATTGTTTAATGGTAAAATCAAATACAACAATAGCTTTTATTGTTAAATAAAGAAAATTGTAAGTGAGCACTTATCTAGTTGGGAAAATGTTGCCAATACGTTTTTCGTCACATTAGTAACAAAAGGCGGACTTTGATTAATGAATGCACAAGTCTAAATTGCCCAGTCTAGAAAAACCCCAATGAGAACACCGTTTAAAAATAGTTGGCTGAAGAACATTTCTACGCCACTCATCCCCTTTTACGGCTATATTTCGAGAACCTTATGAAATTATTCACATTATATTATATATCTCTGATATTTCTCAGTTGACTTCAAAAACAAATCTCTGTTCTTTCTTCTTCCATAGCGAAAAAATCGAGCGTTTCATTGACGACAACAAGGCGCTGATGCGTCGCATGTACGGTGACTTTGAGATGAATATGGAGGGTGGTGGCGGAGGTGGTGCTGGACCTGGAGGAGGCGGTGGACAGGCAAAGGTGCGCAAGCGACGCTTTATAGACGAGCCGGACATATTTATACCGCCCGGCGCTTATGCGGCAACGGCGGGTGAGGCGGGTGACAGTTATTTCGGCGAGTTGCGCAAAAAACGACAAGCGGCAGCTGGTGGATCTAGTAATCGGAACAGAGGCGCCGCGGGAGGTGGTGCAGGAGCTGGTGGCAGTAGTAGAGGCAACAATTTGCCGGGCAACTCGCGAGCACAGGGCGAATCGGGCACAGGGCGACTCGATGCTTGCGAATCGAAAATCGAAATTGTAACACCCTACTGGGCCTCGAATTCGGCGGGCAAAATACGGGCCATAGTGAATACACAGCACTTTGAGCAGGCCATACATCAGGAAGTGTGCAGGTGAGGCATCAATATATCAATATATATACAAATATTATTTGGCTAATGTGTATGTTCTCGTTCCATAGCAATACACAGACATCGCGCTGCGAGGGCGAATGCGGCTGTGAGCAGAAATACAAATGGCATCGATTGCTGGCCTACGATCCCGATAACGATTGCAAGGGCATTTTTATGGATTGGTTCCTGTTTCCTTCATGCTGTGTTTGCAGATGCAATCCCTAAGCATAACTAGCAAAAAAATAACAACATAAAAATGATGTTTTGTAGAATGCCACTGAATGTATTTTAGTTGTTCTTAAGTAGCCCTAACCATTAAGTTACTCGTAGTAGTTACTCCCTCTAGTTAAGCGCAAATCTTAAGTTAAACACCTTTTTTTACCAGCCATATCCCATCTAAACGCACACATACACAAACACACACACACACATATCGTTAATAATCGTATACTTCCAAATTGTCAACCTTCATTCTGTTGTTGTATTGTAAATGTAATTGTAAATGTCAAGCGATTAAAGTGAATAAATTGAATAAAAATATGCAAAAGCAAATTGTTTTGAATTTCATTTCGATAGAAACTCAACCAGATCTCAACTTAATTGCTGTATTACAGTTGAAAATACAATAATTATTGTTGTGTTGAATACATCAGGTTGCATTTCCCACAATTTAGCATTGTTTTGCATTTTTTCATTGCAATGGAAAAGATTTTGTCTTCCTAGCCAAACTCGTTTAAATTAATGCAGTTTATTCATTTTATGGAAATTATTTCTATTGAAAATCGATTTGTATCGATATTAGCAAAACGGAATAACAGACTTAATCTGCTTTTGTTATACGAAAACTTATATTTCGTATCTCTAGCTGTGATAGCCTTTGGGAACAGGATGGCAAAATCGACCAGGCTCTCTACCCTTCGCGTGTAACATATATTCGCACAGTTTAAGTCGTAAATACTATATACTTATATTGTATTTATGTACTTCTGAGAATCATATCTTTAAATATCAATTAGTCATTTAAATTTTTACACCGAAAATCAGATTAACCAGGACACAAACCACTAAAATTGGCGCTGTTCAAAGCTAAACTACCGTTAGCTCGTATTTTGGCATGCTTCAGCCGCGTGCCATAGCAGTGAGCTTTTATTTGGCTAGCGCCCAGCTTCCGCTTGTATTCGGCTTGATGCAAAAAGCTTTTGCTTCTTAAACAAACTAAAATAATTATTTGGAAGTCCCAAAAAAAAAAACACAACTTCAACCACAAGCGAGCTGGCAGTTAATTTGTAAATATTATTATGTGCAGGGTTTTTGTGTGTGGTTTTCTTTTTTACAGTTGCATAAAGCGTTTAGTTGGCAATGCGATCCATAAATAAAATAACATATTCATTCGTACGCACATCCCGCATATTCCTTAACTTCGAGAGTTGCTCGTAAAAACCCTTGGAATTCTCCAAATTTGCGATGCATATCACGTATTCAATCACAGCAATGGCCACACAAAACTGCGCTATATCAAAAATTTACGGCTGATGATGGAGGAGGGGGGATTAGGGTCTTTTGTAGAGTCCGTGCGTGGTATACAAATGGTAACATTGCCAGGCAACATCATGAGCACAGTTTTGTTGGCCAGTTAGTTAGTGAACTGGAGATACATTATTGACGCCCGGCAATGTCAACAACTTGCAGCTATGACAACGACAACAACAAAAAAAACAACAACAACAACAACAATGAGAATAAGAGCGAGAATGTTAACAGCAACAGCAACAACCACAACAATTGAGCTGAGGGTAAACCATGAGATTTGCTTAGCGAAAACATTTCACCCGATTCTGTTGTAGGGCAAGGCTGCCAGGATGACGCGCACCAAGCAGACAATACTGATGTCAAATCGCACACGTACACATTAACATTATTATAGTATGTATATATATATATACATATATATAGTATAGAATATATTACTGCCATGACAATGATATGCCTGATGCTACGCTTTTGCCATTGTTATACCCTGTAACGGAAATTGTGAAGTCTTGCTTTTTAGCAATACTTTAGGAAGATATGCCAAGTCAAAAATCGACAGTTCGGTGAAGGTACAAAATAAGCAGATAATCTTAAGAATGAGTCTAGAAAATAGTCAGAGACATTAACTGACTCAAAACAAATGTTTTTCCAAGGACTAGGTCAAAAAAATTTGACAGGTTTGCCACAGAACGACAATATGGTATTATTTAGAAATATTTTCCATTATTAAGAAATGCAGTTCTAAAAAGTAGATATGCAAGCCCTCATTTTTAGAAAAACCCTTTCTAAAATTCAGAAACAAGTAATGAAATTTACTTAGTTGGCTTTTATATTAGAGAATAACTGCAGCCTGTCTTAGGGTAGCTACTTCTGGCGGAGTAGTCCAACTTGTGAGCCCAGGGAACGGCTTCGAATCGCAGTAAAATTATAAGGTTTTTCCTGTAAATTATCTAAAATATGTAAAATCTTAAAATACTAATGTCAAAGTTCTTTGTAGACATATGAAAACCAGATTTTTTCTAAATTAAGGAATTAAATATAGTTTCTGAATAATAAGGTGAATTATCCTTGACAAAAACAAGTGAAGTTCTAAAATACAGGACACAAAACCGATGCTTATAACCTTGAGTTATTTGTCCGAATGGAAGATAACCAATCGATAGATAAATTTACTGGTTGTGTCAGCATATTATCTATTTAATGTGTGTTTATTTAAACTAAGTGGTATGCCTAGTCAAGCATTCTTATTGCTGCTACACTTCAACTTGTTGTTGTCACTGTTATTGTTGTTGTTTTTGTTATTGTTGTTATTGTTATTGGTTCTGATTCTGCGCGCGCACATTTGTCCTCGAAGCGTAATGCGAAATGTAAAAGATGAAAGAATTCGGCATTGGGCCGAATGGTCAGAGAATGTTAGTCGCATACCCAAAGAACCATGTTAACTAACTCACTCGGTATTTGTATCTGTGTGTGTGTGTGTGTGTGTGTGTGTGTGTGTGTGTGTGTGTGTAGCGCATGTGTACGACATTATATCCTAGCAGCAGAAGCGGCAGCGACAACAGCAGCGCTTCACCATTCTGTCATCAGGGCCAAAAGTGCCACTAAAATCTCAGCCGCTGTCGCCTTTTTCGGCTATAAATACAAACGCCTGCACGCAGCTTGGCTTAAATCTACATTGTTATCCTAGTTCACCACATCGTGCAGAAGCGTGAAAAAAATCGAAAAATAAAATAGATAATAAACTGTGTGGCTCGTGACGCAAATCTAAAAACAACAACTACAACTAAAACACACTTTTTCTATTTTGTTGGTCTTCTTCTTCGTCTGCCAGTGAGTCAGCGTCCGGGCGTATTATAAAACTGCATTCCATTCATTTTCATTTAAAGTGTTAACTCAAATTGAATTAATGCTAAAACGTTTTAATACACTTTTGCCATCAAACTAAATTAGTTTGTTTGGTTTTTGTGCACGAAGTATATAAAACAATTCTAGAAAAAACCTTTTTATCAGTTAAAATGAGGGTCCTTAATTTTAGATGTGAAATTTATCTAATAATGGGTTTCACAAAGTTTGTTAGTGGTAAAAATTGGCTCGTCCCTAAATGCGATTTTTTTTTTTGGCTGAATTTTTACTACGTGTTTGAAATTTTTTATTTAGAACTTGTTAAAATGTCAAACCGCCATTCAAACCACATACCTAATGAAAATTGGATTAGTTTTCACAAAGTTTTCGCAGTGGAAAGTTCGAATACAACCCTAAATTCAATTTTAATAAGAAAGACTCTCTGCATAAATTTAAAGCAAAAATTGCGTTTCGGTATTATTCTAGAGGTCAAGCAATGCTCAAAATTGTATTTCTTATAAATATGGGTTTGGTTTCCAACAATTTATGACTTAAACACCGCAGGGACATTTCAATTGAGTCTGGAATGTATAATTACAGTGATGACAGAGTATAACTCGGCTGTGCAACATTTTTAGTGATTTTTTAAACGCTTACCGACCAATTTATGACACTTTAAATATTATTCAGCTGACGACAGAGTGTGACGCAGCTGTGCAACAATTACACCACATTTTGAAACGCCTGCAAATCCCTTAAGCCTTATTTATAACTCTTACAAAGCCCTTTTTCTATATATTTACAGGGAATCCGCTTGGCGCTGCACCTGTAAACCACAACAACAACCACAACAACAACTAGAACGCCCACATAATGACCATGAGTGTAATTGGGAATCGGGCTTCGTCACACAAGCTGCAATTGTCGCTGCCACTGGCGATGGTGGTGGTGGTGATGATGCTCCTGGTGGTGGTGCCCCTGCAGCCTTGCGAGAGCCGATACCTGCCGACAAGGTCGCACGGCGACGAATTGGATAAATTGCGTGAGCTGATGCTGCAGGTACGTATCCCTTTCTCTCTCTCTCTCTCTTCCTCCTCTCTCCCTCCACTCTGTCACCCTCTTTCTCTCTTTATCTTTCTCTTTCTCCCCCTGTGATTGGCCACTATAAGTGGATATAGCCTGTTGAAAGGCCATTGTTTATGTATTAATGTGTGCCCTTAACGTATATTTATACCCTGTGCCCATTATGAGAAATGGTTGAAGGCGCAGCACATTTATGATACTAGCAGAAGGTTACCCTATTAATGATATAATGACTTTTAATATATTTAACTATAAGTGCCAATTTTCGAAACCCATTTTTGAGCATATTTTGAAGTTCATTAAAGCTAAATGCATAAATGCCTAAGAAAAGCTAGAAAATTCAAATCACAAATGTTTATTGCAGCAAATTTAATATAGATTTTCTAATAAAGAATACACAGACTTGAAATTTTCGGTAGAGAAACCACATGAAAAATGAACTGTCTTATATGATTGGTCATTATTTGGGGCATACTTAGGGGTCACTTTTTAATACATTAGTGTTTGGGTTGATTACAGGGTATCCCACAGTCATATAGCCAACGATGATTACTGTTATTTTTTTGCTGGTGTTTGCGACATAATTAACTAAACGAAGAGAGGCAGGTAGGCAAAAGCTTGGTATTAAGTTGCAATTATGTCGCCAATTATTGAGGTTTTATTTTGCGACGTGTTTTTGTTTTGGTCAGTTTTGGTTTGGTGGTCATCAGCGGGTTACCCGCTTGTTACGTCATTCCCAAACAGCCAACAGCCAACAGCCAATGGCCTGGGCCAATGGGTCTAGATAGGGTTACTCGCAAAAGGCACACCTGCCCCCAACCCCAACTCTTCCAACTGAGTGCTGTTGACCACAATGCTTACAAGTATCAACTTGTTGTTGGTGCGTCTGCAACCGTTTCACAAATATTTTACATATTTCGCAAGATGTTTTGTTGTTGTTGTTGTTATTATTGTTGTAGTTGCTTTTATTTTTGGTCATCTTAACGGTCTGCAGCAGCACCAGCAAAAGAAGCAGCAGCAGCAGAAGCAGAGCCTGCCCGGCTACAATCGCCAAGCAAAGATTTCCAAGCTCTCATCTTTTGCCAACCTGCGCAATTTTATATACACATTTTTGCCTTCTGCTTCTTATGGATTTTTTTTTTTGTTCGTGTGATTATATTTTTTTTTTGTTTTTATGCCCAGTTTCCTGTTCTTTTTCGCAACCGCTGTAGAAAAATGCCGCTCAACCGGGGGCCAATTTAATGGATGTTTGTGGATGTGCCGCAGTTTCATATCCATTTTTGCCACTCGATTTTAGATGCAGCTGCAAACTGTTTACCCACTGCAACATCAACATCAACTTGCAACGGCAACAACTGCAATTGCAACTAAGTGCTTGAGTTTATTATGAGTATGTGTAGCATCAGATAAAACGGCAATCGCACAATTACCGGACTCTCTGCCGAACAATTGCTACCTACGTGGTAGTCTCTAGAGGCCTTGATGGCCACCAGAGATTGCTAGTGTCTCAACGTCTGAGTGCTGGTTCCGTCCTTGAGTCTGTTTATTTGGCTGAGGCTATCTGAGGGGGGGATCTCTCTTTTTGCTTTCATATTTGGCCTTATCTCTGTGCATCTCCTTTTTGTTTGACTGTGTGTCTCAATGTCTATCCCAGTTTTGTTCATCTCGACTCTGACGATTACTTTAGTCTGATTTTGAGTCTATTAACAGCTTTGTGCTGACTTTCAGTCTGTAATTAGAAATATTTTTATTCCAGCTTAAATATATTAATTTTACTCTGTTATCAAACCCAAAACATTCAGTTTTTCTGTGTTCTGTGTTAGGTACCCAGATCGCTCCCGTCTCTTTTCATTTCTATGAAGTTTAGTTATTTATGTGTCTCCCATCTCTCTTCCCTCATCTCCTAAGAGTCACAGGATGTAGCTCTATATATCTCTGAGGCTGTTACTTTTTTTTTTTGAGTTTGAGAGCAACCGATTCCGATTCCAATTTCAAGTCTGAGTCATGTCGGGGCCCTTTGCGAATCAATAAGCCGCTGACGTGAAACGCGCACAAGCTTATATTTTGGCCAACATAGACTGGGGGCAACAACAAAAGGCAATGCCATGGGCATTGGCTACAAAGAAATGAAAATAAAAATGAAAATGAAAAAAGAAAAATATATGGCAAAAGCAATGACGGGAAACTCAAATGTCAAATAGCAAATCGCTGATGATGACGTCGCTGAGACTGAGGCTGAGGCTGAGGCTGGAGCCTTCTGTGGCTGCTGACGAAGGTTAACTTTGACTTGGCAACGTCACGCAGAAAATAATAAAATAACAGACAGAGACAAAGACAGAGACAGTGAGAGAGAGAGAGAGAGCGAGAGAGGGATAGGTAGAGAATTCCACTTGTCAGTTGAGCGTATAATGCATTGAACCTGAGATCATGAGTTGCCAAACAGCGCCAGCTTATTGTTAATTAGCTTCAGCCTGTGACATGTGACAAAACTTCACTTAGCGAAGGGAGAAATAAAAACAACAGCATCAACAACAGCAACAACAACAATTCCCTGTCGCCTGTCCGCTGTCCGCTGTCCGATGTCCTCTGTCCTCTGTCCCATTTATGTTATGAAATCTCAAGTTAAGCACTTGGGTGGTTGTTTGTATATATCTTAGAGTGTAAATGTCAAACTGTTCTTGTCTCATGTGCCATCGGGGATTAAGGATTTTGTGTGCACCATGAGGGATATTCATTAAATTAATAAACAGGCTTACAGTTGAAATATATGTATCTGTTTTTGGATTCTGCAAAACTAAATTACCCAATTTAATAATATTTATATCTAATTTTGTAATATGAAAAAACACTCAAGTGGCTCATTAGGCACATCAAGTTGTGTAGGCCCAAACAATTATTAGCCAATAAATTGATCATTATAAACAAAACAAAAACAAAAATAATTATTTATACACATCATAATAAAGTATTAATTTGAAAAATTTGTAAACCAAATCTAAGGTCAGACATGCGAAATAATAATATCAAAAAAATAAAATAAAATACAAATTGTGCCGTCACTGATTTGATGGAATTTTTTTCTCAACATTAAGCCCAAAAAATAATAGCAGTGAAAAAAAACTTCATGGTAAATTAATGAAAAATTTAACCAAAAGCGAATATTGGACAAATTTATATGTTTATTTATAGCACAGTTTGTGACCTTAGCTATACAATACATGTAGTTAATTTTATGGCATACAACTGATAATAATGATTATTTTTATATGACTAGGCCATTGATATATAATCGTTTAGTGCGATATTTAAGAGCATTTATTTGCCAAATCGTGTGACGGGACCATTAAAATCAAGCAACCCCCAGACTGTTGCATCATTTACGAATCTGCCATTGTATCTTCCCCCAGTCGATGGAAACAATACAAACAAGATGACGACGACACAATCCGAGAGACCCTTATCCAATCACATAACTTTGCACTTAACGGCAACTCTCAAATTAAACTGTCTAAATTGTGAGGACGCGCTTGCCACATCTTGTTGCAGCATGGGGTGGCGGTGGGCTGGCGGTGTTGAACCCCTCCTAAGCAGATGCTATGCGATAACAGCTAAAATTGTTGCTTCCTTAACAACAGCTCGAGCCAACAACTGCAATCTTTGCAGCAGCCCAAAAGCATTATTAATAACCCAAGAGACAACGAGAGAAAGAGAGAGATGAAAAAAAAAACAATCTTTTAAATTAGCAATAATATAATTACTTGGCGCGAAATTGTTTTAGGGTTTTCTTGTTTGTCTTTCTTTAATTTTGGTTTTTTTTGTTGAATTTTTTTTGTTTTGTTCACACATCGTTTGCCAAAACAAAAGAGCTGATAGGCAGCAGCGGGGAGTTGCTGGCAGCTAAGCCGAAGTCGGCTAAGAAAAGAGGTCTGATAATTACACGACAATACCCCCCATTAACACATTTTCAGTCATCTGCTCGCAGCAGCAGCTCAGCTTTGAGAGCAGAGGCCCCCTCGTCTTTTGCAGCAGGCGTTACAGATACGTGTAAAGTTCATTCGATTTAATGATCTACGCCGAAAAACAAAAACATAAAACAGAAATAATAAGAGTTGTGACCGCTCGCTCTTCCCACACACACGTATATATCGTTAAAATATGTACACTCAGAAAAAATATCGACATATATTTTTGCAAATTGAGCATATTTTTGGCATCAAGTAACTCGTAACTCTCCTTATTATTCAGAAAGTACTGTTCAAAAAGCAAAGGGTTTTTCGCTTTCTTAATTTTGAGGTACATTTTTTTAAATTAAGAAAAAATATATCTTAGTTGCGGGCAGTCTTTTCAGATGTTTACAAAGGAGTATATATAACATTAGATGTCTTGTTGACTATATCTCATACAAACATTTTATACAGTCTATAATTTAATTTGAAAACACTTTCGATGTTACAGAATTTCAGTAAGAATTTCTTCCAAAATATTTGGTATGCATATCAAATTTTTATAAAAGCATTTTTAAAAATAAATCATTTATAGAAATTTGGTTTCTTATTGTGATTTTTATTTAAGGCCCAGATTTTGAAAATTCAATGCAATCTTTTTTTCTGAGTGTGCGCCTAATAGATTTCAACAGATTTTTGAAATAGCTAACAAACCTCGCCAGCTCCGCTCACAATCTAAAAAAAGAAGGAAAACCGTTGCGCTACAATGATAATAATAATAATAACAAACGCCATAACACCAAACAACAACTAAGTAAGTTTAACGCTTGTGTTTTTGGTTTTGTTTGTGCTTGCAGATTTTGGAGTTGAGCAATGAGGATCCACAGCAGCAGCAGCAACAGCAACAACACCAAATGCGTCTGCACAATGAGGCCAACAATCCGCTTACCGCCCAGCGTGTTGGCAACAGCAACTCCAACTCCAACTCCAACGCCGCCTGGCTCCAGAAATTGGGCGCAATGGGCGCACTTGATACGGAGGCCGGCTATGGACGATACTAAGACAAGACACACACAAATACAAACATTAACTAACACTAAACCATACGTGACGACCCCCAAAAATACTAGGAATGCCAAATTCCATTTGAAACGCAACTGCTTTTAATCTTTAAGCCGCTGTGGTTTCCATCTTGAACTATTTTTAATCTGAAGCAATGCCAAATTTCATTTGCAATGCAAGTGCTTTTAACTCTTTTTAAGTTTAATCAATTTAAAAATAGTTTTAAAAAAAAAAAAACTAAAACTTCAGGTTTCGGTCTTAAAGTTCTATTGGAGTCCTATTTCCAGTTCCAGTCAAACGGTTAATTTCGGTTAACGGTTAAGCTCCGAACCAATTTTCAAATCAGCAGCGCCTAAGTTTATAGGAATTAAAGCTGATTAATGTAAACATTTTTACTCTCAAGCCAAAACCAAACAAGCTGAACCCATTTAAGCATTTTTAAGTAAAACAAACCCGATTTTCTTGTCAATATTTGTGCCTGCAAAGAGCTGCGTTTCAAATGAGTTTTACATGCCGGAACATACAAAAAAGAACTCAACGGTTTTAATGAGCAAACAACCTGAACTCAAAAGGACTTAACAGTTCCTATATTAGAACAATAATTTTAAACTTTTACGATTAATCAAAAAATAAAAAGAAAGTATACAAAAACTCAAAAAAAAAAGAAAAAAGATATATGTATGTACTTATATGATGCATATGTGTGCGTTACTTGTAATCCCAGATATTATATATTTATAGTGTAATCTACGTATTTGGTCAATTTACTGTTTTCTGTTGCGTGTGAATTTTGATTATTTTTTTGTGGAAAAGAAAAATGAAGAAGAGTCAATTGTAAATATATATAATCCACGTCCCTGAAAGCATAAAACTGGAGTTTTAATGGCCCCCAAGGCTGGGCAAATAAATATAAATTACGAGTATATTACTACCAACTACCACAAATTAAAATGCCGACGCTTCCATAACGATATTTTATACTATACTGTTTCTCTTGTTGTTGTTTTTGGTGTCTTTTTGGTTTGTGTTATTTGTGGCCTGGCCTCCAAAGCGGCACAAGTTACAAGTTCAGCGTCGGCTGTTTTTCATTTAATGGCGCTATATACTTAAACTTAAAGATATATTTACTCATATATATACACACACACATATATATGTATATATATATTTATTTATATGAATATATACAATGCATGATGCAGCCCCGTTTGCGTATGCGTTAAAAATTACAACTACAAATGTACATTTAATTGTTGTTAAATTACGTTATCTTTATCGTTACATTACCTTATGATCAAAAACAATAAAATTCATTTTCAATGCAAGGCCTCCCCTCGTCTTAATTAGATCGTTAACTGCTGATAGCTTCACAAGAAGACAAAAAAAGAAGAAGACAAAAATCAAAAAGGAAATGGGAAATATCGCTTATGCAATACATCAGCTTTACATCACCTGTGCAGATACACCACATCTACCTCGACATCGTAATGTGGATACGTTTTACGTCGATCTCCTCGTGAAGACAACAATTCACTTTCTTCTTCAAGTGCTACTCTTGACAAATTGAAACTAACAAGTGGCGATTGCCAACAAGCGCACCCACCACATATCACACATATATATAATAAATATAGATTTGTGAGACAGTTGGCCAACGAATCGTTTTTGTATCTCAGAGCCGAGCCCATCAGCTACAGATACAGATACTTAATGTGTCCGTCTGTCTTTATATATGTCAGTGTACCTTAACAAGTGGCTATGCTTCAAAGTTCCGTTAAAATATTTGTGAGCTTTGCGTAAACGCATTTTAATTGTTTTTTTTCTTTTTGTTTTTTTATGTAAATAAAATATTATTTAAATGGCTTTTTTCTTTTTTTTTTGGTTACATAAAGTCGACAAGATACTTAATAATAATTAGTATGTGAGATTCAGCAAGGTGTCGATGGAAATGATGATGACTCGACTGCATACACACACACACACACGAACACACACCAAACACGGCTCGTGTTGTGTGTAATGGAGAAAGCAGAAAGATTTTGAATGAAATATGGCTTTTCTTTATTTTGACATGCTTGGTGCACAGCTCAGAATCATAGAGCTTGACACAATAATCACAGAGAGCATAGCTAAATATAGATGTATGATAGATATAGTTGCAAATAAGGAAGTACGTGTTGATATAACTGTAGCACATACATAACAGCATAACAGTAGTTCAATAATTAATATTATAAACGTAATATATAAATAATTGCGTAGAACAAAACAGTACTCTTAAAAAAATATATAGAATAATATATAAAAATAGAGATTTTTATAGATTATGTAAATTTATTAAAAATGTAATATATTTATATAGGTATTTTTATCAATAAGTCTGTATCTATTCATATTACCATCATTCCATCATACATATCTATTAGTAATCTTCAACATTTACTTATCCAGCTAAGCACGAAATATCAAATTTATTACATATATTAAAAAAATATATCTTCCAGCTATAAATATCGGTCTTTCCATTTATTAACCCACATCTATGTGACCATCATCTTTATCATATCTACATCTATCCTATCTACGTATCAATTAGTAATCTTCAACATTTATCCAGCTATTATCCACTCACACATCAATTAGCTATTATTTGTGTCTTTCCACCTCTATATCTATGTTAATTTTGCAGATCTGTGCTTAAGCTGTTCGAGCTGTCAATTCTGAAGGCAGAATTCCGCAGCGTAAAGTCAACATTCCAAAAATATGGCATTTGAATATTGACTTGTTGCTTAATCGCTTTAATTTATTATCATCTCCATATTTTATGGCTTGAGCCTGCACCTGTTTTCGACAGACAACCAGCAGCAATCAGCGCACTATGAAGATGATGATGTTGTGGTGTTGGGCATTTTTTAGAGAGATGAGCTATGTATGTGGAAATTGAGGAAATGCAACGCGCTGAACACCAAAGTCAACAACAAAACTTGAAAAAGATGGGAAAAGATACAAAAAAAAACATCATTTAAAAATAGACAAATAACATTTACCATTTGGCTGACGGCACTTTATAAATGATGATGCTGCTGTGGAAAGTGACAGTTGGCGCTTTACTTTTCCTTTTGCGGTTACAGTTGCAGATTTTGCACCAAGAAGACCAGTTGCAACTTCCAGTTGCAGGTATAGTCCTCGAGGCCAGTTTCAATCAAATTCCGGCAGCAATTTGAAGACACTCCCTCTCCCGCTACTCCATTGCAGGAGTGGTCAATGATCGCTAATTCAGCTCGCTCAGCTGAATTGGTTGTGGCGCATCTCAAGAAACACCTTCGGTAGGAATAACAACAAAAAGCGACTGTGAAACGAAGCTAAGGCTGAGTGATCAGATTGCCCGATCGTGACATGAACAGAAAGAAAAGCCTCCAATAAAGGAAAAAACAAATCATTAAACAAACAAACCAAAAAAGGGAGCAACAAAAATCCAACAAACGTAACTCTTTCTTGACTAATCATATTTTATATTTATTTTTGTTTTAGTTTCTGCTTGTGGAAAGAAAACAAATAATGTCATTGGCATACCCCAAAAATTATTGAATAAGCCAGAAAAAATAAATTAAAGAAATTCATAGTCAACTATTGCATTATGGCCCCATAAAAAAAATAGAGAGAAAAAAAAATTTTACAAATGGAAATGAAGATGGGGAATATGGTGATAGTGATGGTAATAGTGATGGTGATGGTATCCCAACAAGACCGTGAAGCTCATTATTAGCATTTGTGGACAACACAACAAAACTACACAACAAAAGCGAAAGAGGCACAGTGAGTGTGAGTGTGAGTGGGGGGAGTGGGGCGAGTGTGGCGAGTGTGGCAGAGTGGGTGAGTGTGAGATGAAGAAATGTGAAATAAGACCAAGCACAGTCCAGTTCCAGTTGAGTCCAGATCGGTGGCAACACAGTGCCTCTGCCAGTGCCCCTTCTTTCCAGTGTGTGAATCCGCATCATTCACATCCACATCCACATCCATGAAATTGAAAGTGAATCGTGCCACACGATCCGAACAGGCAACGATGATGCGATCCTCCAAAATGATCAAAACAATAATGTAACAAATACAACAACAACAACAACAACAACGACAAACAAACACCAAACCAAGAAGTAACTTGTAAATAATATAAACCTTACACAGCATTTTAAATGCCCTTTAGAGAGGCAGAGTGAGTGAGAGAGAGAGAGAGAGAGTACTAAATATATATATATATATATAGCCTAAGTGCTGCAATCGATAACAATCGATTATTTGATTATTTGAAATTATTTCTAATTATTCGCCTATTAAGTTTGACCTGATTAGACAACCAGTTTTTATTATTGAGGAAATCTTTTTTGTTTTGATGCCACACACACATTTATGTAATTATTATTTGTTACCTTTGTAATACACATTTTTCCGTTAAAAAAAAAAAAAAAAAACTTCAAAAATGATTGATCTGTCCGTAAATGATACATATATATTATAATTGTATGTGTACAAATTTTGTGTTCATTTATTTATTTAATGTGAAATGAAAATAGTGCAGTTTTTAAACAATTTTAATTCATAAAATTGAAACAAATTGTGTATAGGATAATTTGTGCATTATTTAAATATATATAAATATTGTAATTGATATGTATAGGTATTTTTCTGTATTATTTAATTATATATAAATATTGAAATATATAAGTATAGGTATATTTCTGACTTACATAAGTCAATCTGCCAAAGAATTCTCTGTCTTACTAAACCCACTGACCCACTGATGCCAGATATACGCTCAGACAAGAGCATTAACATAATGCGGCTGTTAACTGAAGCATTCGGTTAATAGTTGGGCTTACAGATGCGCTCGTCTGTTGCCAATTATTTGGTTTAATGGCAAGTTTTAGGAGGGTATTGAATCAGCTTAAATTAAAAAGGAAAACCACAAAAATCAGAAACGGTCAGCAGACGGCTAACCACGCTGCCGGCGCCGCTGCCGCTGCTGCTTCAGTCACAGTCGCAGTCGTAGTCGACGTCGCTGTCGCAGTCGCAGCTAGGAGCAGCAGCTTAAGCCTCAGTTTCCCCCAGACCCAGATGACTTGCCAGCTGCTGTGGCTCTTTAACTCTTGTTGTTGTAGTTTATTGTAGTTTGTTGTTATTGTTGTTGTTGCCGTTTTATACATTTCAATTTCTTCATGGTTATGCGCTCTTTGCCAACTGGCTGGTGCTGCTGCTGCTGCTGTTGGCGCTGCTGGCGCCGCTGCTTGCGTCGCCGTCGCTGTTGATTTTTACTTAATTTTGTATTTCTCGCCGAACTGAGCGGCGCCTATAAAAGAAACTGCAACATTCGTTGTGGCATGCAGTAAGTGTAAGAGGTTCCGCGTCGAACGAGCTGTCTACACAAAAATAAAACCAGAAACGAAAACACCAAAAAAACCAAAATCAAAAACGAAATAAAGTGTCGCACTTTCAAACCGCATACATCACATTTGAAAACGGATATTAAACGATCTTTAATCAGCACTATGCAGTCCAGTTGTGTGGTATGTTTCCGTGTGTGTGTGTGTCTCTCTGTGTTGCCGTTACTCATTCATCTTGTATCTTGTATCTTGTTTATGTTCTGGTCTGCAGTTAGTGCTCGTCTTGGCCAGCTTGGCGCTGGTTGCCGCACGCCCGGAGCCGCCACGTGACACGTACAGCGCTCCGCCATCGAGCAGCTATCAGCCGAGTGGCCCCAGCGGCGGCTATGGCGCACCTGCACCACAATATGGACCACCACAGCAGCCGCCAGTGGTGCACAAGCATGTCTATGTGCATGTCCCACCACCAGAGCCCGAGTACCAGGCGCCCAGGTTAGTCAATTGCCAAACGCCTTCATTTCAAATTAATTAACTTGATTTTTTTTTCATCATCAATGTGGGTTTTATTTTTTTGGGATACTTGCATAATACTTGTAGAAGTTTATGGAGATTTGTTAGCTGGTTTGGTGGGAATTCTTCGGCCTATGAAAAATATAAAAAAATTATGTGTTGAAATAGAGACTAACTATTAGAGTTGGCTCAAGCGGAATTCTTCAATAATAAATATCCATATTTTAAAGGATATGGTGGAGAATGAGTATATACAATATGTAAATATATTTAAATATATATGTAAATCTATTGAATATTTTGTAACTCTTAAAGGTTATTTATATTCATACTTGTAAGTATTTTAAATGTTACAAAATGTCCAATCAGTTTACATATTGATTAAATTGCCGAAAGAGCAGCTAAAACTCAAAAGTTGCTTAAGGCGTTTTCGGTATTATTTTATAATACTGTCTTGAGGCATAAATAATCTTTAAATCTTAAAAAAGTATAATGGCAATTTTTTTGTATTTACCAAAGGTGAAGACACTTTTCAATCTGATGATATTTTGACCCTTTTTTTGAATGCGTTGATCTTTTCAGTTTCTTTTTATAACATGTGCAATTTCTTTGTAACTATTTCAAAATGGGCTTGATTTAACCCATGTATTTTCACAAATTTGCAACTTATTCCAGTTAATTCCCACATATTGTTTATGGCCATTATGCGTAATTGCACAATGATCTTGTGTCGTGTGTAGCTCCAGTTATGGGCACAGATAATGAGCTCATAAAATAATCCTAGGCAAATTCGTAAAAAATTCTCCCACAATTGATGGCGAAACAGATGCAACAATAAAACAAACATAATTGTACTTACTTTGCTAACAAGTGCAACTTGGCATCTTTGGCAAAGAGTTGCAAATAGAGTTGCAAAACATGCACGTTAATCATCTAATCCAGTTCAGAGTTCCTCCTCCTCCTCCCTCCTCGTATTATGATTGCCACAGTTGCAGTTTGTTTTTCTTTTTTTTTTTTTTTTTGCATTATCATTTGTGAAGGGAGAGAAGGGAATTTTTGTTTTAATATTAATGTGCCGCACTTTGTCAGTTACTAGGAAAAATGATTTAATACCGAGCAGGTCCAAAAAGCGTGTCTTCCAAATGAGTATCTTTTATTATTATTTTGCTTATATTTCTTTTCAACCGTTTGTCATTTGTTTGCTATTGTTGGCTTTCGGGCAATGTTAATTGCCCAAGGGGAAGAAGATAGCCAAAGCGTGACAAAGATGTTACCTAAGTTAAGTTTTTCAAACACATATATATCTATATATATTTTGTTGCTGTTCATTTTCAAGCTAATTATTGCACGAAAAAAAGAGGAACGCAATTAACATAGAGAGTACTCACTGTACTCCACTTTATATAAGAGGCTAACGGTAATTGTAATGCTAACAAACTGTGCCCGACAAATGTGGGCGGCAAATTGTGACAGCTCTCGTTATTAGCCAGATAAACAAGTTTATTTTTATTTCTGATTTCTCAATCGTTTGAATAAATGATTTTTTGACTTATATAAAAACCCTTCTCCTTTCTCTCTTTCTCTCTTTCTCTCTTTGTGGTCGCTTTAGGAAACCTCTTTATGTGCCGCCCCCACAAAAGCACTACAAGATTGTGTTCATTAAGGCACCATCGCCACCGGCACCAACGGCACCCATAATTCCCCAGTTCCCGCAGAACGAGGAGAAGACTTTGGTCTATGTGCTTGTGAAGAAACCGGAGGAGCAGCCAGAGATTATTATCCCAACGCCGGCGCCAACGCAGCCCAGCAAGCCGGAAGTGTATTTCATTCGCTACAAGACCCAGAAGGAGGAGACTGGCCCCTATCCCAACAGCATTGCCCCGCCCTCTGAATATGGTGCGCCCGCTGCTCCGCCAGCTCCCTCCGCGCCCAGCAGCTCCTATGGCGCGCCCTCACACTAGGCGAAGCACTCCCTGCCACTCCCCACTCGCCAACCCACTTTATGGTTTTTTTGTTTTGAAAATAATTTTTTTTTGTGTTTCAAGCAAATCGTACGAAAAAAACGACGAAAAAAACGACTTAATGTGTGACAAAGTTTACGAATCAACGAACATCATTTAATATCCCGCTAACCCCGTCAGACCCCTCTTCCCACACCATACTCATCATTGTTGTTGTTTCTTATGTAATTCAAGTTTACCTCTAAACATTCTCCAATAGGCTGTTTGTTTCAATTTTGTTTGTCTAATCTTAAGTGTATAGTTCTTTAAGCCCCCCTCCCCCTATGCGTTATACATACGATTATTTTCTCACACTTCCGATCTAGCTAGCGTAACGATCAGTTATATCTACACATATATATAGCTGATACAATTACCATTCATCGTAAAATGCATTTCAACTAGGCAAATTTATATTTGCAACATATGTATTTCAGTATATTGTTGTTGTGTACGATGTGAAAAAGCTACAAAAAAACAACAAAAAAATGAATGATACTCAAGTTTATATTGTATATGTATAAAAAAAACAGAAAGGATAATGAGAAATAAAAGTTTAACAAACTATCAGTAAAAAAAGGGTTTTTCAATTATCAATTCAATATATAAAAAAAAATGTGATTATAGTTTTAATCGAGTAAGTGAAACAGGATTCGTTTACTGACCCATCTTAATCCTTACACTTTCCAAATACTCCCAAATGAATTTTGTCAACAATGAATTTGAATTTGCAGCGTTGCCATACAAAGCAATCGGTAACGGAATTATGACAGCATTGCCAACCGCAAACTAACAGCAAAAGCACAGCAATCACTCTCAAACTGTGAACAGAATTAAAATATAGTTAAGGCTTTTAATGTTTCAAGTATAACGCTGACATGCATTAATCAAAGTATTCTAAATGTATTTTTAGCACGAATGGTAAACATGTTGCCAGCACAGTTAAGAGCTTACTTCAGTTTGCAATTTTAATTGAGACATTGTCAGTCAGCACGCCGACACTTTTAACTGCTCTAGCCCCCCCCCCCCCTTTCCACCACCACACCCACCAATGTCCATATAGATGGATGTTCTGTATCCTGTTCAAAGTCCACCCAATGCTTTTAAGCACACACACAAATACTCACACACACACTGACACTCCAAACGGGGCTTTCTACTCTGGCTGTCAAATGTAAGCGAACTTAAAACACATCGTTTGCATTTTGGGTCTCCCCCACAACCCCCCTTGCAAACACTTAAGTGACGCTTGAGCTCCTCAACTATCAGCATGAGTGTCTGTGTGCGTGCTTTCTGCTCCTCTTGTCTTGCTCTTGTGTGCGAGTGTGTGTGTGTGCTTTTTCTTTCTTTCTTTTTAGCATTTTTATGTCTACAATATAAACATCATTTGCGTTGTTCCTTTTGTTTTTTGAGCCTCGCTGATTTTGTTTACCTGCGCCTTCTAACGGCACTTTTGGAAAGAGAGCGCGAAGCCGACCGCTCTCTTAGCGACCAAAAGCGAAAGTCCAACCCCAAAACTAAAGTCCCACAGCATTGCCAGCTGTGAGTCCGAGGCGTGCTCTCTCGCTCTCTCTCTCTCACTGTCTCTTTGCTGCCGCGCATGCCATGCCATGCATAAAGAGAGAGCGGCTCTTCGAAAAATAAGCGTTGAACGCCGTCCTGTCTCAGTTGCGATTGTAATGCCAACGTTGACGGTACGCTGGCGGCGTTCGCGTCACGAGTTGTCTGTGTGTGCGTTTGAAAATGAATTGAAAATGTGTGTTTTGCGTTAAGAGGCCCACAACTCCATTGAGCTAAAATAAATGATGTATATCAACAAAATCGAAGAAGCCAAAGCGTCGCAGCCAAAGATGAAATCAACAACCAGAAATTGCCAGTCATAAAAAATAAAGGGTTTGTGTGTGCGCTATGTGTGTGTGTGTTTGTGTGTGTGCGAGTGTGCGTGTGTGTGCGAGTGTGTGTGTGTGTGTCTGTGTCTGTGTGTGTTGTGCTAATATTGTGGGCCATACAATGCCATGGCATTCTTTAGCCTCCACTCAACAACCATTGTTGTTGCTGTTGTTGTTGCGTACAATTAGAAGGCATTGCCAATCGATTTGTGTGAAAAGCCAAAGCCATAAGGCAAGAAGCTCAGAAAGGTAGCACAACGCACATCGCTCCTAAAAGAAGTTGCAAGTGGCAGGTGCGCGACATCTGAAAAATGAAGTTGATGTTGCCATGTCATTCGCACAAAGGAAACGTGCCAGCCAAAAAAAGGGACAATATTAATGAAAAGACGTTGCAAAAATGTCACGTTCCTTATTTGAATCCGCATCATGTTCATAATGAAGGCGTACCCCTCCCCCTTACCCACGTATCCCCCAAAAACCCCCCAAGAGCAACAAAACCCAACATTAAATAAGACAATCTCTTTAAATATGATTGTTAAAAATTGCATTCATTCACTAAATAAAAAGATTCTTTCTTAATTACAAGATAATAAAAATGAAAAGTATATTAATCATATAAGAAATATTCAACTAATGGAATATTTTTTTTGAAAATTGCAATCAGCAAATGAAATGATGAATTTAAATCAAAAGAATCATATTTAATTACCAGGCCATAAAAAGCAGTCAAAAGAATCATTAACTAAAGTTTCAACTCATAATTTCAGAATATTAAAGACTAATACTTTCAAAAACATAAAGAAATACATTTCAAAAATGTAATAATTTGTCTTTTCAAAAGTCTATTTATAAAATTTATTTCCCCCAACGAAAATTTATGTTAAAATATCATGTTATTTGTTTAATGATGATAATAAAATGCAGTCTAGAATCTGACCCCTAAGTCGTAAAATCTCAAATATATATAATAACAGCAATCACAAACTAACACAATAAAGCTTAGGAGAACTTTAAAAAATACAATAAAACTAAGAAAATAACACAATAAAAAACACAATGAAAACAGGAGCAACAAAACTAACCGAAACGAAATGATTACTAAATAAACGCCAATAAAAGAAACGGCTAACAAATTTTAGCAAAATTAAAATTACAACACTAAACTAAGCTGTAAAATTTAGAAAATTACAAGCTAACAAGTTATAAACTCAAGAAAAAAAAAGATGCTTTAAAAACAACACTCTCCACACACACAGATTAACTCAAATAATTCCTAATAACTAAGAGAAGAAAAAGTAAAAGAAAAATTCTCAACTAACGAACGAAATGTCTGTGAAATAAAAACCAAAGCACCGCAAATAGATAAAAACTGCTCGACGACGAAGAAGCTACAAGTGAATAAAACTGGTCCCCCAAAACTCAGTGAATCTTCCCAGTTTGAATGTGAGTGAGTGTCTGTGAGTGTCTGTGAAGCATATGCCCAATAAACAGATGCCCCATAACCATAAAGAGAAAGTGTTATGGCCATTACCATAGTAAACGAAAGGATCCTGCCCAGAGCAGCACCCTTTTGGCCAAAAAATCACAATTTATGTCAGCAACTGCGAAGGACTCTCTCTCCGTCTGTCTCTATCTGCCATATAAGTCAAATACAATGTATCGAGCGAATGTAGTTGATGATGTCCTGGACAGCTTTCTCTGGGACGAATCTTTATTAACATGCTGCTCCTCTCTGTTCTCCCTGTTCTTATGTCTCTCGCCCAGAAGGAAACTCAAGTGCTTCCATTAAACACCACAAGAAATAGAAAATATAAAAAAAAACACATAGCTTCCATAAAACTATGGAAACTGATAGCCGTGCACGACACCATCCAAGTGGAGCAATGAGCTCCAGTTCCGGCAGCAGTCGCAACGGTGGCTTCTGTGGTGCCCTGCAACGTGCACCGCCGCCCATGCCGCCCGGCCTGGCGAGGCGCCTCGCCAGTCGCGAGTGCTACGGCGTTGGCAAAGTCAAAGTCATGCTACGCGTCGCCGACAGAGCGGACCCGGGTGCCGAGCACGATTTCATGGCCCTGGACAAGAAGAAGCGACAGGTGACCCTCACCGATCCCAAGAATGTTTGTGCGCCCCAAGCACAGGAGCGGGCTCCGATGGTCGCAGCGCCCAAAATGTTTGCATTCGATAATTTGTTCACAGCGGACGATAAACAGGTGAGTTGGGAAAATCCTTGATCATTCTTAAATATAATCATTAAACACATTAATATGAATTTAATATACGAAAGAACAAAGATGTTTCGAATTGCATTCTTTAGACAAAATAATACATTTAAATAAAAGGAATCTTCTTTAATTACATGAGGATAAAATATGGGTTTAAAAACCCTTCATCGCAAAAGTTTAAGTTCATGATTTTTTCACAATTTATAGAACATAACTTGACCATTCTTACATATTTCTATCAAGGCTTTAGACTTAAAAACATTTAAAATAGCATTCTTCAAATAAATATGAATACCTAACTAAAGCTCGTGAATTAAGAATTTATCGAGCATTCCTTGACCATTCTTAATTATTGCTGACAAGGCATAAGACTTAATATAAAATACAATTATTGTTAAGCTTGCATTCTTAAAAAATATGCCTTTAAGACTGAAAAATATCAGTATAAACTTAATAAATAAACAGAACAGAAAGTCTGCATAAATAATAATTATAATTTCTAGCTGTCTATTTATATTTCATTTAGAATTACCTCAATATAAGTCTCCCTCCTCATATAAACATAATTTGATTTATTTATTTAATTAATGTGCAGAAATCAATGGCATCATTTTAAATATTGCAATAATAATAAAATTGCATTCATAAATATTAATAAAATGAATCTTCTTTCAAAGCATTTTGATAAAATATGGTTCAAAGTGCATCCTTAATTTAAATTTAAACTCAAGAACTAAGAATTAATTGAGCATTCCTTGTACATTGTTAAATATGGCTTTTTTGGATTAAGACTTCAAAATATTAAGTTAAGATAATCTATAAGCAAAGTATAATCTATCTTAACTTAATAATATCACTTCGAATTCCCATGTTCGCATTTATACTTCTTAGAATGGATATATATGAATTGCTCTACATAAATGTCACATATAAGCCTAACTTTATTCTGGCCATATTTACTTCTTATTAATGTCCATCAATCAATGGCATAATTGTAAACATCCACTCTGTGTTTTATGTTCCAGTCGGACGTATGTGCGGCTGCCTTGAGCGAGGTAATACCCGCTGTGCTCGAGGGCTCCGACGGATGCCTGCTAGCCATGGGCTATCCGGGCACTGGGCAACCGCAGACGGTGCTCGGGGAGCTTGGAACTGGAGCACTTGGAGCAGCGGCCTGTGCGATTGCCTGGCTCTACAAGGGCATTCAGGAGCGGCGACAGAAGAGCGGAGCTCGTTTCTCTGTGCGCGTTAGTGCCGTTGGCGTCAGTGCAACCAAACCGGATGCTCTCTCCACGGATTTGCTCATCTCGCATGCGGCTGGTAAGCATTACGAAAACTTCCACCTGTTAGCAGCCAGAGGCGGAGAGGCGGGGTAATAAATGTGGGCGTGGGCATTGTAATGTTGCCCCTGGGCCAGCTGATGATAATGTTGGGTTGGGGTGCGCTGTTGGGTTGCGGGGTGTACGCCCCCAATTTGAATAAAGTTAACCTGTGAGGCAGAGCAATAACCCCCCAAGAATGCTCCTGCTGCTTGTGGTGCTCCTGCTGCTTCTGCTACTGCTGCTCCTGCTGCTCGAATGACTGCTAACTACATGGAGTGGCATTTATTCGCACATAAAAGCTAATGCCCTTTTCATTCACTCCATGACACAGAATCTGACGACTCCCCGGGGATTTATTTGCGTGACGACTTCCTTGGCGGCCCAACGGAACTACGTGCACCCACCGCCGAACGTGCGGCCCTCTTTCTTGACTCGGCGCTAGCCGGACGCTTAAAAAGTTCCGGTTCTGGCAATTCCAACAGCTCCAACTCCAACTCTAACTCCAACTGCAATTCAAACTCCAACTCCAATTCGAATACAACGACGACGCTGGAGTCCGCCCTCATCTTTACGCTGCACGTCTACCAGTACAGCCTGTCCCGCAAGGGGGGTGGTAAGTAGTCCATAGCTTTACTATTCCCACACCTCCCCCTCCCCCTACCCATACTCTTACACTGGAACAAAAACCCTACAGTCAATGCACACTTTGTCAACAGGATTTGAACTTTAGTTGTGTGCCACAAATTCCTTTAAGCTTTTCATGCTTTGTTTCATAATTTTTTTATTTACAAAAGTTATAATACCTCTAATGGAATTAAAGCCTTCCTGGATTGTTAATTGCATATAGTTTGTTGTGGTAATTTAAGTATTAAGAATTTGATCCTTACTTATTTCTAATAGTTTTATGAATAAGGAATTTATATTCTTCATTAGCATCACCAGCCGAGTCGATGCAGCCTTGTCTGACTGTTTATTTGTTTCTATGCAAACTAGTTCCTCAGTTTTAACTAGATCGGATTGCAATAATAGTAGCTGCCTTAAGAACGAAACAATTATGGACATCAGACTACTATCTCATAGTTTTCATAGGAACAATCAGTTCGTGTTCTTTTTAATTTATAGTACATGTTAAAGGCCAGCAATTCGACTCAAAATGGTATTTAAATTTTGAAATTTTCACTGATGCTTACTCAGATAGCAGTACTTTATTGTTATGCTTACGCCCAGTTTAGCTATTAGTTTTTTTTTACAGTGTACTCGTTTTACGCTCAAAGTAAAAGTATCACAATTAGTTTTTATGCGCCAATCAAGAATTTTTCAACCTTTTTTGCAACAAGCAACACTTTTTGCCAGCCTTTTGCCTGACATTGTAGCAAATAAAGCGCTTACATAATATAAAAAGCGAACAGCTTAATCAAGTCAAAACCTTTTCGTTTCTTACTGTGTACGTTGAGTTGTAGACGTAGTTGACGTCGTCTTTATTGTTGTTGCTGTTACTGTTGTTGTTGTTGCCACTCAAGTGGCCCGCTAAATGTTTCACTAGACGCCAGACCATTAAAGTGTCACATTTCGCTTTCGCACCCCCCTCTACGCACTCTACACAAACCCCACCCTCTCTCTCACACTCAACCCCACTCAGCCACAATTTTACCCTCCTCCCCAATCTCTCTCACAATCTCGTTGTGCTTTCTTTCTCTGGTGTGTAGTTGCCGGCGGTCGGAGCCGTTTACATATCATCGACTTGGGCGGCTGTGCGAATCGCAGCGGTGGTCTGCCGCTCTCGGGAATTGGCAACATACTGTTGGCCATATTGAGCGGACAGAGGCATCCGCCGCACAAGGACCACCCGTTGACGCCGCTGCTGAAGGACTGTTTGGCTCCCATCACCTGCCATGTGGCAATTGTCGCCCATGTCCTCCACGAACAGTGCTACCAGGATGCCCTCTCCACGATACAGATTGCCTCCCGCATTCATCGTTTGCGTCGTCGCAAGCATCGTGTACCCATGCCACTGGCTGTCGGCCTGGCTCAGGGTCTTAATCCTGGCGGCGCCGGGGGTGCTGGCTCCTCGGCTGGCTCGGGCGCAGATCCATCGAGTTCGGAAATATCAGCGGATACTGTCATCTATATGGGACCCCACGATGATGCCACAGATGGTGAACATCCGCCCGTTTATCTGCCCTCGCTGAGTGCCACAGCCGATAGTCGGAGTGGAGTGCCGAGCAAGGCTCTCAAGGGAGATAAACCCATCGAGAAACCAACTGCGCAACCCAAATCGAACTGTGCCAGTCCACTGATGAAGAAGGCAGCCATCGAGAAGGGTAAGTTTCGCAATTGCAACCCTCCGCATCACTCGCCAATTTGTTATTGACAGGCATTGCTTATGAGATTTTAATTGAAATTCCTTAATTCATTAGATTTACACCCTGGCGTTGGTAGAATAAATTACTCTGTCTAGATGGTCTACTAACTTAAGTGCTAGGCTTTTCTCTAGGGCTTTTTTGTGGGAACTAAACATTTGTTTAGGAGAGCAAGAGTTGTCTGGTTCTAGTTAAGAACTTGTAAAGAATATTATCAGTTGAGGAAATAGTTTAAATCTTAAAAGGCATACAACTTGCCAGCTCTAATTCCAGCACCACCAACATCTCATATTTAAATGGTCGCAAAGTGGTTTAGGCTAAAATTTATGAATAAATTACAATGTCCAGAACTCCTTGCCGGTAAGAGATGAATCACCAGTTGTGGATAGTCTCTTTCTGGCTGATCTATCTCAGTTAGCAAATCTAGAACCAACCAAAATTGGGAACTGATACAAGTATGGCAAATTTCTGCCTAAGAAAGATCGTTTAAGGATTAAGATTTTACATCATTATCAACTATGTTTAGTATTAAGCTATCAGAGAGCTAGAGAACTACACCCTTTGCCCATCATCTATTTGATGTCATCGAGGAAGATATATCATCTAAATTAATAATCAAATTATCTCTAAGTAGTTAACTGAATTTCCTTCGCTTAACCAACACTCTCTTTCTCCCTTTCCATCTCTATCTCTCTCTCTCTCTCTCCCTTTCCATCTCTATCTCTCTCTCTCTCTTCCACTCCCTTAGCCAAAAAGTTGCAGCCCTCGCTGAGCAGCACTGGCAGCCTGAAGCGACATAATAACACTAATAACACCATCGGTGCCGCTTCCTGCTCCACGGCCTCAACGATGATGGTACATGAGATGATGCTGCCGCCGCCAGGTTCACCAATTCCTCGCCACATGTGCTCCAAGGCATCGAATATGCCGACGCCAAAGGGTTCGCCTCTGCGCCGGCCACATGGCTCCAATCCGGGGGCAGCCCTCGAGCAGCTGGAGGCGGGCATGCGCAAAATCACCGAGGAGCAGTGGATCGATGGACCGCGCGTGTCCCGCGCCAAAGTGGCGGAGGCGCGTCACCTGATGCGCGAGGTGAACCATGTAAAGCAGTGCGAGACTTGGGTCGATGGACCCAAATCCCAATCGTGTCGTTCCCTCACAGCGGGCAATCTGCCCACAGCTGCCCAGACGCCCGGCTATGGCTTTATGGATGCGCACAAGAAGACCATGATACGCCAGTGGGTGGAGAATCAGACTTCACAAGTCTTCCAGAGCACCAGTAGTTGTCCTTCGCCGACTGCACTGCACTTAAAACTCTCACAACTCAAGCAGAAATCGCTGGATTTGCCCGATCGAACCAGTTACCAGACGGAGCAGCAACTAGTAGAGCTCCAGCCCCAGGGAATGGAAAACTGCAGTCAGGATGTGCCGCCGGATGGCGATGATCAGGATAGTGGGCCGTCAGAGGTGCCGCCAGCGTTGCCGCTGCTCGACGATCCACTCGGCTCGCGGGACATCTCCCACGACAATCTGCAACGGATGCTCTCACGGCACGTGTCACGCGAACAGCTCCAGGAGGCAGAGCTGGCCGCGAGTCGCGCCTCCTCGCAGCATCCCTCGTCGCGGCGCAGCATCGATTGCGGTCTGCAGGTGACGGAGGAGGAGATCGCCCGGACAATGGCTCGCAGCGAACAGGAACAGCCGCATCCGCTGGCCACGCTCAGCCACTGCGACAATCTGTCCTTTGTCTCCAGCTTCAACATGGCCTGCGAATCGTTCAGCGAGTGCGGCGAGAGAGCCAGGTGAGATTTATTCTTTAAAAGTACAACACTTTTATGTATTTAACTAAATCTGTTTGGCTTTGACAAAGTTTGGACAGTTTTAAGGCAGGGAAGGTTATTTTTAGGAATTGTTGACGGAAATAAGTGAATAAATTTGGGTTGCTGAATAAATATATTTATATATCTACATTATGAGCCAAATTTACTCCGGATTGAAAATTTACTTATTTTAAATTTACATTTTAAATTCATTTATTTAAATACAAGTGCAAAAAATGCTTAAAATTAGAAACGCCCCGAAAACTACAAAGTGTTTCTTGTTCCACCAATCATTTCTAAATATAAGAAAAGCAATTCTAAAAATTGGCAAGGTTTTTTTATTTTTAGGAAATATTTTTAATTATTAAAAAATGCAAAAATGAAAACTCCCAAAATTCAATTTCAATTTAAATTCAGCAATTAAATATATTTTACTTGAACTTGTGCTCAATTTGGCGTCTGTTGCTACCCTCTTTCCCTGCTCCACAGACACCAATTCGATCAGCTGGCCCGTCTGCACGAGATCTTCACCTCGCAGCTGGCGATGGCTGAGGTGACACCCTCGACGACGCTCTATCGCACGGATTTGGGCAGTGTGTTCAGTGAGCCAGCGTTCCGTTTCAATGTGGGTCAGAGCAGTGTGTGCAGTGAGCCCGCCTATCGCCTGACGCCGAGTCCACCCAAGCAGCCATCGCATAGTCCCAGCCAGGGTTCGTTGCCCAGCTTGAATGGCATCATGGAGATTGCCGGCATGGATGATTATGCGTTGTTGCGTCAACCGGATGGCGCCTCCGATCCCAGTCTGCCGAAGAGCGAGAAACGTTTTGCGCCGCAACACGATGATATCTGTGAACTGGAGGAGAAATCGATGACAGCAGCTGGGACAACAATGGGCCGCCGGGGTTCACTCGAGGATGCGCAGCACAAACTGAACGAGATCACGAATATATTGCCGCTGGCAGCGCAATCGCGTCTACCACTGTTGCCGCTGAACACCAGCTCGGAGGCCTACGACAGTGGACATGATTCCTCCACGCCACGCACCTCCAAGCATTCGGGCATCTCTCGGCGGGCGGAGAGTGGTTATCATAGTGTCGCCACCGTGCGCGATTCGGATGAGAGCAGTTTTGCGTCGGGCATGTCGAAGGGGCAGCGACATCGCATCACCATCTCTGGCGGAGCCAACTATCCACGGGGCCAGGGCAAGAAGCGGCAGCGACAGGACGGTGGCAGCAATAAGGGACTATGCAGTTGGCTGCTGCAACCGTTCTCCTGCACCTATCCAGAGACTGAGGGCGAGATCAGCGATTTCTAATTAGTGCCACCACGCTCAGAGTGGAGAGTTGTTGTCCCACCAATCAGCGCAACGAGAGCTATTCCAAGCATTTAACAAAGGCCAAAGAATTAACTATATATATCAAACACATCAAATCTGACATATGGATAGAAAAAAAAAAACATAAGAAAAAATAAAAACAGCGACTGATTAACTTTTACTTGGCGCCGGCTGCCACAACACACAATTTTAAACGAGCAAACGAAACGGAACGAAATGAAAAAAAAAAACAAAACAACAAAAAAAATCTACTCTAATCTAACCCAACTACCTAATTATACCTATGCTATAAAGACGACGCCATACACTCAAAAAAAAAAACTCACAAAACTCACTCACTCACTCACTAATACACGCATAAGTTCAAACGGGGCTTTAAGTATCTTAAGTTGCCAGCTAGCATAATACAAAATCTTCGCATTGGGAGTAGTCACGTTGGTTCAATATATAAAATATACAAATAAAATTATTATGATGACTACCCCTACTCAATTTTAAGGGATACTCACGGGGCTTGCACACATTTCGACGTCGTCAAAGTCAATATATGAAAAGAATTTAACCGTTTTAAATCCTATAAGGGAAACAAACATTTAACTACCCTTACTAATTTTTAAAGGGTAAGTAAAGTAAAGTAAAAACAAACACAAAGCAGTAATTAGGAGTTTAATGAAAGACAGGAAAACGATTTTATCAGCATGACTACCCCTATTCAATTATTAGGGTCAGTCACGATAGTTTCACTACATTTTTTTTGTAAACTCTAATAAATAAATCACAAATATTTGATAAGCTTTTTAGTCGAAGCGCTCAATAAATGAGCAAAGCAAAAGAGTATTGGGCCAACATGACTACCCCTAATGCAGCTATATAAATAAATAAAAATACATATGTACTTAATCAGGCCACAATCACTACGACTTTACAAAGCAAAAAAAAAAAAAAAGAAGAAAAAAAAACATAATGCAGAGATACATTTATATACATACATATATCATATATACATATATACATTATATATAGATATATATATATATCTATATACATCATAGCTATTTATTGTTTATTTTGGGTTATTTGTTTGGGGAACGAAAAGAGACAAAAGATGAGAAAACCTAAATCATAATTGTATGCTAAATGTTAAATGTTTGCTTATTCAAACACTTTATTGCCAATTATAAGTTACAAAATGTTTAAATTAATTGTTAGTTAGCTAAAGTTATACATCTACTAAACAAATGAAAAACGGACAACAACAACAAGAACTAAATCACGATATAGAAGAACAAGAACCACTGACTATAAACGGTTTTTTTCTGCAATTAGTAGACAAATGTTAAACATACAATTTTGTTGCCATTTTTGCCTAAATCAACTATGTTACAAAAAACAAAACGTATAAAATTTAAACAAAATATATATATAAATTATATATTATATATATATATATATATATATATATATTTATCAGAGATATTATATAAGAATAAGACAAAAGGTAAATGCAAATTTTATGAAGCAAAAAAAAAACTAAAGAATCAACTAAACACGCAACAATATACATATTAATATATATACATATATATATACATTATGCAACTGCACGCCACCAAGAAGCGAGAAGTGAGAAGCGAGAAGCATTAGAGGAAAAGCACGCCTCAAAGTATGCAACAGACTTTGCAGCGACTTTTACCTCATTCGCATTCTCTCTGTCTCTCTCTGACTTATACATACACACATGCATACATATACATACATACATACATATATATGGATAGCTAAATTTTTGCATCAATCAGCGAGTTATAAACATTAACATACATTTATTTATTTATTTATTCATTTAACTAACGATAACATTCCTTCATTGCCTTTTTAGTCGCATTCATCCAGCATAAAACAAAACCAAAACCAAAAACAAAAAACATATTGAATTAAATACAACAAAAAAAAAAAAAACAAAAACACAAAAATAAGAAAATAACAAAAAAAAATCAACTAATTGTATTGCATTATTATGTATTTCGTATTATTCCAATTATTAACAAGCGTAGTAATCACACCAAGCCTATACTTTAATCACCCTCAAATCTTCCTCTTCCCGCCCGCCCTCAACAAAATCGAAAAGAATGAAACTTGTTAAAAAAGAAAAAAGAAAAAAGAAAAGAAAGAAAAACAAGCAGAACTTACATATACATACCATATATACAATATCATATATGAAGATTCGTCGACTTCGACGCTGAATACAGACTAATTATTTTTTATAATATAAACAAATCGACAGCTGGTTTTATTGCATTTTCTGGATGGGTGGATGGATGGTTGGTGTGGGTGGTGTGCTGGGTGTGTGTGAGTTGGGTTGGGTGAGTGTGGGCCGCAGTTGGCTAAATAAAGTTGACGTTTTATAGATAGAGACATGTGCGATATATATATATCAAAGTGCCTGCCACCCCTTGACTGCTCGTAAGTGGAAAACATTTGGCGGGCGGGCGTGGAACAGAGGGGGCGGGGTCGTGGGTGGGGTGTGAGGGCTGCAAAAGTTGAACAATATAACAGGCAAGAAAAAGTACAAATCTTTTTCATCATTTCTTATTCGTTTCTGTTTTTTTTTTTTCTTGTGCCAGCACCGAAATGGAAAATACTCTCGAGGTAAGTTTTAATCGAGTTGAGTTTTATGGCTGCCGTGTAAGAAAAACCCTAAAATGAAGTCACTTTTTATGCAAATGACAAAAGAAAATGACTTTTAAGTGTAGTTTAAGTTTATTTCCAGTAGACATTTATCCGTCTTTAATTTATACTTTTAGTTAAAGTTGCAAGACGAGTAACTGTAGATATATATATATATATATATATCCATCTTTAGCTTTGTATGAAAATGAAGTTACTTTTATTGCAGAGAAATTGTCTTATAAGAGTATTTTAAATTTATTATCCATATTTTTTTATTCTCTTAGTTAAAGCTGAAAGAGGACTTTTTCTATACATCTATCATTAGCTTAGGCTCTTGGGTAGTCCCAGATAAATTGCATTATTTTTGCAAACTGCATAAGTCCCACAAAGAGGCAATCTGTATGCAAATATTTAAAGTAATTGAGTTTTTTTTTTAATTTAATGACTCTTTTTACAGAGACTTTTTTAGAGGATGCCAATAATACACTATAAAAATCACTTGTCGATAGTTCACTTGACTATTATTAATTGTAATGATATTTTGTAAATAAATATGTTTTTCGCTGGCTTAAGGTCAAGTGCTTTTATTTTGAATATACCCCGATTTATTTCGGATCTTGTCGGGAAAATTTCTTGAAGTTATTATTGAAGTTTATTGTTGTGTAAAAAATCAAAATAATAAATAAATAAATTTCTTTAGAACGTAATAGCCCAAAGAAAAATCTGCTGCATAAATTTCCATCATTATTTCATTTTCTCACGCTGCAATTCTTTCACATAGTTGATGGCATCGTTTAGGGAAAGGGTATTTGGCGCAATAAAATGTGTTGGCACCTTCTGGCAAATGCCGCGCTACAATGCGAATATTCCTTTCTAAGTAGAAACTCTGCACCCCAACCCCATCCTCCCATTTCCCATTTCCCTTACACCCATCCACCCACAGCGATTTTTCTTGTTCGCCTTTTGTCTGCCGCCTTTTTCGTGTCGCTTCGTGGCAAACGTCGCCATTTCTTTTTGCTGCTTGCTGCTGCTCTGCTGATTTTACAACCCTCTTATCAGGAAAACTTTAAATTTTCGCATTTTCGCAATACGCAGTCACAAATGCAAATGCTGCCACAACACCTCCCACCCGAAATGAGGCTAGTTGAGGGCTGGGGGTGGAGTCACCGCCTTCTGCTGCTACTGCTGCTGCTTCGGATGCTTCTGCTTCTGCTGCTGCTGCTGCTGCTGCTGCTGCTGCTGCGACGTCTGTTCACCATATGTTGCCAATTGAGGCGAAAATCGAAAACGCGTCTATGCGGATTGTTTATGACCCTAGAGCATAGCGTCAAGCAAGGGAAAGAGTCCTGCTGCTCCCCAACTCTCCACCTCCCCGTTCGGTGCCTTTTGGCAGGACTTTCTTTATGACCCGCAGTTGCCCCCAGCAGCACATTTCTGCTGCTGGTCGCCTTTTAATTATGGTTCGCAAATTATTTTCGAATTTTTCATCAGGCTGCGGAAATAAATGCTGACAGCAATTTCCTCCAACAGGATGGCAAAAAGGATTCGAACCAAATATCTTTCTGCTTTCCATTTTTTTTTTTTACCTATTTTTTCCTGCTCTTATTTTTTTCTTTTATTTTTACCTGACACGTCCAGTGTTGGGGCGTGACCTAAAAAATGAAATATTCACACACACTTCACTTGTCAAGTTGCTGTGGAAAGGGACATATAAAGTATATAATAATATATATGTAAATATATGTGCATATATATTTATATATAGATATGTGTGTGTAGATTTAAGTTTATATATACATATATAGTCATTAAAATATGTTCCACTTGCAATTAGAGTTTGTCATTTGACAGCATTCATATATACACATGCATATATATTGTTAGCAACCTCGCAGTCGCAACATATCTTTGTATATATATATATATATAAATACATCTGCTTCAATTAGTGCCAAACAAAATATACATTCTATGTGTCCAATTCTGTCGTCTCCCCAATTAGCTTTCACTGCTGGCAAAATTTAATTTTGGTTTTGAATTAAAAAGATAATAAAACTTAAAGTGCTTTAACAGATTGAAAAATGTGGTCTGCACATTTTCTGGGCTGAATTACTATGCATTATTTGTGCATCTAAAAGTGTTGAATTATTTAATTTCAATAATACCAGTTGGAGTAGTTAGTTCAAAAAATGAATTCACTTATTATAACCTAAATCCGTTAAAAATGGGAAAATACGTGGTGTCAAACCGATTCAGAATTGGGATCATAATCAGAACCTAAATCATAAATCATTGTAATCGTTGAAGTTGTGCAATAGTATGTAATAGACAGAAGAAAGCAGGTTTGAGCCCACCAAGTATATATATTCTTGATCAACAGCAATAGCCGAGTTGATTTAGAAATGCCCCTCTGTCCATCTATATAAGCAAGCCATTCTCAAGTTTATTTCATTTTACCGATAGCTGCTCACGTTTCATGAATAATATTACAAATCAATTTCATCAACATTTTTCGAATTGTTTAAATATTTTTATATTTACTCAACTGCATACAGATGTATAAATAACTCTCATTTTAAACGGGGTATCTACTAGTCGAGCGCTCTCGACTAGAGCATTCAGCTTTGTTATCAAAAATTCTGAATCAAAATTTTATGACAACTAATATGATAAATGATTTGAAACTACAGTCCAGATATATATATATATATATATATATGTATATATTTACCATATAACAGTTATTTATGACACACCCGACAAGCCATACAAGTTGACGGTTCAGTTGAGTTAGGAGCTGGCTGGGGTTGGTTGGGGGTTTTTATAATGTGTCCTGGCAATTACGAAAAACATGAACAGCAATTGAAAAGGTGCTTTAAGGTAATTTAATACAAAACCAAGTGAATTCAAGGAATTGAGAATTACAACCGAAACCCTAAAGCGGAGTGTAGTACAAGTAGATGGAGGCGGGGCAGGTGCCTTGACGAGGGTTGACCGCAAAAGATGTGGACAACAACATGATTATTGTTCAGGCCAAAGCGTGGCCGAGCTGATGAAAGAGCAACGCACTGCCGCAAACAATCAGATCCTCGCCGGTCTCCTCCTGTGCGCTATCGGCCAGTACCGGATAATATTTGACCACCAGCATAACGAGACCCATGCGCATATAGAGAAAATTATGCTCCCGCGCGGCAAGAAAGAGCAGCGAAACAATGTTGCCCAGCATGGAGAGATCACGCAACGTCTCCGTTAGATCGCAATTCTTGCGCTCCTTGACCAGCGAGCAGCGCAGGTCGAGCAGCAGCGGCGGCAGCAATAATATGCCATGGGCCAACACCACATTACCCAATCCCAGCCTGTGTGCATACAGCTGCATATTGATCAGGGGCAGCGGTACCAGTTCCAGCATACCTTGGCACACATCCCGTGTCTTGCTGCGTCCCGTGCTCGTCGTGCTACTCCCGAAGAGCGCACGGCAGAGTCCGACTAGTGCTGCTGCCCCGCCCACCAGACAGGCGACAAAGGCGAACGTTTGCCGTTCCAACGATAGATGGCGCATCGCCAATCCGCTCGTCGTCAGCAGCAAGCTGTTGTAAATGAAGCGAAGACCACCACTCGACATCGGTTCACTCATGACAACGATCGAAGTCCGCACCCACAATTTTGGATTACTCAATCTGAACACTATCGGAAGGGTAAGTTGCTCGATTTCTGACTGAACAAACGTCTCTAACTGGCTCGAACAGAACTCGACTAGTCACTTAACTAGTCACTTAACTAGTCACTTAACATAGCCAATGTTTCTATATAAATATTAAAATATTCACATCATTTGATATCAATTTCCAGAACAGCTGTTTGAAAATATTTGATGTAAAACTAACTAGAAATCATTGAGTAAACCCAAAACCAGATGCGGAATCGGAACCGTATGTTTACCGATTGAAATTCATAATTTGAACCTGAATCTGAACCTAAATTAAACATCGTAGCGAAACATCATTTTAGACCGATCCTGTTACTTATGTGTATGTGTCTAGCTGGTATAGAAGAACTTAGAGACAGACTAACAAGGCTATATCGACTCGACTATTATATATATCACTCTAATGAAGTTGCAGACGCATCCTTCTATCTTATGTTTCATTGCAACCATTTTAGCTATACTCCATCAGACATCGGTGCAACCTAATTTCATTATAAATGCAAAATACCCACCTAGTTATATATAGTATATATGTCCGGTTTCGATAATTATTGGCTGATTGCCACCTGTTATCAGCCGGTCTGGCAAGTTCTCACTTTTACCTTCGAATACTAATAAATACCGTAACCAGAAACAGAATTGGAACTTAATTTCCTTTCAGTTTGACACTCTGCTTTAAGGGCTAGGAGGAGGATGTGCGAAGTGAGTGGGTTGGACATTATTTAATAATATGTTCAATCTAATATATCTAAAGTGAATAATAATATCAATCAAGTTTTAAAAACTCCATGAAACACATGGAGAACAAAAACGTTTGAAATTGAATAGTTACTCCAATAAATACAAATTATAACAAATGCTTTCAGTCATTCAATTCCAATTTCATTAATGTATGTCAAATACTTGCACCCTTTTGACTTGCTTTCATTAATTTCAAATACCATTTGAAGTAAAAACTTCCACTTTCAGCTAACCCTTGAAACACCAAAACAACAATTCACAAATTGAAGTTTTCCTTTTGTTGCTGTTGTTGTTGTTTTAAATACTCGCAGCTACACAGGAATTTCTGTGGAAAAGAAATGTGACCACCTTTCCAGTTTACTGCCTACTTCTTTTTACCAATTTTGTGTATTGGCATTTAATCTAAAACCTAGATTCCTAAAGAGCTTTGCGTGTCATTCCAGGAGGCAGTTGCCCAACAGCAACAGCCCAGTATCCCTGCCAAGGATAACGATGCGGATATGCAATGGCAATGGCAATGGCAACACTTGAGCATGCCAAGCACGCGCCACGCCCCCAGCTCCAACTCCAGCCGCTTGTAACCATCCCCCAACTGCCAAACATAAAGAAAAATAATAATTCAACTTTATTTGTGCCACACACACACATACCTAAAAGACAAAATAGAACGGGAACTGGTGGGGAAAGGGGGCATCTCCAGATCTCTACATAGTTGTTGGGCAGCTGTTCCTTGTCAACACCCAGCAACAACAACAACTACAACTACAACAGCACCAACAACAACAACAAAAATAGCCATGGCAAATTTAATCGAAAGCGTGTAATTGACCTCAGCAAATGGCGTTGGATTCAAGGAGGCGAGGCTGGCTTTCCTTTTCCGGGGCGGGACGAGGGGGTTTTTACGGGGCGTGGCTTTGTCGCAAGCTTAGCCAGCTGCCATCAAATCATTATCAGTTAAATAAACGACAGCGCCAAGTTAAAAAGATAACGAAGTCGCGACGCCAAACACACGGCAACAACAGACACAAGCAGCAGCAACAACGAGCAGCAGCAGCAGCAACAGATGATATCTGAATAAAAAATACGCTATACACCACTCAGCCCCCCCCCCCTCCACACACACATACACACACACACATAGAATCCCCTACACCAGCGCACAATAGACAGACGTAAGCCGCCTCGTTTTATGCTAATTCAAATGGAAATGGAGCCAGTCAGCAGCTGCTCCAGCTTCAGTTCCAGCTACTGCTTTTGCTCCTGCTGCCGATGCTCCTGCTGCTGCTCCTACACTCAGAAAAATATGTCTTTACAAAAGGAGCAATAATCCATATCTATAAAATCAAAATAGAAAACAACCTCAACTCAACAATCTTAGTTTATAATCAAGTCAGTCATTCTTCATTCGAGAATCAAAAAGCTTAAAGCAAGTTTGTTATCAGTTTACCGCTGTTTTCTACTCTCAAGTGCTCTCAGTAAGCTTTTCAAGATGGCCAATTGAAGTTTAGTTATGAATCCATATAATATATCTTACTGAGCTCTAGTTTCTATTTTTCTACTGTTTTCAAAAATGTTATCTAAAAATTTCGACTACTTTGAAGAAAGTTTCTAAATCATTCGTATGCAGTAAAAAATATTTCTAGCTATTTTCTTATCTATTTTCAACTACTTTTAGAAAAGTGTTCAAGATCAGGTAACGAGTATTTCACGATAATTTTGTTCAACTACTTTAAAGAAAGCTTCCAAACTAAAATCCAAGTAGCATAATAATATTTCTTGTTTAATTTTAGTCTTTGTTTTCTACTACTTTTAGGAAAGTTTCTATAAAGTTTTTATAATAGTTGTAAAAAGTTTTCAAAATTAATATCAAAATTAATTCATATTTTTGTTCAACTAATTCCAAAAAAGTCCCCAAAATGACTTCTAAGAAGCCAAAAATGATTTCTTCCTAAATTAGAGTTTAGTTTAATTTCTTCAAGTGTACTGTGCTGCTCCTGTGGGTTGTCAACGGCCGTTTGCCCATTTCATTATATGCGACGGGGCGTGGCTGTGACTGTGACTGTGGCTGTGTCTGTGGCGCCTTGATCGGCTCGCACAGATAGCACCGAGCGACTCGTACGCAGTATACAGATGTACAGATATGCGGATATATGCGGATATATGTATGTGTGTGTGTGTGTTTGTGTGTCGCATGCATTAAAAAGGTCCTGCGGAGCAGTAGACTCGCAACGCATTCCTTGTAAGAGGCAAATTCGCCATGATTTTCATATAATTTCCGCATCATAAAGCTGCGAAAGTAATTTTCCACTTGAAAGCACAGGCACAGGCCACATACAGTGTGTCCAAAGTCCACACAGTTCACAGTTTCAACAGTTCCAGCTTCAGCTTCGACTTTGTTTCCAACTTCAGGCAACATTCTCAGCCAAAAAGTGTGAAACAAGCATTGGCTGCAGATGTATTTAGTTGAGCTGCACGGGGATTCGGATTGGGGGGAAGTTGATAGTAATAACAGACACTGCACAATAGCCTAAATAGACCAAATTTTGAATAGAAAGTCATTTTAGATTTAGAAAACTGCCCCAAGAAAAGACTTTCAAATTTTGGAATGATCCAATTTTCGCAATCAATCCATTTTTTTATATTGTTTTAATGTTTGTCTAAAAATTAAAATTTGAGTAGCCAATTTTTGCTCGAAATTCATAAAGGGTCAGAGGAACTTCTACAGCAATGTCAAAACTACTTTCCTTACATTCTCAGAAATCTATCCTGTTTGGTGACCAATTTTAACTACCATAAATTTGTCATAACTAAACCGATGTTTATCAATCAAACGATTTTTCTTTACAGTTTGAACTTTTATTTTATATCGAAGTTGACTTCAGTCATTATCTTTAGGCTGCCAGCCTTATTAAGAACACATCCTCAGCCATATCTTTATTTCATTTTTTTTATTTTAATTTATTTTTTTGTTTACCAGATTTCGTTGTACCTTTTTGAGTTATTAATTAATGTCATAAATTATTGAAATTGAATCCACCGTGCGTTGTGGTCCATGTTGCAGCCTGACAAAGTTTCAACTTTAACACAGCTATATAATTGTGTTTGGGATGTGTTTGGGGGGAGTGTAGGTGGTGTGTGGGTGGTGTGTGTGTGTGTCTGTGTGTGTCTGTGTGTGTGTTTTTGTTGGCACATTGAAGATTTTGTGTTGTCACCTTTTTTTGGGGCGCGAGGGCGGTGCTAATGCAAATAAGAGCAAAAAGCGAGAGCCGAGATTTCTCAGCACATTAAATCGACAGGCAGGCAGCAGGCAAAGGCTCTTTAAAGGCGCCTGCCACATAAGATTAGGCTAAGCAGCTGGGCACACACACTAATACACATACTAACACACACACGTACACGCACACACTAATACACAATAGGGAGTGGCCGTCAGAGCAAATTTGATTATGCTGCTCACGTGCGAGACAACCAAATTCACTGCGAAATAAAAAGAAAAACGAAACACAAAAAAAAAAAACAGAAAAGCTAAAGACGAACATGAAATATACAGCTAGTTAGTTAGAGAGAGAGAGAGAGAGAGAGAGAGAGAGACAGAGAGAGAGAGAGAGGGAGCGAGAACATATCGAAAGGAAGCGGGCAATAGAAACGCGTACAAAAGCGAAACACGCACAAAAGCAGGCAAGAAGGGGAGCACAAAGAGTAGGAGAAGAGGAGACGCGGAGCGGAAGGAAGTCTGTCAATGCCCGCAGCAAAAAGGCAACCAACAACAACAAAACGACAAAACACAAAGTAAACACAAAAACAAAACAAAACACAATACACACCTCTTCCCCGCTCCTCCCCTCTCTCTTTTAGTTGCAGACTATAAAAATGGCGTGCAGCTATTTTTTTTCTTTTTTGGGCAGATAATTGAACAGGTGTAACAAAAACAAAAACAAAAACAAAAAGAAAAACTGAAAGCAAAGCACAAAATGAGCAGCATCCTTTTTATGGCTGACAAATAACTGCCTAAATACCGCAATTTCATTGTTCTGAAATTGGTGTATTTATGGCACCCATGTGTGTTTTTGCCTACTCATCCATAAAATGTTCAAATAGTTGGCACAGCTCTCTTTATAGCTCATAGTTCATCAGGCTTTGCCATTATCCGTTATTCCCTGAGCTGCGTAATACATCTTATTCATGCAGCACTGACACCATGCCGGTAATTTTGTGCAATCAGGTTCACTGAAAAATAAAAGGAATTTTAAGAAATTCGCTGATATCATATACCAAAAAATTTCATTTATTTATAAGATTTACTACATGGAAAATTTAAAAAAAAAAAATAACTTCCAGCAATTTAATGTTCCTCCGTTCCAAGTTTAAATCACTTTTATTCACTTCGCGAAAAAAATAATAAAACAACGGTAAAAACATAAAAGTAACTCATCTACGTTTGAGATTTATTGCTTTGTACTTTATTTTATTGGCGCAGTAATAATAAATTCATTATCTTTCACTTTACGCTACATTTTTTATACACAAAAAAAATAAAACCTATGATAAGCATTAAAATTTGTTTTATATTTTTTTAAACGCGTCGCGCATTAGGAACCTAAAACAGAAACAATAAAAGCGCTCATTTTGACTGCTGCTCGCACTTGCACCAAAAGAACACTAAAAACAATCACATGCTTGTTCTATGATATTTATCTAGCATGTTTACAATTCCAGCATCCGTCGTGGAAGTTCACGATCTTTCTGGCGCTCTCTTTAGCTGCAGCTGCACTCAGCAGTCGCTATTTTGGATGCCGGCTAAAAGAGACGTCGATATTTGCTTTGCGCTGCTTGCTGCATAAGCAAAACCTTTTTACGGTCATGCTAAAATCAATTGATGCATTTGTTTCTATCGATAACACAAATCGTTTACTTTGCTTTTGTATATTGTGTGATTACATACGATTAATTAACTAACTGAAAAGGGTTTATCCACATTTTATCTTGTAATTCTGCAAATATAAAACTTCTTCATACAGCGATCAAGCATTGTACTGAATTCCAGCCAGTAGCCATTACTTAAACTCTATCTCCCACGCTTCCTCTCTCCAGCTCTTTGCGCTTTTTGGAAAGAACTTAAGAAATAGCACTTGCACATAAAGCACTTCCAGTGCACTCACTGTTCATATGTACAGTTATTCAAGAAAGTGTTTGAACACAGGATAAAATGAATCTTTTCTGACTTCTATTGTAAAAAAAATGTATTGATTATTTTTCTTTTGTAAAGAAACGTATATTATATTGGCATATTTTTCAAAAAGAACTGAGAAACATTTTTTTAATGTATTTTATTGTTGACATATTTTTACAAAAGAAGTGAGAAAAGATTCATTTTTACTGTGTCCAAACACTTTCTTGACAAACTGTATTCACACATGAGAGGTAGAAACAGAGAGGAAGAAATATCCTTTAACATTAATTAGGCAATTTCTTAAGCATCAAATTTAAATGGTGCTAATTATTTAAGCACTAATTACGCTCACACATATAAAAGTATGTGAACCTATAAAAATTCCACGAGAAAAATCCTTCATCCCTCTATTCAGGCAAACCCCAGTTGAAATTTAAATAAAACACTTTTAAAAAATTATTTGAAGTGTCTTTTACTTTTATTTTCATATTGCAGAGACCATAAAATGAGCTCTATAACTAACATGCTCGAGAAAAGCAGCGCATTATGCAAAAGCGAAACGAAAGAGAAAAAACAGATGCAACAAAAAAAATTTAAATACATCGAAGTTAAAAAGAAAAAGTCCACAAACACTGGGGACTTACAAGAAAGAAAAAACTCGAGAAAATAAATCGTATAGAGCAGAACTTTGTGTAGATATATATATGTATGTGATGTATTTGATGCCCAGTGTTGAGTTAAGTCCCAGGCAACTTGGGTATTTAGCAGCAATCGATTTTCGTTGATTTCAGCACAACCCGAAATCCAAAACCCAAACCCAAAAATGCTAGCAGTGCCTGACCTTTCAACCTTTTTTGTAGCAGCGGCACGTGGCACAAGCAGAGTGACTCTCAGCACACATCCTCAGCAGGAGCAACTCATCATCATCATCATCATCATCAACATCAACATCAACATCATCGTTGTTGTTGCTGTTGTTGTTGTAGTCTGTAAAGTTTATTTAGGCAGAATATGGGAATACAACAACTACACTCTTCAATTTTATAGCAACAAATTTGCATCGTAAAAGATACTCGCTCCAAAGACCCTGCCCCCCTCAAAAAACCAGACGATAAAAATACAAAACGTTTGTTTAGGCAAGCTCCACTGATACCCACCCCCAACCCCTCCCTATACCTATCCCTACCTCCCCATATCCCCATCACAAAACCCAAAGTCATAAACTAAAGGACAAAATCGTAAAAACTGAGCAGTTCATTTAAATTTTTAATATTTTCGGGTCTCTCACTTTTGTTTTTATGCCTCGAAATTTATGCCTTTAATTAAATACAATCTACGTTTAGACGGGAAACTTGCCCCAAAAATATGCACTTAATATTGCCCCATCGAATAGACAAAATAAAAGAAACATGATTTGCTATCTTCTTCTTCTTTTTCAAACTGTTGTCTTCCCTCTACTGCTTCCTCTTCTTGCTCTTGTTGTCGTTGTTTATTCAGCATCCTTGGCAGAGCCAAACACGCACTCAGGATTTATTTTCACATTTCTATATATGTTTCTGGGCAGGGGGAGGGGGGCAGTCAGCAGTCAGCTCGCGGGTATATGTAAATTTTTCAGTAAAAATTCACTTCGTGATAATGGATTTTCCATGTCGCATCGCAGTAGCTGTCGCCCCACTCCCCCTCCCTCCTTCGCACACAGCAGCAGCCGTGACAATTACCTTCTCCCTCTTCCTCTCTCACCCACACCTAGGCATGATAGATGGCATATGACACTGGAAGCCTGCAAGTTTTTGAGCCACTTTTATACATTTTCGACCTACTCTTACATGTGTAAGTCTATGCGTGTGTGTGTGTGTGCTCAAGTGTCAAACATTTTTGACTAATACTCGGCAGTCAGATTTCAACTGTTGTTTTGACTTCCTTGCATGGAGCCTAGGTCTCAATTAGGTAGTTGCAAAGGCAAGCGCTCTCTCACGCCAAAAACCGCTCTCTCTCTCTCTTCCGAAAGTCAAAAGCATTGCCAACACCAAGTTTTGTGCGATTCTCTTAGCTGCTGTGGCATTCTCTTCGTCTACTAGTTGTATATTTTTTTATCAGTTGTTGTTGCTTCCGTTTTACACGCACATTTTTGTTTTGTTTTTGTTTGTTTTTATTATTATTAAAGTTACATATGAACTTAATTTATAGATCAGGCCTATGTGCCTGCATTCACTGTTACTACGAAACTCTTTAAAAAAATGTAAACTTTCTTGGTTTTTTGTTTTTTTATTATTATGATTTGGGGTTATTATATTTATTTTATTTCGTTTGCAAAAAGCAAAATGAAATTTTTGTAGATGATGTGGGCGTAAAAGTGAAAACAGGCACATTTGCTGCATGAATTTTCTTGTTTTTGTTTTTTTGTGTATAGTTTTTTTTTTGTTTTTTTTTTTTAAATAATCTTTTTTTTTTCTTTTTTAATTTTAATCAGTAATATTAATTTTTCTTTTTTTTAACTTTTATTTCTTAATTCATTTGAATCGCAGAACTGCCCCGCGCTGCTGCTGACAAAATCCCCCGACCGCTCCTGCATTTATGCTCTGCTGCTGTTGTTGTTTTCTTTTTTTGTTTTGTCCTCTCGCTTCTCATATCCAAAATGTTCGTCCATGTCAAAAACCCAACCCACAACTGCGTTCCACTATTCCCCATTTCCCATTCCCTTCCACTTGTATGTCCATCCGCCCGTCCATCCATCCATCATCCTTCAGGCTGCTTGCTTGCGACGCTTAGTTCGTTATTTTATAAATTAACAAATTTAGCTAAGTAGTTGTAGTTGTTGCGGTGTTTTTTTTTTCCTTTTTCTTTTTTCATTTTTGTTTTGTTGTTGCTTGGTTGGTTGGTAGGTTTGATTGGATTGTATTATCCGCCCCGCCCCGCCCCGCCCGCTTCTTCTCCATCATTCGCTGCTTCATATCAACTCGTCTGGCGCTCTCTTCTTCTCCACCCCCCTCTTTTTCTTCTACTTCAACAACATTCGAATGCATTTACAATTCATATGCTCAGAGAATTAATTTCTGCTTGGCTCCTTTTTATACAATAGAAAATGCATGAAATTTGTTTATTGTTGTTGTTGTTGTTGTTGTTACTGCTGCTGCTTTGTTTTCTCTTGTTTTGCCTTTACTTATATTTTGTTTTAATTTTTGCTGTTTTCTTGTTGTTTATTATTGGTGTTTGTTGATTTTGTTTATATTTGTTTTTGCTTTTCTTTTTTCTGTATTTTTTTTTTTGTTATAATGCGATGTAATAATGTGTGAGTAAATGTTGTTGTAAGCTGCATTCGTGCCGAGAGCAAAGAAAACAGCTTAAAGGAAATAATCGGGTGTTCTTCGTGTCACGTGAGGCTCTCCGCGTCGCGGTGCTGGGTCAAATTGAAGGCTGAGAGAGAGAGAGAGACAAAGAGAAATTAATTAGTATTGACAAGGATTACAAAATGGTGGTTAATTGAAACTACAGTGGTCGTCAGCTAATTAGAACTACTTTAAATTCAAATTGGAAAATAATAAAAATAAAAACCTAAATTACATTTGACATTCTTTCATTTTTCAGAATTAACGAAGAATTTAAATAAATATTGATAAGAAGCATAAGTTTAGCGGATAATACAAATAAATAAACTACAGGTCGTTAGCGAATTATAGCTACTTTAAAATAATATTGTATAATTATAAGAATTGGCAACAATTTCTATAAATAAATCAGTACTTTTTACAAGTACCTTTAACTTTTCTACTATTCAAATTGATTTATAGAGATTTGAAAAGTTAACGAATGTAAAATCATTACAATTACCAAGATTTGAATAGTTAGCTTACACTCGTAAGTTTTCAAATATTAATATTAACTATATCACTTAACATTTAACATTCATTATCTTTTCAAATCTTTATAAATCGATTTTAACTATTCTAATTGTCAAATTGGTTCCAATCATTTTACATTCGTTAATTTAATTTTCAATTTTTCGTTAGTATTAAAATAGATTTATATCATTACATTTGATATTCAATAATTTTTCAAATATTCGACAATTAAACAAACTAATTAACAAACAACCGCTGTTATGTTGTATATATACATATACATATATATAAATATATATATTTGTCCGGTGTGAATACGTACAATGAAAATTTAAGTGAATCATCCAGTTCCATGAGAGCCGCTTGATTACCACATCTGTAGCAATAGTTTGGCGCTGAGAATATTGTGACAACGTTGCGATCATGACACCAATTATAGCCCTCCATAACAAGCTGATGTGCACGGCTGACCAAAGTCAAACCATTTGTGTTGTTAAACGTTTCTGATATATCCTGAAAGAAAGAAATGACAACAAATTGTATTTTAGTAAGATAAAAATATTAGTAATCGAATATTGCTGCTCACCTGTCCAAAGGTGTAGCCGGCTCCACGGGGCGAAATGCCCCAGCCGCCCCTGTCATCGGGATCGGACCAGAGCAGATCGCACATGGGTCCCTCGTGGGGCACCTCCTGCAAGCGATCGAGTGCACGTATATGATCCAAGCTATCAATTGACGGACTGAGGCCGCCGTGCAGGCAAAAGATTTGGCCATCGACCAGTGCCGTCAATGGCAGATAGTCGAACAAATCGGTAAAATACTTCCAAACATTCGCATTGCCATATTTTCGCAGGCACTCATCGTAGAAGCCGTAGACCTGTGTGATCTGTCGGGATTCGTGATTGCCGCGCAGGATTGTGATGCGCTCCCGATACCGGACTTTTAGTGAGACGAGCAGTGTGACCGTTTCCACTGAATAATAGCCACGATCCACATAATCGCCCATAAATAAATAATTTGTATCGGGCGATTTGCCGCCTATCCGGAACAGTTCCATCAGATCGTGAAACTGGCCGTGAACGTCGCCGCACACGGTAACGGGACATTTGACCTCCTGCACATTGGACTCCTTCGATAGGATCTCCTTTGCCTGCATGAATTGCAAAAAGAAAAATATGATTATTATCCAAAAGCAATATAAAAAAGTAGGTAAATGAAGAATGCTGATAAGAAATATACAATTCGATTAGAAGTGATGCAATGGAATTTGATATTTGTTTTAGGAACTGAAACTTATTACAAATTATTTTTCATTTCTTCTAGTTTTCATTGAAAATTATTATTAATTATTTACAATAATTGTCGAGGCAATTTAAAAAAAAGAAGAAAATAACATAATTAAAAGCTAAAGTATAAATGCTGATAAGATATATATCCTGTTTAGATATGAGATAATTTGCGAAACTGTTATAAGTTGTGAAGGTCGTCGCTTATGAAATGTTCATAAATATGGGTAAATTATTCTAGAATTTGGATTTTAATTGACCTAAATTCTAAAGCTGCTTTCATTCACAATTACTAAAAATTATTTGCAATTTCTGGCAGCTTTTATTAATTATATCTTCTATAATTGATATCTAATTTCTGCAAGGTTTGATTAAAAATTATACAATCAATCATTTTTTATTTCTGTTAGGAATCACTAAAAAACGCAATAAATTATTTCTAATTTCTGGTGGCTTTCATTAAAAACAATTTACAGTGTAGTGATTGTAAAATAGTAATTATCATTTACATATTTCTATGGGGTTATCGAGAATTGTTGATAAATACAAATTCCATTATTTTAACCTATTAATCATCAGTGCAAATCACAGAGCTAGTGGAAATAAATGTATGTATACGTTTATTATAATATAAACATTTGTTTATAGCATAATTTGTGATAGATAGCTAAACAAGCTTCCGGGTGAAAAACAAGAAATTTATATATATATAAATTTTATTGCCTTGTCGGATTCGCGCGATCAACGTCCGCTTCCGCTAGACAGACCAGCAGACAGAATCTATGTTTATGGCCAATGTAAATTAATTTTGGCAAACATTACGAGGCGACGTCTACCCCCTTGCCCATCCCACACTGCAGCCACCTTAATTGTCTAGAATAGCAAATTGGCGAAGTCGATTTGGGCACACAGAACAAAATATTTGGGTGAAGCAAACATAACCATACTTCTAGCAACAAAGACAGCCAGTCGAAGTAACTGTGAAATCAGCAAATTGAAAATAATTGATATCGATGCGATCGCTTTGGTGTGAATAAATATATCTATCTATCTATCTATACGCGTTAATTTCTTTAATTGAATTCAATATTGTTGGAAAGAAAGAAAAAAAACACACACAATTACCGAACAAGTGTGCGTGAGTTTGTTTGTGTGCGTGTGTATATGTTTCATACATAGATACATATTCTAAGAGCGGACACACACAAACAAACACACGCACACAAACACATAGAGAAAAACATTAAGTAATATTTACTTAGCGTAAGAGGCGAACTTGTGACGCAGAGGGAACAACGGCGCAAGGTTGTTGCGATGTTGTTTTTTTTCAGCACAACTACGCACGATTGCCATTATCATTAACTAAACAAATGCTGAATAATAAAAGTAAAAAAAAAAAATGGAAAAAGCGAAAATAAATTCTCTCCTAGGCAGTGTGCAGGGCATAATTCGATTTGTCGCATTCGCACTGCACGCAACGCCTATTGGCATCCTGCTTGCACGCACAGCACACAGCGCAGCGGCGTTTGGCTGTTGGAATTTACCAATATTCCAATATGGCGACGCCATAGCGCATCATGATTCATGTGCCATAGCCGTTGTTCAAATGAGTGGGAGCGAGAGAAGCCGCTTGTGCCTCAAGCAACGACGACGACGATGATGATGAAAATTATTTTTAAACCCACTTTTTTTTTAGTTAGATGGGGAATAAGGGCGAACTGGCGACTCCTTACCTTATCGCAGAGTGTGCGAACTTGTGTTTCTGTCAATTGATTGCATTCGTTTAGCTGCTCAATCCATTGATCTAGATCTTTTGTTGTTGCTTTATCCTCCATAGCAGTTGTTGGAGGAAAAGTCTCGTCAATCTTTGTCGACTCAATTTTGACGGCTTTTTTTGTTAACGATGGAGGAGGGAAAGGGCGTGTATGTTAGAAAAATTGTGTGCAGTGAGTTGCTAGCTATATGTTGCACTTATTTCTTGAAATTTTGCTCAAAACGCTGAGGCAAAATTTCATTGGCTTTCAATTTTTCTCTTATTTTTTTTGTTCACAAAAGCGACGACGACACGAAGTAAAATACGAAGGAAAGTCTAAAACTCGGAGACGGCTGCTCTATCGTTCACATTGCTATCGATAATACTAAGCGTGCTTCGGATATATATCGTTGCTGATGTCGCTGAAAGCGATGCGATGTATCGCTCAGAATATTAGCGAGCTATCGAGCAAAGTATCGATGTAAATTGCTTGAGCACATAACTATCGATTGACTTATTCTGCACAATGCATTTGTTTCGATTTTGTCATCACAATTAATGCAATTTTTGTATGTGTACGTGAAAGAGAGAACAGGGGTGTAAAATTGATTTTTTGGAACAAAGGCTTATCGGGCGGCCACCACAATGCATTAAGTATTTATTGGCCAACCGCCACACAAACTGAAGCATCACACAGCAAAAAATTTAATCAAGTCATCCTAACAACGAGCAAGAGTCGAATAAATATCACAGTGCAAAAATGGAAACTCTGCTGGGTATCAAGGGTCCTGATTTTGTCATGCTTGCGGCAGACACAACTCACGCTCATTCCGTAATCGTGATGAAAGAAGGTAATTGACGAAATTAATCTGCTGCGCCGGGTTTGCTTAATTTAAATATTTTACATCACTTTCCAGATGAAAACAAGATCCACAAGGTGGCCGATAATTTGTTGATTTCGACAGTTGGCGAGTCTGGAGACACGGAACAGTTCACGGAGTTCATTGCCAAGAATATTGCCCTGTACAAGATGCGCAATGGCTACGATTTGAGCCCCCGTTCAGCGGCGCATTTCACTCGCAAGAATCTGGCGGAAAGTCTGCGGAGCCGAACCCGTTACCAGGTTTCCATGTTTGTCGCCGGGTGAGTTGCAATTTCTGCACCAATCCATTGGTGATTATTAATAGTCAAATATATATTTACTAGTTACGATCCCAATGAGGGACCCGAACTGACCTTTATCGATTATCTGGCGTCGTCGAAGTCATTGAATTATGCCGGTCATGGCTACGGTAGCATGTTCTGCGCCAGCATCTTCGATCGCTATTGGCACCCGAATATCACCCAGGAGGAGGCATACGATATGCTAAAGAAATGCGTACTGGAAATCCAAAAGCGTCTCATTGTCAACTTGAAGAACTTTAGCGTTGCTGTTGTCGATAAAAATGGTGTTCGCCACTTGGACCAAATCAGTGCCAAGAGTTTGGTTGATTATAATGCGGCCGCTTAAATGAAGTATACATTATTTTAATTTTTTGTATGCATTTTAAATGCATCTTTTATGATGAATAAAGCAGAATTAGTAACTTGGATTTTTGGTATGAGATGAGTTTTAATTGGAATTGCATTTATTTTACAGGCGTTAAATTCGCAACATATAACCGGATATTAATTGTCATTCAATCAAATAATTAATCTTAGTCGATAACCAAACGATCGAAATACATAATTGGCATTCACATAGAACGCCGACACGCATGACTCTTGTCAGTTGCAATTAATTTATATTTAACAATGCAATTTAAAAAAATCATGCATAATTTGCCATATATTTATTTTCCATAAAATAAATACTCTAAATCGATAATGCATTCGATAACAAACGATCGAAATAAACAATTGGCATTCACACCGAACGCCGACACGCATTACTTCCCTTATCAGCTGCAATTGATTTACGTTTCACAACGCGATTTTAAATCATAAATAAAAATAGCATAAAAAATGCAAGCACCGCCACCGGAACACTGTCCGGGCATCGAGAGCGAACAGGCTGGCCGTGTGAGCGCCTGTGCCGGCTGTCCCAATCAGAGCATATGCAGTGATCCCACAAAGAAACTGGAGGATCCCGGCAAAGCGCTTGTCACCGCCGCCATGAAGGATGTCAAGCACAAACTGTTGATACTCTCCGGCAAGGGTGGCGTCGGCAAGAGTACAGTGACAACGCTGCTGACACGTTACCTGGCACGCAGTTGTCCGGATAGCAATTTTGGCGTTCTGGACATCGATATCTGTGGACCATCTCAGCCTCGACTGCTGGGCGCACTGGGCGAGAATGTGCATCAGTCGGGCTCGGGTTGGTCACCGGTGGGCATCGATGACAATGTGTGTCTCATGTCCATTGGCTTTCTGCTCAGCTCCGTGGATGATGCGATCATTTGGCGTGGTCCCAAAAAGAACGGCATGATTCGACAATTTCTCAGCGAGGTGGACTGGGGTAATCTTGATCTGTTACTGTTGGACACACCGCCCGGCACATCAGATGAGCATCTGTCGGTATGCACCTATTTGCGGGATGACTCGGCGCCAAAGAATTCGTTGAGTGCCATCATTGTGACGACGCCGCAGGAAGTGGCCTTGTTGGATGTGCGCAAGGAGATCAACTTTTGCAGGAAACAGCGTATACCCATCTTGGGTGTCATCGAGAACATGAGCAGCTTTTGTTGTGGACACTGCGGCAACAGTTCCGACATCTTTCCAGCCAAGACGGGCGGCGCCGCCGCAATGTGTGCCGAGATGGAGGTGCCTCTGCTGGGCTCCCTGCCCCTCGACCCGCGAGTGACACGCGCTTGCGATGCGGGCGAGGATATTACAGCCATGAAGAATGAGACCACCGATGCACTGGCCGCCATTTGCTCCAAGATCATGTCCAGTTTTTAGTTTAAACTATTTTTTTTATTTTTATCTTGAATTGTGCTGTTAATTAACAGGGTGTGCACTGTTATTTAGCGCGTATGTGCTGTTAATCAGCAGGTTATGTTGTACATATAAAGCTAAAATCAGATATTTTCGAATTTTGTTCTGCTGTTTGGCGGGATTGTTAGCAATTTAAAAGTAATGAAGGAAATGTCAAGTTCATATATGATATGGTAGACCGATTTTGTTAATTTGTTAAAATACATTTGATATATTGTGGGGGGAATTTAAGGAATGTACATGTAGTGCAAATATGCGCTATATTTCGAAAAGTTTTGAGGATTTGAAATATTATTTAAAAAGCTGTTTCATGTCTACATTTGATAAGCACATATATATATAATATAGTAGATATATTTTGTATAATGTGTTTATATATATTGGACATATTTTGGGGGATTTGAATACCGTAATTTTTATATTGTATTTTATGTGGAGAGGGAGTTTAAGCAATTTATAAAGCTGCTTCAGATATATGATATGAAGATCATACTAAATTACCAGGTACTACTACTATATGAGATAGTAGACCGATTGCCATAAGTTTTCGAAATATATTGGAGTATTTGTAAGGCATTTAAATGTTAAATACGGAAATCTGTTTCATGTATGAAATGATATGGCATTTACTATATACTACTAGTATATGATGTAGAAGACCGATATTGATAATTTGTTAATATATATTGGTGGTTTTTTATTACTTTATTCTGCTAATTAAAATTTTATACATTGGTTTAAAAATCAAACAGATATCTTCATTTTGTCTCGTTATTCGGAGGGAGAAAGAATTTAAATAAAATCTAGAGCCGTTTCACATATGACTTGATATGTAGATAATACTATATACTAGTAATATATGATATAGTAGACCGATAATGGTCATTTTATTGTATATATTGAAGTAAGTTTCACTATGATAGGTGGCTTCAAAAAGAGCTATTGAAAATAGTATGTAAATAGTACTCCAATTCGCAAGTACTTCTATCAGCAAGGAATCGGGTCTACCTACTATATAGAACCGTTTATTTATGCTTAAGAATATGTGTGTATATACCTTAACAGTTCGGAGACTTTCGCTTCACTTCCATAAAAATTCAAACTCACAAAAATAATGCTAGCATTTTTGAATGCATAATTTAATATAATTTCGTGGGGAAAAAAACATAACTCTAAATTCGTGTAAGAAAAAATAAATGATTGTTTAAGTAGATCAACAATATACGTGATACGTGATGCGACATAAGTTTAGTTAATTTCATTTAACTGTGATTTGTACTGGTTATTAAAGATATTCATTTATATATATATATATTATATGTATGTAAATTTAAATCATTATCATCGATGATTTAGATGGAAAGTGGAAACCACACATCAGCAACAGACAGACACCTCTCATCCTACTCCTAATCCGCCTTGGACATGGCCGTGCTATCCAGTGGAGGAGCAAAGATCAGACGCGACAGTTCCATGTGCTGCGTCAGAAACGCATGAATGTCGCCTTTTAAACAGCCTCCGATCATCATATCTTTCGGCTTTATTGGCGTTTTATCCATCTGGGAAGCCGATGGCAGTAATAGATTTATCGGGTAATTCAGAATGGTGCAGGAATCGGTGCAATCCTTGATCTTGTAGATGCCCACCAGATAGTTGGACAGCTCGAACATGTTCACACGCAGCGACACAATGATGAACTGGGCGTTTTTGGTGCGCTCCTGAAATAGTGACTGCAAAGGTTAATAAAATACAAGCATCACTTAAAAATAAAAAACAAAGTAACAAATATCTAAAATAATTCCCATTTAGTTGGGATCAAAGGCAGAGCAAGCTCTTCTGGGATTAGACCAAAAACATAGGCCAGATTTGGCCCGTGTTTTGAATTCTTTCTTAATTTCCTAACAATATTGGCAGATGAAATCAAAGATGAATCCCTCCAGTTACGTTAAATTTCGCCATCTTTATCTTTACATCTTCTGGAGTGCAGCTTTTGCGACTGAGCTCACACAATTCTCAACTGTATTTTGTGCTTATTACCAAATACCAAGTATTACAAGTACCTTTCGTATCTGGGAGGAGGATTACCCTACCAGAATCCAAGGCAGAATTGACTCGACTATGTCGATCAAGTATAAATATTGCAGATGGCAATCTCAATATAAATCTATCATAATCTTTACCTTAATTTAGTAGTGACAGACAATGGACACTTTGTAGGATATCTCTTTAACTGCAGTCTAAATCGACTCGGCTATTGAACAAATATAGAGTACAGCTACCTGTCCCAATCTTTGCCTTAATTTAGTAATCCTCAATGGATACTTTCTTCAAATCATTAACTTGAGTAGGATAAACCTCAAGACCAATGCTAAATCGATGCTGATTGGGTATAAATATTACAACTTGCAATCTCAACATCGTATAAATACTATCCATATCCATAAATCGATGCTAATCCTTACCTTAATATAGTGACCCACAATGGAGACATTCTTAAAATCCAAAGCGGCATCGATCTCATCCATAAAATACAACGGCGATGGCTTATAATAATGCAGAGCAAACACCAAGGCCAATGAGGAGAGAGTCTTCTCGCCACCGGACAAATTCGAGATGTATTTCCAGCTCTTCTTGGGCGGACGAACAGTGAACTGGACGCCCTCATTAAATGGATCCATGGAGTCAACAAGCTCAAGATCAGCATCACCGCCCTGGGTAATCATGCGATACATTTCCTTCAGTTTGCGTGTGATAATACTGAATCCCTCCATGAATTCGGTGTAGCGACGTCTGCGCACCTCCTCGTACTTGTCGCGCATCTCGTTACGCTTCGAGGTGATGTCCTCGAGAACACGGACGCGATCCAAATAGATAAGACGCTTCTCCGTAAACTCTTGAATGAAACCCAAATTGGGTTTAGTTTTCAGCTGCTCTTCGAGCGATGTTTGCTTATACTGTATTTCAGCAAGATTCAACGCTTCCAGTTCCTCGGGTGTGTGCGTCATCAGTGGTGTCGCTGATTCTGGCTCCGTTTCGCCTGGGATCACGTTGAGCTTCAGCGGCTTCAGTTGCTCCTTCCAGTATGGTATCTCCGCATTTACTTTGTCCACGTTGCTTGCAACCGCTTGCAGATTCGTTTCGAGCTCGAGTCGTTTAATGTTGCGTTCATTTTCCTGTTTGTTTAATGCATCGATTTCCTTTTTCACATCCGACGATTGAGATTTGGCCGTGCCGATGGCTTCTTCTGCTTCGCTGGCCTGTTTCTCCAGCTCATTCTTACGCTCTTGACATTGTTGACGCTCCTCGTTCAGCGCACGCAATTTATCCTCAGCCGTTTTGATATTTTCTTGCAGATTTGCATTGTTGTTCTTGAGACGTTCAATGTTGCGCTCCGCCGTGGACAGCGCCACATTCAGGGAGCGCACATGGCTCGATAGCTTCTCGATTTGTGTGGTGACCTTCTTGAGTCTGGCTTCAACTGGTTTCACTGTATCCGAGCGCAGCACTTCGAATTGATCTTGAATCTCCTTCAGCTTATCGACGACCGACTGCTCTGTTGCCTGGCGATCCGTCAACAGCTGCTGCGTCTCCTCAATGTGCAGCTCCAATTCGCGAACAGCAGCCTCATCCGTGGTGTGGCTGAGCATACGTTGACGCTGTGCTTCGCACTGCTTCAGACTGCTCGCCATTTGTTGGCCATGCGACTTGATGCTGACCGTCAAACGTTTCTGTTCCGTTTCGCTGCGCTGGCGATTCGCCTTCAGCGTTTGAATCTCGTGTTCGAGTCGCCCCTGCTGCTCCTGGCAGTAGCTAATGCGTTGCTGCAACTCATCCGCCTGCACCTGCATCTGCTGCAACGCCTGCTGTGACACCATTGACGTGTCCGCCGATTCGGCGGTCTTTGTGCGCACCTGTGTGCCCATCTTGCCGCGCAACGGTTTATTGCCACCACCGGTCATGGTGCCGGACTGCTCAATGATGTCGCCACGGAGTGTGACGACGCGAAAACGCTGCTGGCCGTAGGCAATGCGTGATCCCTGCTCCAGATCGTTGGCCACCAGTGTGTTCTGCAAGGCCATATAGAAGGCGGTCTTCACGCGCTCATCCTCCACCTGCACCAGATCGTACAGACGCGGCACATTCTCCGGGCTGTTTGGTAGGGAGAAGAAAGGTTTAAATATATTTATATACTGTTCTTGGTTGTGCGCTTTTCATTCTATATTTGTAAAACATCAGATTTACTATTATTATTATTGGGATATCCGCACTGCGACCTACTTGATCAATAAAAAGAACGCCTTACTTCTGTTAGACTCTTTGGGTAAATTTGAAAAAGTAGAACTTTTCTTGGCTCAACTAAGTTTTATAGCTTATCTCAAGTGAGCTCGAACTATTTCTGTTTTCATTTTGTTTGAAAAGTCAACTAAAATTGATTACTCCTACAAATATATATTTTTCTTTATTTATTTATATTCTCTTTTCACTGCCCCAAACTATTGCAAACTTATCTATGCTGTCTACGAATTATTTCAAATCAATGTTCTATTTACGATTTGTCTCTTGAACTGTCTTTTGTTACTGTTGATAATAGAGCTATTTTTTTTATGCTTTATCCAAACTTACGTATCAATGGGATATGATTTGCTCCTAAAATGCTCCATGCGATTTAGTGGTATAAAATTGGCCCGTCCCACATTGTGCTCCTTGAGTGCTTTAATCGCAGCTGTGGCCGTGTCATAATTATCCGTCACAATATTGTCGAGTCGGCTACAGGCGGTGGATATGGCCACATTGTATTTGGCATCAATGCCACCCAAATCCCCGAGACGGCCCAGAATGCCCGGAATTTTGCCCTCCATCTTCATGCGCATCAGAAAGTTGAGGACATTATCATTGGAGCGCTGCGCTTGCATATTTGCCGAGCGCTCATTGATCTGTTGAGATAGTTTATGAATATATAACTTGTAATAGTAATTTAATATATATATATATATATTATTAAATAGGCACCTCTTCGCGCAGCTTGGTGCGCTGAGTGCTCATGTTGTGCTCGTCCTTGGTCAGCTTTTCAATCTCGGCCGTTTTGATGGCAATCTCTTCATCGAGCTGTGGCATATTTTCGTTTAGCTCCTGCAATTTTGTGGTCATCTGCTGTTGGTTCCCTTGGGCCTCCTCGTAGGCGCTCTTTAGTGTCTGATATTTGCGCGTCTCTGTCACTTCCACCTGCTTGAGTATCTTCATCTTCGACTCGTGGACATGCAGCGACTCGCGTGCCTCGTTGGCTGCCTCCTTGTGGCCAATTAGCTCATCGCTGAACTTGAGTCGCTTTTCGGTCAGCGGCGTCGATTTCTCATTGAACAGCGTCAATTGTTTCTCGCGCTCCTCGCTCAGTGTGATTTTCTCCTGCTCGAGGCGTTCCATTTTGTGTTCGCATTCCTTGATTTCCTTTTCGTTTTTGGCCGGCAACTTGTGCAACTCATCAAGTTCCTTTTCATTCTTATCGATTTGCGCTTTATCCTTTTTACGCTGTTTATTTGTGTTCTCCATGGCGCTTTGGACTTCCGTATAGCTGCGATCCGCGCCAACCACCTCCTTCTTGATGGCCTCGCGCTGCTTGATGAGCCCCTCGTAGGCTCTGCAAAATGAATGAAGTGAATGCAAAGGCGATTAGTGACCGAGCCTGCCCGAATAGCAGTTACCCTGGCCTTTGTATTTTATTTGATGCAATTATACACTGCCAATTTGCTGCCCCAACTTCTTAATTCAACTCAGAAATGTTTTGCATATTTGTCACTTTTTTGGAGATAGTTTGAAAACATTCTTATTAAAATTCAAAGAAACTTAAAGCGGCACACATCGATATTTATCAATTAAAATAGAAAAGCTGAATCATGCTTTAATAATGTCAGATGTCGAGATTATTGAAAAAAATAAAACAAATAAACGAGGATCTAAATAAAAACAAATTTAAAATTAAGGCTCATCTATAAAAAACACTACACATCGATATTTATCGCTTAAAAAACAATATATATTGCTTTTACAATATCAGATATCAACCCAGTAAATTTATCCCTTTTCTGAAATGTAAGGAAATCTAGAAAGCAAAGAAGGATCTACATAAAAAATTCAAGGTTTCTAGCTCACATATAACACTTTAGGTGTCTATTTAAATATCATCGATATTTATCGATTTGCGAGAAACTGCAGAAGACGCTAAGAAAACAATTAATAAATAAACGAGACACTATAAAGCGAATTCAAGATTTCTAGCTCACTTTAGGTACTTATTTACAAATAATCGACTCACATCGATATTTATCGATTTGCAATAAATTACACTAAATCTATATTATTTAGTTATTATATATTATAAGACTCACTCAATTTCCTTGCGAATGATGAGCTCCTTTTCGGCCCGTTCCTTCTTGAGGGCATCAGTGCCCTCGTCATGCTTTTGCAACTCCGCCGCGCAAGTCTCGTGCTTCTTGGTTAAGTCATCCAGTAAGTGTTGTTTGATTCTGATGTATTTCTGCGCTATAATATTCATGTTACGCGTATGTTCGTTCTCCATGCGCAAATACTCGACGGCCTCGTTGTACGGTTGCTCCAGATCCTTCATCTCTCGCTCCGCCAACTTGCAGCGATTATGTTTCTCTGTCCTGTCATCCGTCAGTTGATCCACACGCTGATTGATCTGCTGCAGCGGACGAATATAGCGTTGTGTACCAATAATGTCCTCCAGATATTCCAACATGCCCGTCTCATTCTCCCCGACACCCTTCGGCTTCATCATCGATATGGACTCGACCTCGCCCTGCAGAATGAGAAAACGATTGTGCTCCAGATCTACATGATGTTTTTTGAGCAGCTTGGCAACATCCTTCAGCTGCACCCGCTGCTTATCGATCTGATAGAACGATGTGTTATCCGACATGGCAGTGCGACTGACGACAAACTCCGAATTCGGTTGTTTGGTGCAGATGCCATCGGGCTGATCTACGACGAGCTCAAAATGAACGGCAACCGAGCAACTCTTAAGATTGGGAAAATACTTTGAGTTGTGGATGAGCGTGGAGAGTTTCTTGCAGCGTATACGATTCGCCCGGCAGCCAAAGACGAACATCATCGAATCGATGACGTTGCTCTTCCCACTGCCATTTGGACCAATGATTGCCGTGAACGAATGATGAAATGGTCCCAGTGACACTTCGCCCGCATAGCTCTTGAAATTGTAGTTCACAATTTGTTTGATAATTAAGCGGGGGCCGACACTCTCCATCGAGCAGTGTGCGGGCACCGGTGGCGGTATATATATATCACCGATCCGTGTGCCGCCCTCCTCATCATCAAATATTAACGCCTCATCCAAGGCATCAATTGCAGCGGCGTCTTCGTCTTGATGCTGCTGTGCTTTGGTTGTTGGTCGATTCGGGGCGCTGGCACTATTGCTGCGATTGGCGCCGCGTGCTATTGGTGCACCCATGCTGCGTCTCATTGTTTAAACAATTGTAGCATTTATTTAAAAGCCTTAAAATAGTTCGCGTCTCCTGGCGCTAAAATAAAATATGACGCTCAGGCAGAGTTGTATGCGCTCTATCGCCACTCTGGCGGCTAATTTGTGCACTAATCGCTTGCGTGTTTTGAGCGAGTTGGCAGCGCTGTTTGTTAACGTCTCACTTCTTTTGCTGTAATTCAAATACACAATTCAAATTGGATTTGGGATTGGGAAGTTCCTTTTTTGTTTCTTTCTTTCTTTTCAATTTGTCGGCTTATCACAGATCACAAGTTGTAAATTTCAGATTTCTTGCAAAATAAGTTAATAACTGAATTGGTTTTATTTATTTTATTTTTGTATTTGTTGTTGACGAACTGAGTTGTAGTCCTTAGCTAAAGTTATAAGATGTTAATGTAAACGACATTTAAGGAATCTGTAAGCGATAAACGATAAAATTGATCGAGTATGTTAAAAAAAATGTGAGACATTTTTTACATAAAAACTTTCGCATGCCAAAATGGCAAATTATTGATTTATTGCAATTGTAGCGCAAGTAATTTAATTAACAACAGCAAGAAAATGTATCAAATGATAATTTCCCCAAGGCCAGCTGCAGCAAAAGAGAGTAGGAGTAAGAGAGAGAGAGAGAGAGAGCTTTCTCTCAACAGCAACAACAACAACAACAACAACAACAATAATGATAATTCGATATCGCTTCGATATCCGTTCATATTCCACTCTATAAATGGCCTCGTCTGCAGCGCCAACGGCTTCAGTTTGTTTAAAGTCTTCGGCGGCTGCGCATCGACTGCAAAGTTCGTGACCGGCGCGCGTTTTGGTTTTCTTCAGTTTAATTTCGTTTTTATTTTTGCGAAAAATCGTAAACTGGAAATCGCGTCTGAAAAATGTTGGGCCCGGGGGAAAATTCAAATGATGAAACGGGTTTCACAGTCAAGGTCGTCGCTTCCGTTCGACGTCGACGTCGACGCTGCTGCTGCACGCAGCCGAAATCTACAAATCTAACAGTAACTTCTGCTGCTGCTACTGCTGCTGTTGTTGTTGTTGTTGCCATGTTTGTGATTATGTCGTCGGATGCTACAAGCATTGGTAATTTCTCTATTTCCCTCTCGCTCGTTCGCTCACTCAGCTTGTGTTTGACACAAAAAAAAAAAAATATTTACTACCTGACTTTTGATTGGGTGTGCGTGTTGTTGTTGTTGTTGCTGCTGGTTGCGCATTGGGTGTGAAAGTTGTTGATCTGTTTGTTATATAATAAACGACGGGCAGGGGGTGGGCGAGTGGTTGTGGGTATCGTTTACCGCCTGTGCATTGAACCCCAAATGACAATTGCTGAATTTTTCCTGACCCAAGCCAAAAAAAAAAAAATGAGTAACAAGCACAAAAAAATGCCTTTAAATTTTACTTTCTAAATGCTGCAGCTGCCACTTCACACACACACACATACACAAACAAGCTCACACACATCGCATAAGAAATCTTGAGATCGCTTCATGCATTTTACACATTTTATGCGTCTTCGTCGCTGGCTTGCCCAATCGCTGCTCTAGCTATGCCACATCTGTCTGCCCGTCTCTGTGTCTATATTTATGTGTGTATTTTGTGTGCTTGTTGCAAAAAAAAAAAAAAAAAAAACGCAATTGACTTGCTGCCACCAAAAGTTGGCTTACTTGGCACAGGGGCGTAGCAGCGAAAAAAATAATAATAATTCAGCTAGCAAATCTCACTGCCTAATTAATATTTTGAGGAATTTATTTGCATTAATTAATTATAATCGTGTCATATTACACAGCTTTCATAATCACGGAATATATAAATACAAATATTATTCAATTAGTTACATTATTTTTCTTAGCTTATATACAAGAATGATCTTGCATGGACAAATTTGAATAGAATCCTCAAGGTCATAGACGAAAGCCAATCCAAAACAAACACAAAGCGCTCAATTCTAACTGTTTCTGGACAGTTCAAAGAATTGTTAATTTTGGTTTTGAAAATTTCTTGGTCGTTTTTTTTCAACTCCATTAAATAGTTGAAAAATTAAAACGAAAATATGAAATAATTTTTAGAGGTCCATTAAATAGTAATAATAATGTTAAAGCTGAATATCTTTCTTAAATTTGAGTTATAAAAGACAAGATATTCAAGTTATCATACAGCTTTCATAACCGTATAATAAATAAATTCCAAGTCTTCAAAGTAGTTAACTTTAAAAAATGCTTTTTTTTTTGTTCAGATATTTTTGTAAAAGTGTTTAATATAATATTTTGTACTACAACGTTAAAGCTTAAAATGTGAGGAAATATGATCAGATAATCGAGTATTATTAAACCACATTAAAAACAGCAGAATATATAAATAAAAGCATTTCAAATTAGTTTCCTTCAAAAATATGTATTTGTTTGTTGTGTAAACGGCAACATATCATATTAAACCACAATTATAAAGCTGAAAATCTTAGTCAGACTTACCCGTTTAGCTACACAATATAAACTTCCCGGGAAAAAATGCCTTCTTTGAAAATGCTTAAGTCTAGCTTAAACTTTGCATCTTAGCTATATAAGACTAAACCACTTCACCTCGAAAAATATTAATTAACTTAAAAGACAAAATGCCTCCTGTAAAAATATGTTTGTTTATATTTGAGCCTACAATCTTGAGTTTGGAAATCTTGCTTGAATTTGGCAGTTACGCTAAATATGCTGTATATAAATAAACCCCTTTCGCCTCAACTGACAACAAATGCCGGCGTGATCAAATCGCTGGCCAAGATTATTGCCGCAAGAGTTAAACAAACCCCAATTGTGGACGTGAGCGCAGCTGGTTTTTGGGTCAATGTATTAATTAGTTTTTTTTTGCCCGTAATTACTCGACTACGCTACACTACTTACATACATGCTACAAATGTACAGATAGATATATATATATATGAAGCTATCTCACACACAACGACGACCTGCTTTACAGACAATGCCACCAAACCGGAGCGGGTGGCAGGTGTGGTTGCTGCTTCCAATCACAGTCGTTCGAGGCGCTCAACCAGCTCAACAACGGGTGCCGCCTGCATGCAAGATGCACGCTTCTATCGGAATCCAAATCGGGCGGTGCACAAGATTTGGACGAACAGTGAGTGCGCTAAGTATTTCCTGTGCCTGGATGGCGAAGTCTTTGAGTTCAAGTGCTCCGAGGGTCTGCTCTTCGATGTCCTACGTCAGATCTGTGACTTCAAGGCGAATGTGGATAATTGTGACATCAGCGCAGAGACGCCGGCACCGAAACCACTCCTCGAGATGGCCGATTGTGCGGATGAGCAGCAGCTCGGCTGTGCCGATGGCACCTGTCTGCCACAGGATTACTTTTGCGATGGCTCCGTCGACTGCCCCGATGGCTCCGATGAGGGCTGGTGCGATGTGGATCACGATCCTAATGCAGCTGGCGCTTGTGATCCACGCAAGTGTCAGTTGCCCCACTGCTTCTGCTCGAAGGATGGCACACAAATACCGGGCAATCTGTTGGCACAGTCTGTGCCACAAATGATCCTGTTGACCTTCGATGATGCCGTCAATCACGAGAATTGGGAACTGTTCTCCAAGGTGCTGTTCACACCCAATCGACGCAATCCCAATGGTTGTCCCATACGCAGTAGCTTCTATGTCTCCCATCCGTACACCAATTATCAGTATGTGCAGAAACTCTGGAACGATGGCCACGAGATTGCCGTCCATTCAGTTACGTAAGATTGACATGCCTGGCATAAAAGATTGGATTATTATTCATCTACTTCTTCTCATTCGCAGTCATCGTGGGCCGGAGTTGTGGTGGTCCAAGAATGCCACCATTGAGGATTGGTTCGATGAGATGGTTGGTCAGGCGAACATAATCAATAAGTTTGCGGGCGTTCGCATGGATGAGATTCGGGGCATGCGTGTGCCCTTCCTGCGAGTGGGCTGGAACCGGCAGTTCCTGATGATGAAGGAATTTGGCTTTGTCTACGATGCATCGATGGTTGCACCACACTCGAATCCACCCCTCTGGCCCTACACACTAGACTTTAAGATGCCGCACAGTTGTCTGGGCACCAATCAAAATTGCCCGACGCGCAGTTACCCGGGCATCTGGGAGTTGGTCATGAATCAGCTGGAGGCTGGCGCCGGGGAATACAATTGTGGCATGGTCGACAGTTGTCCACCGCATCTGACGGGCGATGATGTCTATCGCATGTTGACCTACAACTTTAAGCGACACTATCTGAGCAATCGGGCGCCATATGGACTCTATTTTCACTCCACGTGGTTCAAGAAAATCGACTATCTGAATGCCTTTCTGGTGAGTGAAAGTAAAGGGATTTAGGGATGGCATCTTAAGTAAATCCTTGCAGAAATTCTTGGATGATATGCAGAAGTTGCCGGATGTGCATTTTGTGACCAATCAGCAGGCCATACAATGGATGCGCCAACCGACGCCCAGCAATCGCCTGCATCAGTTTGAGCCGTGGCGCTGCCCGCCCAAACAGCTGGAGCCGCACGAACTGGTCTGCCCGATGCCCAATGTGTGCAAGGTGCGTAGTCGGGTGCTGCAGGAGGATCGCTTTTTCTACACGTGCATGGAGTGCCCGGCCCAGTATCCCTGGATACGCAACGAATTTGGTCTAGAATAGTCTATTGTTTAGTTTTAAATTGTATTTATAATATATATATATATACTATACATTATCTTCAATTAATGGGACTTTCTATGCAGATGTTGCTTTTTTACCTTAACCTAGCCAATTTACTGCGTTATAAAAGGATTCGCAATGCTTTCGACGCCGTCCTGTGGACAAATCAGGACCAATGCAGTGCCGCGACACACAACCAGGCCGAGACTGCGTGTGGAATCCTCGGTGAGTTTGTAGGGCTCGTCGGAATCCCGCAAATACTCCACGGTGTTATCCAACACTAGATTGAGCAGCGCATCGTAGCCTTTGAGTATTCCAGACGCCTCGCGGCCTCCAGCAAATTTGACGCGTATTTGCTTCTCCAGATATTTGGACAGATCCAAAATGGACTCTTTGCGGCGCTTCTCTTTGCCATCGTTGTTGCCACCTGACTGCAGCGAGGAACGAGCAGTTAAATTACCATTTCACTTTAATAATAAACGTTTAATTTACCTTTTTATCAGCCATTTTGTTAGTTTATTTGCCGGTTTTAGAAAACTGCACACCGCAATGTTTGTCTATCGGTTTTGGTAGCCATCTATCGACTATTTTGACTATCGGTATTGGTAACCATCTATCGACGAAGCTATTCTATCGGTTGTGGTAGCCGTCTATCGATTTTATCGGCAGCTTGTCGTCAGTCGATAATTTTGACAACGATAGTAATTATTTTCGATTGTGCTATCGTTATAAAAAAAGAGTCGCACATTTTTAAATAATTAAATCAATAAGCAGACAATAATATTATGACTAAATATTACAGTTTTACAAAGTTATTGTCGAGAAGTTCGATGTGCTAAACTATCGATATAGTGGCCGACAAACTATTGACATTCTATATATGCATATATCGATAGCGTGTCACCACTAGGGCACACTCCATTTTGTTTTGTCACGATACCGATACCGACACGACGCTCGAAAATTGTTTTTTTTACTCGACAAAAAGTCGAAAATTCTGCTGTTAAACCAAACGCCTTGTCTTTCTCAAGTGTTTAAAGCGCAGTTCATAAAATGGGTCGCAAAAAGAAGAAGGCCTCAAAGCCCTGGTGCTGGTATCCTTTTGTAAAACAAACCGTACAAAAAACTTCTGCAGCCATTGTCGCCGCCTTTATTTTACGTGTGCTAAAATTTGTATCTGCTAACGCACACACACACACGCACAGACAGCCACACACATCCACACACACACATACACACACACACAAAAGGCTGTGTGCATTTTACATAATGTCGAGTGTTGTTGTTTAATTGTCGGCATGGTTAAAAAAAAAACACGTTCCTCAACTTTGATCTTTCCTTAACCCCTAACTAACTTTAGGTACTGTAATCGTGAGTTCGATGATGAGAAAATTCTGGTGCAGCACCAGAAGGCGAAACACTTCAAGTGTCATATATGCCACAAAAAGTTGTACACAGGCCCAGGGCTCTCCATACACTGTATGCAGGTGCACAAGGAGACGGTGGACAAGGTGCCAAATTCGCTGCCCAATCGTTCCAACATCGAGATCGAAATCTTCGGCATGGACGGCATTCCGGCGGAGGATTTGCGGGATCACGAGCGCCAAAAGAATGGCGGCAAATCCGATTCGGATGATGATGAACCGGCCGCCAAGAAGAAAGTTGAATGTGAGCAGCAACAATTAGAAAGAAATTTTCAAAATCTTATTTCTTAAATAACAAAAAATAGGAATTATATTTTTGAAGTCATCTTGAAATGGAAGTTCTTATTTTTGTAGAATTTGTATAAGCTATGAAATGGTGTTCAAAAAATTATTTCATGTTTTATATATCTGTATTCACAAACGATAAACTGTGAACAGTGAAGTCAGATTCGAAGCAGAAACTATAATTTATGATATATATATACAGTTGCAAATTTCTTTTCAGATCCCATGTCTGTGCCGCCACCGATGATGATGCCGCCAAATATGATGCCGCCGCACATGTTGGGCCAATATGGCATGGGCATGATGCAGCATATGCCGCCGTTGCCTCCATATCCGATGCCAATGATGCCACACATGATGCCACCGCGACCTTTATTCCCATCGGCAATGGCAACAACCTCAGCGGCAGCAGCCGCAGCAGCCGTGCATCATCATCAACAGCAGCAGCAACATCAACAGCACCAACAGCAGCAACATGCCGCTGCGATGGCACAGCACAAACCCACGTTTCCGGCTTATAGGTGGGTTGGGAAATCTTTGATTTCAGCGGCGATCACATCAAATTAATATATTTCGTTTGCAGCAATGCCACAATAAGTGCGCCGCCAACCACCAATAATGCTGGCATCGGCGGCGGTGCGGCGTCAAACTCTGCACCCGCCTCTGCACTGGATCCACATACTCAGGGACGACCACCAAATGTGGCTGGGAATAATCCAGCAGCTGGTGGTGTTGGTGGTGCCAATGGCAGCGTTGCCACCGCTCTTACCACAAAGATCATGCATCCGGCAGAGGATGCCAGTTTGGAGGAGTTGCGTGCCCGCCAGCCAAAGTATCAGATGCGACTGGCTGCCGCAAGGGCCGCCAATGCAGCGGCGTTACAAAAGCCACAAAATAACAGCAATAACAGCCCCAGCATCATCAACAGCCACAATAATGTTAGTGCTAATGGCGGTAATAGTGGTGGTGGAGCTGGTGTTGGTGGTGGTGGTGGAGGTGGTAGCAGTGGCAGTGCTGCCTCATCGATGCCATCAACGCCGCCACCGCCTTCACTCTCCGGCATCTCGCCGACATTGACGACGACGACGACGGGCAGCAGTTCTGCTGCTGCTGCTGCGGCGGCCGCGGCCGCTGCGAATGCAATCGCTGTGAGCACGGCGATCTCCAAGGCACAGGAAGTGAGTTCTTATCATAGTTATAGAAACCATAGTCAATATAAATGAAGCAGACGGGCAGACGCACCAAACGACATCACGACACGGACCCCTGTACAAAAAAAGACATGCCACACACACTGCACACACTCACAACAATATACAGTTAAAGCTAGTTGCATACATACGTAAAAAGAAAATATTTACAGATTTAACAATTCAATTCTGAAACGAGACTGTGTCGTGTGTTGAATGCGTTTGTTTCGCATTTTTAAGAATTCCATTTTATATACCACACACGCTGGACATTCTATAGTTTTTTTTCTTCATTTTTTATTCAAAAATTGGCATTACCATTTTTTTTGGTTCAATTATATTTGTAATTTCGATGAACAGCCGACAATGGAACACGGAAAGAAACGAAAAAAAAAAGAAAGAAAACCCAAAACAAACAAACAGAAAAAAAAACAACAAATGATTAAAACTTAAGCATATAGTATGATATATGTCTGTACAACTTTTTTAATTAAACAAACAAATTAATGGCAACAAAACTGAACGGCGGCTTTCAATTTTTATCAAAACGACAAACAAGTCATTACTTAAGTTAAGCAAAAGCGCAAAAGCAAAATGTAATTTAATGATGACGACCTGCAGCTGCTGCATTTCGCATATATATATATATTGCAAAAGATATGGACTGAAAGCTCAGTTCCAAATCTCCAACCAAAATTTGTTTGCTTGCTAAAAAAAAAAGAGAAAAACAAAAAAGAAAAACAACTACCACAACCAATTCTATTTACAGACCGCCGCTTTGGTGGCCGTGGCGCAGGCGCACGCACAGGCAGCACAGGTCGCTCAGGTTCAGGCCGCCCATGTCCAGCATATGCAGGCACAGGTGCAGGCCGCTCAGGTGGCACAAGCCGTTGCTGTCCAGCAACAGCAGCAGCAGCAGGCGCAACACCAACAACAACAGCAGCAGGCGCAACAACAACAGGCACAACACCAACAACAACAACAGCAGGTGCAACAACAACAGCAGGCCAAACAACTGGAGGAACTGAATCGGGCTGTGATGATGCAACGTTTGCAACGTCAACAGGGCAATCCGGGCGCAGCTGCTGCGGCGGCTGCTGCCGCTGGCCTGGGCATGGTAAGTGTTAAACTTGGCCAAGTGCTGCTTGCACAGCGCTCGCCGCTGCCGCCAACAACGACAACATCTCTCTCTTTTCCAACCTTGACTAAAAAGTTATTCTCGATTCTCACAACATCGTTATAAAATATTTATATATATGTATAACGTGTGTAATATTATTTATCCAATCATTCAGAATGTTTTGGGGCTATAGGCGCTAGCATAGCTATAGTCTTTATCTATTCTTTTACTTTTGTGTATTTCCAGTTTAGCGCTTATCACATCATCAGAGTTCACTTCCTCATTCATTATTATAAAGCTCAGACATATTTGCTGCTTAGCAGTCATTCAAAACTATAGTTTCATTAAGTGTTGTATACGTGGGAAAGCTAGGCGACAGAAAATCTCAATAATATATAATTTCTGATTAAATATGCATAAGATAACTGTGTTATAAATTTCTCTCTTGTATAAAAACAATTTCTCTCTCTAACAAAACCTGATAACTCTGTGTTCTATAAATATTTTGCATATTGTACAATAACTTTCCTTAATTTATACAAATTTTGCAATGATTGAAAACTCACCAATTATGTTCGTGGCGTAATTTGATCTATTTTACAAAATCGGTCTGATTTCTATTAAAAGATATGTTTTCTATTTCTTATAAACTTCATATTATCTATTGTATAAAAACTTTTCCTGATTTTTTGTCTTGAAAAAGATAATTTCGTAATTCTTATGGAAATTTTCGAAAATCTTGTAAAATTACTGAAAATATTCTATTCGAACAATTTCTGCGATTTCTATAAATTAAAGTGATTATCTTTAAGTATTTTATTGAACAACTTCCATATATTTGAAGGCAATATAAAGCACTATTTCTATTATCTATTTTGTCAGGCAAAACCAAAGTCATTCGATTATAAAAGTTTTTTTTTACAAATATCTTAAAATAAATTGGAGTTGCTCTTATTTTTGGCGTCTAGTTTTCTTCGTATACAAACCATTGAGGATATTTGGGACTAATTAACATGTACCTTTTAAGTATTCCGCCTCTCCCATATGCATATACATATTAAAAACTAGACCAGCTCTAGCACAGTGATCACCTCTATAAGCATTATTAATTAATCTAAATAAAAAACAACAAACCTAAATCAAAATTTGAAAAGAATCTATTGTTGCAGTAACAAAATTAAAAGTTAACATTACAATTGCAGTGCAATACAGTTGAGTGTTGATAAACAAAATGCCAGTTGCAGGGCCGACAAACAGTTCTATACTACAGTATGTATTTTTGTACACTTCACTTTCCATATTATAAAAAATAAAAAATAATATAAATAACGAGCAAAACAAGAAAGTAGCCCAAAATGCGAATTACGAAAGATAAGTAAATTGAAAAATTCCATTATAATATGATATGTATACATAATACTCGTAAACGTACTCGTACATTACTGTACCTACTATGCAAGTATTACTCGTAGTTGTCTAAGCAAGCTCCTCCTCCCCCCAAAAGCCCCCCGCTCTCCCTCCACACGCAAACATTGCATACTTACATTTTTACATATTTATCCACGTACCTAATCCCAAGAAAAAAAAAAACCAACTACTACCTGATCCTAAAACTGATTCCATCGATTTTGATATACAATATATATAGTGATAAATGGTAATGCAAAGAAAAAGTTCCATAGTAGTACCTACTGCCTTGCAAAGCACATTAACGTTAAACGTCAACGTAAGCGTAACGTAAGCGTTAGCGTAACGTAACGTAATGCAAGCCATGTAAGTACATTTTGTATAATTAATTACTACTACTTAAAATTACTTTGAACTTGTCGTAATGGTTGCTGCGTTGGTTGGTTAATGATTGATTGATTGATTGATTGATTGGTTGGTTGATTGATTAATTCATATCCACACAAAAACTACACACAGCATTGACTACTATATATAATAAATATATATATTTATATGTATATGACTGTTGATATCTCTCAATGAACACACACACACCCACACACACACACTCACACACACACACACACACAAATTCGACACAACATAACAAATCTATTTAATCTAAATGTTTTTTGGATCTGTAAATTGTAATACGTATTATTCTAAACACACACTGTTTTCCTTATCATATTTATGTTACATCCTAAGAGCATACAACTCTACAACTCTTCTCCTCTGTGCATCTCTAACTCCTTCCCATTGTCTCTCGCCTCGCTATACATACCATAAATATATATATATACATCTCATCTCGACTAACACTTAGTTATTACACATAGCTCGAGAGCTGGTACCATCTGCGCTTAAATTATAGTACAACACACAATGTTCCCACTTGGTTTTGGTGGCGTGATTTTCGACTTTTTTTCGAATAATTAGTCTCATTCTAAATGTAAATGCCAATACACACCCCTTCTCTGCTCGCTTCTCTCTAACTGTCCTATAAAAGAGCTGAAAACACTCGATAATTCGATAACCATTATTAATATATTTTCTATATTTCTTTTTGAGATGTTCACTTTAAAAATCAAGTCTGAAAACTATTTTAATCCAAATCGAACCCAAACATCTTTTTTTCTACTCAAAATTAAAGTAGTTGTTTCAAAATATTGATTGGTTATTGATAGTTTTTCAGCTCTATTCAATAAGCACTACTAACAGCATTACACAGCTATACATATGAAACGCCTCATGGCGACCACGCCCACCAACCATACCATAGCTAAGTATACAACATACAACTATTTTGAACTAAAAAACAATAAAAAAAAATATAGTATTGGAACTTGAACTCGACTTACGTTGCCTGCCTGGTTAGTAAACCTTTTTTGAATTTGTTAACTCAAGACAAATATGTATAACTATTATCATTATTATAATTTGTTTCTTAAGTTGCTTATTCGTTATTAAAAAAACAAAAACCAAGAAAATATTAAGAAAATCTTAAGAACTGTTTGCTAAAGTGTTTTAAGGTCGAGATCGTATCGCAACGATCTGTGCCCCCCATCCCTCATCGTCGTCAGTTCAGTTTCCGAATTGTAAGTACGTTTCTTTTTTAACCAAACAATTTAATTTTCTACCATAATATCTACATTTAATTTAAATATATATATATTTATTTATATTCATTTTATTCTTGATAGTTTTGTATATATATAAAAAAAAAAAACATAAAGCAAAAAACAAGTTTGCCACAAAAGAACAGATAAAAGTTGCTCTCTTTATCTGATTCTCTTTCTCTCTCTCTCTGTCTTTTAATATATATATATATATATATATATATATATATATATATATATATATATATATATATATATATATATATATATATATATATATATATATATATATTTATATATATATAGATATATATCTCATTGTAACATTGTAATGCGATGCAAAAGTTTCGACAAGAATACACAAACACATATACATCCACCCACAACAAAACAACAAATAAATATATTATATTCATTTAAAGAATAAGTACGCAAAAACCAACTTATTATTAATATATTCTTAATACAAATAAGAAAAAAAATACATAAAACATAATTAATAACAACTTAGCTAATTTTGTGTACAATGGCTTCGATATATACACACACACACAGACACACACACACACACCATACACACAGTTGTATAAATCATAGCTAACAGAATGCAACTAATACGCTTAATCCTTCCTCTCTTCCATGCTCTTCTTGTTCTCTCGTCGGCTCAGATGCAACTGCCCGGCCACATGCAACTGATGCAGCCGATGCAGCTGCGACCTGGCACCGTTGCCATCGGACCCCATGGCGCTCTCATTGGCGGCAATATGCTGCGCCCCGGCCATATACCAGGCATGCCGGCAGGTCAGTGAATCAATGGAGTTATGTCTAGGAAATCTCTTTACATATTTATATATCGTTTTCTCTGCAGGTTTGATGCCGATGCAAGCGATTGGATTGCCTGGTTTGCCCGCTGGTGCGATGCCAATGCCAGGCATGGGTGTCATGTTGCCGGGTCATCCGAATATGTTGCAGATGATGCAGCCGCGATTTAGATGATGCATACCCGGTGCGCCGGGACTGTTGCAGGCGCCAACGCAGACGCATTCACAGCATGCGCGACAGTTTCAGCGAACGCCGCTGCCGACTGCACTGCATCCGCCGCATCCACATCTGCATTCACATCCGCAGGTGCCACACGCAGCGCAACAGGCATCGCTGATGGGGCTGCCGTTGCCGTTGCTGTTTCACGATTGATTGATTGATTGATTGATTGGAGGAGTAGCGGTTACCACCAACAACAAGAACAACAACAACAGCAAACTACAACAAACAACAACAAGAAAAAGTGCAAAACCGAAAAAGCAATCACAACTCTGCAAGCAAGTTTACATACTCAAAGCTAAGCAATTTCAAAGTTATTTTTCAATGTATAACAGTTTTGAAACACACACACACACACACACACACACTCACATTTTATACACACCCACACACACTCATTATGTATATATATTTATATATATATATATGCGAGTATCTCAATGTTGATTTCTATGCACCTTTAACTTGTTGACCAAAAAATTGATCTTGACTTTCATTCTAATCTTATGTGTTTTGGCTATCTTTTTTGGTTTTTTTTCCCTTATTTTGTTCTTGGTATGTGCACAGTCTTTTTGCCTTCTTGCATAACATAAATACATGCTCCTTAACACAACTATACAACACTGTAAAAGAGTAACAACAACACCATTCTGTGTTCTGTGTGCTAAACGCATCGCTTCTCATCTGGCGCTCTCTTTGCTGGCACGCGGTTCTCTTTGCTGTTCTGTTGCTGTAGCGTCTAGATCTCTCTCTCTCTCTCTCTCTCTCTCTACATTTATCTCTCTATATATATTACTTACTCCCTAGTTATGTAAACTAATAACGTATTTGTATAATACCAATAATACTTAACTAACTAATAATAATACAACAAAAAATCTTTCTTTGTTTACCATTTTTTTCTTTCATTAATTTTTTTATTTTTTATATATATACACAATATATATAAATATATATTTCTGTTTTAGTTTCATTTAGAGCTCTGGGGCACGAACATTAACTACGCCCCGTCCAATATTCTAACCAACAAAAACACAACAACAACAAAACAATAGATACAAAAAAAGAAAAAAAAAAACGAAACACGTATGTACGTTGTCAAACGCTCTAAACTCACTCAATCTCTCTCCTTTTTGCCATGTCTCTATTCTCAGAAAAGAAACGAAACTGTACGCTCTGGGTAAGAATCGGGCAAATATATTGTACCACAACACACATATATATATCTATTGTATTATTGTGCGAATTTTGTATTCAAATGTGCGTAGCTTTTTAGTTTAATAATTGTCCATTTTCAATGCTCCACAACAAATTGTTATAGATATGCTGTTATACAATCTGAATATTCTATATATGTAGCCTATAACTGCATTTATGTACTACTTCTCATGTGCCCCTCCCCCCAGTTCTCCCCCAACACCCAACTCTTTCGCAAACAACAAAAAATGCGTCGTCTTTCATTTACTCGTTACTCGTTATCCTCGTTACTCGCTCGATTTAGAAGCTGACGAAAAAAAAGTACCCGTAAGTTTTCCCAACAAAATTTTTATATGATATTTGTTTTTTTCTTATCGAAAAGATAAAGTCGATGCGTGCAACCCGCAATCAGGTATCTACATCATTTTCTTTTTATTATTATCATACATTACATACTATATATATTTTAAATAATTTCTTTTGTCTTGGTTATGGTATCATACTAAAACAAACAACAAACAACAATAAACTCATCCACATAATTACTAGTTAGACAACGTTTCCCAGTTAAATAATACACCGCACATTGTTAGTAAGTACATTCAAACTTATACTTTTCTATATCAAAAATCTATAGTTAGTTCCTTGTAGCGTCGCTCTTCCATTGGTTCAAAAAAAGATAACCGAAAAACGTAAAGAACTTTTGCTTCCTAGCAACAACCACAAAGTACATTTTAACACAATCAGTCTCAGGCTCGCAGGCCCAATAATCTAATTATATATAGTATATATGTATTTTTAACTAGTACTCTAGCTTATAAGTTGTTCACTCAATTCATTAATTGTTTTGTAGATTGAAGGGTAGTTTTTTGTTTTAGTATATAGAACAAAGAGTTTTTGGCATGATTTTAGGATCTGGTCTCAAACTCAAAAAAAATAATCCTCTTGCGAATCCAGTGTAGCCTAGGCTAGTCAAATCTTAGCACCGAACTAACAAATGCCACACCCACACCCACACCCAAATACACACACACACACACACTAATCCTCGTATGTGTAACTCATCTATCATATATATCAAATTACCTATATACAAATCAAATATTCTATATGTACTGTAACCATATATAGTATAAAAACCATATGCAATGACAAGTGAAAAAAAACTGGCTGGGTAAAAATGATGGTAACACTTGTACCGGTAGCCACCCAGCCAAGTTTAGCGCAAAATTGATGTTGGACTCTCGGGTCTGGCAAATTCGCCGCATCGGTCTACGAATGCCCCTGGGCCCCCGATTCTTCTTCTTCCCCCAGCGCGGGGCCCAGCTGGGTGTTATGCGATGTTAGAACGGCGTGCTTCAGACGAGTGTACCTCAATGCGGGACAGACACAGTTCGTATCTATTATATTGTATTGGTGGCTTAACACACACACAAACACAGACACACACACACACACACGCACAATATAATATACCCATTAACTTCTAGTTAAGTAATACTTGACACTCACAAACACAAACAGCTCCTATGTAAAAATAAACATTTGTCCAAAGCATATTTACATATTTTATGATGGCCGCGTTTTGTAAACGTTTTTCTTTTTAGTAAATAGATAGTTAGTTGATTTTGCATTACACAGTGATTGCTCGGAAACTAAAATGAATAAATAATTTAAACTGTAAATGTAAATTTGAATTTTTTGGTTTCAATTGTTTTTTGTTTTTATTGGAAATATTTCAAGACTACAATTTTGTGGTCCAATATTATTGTTAAATTATTGTATTGAAAATATTGTTTGTAAATTTTACGTTACGTACATTTTTTATTTCAATTGTTATTTATTGAGGTATTTTAAGACAACAATTTTTTTATTGATATTATTGTTAAATTATTATATTGAAAATATTGTTTGTAAATTTTACGTTACGTACATTTTTTATTATAATTGTTATTTATTGAGGTATTTTAAGACAACAATTTTTTTATTGATAGATTTCGACAACTCGAATTAATTGTATTAAATGTTTTAGTTTTCTGGCAATCACTTTTTTTTTGTAAACTCTTTATCTATATATTGGTGACAGTCATACTTCACAAATCTGAACTATATAAATTTATTTTTTCTTTTTGATAACTGTAAACAATGCAAACTATTTATACCATATATACAATAACTAACTGTAAGCTGCACGCGTTGTTTTGAAGCAAGTACAAAAACCGATTAATAGGTGTGTGTTTTTAATTTTTTTTATATATACAATTTATATACATATATATTTGTATGTACGATGAGCCATCAATGTCTGTCCCAGCGCTGGGCGACACGCGAGTAGCTGGACAAGAAAACTGTCTGTCCTCCGTCCAGTTGAAAGCGTGTCACATTAATTTTGCTGAGCGAAAAGTTCCCTGCGTCCCATCTCTCTCCATCTCTCTCTCTCAAATTAATGGAGTATTGTATCGAGTCGAAAGTAGAACTCAATTTGCATGTCCCCCCATATCCTAAACCTCCCCCCCAGGACGCAGGCGATGTGCTGCTGCTGTTTACCCTATAACCCCCAACACTATCTGCCCCGTCAATTTTAGAAAAAAGAAGCACATCACAGTTGCCAAAAGCAACTGTTGGACTTTTCGGTCCTTGTCTTGCGAGTCTAATTACTTGTGTACTCGCTCTATACGCTACACTCTACACTCACTCACTCACTCATTCATGCATTCATTCATTTATTCACACACATACATAGACACCGGAAGGTGTTAAGCATCAAAGGCGCAGATATAAAAAAAAAGAAGAAAAATGTTTGTTTACGTTGTGTTTTAGTGTTAATTGTGACTAAATTTATTTTTCAATTTGCTGTTTCATTGCGAGCCCCTTTTGCAAATTCGTTTCCCCATTTTGAGATATCGATAACGATTTCGATTTCGATAAAAATACGTTAAAGAGTATCGGTGCGGCATACAACAATCAACCAGTCTAGCTTTAACCTTTGCCAAAGATGATTTTTGTGCGCCGCTCCCCCAACTCCTCTTTCGAATTCAAGGAATCGCTATTCTTTATAAACATCCATATATAATAACACATAAATGAATACGGTTTCCTCATGCTTGGATCGTTTTAGTTTTTATTTTTTTGTTGCAATTATTAACTAATGCCTTGAAATATTAAGCGAATTTTTGTATTCTTTTTGACATTGTTTTAAATATTTGCTAATAACAATCGATAAACAATTAATTACACAAATACTTAGCTAATGCAATTAATATTTAGTGCAATGACATAAAATCAAAAAAAAAAAAAAACACAATGTGTATGTTAAAAGTTTTTAATGTTGTAAATGGGTAAAGAAAAAAAAAACAAAAACTACATTTTAGCGTTTGTACACAAAATGTTTCTACCAAAAAAAAAAAACAAAAAAAAGTACTATTAAATTAATAAACACACAACATACTTTAAGCATAATTACAAACAACAACAAGAAGTTATATAAGCAATTGTTTAAATTCTTTTAAACGAAAAAAAACAAAAATCAATCGTATACTGATAATATTTCTAGTTTAATGTTTTGATTGTTCTCTTCTTTTTAAATTAATTTATTGAATTTTAATAAATAAAATATACTATATCGAAACAAATGTTTTATTGGTTCTTTAAACTAAATGATGTGATTGTGTATCTGGAATCAGAATCTGAGTTTTAAATGTCGCTCGGAACGGGTTTGTAGCAAAATGTACAGCTTATTAGAATATTCTGTCATCTGCAATATAACTGAATCTTCATCAGAGTCTAACTATTCGAGAACAATTCACATAGGTAAAAAATCTGCGATGAACACGCTCAACATGGCTGTGAGCAATAGAGAGAACCAGTTCAACAACAAAAAACCCAAAAATCCCAACAAAGCCGTTTGACGCATGGGCTGCTCCATAGCCAAAACGGCGGCAAGTAGGCTGTAACATGATTAAAGCCGATAGGCTTAGCATTTATAAGCAATCGTGTGGGACTAGTTTCAGGGGCTTGTCTGCTGCAGGGCCGATATCTGTATAAAAATATCAAATTAGTTGTAGGAGTACTACGAGAAATTGCAAACAATTAAATTGTAATGGAACTATATTGGTCACAATAATTGAGACACGTGTTGCTGTATGTAAATTTGATGGACTGACTAATTCAAGTTCACTGGAATTCAAAATACGACGCGCACACAGCTTCAGCTTTTAGCATTGCTCGGCATTAGTCGGCTTTGCTCGTGTTGGTATTTTTTGGTTTCTTTTTTCAATTTTGTTGGTAAGCATTTTGAGCTTGACTTTTAGTTTCGTTTTGAGCTTCGGTGCCGTCGGTTGTTTTACTTTAGGATTTCTTGACATCTTGTAGGTGTGTGTGGTTAAGTTACATGTGTTGAAGCTGAAAGCGTTAGCCAAAACTAGTTAAACGATAGTTAAAACGTAATATTCGAACTGCAGTCCAAACAAAAGACTTAAGACACAAACTTGCAGTTGAGTGACAAATGATTGCATAACAGTGGCTGCCACGCCCAAAAAAAAACACATTCACACTGACGCCTTCATTTCAATTGTGGATTGGTTTGGGTTTTTGTCTTGCTCAGGTAGAAAGAGCTGGAAGAGCCAAAAAGACCAACAAAACGTGATAAGTAAAAAGCCGCTGGTGACTAATTGAAGGAGCTTCAAATAAAGATATTACAATTAGTCATCCGGCTTAGCTTAATACGTAGCTAATTTTGAAAATATTAAATATCAGTCATTAAATTTAGCATGCTTTAAAATTATAATACAATTAATTTAAATATTATTTATGGTATCTCAAATACCGCAAAAAAGTGCATTAGTAATTCATCTATTTGAAACTACATGACCAAAAACTTGAATTCTTTCAAGCCTCAAACGAGTATGTGAAGTGATCCGAATCCGTGCGGAAAGCAAAAGCCCAAAAAAACACTCAAACGAATAGGCCATAAAACAAAGCCCGCAAAAATGCTTGTAATAAATTATAAAAAAAGGAATATGTACATATATATATATATATATATATATATATATATTTGTATGTGAAAAACAAACCTGACCAGAATGTGCGGATCATAAGTTAAATAAATATTAGAGATTGTACATGACTTGGGGCACAAGAGCAAGCCTCGTGACTCGAGTGATGAACAGACACACATCACTCACTGTGAGTTTGTTAATGGCCCTGACTGAAGACCTGAGATTTGACCCAATTGTTAAAAATAAATGCAAGTTGTTTTCCGACTTGAACTGACATTTTTAGGTCTGAGTAACTCGAATGGTATAAAAGATATCTTAGACGTAGACCTTATAATAACATCAATTACTTTAAATTAGTAAGTTATATCAGTAAATAGGGGTAAACCAAAGGGCAACTAATTACTCAAAGACAATTATACATATTATGCGAGAGTTTTTAACCGCAGCTCTGACAGCATCTTAGAGTCACTTTTGTCTATTGGTTTTCAAGTTTCGATTTTGGCCACTTAAGCAGCTGCAAGCTGAGAGCGGCAAAAGGCGCCGACAACTTTCAAAATGCAATTTTTTTCGGTTAACCGGAGGCGCGGTTTCAGTTTCGGTTCTCAAGTCGAGTTTGTGACGTTTGTCAAGAGTAATTTGCGTTATTCTGGTTTGGGTTTTATTTACTTTATGGTTAGGCGAAGGTCACCAAACGGAAGCGATTCACAACAACTACCCACTCTTGTCTTAAATCACTTAATCAATTCATGGTCTGTAATTAATTTATTTTTGCAGCTAACGACGAGTTTTATTATGATGACCAGATGGGCTGTGACGGTAGCGCTGCTGCTAATTGTGGGCGTGGCAGCCGGCAAAGACAATTTGCGTGTGGAATATGAATGGCGTGAAATGGATTTCAAATACGATAATCCCGATCAGCGTTGGACGGCCATCGAGCAGGGCGCCTTCAAGCCGACTTCGGTGATACCCTTCGGATTGGAGGTCTATCGCCATCGGTTGTTCGTCACTCTGCCCAGGTGGCGTAGCGGAGTGCCCGCCTCATTGGCCTACCTTGATCTAAATGGTAAGCGCACAAATTGCCATTTTACATGCAATTAAAAGTGAGGTTTGTCTATGCTGAATGCCCAAGAATCGCTCTCAGCAATTGCATTGTCTGCCACGTGGGAAATGTGAGTGCTTTTGACTTGTTATGGTCAGATTGATATCTGATAGATATGCATTCTGTTCGTCTAGACTCTAGACAATACAATACTCTTAGTCTTCAGAAGTGGAATTGTTCATCGCCCACATTTTCGCTCGCTTGCGTAATTAATAAGCTGTTAAACACAACAGAAACACTTGGCAGCCAAATAAACACACTGAAAGTGCTGCGAAAGTATATAAAGGAAAACATGTAGAATGCTGCAGTCGAGTGAACTCGACTACGAAATACCCTCAATCAAGCTGTTAAATATATTCTTGTTTTATTGCCAAATTACACCCAAATGTGAGCAGGTGTGAAAGAGCTCTCATTTCTTACTGCAGTCACAAATGTAAAAGATTAAAAAATATTAAGGAGATGCTTTCTTCTGCTTACAATATTTTCACACAATCATTATACTATTTTTACCCATTTCTAATGGATTCAGTGTATAAATACATGGCTGGTGGATAATGTAAATATTTATGAATGTTTTAGATACGTATTTACGTCCATGTGTTTGCATAGAAAACTAAATATAAATTGCAAATCCATATGCTTGCAGATATGTAAACATTTGGCAGGAAAAATTAATTTTTCTGGCGCATTGTAAAGTTTCGATCTTGTGTAGCTTTAACTCAATTGATTGCGATTTAATTTAAATGAATGTATACCCAAATCCTTCAGATTTATATCCCATTAAAAACTTAATAAGAACATGTTTTTTTTTTAATATTTTAATTGATTGTTTATTGGAAGAACGCACAGAAGTCAGTCTTTTTATTTTCTATGACCTTGGGATTTACTTGCAAATGATACCCTCTTAAGTCACGCTCATGTTTATAGGGTATTACCAGTTGTACGCTAATTGCACTCCGTATATGTGTGAATGCATACCAAAGCTGTTGTTCAGCTGGCAAACTTGCCGTATAAATCAATCTCAATCGATTGAGAATCAGCAGCCAATGCAAATAACCCAAAACAATACATGTCAAATGCACAAACACTTTGTGGATCATTCACCTTGATTTGTCACTAAAGCCAATTAGCGTACTCATTTGTATAAACATCTGTTTTGTTCCCAGACAACTCAACGAAGATGCCCGCGCTGACACCGTTCCCCAGCTGGGTGGCTCACAATCTGAATGATACGGAGCCGGAACTTGTCTCACCTTTCCGGGTGAAGGCCGATCAATGCGGTCGTCTTTGGGTGCTCGATTCGCGTATTTCAGGCGTGCTGGAGCACACAAAACTCTATGGAACTGCTCAATTGCTGGTCTATGATATCCACAATGATGATCTTTTGCGTCGTTACATTCTGCCCGCTGGTCAGAGTAAGCAGAGCTCATTCTTTGCCAACCTGGCTGTGGAGGAAGGCGACTGTGAGAATACGTATGCGTATATGGCAGACTTGGGCAGTCCCGGTCTGGTTGTCTACTCGTGGCGGGATCAGGAATCGTGGCGTGTCCAGCATAATTTCTTCCATCCCGATCCGCTGGCCGGTAATTTTAGCATCAATGGCATTGAGTTCCAGTGGGACGATGGCGTTTATGGATTGGCCTTGTCCAAGCCACAAATGGATGGCTCTGCCACACTCTACTTCCATCCACTAACCTCGACCATGGAGTTCTCCGTGAATACCACCGTTTTGCGGAATAAAACACTTGCGACTTCGGGTGAAATTTTTAGGGAATTCAAGATTTTGGGCTCACGTGGCACGGATGCTCAGGCGGGTGCCCAATGCCTGGACCCGGAGACTGGTGTGCTCTTCTATGCTCTGCCCAATCAGAATGCCTTGGGCTGCTGGCAAACCACAAACAGCTACAGGATGCAGGATCGCGTCTATGCGAGTGATAACATGTTAATCTTTCCCAGCGATGTCAAGGTGGATCATAAGCGTCGCCTTTGGGTGCTCTCCAATCAGCTGCAGAGCTTCATCTACGACGAGCTCTATGGGGGCAGCATCAATTTCCGCATACTCTCTGCCAGCGTGAAAGATGCCATTAAGCAGACATCCTGTGAGCCGCCCAAGAAACTGCCCGAACTAATTAGTAAACTGGGCGAGGTTATCAAAACGAATATTGGTTTTAAGAGTTCGGATTCCAGCTCGACTCCCAGCTCCGGTACCGGTTCCACTTCTGGTTCGGCTGCGTGGTCTTTAAGCTTGTGCGTCCTGCTGCTGGGATCAGCTATCTCCTGGCTACTTTAAGGTCTAGCCTTTTGTACATACAACTCCAATGTAAATGTAGTTTCCTAATTTCTTGAATTTCAATTGAGCTCCATCTGAATTGCTATTAAATCTGAATTTTATTTACATTTAATACCACAAACAAGGAATTCAATTGTATATAAGTATTATTTTTAAGCTAAAATAACTTTCATAAATTTCACGGAAAAATTTTGATTCTTTGATTAAATGTAAGAATAATAATAAAAGACGTTTCACTCACAATTTGTCTACCCTTGCAGAGGGTGTTATAATTTTATAACACATTGAATGAGACGTCACCGACTCCATCAAATATATGTCCGGTCGAATGCATATATTTCCGTCTGCCCATATTCAAATTAGTCCTCAGTTTAAAAGCCAACTTCAGTTTATTATATAACTGAGATAGGAACGATCACTCGTGAAATTAGTTACTAGTTATTTGAACAAATATTTTGACTACTAAATATATATTTTCTTTAACAAGATATCCGTACCAAACTCATCCATTAGACAAATAGTCAAGTAGTTTATAAAAGAAATAAATTGACTCCGGTCTACGAGGATATGTTATATATCTTCTTATTATCTTTAAATTTAAACCAAAAAGTTATACCTTTATGGGTTGAATAATTTTATTTGGATGAATACTACAAGCCATGCCAGCTGGCTGTCTAATATTTGTCCAAGTCCGCCCCTTCCACTGTGTAAACGTTGGTGATGTCCACCGTCTCGTCGGTGGTGTGTGATTCTGTATCCTCTGGACTTTCGGTACTATTGTGCTTCTCATTCTTCAGCTGCAGTCTCCGAATGCAATCGCCGCAGAAGAACAAAGTCAACTGAAAGATTAGTTCAAAATTACTACGGCTGATAAATTGAAATATTTCGAATACTAATTACATGCTCCAAGATGCCAATGATGCCCAGCACTGAGAGACCCAACAGAAAGCCCAAGGAACCACCCACATCAGCTATAAACTGCGTAGTGTCGTAGCTGGGACGCTCTTCAATCATCTGCTGAAACGGAATGACAAATGGAATTTAATATTTATGTTATAAGATATCTTAGGGTATATATATAGCATATATAAGAAAGTGGGAACGTTTTTACTGTTGCCACATGATAAATTTCTATACATTTTTGTTAAATTTGAGAGAAAATATTTATAAAAATGTCTGGTCTCATTGGAAAAACCCCATATAATCGCTATCCTATCTGGAAACTTAGTACAACATTTAACTATATATACCGATATCAGCTTGGTCGTATAATATATATAGAGCAGAGTGCGTGGTTCCGGCTGTAAAAATTCTTTCCGACTTTGTATGTATGTCGTATAAATGCGAGACTCGCAGGGCTGCAGACAATCACACTCGTAGTCATCAACGCTCTCGTATACCCTGTAAAATGTAGTGATATATATTCAGATAACTATGACAACTGAGCAATTGCCTTACATTTTGTAGTTTAGAACGAGATCGCGCATGGACTCATTGTTGTTGCAGGGCTCGTGATTGATATCCGGCATCCAGGGTCCCGAGCAGTTGACCTCATCAGCCAGATCCTGCCAAATGCATATCTCGCCACACTAAATAATTAGCTGGATTTAGTAAAAAAGTATATATACATCAGATTGCTTATACTTTGAGATCACTGTAGCCCTCCTGGCGGGAGCATGACTCCATGCGCGTCTCCACATTCAAGAAGAACTGAGTCTGCAACTTAATCTCGAGCTCCTCGTTGGTGCTCGCAAATACATATTCCACGCGACCCGAACCCTTCATGTTTATCTCTATGGAAAGGGATTATATTTGGTGCTCTATAAACCATAGCTAAAGTAATTCTAACTCACCCGTAAAGTTCTCGCGTTTGTCGTGTATGAAAATGTGCCAACCCACTCCGGCTAGGTAATCCACATCGCTCGTCGATGCTACCATATCGTGTTCCATCATTAAGGAGTAACCCACCGGCTTGGAGACACGATTCATGCTTTTTAAGGGACGCACCGTATAGCAACGACCCATATTAAAGTGCAAGCTGCTATCGATCTCAACATCTGTGAAGTGGAATCCATAATATAGTCTTGCCAAATTTTTGATCCTTAATTTGCTGTTGGCAACATGTATGCAAAAGTTTATCTATCTATTTCAAGTAACACTTACTCTCTTTGCCATCTAATCCGTAGCTGAAAAATGTCTCGTTAAATTCATAGGTACTTCTCTCAAAGAACTCGTCGAGAGGCAGTTCATCATAGGGATAGTTCTGCCAGCAGGTGGCAAATCTGGGATGGGGACAATTGCCACCCGATAGATTCTGCAAGCAACATTATGAAATCAAACACTGTCACATAAGCGAAAATATAGCCACCACAAAATGAATTAAACATTTTGTATGTGTGTTACTCAGAAATGGAAAATATTTCTAAGGCATTTAGAAATTATTTCTAACAATGGCCGTGATTTTTTCGAGTTAGAAACACATCTTGCGTATAATTTTCACTACATGGTAATTTTCACAAAAACTCACTGATAAAACTTCAGCCCGATAGGGTGGTTCTCGACAAAGTGTAATTGCTGGCATTTCAATAGTCTGATTCACATTGTAATAGGAATGCGTCGATATGGGTGGATCCGTAAGCTTGGAGAAGCACTCGTATAGCTGCACAATCACAATGATGCTGCACACGAATAGGACAAGGTAGCGTATAAGTTTCGCAGGATCTCGCAACACCCAGGCTCTCAGCTCGCCCCAGTAGCCCATTTTGAAAAATCGGATATTGAAAATCGGCGGTCGACACGTACGGAAGAGTGAAAAGCAAGTGAAAGTCAATATCTATTCTGCAATATATCCGCAATATATCTTTTGTTTTTGTTTTTGACGGCCTGCACAATTTCACACAGTTGGTCATTGATAAGCTAATATTGATTTATTCGCCATGGCAGAATACCCGATAAGGGATGGTACTCGCAGAGATATAGCAGTTACATAGACAACAACTGCAACTGTGAGTACACAAATCGGCGTATCAAAAACATGTGTAGTAACGCCTGGAATTATGGCCTTCTCTGCGCTTGCCTTTGATACGGGTTAATCACGCTTCACGCGTTTAATTACCAAAACGTATTGTTTATAATTGTTTATGGCTTGAGCGTAAATACACTCGAACATAAAACAGTTGCTTGGCCATATATATACACTCAGAAATAAAGTCGCCCTCAATTTGAGAAATCTAGAGATTTTTTGGTTTTTAATTTCTTAAGAAAAACAGTCCCAAAAATGTGGTATTTTTTTTATATTTTAGAAATATTTTTCTTTTCGAGCAATACATTTGTAAAAAGTAGAAATGCAAAACAGTAGTTTTTTGTAGAAATCCTTTCAGCAACAAGTAATGCAATTTAACCCTTAAAGATTTTTGTGTATGTGAAATCTTAAGTCCCCAGTGCTTAAAAGTACTATTCTTTTTCCGAGTGTACACCTATAGCTATTGGAAATCAGCGCTTTAGTAGACGCTTTATGGTTTTATGTGTTTATTTGCACAATCATTTGGAAACTATTACGACTTTCAATTGTTTTCATATAAGTATACAGCTTTTATACATCGGTCAAGGAGTGCAGAATTTGCAGCCGTCTTCAAGTGAATTTTAATCAAAAATCGTTTTATTTTTTATTTAAATGTAGCACAAGTATTAAGATCAAGACATGGCCGTAGATGCATTGCTTCTCGAATTAGTTGAAGCTTTGACTGAGCGAAAACTGAGTAAAGTTTGTAAAAAGACATGTTTCTAAAGTCAAGTTTGTTGTCGTTTAATCCATATACTGATTCTCATTGCTACGAAGACATTCTTGATTTGAGATTCTCAATCTTAACTTAAATAATTAACAAAAATAAATAGAAAAGATATTCCATTCTGCAATTTTGTTGTCTGTTTATCTTGGCTGTTAGTCATTCACAAATATCTGTCATATAAATTAAATCGCTATCCCATTCCATAGTTTGTTTAAATTTTATATGAAAAGTCCCTATATACATCTGTAGCTTATGTAAATGTGTTAATATTTGTGATATGTGATATACTTATAGATACGATAAGTTATGACACCTTTGCTTCAAAATGTTTTGACCTTAGCTCCTTAAACTGTTCGAAATGCTTTATATACTAAATAGAGCATATGTACCATGTACATATGTATCTAGATAAATGGACAGATAGACAGATAGATAAGTACCTTGAGCTTTGCAGCAAAAACAATTGTGGGAGAAAAAAACAAATGAAAGGCAAAGCTAAACAATGTGTGCGTATCTATCCAGTAGTAGATGAATTCCTCAGTTGTGACGTTAAATCAGAGCAGAGAGAGAAAGAGAAGCATCAGTCGAATCGAGTGCGACCCACTGCTATACAAATATGTATATACATATATATATATATATATATATATATATATTTGTATATACATTATATACTGCACACACTCATACACATGGCACATACACAGTCACAGCCAAAAGGCACAAAACTAATAAACAAAAAGAAACTTGCGACTAAAAATAGACAAATTGAAACATTTTTCGAGATGAGAAAAAATCCAACACAAGACAACAGAAACGGGACGTGAATGTGAACATGGATGCTACACAAGTGAGGTAGGGGCAGGGGGATTGGGGATTGGGGTGTGCTTACTTTTGCAGATACAACATACTGCTACAGATGCGCATGTATCTGTGAGATACATTGACGGACTACAGTGCTTGGTGCTTTGTACCACACGGCGTATGCTTGCTCAGGACACAGCCCGGCTGTATCTGGTATACGTACGTAGTGGTGTCTGTATGTTTGTATGTGTGTATCTAGTAAATTTTAGATATTCGTATAGATATATTTTGAAATAGCCACAGGCACAACGAGATACGTCGAGACTGCACAGCAGCATTTTCATGTGTGTGAAGTTCTTTCTTGCTTCTTCGCAACTAAATAGCTTTTGTTTTAATTTTAGACCAAAGCAGCGGCTATATTAAACGCATATGAATGTTTTTTAGATTTAGTAGGTATGTACAATACATATGTCGTGTGTATATAATCATAGTATATGGCCTCTATATACCTGTTGCCAAGTATCCAACTGTTCTTGCTTACTACTCAGCTTAGCGACATGGCCAGCTTTACTAGTGGTGCCTCATATCTGACCCATATATGTGTGTATATATGTGTATATATATATATATCCGTGCACCCATACCAGATCTGGTATTGAGTTGTGCCTTTCACCTGTGCGCTGTTTTGGAGTATGAAATATGTTTTAAAAATACTTTTAGCTTGTCGTTAATAAATTTTGTGAAACATTTTTACAATCTACATGATGATATTCCTGTACACACATGTGTGTATATATAGCTAGATATATATGAAAGTACATATACGCTACACTGAGTCATTTTAGTGCCTGTCTATAGTATTTCGCATATGATTAATCAATCGAGACCAGTGGCGTCGATCAGAAGGGGCCGTAATAAGTGTTTAACTTGATGGGAGGGTTTTAACGAGCCACTGACTTACATTTAGAAACATTTTCATTTTGCATTTCGCTGATCATTAATAAAAGTCTGGGCCGTCTGCATTAATTTCTACACTCGAAGCATTGATTATTGCATTTGAATGCACTTGAGTTATGTATATATATATACATATATATGGATGTGTGTGTATGCGTAAATCTTATTGGTCGAATTGCTTGGCCGAGTGCAGTCAATTTAATTGGGTGACAAATGCTTACCGAAATAATTTGGATGCTCCACACATCAATGACTAAGTCGAAATGATTCGGTTTTATTGGCTAATTAACAAACAATCTATATGCAATATGGAACTATTTGTTTTCATATACTACGCGTGTGCGATTCTCAATTGAGCCAAGGCAATTAATCAATATATTACCACACACATAAATATGCAAGCTTTAATTTCATAGAAATTTTCTGCATTTAAAAAACTATCAAACATATTTTTGCAATCAGCAAACAAAAAATTCAGTCAGACAATTATTAAAAGCGTAAGTTTATTTTTAAAATGTTCACGATTTTTGGTTATTTATATAAAATTTAATTAAAAATTCAAATTAACAAATTAAAACGATTATGATTTCAGACTAATTGTATTTTGAAATAAATTAAATGCAATACAATATTTAATTATTATAACTTTTCTGCTCCCTGATTCTGGCATTAATTTAATCATTTTTGTCGTGTGAAGGGTTTATTTGTCTTTCGAGCTCAGGACATGTTTCCCTAAGATAGGATCCTGTGAAGAGATCGTTGAGTATTCTAAGTCAGGTCTTCCCCTATAAATTACATACTTAAGATGCTTCTGAGTCTTACTACCTAAAAGATATTTAGTCCGTCTTAGACTTGCCCTGTTAATTTGTAGTAGATGTCTTCCCCATTTCTTAGTTGTCTTGCTTTTGTTTTAAAAATATTTAAAATAATATAAAAAAATTAAAAATAGTTTGAGTCCTTTCCTACTTACAATAGTTTACAGCCTTGTATTGTATTGTGCTATTGTGTGTTACTGCATCAAAATGAGTTTAACAGAACCATCAATCATATTTAACTGGTTCATTGCCAAATGTGTTCAACAAGGCAAAACAGCTGTTGGACTCATTAATGAGTGACAGTTGCAAAGAGAACATATTTGGGGTATTCAGTTTTAAGTGGATTACTACAGCCCCTGAATGCCAAGGCATGCAGAATAATACAAGATATGCTATTCAGATATGTCCAATCTCATGTCATCTTGGCCAGATCTAAACTTACATAATGCAGTGCCGTAATTCAGGAAGTATTCATTCAGTTGCCATGCTTCGGCGATATTTACGACAGCTGAGGAGCAACGGGTTCGGCTACCTGGTAACGAAGCCACAAAATCGGTTCGATGTGGCCATTAAAGTGGGGCAGGGAGTGAGGTAGGAATTGTGGTTGCACATGGGAGGCGCACGAGAGATGCAGTTGCGGCCGAGTGCGCGACGTTGACCGACGACAGACATCGGGCCTGACGATGGATATTTATATATCGACAATTTGGACAAGTTCCAATACATTTAGAGACGAAGAAGTTATCTATAGACTATGCATGTATTTTGGTCACGGTTGCCGTTTCGCAAAATTATTTTCTGCACCAATTGCTGAATCAACTTTCTAGAATGACAACTCAAGCCGGCGTTACTTATACAAACTGACGAATATAAACTGACTAATGTACTGTATTATATTTAATTTTATACTAAGCAAACTTATTGTCTAAAACTTGTATCTGACGATTCTTACGTACTATATTTTAATTTATTTTATGCAAAGCTTACTTTTAGGCTAAAATTTTAAGCTAACCCATATTAAATAGTAATAGCAGGTAAGGCGCTCTCCTTTCCTAAAAGAAGTTTACAAATGTACATTGCCAAGGTATTTACAATCTAATATACCATATTTAATATACTTAATTGCCTTTTTTTAGGTTAGTAAATATTTACTATATGTTTACAGATTTGTACTTTTAATGTAATTACAATTTAATATTTCATACTTTATTAACTATGTTGCTTTGTTTAAGAAGTCAAAGTTTCATTTTAATATGATGGATTGATTTAATTTAACTAATAAGACAATATAATTAATAAGATAATAAATTTATTTTTTTTACTTCAAAATAATAATTTGTTGCAATCAAGTATTAAACATTTAATAATAAAAAAAAATATTCATAATATTATTGTCAAGAACTCTACTCTCACAACCGACATTAAATACGTTTAAAAAAAAATAAAAACAATCACTTAAAGTCCGATCTTATTTACAGTTATCAAAGTTATTGTTCTATTATTGTTTTTGGCATACACTGCAATTTTTGCAGGCATTTGATGGATGTGCTCTAACATCAGTCGAAAATAGCCCCATTGCTTGCAATAATTGTTGCTGCCACTCGTATGTGTGTACATATGTGCACCTAACCGCCACCTCACCCCTCCCCATCCATTTGTTTATAGCGCATGCCAAACATCTTGACACTAAAATGCAAAAATTGCTTTGCGTCAATGACTCAAAACCGAAAATGTTCTCTCATTTGCACAATGGGCTGAACAACAAAACCAAAAAAATAAAAAATAAAAAAATAGAATCAAGAAACAACAAACAACAAAAACAATTGGACACAAGCGACAATCCATTTTGTTCTTGATGATCTGTTTTCCTCGAAGCAGTAATCGAGAATTCGAATATTGGGTAAATTATTTGGGATGGTACACTGGCAACAGAGACACTCATTATTTATGTCATCTTAAATGTTAAAAAAAAAATACATTTATTTCATATAGCTGTTATTAGTATTAAGACATATACTCTGTACAGTGGTTGATTGAAAATTAAATCGCATTGGTTTCAGAAGTAGTTTTATTTAACATTTGTTTAATTTTAATTTTTGTTTATTTAATACATTTCTTTTTGAATATGTATATATGCATTTATTAGTTCTTCCATTAAATTAATGACTGATTGCTTCGTGTTTTATGCTTCGAAACGCCACAGCAAGTCTGAAAAATAGTTTAGATTTGTTCGATTTCGTCGAATTTCTAGAAAGTTCTTATACCTGAAGTTAACAAGCCCCGATAAACCACAGTGCCTACCTAACAATAATTATTTTGAATTTATGGACTCTTAAGCCTATACCCTGCAAGAGCTTGTGTCAAAACACATAAAATATTCTCTCAAACGTGAAGATTATCGTTCTGATTTCAAATATGTGCAAAATTTATTTCAAATTGTGTTGATGTTGGCAATCTACGAGTTATTGTTCTTGCTATTGTTATTGTTGTGTTTGCTATTCTTTTTCCTCTTTGTTTGATTTGTTGTTGGGGAAAATTGCGTAAAATTATTTCTGACAATGTCGCAGATTGTGTTTCAACAAGAAGAACCACAGAAGAAGCTACAGCGCATTCAAAAAAAAATAAATATATATATATATATTTGAAAAATAAAGAGAAATTATGATCATTTTATCTTATGTGCGAAAAGACCAAGCATCAGCACATTATGTGGCGGACCATAGAATATGTTGATTTGAATATATATTTTTTGTTGGGTTCTATTTGAACGCTTTTGGTCTATAAAGTTTCATGTAGATTCCATTAAAGAGGCGTTGGCGTTTGAAAACACATCAGAGGCGTCCTCGACGAGGGGGCATTTTCTGATCTTATGAAGAGCAGCCAGCTATTACACATACACTCACTTACACACACACACACACACACACACACACACGCACACACACAAACACACAGAAAGACTTTCAGGCACGTTGTGGCGAAAGCGAATCAAAATTTATAACTATAAATAAGCCAGAAAATCTAAAAATTTGAAATTTGTTTGTCTTGCTTGGTATTTTCCTTATTTTTTTTTTTTTTAATTTTATTTTAATATTCAAATCATTTATGAAAAGTATTTTCGCTGTGGGCGATCTAAGAAATCTCTCACATTTTGTGTGTGGAAAGGACCCGCATTCTTATGAATGCTGTCGACCAGGGCAGATCAACTAAAGTCGACTAAACTGTAGCAGACGCTGTCGACTGCGAGTATTGTCTGTCAGATGCATTCAATTTAGCATTGAAAAAAATGCATTGCATTGCGCTGAAGGACGCCGACAACATTTATTTGATTTGGCACTTCTCAGTATCTATTTTATCTACTTAGTATCTGCTAATGTTTCTGCATCTGTATCGGTATCTGTATCTGTATCTGTATCTGCAAGTGGCTGCTGGCGTCTGCGGCCATTTGCGTTTTGCTGTGTGCGTTATTTTGAAGTTCACACAAGAATTTTTGATTTTTTTTTGTTCGCGTTTTGTAAAAATGCCAGCATCCAACTGACGCCAAATGACAAATACTTTGTAGACGATCCTCACGTTCGATAATATCTCATAAGAAAGACGCATATAACTTTTCTATCAAATGAACGCAGATATTTTATCCATCATAAATCATTTCATTGATGATTGGAACAGCTGATCAATCATTTAAAATCCATTGTATCTGTATATATATATATATATGTATACCCACAGCTAACCGATACGATCTGGCTAGATTTTAACGCCCCCGAACCGGTGGCAGATCAAATTGGCATTGAGGTGACCAGAAAAGAATAGAATAAAACAAATACCGAAAAATGATCACTGACTAAAAAAAAAGAAGAAAAACCAAGAAAACAAATCAAATTGAATATGTAGAGGAAAATGGTGTGTGAGTGTGTGAAATAAGCAAAAGCTTTGGAAAGGGTGGGTGGCAGAGAAAGGTGAGAGGGAGCCAGACAGCAAGAGGGCCAGAGCGTAATACAAACAACAACAACGACAACAACAAATGAGCAAGGATTTTTTACAAATGCAAAATTTGTCATTGAATTGAATTCCACGTACACACACACACACACACAAAAAAACACTTACCGTGTGTGTGTGTGGGAGCGAACGTGCTCACGCAATCGCTGAAAAGCTTTCACAGACTCTCTCGCGCTCTCTCGATCCTGGTGGCTGGTGTGCGGCGATTGCATCATAGCCCCACTCACTAACACCACCAAGCAGACAAAAACAGAGACGCACACTTGTCCACTTGCTGCAGCAACAACAACAACAATGACAACAACAAACACTATCGGCAAGGGGCCGATAGACCGAAAAAGGGAGCAAGAAAAACCGAGACGTGGCACAAACCGTCAAATAGCTGGCAACTCACGCACACTCACACACACACAGAAGAACAGACGCACACACACATAGAAATAGAAACTTGGAAGATGTTCGGTTACGAGAGCTTTTCGCTTTTTTCACGATTGTGCGGCACAGATTATGGGGGTATCAAATTGCCACGTATAAAAGGCAAGTTTACCGGTTGCACGGTTCAGAACGGCTTTCGAGCGCGTAAGTGCAACACCTTTGATGTGCGATCTTTAATTTTTTGGATATATCCCAAGCGGCAGCAATATCATCAGCAGCATCAGCAGCATCAGCAGCAGTGCAAAAGAGACAGCCCCAAAATTTGACCTTTTTGCTGAGACAATCAAAAAAAAAAAGAAAGAAAGAAACATTTTTTCAAAAAGCAGCAAAGAAACATTCACCCATATTAAAGTGTGTGTGTGTCTGTGTGTGTGTGCATTTGTGTGTGTTTCTACATTTGTATTGCTTATCCTGTCCAAGGATCTTAGCCAAAGATAAAAAAAAAAACAATAAATACAAAACTATTCGCATATAAATCGGTAAAAGTGCTACTTGAAAGTGATTTAAGGAATACACTTGTCGACTCTGGATTAATAACAACAACTACGATAGGAAACGCCTTTAACTGGATTATAATTAACTCATTGCCAATACGAAAAGATTTCGCATATTACTTTCACTGACCAACGAACGTGGCAGCTATCGTTTCGATACCAATTCCAATTCAGTTTCACACATAATCAGCATCTTGTGTAATACATCGAGCCATAGAACGCCTCGAAAACGACTACGCCCCTTTCGCACAATCAGTGACCATAACCATGTCAATATCAATTGAAGGATGCCCAACTTATTGCAACAGTCAATAAATTTTCTGCAATCACATAATCTATGAAAAAAATATATAACACTTTATATTTTGATAACTATTGAACTGCAATTCGATTTTTTCAAAAGTTTTTTTTTATTTTTATTACAATTATTATTACATAGTAATATCGTACGAAGAGAAAAAAAAAACTTTTTTTCATTACTCGCTTATTCGAATTGTGTTATTTTGCAATCAATCCTATGTGTAGAAAGAGATAGCATGCCTTGACCATTACTTGATCGAAATTCGAAAAGAACCATAGAGGGCAAAAACAGTATTTCGTATTACTATTCGATGACTCCCTCCATACATGAATACCTGTGATTTCTCAATATGCGTGCACAAAAAAGAGCACAGACTTCTCGATGTCCACACATAGATATGTGTATATATATATGTGTATATATTTCTATGTATGCAGATGAGCGAAATATTTCGAATATGTTTTAAAAATAACCATAGACGTTGTTAGAAAGAGAGCGATATAAAAACAACATACATCTATGTATTAGAAACGGCATGCGGCAGTCAGTGTAGGAAAAGCGAAAAAAAGCTTCACATCAACCCAATACCCCATCCAATACATATACATATATATTTATATATATATATATATATATATATATATATATGTATATATATGCTCTCTTTTATATATATGCTATGTACGTGTGTTTGGTTTCGAAATAATTTCGAGAATTTTAAAAATAACGCATTCGTTGAAAGTTCGCTTAGTGTCCGTTTTAGATATATATGTACACGTATATATATATATATATATATATATGTTTTTTTCATTTCTCTCGACCGATTTCGTTTTGCCGATTTTCGAAAAATATATGTACGTAAATATCGCAACGCTTGAGAAGCGTGTCAAATGCGATCATTGCGATTTAGCAACTCGTGTGTTTTAGAACATACGCTCGAAAACAAGTTTTTGAAAGCGTGGGAAATTCGAAAACGCGATCCAGTGAGTGAAATTAGTCGAATTTTATAAAATAACGATAGAGCGGTTTAATCTATAATTTATCGGCGAAATAATCGTAATCGTTTACGTAATACAAATTACCTCGCCTAAAAACATAAAAATATATAATACAGATATATATATATATATATATATATCTATATAAAGTGACTGAAAAAACGAAATTACGTAATAATAGCAACGCCCCACATAGAGCACACACACATATATATAATATATGTCTATATATATGTAGTATATACGCAAGATCTATATGTACGGTTATATGGCACTGATCTATATTTAGGCGACAACCCACACAAGTCAATTGCTGTTGTTCATGTTGATGTTGTTCCTGCTGACTCTGTTTATACGTAGCAACATCAAAAACAGCAACAGCAACAGAAACAGCAACAACAACAAGGCCTAATTAATTAACTGAAACGGGGTGGTGCTCGAAAAGCTCAAATCCGAAACAACGAAATATCCGGTTACGAAATTCTTTGGAAATATTGAAACACATATGCACATATTTGGTTAGAAAACTGTGCAAGAAATATTTTGGAAAGAAATAAATAAAATAAATAAACACACACAAATACAAGCAAATAGTCTCGACTGCTGCTGTGATTGTTGCCTATAAAAATGGGTCAAAAGCATAAAATAAACAAATTGGGAATATCCAAAAAAATAAAGAAGAAATCAATAGAAAAATTTAGTGGCGTCGAGCAATTGATTTAATTATTTATTTTTATTTTATTTACAGGGAAGTTTTGGGCTCACGACGCGATTAACACAAGAATTTTAAAAAGTCCCATTTATAATTTGTCGAGTTTTTAAGTTTAAAAGCGAAATTTAATCAAGATGCCGAAGCCAGCCGCTAGCCAGGAGGATGAGGATCCCACCCCATACCTGTTCGTGTCTTTGGAGCAGAGACGTATCGATCAGTCGAAACCCTATGACTCCAAGAAGAACTGCTGGGTTCCCGACGAGAAGGAGGGTTTCCTCATTGGTGATATCAAGGCCACCAAGGGAGATATCGTCTCCGTCGGTCTGCCTGGTGGAGAGGTAATGCAGCGATGCTCAAACACCTACAACCCTATATACAACAACAAATATAGCACACGTTTTAAATACCCTAATGGTTCAATTAAAGTTAATCCCATTAACTGACATTTGGTGAATGATTTTTGGTACTACAAAATGACTTGAACAAATGTCCAGTTAGCGTGAAGACTTTGTGAACCGAGAGGACTTTCGAAACTTGTGAGCTATGCTCAGTGTAAAAAATATACTTCATGTAGCTATACTCCACACATGATCTAGGTAAAAGATTTCAAATCCGATAAGGTGGAGAAAGTGAATCCACCAAAATTCGAAAAACTAGAAGATATGGCTGACATGACCGTGCTGAACACACCTTGCGTGCTGCACAATCTGCGCCAGCGTTACTATGCTAAGCTTATCTACGTAAGTGTCAACATCCAGAAACTCACTAATATATGGGTTCTCTTCTTCTCGGTCTCTTTTCTCAAATCGAAAACCAAAACCAAAACCAAAACTGAACTGCTAACCACGCCTAACCAACAACAACAACAACTATATAAATAAAAAACAATACGACAAATGGGTTACGACGAAAATGAAATGAAAAAAAAAAACAAAATACGGGTTGACAACTTGACATTAAATAGACGAAAGACTTCAAGAAAGATCTACTGTCGCAGGTGAACCCACCGAAATACGAAAAAGCTGAGGATATGTCTAACTTGACATACCTTAACGATGCCTCTGTGCTCCATAACTTGAGGCAGAGATACTACAACAAGCTCATCTATGTAAGTAATTGCCGTACCGGTATGGCAATAGTATTAAAGCCCCCAGCCGTTCTATGTTTCTAAACCGCTTACAAAAATCACAACAAAAAAAAAAAACAAACACATTTATATTCAAAATTCAAGCTAAAAGCAGTCGATTCGAATTACATTTTTAAAATGCTTTCAAAAATATATCTAATTAATTTTTTCGGTAGTTCCGCTAAAACTTGAGCTTTGCATACCCATAAACTCCTTACTTTTGGTCGCTCAAATCTAAACAAATTCCATCATTACATCCAGCTATTAAAACGGATATTTAACTACAGCTAACAATACCCACAACTTGTGACTTGTACGCATTAATTGAGCTTCTACTAACCACAACCATTTAGCCGTCCAGTCAGATGAACCCTTCACTGGAAAGAAATCGGTTCAACACACACACTTTACACACCACACACAAAACCACAAAACGCCAAGGATGCTGAGCTTGGATGAAACCTTACAGATCATCATCATCATTTCCCACTCCAACAAAACAAAAACACAAAAAACAAAATACTTTAAACAAGTATCCCAAATTCCAAATATTGTAGTTAGTTACCACAACAAAAAAACGAACACCAAAAACTGGTTGACCCAACAATGAAACAAACATAAAAAAAAAACAATAAAAATAAACCCAAACAGACATGAAAAACAAAAACTGTTACTAAACTGTCTACGGGACGGCTCTAAAACATGACTTTGTGCCGCTGAAAATGCTGATAAACAGCTTCCGGCTGGGTCTCGAAAGGAATACCCCAAATGTTTTAGAGACGTTACCCCCACAAAGAAACTAACTAATCTGTAAAAACTAACGACTAAAAAATGCAAAAAAACATTTTTATTAATTTGTAATTTATTCCATCTACAATGATGGCAAACAAAAACAGACCTACTCTGGTCTTTTCTGCGTTGCCATCAATCCTTATAAGCGCTACCCCGTCTATACCAACCGTTGCGCTAAGATGTACCGTGGTAAGCGCCGTAATGAAGTGCCACCCCATATTTTTGCCATTTCTGACGGTGCCTACGTCGACATGTTGACCAACCACGTGAATCAATCTATGTTGATTACCGGTGAGTCTGGTGCTGGTAAGACTGAGAACACGAAGAAGGTCATTGCGTACTTCGCCACTGTTGGCGCTTCGACCAAGAAGGATGAATCGCAGAAGAACAAGGGTTCCCTTGAAGATCAGGTTGTGCAAACCAATCCTGTGCTTGAGGCCTTCGGTAACGCCAAGACCGTGCGTAACGATAACTCCTCTCGTTTCGTAAGTAACACTTAATCAACAAACAATCCAAAGAAAAATCATTATTAACAAATGATCTACTTGAACAGGGTAAATTCATCCGTATTCATTTCGGTCCTACTGGTAAACTGGCTGGTGCTGATATTGAGACCTGTAAGTTAGCAAATAGCAAATCTATTTAATATACTCTTGTACTATATTTTGCTCTCTCTCTCTCTTTTTTCTCTTCTCTCAGATCTGTTGGAGAAGGCTCGTGTCATCTCTCAGCAGTCGCTGGAGCGTTCCTACCACATCTTCTACCAGATCATGTCTGGTGCTGTTGCTGGTGTTAAAGGTATAAGTCCATTAGCATTGTCGTCTATCTCATCCATCACCCATCTCTTTCTCTCTCTCTCTCTCTCTCTCTCTCTCTCTCTGTATCTCTCTTTGTCTGATGAGCAAGAGTTTATCTCTTGTCTCTCATATATGAAATATCTTTCAGTACTCTTGGCAGTGGTTTAGGTTCAACAATTGAACACAATCACACACGTACACATATATCCACTTATACATATATACACACAAACACACACACACACACACACACACACACACATATACAAAAGGCTTTCACACACACTATATGATTTATTTATTTTCTTCACACAATTTCCGATGAATCTGTTTAGAAATCTGTGGTTTGAGCGATAACATCTACGATTACCACATTGTCTCCCAGGGCAAGGTTACTGTGCCCAGTATCGATGATAATGAGGAAATGAACCTCACAGATGTAATTGTCCCACATATTAGATACAAAACGTTTTTCATTAATTGTTTTTATTGTATTTGGTTACATTTACTACTCGACTTTCGTAATATCTTAATTGAGTAATTATTTGGTTAACTCTATAATCAATTTTTTATTTGCTAGCTTCTAGCGTATCGTAATCGTTATCGCTAACGCTATCGTTATCGTTATCGTATACTCGTATATCGTAGCGTTTACGTAGGCCACACAAAACACACTCGTCTATCGCTTTAAATGGCTAGCTGTAGCCGACATCTATTCCAAATTGCCAACACAAACCATCCCAAAATACGGATTATTGGAATATGTTGAAGGCTTTTTAATAGAATGACAAGCGTGCCTCCATTCAAATACCAAAACAATATACCCCGTCCCCATCCCCCCCACGCCCCCCTTCAGTCATCCTTCCTTTTAACCCATACCATACCCAAAGATAATAATACAAACCAAACATATATTGCCATTCCATATATTAAATATCAACTTCTCTACCCCCTTACATATATGTACACCTCAATATCGTGAACCATTGTTCGATCATCCGATATATATATTTAGAATATTGCCTACTATCGAACAACATTCATGATTATCGTATCGTATCACAAGGCAAAACAAGAATACCAAGTGTTAACGATGCCGAAGAATGGGTCGCTGTGGATGTAAGGCCATACAGAACATGGTTACTTATTATGCATATGCTCACCATATCTTACATTTCAGTGTCCTAACTCAATGTTAACTTACCTAAACTCCGAGCATAATAAGCTCATCTATTTTTCTGTTGTATCTGTCTGTCGTATCTTCAATGTTGTGCATTGTCTAAACATTTCAAATCCTTCTACTCTACAAATTCTGTATACATATATACTCTACAAGTTCTATTTACATGTATTTACCTGTCACAACGTCAAATTCATAACGCTTCACAGCAAAACGCAATTCAAGCTACTTGCAAAACTAAACCCTAAACCTAACCCTAAACCGAAGTAATTTAAATCTAAAACAATAATTTAGTTAGCTTCAATCTATAATGGTAGGTAGAAGTTGAGTGTTAGGGTAATATACTCATTGTACCCAAAATCTATATACACATATGCATATGAAGTGTGGAGTTTGTTTGAAAAATTGAAACTGAACTTAATGCTACACTCCAATACAATAAATAGAGATGGTATTTCTTACCCAACATATTGGTGATTATCCTGGCATTTGTCAGGGTAAAACACGGATACCCGGTGTCAACGATGGTGAAGAATTTGAGTTAACCGATGTAAGTTGTGTTGCCGGCGACGCAGTACACCCCATACACCCCGTCCAAATCAGATCTATTGTATAATATTTAAATATCTCTTGATTTTCTATCTTCTATGTACTACACCACAATTTGAAGTTGTTATCCGAAACAAATTAAAATCAATCTGTATAATATAGTCGTAGTTATCAAATTTTGTATATAGTATTTATAAAAATTTTTTTGTTTAGTGTGCTAATTTTCAAGTGTTATTCCGGAATTACTTTGAGTTATTCTGCGCTTTCTCTCTATCTCTTTCTCTCTTTATCTCTCTCTCTCTCTCTTTCTCTCTCTCTCTGACTTTCTTTTATATATTCTCTTTTCTCTTTTATAACTGTCAGTATATATATATTTTATTTCACGCTCTTTGTCGCAGTTTGCACCTAGTTCACCTATTTATATATAAGCGTTACCGTTACCGTTACCTTACAACCATCCCAAAATGCTGGGAGCAGGAGGTCTCTCGTAGTCCCTAATCGAAATTTTGTTCAATTTTTCATTCGTAATTCATACTTGACACCGGGTAGAGTTGATGATGAAATGCCATAGGCTCTTAAAAGAGAAGCCCGCTCCTGGCTGACAAAAGATATATGCATACTCGAATATTGCACCAGGGGTAACCCTACTGTGGGTAGGGTGACTCCAAAACAACACACAACACATACAAGGCACTCGACACACCACAGCACAATTGAACACACATATACACACACCAAGCACATGCACACACACACACTTACACACATATATATATATATATGCTGAAAGGAACAACAGTATTGGAGAGAATATGGGACCATTCCTATCCCTACCACTTTAGTATTTAAGCTCTGTTCTATACTTAATGTTTTTTTTTATTCGTTGTTGTTTTTTTACGCTAAACCAACAAAACAATCCTTCTCTCCGGCTATATGTAGACATGTGCTTCCTCTCTGATAACATTTACGACTACTTTAACGTATCCCAGGGCAAGGTCACTGTGCCCAGTATTGATGACTCTGAGGAATTCCAGCTGGCAGATGTAAGTGACGGCAGTTGAAAGACGTACATATACGTTATATATATATAATATATATGTATATATGTAGATATGTGTACCGGTACTGTCTGAACGACTGTTTGTACCACCAACCGCTGTATGACACACCACCAACACACCCACAAGATATATTATATATATGTGTTTTTCTTTTGGTTACCCAGTTTCCAGTTTCCAGTTTCCAAGTTCCAAGTTCCAGACCTAGTACTTCGTGTCACTATCTAGATATTGCCAGTACTTAGTCTCTACTATCTGTGTGTTGTTAATTGGAATGCCCACGAATGACGTATTTCCCTGCCCGGTTTTTTTCTTTTAAAAAAAGCATCCGTAAAAAAAAAACAAAACAAAACAAAAAAACTTTAAGCAGATTTACCTATATCTGTAAATGTACTTAATACGACTTTGTCACTTCTATGGACTGATCTAATTTGATTGTGTTTAGCTTGCTGGAATGTGTATGCAATTAGTATATATATATAGACCTATAAATATATATATATATATATATATAGATAGCTGTAACTACGATACTTTGCGTGTACTATATCTCCCGGTTAGACTGCGATTTGTACGAAATTAAAAAAAAAAATTACTAAAATTTCACGTACAAATCGTTAGTAATTGATTAAGCTCCATTTTGTATGTACTTGTACTTAGTCCTTCTATAAGTATTCGTGTACTTATTAACGGCCCCATACCGACTTGAGTGCCGTACAGGTTAAGACCTTTTACCCACAACAAAATACACACACACACCCCCAAAAAAAAACAACAAGACTACACACACACCGAGCACGCACGATTACCCCATAAGATCCCCAAAACTCTCTCAATTATACACGCTGTCTTTCGATTCCGGAATATTTAAGCTACCTCTGTAAGCACCTGGTAAAAAACCAACTCACGTTCAATATTTAGTTCATATATTTTTTTTTATAGGGTTACTAACTAAGCGCTTACATATATATATGCCGCCAGAACTTTTTGATATAATTGTTTTATTATCGTTCTCAGCACGTTGCATGATTTAGTTGTAAGCTATACTCAAGAAACTTGCCGTAATAAAAAACCCAAAAAAATAATGCTGTAAAAACCGTCCACTAAACACACGAAATGAAAATGTGCAACATGAAAATTAACTTTTGAAAATACTTCTTGGTAACAAATATAGCAAGCCTTCGACATTCTGGGCTTCACCAAGGAGGAGAAGGAGAATGTGTACAGGATCACCGCCGCTGTTATGCACATGGGTGGCATGAAGTTCAAGCAACGTGGTCGCGAGGAACAGGCTGAGCAGGATGGTGAGGAGGAAGGTGGTCGTGTATCTAAGCTGTTCGGCTGCGATACCGCTGAGCTGTACAAGAACTTGCTCAAGCCCCGCATCAAGGTCGGTAACGAGTTCGTCACCCAGGGCCGTAACGTCCAACAGGTCACCAACTCCATCGGTGCTCTGTGCAAGGGTGTCTTCGATCGTCTCTTCAAATGGCTGGTCAAGAAGTGTAACGAGACTCTGGATACCAAGCAGAAGCGTCAGCATTTCATTGGTGTACTGGATATTGCTGGTTTTGAAATCTTCGACGTGAGTATTTTGACGGAGTGGTACAACTTGGGCCAAACAGCTGCGTACAGGTTGGACCTTCCACATATATAGGAAGTCTTTATAAGTAATCCTACTTAGCGAAGACATACTTTTTATGATGGCATCTTATCCTGGACCTAGCTGTTGAGCCCCTGGCGACAGTCAATGAGCTCTCTTCGAATTCTGTTCGGCTTGAATCATTGATGTCGCCGAAACTGCTAACACGTCTCTCTACAAAGTTAGGCAAACGGGTTTGACTTGAGTAATACCTATGACTAGTTTCAATTCAGGTGCACACTCTATGCACACTCTATGCACACACACAGAACACACACACACACTCGCACACAATCTCGAAAATCACAACTCCTTGTATTTAATATGTAAATATTGCCTATCCAATCAACGTAGTACAACGGCTTCGAACAGTTGTGTATTAACTTCACCAATGAGAAGTTGCAACAATTCTTTAACCATGTCATGTTCGTCTTGGAACAAGAGGAATACACCAAAGAGGGTATTCATTGGGACTTTATTGATTTCGGTATGGACTTGCTGGCCTGTATCGAACTGATTGAAAAGGTGCTTAATCTAAAATTTATATGTGTGAAATGGAATATATTCTATACCCAACAATTTCCCCGAATGTTATATGCACCAAAAATTTGTTTGTTGTGTGTGTTAATTTAGCACCGATTAATCTTGATATCTCTTTCAAGGCGCAAAAAACACGCGCTCTACTTCGAAAAAACTCCAAATAGTCAAATAACAGGTAAAATTGAAAAACTGGTGTGTGTACTTCACTAGAGCACTGATTCATCCACATAAAAAGAGCACAGAATGTGTTTTGTATGTTAAATGTTTAGGGCACAAAAAAAAACAAAAACAAAAACAAAAAAAACCCAAATGCACTGTATTAATGTTGGTATCCAAAATGCACTTGTTTTAAATGTTCACCTCTCCCCCCCTCCCCGAAAACATTACGTTATCATCATAATTAGTACAACGGTTTCGAGCAACTGTGTATTAACTTCACCAACGAGAAGTTGCAACAATTCTTCAACCATCACATGTTCGTTTTGGAGCAAGAAGAATACAAGAAGGAAGGTATTGAATGGGCCTTCATCGATTTCGGTATGGACTTGTTGGCCTGTATTGATTTGATTGAAAAGGTTCGTTTCGACGTTTGCGATTTGCGGTTCCACTCGCTCGACAATTCGACATTTTGCTGTCATATTTTCCTATGCACTTAAGTGATTGTTAATTGTTTTTTATTATTTAGTTTAAGCACTCGACTCTTTACCGGGCAATCCATCTAAAACTGATGAACCCGACTAGAGTATACACTTACCAACTATATATTTATATATATATACTTGTTACAGCTATACTACTCCAGTCAAAACACACAAAAACCACAAACACATCTATGTTTCGACAACGACCCAAACAAAAACGGGGGCAAAACTGAAACGATTTAAGAATACCAACGTAACTAACACAAATTACACAACACATTCACATTCTTTGTTCGATCTGACTAACCTGGCTATCTATTGTTCAAAATATTGTTATTTAGTACAACGGTTTCGAACAATTGTGCATCAATTTCACTAACGAAAAACTGCAACAATTCTTCAACCATCACATGTTTGTTTTGGAACAAGAAGAATATCAACGCGAGGGCATCGAATGGACCTTCATTGATTTCGGCATGGATCTGCAAACGTGTATTGATTTAATTGAAAAGGTACAGTGGGGCCACAACTATCTCAATGACAGATAGCCACAACTGACCACAATAAAATGTATACATACACAATTGCAAAAAAAAAAAACTGATATATTCTAATCTAACCAAATAATTTATATATGCACTGCAAGAATTTATAACCTAGTCAGATAAGAACGCCTAAAGCCTAAAAAAAGCAACAACTAAATAGCTCTAATATGCATTTAGCAACCGGGTAAGTTATATGTACTAATGTGTAAATTATAGATTTAATTTAGTCGTAAATATTAAGCGTGTTATGCTGCTTGAAAGAAACTTGACTACTTCCAGTTTAATGCGTGCTTCCTACTAAAATGTAAAAAATTGCTGTACTCAACTTGCGGCAAAAACTAACACTACCATTTATATCTCATTGTGCAGCCCATGGGTATCTTGTCCATCCTGGAGGAAGAGTCTATGTTCCCCAAGGCCACCGATCAGACCTTCTCGGAGAAGCTGACCAACACCCATTTGGGCAAGTCGGCTCCATTCCAGAAGCCAAAGCCCCCAAAGCCCGGCCAGCAGGCCGCTCACTTTGCCATTGGCCATTATGCTGGTGTTGTTGCATATAACATCACCGGTTGGTTGGAGAAGAACAAGGATCCGTTGAACGACACCGTTGTCGATCAGTTCAAGAAGTCGCAGAACAAACTGCTTATCGAAATCTTCGCTGATCATCCTGGACAGTCCGGTACCGCTGAACAGGCCAAGGGTGGTCGTGGCAAGAAGGGTGGTGGCTTCGCCACTGTCTCCTCAGCCTACAAGGAGCAGTTGAACAGCTTGATGGCCATTCTGCGCTCGACACAGCCTCATTTCGTCCGTTGCATCATTCCCAACGAGATGAAACAGCCCGGCATGGTTGATGCCCATTTGGTTATGCACCAGCTGACTTGTAACGGTGTACTTGAAGGTATCCGTATTTGCCGTAAAGGTTTCCCCAACAGAATGATCTACCCCGATTTCAAGATGCGGTAAGCTCAACCAATTCCCCCCTTTATTAAAGATATCTATATATCTATATATATACTTATACATACATAGATCTAGACATAGGCATACATAGTTAATACATACATTTACATAGTTAATACCATAGTTAATACCTTTAGCAATTGATGCACAAGCTCTGTATATACACACTGGATCTATTAAGGGCACCAATTAATATCTTTTTTTATTTTTTTTTTTGAGTAATTTTTCGTAATTATTAATTTATTGAAACTTAACTTTAGTTATATGATTCTGGCACCAGCTGTTATGGCAGCTGAAAAACTGCCTAAGAACGCTGCCACCAAGTGTTTGGAAGCCGTTGGACTGGACCAAGACTTGTATCGCATTGGTAACACCAAGGCACGCATACTTAATAGTATATTCTCTGTTTTTTTTTGTTTAGTGTAGTCCACTACCAGTTGTCCACACAATCCAATTGTATATCAACTATTCTCGTATTTTATCCTCACGTACCACAACAAATTCCATTTGTACCAATATCTTTTGTTCTAATGCTGTGCCTATATCATGTTGATGATCATGATGTCGTCTTCCTCAGAAAGGTGTTGAGAAAAGAAAGATTTAAGATTTAGTGTAGCATGGTTCAATTTGTTGTTTTTGTCTCAAAAATGAATGTGTATTTATGTGAACAGGTACCAGATTTTGAACCCACGCGGTATTAAGGAACTTTCAGATCCAAAGAAAGCCTCCAAGGTTCTCATCGAGACAACCGAGCTGAATGATGATCTCTACCGTCTGGGCCATACCAAGGCATGATTAAGTTCCATATTCGCTTTTCGTATTCGAAATTCTTCAATTATGAGTGGATGGCTCAATCTGTTTTATATTTTCATTATTTTGTTTGTGTAGTCAATAATCCAAAAAACAAAAATGTGATGCATAAAAACGCCAACGCGAAAGCATCTTCAATTCTTATACACACCCACACACACACACCCACACAACAACAAGAACAACTACACAATACATAAAGTGGTCCCAAAGTGTACAATGTACTCGGAAAATGATCAAACGATTTATTTTGCAGCTATCAAATTCTGAATCCAGGTGGTATTGTTGGCATCGATGATCCCAAGAAGTGTGGCTCCATATTATTGGATTCCACAGCATTGGATCCCGATATGTATCGCATTGGACACACTAAGGCATAGTCGCGTTCCACAAATTCTACACAAATAGTTTTTATTATCAATTATGATTTTTATATATGCATTTTGCGTACTCCTATTTTTCTACTCCTCCAAGTAGTAATTTCTCTCTCGTACTTCTATTTATCAATCTCTCCCGTACACTTGACGGATTACACACAACTAGATTCCGTATTTACTGAATATATATATATATATACATATACAATATATATTCAACTTCAAATTTGCTCTTTAAAGAAGCAAACTATCTGCAGTTTTTTGTGATATGCAGTTCCCAAACCAACAATAACGGGCGCCCTTTTCAGAAAAGAGAATTAAAACCTTGTTAGGGGCGCTATTCAGCATAATGATTGTAAACCACCCCACCCCCCACCACCAGTCCATGCCACTCTTTCTCCACTGCAACCACACCCCCTCACTCTCTCTCTCTGTCTCTTTCTGACACCAACACATTTGCACACGTACAAGAAACTCCTCGAAAAACCCTCGTACCTGGTTGAGTAAACAAAATCCCCGTTTTGCAGCATGGGTTAGAATTTTGATATTCTAGTAGTTGATTTGAGTATATATTTGATGGCTCGATACACTTATAAGATCAATCGTAAATAACACTAGACCTAAGCCAGTTATACTAATCCCATACATATAGTTATAGTGTAGATGTTGAATTTGTTTTTTTATATTAAATTCATCTATATATGTTATGCACATACGCACATATAGCTACCAAATCCTGAACCCTAAGGGTATCAAGGGTATGGAGGATCCCAAGAAATGCACGAAAGTCCTCATCGAATCGACCGAGTTGACCGATGATCAATTCCGTATGGGCAACACAAAGGCACGATAAATTTTTCTATATACACAAATGATTGAAACAAAAACAAGCTCAATAGCTTGACTTCAACAAAAACACTTCGTATATGGCTTCCACACAGAATGTCCAAACACATACATACACACACGCATACACACACACACTCATACAAACATACACAGATCCCCAGATAACCAGAAACAAAGCAAAAAGCTTAGGGTTCTAGGATCTGTGAGTGTGCTGTGCGCATGTCTCTATCTTTCTCTCGTTTTCCATCTTAAGTTGGTTACACTGTACTCGAAATCCAAATACAAACAAGGACATACGTACTATATTTCTATCCAACACACATTCCCCCCTCCCGTAAAACAAACTGAATCCTTTACAAAAAAGGTCCAAGCACAATTTTCCCCCAACCAAAAAATACAACAAAAAATTGGTATTATTATAATTTGTAGTATTAACTTAACTAGACTATATCGTAGTACTAAAAATCTAGTTCAATTTGTAGTTCTAAATGCACTCAAAACAAAACTCGTTTTTATTTGTATAACCAAAAGTACACTTGACAAATAATACAACAAAAACCAACCATTTAAAACTACCAACCTATACAGCTACAAGATCATGTGCCCAAAACTATTGCAAGGCGTTGACAAAGACAAAAAGGCCACTGATATTATCATTAAGTATCTCGATTTACCCGAAGATCAATTCCGTCTGGGTCACTCAAAGGTATATCCGAGACAATATACTCTAAACAGCAGCAAAAACACCAAAAAACGCTTGCATGCAAAAAAAAAAAATAAAATAAAAGAATAAAATAAAACTCATTACAAAATACACGTTTAACTGTGGAGTCTGAAACTACTGGGGAAGCCAATTACCTTTAGCTATTAGTACATGGCTTAGGAAGTGGTTTCTTCAGTGGTTTCTCACTTGCAGTTCTACACACAATTTTCACACACTCGACTCATTCAATGTTTTGTTTTTAGAGCTAAGCTCTCTGAATGTTATTTTATATGTTTTATACGTGTTTCATCGATCTGTAACTTCATTTATATCATTTGTAATTCTAAATGTCGTATTTGATTGTCCTGTTTTTTGTTTGTTATATTTACCAAATCCATCCCCTATTCTATCCCAGTTCAACCTGTCGAAAAGTGTTTTTGAAGAATCGCTTTCGCTTTAAGCATAAAAACAATCTACAAATTATGAGCTGATCGGTAATGGGAGTATTTTCTTAAATAACTCTCCCGATCAGTTTGTAAATGCTTAAATCACGCGCTCCTTATGCAAAATGTGATGGATATTTTAGATTGGAGACTAACCTATTTTATTCTGCCACACAACCAACACTTGAAACATAAATAGGTGTTCTTCCGTGCCGGTGTCCTGGGTCAGATGGAGGAGTTCCGTGATGAGCGTCTCGGCAAGATCATGTCCTGGATGCAGGCCTGGGCTCGCGGTTACCTGTCCCGTCGTGGCTTCAAGAAGCTGCAGGAACAGCGTGTCGCCCTTAAGGTTGTCCAGCGCAATCTGCGCAAATACTTGCAGCTGCGTACCTGGCCCTGGTACAAACTGTGGCAGAAGATCAAGCCTCTGCTCAACGTCAGCCGTATTGAGGATGAAATTGCCGTAAGTATACTATAATATATATATATATATATATATATATATATATATAATATGTTGATAGGGAGAAAAATTCGCTTTGACTGACGGACTGACTGCAGAGTTAGCTGAAGCTGGAAGTGAAACTTTCTCTTGGGACTTTAGGTAGCTTTTGTTTTCCATTTAGCTGGAGGCCGACTCCAAACTCGAGAATTGAACTTTTGTTGCACTTTAATAATATTTAGGTCAGGGGTAATCAGTTTTTGTATCTGACTAGAATATCAGTAGTACCTTTGTGTGCCACTTATATAAAAGCAATATGATCCAACTTGCTTGTGGGCCGCATTTTGTGTTTGTGAACTTGGCTAACAGTTGCGGCTGACAATCAAGTTATAGCCCTGGCACGTCCAAAACTCTTCAACTTATAGCTGCATTGTCTGCATATAATTGGATCTGTGGCAGCAGCTGCAATGGGATCTTTTAATAGACATATATAAACAGACAGTTTTCGCATTGAATTCTTGTGTGCTTAATTAAGCCAATCTAATGCCACCAACATGGCAAACACAACGATCAGAATGACCACGCCTACAACTATTTAATAGTATACAGCCCTACATATGTAATATTGATCGAAGCCGATCGACCTAGGCCTAAAAATAGATGCTGTCCTAATCGCCAAAAACTTGGAACAAATGTTTTGCTGAAATCAACGCCACGCTCCAAGAACGAAGAAATGATTTTTATAGTTTAGCTGGAAATCGAAAAGTGCGCCGTTTACTGGCTAAATAAGTATGTGTTAAATGAGTGTGTATCTATATATATATATATAATGTGTATGTGGTATATATGCTTTTGCCATATGTGTATTTCTGGCTAAATATCTATAGCTCCATCTTGGCTATGGCTATGGCTATTCTTGTACATGCTACCAGCTCGAGACTTTTTTAAGTGGCGAACAGTTGCCAATTAGTTTGCTAATTAAATAATAAAAAGGCGCCAGTACGGGTCGTATGAATAATAATACGCATACGCCACATTTGCCCCAACCCCAAAAAATTCAATTATGAGTAATAATAACTAAGAATACATATAAAAGCCATTTAATGTATATATATATATATGTATATATGCATACCAATATGGACATATGCTGTATGTTAATTGAGATGAGCAAGCGAGAGGAGTATACATATATATATGTATATATAAAGTATGTGTATATATAAAGTACACCTGCTGTTGGCCGCACAAGTGCGAAATGATAGGCAGCCAATGCGAATAGCCGAATTATGAATTATGAGTGTGTGTGGGCACAGAAAGCAAGGCAATTACAGATGCCAGGGCGATCAGCTAATTTTATTGCCAAAAGGCAAACGATCGTGTGCACAGTGCAATTATCGCAGCAGCACCAGCAGAAGCACCAGCAGCAGTAGAAGCCATTCCAGTTGTATTTAAACAGTCAAACGAACTACCAAACGAAAGCAAACAGATACCCAAAAAGTATCTGTGAATTAATTACACATTATTGATCTTGATCAATACAAACATCGAGTGTTAAATGGCTGACGAAAAGAAAGCGAGAAAAACGAAAAAGGCTGCAGAGGCAGCGCCAGCTGAAAGTACAGCAGCTGCACCAGCTGCAGAGGAGTCAGATCCACCACCACCACCAGCCGATGAGTCTGCTCCTCCGGCAGAACCTGCTCCTCCGGCAGAGCCTGCGCCACCCGCAGAGCCTGCTGCTCTGGCAGAACCAGAAGTTGCTGCCGCTGTCGCAGAAAGTGCCGCATTTAGTAATCCAACAACTGCTTCCAATGATTTACAGCGTCTGGAGGAGAAGGCCAAGAAGGCTGAGGAACTGCATGCCGCTGAAGTGAAAGTGCGCAAGGAATTGGAGGTGCTCAACGCCAAATTGTTGGCTGAGAAGACCGCCCTGTTGGACTCGCTGTCCGGCGAGAAGGGTCAGCTGCAGGACTTCCAGGAGCGCAACGCCAAGTTGACTGCCCAGAAGAACGACTGCGAGAACCAGCTGCGCGTAAGTATATCACACCAAAAATAAGACCCCAATTATCAGCGAAGCGCATCCCCTAAAGAATTTATCAAGTGCAATCAGGCGTTGCGGCTATTTCGAGAGCGATTTTCGATGAGCTGCTATATGCGATGTGCGCACTTGGCTAAATTTAGACGAATGATCAATGAAACACCCCCACTCATGCTAATTCTAATATGTGTACAACATACACGTACAAATTGTGCTTATTGCAATCGAATAGGATATCCAAGAGCGTCTGACTCAGGAGGAAGATGCCCGCAACCAGCTGTTCCAGCAGAAGAAGAAGGCCGATCAGGAGATCTCTGGCCTGAAGAAGGACATCGAAGATATGGAGCTGAACATCCAGAAGGCCGAACAGGATAAGGCCACCAAGGATCACCAGATCCGCAACTTGAACGACGAGATCGCCCACCAGGATGAGCTCATCAACAAGCTGAACAAGGAGAAGAAAATGCAGGGCGAGAGCAACCAGAAGACTGGTGAGGAACTGCAGGCCGCCGAGGACAAGATCAATCACTTGAACAAGGTGAAGGCCAAGCTCGAGCAGACTCTCGATGAGCTCGAGGATTCGCTGGAGCGCGAGAAGAAGGTGCGCGGCGATGTTGAGAAGGGCAAGCGCAAGGTTGAGGGTGACCTCAAGCTGACCCAGGAGGCTGTTGCCGATCTGGAGCGCAACAAGAAGGAGCTGGAGCAGACCATTCAGCGCAAGGACAAGGAACTGTCCTCCATCACCGCCAAGCTGGAAGATGAGCAGGTCGTTGTTGGCAAGCACCAGCGCCAGATCAAGGAGCTGCAGGCCCGCATCGAAGAGCTCGAGGAGGAGGTCGAGGCTGAGCGTCAAGCCCGCGCCAAGGCCGAGAAGCAGCGCGCCGATTTGGCCCGCGAACTCGAGGAATTGGGTGAGCGTCTGGAGGAGGCTGGCGGTGCCACCTCTGCCCAGATTGAGCTCAACAAGAAGCGTGAGGCTGAGCTGAGCAAGCTCCGTCGCGATCTTGAGGAGGCCAACATCCAGCACGAATCCACCCTGGCCAACCTGCGCAAGAAGCACAACGATGCCGTCGCCGAGATGGCCGAACAGGTTGATCAGCTCAACAAGCTGAAGGCCAAGTAAGTAAAATTCACTCTCTTTCCGCACATAGAACTCGCCAGCTATTTCAGATGCAACGTGCAGTCCACAGAGGAATCAACGAGAGACGATGAGATGCTCATGATATCCATATATATATATATATATAGATGGTGTATATAATTGATCTCTTTTTATGTTGTAATTTAGGGCCGAGCACGATCGTCAGTCTTCCCACAATGAGTTGAATCAAACTCGTACCGCCTGCGATCAGTTGGCTCGCGATAAGGTAATATATGTCGGACATATTGCAACTGGGTCGCTGATCCGATTCTGATCTCGATCTATGTGGCATATGTGGCCACACATATACACCCAATTACACACACTTACGAACACACGCGAACACACACACAAACACACAGACAAAAGCATGTGCCACAAACACACAACTATTAAAGGAGTGAATTTTAACAAAAAATACTTCTTGGGTGTGCGTAACTCTTTCTCTCTCTGTCTATCTCTGTCTCTCACTCAATGTGTGTCTCTCTCCCAATTAAAAGTAAAAAACGTATATGTATTCTAGTGTCAAGGTATTCCAAATGGACTCGCAATGGACTCTCTCGCTCGCTTCTCGCCTTATTTGTTGTTGTTCTATCTATCTATCTATATATTTCCCAAAACAGATTGTAACCCCTAGACTAACCACACATATATATATATGTATCAAATCTCTCTTATGTTATATCTAAACCAGGGCTGAGAAGGAGAAGAATGAGTACTACGGCCAGCTGAACGATCTGCGTGCCGGTGTCGACCACATTACCAACGAGAAGGTATACAATATGAATTTTAATCGACTGCGAGTCGCCTGCTGTAAATTATATGCTGAACGTTTGTTTTTGCTCCGAAACTTGTATATTTTCTTCTGGTAGAAGTCACAAAAAAAAAAGAAACAAAAGAAAAATGTAGCCCAAAACTAAAACGACCCGTTAATGAAACAAAAGAAAATAAATATTTATTTGCTTGCTTTTAATAAACCCCTAATTACTAATGCTGTACATTGCTTACACAAAAAAGAAAGAAATAAAAAACAAAATGCCACAAAACAATCCGCAACAGATTTAGCGAGAACTATTGACTAATCCTCGTATATATTTGTTTGCGTACAATAGGCTGCCCAGGAGAAGATTGCCAAGCAGCTGCAGCACACCCTCAACGAGGTCCAGTCCAAATTGGATGAGACCAACAGGACTCTGAACGACTTCGATGCCAGCAAGAAGAAGCTGTCCATTGAGAACTCCGATCTGCTCCGCCAGTTGGAGGAGGCCGAGTCTCAGGTGTCTCAGCTGTCCAAGATCAAGATCTCCTTGACCACCCAGCTGGAGGATACCAAGCGTCTGGCCGATGAGGAGTCTCGCGAACGCGCCACCCTTTTGGGCAAGTTCCGCAACTTGGAGCACGACCTGGACAACCTGCGCGAACAGGTTGAGGAGGAGGCTGAGGGCAAGGCTGATCTGCAGCGTCAACTCAGCAAGGCTAACGCTGAGGCTCAGGTCTGGCGCAGCAAGTACGAATCCGATGGCGTTGCCCGCTCTGAGGAGCTGGAGGAGGCCAAGAGGAAGCTGCAGGCCCGCCTTGCCGAGGCTGAGGAGACCATCGAGTCGCTCAACCAGAAGTGCATTGGCCTGGAGAAGACCAAGCAGCGTCTGTCCACCGAAGTCGAGGACTTGCAGCTGGAGGTCGATCGTGCCAACGCCATTGCCAGCGCCGCCGAGAAGAAGCAGAAGGCCTTCGACAAGATCATTGGCGAATGGAAGCTCAAGGTTGATGATTTGGCCGCTGAGCTCGATGCCTCGCAGAAGGAGTGCCGCAACTACTCGACCGAGTTGTTCCGTCTTAAGGGTGCCTACGAGGAGGGACAGGAGCAGCTGGAGGCTGTGCGTCGTGAGAACAAGAACTTGGCTGATGAGGTCAAGGATCTGCTCGACCAGATCGGTGAGGGTGGCCGCAACATCCATGAGATCGAGAAGGCACGCAAGCGTCTCGAAGCCGAAAAGGATGAGCTCCAGGCCGCTCTTGAGGAGGCCGAGGCTGCTCTCGAACAGGAGGAGAACAAGGTGTTGCGCGCTCAGTTGGAGTTGTCGCAGGTGCGCCAGGAAATCGATCGCCGCATCCAGGAGAAGGAAGAGGAATTCGAGAACACACGCAAGAATCACCAGCGCGCTCTCGACTCCATGCAGGCCTCCCTCGAAGCCGAAGCCAAGGGCAAGGCTGAGGCCCTGCGCATGAAGAAGAAGTTGGAAGCCGACATCAACGAGTTGGAGATTGCTCTGGATCATGCCAACAAGGTGGGTTCACCATCAGCAGCAGCAATTCCTAAGCAAATATTAATCTTTGATTTAATTTTTTCGTTTCTATAGGCTAACGCCGAGGCCCAGAAGAACATCAAGCGCTACCAACAACAGCTCAAGGACATCCAGACCGCCCTTGAGGAAGAACAGAGAGCCCGCGATGATGCCCGTGAACAGTTGGGCATCTCGGAGCGTCGTGCCAACGCTCTGCAGAACGAACTGGAGGAGTCCCGCACTCTGCTGGAGCAGGCCGATCGCGGTCGTCGCCAGGCCGAACAGGAACTGGCCGATGCCCACGAACAGTTGAACGAAGTTTCCGCCCAGAACGCTTCGATCTCTGCTGCCAAGAGGAAATTGGAGTCGGAGCTGCAGACCCTGCACTCCGATCTGGATGAGCTGCTCAACGAGGCCAAGAACTCCGAGGAGAAGGCCAAGAAGGCAATGGTTGATGCCGCCCGTTTGGCCGATGAGCTGCGCGCTGAGCAGGATCATGCCCAGACCCAGGAGAAATTGAGGAAGGCCCTTGAACAGCAGATCAAGGAGTTGCAGGTGCGTCTGGATGAGGCCGAGGCCAATGCCCTCAAGGGCGGCAAGAAGGCCATCCAGAAGTTGGAGCAGCGCGTCCGCGAGCTCGAGAACGAGCTGGATGGTGAGCAGAGGCGACATGCCGATGCCCAGAAGAACTTGCGCAAGTCCGAGCGTCGCGTCAAGGAGTTGAGCTTCCAGTCTGAGGAGGATCGCAAGAATCACGAACGCATGCAGGATCTGGTCGACAAGCTGCAACAGAAGATCAAGACATACAAGAGGCAGATCGAGGAGGCCGAGGAAATCGCCGCCCTCAACTTGGCCAAATTCCGCAAGGCCCAGCAGGAGCTCGAGGAAGCCGAGGAGCGTGCCGATCTGGCTGAGCAGGCCATTAGCAAATTCCGCGCCAAGGGACGTGCCGGTTCTGTCGGTCGTGGTGGCAGCCCAGCGGTAAGTACCCACTCCCCACCACCCTCCACCTACCCCTTGACCTTTGCCCAATTTCACAAATAGCCCAAACACGACTCTCTCCACTGATTCATTTAGCAGCTGAAAATACATTTGCTACCATTTGGCTTACTATTTACTATAGTACTCCGATATATCAAATCTCTCTTCAGTATAGTGTTTTGAAATATTTTACCTATATATATGTATGCATATATATATATTTTATATATATTCTTCCCTTTCATATTATGCGGTTCGCGTTCTGCTTCTTCACAACTCACCTCTGCAACCAATTTAAAATCGACATCAGATTTAAGAAAGATCAATTTGAGGCACTACAACCAAAAATGAAAAATCAATTTAAAAGAAGAAAAAAAAAAGAAGAAAAGAAATGATGATTCAATTATATATATACATATATGTAATGAGAGAACAAAAATATGCAAAGAGAATTATAGCTTATAAGAATTAATATATATACAATAATAATAATAATAATATATAGATGCATCATACGACATTCGGTAGAACAGAGAATTGTAATTAGAGGCAACCACCAAACTACTTACGCACCTGAGCGAAGAAAATACCAACCAACCAACCAACCAAAAAAATATTCAAAGAAAATACAATATATATATATAAATGTATGTATATATATACAAAGATCGAGAAAGATAAATGAAAGATGAATTGAAGCAATCGTACCAACCAATAATGCGTTCATTTTGACTATTTTTTAAAAGATAAAAGAAAATCAACTGTGAAGAACAACAGCAGCAGCAAGTAAATCAATCAAGCAATCAAGCAATCAATCAATCGACTTTGCTTTTTCTACAACCATTACTGCATATACAATATATATATATATATATATACAAAACTATATTCTTCCACTATATTATTAAAATCACAAAACAAACAAAAAAAAAACCAAACAAAAAATATGTATTTGTACATGTGTACTGCAGCCCACAGCGACAAGGGGTGGCCGCTAGAGCTGCTGAGCTACAGCTGGAGCAGTAGAAACTTAATTGATAACATTTGTAAGTGGCGTCTTCCACACGAAAAATAATGCTCATATTTTGAGTTATCAACGTTCTCGTTCTCTTTTGCTCGTTCTCTTTATCTCGTTCTTGTTGCGTCTTGTCTTGTGTGTCAGTGTATGTTGGACACACACACATACACACACGCACATACACACTCAAACCGATACTCTCCCAAAAAATGCATACTTCGTATTTCATATTTCTCTCTCATTCGACGCGACGAGCGCGCGTTTGCACGCGTTCATTGTGTTCATTTCGTGCGTTATCTCTCTCTCTGTTATACATTCCCCGCACTCAAAAACGTTTCGAGCATTTACGTCACGCTCAATTCGTACATTGTTTTTACATAGTTATCTCGTTCTCTATCTCGTTCTCTCTCTCTCTCTCCCCCGTTGTCAATGTGTGTGGACTACAAAAAGGCTCTTAGTGAGTTAGTCAAATGTCTCAACGAACTTTAGTGACTCGTCTACCCCCTCTCCCCACCCTCCACCCAGGCATGCCTTGTTTACCATTTAAGATCATTAATATTAATATATCACGTGTTCGTTATTTATTTATGTATTCTTTTATTTCTGCAGCCCCGTGCGACATCCGTTAGGCCACAATTCGACGGATTGGCTTTCCCACCAAGATTCGACCTTGCTCCTGAAAACGAATTCTAAATGCCATTTCATTTTTTAATTTATTTTAAATGATATTTCATAATGATTATGTTTATGATTTAAAGCTTAATTTCTTAATTTAAACAAAATAATAAAACTATAACAAAATATATATCGAAACGACGGGAGGCACAAAATGCACATAGGCA